>JAWUZG010000028.1:20787916-22095833 GCA_036785705.1 Acanthornis magna
GTGTTGTGTCATTATATAACTAACAATGCCTTAAACTATATTGGTTCCTGACCAGTAATCGGGTTTTTTCTGCTCACTTCCTGAGTTATAAAACCTGGCTTCTTATAAAGACTGAGACTCTTTAAAAAATCTGGGTATATGTATATGTTTATATGCAAGTAAAACTTTAATCTCAACATCTATCATGTTCATATATATTTGTCAGATCAAAGAGAAATAAAAGTATTTCGACCTTAGATGATTTTCTGTCTTCTGCAGATACTCAGAGACAGAGAAGATGACTTCATTTTACTCATGTGAACTTTTAAGGGGATACTGAAAATATCAGTATATTTTTAATTGCTTTATTTAGTGTAATTTTTTATAGCAACAATAGACTATACTTGTGCACAGGAATGCTGAAGATTGAGGCAAACATGTAGAAGGTGAAAATCAGAAAAAGTAGTTGGAAGAAAAATCAGAAGTCAAAATTGTGAAATACAAGGAAGAAAAGGATTTGCTTTTAGGAAATGACACAAATGTAATTAAAAGAATCACTTCATAAGATGCCTAATTGTTGGAGAAAAACTGTAGGAAGAACTTATCCTTTACTGAACCAGGAGAACTGAACTGCCTGATGCTCTCCCGCTTACTAGTTCCCTGAAATGCAAAGAGATAATTCATTAATAAAAACATAAGAGGCCTGGAAACAGCCTAGAATAAATTGCAATATGTTTGATGACTTCAGATTTATTATATTCTAAAAAACTTGAGCTGAGGTGCTTAGAAGGTTGTCTGAAACTCTCTCAGGGCATTTAGGATTTTTTTCACAAAATCATAGAATATCTCAAGTTGAAAGAGACCCATAAGGATCATGAAATCAAAATCTCAGCTCCTCGTAGGACTACCTAAAACTAAATGCTCCTTGATAAGTCTTGTCCTTGAGACCTTTCACCACCTTGGTAACCATCCAGCCTCGTGTCCCCTCATTTGTACATATAACCCATATTACCGTGCCTGAGTTGGAGAATCTGTCACTTGCTGTTAAATTTCTAAACACTAGTGACATACATCTGACCCTGTAACAGTTTAAGGAGCAGTCAAACATTGAGTCTGTTGGTAAAGAGAAGAAAAATGATACCAGAGAACTTTAGACTAAAACAGCATAAGAGCACCTCTTTCAAACTAAACGGCTGTCTATCTCATAGCACAAATTTCTATGAATGTAAAGGGAACAGAAGACATAAGTAACAGGCGATGTGGAATCATCAGGAAAAAGTTATGTTGACTAAATTGGACTAACTTTTATTTTCTGTAAAAATCATGAAGAAGTTTTTATATTTCTTGATTTGAGTAAGACCTGTTTTACTTAGAAGGCACTATTTTTATGGCATTCTTATAGCGAAGTGGACAAGACAGCCTGGATGAAAAGATGGGAAGAAACATGTTAGGAGACAGTACTCAGAGAATAAAAGATGCTTTGGAAGATTCATCTGAAAGAGTCGCTCTGCAAGGATATGTCCATGTTTGATGTTATTCAATGGCTACATCTATAGTGTGTGCTCATTTCCTCATTATTATCATTGCTAGAGGACAGCATGAAGCTGAGAGGAACAAATACTGTGTTTGAGTACAAGACTGGATTCAGAATTTTACAAAAAATAAGATGAACCTGAACAAGCAAGTAAGAAATTCTGTTAGCAAAATATAATCTGGCTAAACATCTTGATTGCAGGATGCAGGGATTATAAGAAATCACAGGCAGAGCATGAGTCAAACCGTCACACAGTTCTGTGAAAGGGCAGGAATTACGCTGTGATATATAAAGATATTTGTAACTTTTTAAAAGCACAGTTTTCACATTTGGGTTTAGAAGTCTGGAGTCCCAAGCCCCTAGAGTGAAAGCAAGAACTGATGTTATTTGCCAGCATACAGTATAATTTATGATGAACAATATCACACTTACTGCAAATATACAGCTGATTTGCAGACAAACAATCTCATGAGCACTGTTTATCAAGAACAAGCTGCAGCCACAGTCTTCTGAATTCTGACAATCACCTATTCTATAAGACACAAAAAACAATCCTTGAACTATATAGGCTCAGCTGGAGTACTTACATTCAAATTTTGGCAGTAGGTCTCATAATCATTTGAAGAGAAAAAAAAAGAATTAGTGGAGGAACAGAAATATTCAGAACATCAGAAAGCATCATATAAAAGGAAAATGTAAGGGCTTGGAGTTTATTCAAGAGAGAACAACACTGACAGGAGACAAGCATCTTAAAATAAGTGATTTTTGCAAAGACATTGTCTAGTATGCATAGAACAAGACTTAATGGGCTTAAATGATATCAAGGGAGATTTAAGTTATACATTAAAAAAAAAATCCTAATGGGGAGAACAGATAAGCAGTAAAATAGATTGCCTGGGGAGATTTTAAGAATCTCTATCATTACCCAAATAATTATTGGGAATAATTTAAATATGGTTGATCCTACCCTGCGGCAAGTTAACAGATGAAATGCTCTCTCCAGTTCCCATCTCATATTTGCTGTGAGTCTGTGCTTCTCTCTACACCCCACAAAATGTACATTGCACATTTTTTGTCTGTCATACCATCATTCCTGAAATCCTATCCTGCTCCCAAATCTATTTATCTTTTTTACACTACAAGGCTTATCAGAAAATTTCAATCCATTAGTAAAAAAAAAGAAGTATAAAATGAGGCAAAAAAGAAAAGGATAAAAAGTAATGCAGTCTTCAAAAAGGACAAATCACAAGTACTTTCATAGGTTATCTCTACGAAACTTTGGATTCATTCCAGGAATTAATTTTATTTCACTTTCAGGTAAAAAAAAGAAATCTATTATTACTTCCTATAGTTCGTAAAGAAAGACATTTGCAACACATTGAATTTTTTTCTTATTTACAAATTAAATATATCAAAACCTACAGGGAAGAACATATGGCTGGAGCACTGATTTTCTGTAGTTCTCTGTTGACTGTTACTGTGCAGGGTGCATTACATTTATGCAACTTTAAGAAGACCACTTCTACCCAAATTCTCAGTCAAGAGCTTTAGTGAACTGCATTCTTCATAGCTTCCTGAGTTTATTGCATTTTTTAGTGTGATATTTCCCAATGTGCTAATGAATACAGGCATGATATTTTCTATTGCTCATACATGAAACCAAAGTAGTGATAAAAGCAATTTTAAAAATCCCACTTTTAAAATTAGCATTTTTTAAAAAGGTATTATTTTTGTCAATATAAATAATTTATGTCAGTAAAAAGGATCACAAGAACCATCATCTTGGTTTTCTACTCACTGAAAGTTCTTCCCCTCTCCTTTTTGAAAATGAAAACTTTTAAAATATATTCACCAAAATTTTCTTGAACAGATGAGAAAATAGCTTCTGCATTCAAATTGTTTCTGTACAGAAGACAGAAGATATTCTGTATAATAAGAAAAAATATATGTTTTGTAAGACAAAATACAAAATAATAAGCATTAAAGCTGCATATTCCCCTTTTTAAAAAATATTCTTTTCTATAGACTTCTCTTTGAAAAACATTTTGTCTGTACTATGGCATTGTTAACATGTATATAAATAATAAATAATAAATTTTTTTGCCTATGCTTTTGGATTTTTTTGATGCAATAAGAAGACTAAATTTTGCCATGAACTTCAGTATTATCAAGATTTCACAATGTGTGAGAAGTTTGCAACATTTTTTGTGGTTTTTACTGGCTCATGAGTCTTCATCTCAAATGTTCACACCAAGAGATAAAAGTTTGAAGGATGAATTCGATAAGCGGTTTTTTAAAAGATGCTTTGAAACTTTGCAGAAGCTTAGGAAGAATTTGGACAGAAATTGATTGACCAGGGGCAACCAAGACAGGTGTTGCGGTGGCACAGGTCTGGGTGGACCTGGAGGAGCAACCGCAGAGAGGACAGAGCCAGGGGGGGAAACTGGTGGCAATAAGGTTTGAAGCACCACCCCTCCCAGTCATGGGGAGAAACCATGATTCCCTGCAGCCTCTACCCTCTTTTCTCCTTATTTGGTTAAAGTTTCAGGAAAGTTCTCCTTACTGTAATGTTTACTAAGCCCCCGGGTTTCGGTCACTCCGCCTGTGAACCCCTATTCGTTGTATCCCCTTGGTACCACCCCATCCCCTCTCCTTGATTGGTTCCCGATGCTGGCCACTCCCATTCCCTGCTTCCTCTTAACCCCTTGCCGACCGGTGTTCTGAGCTTGGAAACTCAGTCTTCGCCCCTTCCTCGTGTTCCTGTCTCGTCTGCGTTTCTTTCAATAAACCTTTCTCTGAGAAGACCCAGCTTCGAAGCCTGCCTGCTCTTTACCATTCTGGTTCCCGGCTTGTCCTACCTCCTGGAGCCTCTTTGCAGTGCTGCTCTACGGACCCTAGGCAAAGGCGCACTCGGTGTTTATCGCCGCCAAGTGACGCCTGAACTAGCCGTGCGGCCGCGACGAGAGACCGCGGCGTGAGGCTCAGAGCTAAGCCCGCGCTGCGATAACAGGGAAGGAAAAATGTCCCATTTAAACATTTTCTAATGTTTCAATTTTTCAATTTAAATTTTTCTTTTTGGTTTGAAGATTTTATTTTGAACTTGAAGATATTTTTAACTGCAAGAAGGCAGAAAGACTTCTATTAGTACCCAGCAAAAATTTGACAAATAGAAGACAAGGGAATATAAATAAGATATAATTATACTGCATAATGCTTTCCTGAGCATTAGTTTTACTTGGTACTTCAATCATGCTTTTGGGATTGACTTAACAATTTTTAAGAAGAAAAAGTGAAAACATGAAACCCTATATTAGAACCTCAAAGGTTTTAGAGTCACAGTAGGAGACACCACATTTGCTTCTGGTCTTTTCCATGTATTAATATGGAATATTGTGCACAGACAGGTAGATGAAATAATAAAGAGAATAGACAACTGCCCTGAAATGTGCAAGAATATGCAGGTTAGAGGGAAATCTGCTTTTTGGGTTGTTGATGGAGACAGAGTTTTAATAAATTAGGGCTATTCATTTATTATAAAAGTTGTGGTGAGCTAAACTTAAGGATTACTGAGATTACAAACATGACCTGTATGCAAATAAGAAAGTCTTTTAAATTCTGTAATAATTCAAGGTAAGTATTAGTATATTATTTTGAAAAGATTCATCCTAGAATTAAGATTATTTTAATGTACTTGTCACTTCGAAACATTTTCTGCCAGATTATTACTTGAATTTTGCTCTTTTCCATGACATCAGTAAGATTTTTATTCTATTATAAAATCCTGTATATTCTACCCATGAGTAACTTCTCCTAGCAGAGACCTCTCTAATTTGTCTGTAAAGTCCCATGGAGATCCTTGATGTTAACGAAAGCATAAATAATGTTCATAATAAATAACTGAGCAAACTCAGGTGCTAATATAAAGGACACTGTAGATAGTTGGATAGCAAAATGATTGAATGGGCAAAGGCCTATCCCTCAAAGGACAAAAACAAGGGAACAGTTTCATGATGTGGAAATTAACACGAAACATCAGCGCCGAAGAGGTAAACATTCCAGGAGAGATTGGTAGATTGAATTTTTGGGAAGCTGGGAAATACTTCCAGACCTGCACTGACCAGATGTCCTCCTTTACTTTTATCATGTGTAGTTCCAAGTTCTGCTACTCACCCAGTTTATAGCTGAATGGATTCCTAATCCCTCACACTGAACATAAAAACTATTTTCTACTGATAAGACAGTTTGATGCATAAAGAAATCTGATCTTTTCTTTAATTTCAGCTTTGTCTCAGTAGCCCAGATATGACTCTATGAATTAGTAGTATTCTTCTGCACACCTGTCTCAGAAAAGATTAGGCTCCAATGACTCATTCCAGTTAGAAATGTAATCACCGTGGTAGGGATCATGGGAGTTCTTTGCAAAAGAAAATTATTCTCTCTGGTCTACTTTGGTAGTTCAACCATATAAGTTCCATGGTCTTAAAAGGAGGATTCTATGGTCAAGACAGAGAAATGATCCAAGGACTTGCACCTTGAGCAACATTCTGTTTTATTGTTTTTTGATACTAGATATCCTAAGAGTTTTCCTAATATGGGGTACAGAGAGGATAGAAGGACATCACTGTTACCTCCAAAACTGCTGCTTTGGGGTCCTTGGAGAGGAAGGAATAACTTGTATGTACATTTTTTCATCATTTCTGGACCTATGTGTGCATGTCTTGAGATATGCAACGATATTCAATGTTAAAAATCCATCAGTATGCTCTTTCCTTCAAATAAACTTTACTCAGCAGAGGAATTTTGTTTCTCTAACAGAAAGTTTACTCTCACAGTTTACCTGACTTGGTTTCTGAAAATGCATTCCCTCTCTTATCTCATGGAGTATTGTTTCTTTCTCTGTGACATGCTTCTTTCACTCAAGCGTAGATCGCTTTTTTAGTAATGTACCACAAGAAGCTCATTACCACTGAAGAGTGAGAGTTTTCATTTTATGGCCTCGTATTATGGCGCACTTTCCCCATTCCCATCTGCTCACCTAAATTTTCTCATAAATTAATATCTCTGCCAGAGAAAAGTTATTTACTTGATCTTTTGGTTAAGTAATTGTTGCTTCACGGAAGAGTTCACACTGTTTTCTCTCACAAACAGTATTTCTCATGAAGTCTGGGCTGCTATTAATTACAGAAGTACTTCAAGATGTCTGTGGAAGTGTAAGCTTTGTTTAGAAAACAGTGACTCTTTTATATACCCTGTAAGAGGTTCTCTCTATGGAGCTTGAAAGGAGCATCTGTACAAGACCTTTTATCCCCTTAGCCTTGGTAGCATTCTGATATCACATCTCAGCAAGATAACCATTTGGAAAAGCTCCTTCTTTTTTGAAATGACCTAGAAAAAACACAATGCACAGGGAAATGTGCATTTCATCAGCTCGTAGTATTTCTTCTTTCAGGATAGAGAGAGATTATCAAGGAGAAACTTGATTACAAAGAGCCTGTGACTCATATAAGGTACTAAACTGCACTAAGGAGTATGGCACTTGTAGCACAAATCCTGGACTCTCAGAAGTTATATGAAAAATATCACACTTCTCAAAGCAGTGGGCTATGATCACATGTCTTTCAGAACTCTTATGTCTGCCATCAATGAAACCCTGGAAACAGACAATTTGAAGAAATATTCTGTCCTACTCCTGAATTAACCATTTTCTTTTATGAGTTTATTTAGGTGGAGAGCTTTTCTTCTTCCTTTTAGTTATACTTTTATTCATAATGCTAACCTGTTAAACAGTCCCAAAAAAAGCTTATTCACTATACTTCCAGAGGTTTAACAGAATTAGTAAATTAAAATTGAATCTCAGAGGTAGAAATTCAGGCTGCATCATCTTTTGATTGGAATATGCTAACATTTTGTGCTTCTGATGGGAAAGAATAAAAATATATTGGTAGCCAATTAAACTCTAAAAATACCATATTAAAGGTTAATAATTAGTGTTTTCAAAATTACTCCAAAAATAATATACCTAAGCAATGAACTGAAAATCAGGAAAGCATTACAGATTCACTTTATGTAAACTCCAGCAACATTCTGTGTCTCCAGATTAATGAATGTTTAACCAAGATGAGTTACAGTGGCCCTCTTACTTAAGTCAAAATGACAGTAAGATTTCTACCAAATCAAATTAATTCATTATGATCGGTGAATGTATATCTAATCAATTTGATATTGAGGATCCCTTACATTGATAGTAAATCCATAGGGAAATATCCAAGCAAAGTCTTGTAGAGATTTTACTCAAAATGCAAATTGAATTTAAAAGACTAAGCAGGCTAAGCAGACTAAATGCATTGTCAGTTCCTTGAGAGGCAGTGCTGGATATAACAAAAGGAAGAAGAGACTCTTTGGAATTATTTGATACATAGACAACAGAATAGGATAACCTTTCTTTATGAAAAGTGAAAAGGGAAAGAAAGTGAGCAGCTGATCCATTTTGATTACAAGATAAGAAGAAGTATCAAATTAGCAGTAAGCTTTGGCTTTAGCAAAGATTAAATATCAGTAAAAGATCTGTGACCCGGCTCTCAAAGGTCAGAGTTTAACACTGGAAATCCAGCAAGATTATGCATTAAGGAGCTCAATAACTGTGTTTGTTCAGGTTGGCTGACAGAGATGGAGGTGAAGAATTCCATTTCTTTCTTCAGTACTGCTGTCAGGACTAGAAATCAGGGCTTCCCTTGAAAATGAGACTATAACAAACCATTTAGGCCAACCATTCACATCTGTCAGTCTATGAAAAAGAATTTCCTGAATAAGCAGTGTAACAAGCAATTTTGATAGGCTCACTCAAGAAAAGACAGAGCACAATAAACTCACACTAAATGCCAAAGGGGAAATATCCTCCCCAGAAATTAAAAACAAACAAAACATAACATTTGCATTAATGGTATTGTGACCTTGCACAACCATACACAATGGAAAAGCCTGAAAACAAGTCATTAAGCCTTCCATTCCTGACTGTGCATCAACCTTACAAGATCATGATTAGATCTTCCTTCAGTGAAAATTGCTAATATATCAGTACTGACCAAAGCAATTCAGGGTGCAATGGAATCAATGGTGATGAAAATCTTTACACTTAAAAAGTAGTGATTATTCAGAAGTAAAAAAAATTGCCACATCATGTTAAATTTATCTTTTTCAAACTGAGAATCCAAATCTTTTGTTAAAAAAACAACACAACATACAGTGAAACATATGAATATTTCTCAAAATCAGAGAATGATTTTGCAGTGTACAGATATAAGATTTTTTTACCAATCGAAAATTAAATCCAAAAGTTTGAAATCTCATCTTGAGAAATACTTCTAAGTACTTGCTTTCTTGAATTTTTTTGCTTAGGAACTTAGGGCTTGAAAGAACCTCATAAATAGTATCCACTTCATCATAAGTGAAAAATGCTCCCTAAAAAAACTAAAGAGATTGTTTATTCCCATTGCTTCAGATTCAGGCAGAATTAAAACATCATTGTTTTGATTATTCTAAACTTTCTCTTACTCTTTGGTTAAGGTTTATTCAATATTTACTTGTATCCAGTTGCTATTGCACCTGCAGCATTATCAGACTATATTTCTGGAAAAATAAAAAAAAAAGAGCAGGTTTAATTAAAAAAAACCCAAAAAACAACTGTATTCAGTATTTTAAAATATTTTAGAATAAACATAAAATATTCTAGAGATGCCGGTCAATCAGGAAGCGTAAAAGGACCATATGCAGACCTGAAAGAAAACCTTAAGGAACTGAAGGTGCCCCTAATGTTTAGCTAAGTGACATTGAACGGTGAAATTTAATCTATGATCAGCTGCTTTTCAAAAGCATGGTGGTTGGTTTTTAAGTCTCAATTTATTTTTTATTTTATTTAAGAAAATAATTACAACTTTCTCCATAAACTTTCATGTCTCCACAAGTAAGACTCATAACATTCATCTTTCTCTGCCTGAGAAGCTCAAACAATAATGTGAGACCCAACAACACAGCTCATCCTTTGTAGGAGTCTCAGATGACCGTGCTGATGGCTGTGGCATTTCTTGGACTGAAATCCATTACATTGTCACAACAGTTCAATAAATCAAAAGAAACATGTATACCCCAAAGGGTAGAGAGGTTCTTTTGAATACTGTTCCAACTGTATTCTCTGCATTAGAGCCAAAGGTCAAGTTTTCCCCCCCTCCCCCAGACTCAAATGGTAAAACTTGTGGTGTCATTTGAAATGAGGAATGAAAAGCTACAAGCTGTGAGAATGCAGCAAGACACCTACAAACAGTCCTAGAGGGCACAGGGAAAAGTACTTTTAGATACTTTAGCCCTGGAAAAGCTCCAGCTGAAAATAGAGGCAACTTTGTGACTCACTATATAAAACACAACATCCACCAGAGTGCCTGGACTTTACAGTGGATCCAGATGCTTGGAAGTCCACAGAAAACATTTCCTGGAAACCATTTTTCAAATTTTATGTCTTGTGTCATGCTTCATCTATAAGGAAACTCAGACCTGTTAAGATGTCAAAAATGACAGGTGTATTTATATCTTTAAGGACTAGAACATGTTTGGACTGAAATTATAAATTCCTCTCTGCATTTCAAATCCCCAGAAATGCTTTAATTCAAAACATAAATAAAGGAAATTAAGCAGAGATAAGTACACCTGGGGCCAAAACCAAAATATTTTTCTGAAGTAGTTGAATGAAGTTTGTAGAATGTAATATATCTTGACCATATTCTTTTCAAGAGCTGAAACTTTGAGTCTCCTTTTTTGACATAAAATATAAAATATCTAATACCGGTTGGACACACTGGAATATTTCATCAGTTTAGCACAGATAAGGACACGTAAAATGCAGAGAATACTTGGGATGTTGGCTCATGGGAACTGAAAAAAGATGTTGCAGATTCAGCCCAGAAAGATCTCTCAGAGGCTTTAGCCACCTAAGTATAGCAGTCATTTATATAAATATGCAACTCAAATTTTTAGGGATCCAGGAATTCTTGAGACTTAGACAGATTTTTAAGACAGCTGGATGGTTCATTCTTTATGGTTCTATCAAGTATATTTCACCAAAAAAAGGTGGTAGGTTTCCTAACTATAGACTTGTGAGTCTTATACTCACATGATCTCTCTAGTCCCATATTTGGAAACAATTGACCTGTCATGGAGCTTTAAAAAAGAAGAGGAAAAATAAGTCTAAGGCAAACATCTGCCACAACAAATTTCAACACACAAGAGCAAAACTTGACAAAGATACATGTAACTTAATACAAGATTTTTTATGGGAAGTGTCAGTCATGTTTAATTTCATATGTTGTTATAAGCTCCACCTATAATTGAGAGTATTCCACTCTGTTGTTCAGCTACATATTCTTTTCCCACATTTGTCTAGAATGACTCATATAGGAAGAATCATCCATCAATATTCTCAAAGAAGAGGATAGATATATTAGGGCAAATGTCTCTGTATTTCCCCAAACTGAAAGACATAATTTTGGCTTGCTCAGCAGTTTTTATTCTCATTTGACCCTTACAATTACTCTGAAATCCTTCAATGGCGGAATTAAAATACTTTTCTGAACTTTCTTGGACGCCATGAAGCAGAGCCCGACAAGGATGTATTGTGTTAGACAGGAGCTGCTCTATGAGGCTAGTGCAATTGTTAAAATAAAGGCACAAATTTCAGTTAGTTATGTGAACATTGCATTTAGGAGAGGTGCAGGACTTTGTGATTGCTGTTGTTGAACCTTTTGAGGTCTCTGTTCCCTTATCTCTTCAGCATGTTGAAGTCTTTTGTGTACACAAGCAAAACAAAACCGAGAATTAATTCACTGTTTCCCATGGGCAGACAGGTGTTCAGCCATCCCTGGAAGAGCAGGGCCCCATCACATCTAACAGTGACTTGGAAAGATGAACACCATCACTCCAATTACACCCCCCTTCCTCCTTCTTCCCCCAACTTTTTATACTGAGTATGATGTCACGTGGTCTGGAATATCCCTTTGGTCAGTTGGGGTCACCTGTCCTGGCTGTGTCTCCTCCCAACCTCCCATGAACCCCCAGTCCCCTCAACAGCATGGCAGTAAGAAAACCAGAAAAGACCTGGACTCCGTGTAAGCCCTGCTCAGCAATAACTAAAATATCTCTATATTAATAACCTTGTGTTCAGCACAAATCCAAAACACAGCCCCATACCAGGCACTGTGAAGAAAATTAACTCTACCCCAGCCCAAACCAGCACACTATCATGAATAAACTCCTGTATATATCCCCACCTCAGTTACCTGGAAACACTGTTGGAACAGAGAAATGGGCTTCCCTCCACAGATTTAGCCTGACCTATGTATGTATTTGCCACTTGCCAACTCATTCATGACTAGGTTGTCTGATGTACAGTATTTTTCCTTGTGTATCATTAAAAACTGTAACACTTAAGGTAATATTCAACTCTCTTTTGTAAAGCATTAAGGAATTATATAAGATCTAAGTCACTGCACTATTACTATATTTAAAATTCTTCTCCATATTTTGTTCAAGGCTGAATCTAGAACTGAAATGTTTGATTTAAAAAAAAATAAAAATAAAAAGCTCATTGGAACATACTAACATATTCTGTTTTGAAACTCGCAATTAGATGCTTCTGTGCATATTATCTGTTTCTCCATCATTGCTTGCAGTCAAAATTATGTTGATTTTCTCTGTATACATTTGTCTGGAAACTCTAATTATGCTTTACCATATTACCTTTGGGGAAAGCATAAATCATCTGCATCATATTCTGAGTTGGAATTATGCTGCTAACTTGGTTATTTAAGAGGACTCAGGACAGCCCTTACTTCAGTGCCTCTTAAAACATAACTAAAGTGTAATAAATGTTGAGTTTCTAGGAATTTTTGTGACATCATCACAAATTGTAATGATGTGATTATTCATCATATGCTAGAGTCATAATTACATTCTAATTATGCAAGGAGAAGTATTTATACTAAAACAGGCAATTAGGTGTAATTACACTAATGATGTAAATATGCAAGAATTAACTGAAATTGATTTAAAAAGGAACTAGGGAAATGTATACAAATAAAACACATTTTATGCCTAAAAAAAGCAAACCTCTTCGTTAAATTTTAAGTCTTAATTATGTACTGGGAACATCATGCAAGAAATTGCTCCAACGTCATTTTTCCTCCCAGAGCTCCTACTAAATGTTACTCTTCTCTATCCCTTAAGGAGAGTGAGTGATTACTTGGGTTTTTTTTCCAGATCTTTTGAGGCATGGACAGGGAATCTCCTAGGAATGGTCTCCAAAAGAAGTATCTGTGGCTATCTATGTGGTCAGTTATTACGTAGCGCAATTATACTCGCTTATTTCATATTTCCCCCCAAAAAAATTAGATTTGTTGAATGCAGGTACCTGGGATGTAAATTCTTATTTTCTTTGTCAATATTTGCTTTCTAGCCTGACCATTTTCTTATTCTGAGATGCCTGTCTTATTCCCTTCCTTCCTTGTTTACCACAGGGCACTAGTTAATCAAAATTATGTTTTAAGAAAATCCTGTCCTTAACTGCTTCACCCTGCAGTTACCACATGATCTGTAGTAAACTTGCAGAATTTGCTTCTGCTTGATATTAATTGGAATTTACCTGAAAAATCATATATGTTTTCAGCATAAGTTTGTTTGTGTGAATCACAATTCAAACCAAATGTTCTTACATGAAATGCTTATTAAGAAAGCAAACTAATTATTGCTTAATCATAATAAAAATAATAATCACAAAAAAGTAAATTATTTCTGGACAAATTTTTCAGTGTTCCACAACTATGGGTAAATTGTACATTTAATGCGCACAATGAGAAGTGTATAGCAGCTACATAAGTGTCTGAAAACATGGTGTATGTGCACATATATTTCATACACATATACATGAACAGTCAGAGAGTCCCTACTAAGCAAATCAGTATGTTCATTGTTACTAATTATTAGAGTTGCCGATTTCTGGCAGACATGTCCTGCAGAGAGATCTCGACAAATTAAGGAACTGGGCAATCACCAACCATGTGAAGTTCAACAAGGGAAAGGGCTGGATTCTGCACCTGGGATGGGGCAACCCTGGATATACAGACAGACTGGGAATGAGAGGCTGGAGAGCAGTGCCATGGAAAGGGACCTGGGTGTCCTGGTCAATGGCAAGTTGAACATGACTCAGCAGTGCCCTGGCAGTCAGGAGGGCCAACCCTGTCCTAGGGGGCATCAGGCACAGCATCACCAACCGGGCAAAGGAGGGGATTGTCCTGCTCTGCTCTGCACTGGGGTCGCCTCGTCTTGAGTGCTGGGGGCAGTTTTGGGTACCACATTTTAAGAAAGACATTAAACTATTAGAGTGTCCAAAGGAGAGCAACAAGGGTGGTGAAGGGCCATGAGGAGTGGCTGAGGTCACTTGGTCTGTTGAGTCTGGACAAGAGGCCACTGAGGGGAGACCTCACTGCAGTTACAACTTCTCCATGAGGTGAAGAGGAGGGGCAGGCAGTGATCTGTGTGGTGAACAGTGACAGGATCCAAGGAAATAGCCTGAAGTTGTATCAGGGGAGGTTTAGGATGGATATCAGGAAAAGGTTCTGCACACACAGGATGGTTGGACGCTGGGACAGGCTCCCCAGGGAAGTGGTCACAGCACCAGCCTGACAGAGTTCAAGAAGAGTTAGAAGTGTTTGGACAACGCTCTCAGACACATGATATGATTCTTGGAGCTGTTCTGTGTGGGGCCAGGAGTCGGTATCAAAGATCCCTTTGTGGATCCCTTCCAAATCAGTATATTCTGATTCTGTGATTCTGTGACTCTGTCAATTGTCAAAACTCTTTTTGGCTCACCAGAAAGAATGAACTGTCCAGAAATATTGCTTACAAGTATTCTCCTGCATCAACATATTTTCTATTATTCTTTTGTGCTTTTGGTCAGGTCTGGGCCCAATGAAATGCTATTAAATATCATAATATACTACAAAGAAAAAAAACTTCAAGCTTTTCCAGTTTTGTTCTTGTCACACAATAAGTTTATGAAGTTGTGACATGATCATCAATTCAAAAGAACTTTTAAATTTCAGCATGAATCTTTATCAATCACTACTCTAGAAAAGGGCGATTGCATCTGTCTTTGAAAAGTGTAACACTAAGAGAAATGATCTCCCAGCACAATTTTCAGATCATGACCCAGGCTGTTCTGACACAAAATTGAAAACCTATGCTGCTAGTCCAACCCTGATCTCCTTTGCTGTCTGTTTCTCAAACCTGAGAAACAACGGATGCATTGTGGTAGACAGATGTCTGACCCCCCTTCTGCACCTTTGTATTTCTCTTGTAAGTCTGCACTGCATCATTCTGCTTTACATCTTGTAGCTGTAATCCAACCTTTATTCCCGCTATGTACTTTGCTAAATCTCAAGGAAGAACAGGAAGTTGCTGTCAAAGCTTTTCTCTAGTACTTAAAATGCAAGACTTTTTAAAGTGGTAAATTGTTATGTATATGATAATAAAATAGCATCTGTTGCAAAAAGCAGCTGAACTTGGGCTCAGCAAGAGTTGTTGAATATTAGAAGTCCAGTTTCTTAAGGAAGCTGTCTATTCATTGCCCATCTGTGAGCCCTTTCCTCTCTACCCACCCCTGAGCAGAGTAATGCATTTCAGTGATATGTGAAAATAGATAAGAAATTGTAAAGCTAATTAAATTGTCTCAGAAAGTCTTTCATCTGGGCTGATGCAGGACTCAAAACTCATCTCCTTACTGAAATACAGGCCATAAACTTTTCTGGTAAGTAATTACTCTCGGAACAAACACCTTGATGCTGCCCTTAACAATAAAAGAGACGAGGAAAGCTAAGGGGCTCAAATCTATAGAAAGCCAGATTTCTTCAGTGCCTGTAGTGTTTCACTATTGCTACTCATGTTATTGAACTTACTGTCACCTAGTACCCTTTCCACAGGATTCTACAGTTTCAACTGTCAGATATATAAACCCACGTCTTCAGGGTAAGGTTTCAGTTCCAGGGCAACAATTTTTCTGCATGCATAAAAAAGTTGTAGCCAAGTCCACAGCTGAAACATTACAGATTGAAGCAATTTCTTTAATAGTGCAAAGTTAAGAAAAATAAGGGAATAAATATCATGACAGGCAAACTGAATTCCCAAACCATGTAAAAGTTTAAACTGATAAAGAGGGGTTTTCTTTTGTTGTTTGGTTGGTTTTTTGTTTGTTTGCTTGGTTTTTTAATATATTGGCTTTCATTTTTTTGCTTTAAAAATTGTGATTAGGAAAAAGATTCTTATCTACTTGTGTTTTACTAACTACCAGCAGCAAAATTATGTTTCTAAGAAGTCACTCCCTAGGAGATGAAAAGTGCAAATATTTCTAAAAAGTTCCTCTTATTCAAACCGCTTTAATTCAGGAATAATACTTAGCAGTAGATAAATAAAAAGCAGTTTTGATAACAGAAACTCTAGACAAAGAAAATTACTGCATAAATGTAAGTGCATTTCAATTTGAAATAACACTTCTTATTTCAAATCTGAAAACGTTCTACTTCAAAGCTTTTCTTTTTCAATGTATTATACAGCCAGATCATGGGAAGGCAAAGAATATTTGATGGAAAAATAAAGAGTGCATGGAAAAACAAATCAAAAAGGTGCTGTATTTTGCCATAGGTGCCTGTCCTTCTTGGAGTTAGTAGTGCTGAAATTTGCATTTTTAAAAAATATAATGATTCGGATATTAGAGTTACTGTTACATTTTTTGAAAGAACATGATACAGCCAATACAAGCCAGCAAATACAAGCCAAGAACCTAAAAATATATATTATTTCCCTCTTTGAATACCATTAACTTCTCTTAGAGCAAAAAAAACACTCGAAACAACATTATTTGTGCTTTAATTTTTGATTGGCATACGTGTCTCTGCCTTGCTTATGCAAATACAAAATTGACACTGGACTAAAGACAGTGAGGGATGACCTTCATGATATGCAAAGTTAGATCATAGTACAAATGGATCTCAACAGTTCTGGTTGAAGTGGTTTTACCAGTATGTTCCACTTATTTTCTAGTCTTTTCAAGTCAATGCCCAAAAAAGATTTCATTAGAGAAAGAACAAACAGAAAGTAGTTGCTTGCTTGAGCCTTTGCAGCAGCTAGCTCTAAAGTATCCTGTAGAATTCTTTACTATTTTCAACGCTGGCAATCTTTCAACCTTAAGGAATTCACTGCTATGATGTTGGCAGGAGATAAGGTATGGAAACAAAAGGGCAAGAACATCTTCATCACAACATTTGAACAAAAGCTGTTTGGGAGCAGAGTGAGATTCAATAGCTGATTAGTTAGAATGGCTTCCTAGGAGGTGAGATAATTTAGTTTTCTGGTTTTTAATGCTTGAGCAGACTATAGATTAGCTACAGTGAATGACAACTTATTGGCTACTGTCGTTTCAAGACTTCTGTCAAAACCTCAAAAATCAGTTTGGGAAAAAACCTGAGTTGAAATCACATCCATCCCAGGAACATTCTCTATGCACTTGAGTAAAAGGAGAAAGAAAAGAAGAAATATTTCTTTCAAAAATTCACTTTCTAATGGGAGAGTGACATGCAGAGAGCACCCACAGCTATGATTCATGAGCAGAGATGGAGTTTCACCTTCTAACCAATTGCTTGGAATGCTTTTGTGGAGTGCAGTTAAAGCATAATCTTTCCTCAGCATTACCTATAGGGTAACTTATGAGGATTCTTTCTGTCCTCCTAGTATATGATGTTCTTGGTCTAAAGTGATTTATTTCCTAGTCATGGAGGGACCTCAAAATCTAAATTTGCATCCTGCAAGGTGCTCAGGAGATGAAGATCTGCAACACAGCATTTTGTCACTTATTTCCTTCTTTTATGAGCTGAGACCAGATGTTTAAATGTTTAATTGTTATTCTTTTTTTTTTTTTTTTTTCCCCCGGAAACATACTGGCTACAGGGCAACCCTCTCTTTCAACATCTGTTCAGCATATTAGTTATATATTCAGATTTTCCTGCTCACTCAGCATGTTATAGCTCATTACAATACACTAAATATTCTTCTGGAATGAGCAGGAGGGGTTCACAGGTTTCAAGTCTGCTGGTTCCAGCTACAGATGATCCTAAACCCAAAACTCAGTTTTGACTCCTGTGACTTCACTTGTGGCTTCTCTCATATGTAATTATTGACTACAGTCTTAGTACCAAGATAAAATGAAAAATAGAAAAGGTCCCTTAAATCATGCCACAGTACATGTGGCTCATGCTGAATGAGGTACAAACTCCATGTAAAGCATCATTATTCTGTTGAGGCACTCTACATTCAAACTGGCAGAATGATCATTTTTAAACAATCAATATAGTAGTATGAGAACATCAAATCAAAGGATTTTTCACATATTATTAGTTTGATTTCGTAAGAAGACAAGATTTTTCTCTGTCTAGTCCTTTCTTGCTCCTCCTATACTTTACATAAAGTATTTGTCAGACTTGATTAAATCTTGAAAAAAAGAAAGGAGGAATGTTCTGAAAAGTAAGTTCTTACAATGAAGGTTGTAAAATCTACTTGGAAAAAGCTAGCTGGCCAAGCATCGTACACAGGCAACCATCTAGTTAACATGAGTCATTCAAGAGGAGACAAAGTACATAGCATCTCCTTTCTACATATCTAAGCCCGGTGTTGCAGAAAAGTTTTGCTACAGTTCTTTATGCCGCGGAAGTTTTTTATGTGGAAATCATACTTGAAATTGGAGGAGTTTTGTCCTCATTATTTCTTTTATACATAGAACAGTTTTATTTATTCAGTCTCACATATACTGCTAATATAGATCTGGATTTAACATTGCTTACTTGCAGGCATAGTTGAAATGCAAATATATTAAAATACAGTGGTTGTAGACTACTATCTGTAGAATTTTGTACTGGTTTTGTCTTTGTAGTAGCTGAGAGGGGGCTGTTTTGGATTTGAGATAAAGACAGTATTGGCAGCACAGGGATGTTTTAGTTACAGCTGAGCAGCACTGACAAAGCATCAAGACTTTTCTGCTTCTCACCCCAGACCAGCAGTGAGTGGGCTGGGGGTGCACAAGGGGACACAGCTGTCCCCAGCTGAGCTAGGTTATATTCCATACAATATGACCTCATGCTCAGCAATAAAATCCAGGGTACGAAGGGAGGAGACATTTGGAGTTATGGTGTTTGTCTTCCCAAGTATGAGTTACATGTGATGGAGCCCTTCTTCCCTGGGGATGGCTGAACACCTGTCCGCTCATGGGAAGTGGTGAATTAATTCCTTGCTTCGCTTTGCTTTTGTTGTGTCTGCAGCTTTTGTTTTACCTATTAAACTGTCTGTATCTCAACACATGAGTTTTCATACTTTAACCTTTCCAGACCTCTCTCTACCCTCATGGGGAAGAGTGAGTGAGAGGCTGTGTGGAGCTGAGCTTCCCACTCAGGTTAAACCACAGAAAGAATGTGAATATTTCTATGCACTGATATGTGCTATTTTCATTTGTTATTCTTCTCACTAAAAAGAATCATAGCATTAGTCGTGCAATATTTTAAATTTATCTTTCTTTTGGTTTTCTTCCAATGTGAGTGCTATTAATTTTGTTTTCAGGCTTTTAAATAACCATAAATTGGAATCCAGACTATGTTTCATTTGGTGAGATACAGTGCACTAAGTTGAACAAAGAAAAAGGTAGTTATTATGTACAACCTATATTGTAAATCTGAAGCGTACCTTATGACTTTTAAATATAATTTGCACTTTAGTTAAATATCTGCATTTTGCTACAGTTTGTAGTGAAACTATTGATAGGAAAGAAGCATTGCCCTTTCAAAGTTCCTAGAAATTTATGATATCATGTCTACCTTTCATTTCTTTCTTTCCATTATTGTTTTTGTCTGGCTTTTTATTGTCTATAATCATATTTTGCTCTTGATCACATCCATCATTATCTAATGATATAGCTGATTAAAAGGGAAGATCTATGACGTATAATATTGTCTTCCTATTTCATCATAATTTCTAGAATTGATTTTCCATATATGCATTTTGCTTCATAAAATCATTTAGAAAACAAAACTAATTAGTGTTAAGAAGCCTACATTGAATATACTATAAAAATCCTAAGTATCCATTGTGAAACTCATTGACACATGTAAGTCACATGAGCCACTGAATAACTCGAGTGTCAAGCACTTGTCCTCCATTACTATTACAAGGAGTTCTGTAATTCAGAAACATTATCAGGGAGTGCTAAACTTGACATATATAACTGAAATGACAGAATTTATCAGCCATAATTCCTTCTATATAACCTTTAAATATCAGCCTCACAGAATACTGTCTGAAAATTAAAATGGAGTTCTCCTGTGGTTTTGGGGTGATAAATATGCAATTTTACTAGAAACAGTGACAAAAATATGCAAACTTGGGAAATCCTTCTTTAGCGTACAAGACAGTAGGATTGCACAGATGTACTGGAATCTATGTACAGTGATTTTTCTTTTAATCTAAGGTCCTGAATGGCAAACTGTAAAAGAATGATCAGTGAAAATCACAGAAAAACAAGAAGCTAAAATGGATATATTTTTTTTAATCAGCTCACATATTTTCTCCACTGAGATATAGACTCAAATAATGAGGTTACCAGGTATTAAAATCATACAGGCCAAGAATGCTAGCTGTGGTCAAATAATTTTCTCATCAGCATTAGACTACACATACAAAGGTTTTGGCCATTGTGTTCTCAGCTGGCAGCAACCAGTAACATCTGGGCCATTAACATCAGAATTAGTAATCTAGAGAATTGTTCCAGTTAATACTGGACTCTAATTAGGACTCTTCCAAGCCCACCTGCAAAAATGTCTATATGATTCAAATATCCAAATGTCACAGATTGTGGAAGGTTATATGAACAGAAAATAAGAACACGGCTACCTGGAATATTCTGCATATTTTGGGTGTAGGAAGCATTCCTTCTATTGAATCTTTAGCAAATGCTATGGTGACCATTTCCTTAGAGAGAGGCCTCAAAAAATTTTATCACATGGAATTTTCTTGAGTGCAATTCTACAGAGAAAACCAGAAGTTCTTAAAAGTAAACAACAACAACAAAAAAAAACCCACACTGTTTTTGGATTATTTCCTTCTCCAAGAACCACTTCTGTGACATCCAGCACCTAGGAAATGCAAAAGTAGTTATTTATATATTGTTTGCTTTTGTTTAGCTAATAACAACATAAAAATCTTAAAATTCACTGGTGATTTAGTCAATTATCTACATTATCTACAAAACTACCTTTCTCAAATGAAGTGGTAATCGTCACTTTTCCTTCCCTCTTGCCATGTGTTTGTTTGAAACTAAATGTAAACATACTGGGACTACTGTTGTGAATTTTAAAACATCACAAGGCCTAGAGCCTTCATTTCTCCTGGAAATAGCGTAAAAGAACAATGTGACACCACATTTATCGCTCTGGCTCATCAGTTGTTCCCCTGTCCTGCTCTTCTCTGAATGTGTTTTGCTCGAATAGTAGAGTTCACATTACAGCTGAACTGGACCTGGTTGTTTGTTTCTTTGAGAAGTTTCATATAAGCACATATTTGTAGATATGTTAAACCTCATGAAAAGTGGAGTGAATGAAAATATTTTCTTCTAGAAGATGTTGGGTCTGTGCTTATCCTTACTTTGGGGTTTTAAAGCCTTATTCTTCCAGCCGAATCCATCTCCTCTTATATCTCTATTCAGCTTTGTCTCACAGTTGACGTGTATTGATTTTTTCTCTGTCTCTTTGATTGGCCAATAAGGTCAATGAGACCTGTAAATGAGGGAGAAAAATCATTGGACTTTTCATGATCTTTTGTTAACTTTTGGGTATCCTGATGTTAACCCTGATTTCAGTGTTTGCCCATGTCTATCAGACAATTAATGACTTCAAGTGAAATTTAGTGCATGTTGCTGATGTAGTCCAGGACTGGATAAACTTAATAATACTTTTGTCTTCAGTGTTTTTGCTTAAGAGACATTTTTTATTATATCCTTCTTCTCCACTTCAACCCACTTTGAAAGGTTCCCAGTTGCATAAGGTTCAGACATCTACATGAAAGCTGCAAAGTTGTTTTGTTTCATCTAAATAGTGAAGCTACATAACATCTCTTCCTCTGGAATAATAAGATACTTACACTTTGAACTTGAGATTTGAGTGAAGCAGAACACCATGCTGAGAATATGAATTTCTGTAATTTGATTTCAGAACAGTGCAGTCATTTCATTTGCAAGTATACAGAAGAGAGAACACTGCAGTCAATTATTGTCAGATGTTTAGGACTTTGTTTTGACTGGTGAAATACACTGTGTAATGATTCCAATGTGCATGAGAGACATGTACAATACCATGTCACAAGATGTGGTGGAAAAAAAAATTTAAAAAGATTCAATGGCAAACTTATAGGTAGGGAAAAAATGTGCAGTTCTCAGCTGTGGGGAGTTCCAATTTGGACATTCTGGCATTTACTATACAATGACATAAGGAAACTATTGTTCAATAAATCAAATTTCTGTTAACTGAAGGCAGGGTCAGCTGTCAGCTGACAGGGAGAAATTTTTCTTTGCTGAAAACTCCTTATATGCCTTATCAGGGAAAACAATCTTGTTCAAATTGTCAAACAAAGCATTTTGGATTTTAAACTGGTAGGCAAACTTAAATGGCCTCGTGTTTCTTTATTTTCACAAATTCAGATATCTGAGGTTGTTTTTGTTATTTTACTGATGGTGGAGATGTATTATGACAAACATCAACATAACAGTAAAAAAAAAATTCCAACTGAGATAAATGAATGGAGCTTTACCAAGTCCTTTGTTACAACATTAATTTGCCAGCTGTTTACCTGGATTTTCATACATACAACATTAAAGCAAGGCGAAAAAAATTCATATGAGAGGTCAAGTACTTAAACCAATGACTGGTTTCTCAGTAGCTTGCTTCAATACTTTGGCACATACATTCCCAAGGGAATCAGGACTTTATCTTTCTGAACAAAATTATTTTGAAGGCAGACAATGCAGCATCGTTTAACACTAATTGACTGGTGCTATAATCAGTTAAATTATAGCACGAATTGTATTAATGCTAATTACAGTGGAGAAAGAGGATCTTGTTCCAAAAGAACAAGACCTAGAGTTAAGGAAATTCACATGCTTTTTCCATCTTTGCCACTGGCATTTTTGTGAACGCTCCAGCAAGTCATTGGCACTTAGTTTACCATACAATGTACTTAGTAAACTTATTTATCAAAATGTTTCTCTCTCATGTGCTGTTTCAAAGGAGCAGTATGAGACTAATGCATCAGCAGCTCTTGGAAAGCATTCATGTAAAGGGACCATAGAACTAATAGGATTATAATGCTTTATAGGCATGTTGCACTTATGTACCACTGTGTGTGAGAAATAATATGCACCTATCAGTTAATCCATCTCCAAAAAGTTACTATGACTGAAGATGTTTCAGTGAGGTGCTTGATTCTTTCTCTAGAAAGACACAAAGTGAATTACCTGGACTTAAATGTATTGGGGGGAAAAATGAAAAAATGAAGGAGAAAGGGAAAATCAGGTGAAAATGTTTGAATATTAGACAGGTGGATAACTGTCATATTGAAAACTATAAAATATTGACACTTTGCTGTGTCTTTGCACCAACCATTTGCATCCTTCAGTTTTTATAAGTTAAGGTCTCACTTTTGTGTAAGTATCAGGATGGTACTGAAGGCTTCCTGAGTTCTTCCCCATTTAGTCACGTCCTAGTAAGTGGCAAATTTTATCTTTTTTATTAAACCTCTACTTGATTTCCTTAATCAGTTTTTCCCTTTTGTTTTAAGTGGAAGGAAAGATGGGTGAAAGCCCTCCATTATAGTGGTAATTAACTTTTAATGGCCTTTGTTGTTGAATTCCCTAGCAGCAGAGTATTTGTGTTGTTATAGAATATTAGTTAGAATTTTGAACTGTAGAGAGTACATAGCAAAACTGTACCTTCTCTATAAGGGTCCATGTATGCCAGGTAGGATGTTACCACTTCATCATAAGATGCCTGTTGAGTATGAATAGAATTACTAGTGTGCCTCGGAAATGAAGCCCAAATCTTAGCAAACTGACACCTGAAAATGTCAGGAACAGGTAGCTTAAAATTCAGACTGTTAGCTACAAATACCTTAATTATCATGGGGCTTATAATAATAATTTATATTTATTGAATATTGAATGACTACAAATAACATTACAACTAAATGCCAAAAAGTGGCTTAAACTTTCCAAATATCTCTCATTATGTATCAGAATTCAGAAAAAATTTAATTCTTCTAATGCAGTCATTCTTGAGAGACAGCTGAATTATGTCATATAAAAGAAGATATCCTTTCTACCATTAATAATATACCAAAAGGAGTTGCCACATGGACACAGAGCATGAAAAAAAACCCTATTTAAAACAATCTCTTCTTCAGTATGAAATTCTTCTGTCCTGAATCACATGGTTTGCACCCTCTATGAAACATGTAGTTATTTAGTGCCTTTAAACATTAATAGATTATGTCCATGTAAATATGATTATTGGCTTTGGAAAGTCACGAAGAATAAAATGATTCTCCATCGTCATGACAAATTTCACATGTTAGTTATTCTTTGAAAAATATTTAATTTTCACCTAGCAGATATACCAAATTCAATAACATTAAGAGTTTTAACTAAATTAGTTCAGTTCTTATTTTGCTAGAAATTAAAATACTTTTCAAGTGTTCTCTAAATCAAGATGTTTCAGCATAGCAAGAAAAAATTTGAAATATATAAACAATTAGCATAAGTAATAAAACATGATCAATCTAAGTAATTACGGTGAAAACAGGTTTCAAGATATAATTATAGAGGCATAAAAATTTCAGGATTTGTCATACCTACTGCAACAAGCAACCAACCAAAGCAACAGCAACATTTTAGTTATTCCTAACTTTTTAAGATGCATATCTTTTTAGCTGAGGTTTTCTATGTTTTGCTTCCATTTCAAAGCAAATATAATTCAAAAACATGAGAGGAGGATACCTTTACTCTTTTTTTAATCATTAACAAAAAAGCTCAAGGTATACAATGTTAAAAATCTGTGTTTGTGGAGGATATAGCAAAATACCTCCACAATTCTTGAAACACAACATGGACTATTCTGTAAAGGATAGGACAGCATATGATAAGTTTTAGAAATCTGAATGTAAGATGAATAGACATGTCCATATGAAAACCTGGGGTCACTGTGATGAGGCATTCAGTCGTTCTGTTGTGATGAGGATCTCTTGAACTATCACTGCTGCCAATGGATCTTTTAAAATTTCTAAATTATAGCATCATACAATAGTAACCACAGCTCGACACTGCTAGTCTTGGAGTGAAACATTTGGAAAAGGAAGAGCTAATTCATACTTCCTCCATCTTAGAAACACTAAGTCTCATGTATTTCCCAGAAGCATAGGACATTTGGAATTAGCAGATTTGTAGGTATCAACAAATCCCTAATCTGGTGGGTTTGGCCAAAATATGGTCAAATTCAGATGAATTTAATTAAATCCTTTGCTTCACTTTAAGTGTTATGAACAAATTGTGGCCTTTTATGTTCCTTTTATAGAATCAAGGTCTTAGAAAAGAATTCTCAGATCATCAAGTCCAACCATTAACCTGACACTGCTAAGTCCAGCCCTTAACGTGATTTTAAGTGACACATCTGCATGTCTTTTAAATACCTCCAGGGACTCAAACACATCCCTGGCAGCCTTTTTCAATGCTTTACAACTCTTTCCATGGAGAAATTTTTCCTAATATCCTGTCAAAACCTTCCCTGGCCAAACCTGAGGCCATTTCCTCTTGTCCAGTTGTTTATTACTTAGAAGAGGCCGATCCCCACCTTGCTACAACTTCCTTTCAGACAGTTATACAGACTGAGAAGGTCTCCTCCAAGCCTCCTTTTCTCCACATGCCAAGGAAAGAACATGTCAGATATAGATTTCACCTGCTTGGCACTCTTGAGACCATGAATTTTCTTTGAGGTTAGCGAGTTTGCTTGCATCTCTTTCAAATCATTATCTTCAAATAATGCTGTTCATTAGATAGTATGAGGAACATGAAATTGCACCATTTCATATTTGACTTCACAAGGTTTCAGTACAGAAGGCTTTTGAATTAAATGCCTTGATGGACTTTTGTAATTTTTTATGTCTTTTAAAATGTAATTCTTTTTCTGGTGTGGCTTTTTTTTTTTTTTTTTGAAGGATCATCCATGATGGAGAGGCTTAACAAATTATGACATTGACAATTATTATGCAGTAGAGAATGCTTTTTGGCTCTAATGTAGATTTTCCTTCTTGCGGTCAAGACCCTGAAACTCTTTTCATATATTTGTAAATTGGACATAACAATATTTATTTTTAACATGTATTGATATGTTTGAAACCTCTTCAAATGAAAGATGGCCCTTTCTTCAAGATAAAAATGTTGATCGGAAAAACCCCACAACTGGACACAGTCCCGAGCAAGCTGCTCTGGTTGACCCTCCTCTGATCAGGGGTTTGAGCTAGAGATCCCTGCTAGTCTCAATTATTTTGAAATTCTCTGGAAATACAAACTTCAAGTTCTTGTAGGAAAGAAGTAAAATAACATCTAACAAGCTACTGGTTTTCAAATAGAAATCAAAAAAAGCTTCTGAAACACTGCCTCAATTAAAATCAAGTATTTGCATTATCAGAAAACTTTTCACAAGAGAAGAAACTTCCCCTTAATGGCAACATTTCTTGAGCTTTTAACATTTCTTTGCTTTTCCTAATTAATCTTGGCCTCAATGCCAAAGGCATTCACTTACAGTGACAGCAACAAATATACTGTGGTTATGTATTTCATGTTCAGTTCCTTTCCTCTGTTTCTCTAATTAAGCCTTCAAATAATTAGCATATATGACTGCATTTTAAACACTTTTTTTAGCTGTCCTGAAAACTTAATTAGAAATGAAAACAAATTTCATGAAAAGTTGCAGAGGTCAGAGAGTTTTGCATGGTCTACAACCTAATGGGAACACACAGGAGGTCTTACCATATTTTATAATAATTCATCTTAAAGTTAACTGGAGTGTGATAGAAAATTTTGGCAGCAAGTACAGCTAAAGCATAATTTATTTTCCATCAATATTTTAGAGGAAGGTGTCTACCTGTCATAGCAGCTGAACTAGATCCATTTCTATCATTAGAGATGTGCATGTTCTCTTTTAATTTCAGTAAAACACCTATTTCTGATTGGGGTATTAATGTATAAAGCAGGGGTATTAATGTATAAAGCACCTAGTAAAGTAGAAATAGTGCTTAAGAGGAAAGATATAATCTCTTTAAAAGAAAAAAAAGAAGGGAAGAGATCACAAACTTCCAAACAGGGCCAATCAATATTCAACATTTGTCCATATTCAAGATTGAATATTATTTATACAATTAGCAAGGGATACACCAAGATTCAAAGAGCCATAGCATTCAAGCACCATACAAAGATATAAGGAAGGAAATATGAATCTGAACATCATCAGCACACAAATAACAAAACCACAGTTCAGGGTCCTGGACAGCTTAGAACAGCTGACTGTTAAATATAGAACTTAGCTGTATTAGAAAAAAAGGCTCTTATCAATTCTAGGTATGCACTTAATTTCACTATATTACAAGCTATTTGCAACAAAAGCCATTCACTACTGCTTTCAGTTGCTTTTTGCTTTTGCTCTGTTCTGTGAGTTAATGTACACATGTATTGCAATATGTGACTTGCTGAGAAGTATTTTTTCAATTTAGGTGGGAAACATAACAAAGAGAAAAGAATTTTAATGGAAAAGGAGCAAATAAAGGTAGTTATGATGGTGTCTGTCTTATCTACTCTTTGATGACACTATGTACAAGAACACCTCATTCTGAAAGTAGCTTTTGACAGAATCCTTGATATTCAATAATAAAAGTCCGTATTATTAAAAGTCAGGGTTTATTTTAGCAGGTCATGTGAAAAACCATAGTCCTTACAACTCTTCCTTTCCTTAAATCTGCCTTATTCATCAACACCTGTTAAATGAGCTATGGTACTTTGAACAAGTGATGTTCAGTTATGTTCAGAAGGAATGAATCGATCCTTCCAAACTTTACTGTTTTAGTCAATAAAAATGAGGAACACACCAGCTTCAACACTTTAGAAAAGTTCCATCTTAATCCAAAATCAAACTGAGTAGAATAATGTGATTAAGTATTGCTGGAATTTTTTCAGTTTTCATTCTCAGCTACCCTTACTTCAACAAGACACAAGAGATGCAATCTTCAGTAAAAATTTTTCCTACTGGTTTTTACTGCAGCATTTACTAGGGAACAAAAATGTCCATCATTGCACTAAAATCTTAACCGTCTCAGGATCCATTTTCAAAGCAAACTCCTCCACTGGCTCATCATTCATGTGAAGTTACAAAACTCACAGTGCCCTCTATCTAATTATCTTACTTAATATTCCTTCTCTATTTGTGCATGTGCACCCTGACAATTAAAATAGCATACCTTCCTTCTGTTTATATCACTGCCCTTAATTAGAGGTTTAGAGGCTTTCAAGAGAGATCAGACAACAGCCCATCTGTTTAGGCAGAGGTTTATTTAACATTGCATATGTAAGATCTCGATAACTGCAGTCATATGATTACTAAACAGCAATTGCCTTAGTCAAATGGCTTTTATGTCCTTAAGTAACTTCAGATGACTGTGTTCCTTTTAGGTAGACTTCTATTTACTTCAGGTCAGGAAAATCCCAGACTTTCTTTATTCATAAATGCTATTATATATGCTAATGCCTGTTACCTAGCTAATTACCAATCTTGTTTGCTAATTTAGGTAAATATATGACTAGGATTACACTATAAGAATTTTACCAGTAAAATAAAACTTTATGAATAAAAAAAGCCTTTTATACCCTTTATTTCAGTTACCAACATCAGGAGCAGCTATTATATAACTTTATTATTTTACATATAAGTTGCTTTTGTGACAAGCTTTCACTACTGTACTTCAAATGATTGAGTTACACAGAAAGTGTATATCATGTGACTCATACAATGCCTTTGAATTCAAGCTCACATTCTAGAAAAAAATCGCTATACTATACTTAGAGAAAAAAAAGGCGGGGATAAGAATGAGAGCAGTTATTAATTTATCAAGTGTTATACACCAGCACACATATGTATATAACATATGTATGTTATACACACATACTGGGTACAACAGGCAATGCCAGAAGCAAGACGGTAGATGATCCCAGGTTAGTTTGTTCTTCCATCTTTAAGAATTTTTTTCTGTCTTCAGAAAACCAAAACAATAACATAACAACATGCTTTCCAAGATTTTTTTATAAATTAACTCCTAACAAGTTAATAGTTATGGTAGAAAAATTTTGATGTATGAGAGGATGCTATCTAAAAGCAGAACCTGAAGTATTTTATGGGTTGGCTATCAGCATAATTCAGTGCCTTCATTTTTTTCTTTTTTGATAATGTGAATGTTGGTCTGGCATATTCTTATTAAAATATATTTATTTAAAACTGTAATATTATCACACATTTAGCATGTCAAGATATGAAAGTCAAAAGTGAACAAATAGACTTAGGGGTAAAGGACAATATCATCTTCATGTATGGATAACTCCAGGCTCAGGAATTTTGAATCAAAGCTGAATGTCTGGAATTGTGTTTGCATTTTTGTTAATGCAAACAAACTCCTTCTGTCTTTGGAAAACAATTCTATATGGACAAAGTTGTGTAAACACAGATTTCTGCTCCTCCAGATTTCAGTTTAATTAGCTTTTTCTCTTGCTCTTCACTGATAATTACCCTCAGCTCCCTTTATGAAAACAAGAGATCTCCACAAAATAGTTCAAGATCATAGCAACCATTATGATTGTGTTTGTGGTTTAACAATTATCTAACAAAAACAACAACAACAACAAAAATATGCAAACACATATTTTTAGATGTGTATCTGGTGGCTAATCCAAATTTGTTAATTTTTTGGTATCTTTGCATTTATGGTTTTTTTGTTACTTGTAATTGTTTTTACAGTGTTCCGCCCACGTATATGTCTGTAATTCAGGGGACTCTTGTTAGGTTTTGAGGAATTATTTGATGCTGTAAGTGCATATACGACAACGTGGAGTCATCTAAGGTTCCAGTATACTGAAGAGCAATACTTCAGTCTGGTTCACCACATGGTCCAAGAACCAACTGTACCAATAAGAATGAGGCAGGCATCGTGGACTGGAAGAAACTAGTACTGCCCAGAGATGTGCACATCAAAATAAAACCCCACCATCAGCGGGGTTGACTCACGACACATGTCCAAGACTTTTTTGCTAAAGGATCAATAGAACACCCCACCAATGATCAGAGATAAGTCTTAAAATCATATCAAAAGTGAATTACAAGTTGTTGTTTTCATCGTTTGTCAAAGGATTTTTCTACACAGGTATTTTTGGGATTTTAGAACACCTTATTAAACCATGATCAGAACTACAGCACACTTGCTTTGATAGGAACAAATTTAAAGTGTCCCATTTCGTCACTCCTCGTCCATTTTCTTTTTCCTGAAATGGTGACCTACTGAAGTAGAGAAGACAAACTTCCACCCACAACCTGCATTCTTCAATGAAGTTCGAGCAAGAAAGTTCTCCAGTTCCCAGGCTCCAGTCAGGGAGCAGGCTTCAAGTCCTTTCACTGCAGATTGCAATGCTTTGGGAATTTCCATCAGGAAGATCACTGCTAACTCCCGGTATCCTGATACCTTTTTCAAATACCCTCTAAAACTTCCAGCTAAGATGTATGACTGTGGGAAAAGAAGGGAAAATACAGCACTACATTAAGAGAGGAATAAAAATTAATCCTATACGAAAAGCCATAGGAAGATAAGGGAAATGAAAATATTCACAACAAAGCCTATGTACATGATATTTTTGTTGTAAAATAAAGAGTTTATATTCTGCACTCAAATGCTATAAATATTGTCCATGAAAGAACAAATAGAATTAGTACTTCAAAAAGACTCTCAGCATATAATGACACTGCAGACCTCAGCATGGGAAGCTTTAAATGAGTGTTCTCCCTAAAATGTAGAGCACCCTGCAGTGGAGACATGGCTTTTGACTCTTTATACACTCATAATAAACAATATGCATCAGTTCAGGTGTCCCTGTTGTCACTGCTGCTGTAGATTCCATTTTCGTTTTCACAAAGATGTTCGTTTGCTGAAATAACTGTGTTCTTTTATTATCAAAAGCATTAACCCCATATTACAAATAAATGTACTGCTCAGGTTGATGCATAAAAACATTGTTAAGAGAGGTCTTTCATTAGTAACCTGCCTATGCTTTGCACTTCAGTTGCCCGGCTACTTTTCAGGATGATTCTACTATCAAGAAGCTACATCTTGCCTCCTGTTGCAGAGGTAGTTCCCTACTGCTCCATCTATATTTCTTCCCTCCTGAAGATAGTGATTGCATTCTCTTTCAATTACCTCGGTACCAGCTTAAAAAGACATCACTATTTCATCTCCCTTGGAACGCAAGATACAATAAGAAGCTGAAAAAAGAAACCTGCATTGACAAGAAGACCAGGTGTTTCTGTCAAGCTGCTTCTGTGAAACATTTCCACTTTCAACAAAGCAAAAATCTTGTCATTTAAACATACCTATTTTTCCCCTATTTATTTTTAGAATGAGTGGAGGTAAGGAATAGCTTTGAAGGCTGTCTCGTTATAAAATAGTCTCCAGATTATTAAAAGAGACACCAAAAAAAAGAGAAAGGGAGGATACTCTGAAGAAAGAAGCCGAGAGACCAAACACAGGTGCATCTTATACATCTTTTCTATTTGAAATGTTTATACTAACTCTAATGTAGTGTATAGATACTCTAGTGTAGTGTGTGTGTATATGTATATTTATATACACTCATATATATAAAATATGTATATATAATGTGCTTATATATAAAATATGTGTACACCAAATGGATCTTTATCATATTTGGAATCTCTGAAGACAGGTTTTTTCATATGCAAGGAACATATTTGAATTTATTTAGCCCCACTTCAACCTGATGCAGTCAATTCAGTATCTGAGAATCTACTTTACCATATATTTGATTTTCACTTGGTATGTTATATTTATGTTTTAGTATGGGTTGGTTTTTTTTCCTACTAGAAATAAGCTAAACCATGTGCCTGAGGGCCTTATCTAAACACTTCTTGAACTCTGTCAGGCTTGATGCTGTGACTGCTTCCCTGGGGAGCCTCTTCCAGTACCCAAAGAGGTGAAACATTTGTGATGTTGTATTAGATGCTTCATAACCCTCAAAAAATTCACCATTTCCTTGTTCTTCCAGGATACCAAATGGTTCTACATATCCCCAGTATGCACACCTACACACATTCATGCTACCATACATCTGCACAGATACATACAACTACATAAATATATGCACATTTCATCTAAAACAATGAAATATGAGTATTATTACTGCTTCTTATAAATGATCAAAAACGCTAAACACAAGTCAAGAAGCTTTTTCCAAGTGAAAGCAATATGTTGCTGAAGAGAAATAGATACCAGATTTTCCTTACTAAATTTCAGATCACAAAATCACAGAATATGATGACTTGGAAGGGATCCGCACAAGGATCATTGAAGTCCAGCACCTCGCCCTGCACAGGACAGCCCCAAGAGTCACACCATGTGCCTGAGAGTATTGTACAAATGCTTCTTGAACTGTGTCAGGCTTGGTGCTGTGATCACTGCCCTGGGGAGACTGTTCCAGTACCCAACCACCCCCTGGGTGAAGAAAATTTTTCCAACCTAAACCTCCCCTGACACAGCTTCAGGCCATTGCCTTGGCTCCTGTCACTGGTCACCACAGAGAAGGGATCAGTGCCTGCCCCTCCTCTTCCCCTCACAAGAAGTTGTTACTGCAGTGAGGTCTCCCCTCAGTCTTCTCTTCTCCAGGCTGAACAAACCAAGTGACCTCAGCCACTCCTCATACAACTTCCCCTCAAGGCCCTTCACCATCTTTGTTGCCCTCCTTTGGACACTCTCTAACAGTTTTATGTCTTTCCTATACTGTGGCACCCAAAACCGCCCCCAGCACTCGAGGTGAGGCCACCCCAGTGCAGAGCAGAGCAGGACAATCCCCTCTCTTGCCCAGCTGGGGATGCTGTGCCTGATGCCTCCCAGGACAGGGTTGGCCCTCCTGACTGCCAGGGCACTGCTGGCTCAACTTGCTTTTGACCAGGACACCCAGGTCCCTTTCCATGGCACTGCTCTTCATCCTCTAGTTCCCCAGTCTGTCTGTACATCTAGAGTTGCCCCATCCCAGGTGCAGAATTCAGCACTTTCCCTTGTTGATCTTCATATGGTTACCCATCCTTCTGTTTTGTTTAGATCTCTCTGCATGGCCTCCCTGCCTTCAAGGGGTCAAAAGCTCCTTCCAGTTTTGCATCATCTGCAAATTTGCTTAATATTCCTTCCAGTCCTGCATCCAAGACAATTTTGAAGATGTTGAAGAGCATGGGGCTCAGGATGGAGCTGCAGAACCCCACTAGTGACAGGTCACCAGTCTGATGTCACCATATTCACTGTAACCCCTTGTGCCCAACCCCTGAGCCAGTTGCTCACCCATCACATGATGTGTTTATCCAGCTGTGTCCTGGACATTCTGTCTAGAAGGATGCTGTGTGAAAACAGTATTGAAAGCTTTACTGAAATCCAGAAAGGTTACATCAGCTGGCTTCCCTTATTTAACTCAGTGGGTTACCTTGACATAAAAGGAAATCAGGTTTGATAAGCCAGACTCTCCTGCCATGAATCCATGCTGGCTGTGACCAATGATGGTGTTGTCCTTGTGTTGTCTTTTAGGTGTTTTTCAATACCTCCCAGAATAATCTTCTTTAAAACTTAACCAGGCAATGAAGTGAGATTAATAAAATTGTGAAAATTTTGCTAGCGGTGGGGACCTGTACCAGCGAAGTGCAGGAGCTGCTGTCACCAGTCCGGTTATAGTGCTGAGTAATTAGAATTCAGATACAGAATAATGCATATTTTTTTTAAAACTGCAATAGTGAGTTTTTAGGAAGATAACATAGTTTACTCAAAACATCGTGTTTCCAGAGGCAAGCAGGCAAAGACTTGTTTAAAATAGCTGGGGAAAAAAAGGGCCCAAAAATTTATCCTTATTTCTTGAGATAACTTAAATGCATGAGTGCATTTATCAAATCAATGTATTTCAGGGTCATTTTTTTCAAATAGGTTATAGCAATGTTTGAAAATGAACTACCATTAGTGGACAAGAGCTTGAACCTTTTGCAATAAAATGCAGTTAAAACATATCACTGTCATCTCCCTTACCTCCTATCCAGAAGGTTGGTTGGAGAAGATATCAAAGCCAGGAACAATGGGACTGATCTATACTGTAATCTAGGTTTTTGTCTGTTAAATTATGGAAGAGTACCCAAAAAGGATCTATGAAGATATTTTACTGAAAGAGAACAGAACTGTCTGAAAGACAAAAAATGTCATTGTGGAAAGTTTGGATCTACAACACACAAATTATGGAAAACAAAAGATTTCAGTGTGGGTGAGTTCTGAGCTACTGCCATGGTGGTACTGCTGCTGCTATTTTGATTAAACAATAATAAACTGTGTATGGCTGACTGATGGCCAAAGACAGCTCATTTGTGACTAAGATTCCTGGCACCATCAGAATAGTCCCTGCCCTGGTTGTACTAAACTGCTTGTACGCAATTGGGTACAGTCCTGGCAGCTACAGATGTCCTCTTGTATGGGAGACCACCCGGAACTTTTAGGTATTAAAGGCAAAAGCTGGGGATTCAGGACTGAAGTCTCGATAACAAAATGCAGATGAGTAAGGGAGCTGTATTTGGTCTGGCTGTTTGCTACCCATGGAGAAAATTGAAGAACTATCCTACCCCATACAATGCATCAGAATGTCAACTGAGGTGTTTGCTCTGCATCTGAGGGTAGAGGTGAACCTTGCCATCCTTTGATCTTACCCAAAGCCCCAAATCAATGTTTTTATAACAAAAATATGAAAGATGAGCCACAGGAAACACCATTTGACAACACACAGGCAGCCCACTGGGTTTTCAGAATCTCAGCAAAGCTCTGCCTCCTTTGTAAAATGACATGGAAAATTATATGCACTGGCTTTATCTACAGGAAGTAGCCTGCCTAACCTTAAAACATGTAATGAAAATTGTTTGAACAATAATCCATCCTTGACAGATTTCTGCGTTGGTAGTCTGACACAAGAATAATTTTGATTCACAAGCACAAAGACTGAAAGAGAAAACAATTTAGATAAAAGCTCCAGTACTAAGTACAAAGATTTAAGAGATGTTCCTTGCACAAAATATATTCAAGCAAATATATGCTTGAATATTATATATATATTTGTTTCTATAGATAGCCATATCATGGCTTGCATTTTCCTATGGTAGTAACCTCCTCATTACAGTAATTTCTGGAGCTTTCAAAATTGTATCACATATAATGTCAAACTCTTAGTATTCATGTTTTTGCAATTTGTTGGTTTAGACCAATTCCCTCAAATTCTTTTTGTTTTGTTTTTTTTTTGTTTGTTTTGTTTTGTTTATAAATCTCTAAGGTAAACTGCTGATTTAAAGCTTGGAGGTGGTTTGGGAGTCATCATTAATACAGAAATCATTAGAAAGGCCAATTATGGTCCATTAGTCATTTTTAGTACATATATTTTCTGATTTTTGATCACAGACAGTTTGTAAAAAGAGAATAAAACACCTTTGAATAGGTTCCTTGGTGGTACATTGTAAACTTCAATTATTTGTTCCCAGAAACATTTTTTTAACAGAGAAGTGAAATCCTTTTTAAATGGAGCATGATTCAGAAACCCCTGCTAGAAAAGTATTAAACATTCTTTCATTAATAACAGTAATCTGTAATCCCAGAGAGCACTGTCACTTTAAAATGTAGATCTAAAATGTATTTCTTTTTGCCCACAGTCCATCATTAAGCTGAAGTAATTTTATACCTGCAATGTTGTAGCCACCACTTCTTCCTGGGAGGGAGGAGGACCTCATGCTGTTAATGAGCATCTGTCACTCACAAACCTACCTGCAAAGCAATTGGCCAAAACCATTAGTCTGTAATAGTCAAAATTTCCTTCCCCTGTAATTTTCTGTAGATTTGCTTTTCTTGGCTTCCAAAATACAGTAACCCACCACAACTAGTTCATAGTATAAGCATGGCATGAAGAGAAAACCAGGCAATTCTCTTTCAGAAGCCAGAAAACCAATTTTGTTTTTCATCTCAACCTTTCCTGTAACACACACACAGAGACTGGTGGATTCTCTCTCATACTTAATGACTTTTGACTGCCACTGATCTCAGAGGGAAGAGCTTGATAACAGTTTTCCTCTCTCCAAAAGTGCTAGTTTTCTCAGGCAGGCAAAAGTTCACAGAGAAGCTGGCGGGATCCTTCTGCTTTGCAATCATATTTTGCAAAGTACAATCATCCAACCTACTTGAAAAAGCTTAACTTGCCCCCTCAGAATACAGTCCTGGTTTTGAGTGTCAAAGGGTTTTTTGTCCCTTTATAAAAGAGGATGATTGTACTTTTCACCGGCAATAGCAGAGTGTAAGGAAGAGCAAGATAAGAGGAGGTCTGCCAGCTGATATGTTGACATTTTCCTATACATGTCTGCAATGAAGTTATTCTGATTTGAAAACCAATCTAGATCATTGCTAAATTTCTTCCATACAGGGCTTGAGTTTGTTAAAAGGAGCACACTACTGCTATCACACACACACACACGCACATATACACAGAGAGAGAGAGAGAAATTAACTTCTGTAAATACCTTATGAAAATCCTTATGCCTTATTGCAATTTCTTTCTACCACACGTGCATCTCAATTTCTAGCTTCAGTGAAGATAGAGTGAGGGGAGAGAGAGAATAAAAATGGAAAGTGGGAGCAGGGCCAGCTTTAGTTTAAAATGCAGACAAATCTGCCTTTTCTGCTTGATGGCCTGTAACATTTCCATGTAGTGTACTTTGCATGGCAGAATAGCTACTAGTAATAGAATTTCTCACAGTGGAGGTTAATTACTTTTTAGCTACAGCAAAATAAATTTCCTGTCAAGCCCAGTGACAGGAATATGCCACTGTCACCATTTTTACCTGCAGTTTTAATTCACTGTTAATATTTGACACTGGCTTGCATTCAGGGGGCTGATTCTCTGAACAGTAGGATTTCCCAAAGGAACAGGACGGACTGGCAGTAATGTAGTATCAAGATATGTGGAAAAGAGTATGCTTTGCCTCTCCTGAGTGCACTTCAAAGAAGATTACCTGACCTGTCTGTCACTTTAAAGAACAAAAGAGAACCTTGCATTTGGTGAAATAAAAATGACATGGCAAGATGCACCTTAAAATCCCAGGCAAAAGAGCGAGGTTCACATCTGGTCTAACCTTATTCTAAGCAAACCTACATAACATACCACTTCCTCTCTCTTTTCAGATGTGATTTTTTTCTGGCCTTTAAGACTCCATTTTTTGAGCCTGACAATTTTGCTGTAAAAGCTGAGCTCAATGGATGAGACACCTTATGTGGTAGTGAGTGATAGAACTCATTTCTCCTAATTGCTTCCATAGTCTTCAAATTAGCTCTCACCTTTTTTTTGTCTTGAAAGAAATCTCTTCTGCTACAAAGACAATAATGCCATTTATCAAGTCTTGGTGATATGCATTCTGTCATTCTTATCATTAATTAATAAAAAGTCCTATATGAAGTCATATCAGTAATCCTTAGGGTCATAAAAAAATTTACTTAGGAATTTCCAGCCTCCACTCTGACTGGTTAGATCACAAAGGTTATTGCTTGACTCATTTAGCGTCTGTAGTCAAAGTCTTGTTTTCCCCCATTTTAGTGATTTTTACAATTTTGAGGAAACCAACATGCTTTTAAATTTGCCTGGTTAGGTGCCTGGCCTGACAGAGTCGGGGGGGTTATATCTGAGGCTTATTGTTTCACTGCTCAGGAAACATAAAGGAAAGAGTGTCTCTACTTTTACCAACATTTAAACAAGGAAGCAGAAGATGAAATATCAGGACTTTCATCAGGCAGGCTTTTCCCCCAGAGAAGTAGCCTCAGCTGTTTCTCCCTACCTGCACTCTTCCTCTTCAGGAGGTGGCCTGTGACAGTGCAGAACTGTGAAGGAGCTACGCCAGATGAACACGTGAGGCGCATGGGGGCTGTGGGAAGCTAATGGATTTTGGAAGCTACATAAACAAATGGAAGATAGATGGATCTGGTTAACTTCATCTTGCTGAACCAAGAGTGCTTAATCCTTTCAATAATCATGCTGAACCATTATGGGCTCACTAATAAGGTCTTGTAAACCGGTAGAAATGCCAAGGGAGATTGCATGCATGTTTTGTGAACAAAATCTATTGGCAACACTGAGAACTTAAAAGGTCTTCAAAAGCTAAGAGGCTGAAGTTTTCATAAATGATGATGTTAATACTTCTTAGGTTTCAAAGGAGTAGTCTGTATTTCTACACCACCAAGTCATTCATGATGCCTTCCAGAGGGACCTGCGCAAGTTCAAGACAGGAATCCATGGAAAACTGATAAGGCTCAATAAGGCCACGGGCAAGGCTGCATGCTTGAGGAAGTCCCAGTATAAACACAAGGTGGGGAATTAGGGGATTTAGAGCAGCCCGGTGGAGAAGGAATTTGGGGTTGCTTATGAGAGGCTGGACATGCACTGGCAATGGATGAAACCCAATTGCATCCTGAGCTGCATCCAAAGCAGCATCCAAAGCAGCATGGCCAGCAAGGAGAGGAAGTGGATTCTGCCCCTCTGCTCTGCCCTTGTCATACACCACCTGGAGTGCTGCATCCAGATCTCGGGGCCCCAGCACAGGAAAGCCACAGATCTGTTGCAGTGAGTCCAGAGAAAGCCATGAAGATTATTAGAAGGCTGGAGCACCTCACCTATCAGGAAAGACTGAGAGAGATGGGGTTGTTCAGCCTGGGGAAGAGAAGGCTCTAAGGAGATCCTACAGCAGCCTTCCAGTACCTAAGAGGACCCTGCAGAAAAGATGGGGACCAATATTTAAATAGGGCCTTTGGCAACAGGACTAGAGGTAGATGCAGACGTAGACATAAGGAAGAAAATTTTTTTAATTAAGGACAATAAAAGGCTCACAGCTCATTGCAGAGTGGTTAAACTAGATGACCTTAAAAGGTCCCTTCTAAGCCACAGAATTCTATGACTTTATGCTGTCCAATTAGGATTGCGTTAGTGTGAGCTTTAAATATGGACCTTATTCAGAAGGCCTGTTGAACGAAGTGACTTGAGTCAGAGCTGGGCAGTGGCTACTGTGTTTAACACTTGGGTCTCTGATGGCATTGAAGTCAGAATTTATGGGGAAAAAGAAAAGGAAGAGAGAATCTGGATCCCTGCTCCATTTTAGAAACCTACAATGTTACAAAAAAATGCAAAAGATGGGTCACAGCTTCTCCTGTAGAAAATACTTAGATTTACCTGCAGAGATTGGTTATAAATAGGGAGGCATTAGATTTAATTTATTTTATTGTTGTTTAAGGAACTGGAATGGAATTTCTGGTTTTGCAAACCACAGGAGACATCAGAGTTTTCCAGACCTTTAAAAAACCCTCAAATCCTGTGTGGCAATGTAGTTAGAACAATTGGGTCTACTGAAATTGCTTTTTTTTTCAGAGCATTAGGTTCAATTCTGACCCTTAAAGTGCAGATGAACTTTTGGCTTAGAAATGAAGCTAGCCCAGAAGGGTGCTATGCAGCACAGTTTGAATTTCTGACTCAGTTTCTGAGCTATTTGAAACTGCTTTATGTTTCTTGACTCATTCATTTCTGTGAAAATTCGCATTAGTGAAATGCCAGCTCCTTTATGGCAGCATATGGGGGTTTTTAAGGTGTCTGTAGCTTCATAACAATAACAAACCAGGTACCTTCCTCTTAGAAAAAGTTCCTGTAGTGTGTTTTCAACCTCTCACAGAAAAAGAAAAACCCAGGGAGCACAGGGGAGCTTATATTTATTCCCCCAAAATGTTCACATGGGTGTCATTCAGAATTTTAGAGTATGTCCTTATATATTTTGGTTTTCACTTAAATACCCATCAACACTCATAAAACTATAAAGAAGGATTTTTAATCTGCATTTTGTGCTCCTTGGTTTTCATTTTGCAGTCAATCATTTCTGTTAGCATTCATATAGAAACAAAAATTCAGTGTTTATATTCCAGTGCCTATGTGTCTTGGAACCTCATTTCTTGCCTCTGAAACTTTTGTGAAGCTTTAAAGAGAAAGCTGTAACATCACACAAAAAGCAAACAACATGACCAGATAAGCCCTAGAGAAATCAAACCTTAACTGTGGAAACACACTGAATTCCATGTGAAATAAATGAGAAGGTATGTAAGCTGCCTACAGATGTAAGTACGTGTTTTTCTTACTTGATATTTTCATTTTTCACCTTACACTTCCTTCACAGCAACTGTTCAATGTAGGAAACTGCTATAGAAAGATGTCATCTGAGCTTGTATTGTGGTAACTTAAATCTTGTCATATCTGGAAGATGAGGCACAGCTTCCCAAGGGATCCTGCTGTGGTTGAAAGTAATTGCCTATGGCTAAAGTAATCTGTTATGAAATCAGATAAATGCATCATGCGGTCATCTAAAGAGAAGTGCAATTTACATTTGTTACTTTCATATTTAGCTATTTCCACATATTTTAAATAAAGAATATATCTAATACATGTAATATTTGTAATGGAATGAGTAGAAGGCACTAAATCCCTTGTTTACCACCACCTTGAGTATCTAAAATCAACAAATGCATAGCAGTTTGTTTAAGAAGAGAGGAAATAACAGAGAGAGAATTAGATTTGGCACCTGTTTTGTAGCTGTGGGACTATAAAGGTAAGAAAAATTGTTATTTGTGGCTTAGAAAACATCTCCCAAAGACAGTGGTTCCTCTATATTTTTTAAACTTTTCTTTTCCCATTCCATGCATTCTGATTTCTCACGTCTTACATGGCATGCTACAAAACTATTAATAAGGAACACTATGTTCTATTTTGGCTGTCTTAAAAACATTAGCAAAGGATGCCATTTATCATCACATTTCTTATTAAAGCTTGGAAGAAAGAGCACACAGCAGTACATCTTGGAAGTCATAGCTGTGAAGAAAAGCACTTTCTGCTATTTTCTCACTGATTGTGGCTAATGTTAAAATAATTACTGGTAAAGGGTTTCCCTGCTGTTTGATTGCCAAGTTCCACAGTTGCAAGGACTTCAGGTTCTTCCCTATTTGAAACTTTAGTTGGCTTAGTTCAGGCTATTTTATATGTCTCTTTGCATGTTTTCAAAATCCCTTAACACCTCAAGCTCCTTTCATCAGAGAGTTAGCAAAATTGAAGTCTTAATGAAGATGCATTGTGAAGGAGCATGTGTATTTCAGTGATTTTTTCTTTCTTTAAATAAAAAATAAAAAGGGAGGTTGTTTAGTGTCGATTGAAAATTAAGTAGAAATGTGCTGGCTGTGGACTTTAGACATTGTCCTGGCTTACCACAATCATCCTTGTTACTGGGAGTGCTTTGGGAGCAGCACTACTTCAGCAAGAAAGGGTGGCCAAAATACTCTACTAGAAAAACACATATCCACTGGTTTCTGTCTCTGAGAATGTGTGTCTTGAGGTTTCTTTTCTATCCAGCTGACTGTACTGGGATTCTTGCTCTTGAGATTCTTACCCTTGAAACTGGGGATCTTTTCAAGCTGATTTTCTTTGACACTTACTATACTTATTGTTACAAGTTAACAACCAGGAAAAGTGCAAAAAGCTTACCAAAATTAAATAATTAAGCAAAAATCCAATGATAATGTGTGAATCATTAAGCAAAGTCAATAAGGCACCATTGTAATTTTAAGCATCATGCAAATACAGCATTAAGATTCAGATAGGTTTAATAAAGGCATGTGATGCAAACATAATTCTTCTTCCCAGTTCCTCCCAAAACTGTGGTCTGTGCTGGGGATGGCCACCCAGTTCACCCAGTTTGTTGAACATTTCCTTAATCAGGACACTGCTCCAGGGACCACTTTGCTTCTTACAGGAATTCCTGTAAGGAATTCTACTGCACTTTGCAGTAGATGTTATTTTTGGGTGAAATACCACCACCTATAGAATGCAATCAGGACTGCTGATAAAACGTAAAGTAGAAATGTAAAGATGGTTGATTATTTTCCATTAGGTTCAAACATTTAATTCTATCTTCTGTCTTTTTTCATCATCTCCAGTGTGATATCCTGGAATGGAGTTCCTGACATGTAACAGAAAGCTGTGATGAGAACATTAATATGTTCCTCAGTTCAAGCAGTCCATGGTGTCTCAGAAGTAAATAAAAAGTCTCCTGACCTTTCCATTTTCTTCTGAGACAACAGGCTTGAGACGAAATATTTTGCCAGCTGTTTTACTTTTAAATTACAATGCCATGATTGGTTTCATTTCTGGGTCACCCATAGCAACCATTACTTGAAACCACAAGAATAGTCCATGCTGCATTTAAAACTCCTTTGGGTTAAAGTCCAAGTGCTGTAATTTATCTGACTTGTTATTTGTTTTTGGTTGTTTTGGTTTTTTTTGTTTTATAGCAATCAAATTCACCACTTTGAAAAATCCTATTATCTCACTCCAGTGTCTCTCTTTTCAGTGTATAACTATGTGGGTGCTTGGCATTAAAGTATCAGTTTCTGTATTTAATAAGAGATTAATCACTGCACTGAGGTAATTTGTGTCATGTACATGCAGTCAGGGGCCAGAACAGCATCTTTGGCGCAAATGAGTCTCAGGTCAATACAAAGATCAGCACAACTGAGTTCACTTTGGTCCAATGTAGTAGATTTATTCCAATTTTAACAGTGTCCATCAAGTAATGTAGATATCCAGACTGTAGTTTGTAAGGAAATCCATCTGAATCTTATTTGGGCGCATGTAGAACTGACTCCTAAGTTTCTTGCATCTTCCTAAGGAGATGGAATTGTCTATGTATGTGCAATATATTAACCAATATAGGAATTACATTAAAGAACTGTCCTAGAAACAGATGTCTACCTGATTCGTGTAGCTACGTTTGAATCCTGTCATTTCCCGTAGAGCCAACTGTCTCTCCTTTAAAGTAGATCTGCTCCTGGTGCTTAAAGCCAGTGACATGGCAGAACTTCATGGCTTAATTCCCTTCTCAATGACATGATGTTTTTTACGTATTGTCTGTGGGGATCAGTCCCTGGCCTGCACTATTTCTCAAACTATATCCAGGCACTGACAACTGTCCACATCCTACACTGGTGCTCAAACCTGCACATCACTCTTATCTAACTTACTAGTGTAGACAGAGCCCGTCAAGCCCCACCTACTCTTCTCTGTAAGGCAAACAAAGATGGTAGGTAGGATGAAAGGAAACACAGAGGGAAAAGCAGAGTAAAATTGGCCCTAAACTGCATTTAGTGCTGCATTGTCTAACAAAGAGGAAACACACAGTCATAGACAATCATTATGTTGCTGGACCCTAAATAAATTTTGTTTGGAAACACAGAAATATTTCTTTCACAAAATGACCCTTGGCAGAGGATCATAGGAATGATATGACAACTAAGGGGAAAAAAGTAATTCTTTAAAAAAAACAACAAAAAAAATCATATCGATGTCAAATGGTGTAGCTTGACATGACAGTTTGTGCTAAATGCTAGGTTTAGTTTTTGGTGTCTTCATGAGACTTTTAAATATTTAAAACTTACGCTACTTGTCCCAGATTAACCTCCAGTAACATTAACTCTGGCTAATGTCTCCATTATTTCTTACCACTTATGTTGAATTTTGTGAATAGTCTAGTGAACTCACTCCCCTTTAGAAGTCCTGTATGTCTCTAAATACCATAGAGTTTAATCAGCTATAGTGTAATTTTAAATGTCAAGGCCAAGGTCTGTCAGATATAATTTGTTCTTTTACTGAAATTTGGAGGCATGTTTTAGTTAAATTGAGATTGTCCATTTCAAGCAAAGTCCCAATTATGGGACACAAAATGAATTCAATTCTTGCTGAAGAAGTAAAAGATTTAACAATAACATCAAAAAGGAATTGATCAGCAGACCTCAACATAATTTCTCCCATCCCACCAGCTGCCACAGCCGAGCTGTCCTGTAGAAACCACTCGACAAAGTCTGTCGCTGCAGTTACTGCACTATTTATAGCTGCACTGTTTATGCCTCTACAGTTATAGCAGCGTCAGCACTTTAATTATAAACCTTATTATCCAAAGAATTACTACTAAGCAACAAAAAATCACCCTCAGCTGCAAGTTTGGATGTGAAGTGTTCTCAAGTGTAATTTGCACTTAGGTTGTGATAGGCCAGATTCAGTGCCTACTGAATACTGAAGGCAAGGGAAAAAGCTAAAAAAACTAGCATAGATGTATAATTTTCAACACTGTTCGAAGTGAGCAAAGACTCTTGCATTTAAAAACCCCCTTTTTTTCCTTATGTCTTAGAATTTAATTTAGTAATGATTTTTTTGTATCAACAATCTTCATTTAGTATTACTGGCATAGTTGAAATGTAACTATATTGAAAGTATTAAGTTCATCTACAATAATGGACAGATATTGCAATATAAAGGTGCACCATACCTTTCACTAAAAAACCACATCTTTAGATCTCCCATTGTTCAGAACTGTGGACCCAGGACTGAATATTTCAGTACTTGTTTTTCTGTTCTTTTTTTCCCCCTACTTTTTGCCATCTGGGGACGTTTACAGGCAAAAACAACATAATATTTGATTTTCTAGCTATATCTAAGACACTGAAGAACTGATTTATTCAAGAGAAGGCAAGATCTTTCATTATTTTATTCTCTTCAATGTTCCATGAAGCATTACAAAACCTTCTGAAAAGTGTAAACACAAACACAAATATAAATTAATAAACCTAAACACATGAATAGACATACCTTTTTAAAAATGATCTGCCATGTCTTTATAGCAGAGTTATCCACATTATTTATTTAAATGATTTATTTGGCTAATTTTGAATTTTTCTTTGATATAGTCCCACTTAACTTCCCCCTTCTCTGGATATAAACAATAAACGGTTCAATGTTATTTGAGGAATTCTCAGAATTAATTTCTCCTGCAATTGTTCCATTATTTGTCTATAGGTGTGTATTTTGTTCAGCTTGTCCTACATAGATAGAATTACCATGCACTGAAATACTACTGAAACTGCATGCGTGTGTTTCCATATGAAATAAAATATAGTTTGGATTAATATTTATCTTATTTTGGTAGGGAACTTGGATTTTGTAAGTACTGCTGGAACTGTTTTTTTTTTTGATGAGCTTCATACTGTGAGATATAATCAGGTACAACTCAAGCAATGAATGAAGCAGATATCTATACAATTTTTGAACAGCATGGTTCTGTTCAATTATAGGAGACAAGATCAGTTGTCTATGACCTACATGTGAAAGTAGACTATGTTTACTGTAGTGGCAAGAGTTATCCCTTGCCAGTTCTCATATTCCCTTCTAATGTAGTGCCTCTATGTGGTAGTAAATCAACAAGAGGACTTTGTGAGTTTCCCAAGACAGTATCTCTCAAAATATGACCTCACTGCCAGGGATTCAAAGACAGTAGAGAGTACCAATTCTCTTCAAAAGTGATCTTGCTCACTTTAAAGAATGGTAGAATTTGTGATTTATTTTTCTGGATATGTGGAATGTACTGGAATCTCACCTGAAGTGCCATGAAATATGTGAAAATGAACATATCCATTATATGCCAATTGTAGTGGTCTCTTTGCAGCTTTATTTTCATTCCAATTAGTGCCTCCATGATATTTTAACATGGAACATTTTAGCATAAGTGAATTGGACCTTCATTATCAAGAATTTTAAAAAGCTTCTAGAGAACACTTGGAGTCCGTCCCTAAAACAAAATTGTATTCAATGCCATGCAGATGAATCATTGGAAAGATTCACATCACATTTCACGTGATCCATATTTATTGATATGGAAAAGATTTTTTCTTTTATTTCTCTGCCTTTAACATAACAAAGAAAATTTCTCCAGTAAAAAGTATAATACAAAATCTAAGCTCAAAATACCATTTGCGTTGTTGTCCAGCTACCAAAAGACATCTGGTCTGCCTTTATGTTGACCCAGTTCCTTCAGTCACTGCATTTTCTTTCCTTAATTGCATGCCTCTATGATTGTTTCCAAAACAGTTGTGAGTTTCAAATTTTAAGCCCCTTTGTGTTACACCATTAAAGTTATTTACCTTAAGTTCCATTTATAGCACTATATAATGACTTTTCTATAATGTTGCTACAAAGAAATGTCTTCAACGTACCTGACAGGACACTTGGAAGACAAATGGTGACTTATAAAGGTTAAAAGAAAGTGAGAGTGTTATGCAAAACAGCCATTCACAAAGGGTAAAGTAGTTGAATTTGAAACACTGAAAGACTATTGAATCATTATGGTGATGGATTGTCTTCGCTATCTACAAATAATACGGTGATCTTCTTGCCTAAAATAGTGAGTTTACTATATTTAATCAGCAATAGTGAAGAACACTTATCACTATGTCAATCCAAATTAGGTTTCAGAAAATGTCACTATAAAGAAAAACACTGATGCACAAGAGGATGAAATGACAACTTTTATTTGGTGCTTTATCTTTGAAAAACAGAACATGTAAGTTCTTAAGTACTTCATCCTCAATACATTGATAGGACAGTCATGGTTCGATTTACCTACTAGACAACATGACAGAGCATTTTTGAAGTCAGTGTAGTCCACACCAACAATAAAATAATAAGTAAAAATCTTACTATTAACTTCTTTAAACATCAAGAGGGAAAATTCTAAAGAGAAGCATAGGAAAAAAAATACAGGGCTTGTCCTCATTTAGGAACATCTCCAAACAGTTTCTACACTGAGCTCCCCATGGCTCTCTGGTGAAAGGGATACCAGACTGAGACATGACAGTGAGAGCTCTTATTATTTTATCTCAAAAGAGTTCTAAGTATTAGAAGTGGCACCCTGAATGAATATGACCTCTTTTCAGCCCACATCTTATACTTCACAAACAGAATATCCTTTAAAACATACACTTCTAGCAGGATGCTCCAGCAGATCAGGGGGCCTTCAGTGTCTTCTTCTAGAGGGAGCAGTTGTGAAAAATATGCCAGGAAAAGAATAACCATTTAGGTCAGGAAAACTGATAGAGTAGCTTGAAGGTTGCACACTGCGGCCAGCACCACCCAACTTTCCAGCCATTGTGCACAGCGATCCCCATAAAAATACACTGAGTTCTGGTGAAGCTCTGGCCAGGCTCTCCAACTTGCACACACACACAGTGAATTGTCTGGGCAGCTGCATACCCCAGAAATCTCAAGGAGTTTAAGTGCTTGGAAGTAAATTAGAAAGTAGACCCTTGTACCTAAGTGGTGTCCAGTGAGGCACTGGTTCAAAATAATTTCAACAGGGAGCGACTAACTTTATGCTGGAAAAATGAAAAAATAATTGCCTGGATCCTGCAATATGATACAAGCTATCTATGTGCTTGGAGTGTGGGAAGTGATTGCTAGCAAGGCATTTGGTTACTCATAAAACCAAACCGGTTGTGCCTTTGGTCTATGCCACTGCGCAAGCACCGGTTTTCCCCCTCATTTTGGGGGAACCTAAGAGCTCCCATTACAGAGCTTTTGCACAGAGATGCAAAAAATCCTGACTTCCCACAGGCCCAGGAACCCTGCCGCATAAACTCTATCACTTTACATGCAGAAAACCACTGCCCTGGCTGCCCAGAATAGCCATGAGATTTGTAAACCCTGTAAGATGCTCGGTGTTCAATCTAATTTTGACAAGCCCCATAAAGCTCTCAGATTTTAGCTTCACTAGGAAGAGGGTGGTTCCACATGCAAGATTTCTGATTTAAACACATTTAAGAAGTAACTTTATTACACACTTTATTAAGTAGTCATTAAAATCTATTGGTTTTAATGGTTTTAATTAAAAGCTACTGGGTTTCACCTGAAGGAAAACAAGCAATTCCTGAAAACTCAATGAATCAGATCTCTGTGTATTATAACTGGAAATTCCACACCTTTCATGTAACAGTGAAATAGATATTTTATGGTAACTTTCTACCATGTCACACTTACGCCACAGAAAATTGAATTCCCCAAATAATGTAGTCACTGATAGTTCAGGTTATATTACTGAAAATGCTAAAATATGTATTGCAGGAATGTAGAAAAACAGTAATAAAAACACATTATTTTATTATTCTTTAATTATATTTTAAATAAATTTATTTAGGCATATGTTTCACAGTTTCATATTAAGTACACCCCAATACTTAACAATATTTGCAAAATTAAATGTTTTGCAGAAAGAAGGTGGTAGTGTTTTACTAGAAATGAGCATGATTATGATTCCCATAACACTTTTTTCCTATATTCAAAAAAATTTTTCACTTTTTAAAAAAAACTCCATAGCTTAGAGGTAGATTTTATTTTTTACTTTCTAATAAATCCCAAGTATGAAAGGTCTTCAGCACCTAAGGTAACCTAAACATTATTGACATATGCTGTAGGCTTTGACAAGTAAAATGATGAGATCTTAAGTAACAGATACATTTTGTCTGAAGAGCACTTTATATGGTTTGGCTATCTTCCAAAGAAAAATCATGTAGCTTCGTTAACCCATGATACTGACATCTGCCTCTCACAGAAAGCCAAGGGAATCTTGTAAAGGTCACAGTGCTAACTGGCAGGGTAACTGATTAAGACAAGCCTGTTACACACTGTATTGCACACAACAATATAGCAGGAAAAGAGAAGAAAAGCAGAGTAATTTCCCTTTCTGCTGTGTGCACACAGATATGCTGCTTTCAGTGAGCACTGAATGTGAGTCTTAGCTAAAGGTGAGCACATATTGGCAAAAAGAATTTTTGATATAAGCAGTGCTGACTTTTTTTCTAACATAATGTCTGGCAATGAAATGCAAAGTTACATGACATTTACATCACTCAATATTTAGAAAAACCTTGATTAAAATTTAATGCTTCAGATTTCTCATCAATTAGGAATAAAAGTCAGATAAACTCATGGAGAACTAAATACCTAGGTGAGGAGTGAGCAAAATGGGACACAGAGACTCCCCACCCTCTACTTCTCTGATTCTTCTTCCTCAGCTTCAGAACCCTCACAGATAACTTCCCACATGCAGCTTCACTATATCTTAATTTCTGCACCAACACCTCTGTCTTACACTGGTGCAGGTAAAGATAGCTTCAGGTCAGGCAAACATAAACAGGGTACCTCAGCCGCCAGCTTATGCGTGGCAAGAAATCCAGAGGGAGTTGATGAATTACAGTGAGGGTTTGATCCTGCCCATACAAAAATGGAACGGATGACTTGGTGTGCCCTGTTACTGCGCAACAAGGCATATCCAGTTGCTAAGCCTTGCACAAACATAATGAACCTGACAATTCCTCCTGACCAATGACTTTTAGTCAGAGAAACAGAATAAGTCTTGCATCTCATTGCACTCACAATCACCTCCAAGTACTTTTCTAGAAAGCAAGTACAACATAATCTTGGACCTTACATCTCTGTAACCAACAGGTAACATCAAGAAGCATGAAGAGCGGCAGATATACAATACCCTGCAATATTTTGTACTATTCTTCCCTACTCTTTCTTTATCCTATCCATAATGAACAAGAAGTTCAAATCCTTGAACCAGTAGAAGGCCCAGTATTTTAGTTTTAAGACAATGCATGTTGAACAACTTTCATTGACCCAATGGTAACACCAAATAATAACAGCATGAAAAAATCCAGGAAAAAGGTTTTTATCTTTTAATCTTCAAGTATTTTATTAATTCCCATGCTAAAAGGCAAGGATAAGGCAAAATGGCATTTGTGCAAAAAGTCTCTGAAGATGCATGTGCATTTTTTTCAACTAAAACTGAAAACGTCTTATGAATTGTTTATATTACTATAGTAATAGAAACAGTGTGACACCTTCTGAAAAGGGAAGAAACAGCCCTGTCCTTGAGGACAGAACTGTCTGAAAATAAATTGTTATTACAAACAGTAGAATCTCTTTTACAAAGAAAGAAGTCATTTGGTACAGCACCATTTTTGGAACAAGAAGAAAAAGGTTGGTTTAATGAAACCTAAAGTATTAAATACTATAATATTATTTTCATCAGTATGGGGCCTTTTCATAGAAACTGCTTCAACTAAGTATATATTGCTCTGCAGACACATATTTTTTCACAAGTTATTTTAATTATATAATCTGCTGGAAATGTGAGCTAAGGCTGGCAGTTCAAGTGCCAACTTGTTTGTATTTATAATTCTGCATTTTATAAGAGAATAAAACAAATATGTGGGTTTCTAAGCATTAGTTTGCATGACTCACCAGACATAGTGCAATTTGCAGTAGTCTGGACTGCTTGACACTGCTAAGAGGTGTGGTGGTTCAACAAGTACAAAAGAAAAAAACATTTTGTCTCAAGGAAATCACAGAAAATTTACAACTTTGGGTTTTTTTAATGTTGAACATCAACATTTGGCCATAACTTGGGGATGGAAGAGCTAAGCAAGACTGAAACAACAGAACAAAAAGAAACAAAAAACCTGCCTCTTTTGGAGACGACGCTGACAGAAGAGGTGGGATACCTCCAACCCGCCTACAACCTGATGCAGAGACGTAACCGGAATAGGATTAGAAGATATCTACAGCCAGAATTATTTTAAAGACAATAATCAGGAGAACAGCAGCATTTTACCTGCTGTTTGCCTGAGACTGAGCCATAATCTGTCAGGACTGCCAAAGTCCATAAGTCCACGGCAAGCTGAGGAAAAGCCAAGAGTGTAGTGTCCTGCTATCCACTGAATCCTTTCACTACCAACAAGCTCTGTGAAACAGGTTTATGGCCCCTGTTTTTAGGTAGCTGATATCAGTTACAGTCCTTAGAGTTTAATAAATTGAAATAATTTCTTAGTATGCAAAATGAAATCCGGTCTCTCCAAACAAGCAAATCTAGCCGATCTTAGAGCAATAGTGGTAGGAGTCCAGAAATCACTAAAAAGGTTACCTAATTTTGAAATAAGTCCTCCTGACGCCTTTTCAGCTGGTAAAAATATGAAGCAGACACAGCAGTAAAGGGAAAAGGGAATTTATCTCGGTTTAATAGGATCCTAGGTGCTCAACTTGTCAAAGGTGGAATCATGCTGAGAAGCACGAGAGAGCAACCACACCACGCACAACGCATACTGGGTTTTTATGGACTTCACAAAATTAGCATATCTACCTAAAATCCCGCAATAAGAAACTTAATAAATGAAGTAATTGTCCCCATATTCTAATTAACCCCCTCTAAGTGAGATTACAGCCTAGTTTACACGTTCCAGAGAGAAGGTTCTGTCCAAGGTCAGACCCCTAGTTCTGAGATAATATGAATGTTTGGTCTTCTTCACTTTACAAGACCCCTAACTAAGCTAAATATCAGACTACAAGAGTTATAAACATGTGGGGCTAAAGTACAAGGAGTGTTTGTGAAGGGTACAAGGAGTGTGTATAGAGGGTACCAGGGAAGGGAAAAGGTATAAAAATGCATAAAAAGGGTATAAAAAGGAAAGACAAAAATCACCAGCATCACTCTAACTTAGTGTTAGAATTTGCTGCGTTCTAAAAATATAAGTTGGTGAATTTTTTTAAGTAACTACTGTGGATATTTATAAAACACAACACTTTATTGACTTGAATGGGACTGAAGGCAAAAAGATAGAACTGTAGTCTGAAAGCTATTAAGTTATAAAACTTCACTTATTTGCTGTTTTGGTCCTGCTTATTTGCTTTCAATTCTTGGGGGCAACCTTGATTGTATTATATTTTCAGACATATTCTATGCAAATGAAAGAGAAAAAATGTGTGTGTATATATATATATGTATATATATATATGAAAGAGGGATCAACTCTAAGGTTTCCAATAGCTCAGAATAGAAGATAAATACAGAAGACTAAAAAATCATGTTGTTTGAGTGAAGCCACAAATCTAACATAATCACATAACATGCCTTTCAAGGACATAAAACTAATGCTGAATGAATGCACTAATGATGCACGTTCTCTGCAACTCTACTATTTACTGAAAAAGGTATAGTATAATTCAGTATTTTTCAATAGGGCTAAATCCCCTATGTACAGAAAGCCCCATTGATTCAGTGTTATACGAATTAGTACAGCAAGATTGGTCAACTATCAAAGGGCAACACAGCTAAATGGAAAGAAAAACTGAAAAGTGAAATTTTAAATCAAGAAAATTGTACATTCAAAATTAAAAATTGTACATTCAAGAAAATTGTTACATTCAGTGATGAAGGAAAATAAGCTGGAGATGTACTTTTTATTATTTAATTTGGGCAAATAAGTCTTTTTGATGACTAGAAACTAGAATGTGTTTCTCTGGGGATTTAGATTTCTATCTTAATTGAGCATTCTGGGTTTCCAGACATCTACACATATATTTTCAAAATGTGGAGGAATTAATCTCTAGTTTACAAAGCATTTCTAGAAGAAAACTAGAAAATTCACGGAAAAGAGGTAGATCCACTAGTGTTGCTCAGTCTTCAGCACTTAGAGAATATTTGTTCAGAGCTTCACTAATGAAAGGCAGAAAAGTCCATGAATAGATTTTGTCTCATCCAGGAAGAGCTTTTTTACCTACTGGGATTTTAAAGAGACAAAACTAATAATAATAAAAAACTAAAACAAACAACCAAACAAAAAAAAAAAAAAAAAAAAAAGGTTCTTCTCAGTTTTGGAATGTCAAAAGTGTAAGGCAAAATCTTAAACATTTCCTCAGGCATCTCAGAGCTGCAAGGGAAGCCTTTAGATGGCCCTACCATGAAAAGAGGAATCCTGTACAGTAAGAGCATTTATTCTTTCTGGGTTTCAAGGTTGTTGAGCTGAAGATACTCCAGGTTCTCTTCAAAATAGCTTCCCCCTCAAACAAAATCACTTCAGAGATTTTCTGTCTCAAACAAGAGCACTTCCATTTCAGAAAAACAGAACTTGTCCTACAAACTCTAGACAGTCTAATAATGTACATTTCTGAGAAGTCACATATTATTTCTGAAGTCACATATGAGTCCCCAGTTTCAAAGATCTCTCTACACAGAGACCAAGGTCTATTAAATAACACCAGCTAGAAAGTTATTTTATGGAAATTTGATTCCTGTCTCATAGCAGCAAGCAACACACTGTGCCAAATGGATACAGACTTCCAACATAAGAGCAGAATATGCACTTTTATCTCTTCATAGACCAGAAGAAGCATTATTATGTTTTTCTATTTATACTTTCTCCAAGGACTCCCAAATATTTCTTTCATATCAGTTGTTTGTTGAATACTTTTTCTCATGCATCTGCCAAAATGATCAAGCTATAACATACTACTTTCACTCATGTTCTGCAACAGGTCTGAACAATGTGATGATCAAGTTCCCTTCCCTTTGCCTCACTTTTGGCAGAGTGCTCAGTCATGCTCCCTTTAATTTGTATAGAAGGCCATTAATGAGTATTCTACCGCTTTTGTTTTGTCTTCTGTAAAGCACTAACACTAAGAGTTTTACAACTCCTATGCAACAAAGGTCAACAGTATCACTCTCTCTTGCCGTGAAGTGGAATTAATTTAACTGAAAACTGCTCTAATCCGAAAAAGCTTCTCTTTTCTGAATACAACATCTCTTCACTTGATAGCTATGCTTGTTTGGCAAGGTGTTCCCAAACGAAAATTGCCTCTTAAAGCAAGAGGGATTATTATTATTTTTATGATATTGGAATTCTGGTTCATTTTGGAATGTCTTCTGGCTGGAGAAAAGAATGAGCCTGACCTTTTCTTTTTTAGATTTATTTTGTGCAAGCTATTCTCCAGTGTAAGTTACTACAGAAATATTATTCTTTCCCTGAAAATGCTGACCAACTCCAATTATCAGAAGTAACAAAAGAAATAAACCAGATAAGCCAAATGTGATAGAAATATTGTTCTGGGTATTCAGCTATTTTTTTTCTTTTCATTTATTTTCTGAAAGCATAAAGGGAACTTCTCAATGGAGTTTAATTTATGTATGCATCACTTAGTTAAAAGAAACTAAGGGGATATCTTGTAATATGGTTAATCCAGTGCTACAAGTAGAATCTCTGAGAAGTCTCGTTTGACACAATTCATGATAGCTGGATTATTTGATCATTACTTTATGAATAATATCGGAGGTAATTGGAGGTATGAAGCTGTCAAGACTTAAAAGGGCAAGTGTTGTCAGGTGATGCAACTGTTTTGTTCACGTGCAAGACTACACCTTCTTCACTCCTGTATATTTCTCTCTTGCTTTCAAATAACTGTACAGAAAAAACGCAGCACTGATACACTGCATCTGCGTTTGACACAAATGAGAGAAAACAGTTCTGTGCACAAGATTTGGATGTAATTTCCTGATGCAAATTCAAACTCCAGTTATTGCCAGCTTGCAAGTTAATATTCAGATCCAGAATATTACTTATGGTATCTACAAAGCAATACAAAAATGTCTGTTTTGGACTTATTTTTCTCTGTGCTTTTGCACTCCATCTAATAATCTTCTTCTGGTTCATTTCTTAAGGAGAACATTACTCACCTAACAAAAACTGTAGCAAAATAATTGCTTCTGAAGGAACCTTAGAAGAATACTGACTGAGACTGTGCCTTCTGCTAAAGTGGTGACAACAAATAATCACACCAAACAAGTTTTTCATTTGTATCTCTTGGAAAAATTAAATTCTGTTGTGCATTGCTTTAAAACTTAGCAGACGGATTTAACATTGGTATCACTTACATTGAAACCAAACACCAGTTATTGTCATATATATATTCCAATATATATTTCAACATATATTCCACATATATGTCTTTGTATGTAGATATCTAGGCATATATCTAGAAATGGGTATGTATATATGCATATATATTCATATGTAGATACATATGTACATAGAATATATTTATATATCTATGTATAGAGATAGATCTATTCATATAGATATATTCATAGATATATTCATATATCATATAACATTCATATTCATATAGATATATTCATATCTATACATATATATTCTACAAATATTACTCTTTAAGAACAACAACTTTATCTTGCAAATGCCTGAGAAATTCAAAAGGTAAACACCTCTAGTTTTAATTTGTCCCAGTGTCTTGTAATTTGTGTGCACATTTGTAATCAGATCAGCTTGGTTTCCAACCAGAGATAAATTACAGACTCATCTCAAAGGCTTCAGAACTGATATCTAAACACATCAAGAACTCTTGAGAAATCACGTTCTCCATGTAAGCATTACAGGAGCTGTATGCTTCTAAACATAATTTAAATTATATAGTACAATGGATGTTCAGCCAGATGTTGTTACAAAGAATAGACAAAGGCTTTATTACTAATTACCATTTCTAATGGCATAAAACACTGCTGCAGGTGTCACGTTTTTATATCACTTTGCTAGATGACTGTGTGATCTATGGTTTGGTCCCACACTTTGAATATAAAGCAAACTACGGGTTCCCCTTTCCTATTCAGGACAAACAGCATGTTTTGGTTTTGACTTGTTTTTTCTTGGTGGAACTCTGTTATATATGTGTACTTTCATTCCACAATTGCTCCCGTTGAGCCTAATCTGGAATCCTGATCCACCATAAGTCATCCTGTCACCAGTCTCAGGAAAAAGTGCTCACAAGCAGATTGACAGCAACTCTAGGACACATTCAGGTTTAATTTGCACCCTGATGCAAACCCAGGTAGAGACATTCATAACTTACTGCAGTAAACTGTAGAGGTTTCAGCAAAAAACGGCAAACATCTGGAGGAAATAAAATTTACTCAGAGATGGCATGGATAGTATGAACCTGTGCTGAAATATAAACTCTTGTACCTATATGACATATTGTTCTTTTTGCTAGAAGTCACGTGGTATAAACTTGTTCACTCTGCCACAACATGTCTGTGTCCATTCATGCTTATTCACATAAATGTTGCCAGCATAGCAGCAAAAACAGCTGTATTAAAAGACCACATTCTGAGGAGTGAGTTCTTTTTTTCTAAAATAAGCAATAAGGCATTGGGGTTTTATAGAAGTCTTTTGTGTTTTCTTTTATAGATGATCCCCCAAAATACAAGTTATTACAGTCTTGAAATAAAGAACTTATAGTTCAGTGCAGGTTAGCAGACTAGAGAGTAAAAGTCACTCCTGGCTTTCTTTCAGAATGAATAATTTTAACAGCTTCTTGGAGGGAATCATTTGGGGTGCCCCAAGACTAGCCTGCTCCAAGACAAATTCATTATTGTATTCAAAAACTGTTCAAATACTTTGTTCAGCCTTCTACCAAGTTCTAGTCATATCACTTCACTATCCAGACTGCAACATGAATTGGAAAATTAACTGAACTTTTACTCTATTCAAAATAGGCACAGTTACTGGGAAAAGCTGCTAGAACTAAAGAACTTGTGTAGTACCAAGAAACATCTATAAAAAGATGTTCATATTTATCTGAAGAATCTCAGTTCATTAACGTTCATACTAATTACATTTGAAAGGGCTTTGCAGAAAGAGCTAACAAGATATTGTTGCACTTTTAACCACAGAAACACCAGACAGTGACTAGAATCTTCATGTGCAAGAAAACAGATTTTTTTTTTTGGCCATATCTTTTACCACTTTTTAACTTATAAATTATTCAAGATTATCATATACATATTGTATATATGTTCTTTCTATCCAGTATTTTAAAAAAAAAGAAAGAAGTATGCTTTGCTTTGCTCCTCTCCTTTTCTCACCATTCTCTCATTAACCATCTGACAATGTACACTGGGGGAGTGCTAATATGAAAAGTATGCAGTGCCTTTATGCTCGCATTAAATATGTTTGCATTTAATTTCTTTACCTGTACAGAAAAGAGGCGATTTTTTTTCCAGTGTTATAGCTAGATATACACTAGTGAGAGCTCAGTGCATTACAAACATTTTTATTGGATGTTTCCAAATTGTTTAGCCTAGGAATTTGCAGGAGTATATGTTACCACATTTTCTCCTGCATTTCAGCTGTAGGAGTGGATATCATTTTATTATGCACAGGGTTTTGCTTTTGTTACTTCTGTGTGCTGGAGGTTGCCTGAGTCAAATGTTTTCTGTCTCCCAGAATTTCTGCAGTATTACTGCGTTTACAGTTTTAAGACATTGTTTTATTGGGGTTCTGCAAAGGCTAAATCCACTTGTTTTGAGAAAATCACATAATAACAAAATTAAATAATAGCTCAACAGATTTGTTGTGAATGAAAGAGATAGAGCCAATGTATTTTAATGCAATGTCCTTGCTTGGAGATAGGTTTTAATTGCAATAGTGTTCCAGCGTATATCCTGAGATCTCTTCAATTTCTATAATCATAAACTGTAGTTATCAGCTCATAAGAATTAAATTCTGATCAACAGTTTTGACATTGTTAGTTACACTGTGCAGCCTTGCAGCCTCACTTGCCAGTCATCAGGCACTCAGACATTTCAGAGATAACGGAGAGCATGTGGCTGCTCCGCCACACTGGAATAGGGATCAAGTTATGCTTCCTCAGAATCAATGAAGAGAATTTTGAAGATAAGGTGACCAAGGAAAATATCTCTAACCAAGACTTTAAAAATGCTTTTTAATTTTTATTTTTTTTCCCCTCTTCTGTTCTGCATAACGCCATCCCTGAGAGGCCCCTGGGTATTGTGGGAATGGATGTACTTGTGTGCCTTTCTCTGCTGAGATTACAGTTGTACCAAAAGATCCCTCAAATGGATGAATGGAAGTGCTGCTTTTTTGCTTCTCCTTTGCTGTGTTATTGCATTGATGAGACAATGCCTAGGCACGATCACTAGTATTGTCTAAAATGGACAAGTCACACTTGAAAAAGCAGAAGTATAAATGGCAACATAAGGAAAAGAGAAGAGAGTAGCTCTTCTAACTACCTCAAAGGGATCAGGAAAGAAATGTCCTGTCTTCAGAAACTCTTTCAAGGCAAAAGGAACTCTGTTCAGTTCAGGGCCTCTGCAACATTCCCCCTTTGTCATATGCAACAATGAGCCAGTCCAACAGAGATGGAAGGAAACACAATGACAAGTTAATAGGGGAAATATTGCTGAACAAGAAAAATTCAATGCAGGATTTAGAGTATGTAAAGATAAGATAGAGGAGGAAACAACAGTTTGTACATTACGTCATTTGTCTTCTACTGTTTGTTGCTTTTTTTTCCTTTCCTTTTACTTGCAGCTGTGTCTGTTTTCCTATTTTTACTCAAGCCTTTCAGTCAATCATAGCAGAGTCTCAAACAGATGTGTGGAGCAATAATACGATAGTAAAATTTTACAAGCATGATTCATTTTTGGTTTGCAATTTTTAGATGAAGAAAAGTCTTGTGTATTTACAGAAAATATGGCACACATCTTGTCAAGAACTATAAAATGCATTGTTTTGCTTGAAGAAGGATTATGCATAGACTTCATAATTTGCCCATCTTAGTTCACAACAGCTACAGTATTTAAGGTCATTCTTATGGAATATCTTTTAATGAGACTATGAGATAAAGAAATCTGTTGTTGCATATCCCTCTTCAACGATATTTTCTCCCGGTACCTATTTAGAAGAGAAATTGAAAGGGAGATTGATATATGCCCTTTACAATAGAAGCACTTAGAGCTGGCTGAATAGCAGAAATATCATTTGTGAGTAAAAGGGCTGAGTTAGATTTCCTATGACTCCTGTGGTCATGCCCTGAATGATTTCAAAGGTTGGACATGTACATACAATACACTGGTGAAAATGTTCATGGACCTCAAAGACTTCACTGGCATCACTGGAAAAACAGAAGGGCCATGCTGGGTGAGACCAAGGGCAGGCTGTCCCAGTAGCCTTTATTTAACCATAAGAAACAGTAAGCCTGTATCTGAGGAAGCATAAAAATGAATCAAACCCATATGATGCCTTTGTCTACTACTCTTTGAATTCTATTTTTGGGCCAGTTATTTTGTGAATTGTTTGTTTCTTCTACACATCTCAAGATCTTGAAGGATTCAAGGACCTTTCCTTGTCTCTACTTGAACATTCACTGCTCAGCTATGAAGGTAAAAGAAGCCCATTCATCTTGGCTTTTTTTTAAACCAATTTCCTACTGGCTTTGTTTGATGGTCGTCAAGTAGAAGACACAATAACCAGATGTGATTATTTTTCTCTAATTTTACACATGCCAGTTATTTGTGAAATAATAAGAAACGGAAGGAATGCTTTATGAGACAGGTAGATAATCACACAACACAAATAGACAGTGGAATGTTGTGCTAAAAAGATCTGTCTCCAAATAATGTACTTAATCTCTTATAGATGACCTTGAACAATTAATATTTTTGAAGAAGAATATAGCTGCTTCACATATAGTGGAAGAAAGTGACTACGCTGTGGTAAACACCTGTGATGAATATTTCAAATGGTACAGACCAGCAACAAAATTATGATGAATCTTCACATGAACCTCATGCCAGCCTCAATGTGGAGATAAGTAAAAAAAGTGAAAGAGAAGGGGAAATTAATCACATCCCTTCATATTCCTCAGTCTTGAATTTCTGTCTCATTGTTTCATGAGCCTACCACTAGCTGTTGTCAATTAAAATAGTCCTTTATAACCATCTAGAATTTTAAAAAATGCCAAGGTTCAAATGATGACTAAATAACAAGAAAATAAAACCAGTTAAAAAATATGACAATGTTTTATCACAGACATTTTCTTAAAAATGAAAATAATTTTAAGAAAACAATTTTTCAGGAAGATTTAAAGCTAACCAGAACATACAGATTTTTCAGAGGAGTTTAAACCAAATCTCATAACACCAAAATCATAACTAGAATTTACAAATATTTGAAAAGAAAAAAATTATATTTCTTGTGTTTTGATTTATTGGAAAAAAACATATAACACATTGAACATAGGAGGATTGATAATAATTACTATAATGCACAGATAAGAAGAGAAAAACAATCCACCATTTCATGTCAGAGTGGATATGTGGATGTCTAGATGGAGTGTTGTCTGAAAATGCAACAGCAAAGTAGTTCTAGAAGTCATGTGGTAGCACAATGAGTTTATCAGTAAGGATAATAAACTTTCTTATTTATTTTGGAGATAGCAATATCTTGTATTCATATTTTTTAAAAATAAATTCTTATTTGAGTCAGTAATTAAGAAAGAGTTTTAAGTACTGAGTATTGGGGAGTATAGGCAAGAGTTTGTATCTGCGAATGTGCAAACAGTACCATAAACCATCAGTAAAAATTTGAATGAAAAATATAACACCCAGATTACATTATGAAACAATACCTGCCCATTGCTATTTGAATAGCAGATAACAATGTGAATAAATAAATGAAAAAGAGTTAATTAAAGACATTTCTGGAGAATTGATGTTTTTGGCTAATTCTTTATCATGTCACAGATTGTTCAAATGTTTCTCTCTTCAAGAAATAATAGTGTATAATTTTGGTGTTATTTGAAAAGGAAGGAGTGACTCTTCCTAAAAACTGAGCAGGATGATCCCTTGATCTCTAGTTACCTCCTCATTTTCATCTTGCATTGCCAGCAAAATGCCAGCTGCAAAACCTATTTTGCATCTAGTTGTGATTTCAGAATTAAATGCAATGAAATTAGTTCCTTTTATATGTTTGGTAATCTTGTTAAGACAACTCATTAGGTGTCTTGGCAATTGGAAATTACTAGGTTTCAGAACATGTGCATTTCCCTTGTGAATACCAATTATTCCTAAATGAGGCAATTGTTCTTTAAAGGAAAGAGAAAAGTGAGTCCCAAAAAGTTTTCTGACTTTATATATTGCTCTGACTTTTAAAAAACTTAATCTAGATTTTAATGCTTTCTCCTTTGAATTCTAAGTATGTATAAATACTGTAATCCTATTTTCCCATCTAGTTTTTCTTTCTAATCCTGACAAAATTGTGGAAAAAGATGTATAAATTGTTCATGTGAAACATATTTTTTTATCATTGAAATATGAAATAGCAGATTAAGATAAGTAATGTAGCTAGGATTTTTTAAATCCTTCTTTTTTAACAGGAATATACTATTATATTCATTAATTAGTAATTTATGTACTTGCAGGAAAAGGTCATAATGCAAACCAGTTCACAGGTAGTAGTTACAGCTGAAAAAAACCAGACTATATAATATTTTGAAATTTAACATATTTGTTTCAAAGTCTTAGGCAACATCAGTGCATTGTCACCACACAGTTCATTTCCAAACTCTTTCTCACAGCCATAAAACCAGAAAAAAACAGTAATTCTTCCAACTGCTCCAAAGATTCAAGGATTATGCTACATACTGTATTCTGCACATGCATCTGTCCAGGGCTCTTTCCTTACTAAGAAAAGAATTTAGCACATTTAAAATCTTCAGTAAATATGACAGGAAAAACAAGAAATTGGAGACTTCCAAATAATATTTTAAATTTCAGTGTTTAATAGAAAATCAATAAAAACTACCAAAAAAAACCCCATGAAGCTGTCATTTGTTAATTTTAAAATATTTTATTTTACTATTTTAAAGTATCCTTTTATGAAATAATGAAATAAAATGGGATGAGAGACAGTGATCAAGGAGCAAGGGAGTTCTCAGGAATATGAACTTAAGTCACACCAGACCATATATCAATTTTCCTTTCAAAAGAAAATATTGCTGATTCCATAAAGCCTGTATTGTGAATGAGGGAACTCAACCTGAGGGAACCCAACCTGAGCTCAACCTGAGAGAACTCAGCCTGAAAGCCAACATTAGAGAAAACAGAAAGATATTTTAAGGATATTTCTTTTAGAAATACAAACAACTTTTTGCCGATACATGTGTGAACCATGGCCAATAAACTTTCAAAATTACTACAATATAAGACCAAGAAAAAAAAATGCATATCCATAAAGGTGGTTACTAGGAAACTGTGAAGACAAAAATGCTTTAATACTTAGCACTCATATTAACAGAGCATACGCCACAACCATTTAAACAGGAAGGTTTGCTAAGAGATCCGGTGGGTTTTAATTACATAGAGCAAGTGAGCAGGAAAAGCTTTACAGTTTTGGGGAAACACACTGCTGTTTTATTTTCCCATATTTGACCTGCTACACTTTTTCCTTCACAAGCTTCATCTCATTTGGCTTTATTTGCTCCTTCCCAGTTCACATTAAGAGCTTGAAAACTGACATCACTGCCACAGCCACATGGTATCAACCTAACCAGCAGTATCCTAACCTGGGTCATCTACAACCTCTCTGGGCAACCTGCTCCTGCTCCACCCTCATCATAAAACAATTCTCTCTTATATCTAGTCTAAATCTATCCTCTTTTAGTTTAACACTATTACCCCTTGTCTTGTCACTAAAAATCTCGATATGTTTAGAGCAGATGAACCCCAAATCAGTCAGGTTGTGACCCCACAACTAACATAGTCACAGGGAAAAACAAGGAGAAGAAGAACCTGGAAGACTGGAGCAATTCCCCTACCACATCATAGACTTTAGACTGTGTTTATTCAAGTGGGAAATAGATACTCACAAGATGGCCAAGGCTGTAACTTCAGAATAGGGGTTGGAGTTACCAAGTTTGCAGATGGCACCAAACTGGGAAGAGCCATCAACATACTTGAGGACAGGGCTGCCGTCCAGATGGACCTACACAGCCTGGGGGAATGGGTTGGCAGGGGCTTGGCAAAACTGACGAGGAGAAATGCCAAGCCCTGCAGCCAGGACAGGCAGAGCCCTTGGGATGGTACAGGCTCGGGGCTGCCTGACTGAGGCCAGCTAGGCTGAAAGGCCCTGGCAGGTCAGGCAGAGAGTGAGATGAGCAGCAGCCCATGGGGAGCCCCTCCAGGGAAACAGGCCAGGGCTGTTCCATGTTGTATGGACAGAGGCACAGCCAGCAGCTGCAGAGGAGTGATCATCCCCTCCTACTCAACACTCACTAGTGCAAACTCAGCCTGAAGAAGGGATGGCTTGGGAGGACCTGCGCCATTTTGTTGGGATGCTAAGTTTTAATTAAGCATTTAGCTGAAATAGTCAATGGACTAAATCTGATTTAACATACTAAGCCCAATATCTATATTCAATTTTTCTTCAAATTAACAATTAATAAGTTAGGTTTGGGACCAGAAAAGGTAATTTTAATTTTGAAAGTTCTCTTTAAGTGATGAGGATCAAATCGTTTCTTGAAAATAGCACTTTACCATGAAACCCAAATATCTTGTGTTGTTGTGGTTTTTTCCTCTGTGGTTTTAGTAGTTTGCTCTTCAACTAGCAGGGGAATCACAATCTACTCTGCTTACCATCTACTCAGTAAAAGGTCTTATGTGTTCAAAATTGAGTTTGAGGAAAGAGCAATGTGACTTCTCCAGAAGATTAATGCATCAATGCATTGATAGACTTGTAAGGGATAGGATATAAAACACACCAAAAACTTTCTATTCTGGTTTACCTGTGGCACCAGGTCTTCATTTTGCATTTACTTTCTGTTTCCCTGCTGTTCTGGCTGAAGTACAACTTGCCTGTGGATGACCAAACACAAGCACCTTAAAATTTTGTCACTAGGGATAACGAGATATATAATTTCTTTTTTCTCTTATGTGTTTGCTATTTCAATCTCTACAGTTGAGTTCATTATGGTTAAAGCAGCACTGCTCTTGCTTGGTGACAGAAGTAAGGAGTATAATGCTTTTTCTGTTTTTTCTTTTTTTTCTTTTTTTTCTTTTTTTTTCTTTTTTTTTCTTTTTTCTTTTTTTCTGAACAGGAAGTAGTAGCTATAAAACGTTTTAAGATCAAAAGTAAAAAGTAATCAGAAATGGTGTGTAAGGATATGCTATTAACGCCACAATATAGTACAAACTTACATATAAAAAATTATTCATGTGAGCTCTGCTCTTCCTTTCTTCTCTTCTGCTACATAATCTGCTCTCTATTTTCTTTTCACAGAACTTTTGAGAATCACTACCAATCTGTCACCATTGCAAGGCCATTTGCACATACATCTGTGAAAGAAACAAAATCTTTGAATCTGGAGAATATTTGAACTCATAAGAAAAAAGCTTTAAGAGTCAAAAACTGGAATTTTGAAGTTGGAGTTTAGGTTAGACATAAATTGTAGTCTTAGTCCTTTATCAAAGTTTATATTGACATTTTCAATCCAAGATGGATTTTTATGTTTAATTACAATAGCAAAGATTTTGTTCATTTGCCTATAAAGGAAGTTTGGCCATGTTATGGTACTCCCCATAAATGCATAAATGAAAAACCATATCTTCATGTGGCCAGGCACTATTATCCCAGTGTCATGCCGCTTCACAGCCTTAAATAAGGGTTGATATGTGGTATGTGTCAGCAAATCTCAGTAGATCACTGCTGTCTTATAGATCTATGATATAAATGATTTAATGTGGCTTCAAAGCCCATATTGCTTTGATTTTTTTGAAATTTCTCTCTTCCATAAAGGCTTTTTTGTCATTCATTAAACAGTGCTAACCTCTATTACTGCAATGTAGCTGGTGAAATACAGTGGATGTAGTGCATTGTTCTAAAACAAAGCTAATGGTTTTCATTCTTATATGGGTGACAAAACACTTTAATCCACAAAAAATAGCAATGTAACAGAAAATGTTTCACAAAAAATATACTATTGAAGAGTACGTTTTTGAATAAAAATTGTATAAAGTAAATCAACGGAGTTTTTAAATCATTGTGAATGGAATCTTCCATAAGGAGGAACCATTCTGGAAAGGATTTTTCAATTTTTACTTTCAAAGGTTCAGAAAAGAAAAGCTTGAATAGTTTTGAACAAAGTGAAACCTTTCTATTCATTGTTGAACTGATGAAATTTACTTGGTCTCAAGCTTCATAGATCAGTAGGATACAAATCCTGTGCCCACTGTGTTTGAAGACAGCTCTCCATGTGCCAATACATGTCTCCCACACATCTGATCGTTTGAAAATGGCAAAGTAAAAGAAAAGGTGGAAGAAGATGGATGTACCTCTCACAGATCTGCTCTGGAAAGCAGCACTCCTTTGTGGTACAGACATATCTAAAATTTTTTTATGAGTGTGAAGTGGCAGGTTCAAGTTCTGGTTGTTCTGTTGAAGATACAAGTTCATTTATGGTCTATCATTTTGTATTGTCTGCAGTACTGACTGCTTTTTTTCCCAAGTGTGCTTACTTCGGCCAAAACTAGATTTACAGTAATAAAAACTTAACACACACCTCCCAATAAGGCACTCATAATTAAGGCCTCCAATTAAGTCATTCCTACTCTGTCACTTCCACTAGCCTATAACTTGCAGTTTCAATGTCATAAACTTTGGTTTCTTGACTACTTTTTTTTGCAGTGATATGTATCCATGCCAAAAAATTATCATTAATGTGTTTTATCTCTCTCCAGTGCATTTTGTGAGGCTGGATCTGAGAAAAAACCTTGAAACATTCTTGTGCCAAACTAATTGACCTGAATGCCTCATGCACCACCAACTGGTTAAATCAGCTCATGATGCTACTGGGCTTAAATATAACATCTGAGAAAATTAGTCTTAAGTCTTAAATTTACTGAGAACTTTGCAAAAATGGCAGAAGGTATGTTGTTTGCAACTTTATCCACTACGCCTCACTGACTTTTAATATGCAATGACTTTTTTTAACCCAGGCAGAAATTGTGTGCTCTACCAGCAATGGAACAATCCACGCAGTGTAGAATCAGATTAAATGAAATGAGTATGATATGAGACTTATAAACTGAAATGAAATGAGACTTATAAACTTTGTGCAGTCTAACTACACTTTAAATGAATCCTCTAAAATTTGCATATATACCTGGAAATATACATCCCTGTTATTAAATGTGTTCAGTAAGCTAAACGAGTTTTTTTATAATTAATAAGCATTTAGTGGCATTGATTTTTATAGCTTGCTTTTTTAACTCCTTATCAGTATTGAGCAGATGGGAAATAACTATGAAAAATTGTATTTTAAATGTGATTACTATACTTGAATTATATTTGAAAAAATTTGTTCAGTGAAGCATTTACAAATACAATTTTGCTTCCAGATGGAGCTTCAAAGTTAAGGTATTTCTCTGTTTAGCACAATGATATTTAAATAATGTTTCTAACACATAAGAGAAAACAGAAAAATAAAAAAATACATAAAATAAAATATATAGTGTTTTAGAAAAAACTCTGCTTAAGATGTCATTTTGCAATAAAATGTTTGATTGATTCTCTATCTAGTATTTAGAAAATCCTTTTCTAATACCAGCCTTAACAATATTGTACGAAGAATGATTTTTGATTGAAATTTTGGATTACAACACAGCAACACAGTTTGTCCATTGCAATTTTTATACTTTAATCATAATCTTTTCATATTAAATGTTCTCCCGTACTCTTTGATTTTTAGTCTGGGGAGGGGAAATTCAGATTTTCTGCCTAACCTACTTTTGTAAAAAAATCATGTATAAGTAGGAAGTGAATCAATAAGAATTGGACCAGAGGTTACAGATGGGAACCTCTGGACATGAATCCACACAGGAGATGTCTGCATAAGTGGGATTGATGTGCTGCATTGTAACCAACTTCCAGTTACTTGTCCTTTAAGAACTTATTCTGTTTATTCATAAATCTTTAGGGAAAATTTTTCTTCACTGAGGAGGAAATCAAGCCCTTGAACACTAATGTAAATAGTAAAATGAGATTACTGGGACACCTGTGATATGTTTTAGAGCACAAACCATATGCTCCCCCATCTTGAATCTCAAATTCTCCTACTGCCTTGCTAAAATACAAGCTGGTTTGTATTCCCGAGAATTCACTTCCTGCAGTTGCTGAAGCAAGTATCTGTACATGGATTTAGTGTTCTTGCTTTTTGAGGGACAAGCACTGGCACATATTTAGTTTCTCTCTCCTTTAATCTCTTTTGCTGTTTCTTGAAATGTAAAGCTAAGCTCTAAAGGGCCCATTCATCATTGTCTCACAGTGCTGCAGCTGATCACACCTGTGTCTCACAGATATGAACTGTGACCAAATCAAAATAACACTGTTTCACACACTGCATCCATGTAAGTGGGCAAAAAGGGAAAGATGAATGGTGCCTTGGTAGGATGACAATTTTATAATAATACAGTAATGAAAAATAAAAGGAGGGAAAAAGAAAAAGGGAAAAGACATGAAAAGGAAAAAGAAGAGTAATCAAAGCAAAGGGAAGAGGGAAAGAAAGGGAGAAGGGAAGGGAAGGGAAGGGAAGGGAAGGGAAGGGAAGGGAAGGGAAGGGAAGGGAAGGGAAGGGAAGGGAAGGGAAGGGAAGGGAAGGGAAGGGAAGGGAAGGGAAGGGAAGGGAAGGGAAGGGAAGGGAAGGGAAGGGAAGGGAAGGGAAGGGAAGGGAAGGGAAGGGAAGGGAAGGGAAGGGAAGGGAAGGGAAGGGAAGGGAAGGGAAGGGAAGGGAAGGGAAGGGAAGGGAAGGGAAGGGAAGGGAAGGGAAGGGAAGGGAAGGGAAGGAAAATTTCCATCTGAGGACAAATAACTATTCTCAGACAATGAAATCATAAAATGATGGCTTTGGAAAAAGGTGGTAATAGAAGCTATTGCAATAGCTTGTTCTAGAGAGACTGCCAATTTCTCAAGAAACCCAGAAGGAATTAAATCAAATGGAGGTGGAAAGCAATGAATCTTAGCAGTTTATTTAATTCTTCCTTTATAGAATGTAATTTCTATCCCTAATTTATATTAATTTTCCTTAGAGACTATTGATAATAGTTAAGGTTTGATAAAAGACCCCAGAGGACAATTATAAGCATATATTTATTTGTATTTTTAAAACATATTCATATTTATAAGTTAATAAACATATTTGAAGCAAACAGGTTATATAGACAGTTAGTTAATTTAAAGATTTTCTTATTGCTGACACGTTCATCTGTTTTCCTCTGTTTTCCTCTCCTTTGTGACTTTTAGACTTGTGTCTTCTTAAATTAGGCCTCAAACCTAAAATTTAGGAATTTGATTTTTTGGTTGAAATTTGGTGGAATTTGATTTGGGTTTTCATTTGGTTGTTTGGTTTTGTGGTTTTTTTTTTTTTTTTTTACTTTCTAGTAGTTTCTTAGTGTTCCAGCTTCCAAATTGAAAGATCCATGCAGGAAGGGAGAGTGACAAATGCTTACATGTAAGCATTGCATTTTCTATCTTTCTGCTAAGAAATGCTAGATTGATTTTCATGGGAGTAAAGATAGAGATAGTTTCAAGCTCAGCAGAAAGCTCTCAGGCTGCAGCTGAGCACAAACAGGCTTGTTGTCTTTAGGCCTTCTGCTGTTTATACAGTGGGGAAGAATCCGATGTCCTTTTCTGTGCTTTGTAGCATCATGGTCACTCGCTGCAAAGTTACTTCAATGAATTACCAAGTAGAGTACCAATGACTTGCATCAGGGTCTCATTAGTGCCCATTCCCTCGCACTTCATTCAAGGAGGGATTTCTGTGTCAACATTTCAAAGGGCTCAGACAAAACAATAAATAATCTCTTTATTACCTGACCCACCCACGTTGCTGTTGAGGAGGGGGAACATGCTGTGTTATGCTGTTGGGTACTATATCTCAACAAAACCACAATAAAAAATGTCTTCCAAAGGATTTCTGTTTTTCTTGATGGGAAAACCTGTGTTCCAGAGCCTTCCCAGGATGTGATTGTTCACCATAAACAAAATCTCCTGTCTGCTGTGCCACTGCAGTTCTGCTTATTTTCAAAAAACACAGATTTCACAGACAGTGAAGGAGTTTCTGGTGGAGAGGAGAGATAAGAAGGCAGAGTCTGGCTGTCACTTCACAGTAAAAACCCCCATCTCCCTTGCTTCCTTAGAGAGCCCTTAACACTGCCAAGGTGCATATATGAGAGGTTAAGAGAAAGCCCAGTTTTTATGTATAGAGCTATTGAGAACAGCAAAAAAAGGATGTTGCTGCACAATACCAGATCTGTCTGTTATTGCAGAGAAAATGAAGCACCAGCATGATTGTTTTAAAAGAAAGACGCGCAGCACAGCTGACACTTGGCCATTGCTCAGCAAAGAAAACCCAGTGTAAACGAGGGCAATAGAGACTCTCCTTTGGCAGCTTTTTCAGCTGCTGCTGCTGCTCCTGAAATGCTGAAAAAGTGGAGATGAGAAAAAAGGCATCTGAGTTACCCAGGAATACTAAGGTTGTTGAAAACATGAAAGCTATATGCATCTGTGATCTTTTAGACTGCAAAGCTGTTTTTCTAGGGCTGGTGGAGATACTTAAGAGACTGTTTCTTTGGCATCTTTTAAAAATAAATTCCAAAGGTTTTGCACATGCCAGTACTAAGACTCTGTAATATGTTTGACTTCAGAAACAGTAGGACATAGGGTACTCCTTTATTTCCTTAAAATAATTTAAGGAGTGAAAAGCAAGAAATAAAAAGTGAGTTTTTATTTAGCTTTAAGAAACTGGTAGGGAGTTGAGAAGATTAACTGGCATGTCCTGACAAAGCTGATTGACTACAAGCAGCTTTTTCCTACAGGTTCAGCAGTCTGGTGAGCCCCTATGCAAGTGATAAACTGCCATCAAGGGGATTTGCCCAGGTGTACTATAGGCAAATGGAGTCTATACTGTTTTAATAATGTTCAGGTTAGCAGCTTATGATTCACAGATCAATCAAAAGAACTTAGGGGCCTTACAAAAGTTACAGCCTAAAAGTAGCTAAAATACAATGAAAGAAAATGCAGAGAAAAGTTCAAAGTCACACAGCAAAGTCCAGCCACACATTTAGTGAGACGCATACAGGGAAACAGATTCTTACGGTTCAGCTGTTCATGTTCTACCACAGATGCTTATCACTTCTTCTTTATGGTTTGCTACACAGTGACTCAACTCAGAACAGCATTTGACTCAGACTCTGGATGAAAGATTAGACTCTAACCCAATAAAATTTTCTTCTAAAGACGCAGTTTAGTGGTACAGTGTCTATAAAGAGGCTTCTCTGCCTTACATTTTTCTGGTCAAAAGGGAAAAATCTTTTTTTTTTGCCAAAGGATTAAACTTCCATGTCGCCCTTTAAGCCATTTAGCTCAGCCATACCCATAATGCCATATAATACCCATATTTTTCTCTATCCATTATAAATTACAATAGTATTATTCCAAAACAATTTTTAAAATGTTTTACACTCTTTGTGTTACAGCAGCTTTTGGAGATATCAATCCAATGGCCTCAAAATTTGGTTTACAAACCAAACAGATAAATGGAAAACAAAAATAATTAAAAGGACAGATTATAATCTTTTTTTGAATGTTTATTTTGTTTCAAAAGCATTTGATGTATTCATAAACAAGGTATTAATTAATGTGTGAAACTGTGGTAAAACCCAAAGTTATATTTCATTTAGGCCTTAAGAAACTACTTTGTCCTTTTATTCAGTATCTTCCTTTAAACTGTAATGACTTACTAAATGTCAAAGTAGACAGAATCAGGGAATATCTCAGTCAGCAGCTTCTAAATCAACAACTAATTAGAAAATTTAGAATGCATCTTATTTGCATGTGCAAATTTCAGCTACCGCAAACGTATTGGGGCTGTTCCAAAATCCTTTAAGGAGCAGTTGCTGCAGTTACAATCAATGGACAATTAATCTTCTATTATTGCTTTAATATTTAAATATCTAAAATCTAAATCTAAACATATGGCAAAAAATCTTTAATGAAATATATTTTAAAAAATCTTTCCTATTAATGATTTTAAGATTATATGTCTTATAATATTAATGATGTCTTATTCTAAATTTTTTGAGTTTGGAAATGTAAACAGGATTGCTACTTCTACAAATAAAGCAAGATAATGAAATATTCTTTCCTCACTGGAGTTTCCACATTGTTAGAGCCTTCTCTGTGATTTTTCTGCATTTTACATCATATATTAGACTACATACAAATGCATTAAACATCACTGAAGTCAATTAATGAAATTGCTCCTTTGTCAGTGGACCTATAGACAAAACAAGTTCCAGCTTGATCCAAGTCAAATGCAAATATAAAAAAGGTGTCTTGTGAAGAGCTAGCCCAGACATCACTCATGGAGAGGGAAGAACTTGACACAGGTTTCTTCCATGCCTGTTGAATTTCTCATCACTTTTTTGAGCTCCTTGCTCTAACTACCCAGAATATTTTCTCTAAATTTGGCATTTACCTCTTCCACCATGTGTTCAAGAACTTACCTCCACCCTTATAATTCCCACTCATTCCCACACAGTTTCCTGAGGAAAACATCTTTTATTTCTACAGCCATACTTCTCCAGCAACACTTGCAAGAAGTCAAATCCTTCCCTTTGCTACTGCAGCAACTGTGGGAAACCTTCATGTGGAATTTTGAGACAACTGGGAAAAAAATAAAAAAGAAATGTCTTAGAGAGGATCCTCACCTGAAAATCATTTAAAAAAAGAGTCCAATATTTTCACACAACATGTTCTCTTCCAAAAATCCAAGCTTTTCCATTCCAAAGAATATTTTCCACTTAAAATCAACTAGCATTTAAAAAAAAAATCAAATATTTCTAGTTCCAAAGAGTCAAATTAAATTAAGTTCACTATTTGTCACTCCTGTCACCCTCGTTAGTGGCAAATTTAGCAACAAGCTAGCTCCAAAGAACAATCTTTCTGGCTTGTAGCTTTTTTCTAGGTCACGTATTGGCATGACCCGTGTGCTAAACTTGTCAGTCACCGCTCACAACCAGACAGTCTATCAACTTCTCAACACAGTTTCTTTTTGTTTCTCGTCCTTGTTAGACAGCTCTATACCCCTTTTCTTTAAACTGCATCCTCACTTGATATACGCACAAAGCACAGATTTTGGCCAAGTACAGAAGAAAGAACTGAAGCTCTATGTTAATTTCTTACAGAGTTTTCAAGCATCTACTTTCATAATGTAAAAACATGATGTTCTTTCCATTTGTGAGAACAATATAAAACATCCAATAAACTCAATCAACTTCATTACTAGCACTTTTCTGTTCCTACTTTAATAGACAAGATTTTTGACTGAACATATATTTTGTATTATCAGCATTTGATACAATTTTTAAGATATTGGGATATTAATAGGTTCTTTCATTGTTTGAAGTACTAATTTAAGAAAAAGAAGTTAAATTTTCTTTCTAAAGACATAACTTTCTGTGGTGCTAGCGGTGTCATTTTTCTAATTAACAGATGCTAAAATTTTTCTATAGAATTGCTTTGTAATATACCTTATGCTTTAACATAGTTTATATATTTCAGTGATAATAAATAAAGCAATATCTCCTTGGTAATTTTTCCAGTTGCTAGTGGGGTTCCACAGGGCTCCATTTTAGGCCAAGTTCTATTCAACATCTTCATAAAAGACTTGGACACAGGACATGAAGATTTACTAAGTTTGCCAATGATACTAAATTTGGGACATTAACTGTCCCAAAAATGTTTTATTCCTGTGGCAAACTGTTTACTTTTAGGTTTTTTCTTTTAATTTTATTTTCAATTTAATAGTCCAAGTAACCTCTTTTTATTTAAAATTAATCAAAACTTTTTCCTTATTTTGAATCATATTCCTCAACATAGGCTCTTTAATTACCTCATCGTTCATCGTCCAGCCCCGTTATTTTTTTAATCCCTTATTCTGCACCAGGTGTAATTTTAGCTCATGTTTTTGGTTTTCCCTGACCACAGTAAATATCTCTGTTCCCCACAGTTGACTCCATCCTTGCTTTAATCATTGAGCCTAACCATCCACAACCTAGACTTTTTTCCTTCAAAGTTTTAGTTCCACCTCCAGCAAAGTGAGAAAAAGATTGTTATCTCCATCTATTTTAAGCGAATGTGCACGGAGTTAAAATTTGGTCTGGATTCAGGTACACTGTGACCTCTTAAACTTTTAATTAAGACTTAAAACATTTATATTTCCTTTAATTCCTTGTTCATTTTTCCTTTATATTCTTACCACCAACTACTTACTGTGATAACTAAATCATGAAAACAGTAACACATCCTTCCACAGTGTCCCTCAAATCTGGGGAACAGTAATAAGGGTAATCCTTTTTGTGGTAAAATCTACCAGAATAGCTGCTCTTCACAGTGACAGCAGTCTAGCCAAGAGATGCTTTGGTCTGTTTAACTTCCAGAAAATTAGAAAAGCAAAGAAAATAAACTATTAAAATTAGGATCCCAATATTTACATTTGGACAGAATTATTGCTTATTATCATTGTTATTAACTCTAATAAACATATACATCAATATATAATAAATAAATATAAATAAATAAATTTAAATAAAAGTTTCTGTGATATCTTAACACAGAGGATTAGAGTTAAGGTTAAGGATGAACAGAGTCAGTGAGATTATTTTTTATTCAAAACCGATCAAATTATTTGAAGTTTCTGGTGAGGGGTGATTAAATGAACAATTCAGTCATAGAACAGTCAATGGAAAAAAATGCTAGATTCAAAGCAATGGTTGGCAATGAGACTTCAAGGTCTACATTGAGAAATTACACTGGAAAGCAATAAATTACTATGGAATGCAGCAAGTCTTGCAGTTCCATCTTAGTATTTCTTGAAATTATTTCTTATATACTTCATTTAAGCTGCAAAAAACACATTTTACATCAAGTTCAGCACCATGTCACTGAGTGCCATATCTACACATCTTTGAAACACATCCAGGGATTGGGATTCCACCATTTCCCTAGGCAGCCTGTTCCAACATTTGTGTAGTAGCCTGGCCTTGGCTGGCCACCAGATACCTGCCAGGCTGCTCTATCATTCCCCTCCTCAGCAAGACAGGGTGAGGGAAAATAAGGTGGAAAAATCCCTGAAAACCTGGGGCTAGATAAAGGCAGTTTAATTTAAAAAAAGCAAAAGCCATACACAGAAGTAAAGGAAAACAAAAGATTTATTCTCTCCTTCCTATTATCAGCAATTTCCAGGCACTTCCCAGGGAGCAGGGCTCCAGCACAGGTAGAGCTTGCTCCAGAAGACAAACCTTGTAATAATTAATGCAACCCCCCATGTGCCCACAATTTCTGTTAGCTTTTATTGACCACCAGACATCATAAGGTATGGCATATCCCTTTGGATTGCTTGGGTCAGCCGTTCCAGCTATGTTGCCTCCCAAGTTCTTGCCCATCCTCAGCCCACTGGTGAGAGGGGAATGCGCTGATGCTGTGGTGGCACTGCTCAGCAGTAGCCAGAACACTGGTGTGCTTTCAGTTCCTCACTAGCTACCAATGCAAACCAATACAACACCTTTCAGGGAGTTGTAGAGAGGGATAAGGTCTGCCCTGGGCTTCCTTTTCTCCAGGCTAAACAACACCCTTACCCTAAGCCGCACCTCATAAGACTTGTGTTTAAGACCTTTCACCATCTTGATTGTGCTTTTTTGGACATTTTCTCAGACAGTTTCTTTATCTTCCTTTTTTTTTTTTCAAGGTGCTGGAACTATGCCTGTCCCTGCTCTGATAGCCAGTGTCCCTCAAGGATCTGTGAGATGCTCACAGCATCTTTAGCAACATGTCCTGGACAGCCACAGTTGCTGAGACAGGAACTTGAGTGTGAACTGTAGATCCCAATGGGACACCCAAAACTATCCATGAAGCTGTTGGCCCAAAATAAAGATTGAATAGAAATGATCATACTGAAGAGGAAGATGGCCACTACCCAGGTTAGACCTGGGGATCGCAAAGAGGGGTTTTTAAACAGAGAAGGAGTCAGCTTGAAAGAAGTACAAAGGCAGTGCAAATATGCAGAGAAACCTTGCAGTGGAAATGACAGCAGTAAATGCCAGGCTCACCCTTGCCAGAAATTGTCCTGTGGTATCAGAATCACTGCCAAGGACAGACAGAGAGGCCTCTCTGTTGAATGCCATGAGCAGCCTGTGGGGTGGATGACAGGATGTGGTGCAATGTCCAGGGACCAGCCACGTATGTGCAGGTATGATCCTTGCTGCATGGGGGGCTAGCACTTGAAGGGAGTGGCATAGATACACTTAAAACTTCCCACAGGAGGGATGTGCAGCTTGGTAGGGTGGTACTTGTCACTCACATTCTCCCCTCTGGGATGGGGGTGCATTAAACTTGGGGCAGGGGATTGCAATTTCCTAGAATGAAGCACACAAAGCTGTTCCGACATGCAGATGTACACAAATATTTAGTAAGTGACTACCACTGTGATCTGTCTGTTGAGTTGCTGGTATAGACCCTAAATGCATAGATCACTAATTGCTGCTAAGTTGCGTGATGCTAACAAATTAAATCACTTTTATCCTGATTTGGTTTTATCTATGCAAGATTAGCCTGCAAAAAGTTCCAAAAGCAATAACTTTTTTTAATGATTTGCATGGAAGGAAATTGTGACCACTAAAGAAAGGACATTTTGCATTGTCTGGTAACTGATTGTTTAACAGCTATTAAATGTCCTTCAAAAGAACACAAAACCCGAATGCAGCAAACCCCCAAAAGCAATTTAAAAACTACCAGAACCAAAATAGTCTTATTTGCTCAAAATTGCAGCCAGATAAAAAGTTATTAAATGAGTAAGATGAACAATGAAAAACAGTCATCAAAAGTATTGGTGAAAGGAGTAAAGGATAGAAAGTGTGTGAGTAGAAAATTTCCAATATTTAGATACTTCTATAGATGTTTCTTTTTTAAAATAAAAATTCTTTACTCAACTAACAGTTTCCTATAATAGCTGTATCATTTCCTATTAACTGGGAGAGGGGAGAGGGAGGGCATAGAGGAATATTTCATATCCATGGCAGGTCACTTGCATAAAGCTTGACAAACATGTTATTCCCAGATTACTTAAATATGAATACAATAAATACAGTTACACCTTTGCTATATGCTACTGAAAAGAGAGATATCCAAAGACTGTATTATCAGTCTCATTTTTTCCTGAGTTACTCAGATAACTGAGCCAAGGTATTCTTTGCTCAATGTTTACTGCAAGCATGCTCAAGAAGCTGAGAAATAGAAATTTAAAAAAAAAAGAAAGAATTAGTGTTCTGTATGGCAAACACAGCTTGTATGTATAAAAAAACCAGGAAATAATTTTTCTATACTTCATTCTTCTGTAACATCAATCATCTATTAAATAACCAACAAACACAATCCTAAGAATATTACACAAAAGAATATGAGGTTGTGGATTTGTGGCAAAAAGAAAAAGGATCAGAGAAGGTTGAGGCTTTCATCTCCATTTTCTTTTTTTTTTTTTTCTGCATTTAGTCTTGCAATTAGTCAAAATCAATTTAGAGTAAGGAATTAAGCTGCTGGTGCAGGTTAGTTCATTCTATGTCCAGCCAATGATATCTGCATTCCAGTTAAATAGCCTCAACCACAGACAAAGTGGTAGAAGTGAAGGTGTTTGTATTATGTTGATGGCGCATGTTTGAAAGCTAGCTCACCTTTCAGACAGGAGGAGTATAATTACTTTCAGATCAGCAGTGCAGGCGTACAGAAAGGTATCTGGATACAGCAGAAAATTTGTGAGGAAAGTTTTTCCACCATTATCTAAAGATAAGAAACATATGCTTTGGTTTGTTTGAGGGTATTTAATCTCTTTGAGTTTTAATTTTTGTAAACCACCGGCACCTTTTTTTTTCCTTCCACAATTATTTGCACCCCAATTTAAGCTATTTAGATGTCAAGGGATCTGACACAAATACACAATTGCTACTCAGATGTTTAAATTAGCTAAATTGAGCCCGAAGTTAATTGCACTTGTAAATTGCTTGCCCAGTAAAGGCCAGTTTGTCAACCCAAGTACACAAAATATTTGCATGTACACCACTTCCAACATTCACACTTCCTAATACCTCCCTACAACACATTCTTCCTTCCCCATTATCACTTCTATATGTGAATACTAGATATCCTGTTCACCAACATTAATTATACGTCTATCCTTTAGTCCTTTGAAATCTCAATCCCATTGAGTCACCTTGTCCATTATTCTGCCCACAACTCACAGCAGACCAACTGCCATGTGGCTATCCACATGATCCTGTTCATTCCTTTGCATGCTGGCACACTCTAAAACTTGTCTCAGCTTTCTTGAGTTCTCTAGGTGTTCTAAAATCTACTGCAAGTTGATTGACATAATTTTCAAGATAATCAATGGACAGTATCTTTTAAACTAAGCCTTTTACCCCTTTTGGGTGAATTATGTAGTTATTGATATAAAATTTCCCAAAGCAAAACATTACAGTTCACATCTGTTCTTTTATACTACTATATCATAACAACCAAAATAACATATTGTGAAATCCAAGATAGAATGCCATAATTCTGAAATACTCAGTTTTTACATAGGGGAGGATATGGCCAAAACAGTACCTAATAACTTTGTTGCAAAACAATTTTTATTATTGTTTTTGTCAAAATGAAGTTTTGAAAAGTAATTTGCAATCTATGTGTGAATGATTTTCAACAAAATATCATCCTTCTGAGAAAATGGTTTCATCTGATTCAGGCATAGTTCCACCATAATTATAACATTTTAAGAAATCCAGGACTAAAGTATGAAATTCAGTTATAGGCTGACAGAACTCTCATTAAAAAAGATGGATCTTTTTCCATTGTAATGTCTTTTTTTACATCTGTCCTAAGGTCTTCTGGTGACAATCACCATACTGTTAAATACACAGTGAGCTGCTAGAGCTGTTGATTTTAAAAACTGTGTCAAGTCTATTATGAAGTGTCCCAAGGTACTAAGTTTTCACCATGAAAAATTAAATTGATGTTGGTGAAGACAGATGACAGGCTGGTGATCTCAGAGTTTGGGGGATTTCTTCTAGTTCCTTAGCTTTACTCTTTTTAATTGGTTATCCCAAGGCATGGAGAGACAGAATGACCCAATTTCAAAAAATGAGTTGTAATCACTAGGGATTTTTTTTTCTTTTTTTTTCCTAAGAGACATTTCAAAATATAGTCTGAAATCCTGATGGGAATAACAGTGAATAACTCATCAGCCTTCAGGAGGGTGAATCTGAAACGTTTTCTCATACAAAGACAAATCAGGTATGTGAAAACCTGCACTGAGCTGACATACCTTCTAGGCAAAATGTCTCTTATCACTAACTGTGAAGTTTCAATTCTGAACTTCGTATACTTGATGTGAGGCTTTAGGAAGGGTGAGATGTAAAATGCGTCTGAGGTTCCTGGTATCTTTAAGATTAGGAAATAGGTTGTAAAGACATCTTGTTCAGATAGTAATAACACAGAAATATCGTGCTATTTTCCACTACAGACTTGATCCTGGAGAAACTCTCAGATGGAAAGAAGTGATACTACTACTGTCAAAGAAAAAGCAGAAATCTATAGCAAAATTCATCCTGATGTAGCTAGATAAACAAACTGGAATGATGAACATAAATGCTCTCTTTTGGTATCTATTTGTCTCCAGGATTTCAACTTTAAAAAATGAAATCTTTCACATAAGAAATCTCAGGTGTTACACCAGTACACCAGTATTTCTTTTTAATCTCAAGAATTACTATCTTACTACGTAATGTTTATACTACTTTTTCTCCTAGCACCGAATTCCAAAAGGAAATAGAAAGAAATTTTGACAGTTTATATGTACTGCTCAGTTATCTTTGCATTTTATGAATATTAAGAAAATTAGAAAAGACATAGAAAAGATATTTATACTTCCCAAAAGAAGTCAATAATCAGGAGTTGCAGACATCAGGGAAAAAGAAGATGAGCAGTTTTCGCACATAAGAGCAGTAACTGAAAGACAGAAGCAGCCGCAGTGAGAAAAAAAGATTGATCCCACAGTGCAGGTAACAGGACAAAATTTATAAGCCGACAGAAAGTGATGAATAAATACACCTGCTCATTCGGCAAATTGGCTGTCACATGTATTAAATGTGCTGCATCTTATGAAGCAGTAACACCTAGCAATACCCTGCTGCTGTGGGACGGAGCTAACAGCATGTCAGGTACAGATGGGCTGTTGAGGGACAAAACTAAGACTTAATGCAGGCAGTTGTCTGGAGGCCTGAAAGGCAGGAGATGCTTTTTTAATGTAGAGTTGTCATACATCTTTGGTATTCGAAACTAGTATGGGCTTTTGAAGGGTTCTGAATACCTCATCCAATTCCTTGGGAGCTAGACTCCTTCCAGATGAAGCCAAAGTGCTCGACTCAGTTCAGCCACTTGTGGTGTCCATCTGTATTTGTTGCTTTTCCCCACTCTTGGAGCTATGCTCTCAATATTTACTCACTAATATATTGTATTGGGAAAGTTGGCTTATCTGAATGGACTGAAATGAATGATGCTTCTAAACACTGGAAATTAATTTCAGTTCTTTATTTGGCTTTGTTATTCACTAAATTTATTAGTTATCTTGCTAATGCTTAATCATAAGCCACCTGCTAATATCTCTACAGACCTTAAAATATCAAATAAATAAAGTTGGTTCCATGGGATAATTCTTACAGCTTAGTTGCCTCTCATAGGTTAGAATATGACTGTGCTGTATCTGCTGAACAGGCAATTTTTGGGCCTAAATTAGAGAGTTAGTATCTCTGTGGTTTCTTTATGGCTTCTAGGAGGAAACGTTAGACTTTTTGCTGCATCTTGCTCTGAATATCTTTCCAAAGGCCTCTTCCATTATCTATACATAGAACCCAGGGAAAGTTGCTCCCAAATATACCAGATGTGCAAAGTAAGCCCCCCTCAGAAGGTCATCCTGGTGCTGGAAGGTCATCATTCACACTGGCAGTGAAAGGGCAGTGAAGACATGTGAGAACATAGATCACGCTACCATGCTGAAAGCCAATTCCTGCCAACAGACAGGAATATCCAGTCCTGAGGCTGACAAGGGCTCAACCCAGCTTGGCCCAACCAGGGCTCGGGTAAAGGATGTTGCCAGCAGCAGGTTAGAGCAACAGGATTTTTCACATGGAAAAATGCTGGAGAACATGTTCCAAATGGAGGAGGTGAAATGCAATGGTTGAACTGTATGTAGAATATCACACCAGGAAAATACCTTTTATGGGTTACCTAACAGTTCTAAATGGAGAAGGTTTTCTTATTAGTTTGTAGCTTTTCTTCACTGTAGAAAGCTGTATGTTAAATTACACTTACCCAGCATGTGTAAGACTAATGTCATCTGTCTTGAGTTGTCAGAGTCAGAACTCCAGTGGCACATGGCTGCCCTGGACACATGGTGATAAGAGATGGGCCCCTGAAGTGGATTATCTAGCCCAAAAAATACATCTTAGTTGTCTGGAGATTCCTCCAGAACTTTCTCTGATGATAGTATCAGGCACCAGTGTTAACTGTGTTCCCAAATGACAAATCTGGTAGGTATGACAAATCCAAGAGCAGATAATAGGTTCCTCTTCACTGTTACTGTAATAAACATACCCAGATTCATTGAAGAGAACTAGAAAGTTTTCAGAAGTACAGCAAGTTTTCTTCTTCTTTTCTGCAATATTGTTGAAATTCCCATTGCCATTCCTGGTGAAATGGGATCCAATGTCCAAGCCTGTTAAAATGGAATTCTGCCATTGAAATCTATAAGACGTTCCTACACATGGCAGTTCTGTGTTCTCCTAATCACATTTCTTAGCATCTACGATCCAAATACAATAAATCACACAAGCACTTTAGCCTTTATCTAGCACTGTATAAGCAATTGGACAAGCAATCCTGTCTTTTTCCAGTCATGAAAATCTTTTCAAAATCCTTCCTTCTTTCCTGACTACAAAGAGGACTAGGGTCAAATAAACAGAGTATCTGTGCCTAATGTTTGTGAACAGTCTCATCAATTTTGGTTTACAGTGGTCTAGTCTATGAATATTGTCACATTATTACATACTATTACATTGTTGCTGTGCTTTTTCTCATGTATCTGCATTTTGAAGAGGAAGTTTCAAGTTTCTTGTTCTAACCCCTTCTTTCAATATTTTTAGATCACTGTTTTTGAAAAGTTGCTCTGAGATCACTGATATTTTACTACACAGCTGATTCAGCAACTGATGTTGCTTCCAAACTGTTTAAGCTTCTATGATGAAGCATTTACAACTGAAATAGCACAAGTTCAAAGTCAGTCAGCACAGCAACTGCTATTCAAAGTAATGTTGTTTTTCTTTTCTTTTCTTTTTTCTTTTCTTTTCTTTTCTTTTCTTTTCTTTTCTTTTCTTTTCTTTTCTTTTCTTTTCTTTTCTTTTCTTTTCTTTTCTTTTCTTTTCTTTTCTTTTTTTTCTCTTGCTATTTTTTTTTGTGGATCAATGTGCTGTTTTTTTCTTTTAACACGTGTATCTCAACAAATTGAAGTTCAGTTTTGCATATAATCCCACAGACTTGTTCTTTTACCCTATTTCTCATTTTATACTATAAATAAGCTTTGCCAACTCATTTTCACTGAGCAACATCTAACAAAAATGCATCTCATGAAATACTAAGGAAAAAGCAAAGACACTTTAGGGAGTTATTGGTATAATTAAACAGTCTTGTATAAAATTAACAGTTTACCTAATTTAGGTAAAACTTATTCTGAAAGAAAAGTTTCTGAATTTGAATTCTGAGTTAGGACACAGCTCTACCTACAAATATTTACATTAAAGTGGCAATACCATGGGCTCAAGACAGCATTATTTCAGTTCATAACCACATGACCTTGAACCAAGCAGGTGAATTTCAGTCCTTCCATGATATTTTATTTATTTACACTACATCAACAGCTCATAACCATAATCCTTACCCATGGTAGCTGTTCCTCTATGACAACAGCAGGACCACAAGAGGTCATATGTTGGTACAACTTATATTTCAGGTTTTTTGTCCTTTTTGTCTTACGGAATGAATACCTTTTTGGAAGTGATAAACAAAAAGAAATACAAGTAACAAGCTAAAAGAGATCCATAAACATTTTGGACAGCCATTAAATTACTGCTTCTCAGGGCAGACTTGCCTCTGAAGCAGAGTCAGTGGAAATACCACAACTACAATACATTATTTCTTTGGCTTCTTTGTCTGTATTTTCGAGCTGGCCAATATATTTTGAATAGATCTGAATTGCAGCTAGACATTGTTATATTAAAAAGTAGTCAGACAAACTATATAAAAAGGGTGTAAGTAACTGAGATACCTGGAGGTCCAGGGAAAAAAGAAAAAAGCCTCTTATTTATTGTCAACATATAGGAAAATTTTCAAAGCTTTTTTCTGTATATTCTGCATAATCTTTTATGATTGTTCTCAACAATATCTTAGAAATGTGGATTGGAGAAACTTCTTCCAGCACCTGAAACAATCCCTGTATATTTTTCTCTTGTCAATATTAGATGAAGTTCACCATGGGGTTTTTTTTCTAATCTTGGTAGGCTATTGCAGCTTTAGTAGTCCTGTAAAACAGAGGTGCAGCCTCCCCTACATCTGCCTATCAGTTTCTGGCACTACAACTCAGTGAGATCTGCTCAAGCCCAAACAGAAGTTTACATGAAGAGATAATGTTTCTTGGAGCTGCTTGTGGCACAGAAATACTGTTGGGCTGTAACAGTATAATGTGTTTATCAATGAAGGGAATAGTGGCATTATATCAGTCTCCGATAAAGTCCCATCTATATGAACCCTCCCAATAAGTGATGGGGAAAAGTGGGATGGGCTGTTGAAGTGGGATGGGTACCACAGTTACAGCTGCTTCCTTTCCATGTGCCTGGGTAATTGACTGGTTCCAATAAAAGGAGAATAGATGATTTTCACAACATAAATATCATTGTTACAGTAGAAATGCAATCCCAAATGACATTAAATTACTCCAGATATCACTGAGAGTAGGGGAAAAAATTAAAACAGAAACTTGGCAATCACCTGGAAGATGGCAATAAAATATATGGTGCTGCTACACAAGCTTTGAAAAAAGCCTGGAAGAATGCAGAGTCTGTAGTCAAAGTCAGGTTGTTAAAATACCTGCAACACTTCAGTGAATAGTGCAGTACAGAGCAGGTGAAAATTGAAAAAAATTTAATGCATACTGGATCAAAGGGAATGACTGCACACAAAAACTAATATTTTCTAATAAGGTTGAAAATTAGTAGTCCTGGCAGTTGTTTTTTATCCTCATGATAATCTCAGGCAAACCATAATTTATGGCATTTGTTCCCACTGCTGGTTGTATTATCAGAACAGCTAGCTTTTTTTTTGCTTTTTCTCTTTTTTCACTACTTTGAATGAAGTATTTGAATGACTGTTTCCATTTATATCTGGTAACTACTGTTTCACATAGAGCTTTTTTCCCTCTGCTTTGTAATTCACCCACATCAAACTAAAAATACAATAAAGGCATGCTATTCTTTTAAAACACATTGTGACGCTGGGCTAATTCCCATTGCCATTTCTCTTTAACACAAGTAATTGTACTCTTCAACTGCCCTTTGACTCTCTGTGGACCAAGGGCAGTCCTGAATGGAAATGAACTTAATTAATTCTGTTCACTGGAGTGGAGTCTCTTAACCAAGGGAAGGCAGCTTGTTTCCATAGGTTTATGTTGTTAGCTCCAAGCAGCTGGATCTATTTTTTTCCGTGTTGTTCTTGCTAGCCCTGATATCTTGTCTTTGCAAATGGCATGTTCAGTGTGACCAGTGAGTCCAAATCTTCATACAGAGCAGACTGTGAGTCCACAAGGAAACTGGCAGATTGAGTAGGTAAAAATTCCAACATCTTTTGAATCAACATATGCAAATGGTAAGACCAGGGCCTGAGGCACAAGTTTTAGCAAAGCACTGAAACACATGTTTATTTAAGCATATTATTGTGACTACCTACTTTCTTTTCAGTGTTTTAATAAGAAAGCAATTCATAATATTAGTTGTGAATGCCCAAAGATGGGAATTATTTTCAACAAATAGTATTAGCTAAGTATAGAATTGAAAACAAATACAAACCACCAAAACAAAGTCCAAAAGTTGTTTGGAATTTGATAAATAGAAATATTATTTTATCCAAGCTAGATCTACTGATACTGATACCATACAAATACAGTTATATTGTTTTAATTTATGTTAAATCTCTGCTTTCACAAAAGGACTCTTCCAGATCTGTTTATCCTTGATCATTGTTTCAGGTTTTCTGATTCAAAACTGGAATTGAACCCCTGAATACATTTAAAACACTGCAAATAAAATGTAATTTTGAATTGAAGCTGCCATATTTTGCATTCAATCATTCAACATTATTGCTGAGGATTAAAATGGCTCAAAAACATAAGGCTCAAGTTTCAAACCCTGGTCTAGTGAATATTATTTATTTCATATGCACAAAAAGAGTTTTTAAATAGCAAATGCAATGTACACACTGGTCAGGCCTGCCACTCTGTTAGTCACTCTTACAAGGCAAATCAGGCCTTAACTTATATCTACTTGAAAAAGACTGGAGAAAGTATTTCATTTAGTATTCTTTATGTATGCTCAGTGCCAAGTAATGCTTACTTGCTTACTTCTGCATTTGACTGGTTTTTTTTGTTTTTTTGGTTTTTTTTTTGGCGAGGGATTTTGGTTGGTTGGGGTTTTTTTTGTTTTGAAATCAGGTTCTATTTTTTGGTGGAAAAAATGATAGAGGCGATGCTACCACTAGACATGGTAGTCAGAAACTCCAGAAATAAGATATTTTAAGGTAGAGAATACCTTGCCTAATTTTTCAGTAATGTCTAAAATCATGAAATATTTGTAGAGTCAGAATAGGTTTGGTCATTTTCACATTTTCTCATGCCTAGCTGCACTTGGGATTCAGAGAGGAACAGAAAGCATAAATCCCAATTTAAAGGATGAGTGATTGCTCTCACAGTATTTCAAATCCAGACAGAAGTAGAAAGTACTGGAGATCCCCCTGGGGAAGCCTGTTCTCAGGAGACCTTAGTCAAGATCTGCTCTTGTAGCAGTTGGATATCTGCAGTTTTTTTAGAATTACCTGAAAGGTACCAAACCTATTCAAGTCTCCTATCTAATACACAATTTCATTTAGGCAATAACTTTCTGATTTCTCTAGCTATACTCTGTGGGACTCTAAAAGAATTAGGACTTACTCTGCTGGAGTTTTTATGGTATATCCATAAGCATGATGTACGTTTAGGTGGAAGGGCCATCATGCAGATTATGACAGCTTAGTAGGCCATATAACTCAGTTATGTTAGGAGAGGTGGTTCTTAGTCCCAGCTATAATCAGACTTCTGTTCTATTGCAGAATAATCAATGAAACAGAGAGACACAAAAAAATTAAATTTCCACTAAATTATTCATTTAAAAGAAAGCTTTCTTATGGAAGCCTTCTTTGTAAAAAGCCAACTTTCAGAACCACCCATTCAAGTCAAGGACAGTGAAAAGCAAGTAGCACTCAATGAAGGAATTCAAGCTTCAAAGGGTTATCTTGAATTGGTTCACTGACAGAAAATTATCCAAGCAAAGGTCAGGCACTCATTAAACCTTATCTGAAGCCAAAGTTATATGTTATGGTTTATTGCCTCAAGTACCAATTAATAAAGAATTAAAGAAATGAAAAACCAGTGATTCATACCTTTGCTGGGAGAATACTCATACTTCAGCATAATGCGAAAATATTAATAGTCATTTTAGTCATGTACTACTTTATTAGGCACTTAACTCTGTAGGCTTTATCAAAAGATATATGACATTCATTTTTAACAAAATGCTGAGGAGATTTGGAGAACATTTACTCAAAATCTAATAAAGTAGATTTGAGAGATATTTTCAAATAGAAGCCTTAAACACAGGCATCAATTATTAATGAAGAAAAAATGCTTAAGAATAGGGGTCTGGGTATAAAAAAGAGTTGAAATATCACTGTGATATCAAGGGCAATTGTCTTCTGTGAAAGCTGCAACAGAAAACATTAAGTGTTGTAGCAGTACACAAGAGCTCTAATGCAGTTTGCTCTCGAGAGAACTTCTAGCAGGCTTATTTTTATCATCACAGGTATTTTATTAGTTTTACTCAGTCTAGACATTTCTTCTCAGTATTCAAAGAGTTAAATGCTTCACACACTTGCCCCTATAACTGTCTTTGAAACAGTCTTATTTCTTATTCTTTTCAGCAGCAGCATATGCTCCAAACCACCTAAGGCTCTGAACTGATGCCCTTTAGCATGCTAAACTGAAAATATGTTTGCACCTTCAGATGCCAACAAGGTTGCATCTGTTACAGAGTGCTTTCCATTGTCCTTGTTACCTGTCATATTAAGAGCTGGAAAACACAAGTCACTGGTGATTCTGAATGAAAAAGATGTGACAAAACTAGTGTCCAACCAGAGACAGAAACTTGAGAGCGCAGATAATCTCCTAGGTCAAATAACAATAACACTAAAAGCCTGGCTTCAGTGAAAACAGAATAAATCTGTGTAGAAAAATAAATTCTGAAAACTATGTCTTCAAGCCTGAGCATGCCTAACCTCATTTCTTAATCTGGTTACAGGACTTTTACATCACTTAAAATTTTTCTATTCTCTCTGTCTGTCCAAAGAGTGAGTTTTCCGTCATTGTAGTGTTAGCTGATTTCATCATGGAAAAGCCTATCTCCATGATTACACATGTCTTGAGCACCTTAAAGTCAACCACTGTTGCCTTTTTCTTCTAATCTGTGGAGACACAGAGCTCTTTGCAAAATATTCTGCATATTTACATGAGAATTCAGCTATTTCTGCTTATTCTGTTACATCCCTCTAGCCATGAACTAAGGAGATTTGAGAGATCAGCTCTCTGAAAATTCTTACATTCTTTCCTGGCCTGTTCCATACAGGAATTCTTCCACAAGAAAAATGACACTAAATGCTGATAAATCAAATGGTGCAGATCCAAAGTTCCTTGAACTCAACAGGGGAATTTTCAACTATTTTTAAATCAGGTTCCTGAATTTTTTTAGATTGAGCTCATTGTTCTCTATTGTGCCATTTCTGCACTGGATAAAGTTAAATTTTAAATAATGCAAACAATAATGTATTGCATGTTTCAATCTCAGAACACTTTTGGTTGGTAAGATCTCTGAGTATATTTCAAAGGATCATGATTCTTCTTTCCCTGAAACACATGAATTAATTTCTCACTCAGAGCTTGATTTTTTGTTTAAGTATTCTGTAGGCAGAAGAGGTCTGCAGCAAACCTGGATTCATCTGTCCAGGTAAGTGCTGATAAACTCTGGCTGATATGATACAGGAATTCAGAATAATATATATGTATATATATATATATATATATATATATTAGTACTGTATTACAGTACTTGCTTTATGTTGCCTGAGGTGGTGAGGTTCAGCACAACCTTTCACCAGGAAGTTTAACTACCAAATGGAAAACATACCTTTCTCTCACATGCAGCATCACAGTGCTTAAAAGCCAAGTGCCACAGACACCTGTTCCACATGACCAAATACTGGCACACTGGAGTACAGCTTTGCTTTGCAGAAAGGAGAACGAGAGGGATCATTGATGGATGTATATCTAACCCTGTGTTTATCTGGTGAAAACATTAACAGGGCTGAGGACCAGACGAGACAGTTATATAAGCTCATCTGACCTGCAAAAAAAGACCACTGGAATCCCTACATGAATCCTGTATTAAGCCCTTAAATCTCTTGCTGAGCTAGAAAGCATTATTTCAGGGGATAAGCAAACTTGGTTTGCACAAGGATCTCTGAATAGCTCTGTACAGCTGACAAATAACTGCCCCTCACTCTTAGAAAAGCCCACCCTATTTCTGTTGTCCAGCTTCAGTTGCCCAGTCTTGCTCCGGTGCTTGTTGCTGGATGTCATTGACAGCAACTTTATAAATAAGATGTCTGTATAACCTCAACAGCCTCTGCACTCAGTGCCATCAGCATCCTATACAGTTGGGGTTAGAACTGGAATAAAATTTGCATGTTCAAAAATTCCTGCATGCTGGAATTCATATCTTAGCATGGAGATGAAGTGGTTCCATGTCTGCTTTCCTGAGAAGGCAATGGAATAGTGATATGATTTACTTTTTCAGACACTGGGTACAGTCAATTCCTTATGAAAACTTCTGGGTTTTTTATGAAATTAGAAACGTTTACTGGTCTCTTGTGGTTTGCATTTTCATAGATTTCAAACAATGGGAAACAAATGTGCCTTTAAAGAGGGAAACTAATTGTCATAAATTAACCTCTGAAGTATGTTTAAATATTTCTCTTTTAATTTGTGCAATAAGGGAACAATTTAAAAGCTATAGCAGGGTGCCTGCCATTTCTCTCTTCTGTAGGAGGAAAACACATAGTAGCATATGCCAAGCCTTATTCTCTTCCAAATGCTAACATGAGTGGATGTCAAATCAAACCTCTCAGAGAAACAGAAATGCAGCTGCAGGTATTTTGTTTCTCAAAATCCTTCTGTTACTGATCTTTTTGTTTCTATGTTTAATTCATTTCCTCCAAATAATTAAATTTTCAACCCAAGATATAATATGGGAATATTCATATGTGTATGCAGGCATTTCTGTGTGGACACTTTTTAATCCCTTTATTATAGCATTTGAATATTTTGCCAAAAGTGTCTTTGTGAAAATAAAAATTAAAAAAGGTATAAAAAATAAATGCATATGATCCTTGATATTTTTAAACATGACTCGTTTTCCTTTCTGTATATACATGCATTCTCAAGGAATGAGGAAAAAGAAGAATATTGTTCTAACCTGGTGAAAAAATAGAGAATATTGTTATAACCTGGGCTTTGCAGATCTTATTTCTTTCCATTTTCTGATTGTGTGCCATTTGGTATTCTGTAGTGTAATTTACAGGAAAATGTGTATCAGATTGTTTTAGCTTTTTTTTTAAATTTTCTTTCAGTTCTGGCTTCTAGTTACTGAAGTCCTAGGCTTTATTCCATGTTTGTTTTTAGAAACCTATCCAATAAATACTTTTTCCCTCAGACTATTCTGTTAATGCAAAAAGGAATGCATTTTATCTGATTTACAAAACACAGACTTGTGAAGCTGAAACCATTGAACACTGATCTCTTAAATCCCGAGGGAGGAGCTAGAAAGTGCTATATGTTTTCAGATTTCTTCTCTGAAGACAAAGGCGTCCCTGACCAACAACTCAAATTTGGATATTTAACACCAAGCATGTACAGCAGCAACAACTGGATTTTTGTTCTTGTTCCTCATTTGTATATAATTCCCTGCACATTCAAAGGATTACACACTGTTTGTGCTTCATGCAATCTCACTGAGTCCTGTTTCCTTACAGTACTTACTCCTGCTGCTAAAAGGAAAATAGTTTCAACAATCCTCTTTTGGTGCCAAAGCTGCTGCTACTGAATGAACACATCCTGCCTGCAGTATTCTGATTGATCCCTGAGATCTCTGTATCCAGCAGGACTTCAAAAGAATTCTGCTGTTGAAAGGACTAAAATTGGTATTCCTTTAAGATTTACTGGCAAACTAAAGCTCCTTCATGTAACAGAGATACTGCTCTGCTTTTAAACTCAACAGCACACCAAAGTGACACTGAACAAGTTCAAACTTTGAATGGCCTTGACAGCACACTGCACCTCAAGACTGGCATTTCCTAGCTCAGAATCCTCCTCAGCTCATGAGCAATAGCTAATGTCACTGAACTTAGCCATAGCTTGCAGCTTCACTCTGAAGCAGGACCCATATACTTGGGACACATTCAAAATAATAAATTCTAAATAATCTAGCACACAGTAGCTCTTTGCAGTTACTGTTAAGGCCACCTTTGCAGCTTGTCAAACCCCATTGCCTTTAAAAGCTCAGTTCTGCTACTACAAAGTACAATTCATACATCCATATAACCTCTTGCAGGGCTTGGTAGGCTAAAAAGATAGGCTTTAATAGATTGCTTTGAAGAGTGGAGAATAGAAAGGTTTTCCTGTAACAAAGACCTTTGTAGGTGATATAAGAAGCCTGGGATTACGACCCACCTTAAGAGAAATAGGCGTTTAGACTAGAGAGACACAATTTTTATAGCTTACTTCATAAAAGAATCTCATGCTCCATCCACACACACAAATGTTTCACCTTCTCTTTTTAATTGTGTCTCTTCTGGAGAGATAAAAGACTATAAAATATATTATTTTCTGTGTTGGTCCAAAGTACTTCAAGGCTGCAAAGAATAAATATTGGTGAGTTTAAACATATCTGTTACTATGATCTTTTGAACCTGTATTGGCCATGTTGCTAGTTTTATGCAAAAATCTTCTACAGGGTATCATAGATTAAATCTAATTTTATTAAACTATAACTAGTTATTCTACCAGTACAATCAAAGATGATTTTATTTCAAAGAGACTGCTCCATCACTAATTGAACAACCAACATGTAATGCATGTCCATATATAACGTATTGAACTGTAATCAGCACAAACACAGACCTCGCCAGCATATTGGTTAGTTCCAGTCATAAACTCTTCAGTCAATTTTGCACCTTCAGAAGCCCAAGTAGATCGCAAAGATTAATTGTGGTGTGAAGTTTTCTCCACAGAGAACATTTCATTGTGAAGCTGAAGACCAGTTTTGGGAGGTTGAGTCCAGGCCAATTTACAGCCAAAATGGAAAACTGCTAAGGAAAGTGTCATCTTTTTATTCAAAAAAGGTAAACCATGATGCCTATCCTTCCATGATTACACTCCAGGCAATACCACAAAGCTCACTGCTTTCTTCCATTGTTTACTGTGTAGTCACAGATGCTCTTGTCCCATATTCCACACGACTTGAATGCAATAATACTATATTATGTTCTCATTACACAGAGGAAAGCTGATAATCATAATGTCCCTTGAGGTACATATTTACGTAGTTTCTAATTAAACGGTATATGTTACTCAACAAATTATCTTTCAAGAATGTTACTTAAAAAAAACCCAAACTTTTAGATTCATAACCGATTTCTTTTCAAATTCTTCCACAACATTATTGAATGGTTTTGTTAGACTGATTGATCCCTAGTGAATTTTACTGAGAATTAATCACTGTCCCTTTAGGGGAAGGGTTTTCATCCAGTCACTAATTCTCAGCAAGATATGTTGGGCCAAGGTCATTAATATCTTTGGATTTATAATAGTCGAGAGAAAAAAGCAAAGTGTTATTTCTGTACGTCCTGTCACCATCACACTGAATATTTCTATTCATTTAGGGAAAGAGACAGAATTTGTCTTCATTCTGGTTGAAGCTACCCTGACTTTGGAGACTACTAAAGTAACCCATCAGTAATGATTTATTATAATAAATACTGTCTTCATTTATTAGAAAAAAAAGTAATAAAGAGGGGGCTCAGAAACATTAGATTCACTTTTCCAAGGGAAATATTAAGGCACAGAGAAGATAAAAGAACTATTTAAGGCATAACATATTCAGGCACCAGTGGCACAGCTGGGAGTAACTCTGAAGTTTCAGAATTTATCTACTAGCTATGCGAGTCCTGTGTACTAAGATTGGTAAACTCTAGGCCAAAGTCTTTACGCCACTTTGCATTGGTGATTATGTCTAAAAATCAGATGTGGTCAGAGAAAACAGGCAGAACAAGTCACTGCTTTCTGCTAAGATGCTTCCAAAGCATTCACACTCAGTAATGATGAGTCAAATACCCTAACTTCAGGTCTTTGAGAAAAAACATAATATTTGGGTTCCCTGAATGCATTGTTCAACTGCTGCCTGTGTCAGCCTTTGTTTTGAACTTTATTTTTAAAATAGAGTTTTAAAATCAAGCCTCTAAGCAAAAGCTTATTTGCACATCCCTGTAACAATTTTTTCAGACATCCAATTTTCTTCATCGAGATTACTTTTAGACAAACACAGGGAATTTGTGTACGATATCTTGCTTCCCTGATGCTTTCTAAGCTCAGACTTTATAAACAGAAACAATTACTATTTGGAACTTGCTGCCCCAACCATGTTGAAAATATCTGTGTGGGTATAGTAGAACTCTGCAAAAGGAATAGTCCCTTGCTGAATGTGAAGCATAAGGAGTCAGATAATACACAAAATGGTACATTGTGGCAACATAAAGGCGATGCTGAAGAAAATTTATTTTTCCACTCTATCAAATAGGTTATAGAGTATTTTATAGCACATCATAAAACTGTATTCCAGCAAAAGGCAGTTACCCCACTCTTCAAGACTGGTATAAAAGACTTTAGTTCAGTTCCATCTTCATAAATTACTTCAGTATCATGAAAGCCCTGTACATCAACTCAGTAAAAATACCTTTGGTCTTGCAAACTTGAGAAGGAAAAAAGGTGAAAAATAATAGATAACTTTTTAAAAGAAGATCTCTGCACTTCTGATTTCAAAAGAAGCTGCAGACTAATTGTGAAGTGATCACGGACAGACGAACTTCAGGACCTTCACTTCATAACTGGAGCTCTGAAAGAGTCCTCAGGTAAGAAAAAGCCCAGAGATGCTGAATGGGTCAGAAGAACCATGCGTGCCTCTCAAGCCTAACTTGCACTTGCAGGTCTGGGAAGACCCCCACCCTGCAACGTGCTGCGCTCCTGCTTTCCCTTCCCAGTTCCCATCTTGAAAAGAGATTGACAGGTTCTCTTTGGGAACGGGCCAATTTCGGAAGGCTGACCCCGTCCCTCTGCCCTTTCCGCGGGCAGCAGACGCTGCAGATGGGAACCGCAGCAGCGAAGCCGTGCAGGACGGCAGCCCCGGGGAGATGTCGGGGCACATTAGGAGCAGTTTCCCCAAAGGCCCCCGACGGCAGCCGTCCCCCGGGGCGTGCGGAGCCCAGGCTGCGGAGCTGGGCAGAGCAAAGCCCCTCGTCCTTGAGCCCGGGCCCCCGCTGCCGCCGCTCCGCACATCCCCGGGCCCGGCGGGGCGCGGTGCCGCCCGTGCTCCCTCCCGGCCCGCGGCGCCACCGCTCCGAGCTGTGCCATCGCTCCGAGCTGTGCCATCGCTCCGAGCTGTGCCACGGCTCCGAGCGAGCTGTGCCACGGCTCCCAGCTCTGCCACCGCTCCGAGCTGCTGCCATCGCTCCGAGCTGCTGCCATCGCGCGGGCGAGGGCGGCACCGCCACCTCCGCCACCGGGGTCCCCGCGCCCCCGCCCCGCTCCGCTCCCGCCTGGCGCTGGCACAGCTGGCGCGGCGCTCCGAGCGCTGCAACCAGACCCCGCTTAAAGATTAATAACCCTCAGCAGCACACAAGGTTGTCGCAGTCCGATATTGCTCATTTTATCCGTGTGTGTTCCCAAACGCTCGGCGATGCTCTCCCCTCTGGGGAGAGGACAGCAGCGCAGGGCACGGGGCCATCACCAGCCTCCGGGCTGCCAGCAGCTGCGCGCTCAGAGGCGGGTGCTGAATCTGAGCAAAGAGGTTTCGGGTCGTGATTTTAGGTAGGCTCATTTCTAACTGGAACGTGAAGGCCCTTGTTTCAGAGGGCAGACTCATGTAGGTTTAATGCACACGACACAGGAATTAACATAGGTAGCTGGGCTGACTGGGAGCACTGGGTAAGGCACTGAACTGTGGCTGTCATTATAAATGAACCATAGGGAGTGGTCTTCACGATGAGGCAGTGGTTGTCTTAATTAGGATTACTAAATAACTTTTTAGTCCTCTGCAAAGAGGTGGATGTGCGTAACTTGTGTAATCCACTGCAGTTTTTCTATGGATGTGGACAGAATGTTCATCCATGTGTGCATTTGCAAGCAGAGAAAAAGAAAGGGCTCCCATCAGAATTCCTTATGCCACATATACCAAATTAGGGTACATCAGTTTGTGGTACCTCCTCACTTCAAGCAAGATGAGAAATGTACTTGAACAAGAGGGATGAAATCCTTTCTTTCCATTTTTGCCCCTCCCGTACCAAAACGCTGACAATTTTGAGCTTCACCAGAACTAATGACGTGTTTTGCCACTTCCTATTAAGTTATTTCCTTTATCATGACTTGCTTTCCCCATCTGCTAAACAGACCTAATGAAATGTACCTCATTTGTCAACAGTTCTTAGTGTTACTTCAGTAATTGTAAAAAATATGGGTAGGACATGATCTGAGTCACAACACCTAACTGGGATGCAATCTGACCTCACCAAATTCAAAGCAAGCTCTAACTGAATGAAGGATGAAGTCTGTGTCATGCCTGTGCCAAACAGCTAATGCAATTAGTCGTTCCATGTTTAATGCTTTGAAAATGAAAAGCACTTCTATTGCTCGGCATTGTTACAATAAGTATTTTTCAAACACAAGGAAAATAAGATTGGGGGAAAAAATAATCTTCAAAATATTCAAGCTTGCATTTTTGTTCAGAAACAATGTAGAAAAATGCTGAAGGCAATTAAAAGCATCCTTAATTTCTACTTTTTTCTTGGTACAAGTGGAGTTCTGTATTTGTCCATGTTGAAGTACTTTTATAGCAGATGTAGTTCCAAGGAAAAACTGAACATCAGTGGTAAATATCTTCAGATCAAATTTCCGTGTTACAGATTGCTTTGAAATAGTTCAGTGGGTCACATTAGCAAAAAAACGTGGCACAGGTAGCTGTCTAACCTTCCTGTGCCTTAAATGATCTGCCAGTAAGCCTTTAACAGTGTCTACTTCATCGTCTGTCTTTCATTTTCTCAAACCAAATATATTTATTGAAAAGATGGGAGAGAACAGCCAAGTGTGAAGCACTAGTCTTGCACAGGGTTAGTTGAACCACTTCAATAAGCAAAACAAAATCTCTCTTCACCCAGCCCCACATAATATTCAGCCAATTTTCTAACAGAAGCCATTTGAAAATTCACTAGGCTCCGATAACCTTAATTTTGCAGGTCAGAGCCTGTGATTGTCTAAACACATTCCTGACTGGTCTCCTCAAGGCAATTCCAGCTACACACCCCAGCACTGAGTCTGAGCCCAGCAGTTTTATTCACTCCATCAGGAAACAAAACCAAGGATACTTCAGCATGAAAAATGAATCAAAACAACCTCAGATTTTCAATATCAACAGTACCCATACAAACAGCCCAGAAACCAGTGATTTTACTCATTATGTTTTATTTTACAGGGGGAAAAACATATCAGATATTGAATGACAGGAGAAAAAAGCCACCAAGAAATAAAACACAGGAGCTACTGCAGGATAATTTGTGAAGACAAATATGTTGAATTCATTGAAACATATTGAACCTTTCTTATATCATCTTTCAAGCTTGACCAGCTGAAAACAAAGTCTATTTTCACCCCTTTTCTAGCACTGGAGCATAATTTTACTCTCCTGAATGGTCAGTGTGTGGGTTGTTCCACAATATATCCAATTGCATGGCATAACCAGAAGTGACTGACATTGGTAGACACTGCAAATATGAACAGCCACTAGAGGAGATTAACTCAGGGAAATACTGTCAGGGATTCAATAATTTTTTTTTTAAAGTCTCCTAATCTGAGGGAACAAAACACTAATCCCCCACAAAGATTTTGCTGGCCCAAGTAATACCCTCTCTTTACCTTTAAGAGAGCACCAGCATTTATGTTTTGGGCTCTTGTATCAGATTATGACATAATAAAAGAGGAACAGTTTTTAAGTCCTTTCTTTGAACCAGTATCCTGTAAGCCTAAGGTATTCAGTTCTGGATTTGGCGGTGGGTGAGGGGGGAGGAGAGAAGGCAGACCAGCTAGGAAAAAATTGGCATTGCTACTCTGTCCATGGAGGAAACAAAGTGTGGCTTCCTCCTCTGTCTCTTTTAGCAGAGAAGAATTTTTGGAGAACAGTTCTTAGTGCATCATGCTGTTGGGCTGGGGTCTCCCACATTACTGTCACTCCAGTCAGTGTAGCAGAACATTGATTTCTGTACAGGGAGCTGAGTAGGGACAAAAAAAGAGCCAATATTCTATTAGACAAAGAAGAGCAGCAGTGGAGGAGCTGCAGCAAGCTTAGCACCCAGTGGATTTGAGCATGTCCGTGTGTGTGTGTTAGGGGAGGGGCAGATATTCCATGGCTTTTCTCTGAAAGCATAAAGAAACCCATCTCTAGAGTAAAGGGAGAATAAGAGATAGGCATCAAATTAAAAATAAAGGAGATATTAGAGGGAAACAAACAATAATCAAATAGCAAATTGGAGAGGAATGAAGAAAATTAAAAAGAGGAGGAGAAATAAGAAAGGATTTTGGAAGTAGAAAAAAAAAGAACACATTTTAAAAAAACTCATTAAAACAGAGTTGTTTGGCAACTACATATCTATAAGTAGGGACTTCTGAAATTCAGGACATTTATTTTGCCCATTTGGAATGAAGTACTGAAGGCAATTTTTTTTTGCATTTCTCAGGCTTAGCAAATCAAGCAACATCATGAAAACATACATATTTCTAACCCATATCAGAGACATACAGCTGGTTTTTAATTTAAAAGAGTTCACTGTAAATAACTTCCAATTTTAGGATTTTGTCACATTATTTTTATCCCTGATGTACACATACATATGTTTTCTATAATACAGAACAAGAGAACCAAAACCAATTTTTCTCAAGAGTTGCAGGACTTGTCTTTAGGAGACTTAGATTCCCCAAACCCATCAGTTCGTACTTCAGCATTTGCTTATCAGAGTTAAGAGGGTCCTGCAGCAGAACTCATCCTCAATAACTCAGCACAAGCACTTGTCTCAGTTTGGAAGGAAGCTGCTCCATCTCGTGCAGGTTGGCTGCAAGGAGAGCTCTCCACCAGGTGTAATTTCTTGGGACAAAGTGAATTAATTTGCACCTCCTTAAAGCTTTGCAATTTGTACAGCAAATTTTTCAGTGCTCCTCACACCTACAAAATTTACATTCAAAGTAGCCAAATTGTTTTGAAAATGCATCACAGTGTGAAATTCTTTCCATGTCTTGTTGCTATTCAAAAACATAGAGTAGGAAAATGGTTTGTGAGAATTGGTAAAGCACAAAACAAGAAAAAATTGTTTCTCTAAATAAGACATATGTGGTCACAGCAAAAGGAATGAAAACCAAACCCTATGTATGAAGATATATATAGATATACTTCTTAACTTCTAAGGGTATTAGAAGATATTTTAACAATGGCTATAGAAAATGTGCTTAATACAGGAGGAGCTAGAGGTAAAAAAAATGCATGATTGGGGCTTCATTCCAAGTCTGAATAACAATATATTGGCCATTCAGTTCTGCTGGACTTCTCTGGTGCAACACTTGCAATACTCTGAATTCTCTAAAGGGAGCTGTTATAATCCAACTTGAATCCACCAGGTTTGCTGCTAAATGTCTGAGAAAGAGGCAATGAAAGAAACTGCAGCTTTTTATGCATGTAAGTGAGCTTGTAACGATTATAGGAAAGTCTTTTTGCATTTGTTTTTTCCTGCAAAGATGCACACGCATGCCCTAATGGATTTGTACAAACTCTTCTCCTCAGCCACTTTGCCAGCCAAGAGGATAATGGCAACCACATCAATCCCACTTAGCCCCACACTCCCACCAAGCCTCTGACTCTGGCCAGTAGTAGGCTCCCAGGAAAGCTGCTTAGAACAGGTTTGATACTTTTCAGAAAGGAGAGACACGATCCAGGCACATCTTGAACCAAAATGTCAGTTTCCTTGCATAAATAAATAAAATCAAATAAAATACTTCATGCAAAGAACAAAACTGTCCAAGTCTGCAGGGTACTGACATATGATGAGTATTAGTTGGAATATCTTCTGGAAAATCAGGCTCCCCTGGAAGGAAGATTTGGGTTCAGATCCCTGACCAGGCAGGACTCAAACCCCACAGCAAAGTGGAGCTGTCATGGTTTCCTGGCTGGTTAAGAGGAAGCCATGAATTGCATAAATGCAAGGCTGTGGAGACTGTGAGGGATGTCACACACAAACACACACCAAAAGAACCAACCAACCAAAAACAGGCTGTGAAAACAGAGAAAATTAAGCTTCTAAGAGGTTCCATATTCATATTTTAGTACTGATATTTTTAAGTTTGAGGGTTTGTTGTAGTCAAAAAGAAGCCGCCTGGCATTCCTGGCTGCCCTCGCCTGGGACATGAGCCTCCAGGCCACCACAGCCTACTGTGAGAATGTTTCCCACAGAGGTGGGGCTGCTCCTGGCGAGCGGTCAGCAACGAGGTGCCACTGGAAAAAGAGGCAAGACGAGGCGAAGGGTGCGGGAGGGGGCTCCCCCGTGCTCTCCTTTATTGTAGGGTCAGAGTGCAGGGTGTTCGGGAAGGAGACTGAAGGAAAATCCCCACGTCTGTCCCCGGGATGGCCGGCTATGAGGGGAAAGGGTAACCAATAGGAAGAGGGACAAGAGGAGGGAACAAGGGTCCGGGGTCCAATCGGGACAAACAAGGGGAGGGTACAATGTACAACGACCAATTATACAGTAAACCTAACAGAAAGTTCGGGAAGAAGGGGCAGTTCCAAAGCCCTGGGCACGCCTCCCTTCCAGAACAGGGGCGGGTCTCATGCCCCTGAATCCTCCCATGACAGGGAGTCTCCCTCCGAGGAGGTGGAGCTGGATAGGGACATAGCTGCCACCAGGGACGGACCCACCACAGGGGTTCATCTGTTTCCAGTCTTGTAAAGACTCACGCAGTAAATGGTGGGGATTTGGAATTTGTTTTTATCTCATCACCCAATCACAAAACATTATCTCACCTATTGGAGGCACAGTACCAAAGTCTTCTTCATATAGCAGGTTAGCCTAATATAGATGCGGCCTATCAATCAGGCTTGCCTAATGAATAAAGTCAGGAGAGATACATCCTCATAATAATCTCAATTAAATTGAAAATTCAACTACTTAATTTAAAAAAAAAAAAAATCTGCAAATTTTTTTTCCTTATTGCTAGTTCTAACCACAATGTTTTGTACTAAGTAAAAATGCACCTTCATTTGCTCTTTATTTTTGTCCCTATATATTTTGAGATTCCAATATCTCAAGTGCTTTTTCACCACAGTGTCAATTGATGTCAGCTAGAACATCAGCTGCTCGCCAAAGAGACCATATACTTCAGAGTTTAACTGAGGATTTAGGTGTCTAATATTGGAAATGTCAAACATAAGAATATTTTTCAATGCCCTTTCTGCCAAATCCTGCATCATATGCAAACTCTCAGCAATTTACAGCTCCCATCCTCAAAAACTGGAGCAATTTAAATGTAGAACTGGATGCATTACAGAGGAATAAATCAAGTCTGTTAAACACCAGGGAATCTCTGCTTCCATTGAAGCAGCCAGAGATTGTAGGAAGAGGAGTAGAGACAAAAGAAACCATCCATGCCAGATAGCATGTCACAGATTATCATATAGATCATACAGCTTTGGCTGACCTGTGAGTCATACACAACTAAAAGAAAAAAGGAAATGTGGGTCGTATCGAGAAACCTCAAAAATTCCAACTCATTTCCTGAAAAGATGTCCCTCAAAGTATCTTGGGTTACCCTCTGGATTATAAATGTTAGCATGGCCCCCAGGTCCTGTGCCAGAAGAGAGGAGTGAAACATCTTGTTACACCAGATCTGAAATCCTTACCAGGTGGTTGCTGAAACATGCTGCAGGGAAAAGAATTTTGGTGATCACCAAATTTCTCTGAAAAGGCAAACAACAGAGATGATGGAGAATGTTAAGAGAGGACATGAAATGATACTGTGGAGAGAAATAGCTCTCTGGATGATCCAGATTTAATTGAGCTTTACTGAACTTCACAGGTTGTTTAAGTCAGAGGGCAATAAAATACTTATTAAAATAAAAATTAATTGATTTTATAGTGATTTATATTTATCCATTAAACTAATCATCCTTCTGTGAGAATTCTGAAACCTTAGATGTTTAAGTGATTGACTTCATTCTAGTGCATGATTGTGCCATCGTATTGCACTGATTATAGATCAGTTCACTAACATATTTTTCATGTTACTTTAGATGACTTTGTTTGGGGTTTTTGTTATTATATTTCCATCTGTGTCTTCAACAAAGATTGGCCAAAGCTGAAGTGGCCTTAGTTCTGTAATGCTTTTATAGTAACTGAGATATTGCACCATTTGCTTAATGTCTAGGTATGTGGCCAACAGCTTGAAATGCAGTTCCTATAATGGGAGCCAGTATCCCCCTCAGATCAGCTGGCAGGTGATCTCAGTCTTGTTTCATACATTCCCATTATAATTATAGCAAATTTGCTAAGAATGAATACATGTCACTTTAGTTTAATTCAGACATTTTAAGTCCTTAAATCTTGGAATGCATTTGCTCAGCATGCTTTCTCTACCCCATTATCCTGTTTAAACTGTTAAAGCCCTTGGCCACTCTTATAGTATAAATCAACATGCCAAAAGGCTATTCAAATCAACTAAACCTATTGTTGAAATTCTGTGCAACCTTTAGAGTGGTGAAGTCCTTTGTTCATGGATTTTTATAAGGGAAAACACATAAATATTAAAATTGTGCTCACACCATTTTCCTAGGAGAAGAAAAAAAGACTTCAAATGCTCTTAGATGTAATTTTATTTAGGGAAAACAAAATATTCTTGACCTGGTAATTACATTGCTTCTACTTAAATGAATTTCTGTATTTACTGTGTTAATCTTTATATCTTCCTATTAAAAAACTTGAAGTTCTGCTGTTTTGACAATTCTGCTGTGGTTCTCATCCTTTTTCTTTTTGAAAACTTTGGTATATCTTCCCCTGATTCTGTTGTGGTATTCATAGGTAGCCAGAACATGATATCTGAAGGGATAACAAAAGATGCTGTCAACAGCCTTTAGAAAACTCGAGGCCTTGAGAACTTGCTGCTTGACCATTGTACTTTCTTTGATGTGTATTATGGGAACAAGCTATAAATTTGGCTTCTAGCAGATGCTCCTGTTGAAAAAAAAAAGTACTAACTGCTGCTATCTTTACAATTTAAAATGCATTTCATTGGGCTTCCTGTCAAAGATATTTTTCATGTGTCTTGGATGTATGGCTTTGAATTAGTTGGAAGAATATCTATGTGGAATCCAAATCAGCTGCAATTTGAGAATACAAAATTAACTAAAAATTATTAATTTTGAGACAAGTAGCCAGACTATGTAGGTGAAGGAAAATAATAGTATAGGTGATATAAAAATACTTGGTTAAAAAGCTTTTCAGGTAAAAATTTTAACTTACTAACATTGCTACAAAAAAAAAAAGAAGTCCTGTTTTGGAGGAAATTCATTATAAACCATGTAGGATTTCAGAGAAAATGCGTTGGGCTCTGTTGAAAACTCCATGAGTTTTGGGGTTTTTCTCTGAAAACTATATTTTCAATGGAAAAATAAATGTGACAACCTCTATTAAATGTAAATTGTGTCTGTCTCCCACAGTACATAAAATGGAAACACACTAGGAAATATGTCTTTCTGTGGAAGACAGAAATATTTTGCAAACCCAATGTAAAGCTTTACCGGTAAAAAAGAAACATGCTTTTCTTCTTCAACGTTTTTTCCCTCAGAAAACATGAACTTCATCAGCTGTCATCTGACACCAGAAAATGTGACCTGGGAGCTAGATGGATTACATGCCTGGAATGCATTAATGAGAAGCAAGAATCAACACTCTTTGTTTTCCCTTTATTTTTGCAAAACTTCAAATTTTTCCATTGATAACTCCTTAGTGGTATTTATTTTTCATATTTTAAACATACCACAAAAAGAAGGTTGTCACACAATTTCATTTTCAAGTAAAACATTATTAAACAATTAATAAATACCATTTGCTTTAAAAATTTGTTTTGTACAAAAGGGGAAGTAATATTTTGAAGCACAGTCTAATTTCATTTTACTTGTTGGAAGAAATAAATCTCAGAGGAAACTAAGAAAGTATGACAGTTCCAACCTGCCAGTTCTAATCCAGTGTTTTGAATACTAGCAATTGCCTGATCAGAGAGAGCTGCACAGAAAATACGAATGATTATTTATGCTTACAATAAATAAGAAAACACTCTACAAGGGTACAGATCCCTTTCTTTTTCTGCCCACCTCCTTGTCTCCACAGAAAAGCTCTAATCAGCTCTGCAACCAGTTTTTCAACACCACCATATGCACTCCCCACCCTCACTCTTTGAAGCTTCTTTGGGAACTTCCCTGCCTCTCCCTCATTTCACACTTCTGGGGAAAAAAAATATCCAGAAGATAGACTGACATTTTTTTACATGGAAGAGAATTCTCATTTCCAAGACAAAGTGTTGCAGGGCCTTTGAAGGCATTTCACTGCAGAGTGCTGTCAGCACTTCAAAACCAAGAAAGGAAGATAAGCTGACATTGGATGGCATTAGGTTAGTACAGTGTCCTCAAGAGGGATAAGCTCGAGAAATATGGTTGTAGTCTGTTGTCTGAGTTCTAGAGGAATGGCTGGACTGGAACAAGAGGTGTGGAAGCTGGGCTTGATTCTGGAAAGGACTAGACTGGGTGGCTCAGGCTACAAATATCTGTAAGTTAGCAAAATGTTTGAGCAGGAGAAATATCAGCCAAGAATTGTTTTACACACTGTAGGGCAGAGAGCTCTCTAACGTAGTCTATTGCCACTATTAACCACAAGAGTTACTCCACTGGAAGCAGTATTGAGTTCTTGCTGAGGAATGTGTATATTCATAGCCTTGTGTCAGCCTTAAGCTCATTACCTGTGATACATGCTCATGGTATGAGTAGTTAATAACATGGACTAAACCTATGTGGGAGGAAGCTGCAAATCACTGTATTCCTCAAATCACGTGTACAATTTATGGTATATAAATGTCTCTTCAAATGTGCACCCAACCCGTGGAAAGGGGTCCCTATGGCTATTTCTAACTGACCTGTGGGAAGAATTAAAATGCTTGTAGTGTGTGAATAGTAGTCAAGATGCCTGGCAACATGAGATCCAGCATGGACTTGCTCCACTTATTATTTGTAGCTGTGGATGGAAAACTAAACTTGGTAATACAGGATCTAAATCCAGATTAGTAGAGAGCAGATATCCTCCATGTGCAGAACAACAGACCAGCTGAAACATAGGTCATTAGCCACCAACTTCATACCTTTGCAGAGACTGTACTAAAAATATGGTTGTTCTTGAAAAGCAGTCATAGTGGCTAAGCCAGTGGTGCAGGAAAACAGTGGTTCTGCTATAACAATAAGACTGGATTGGTTGAAAAGAAGCCAAAGATAGAAAAAATATTACTAATTAAAAAATCAGAGATTTTTTTTTTTTGGTACATGGGGCACATCTACGTCATGCTATCACTGTCTCATCTTTCAGAGAATGCATTATTTTGATTTCCGATATACAATGCGAAGGCTGTTTCATTTTCCCAGTAGCTTTTAATAAGGTCTTGCCTCCTAGGACTGCACATATCCTGAACACCCACATACCAGGTGGAGAGAGAAAGAGTTGCATCAGTTGTGTCTGCTTCCAGATCTGAAATTACTTTGCTCTTTTTTCGGAACGTTCCTGCAATGCCCAACAGGTGAGCAGTGGTACCACAGGCACAAGTTCTCGGTTGCCTTTCGTGCATCCTGCCCTGCTTGGGAGCAGTGGGGTGGATCCTCTTCTGTGGATGCTCTGGTAAGAGTCCTAACAGAAGGAAAAAGCAGTTTATTCACGGAAGAAAAATATTTTCTAAAACAGAACATGCATAGGTGTTTTTAAGAAACAAAAAGTGCAAAAATTGTGTTCTAATTTCTATTTGAGTAAGGAAAAGTAATTCTTCTGAGTATTTAAACTAGTGAATTGGATGAAAATTATGCAGTTCTATTCTAGAGTCCTGTCATGTTTGTGCTAGCAAGTCTTTTTTTTTGCATACACACTAGTGTGATCAAATAGTCTGGGGATTTTGAATTTCTCACTTCAGTTTATTTTCTCTGTAAGTCAACCTGTTGTTTCATGTTTAATGCCTTATGAAAAACTAGTGATAGTAATAAAACTCTGTGTCTCATAAACATGAATTTATGTTTTCAACACTTCACTAAATAAGAGAATATTCCATTATAGAAACTTGAAATTAAGAATCACAAGTTCATTTTTTTTTATAATGTAAATATGTATTGTTTCATTTAGTACTTCAACTCTACTAAGTCCTTAAGCTCTAAAGGAGTAATTTAATGTTTAAAAAATGAAGACTAATTCTAATGGGATTTTAAAAGTCTCCTGAAAACAAGGGATAATTATGAACAGAGAGCAATGCTATCAGAATGGATTGATAGTCAAAAATTGCTATTGGTCAGAAATCTTGTGCCAAAAGATTTAAATAACCAAACCCTTTTCCCAGATTTAAAGCTTCAGAGGCATACTGGAAGTTTATGATTATGTGCCTACAAAAAAGCAGGTGTGGACCTCTCAACACATGGACATCCATCTTTGATATAAGGAATTCTTCCTGCTTTCCTGTGTGCCTTCATTGGATTCCTAAGTAACTAATAGATACTGTTATTTAAACAGGTTTCTGTACGTATATGTGTATGTGCCTTGTCTGGACCCTGTAAGATCATTTTCAACCACTGGCTACATAAAAGAACTGCATATTTAAGAGAACAGTAATCTGCCCAAAAAACATGCTCTTCTGTTTGTCCCCTAAATCTAATCAAATTAGCACTATATCAACTGCCAAAATCTGAGACTGAGTTCAGGTTTACAGCTTCAGTTTGAGCAGTCAGAACGGCTTCATTTCGAGTGAGGAGTTCAAGATGCAAAAGGTGTGGAGAAGGCAGCAACACACTCTAAATCATAACCAATGTACCTTAAAAAAAAGTTGTCTTTTCATTTCTATGATGATACTAATCCATATCTCTGTTTTCACTTTTCACTTTAAGACAACTTTTATCTGTCCTAAATGCAAACAGTCATCACAGGGTGTCTTATGCACCCCGATCCCCTGCTTGGTGTATAGGAATAGCAGGATCGCTCTGTTTTCAGTGGCATTTTGGGTTTTTGGCAAAGAAATTTAACTTGGCTTTGATTCACCTAGCCAACAGTTTTCCTCAGCCTAAATAGATGTATTTTGGTGCAACTGATATTTTTTCAAAAGTGGAGTTCAACTCAGCAATCTAAAATGTTAGTTGTCACATATAACCCTATATATATGAGTTTTGACTACTGGATATTTTGTCTATTCATACAGTATCAGGGCAAAGTCTTTTAATGATAAAGTGCAAATGAAGTTAAAAATAAGAGCAAGAGTAATGTAGGCTCTTCAAGAAAGATCTTCAGTGTGGCAGCATTTTAATTTCCACTGGGAGTTTTAGAAAATGTTCCTCTGAATTTTCCTTCAGCCTACCAGACTTACTTTTTCAGCCTTCTTCAGGGTATCATGGTTCACTTCTTATTTTCTTATATTTGATAAATAGCTTTTTGAAGTCACCATTACTTCCTTATATTTCTTGAACAACATTTAAGTCCTTTGAAGAAATACTAATAACTAAGTAATCTGCTTTTTCCCTAAATAATCACAGAAACTATGTTCATGAGATATTCAGAAATGTAAACATGAGGTGTAGGCAGAGAAAAAAGTCTCCATGTAACCACACTTCATTCAGCTACAGTTCAAGTCCCTGTCCTTCTCCTTTCTCTGCTCTTAGGCACATGCAGAGAGCAAGGCCATGTTCCAGATGCCCCATTTTGCTCTTAGGGAAAGTGCTGTGAAGTTCCGCTGGGTCTGTGCTGTCCCACAGTATCACTGAGAGGTGTCGAAGCCAATTGCAGAATCCGTTCACTCCAGAGGCAGGCACAGACCCCACAGAGATGGTTTATCCTAAAGTGAGGGGTGGTGCTTTCTGCCAGAGAAGAATCCAACAGCCAGGGGAGGGAGTGGTGGAAAGAAGCTTTGCTCTCAGCATCACCGTGGCTTTCTGACTCTTCACAAGCACAGTAACATGTTAAAGCTGTTGTTATCTTCTAAAGGTTAGGGAAGATTTGAGGATTGCCTCACAAAAGAATAAGGTAGTGGAACAAAGAGCTGTAACACTTTTCACAAGCCAGACCCTTTTGACAACACATTCTTCACTGAAAGACTTTTTTTTTTTTTTTCAATCTTTATAGATATCTTCAGGATTGCAGTGGAATATTTAACATTTAAGCTGGGTCATTAAAAAAATTGTATCTATTTAAAAATAAAGAGGGTGTGGCTTCCAAAAATAATTTTCTCAAATCTGTTTTGCTTTTTTTTTCCTGTTTTTCTCAATACTTGAAAATTTGGGGTGAGAAATACCTGTGTAGCTCAGCTGTTATTTTTCACTGAGTTATATTTTAAATCTGATTTCCACTTTTGTGTTACCTATTCTACAAATTATACCAGCTTCTTATGTCCAGGAAAAAAAAAATCTACCCCAAATAAACTTTCATTTTCACAATTTTTTTACACCATATTTACAGTTAACTACACTTTGCATTTTTATGAAGTTCTGGATGATTTACTAGACATGAATTCCCTCTCAGTCCTTTTCTACACTGTCTGCCAGACCATACTACTAATCGAGTTTTATGTTCCTAAGGAGTGGATTTAAACATGTCACATCTCTATTATACCCATTCTTTTAACTCTGAATCACTCTGGTCTCAATTTGAGGCAGGCAGTCTGTCTGAAAGGAGATTAATAAAAGATATTACTAGAGATAAAAATTGCTGTCTTGTGTGTTCCAGCAAAAGAGAAGAAAACTCCTGCAACTGCCAGCCAGGGAAAGGACTGAAACTTCCAGCTTAATTTCAGAAATACCTAGCACAAAATATCCATTTGAGTGATTATTGGCACTGAATACCTAATCATCAGTAATGCATTAACATGTGGCTGTATACAGTATATTCACATACAGTGAGGACCTCAAAACCACAGAGTACGAAGGAAGAAACCCTTTCCAGCTGACTATGTATGTTTTCTATAATGCCATTTTCACACTAGAGTTTTCACTCACCACACTGGGTGGTGGTTCCATTCTCTCAGGCACTCTACAAATTCAAAGATCCCAGAACTTCTTCAGGATATACCCTGAATAATTCAGTATTATTCCCCTGTCCCTTCTTTTTTTTTAAATTCTACTGAAGTTTATAGGAGATCCGTGTTTCTGCAATCTACCTTAGCTTGCAGAATATAGAACCTATTTGTAATTAAGCATAGAAAATGCAAATTTGGCTCTGTTGCTTATTAAAGGTCTTAATGTTAAGCTCAGTGCTTTGGGGCACTTATTAAACTCCAGATATGTTCACAGAACCATACATGATGCCAACATAGCAGTAGCTGTGAGTTTGTGATATCTGATGACATAATAGACTATCAGGTTTAATCAGGGTGATTTATTCTTATTCTTTTTTGACTAGATCCTGCAGGGGCTAGATCATGTAGAATTGTACTTCTTTTCTTTAGAGTGATCTTTTCTGTATGTAAATGCCTAGCTAAATATTTTAACAGCAATATTTTTGTACTCATTTCAATAAGCCACTAAGTTATTGAAAGGCGGAACTTTGGATCTCCATTTCCCTAAGTATTGTTGGTTTCTGTAACATTTTAAATGTCATTTAAAACAATAGTAAGTTAATGAACTGTTAGGCTTATACAGCAATCTTACGATACTGAGAATTTATCCTTCAGAAAAGCATACAGAAAATGATTCATCAGAGCATGACATAACCTTTGAACAGTTATGACTTGCTGCATATCTATGATGATTTTAATTTTTATAAATATTTAGAGAAATTTAGAATAATGTAGTAGACAAATATTTTCTCTGAAACAATTATGTCTTGCTTTCTAAAGATCTATTTGAACTTGTTCCAGGATTGTAGCTGACACTACATTTTTTAAAATATTGTTGCTTTCATGTGATGATGAATTTTTGGCATAGGTCTTTAAAATCGAGGCTAATTCTTACTTACCTGACTGTGTAAGTAATAAATGTATGTTTTATACTCTATGTGTGTATGTATATTTCTTGTATATGGATAGATGTATATGTCTGTACATGAGACAGACACGTGTTTTAAATTGAGAAATCACTTCTCTCTCCTCATACCTCGTTGCTACAACCTACGCAGGAGAACCTTCTTAGTGAGAAATTAGTCCAATTTTTTGTATGACCAGTTTTAGTCCAATTTTTCAAGATGTAGCAACAACAAATCAGAATTTGGTTTCTGCTCTTTTAAGAGCTCTTTTTTCTTCTTTTGGCCTCTTACTGATATAACTGGCATTGCACAGATCAGTTGATTAGTTATGGGTTTTTTAAAGTGGAAATCTGAGACATAACTTTCTAATTTTGTTATTCTTACTGTGCTTGGGCCATCTTTTATTTTGTGCTTGTCCAGTCCAGCTTACCTATTGCTTTGAAGGCATTGCTAGATTTTATTGCCACTGCAGACAGTCTTGCCACTGATTTCTAACTGTGAAATCAATGATACATAAAAGCTTATCTAACTTCAGCTTGTTTTTCGAATATTTCTCAGTAACTATATGTTAACTAGACCTTATTTTGGGGCAATTTGTGGCCTTATATACATATGAAATATTTGAACTGATACAGCTAAGCCTTCAGGTCTACTTCCTTTTTCTTTCCAGACACATTATTTCCTTCTTTCTAAACCTGAAGTAACTTTCTATATTGACCATGTGACTTCATTTCCAGCTGCACTGTTGTGAGTCAGTAGTCTCTGTGGTAGTAGAATTTGCCTATAGATTTGAAGGCATCATCATTAAAGTATACCAACTCAACATGTTTTCCATATGGAAAAGGTAGAATGCATTTGCTGTTTTCTTCATGGAGATTTTTGGGCTGAAGTATAATCAAATGTGTCAGTAGTGTTGTGCTGTTCTTCTGATACGCTTGGAGCCAATATGCATTGGGATGTCAAAGACAAGGCAGGCACCACTTGCTGTGAGGTCTGAGCTTTAGAGCAAAGTCTAGGCAGATTGAGAATTCTGCCATTTATATCATAGTGAATGAGAATGAGTTTATACATGTGGTACAGCACCCCAGTCTTAAACTGCCAAGAATCACGTATATTGCATTATCTGCCAAAACTACAGCCTGAATGAAATCTAGAAAATCCAAATAAGTAGTTAATTTTGGGTCTTTAACGTAATATTGCTTCTATTATTATCCGGTGTTGTGTAACCAAATAAATTGCACAAAAAGTCATAGAGTATTTTCAAACAGGAAACTAGTCTAATAATATTTCTTGAAGTGAGAAAATTTTCATAAATTCTCCTTTTGTGATGCAGAAATGTAACTGTTTTCTTAATCTTTTAACAAAATATTTTGATTAATATATTCATGAAGTAAGTCTGATGTTAACACATTTTAAATGTTGATATATGAAGGTTAAAAAAATATCCTAAATTATGAAACAATTTTCAACAACAGGCATGAGAAAATGAGGAATACTAACATTATAAGTACATTAAAATCTTTAAAATGTTACCTAAGAAGGGATATTACAGTTATTTTTCTAGTTCATTCAAGACAACACATGAAATAATCCACAAATGCATAAGGCTTCCCATACAGCTCTCTTTCTGCTTGACAGCCTCTTGCTTTTGGCTTCACTTCCTTGCCAGTACCGTCAGCACTGTAAGAAACATCAATGAAAACTTCTGAACAATACATGCTACTGTCTGTTTGTCCTGCAAATTTACTGTGTGGTGAAATGCCTTATAACTAAGAAAGCTGATTTTCATTCTAGTCTGGTACCATTACCTTCTGCTTTAAGCATCACAGTCAAAACTAACATTTTGACTGAGATGTGATATATGTTGCTCTCTTGAAATGGAGTTCTCCTTCATTAAATGTGAGGCAATTCTGTAAGTATCTCCTTTTGAAGAAGTGAGATGGAGTATTCTAAATGTTTATCATAAGTTTTTGAGAAAAGAGTCTTTAACAGTCATGTGTCAGCAACTCGTCTTTTACAGATATTTGAGATTTTTCTTCACTTGCAACTATTTACAGAATAACTTTTTTTCACTGGAAAGCACATTTAGAGTAAACACAATAGTAAAGATTTTCTAGCCAGAGTTACTTCAAAGCTATGACTGATGAAATGAAAATATTTTTTTCTTATTTCACAGAAGAGGTACTAGAAGATGATATCAGGAACTTGGACTGTTCAGGTGCCAATGGGACAGTATAATCCTCTTAACAATTTTGGAAGAATTTGAAAAGATTACATATTTATAGAGAAACCCCTCTTTTATGTAAATGTTGACATAACAATTCCTGTACTGTCAGGGAAATGCTGTATCATTTGTCTCTTGATAGTTCATTGCAGAAAAAAGAAGGAACATGAATTCCTTTTTTTAAGAGAGAGTGTGTTGAGGTGTGCTGGTAGCTAGAGAGATTTTTATGTTACAGTGAAATACAATAGAGTGATCACTTATACAGACAAAAATTGCTTTTCAAGAGTCATTTCCCATAGGTGTTGGTACACCTGTTCCCATTCATACTGAGGAGCGTGAACAATCACTTCAAAGGACAAGAGTTAAAATAAGTTCTTTGGGTTTTTTTCCACTTTGCTGCTTGGTAGAAAAGACTTTCACACTCTTCTGAGCTGCCATTCAGCAGCACATAAAGAATATTACAGCTTGTGTTAAGTGTCTGTTAGAGATAATTACAACCCCAGTGACCTGTCTTGCCACTAAAACACTTAGCAGACTTTATTCTGTCTTTACAACATGGAGACTGTGGGCACAATTCTGATCCCAATGACACTGTGGTAAATCAGGAGGCATTGCAGTAAAGCCAGCCGAATTACAACCTCATAAATATGATGTAAGGTAGCAAAGGAAATCAGATCCTTTGCTTATACATTGGCTCTGATTTTGCAAAACTTTCAGTTTTGTATCCTACTATTGAGATTTTTCAAATACAATGATAACTAGGGACATGCCAGCTAACAGATGTAGTAGGATTCCATTGTTCTCCATGCCAGACAATGAGAGAAAACTAATAGGAGATAATCCAGTGGGAAATACTTGTAATTTCTCAGCATAAGAACTTTAATCAAATACCTCTACTTCTGTCATCTGAACACTTGTCCTGAGCTTGAACTTTCAGCAGTTCCATAATGCACACGTCCTGTTGGTCGGTGGCCTCGGGAGGTGTGACTTTCTATAAAAGTAACAACCCAAATTTTCACTTACTTTGGGTCCTGCAGGACAGTAAAAGATTTCAGCACCCAAATCAGCCATCTATGATCAAAAATATATCCTAGTTTCATTGTTTATGCTCTGCAAGTCTGTCACAGATTTCTGATTCTCCCTTCTAGTCCTACTGCCAATGCCTCATGGTTTCACATTTAGTATGCAGCAGGCAGTCCCTTCCCCAAGTCAGTGAGCAACCATACTCGCTGCCATTCTTAATTTCAGAGACTTCATTTGCTATTTCCCTGCTTGAGACCCAGAGGATAGTTTTTTCCCTATAAATTAAACCAGGTGAATTCCCCAGCAGGTATGGTATAGTTCCTGTGAGCAATAATTGCCTGCTGTTATTAGCATGCCCATTATATTAACCACTGCATTTCTTCCCATTTGCATTTCAGACAGGAATAACTTCCTTAACTTTAAGTATAATGCACAGAACATTATTTTAGATGGGCTGTTTGGGCTTCCTTTTCTATTTGCTGTACGTATTTGTGAAAATTGCCATTGCACTAATAAGAAATAAACAAAATAAAATAGATAAATGAAAATAAAATAAAATAAAATAAAACAAAATAAAACAAAACAAAATAAAATAAAATAAAATAAAATAAAATAAAATAAAATAAAATAAAGGACATTACCAGATTCACACAGTTTTTTTTATGTATTTGCATCTTCCTTTACCAGTGTTTGCTATTATATTGTGCAAACCAGTAGGTAGAGAATTTCATTTACATAGTTGTAACACATAAGCATGTAGATATTTCTGGCAAATGTCTCTGAACATTTTCACAATTTCATTGATTTCACTTTTCTGCAAGTCCAAGCTCTGGTAATGAAAAGCCCCACAAGTAGAAGACACCACATAGGGCTGCCAAAGCTTGGTTGTGTAATGTTGTCTGGTTTTAGAATTGGTAATAGAGCAGTGTAAACTAATAGCTAAAGGCTATGAACTGGAGATCCTCAGTTCTTAAATCTTTTATATGCCTCTGAATCTCCCTTTCAGCTTCAGTTATGTCATTTTAAGACCTGATTGCCTAATTTCCTGCCATCCTGGAGCCTTTCTGTGCTCAGCTTTCTGTTCCTGTGACCTCATTTTCACACACTGTAGCTGACTTCCCATTGACCTTGATGTGAATTACAGGTCATTAGTACCATGGAAAATCAGGAGCCTGGCATTTAGGAATGCCATTGATGAGCAACATATCTGAAGTCAGTGGAAATTCTGCTATTAACCTTCCTGAGCTCCTGTAACTGTTTTTTTGGTTAAAAGAAGGACATAATCTACCTCATATGAATATTACACAGATCAATTAATGTTGTAGGCACTTGGAAGATTCAAAGGACTCAGTTATGGCTATCACAGTTACTATTCCCACCTAGCAACTGCAAAGCAATTTTAAACTAATTTATAAAACCTTCTCTTGCAAAGTGCTGCAGACAGCCAGTTCAAGTACCCTTCAGACTCACCAGCATAGCTTGCTGCTCAACATTTGCAGCATCAAAGTCACAGCTTAATACCTTAGCCCTCTTGTAGAAGTATTTATATTTATGAGAAGGGTGAAAATGAGAATTTTTTTCAAGGTAATGGCCACTTCTTGATGTTGAATTGGCAACCTGGATAAGTTGTATATGTGACAGGAACATAAAAGAAAATAAAACCAGGCATTCCTGCTGTTAAAACAGTCTGACTGTGGTTTTCTCAATTGATGCAGCCAGGATTCATATTAAATCTGCATTTTAAGCCCTGGGTTTCTGGTTCTTTTCCTAATTTTGAAAATGAATCATTCTGTGGCTACACACTCTGCTTTCTGCATCTTCTTTTCAGCTCCATAACTGGTCACATGAACTTGTCTCTATGGTGGGCAGTGAGTATCATGATTTTTCTTAATTGCTTTCCTTCCAAAATCTCTTTCCCACTTTTACACTGAAAGTGACCTCTACTATATAATATCAATATACAATATGAATTTCAGTTTGCATTAATATATGAGAAGACATGTCTTTGCCATTGGGTAGGTTTGAACAAAGCATTCCTGGCATGGTGAAAAGCGTTTGTCACATTCAACCACATTTTATAGCCTCTCAGTTAGTGACATATAACCTTGTTCTAACCATATTTATGCCTTTTATTAAAATTGCAGAACAAAATGTAGCTGCCTGAGCAAGCACGCTGAAGAAAATTGCTAAATATCATTCAGGATGAAAACAGTCAATAAGAAAAAATAAGTTCAATCATCTCAAAGAAAGAGGGATCCTTTTCTTGCCAAAATTTAAGTATTCTGATAATTTACAAGTCAATTTCAATGACATGCAATACTGACTGCATCCACTTATTCTTGAACATGCAAGTTGTCCTAAAAGTAGTGGGCAGCTGGAAGGTGAAGCAATGGGAAAAGAGGTAACTGTGTAGTTTTCCTTCAGAGGAAGGACACACTGGACATTAAAAAAGGCTCTGATTAAATGAAATAATCTATGGGACCTTATCATAGAAACCTTGTAAAGAGCAGGCAGTTATTGAGTAGAGAGGGACTGGCCCTGCCCAGGCTGGAATTCCAAGAGGTCATACTATTTCTTCAGTGGTTTTGTTTATTATTTTATTATGTTATAAATAATCTCTTTTAAGCATACTCAGATAAATCTAGAACTCTTGAATACGGAACAATTAATTTGGATATAGAAACAATTCCAGTGTTAAATTTAAACTGGAACTGAAACTGTTTTTTCAGAGTCATCACTGCTTAAATGATTTTAAAGTGTACTTTGGCTATAATTTATTCCTTCACCTGCTGGTTTTGGATAACAAACAAAATACTAAAGTAAAGAATACTTAATTGCCATTCCCAGCTCTCTTAACACCAGAAAGGAGGAATAAGGCTGATATTTATGTAGGAATTTGAAGAGATCTCAGTATGATGAACAAGCTGTTACAGTAATGATTGCTAACACTTAAAAAGCAAGACAGAAACAAACAAAAGAGTTAAGAACCCTCAATAACAAAAAGAATGTTCTCATTAAGGAAGCCATTATAAAATGGTATGTCCAGGATTGTTGCAGTTCACAGCTGCATGCTTAGAAAGCTAGTTATTGTTAATTCTCTCCCTGCTTTCCAAGGCTGTCTCAGGTCTCTGTAAACAGGCAGCCCTTCACAGGATGCAAATTAGTGGGTTATAGCTCATGTCACAGAAACTTATATAGCTGAGTACTGCTTCATATCAAACAGCTTTGTTTCTAGGTGCTGAAATGAGGCATCAAGAATTAAATTAAGGTTTTGTTCACAATGCAATAGCAAAGAGGAAGATTAAGAAAAAAAAAATAGGACCAGTGTTGTAAACAGTGCAAAGACTCAAGATTCAAAACGATTGCCAGAAGTTCTGCACAACTTTTAATAAGTAGAAATCTAGCCATCTTGTTAAACAAATGGTATTAGAAGTATGGTTTCTAACTCAAATAGTTTTGAAAGGCCTATACAGTTAACTAGTTTGGGACCATGTGAAATTGGCTCAATCCTTGATACATCTTTATCTCACATACTTTGTTCCCCTTACTTTGATATTGGATACCACAAAAAAAACCCATATTGTGTGGTTTCAAAACCTCATAGAACTGAAAAGTATGATCTTTTGTGATTATTCTTAACGAATTTTGATTTCTCTGGTAAGTTCACAGTACATGCCAACTTGAGCACAAAATATTGTTATGAAATTTTGAGAGAAGTTTATAAAACAACCACCTTTCAGCTTTAAAATCTCTATGACTTACTGGTCTCAGACTATTCATCAAGGCAGCTGTTTAAAAGCAGGGATTTGTGTTATTATTTTTATTTTTATTTCTATTTCTATTTTTATTTGTGTTTTCATTTTTATTTTTATTTTTACTTTTATTTGTATTTGTATTTTTATTATTATTACTATTTTGGACAGACATAGAGAATTAAACCAAATAGCTAAATTGATTGATAATGGAATTGTGAGCATTAACTGATGAAAAAGATATTTTCCTTAATATTTTGGTGATTTTTCAAAAAATTATGTGTATGGAAGTATTTTCTCTTATTATAAATTTTTGGAAGATTAGGAGAAGAGGACCTCTACATTATGGATATGCTTCTATCTGAAGCTCATTTCTTCCTCTTTCAGTTGGGCTGCTAAATGCCTCAATTGTCTGTAGCTGAACTTAGTAGTGATGTTGAATGCATTACAACTTTCAAAAAAATGAATTTTCTCTTCTGACTTTCAAAAAGTTAAGTAGGACTGACATTTAAGATTATTAATACCAATGGATAATCATGATGTGTGTTTCTTACAAGAAGCAAAATATTGTTTAAAGAAGCAACTCTGTAGACAAATTTCCTGAAATGCTGGCAATATTTTAGAGTTAATATCTGGCTAAATAATTTGAAACATATTAGCTATTGGAAGGAATTAATCATGAAAGGACATTAACTTGCTACAGATGGTAAAAATTATATTGAATCTTATTGTTGTAAGAATAGTGCAACATTCAGCAGCATAGTATGAAATTAAGCTCTGTTTGTCCATGACAACATAAGTATTTTAAAATTTTCATGTTATTTTACCAAGTCTCATCACGTGGAGTCTTCTGAGAATCCTATCACTTAACACCACAGGGGCAGGTGGCCGAAAAATGGCATGTTGAAATCCAGAGAAGAAGAATAGTGCAAAGGGTGTTGGTTCAACCATGCAAATTCTCTGCATTTAAGAAGAATGACCTTAGTGAAGCCTATCAATAATATCAAGACTATCAAGGACATAGCGGCAATGAAGGAAGAGGGAAATTAGAAGGGTAAAAATGGATTTTCAAGAAAAGAATTAAAGAGTTTTAAAACCAATACCCAGAAGCCATGAAAATACATTTTGAAGATGACTGTAATAGAACCAATAGATCTTCTAAATCCCTACAAAGCAGTGAGGGAAGATAAGAATACTGCTGAGAAGTTAAATGACTTTTTACATTAGTTTTTACTCAAGAATTTTTGGAAGATTATTATGAAACCTGCTGTTTTCTGATATATAACAATGTGATGCTACTAAAGCCCTACATGCCATAAAAAGTTTCTTGTAACTTTATGTATAACAAACGAGATGTGTAAAACCTCAAAATTATACCCCCCAAATTTTTCCTTATTACATAGAAAGAGAGAAGAAAAAAAGCAATGCCTCACATATTTTAAAAATGGAATTAATGATCATGAAGTTTATTGTCTATTTAAAAAAGGTTTTCTAGATTTTTAAAATATCATCAAAATTTGTTTTAATATTTTCAGAATATTAGAGTTCCCAGATTGTCATCTGAAAAAAAAGCTTCATAAGCCAACTACTTGCTTACATGGTTAATAAAATTTTAAAAACCCAGCAATATAATTTGTTTAGATTTTCAGAAATTCTGATTTCTCAGGAAAGTATACTTAATATTTTCCTGTATGCGTGGGAGAAAGCAGGATCAAAAAGCACCTAACAGGAAAAAAAAAGAATTTTAGGATAATACAGACTACTCTCATTATAGAAAAAGGGATAACATGATTGACTGAATTTTCTCATTACAGATTCACTTATTCTTACTAGTGAACTGGAAGGGAGGGCAATGAAACAGAAACCTGAGAAGTGCAGGAAAAGAATTCTGTTATTCAGCTATAAGGAGAACCATAAAGGATTTAGGGGTAGAAGATGAACTCGATGAATGAATACCAGGACAGCAAAATTTATCATTGCTCATCATGCTGAAGGGAACTACCTGAAAAATGTGGGGTACAATGCAGCTGTTTAAATTAACCACATCTAAATTAACCAATTGGAGCCCTAAGCATCCCACAGGTGTCTCAGCGGGTGATCATTAATGTGCTACTGAAAATGTAAGCAATATGCCACAGTGCAACATGTGACAACAACTTGAATTATGATGGAATGGACAATGTAATACCTTTACTGAAATCAATACTTTTCCAGAATACGATCCATAACAAAAGTATACTTTAAAAGAGGATATGACAAGCAGTTGAAGAGCAGAAAGAATCAGCATAAAACATCAAATAGGTTTAGATATGTATGTCATGAAGAGCAATGTTAAATTGAAAACCTTTGTTTTTTCTGTTAAAATAAAAAAAAAGAGGTACTCAGTTTGTAAGTTGTTTATATACTATGAGCAAAATCACAAAATGCTTTGCTAATGGAAATAATTCACAGAAAAGGAAATGTGTCAATCAAGACTACTTAATGTTGTTAGCAATTTTTAAAGGGATATTTATTGTTACCTTCATGTTTTAACTCAGGCTGTAATTCTTAGAGATCAGTAAGAACAGGAGGTTTCTCCAGATTACTCTGCCTCAGAGGTATTTTAAATTTCTCTCAAGTACCTTGAGCTAGCCACATCAGGAGACATATATGACCTTTCATGGTCATTTCTACATTCTGGTGTTTCAGTGCAGCATATAAATAAAAACTGATGGAGAGGAAAATCAGAAAGATGAGATAGAAAATACAGCAGAAATATATTTCTATTGAAGAGTAGTATCTGTCATTTTACTGAAGAAAAGGTAGTTCCTCTTTTACAGAGCGCATGAAAGTTAGGGTCTTTCATCATGAAGAAGAGATGACTTGAAGTGTGACAAATTATGTATGAGAACAGAGCTGGAACTTATCAGGTTCATAAGGAAAAAATCAATTTTATCCAGTTGACATTTAATTGTGGTAGACTTTATCATACACTTTTGTGTATGTCATTATTTTTCATAGTATTCCAACCCTTGTGTATTCAAAAATAAACATTATTGTACTAAGTCCTAATCCAAAACTACTTAACCTTCACCACTCTTGTATCAACAAAATAATCTTTGCATCCAAGAGCGTGTGACCATATTCCACCAACAGGGACCTCCTTTCCAGATAAGAGCTTTGAAAGTACAAATTCTTTTTTCTACATCTGAGATTTTTGTTTTAATTAATATCTGAAAAGCTGATCTGAGATCCAAACCTTTTGGAAAATTAAGTCTCTAAGGCACTCCTTCATTCTGAATTGCACCACTTTTGCCATTAATTTTGCACTCCTTCTTTAAGATCAATTTACCTATATCTGGACGGATTGTTAAAAATCCTCAGACTCAAAACTTCTTTGCAGAGCTAGAGCTGTAAGGCTTAAGTATGTACTAGTATTTTCTAAAAAAAATACTATGCTGAATTAATTTAATTTTTTTTATTATTCAGAAATACATTAATCTAATTTTTTATAATAAATCATGTCAGTAAATAGTGAGGGGTACTTACAGTTTATACACCTATAGTTTGTACACTAAATGAGTGATGAAATAAGAAACAGGAGTCTGGTCAAGACCTTATTGTGGCCATTTTTATCTTGGATCAGAAAGCACCATTGTTCTACCTTCAATCATCTAAATATTTGTATGCAATGTCCTATCTTCTAAATAGTGATGCAAATATACTGCCCTTATCACTTAATGATTCCTCAAAGTTGGAGGGCAAAAAGGTTCCTTATCAAGCATTGGAAAACACATATATACTATGTGAAGAGGATCTGTGATCTCACACCTAAAGCACTGCACTTAGAAGAAATTAAAATTATAATCTTAAAGTTTATCTCTAATTATAATTTTCAAGTGTTTAATATAAACATTCTGTCTAGTGTACAGAAGCTTACAAAGTCCTCTCCACTAGCACAGAAATGCATATACTCAAACCCACCAGTTCTCTGCTTTGTTGTAAACTATGAATAGTTAAGCATTTGCTGTGATTTAGCTAATGTCCTTTTACCATATGAAATGCAATCCAATTCATTGTGTATGTGCTTGAAAGGGAAGGAGACACAAATGATTTGGTACTAAGCCTTTTTTCTTCATTTCATATTGCTAAAGCTGTCTCTGGAGAAATAAAGAGGCTTTTTTCTCTTATTTCTTATAATGGGATTCTAATGAGAACTTTAATTAGTATCATGAATTTTTTTCCTTACTTCTAGATTTTAAAGTAATCATGCAGTGTTTCTTAGTCATGATTTTCTCTTGTATCTCTATCATGTTATTTCTCTAAGAGAATTTTCATAGTACTGTTTTATTTTAGATTTTGTTAACCCATTTTAGTGCCAGCATAATTGGAATCAAAACAGCCAAGAATCATCAGATTCTTGTTAGTAGCTCAATTGTCAGTCACCAACTGGAATATTTTCTCAATTACAGCTGTATGTAAATATTCTGGTAGAAAGGCCTTGTCTCTATTCAGTGTATGCCCGAAGTGGTCATTGCAAGACAGACTATGCCTCCTCCCTTTATTTATTTCTTGATTTTTTTCCCCCAAAAATAGCTATTTGGAAAGATTATTTTTAACTTCTTTCCTGCTTTTTTTTTTTTCCCCTGTAGTATGTGCCATTTCTTTTGAGAATAAAACGAAATATTTTTACCAGAAACATCTTTCTGATGCAGACTTTGCTTGAGTTAACTTCTTGACTTTTACAAAAAAATCTCACATTTGATGGACCTAGTCCTGTAGATGTCACACACTTCTTTGCTACTCTGGAATACTATTCCATCTTTTCCAAAAGATATATATAAAATCGCCATGAAAAATAACCTCTATCTTTTTGTCATTACTTTTCTAGAATATGTGCTACACAGTCATTAAAAAAAGGAGAAGCAATTACCAGTAAGTCCATGAAAAACAGTACAGGAAAGCAGATTTTCCAGTGTTTTATTGCAACGTTAGAAATCCTGTGTACTATTTTCCACAGGGAGGCTAGCAAATAAAAAATAAACTGAAGTTGGTAATTAGAGAAATTTAGCTGAAACTTGTTCAGCTTATTAAGCATTTAATTTTGTGTAGAGAGTGAGAAATCATTAGCACTTTTATTATCCTGAGTGTAAAAAGCCCAAACATTTCTGGAAAGGAGGCTGTACAACTGTCTTTAAAAGATTTGGTATTCATGTGCTTTCCTACAATGTTTATGTAGCCCGACTAAACCTGAGGTTTGGCTTCCACAGCAAGACTACCGATTGGTGACAGCAACTGCACAAGTGGTTTAAAAAATCCTCAAGTTGTTCCCTACTGTTCACTAGAAAACAAGGCTTCTGTTTCTGCTTTCAGTGTTGGACTGTCTGCTGTAAAAGGTTTTTCTGGTAAAACTCTGTTTAATGGAAGAGCAGAGAGGACCAAATCTGGCATCCTCCAGTGAGGACTTGCCCTTGCTAAATGGTGCTGCCAACCTCAGTGCTGCCTTGGCCTCCCGAGGGGCTTCATTCTTCTTCCAACACAAAATGAGCTGATCTGACCCGAACACATCTGGGCTGGGCTAGTTGGGGTATTTGCCTTCATGTCTAGGTGGGAGAGCGTGTTGTCAGCCCAGCTGGGCACACATCATATAGATCTCTTAGTTACAAACCAATAATCAGAAGACTAAAATAATTTTTGAAGTATGGGAAAACCTTCAAGTCAAAGTCAAAATGTGTTAAAAATGTTAACTCCTAATTTAAATTATAGTCTAAGATATTTCAGGTAGGTGTATATTTTGAGAGTGTAAGAAAGAAGGTATACAGACTGAAGTTTCTTCTCTTGATAAAAACTGTTTATCATTTGAACTGCAGAAAGGAGAGAGTTTGTTGTTAAATGTATTTCTCACCATTACTCTGCAGATCCCAAAGTCACACATCAATTCAGCTGCTCAGAAAGAAATAGCTCCTATGTCTCCTGATGCAGAATCTGGTATTCCATCCTAAAAATCCAAACCCCCTCTGTTAATAAGGTGTCTACAGAAGTTTATTCCTTCAGGTCAGAAGTTTGAACCTAGTCCAAGCTACTAATACCCTGAAGATATTAAATCTGACTGCATGGGTCAGTTCTATTCAAGTGTAACTCTTGTTTCTCAACATGGTAAACAAAAGGAAAATTGGATGAGCTGCCATTTCCAAAATATTACTAAACTGCACTTGTTTTGCAGTCTTGAGTAAAAGGTACTATCACAGTTAGCTCTGTTAAATATGCCATCAGAAAGGAAAAGAATTTCAGGAATTCACAGCTATTTTGAGGCAGTAAATATTGGCAAAATGCATTTGTCTTAGCGAAGCTGTGTTTTTTCACTGCCTACCTTTCTCACTGTGTAGGGCCCCTCTTATCTAAGGCTGTCACGGAGGTGTCCTCAGTTAGCACACACATTTTACTTTAAAGGGGAGAAATAAACAAAGTTAAAAGCTTTTCCTTCAGGTATTTCACTGTGTTGTTTAGAAGCAACAGCTCACTAATGATTTCCTGCTGTGGTTGCACTCATGGCATTGAAAGTTTGCACCAAGAGCTGCACTTTGCTGCTTCAGCAGCTTGTGACAGGTGCAGCTTTGGCTGTCACAAAGGACGTGTTTGCGCGTGATAGCCACAGGTGCATCCCTTCTTGCCACTGGAACAACACTTGAAAGCATTGCTGGAACAACGAGGAAGGAACTGCTGATGGCGAAGCTGTGACAAGACCACCTTCCTGCCAGTTTGCAACCATTTTTCCTAATGAGTTTTCCAGTTTGCTAATTCAAAGTTTCAGTGTGCCTGGGCCTCAAACTCTTCTTGTAAGGAGATTATTCCACCACTGAATGTATTTAGAAGTCAGAATATAATCCTATTTTTCCTCTTTATAACCAGAAATTTATTCTTTTTCTCTTGACTGTCTTCTTTGTTATATTATTTAATCATACAATATACAACCATTCTTAGCAGTTCTGTAATTCTAGAAGGGAGTTATTATCGACTTACGTGCATCATATCGTATCCTTCTGCTAAAAAAAATGGGCTATATCCATGTAAAATGTCATTTAAAGATATCAAAGGTCATTGAATGGACCCATTGATTTCAGAGAATTTTATGTGAATTAGACCCTTAGAGAGGTTGATTGTTCGCAAGACTGATGTGTGACAGGGTCGGGCCAGCAGACGCATTATTTTGTTGCTCTACAGCCCAATGCCTTTGCTGACAAAAATTGATTAATATATTTGGGTTTTTTTATACTACATTGCAATGTCATAGTTAATCTATGATCCATCTGATTTCTAAATCTCTTCCAGCATGCCTGCCTATTAAAATCTCTTCTCTATTGACTATCTATATGTTTGAATTATATTCCTGTGGATGTATTATACTGAATTTGTCCAAGCTAAATTTTAATTTCCTTTTTCTTCCCTACTCTAAATCCTTCTTGGCATTTCTCTTCCTTCATTGCTGCTCACAACCTTTCATAATGATGAGGAGCAGTATATTTTGGTATTGCTTTACAGAGTATTCAACTAAAATCACAACCAATTATTATAAAAGAAAATATGTTAATTTATTAGCCTTTAGGAACAATTTTTAGGCTTTTGTGTGCTTTATGATATTCCATAATTCACTGACTTTTAACATTTCCCTCCTGAAGGAATCTGGTCTACTCGACAGGAAGCCTTAATTGGAGATGAAGAATCTGCAGAGCTAAAAAAGCTAGTTCTAATAGGAGTCAGATTTTACAATGAGAAGGTTGAAATGTTGCAGGGAGAAAGTGGCTCATTACCAGAAAAAAATGTCTGCATCCCAAAGGGTATGTATTTTCCCTGAAAAAATGAATATTGTCAGGGAAGAAAGCTCATAATTTATTATTAACAGCTAATAGTAGACTTCCTTTAAAGAGGTAGTGAGTACATAGACAAAGCATATTTATTTTCCAGAATGTTACTAAACTAAGAAGTTTTCTTACTGTAGATTACATTATTGTACTTCAAAAAAGGTTAACTTACTAGTTTCTGAATATTTAATTTTAATCATTGATATACATGCGTGTAACTTCAAAAACATTGAATAAGACCACTGACTTCACTTGCACCAGTGGTGTTTTATGAGGTTAAGAAACACTACAGTGTTCTCCACAATTGCCAGCCTTAGATTTCTATTTGGATGCCTGAGATACCTCCTTAGATGCCTGAAGTCTGAATCTGATTTCACTTATTTTGTCTAATTTAAACATAACTTGTCATGTGGTCTATTCATTATAAAAACAGGAATTCCTGCTGGTATTGATTGCAGAGTAATATCATCAGAACATTGACTGAAAGAGAAGAGGCATGTTAATTTCTTCAAGAGGCTTATTTTTGATGCCTGCTAGACCATATTAGCTTTCTAGGATGTGCTGGACTAATGATACTATCCTGTCCATCCTAGAAGCCACAGGTCTTCCAGAAATACTTTTTTAATATCTCCCACATGATGTTTTTAATTAGATCATCTTAGTCAGGAGTCTTCATTTCCCTTCTTTACACAAAAGACTCAGTTTAGTTGCGAGAATAAAATGCAATTCCTATTACCAAGAACAGTTACTGCAGCAGGACAGAAGGAATGCGAATCTTCATTACCTGTGTGTTATCTGGCCTTCACTTTCATTCTGGCTCATTTGGTTTATCACTTGCTTTTTCTTCTGTGTCACAGAGGAAGAACATCTTTGATACTGGGGCTGTCATTCACTATGGGCACTGTCCAGCACACTGGGGTCCTCCTTTATTTGAGACTTCTTGGCACTTCGATAAATAAATAGCACCTGCTGGCAGGGCTGCAATTTCAGAGTACCTGCATGAAGGTGCTGGAATCAAGAGCTGAGGCAGGTACAGAAAGGAAAAACATTTTAACCAAGGCAAGGTCTTGAGCATCCAGAGAGATATCTCAGAAACAAAGGAAAACAAGGACCGAAACAGGAGGAACTCTGCTGCAGAAAATTAGAAGTAGACAAAATGGAAAAGATTAAAAGGCCACAATTAATGGTACTTATGCAAAAGCTGGCATTAAAAGGCTCAGCATCAGAGAATTCTGTTTTGTCCGTAAGGAAGGAACTGTACAAGGAGGAATCAACTGTAGCCTTAGTGAATTGCCTACCTGTATTTGCATATTGTCTTTTCCTTGGTCTGTCTACTGTCTGAATGTATTAGTTAATAGTTCAGTGTCAACACCTATTAAAGGAAAGCAACAAAACCAACCAAAAAAGTCATTCCACCCAAAAAAACAACCACACCACTGCCCTGACACCATCCAAAAGCCAAAACAACAGCAAAAGTATCCTTCAGAAAATGGATTATCCTGAGTTTACAAGGCAAGAATTTATAATTGCCAAGGTGAAATCAGGAAACCATTCAAGGTATTACCATCTTGGATTTTCCAAAGAAAACCTTCTCTTTCTCTGCATGATCCCATAAGTGGAATTTTTGTACAGTATGGATCACCCTAGTCCATCTCACACCAAATTTTTGTATGTGCAAAGGCTGCAGAAGAACAGGATAAGGAGTGCTGGCAAACATTTTCTTCATGGTAATGACAGATCAAATGGATCCTTGTGCTGCCAGTAGGACGTGCTAGGAAGAGTACTTTACTAATAAAAACAAAACCTACTGTAAAACATCTGTTATTTAATAATAAATTCTATTTTCTTCTTGATAGTCTGCCAGTTGCTCAACAAATACGCTCTTTTCCCTTTTGTCTGTGGTCATGAAGGTTTTTTTTTCCTCACCAGAGTTTTTGGGCCTCGTAACTCCTATCAGTCACCATTTCCAGTTTATCTACTGGGGATATTTTGTCATCCTGAATTCTTACTACGAAGTAAAAGAGAAATTTAACTAGAGAGGTGGACTGATTACATTAAGAAACATTCGCCATTAACATTTATTCTCAGGGCTGAGTAAACTGAATTATTATTGGTAAAGACATTCCAGATATATTTATACAATGCTTACATAAAAGAGTCAGTTTGTTGTTTTGGTTTTTTTTTAACTGGTGGAAGACCTATTTTCCCATTTGCGCTTGGCCCATCTCAGGGCAACAAGACATAAAATTCTCTTCTTCTAATGGTATAAATCCATAGCACCTCAGAGTACAGTGGGACTGCTATGAAGTTTTATCAACTCAGGTGCCACAAAAAAAAATCCAAAGAGAATTGTTAATCTCATTTGGAAAGAAAGCATACACTCATTCTTAGAATTTTTCTATACTTATCAAGCCCAAGATTATGAACATTTTCCGAGTTTTGCATAGTTAAAATTTAAGTTAAAACTTTCCACCCTCTTCTAACAGTAGAAAGAAGAAAAGAGCAATAATTTATATCCGTTGCCATATAAGAACTCTTTGAAATACATAGAAGATAATTCTTTCTATTTTCTCTAGGCTCTCTGAAATCTTTTACTTCACATGACTCCATTCTTCACTGAGCAACAACAAGTCTTTTGTCAATGCTTTATTGTATTGCAAGTTGCTGTTGGGTCTTTTCAAATGCTCTTCTTATTTTGTGCATAAGCTGCCTTCTGCAGAACAGTTGGTACAAAAGGGAACAACAGATCTGAAAAGACTGTTAATTGTGCTCTGAACAGATCAATTAATGCTGACTGAATAGCAAAAGATCTCACAAGTCTTGCACTTTAAATAGATGGCATTGCAAGATGTTTACTGGGTAAGTGTATATCTAGACATTTTGTGTCCTTTTTCTAGACAAAGATCCTTCGTTGTTACTGCAACACAAGCAAACAGGAGTAGATAAAAATATTTAAATAGCAATCTGATAACTGTAATAATTCTCAAAGGAGAAACATGATAGACAAATAGAAAAACATTCATTTGAATTATCTCTTTACTCTTTGGGCTTATATGAAATGGCCATTTAAAATTAGTTGCTTTCTTCTTTAGGCTGAATTATAGGCTACAGATTTATGCATTTTATCTTAATCTGATTTTCCATTCTTGGTGTTTTAATTTTTATCAGTAATAAAAGCATTTATTTCATGTTGTAATTTCATTATTCCAGGTTTTCAAATGTGGGATTTCTGTTTCAAAATATATAAAAGTCTGGTAGAACAAAAATGAAGGTGTTAATTTATGTTCCCATGTAAAATGTTTGCTATGTTTTCTATATGTTTCTGTGGATTATGCTTCAATCTCAGATACACTGGATTTCATACGCCCCCCTCAAGCTACCTCTAAATCACTTTTGAATTACTTTTTAACAACATTGTATTGAATCTGTATTTCTGATAGTTGTTAGTGTAGGTATATTTTTTCCAAAACAGCAGTATCATAGTTGTTGTTTTATTAATGTGAAAACACAGCTTTGGGCATGGATTCAAGGTATTCAGTTAGGTGATCACACAATGGATTGTGTGTGACGCATTCCAAACATGAACAGTTGGCCATACGATTCCCAAGTACCTGCATACAAACCAGTAAATTAATCCTGATTTATTGGTCGATGTTTTTGGCAGCCACCAGAGCAAAGTCCATTAATGTTTTCAAAAGAGAAGAAAGAATTAGGAGATGGGGAGGAACATCTAGAAGTGAGAGTGGAATAAATAAGCATTGTACTGAAATGCTTAACTGAATCAAATTACAATGGTTAGAGCAGGAAACAATCTCCTTTCCAACAGTTCCCTCTGGCAAGTTCACAAAGTCAGGTAGAGTCATAAAATTAACTGCTCCACTGAGGAATGGTTCTAGGAGAAAGTATGATTCCAGTGTCCTTATGAACCACAGATGTCTGGGTGGGCATTTTTTTTCATTTTTCTTCTCTTTTCCACAGGAAGGAATAACTTATTTTCTATTTTCTGTGGAATGCTTTCTTTTTTCCTCCATTGTGTTCCAGATTGTTTCTTGTCCAGCTATCTCCTTTTATTCTCCAACTATGCTGTTTACACTGAAATTTACAGAATTGTCTCAACTGCTTGAAAAGGATCTGTAAATAGGGGATCACAGTCCAGTTCTTGTTTTCCATAGCAAAGGCTGGAGTAAGAAAAGCAATATTGTGAAAATAAACAAAAAAAATTATTTCAACTTTGAATTGTGTTAGCAGAGATGTAATAAGACCCAAATAACGAAATGTAAGAAATCTAAAATACTGTAAGTATTTTAATCAGGTCCATATATACTGTCCTTTGTCTTTGCTTCTTTAATCCAAAACCTGACGGAAATGTGGTATTCCAGCAAAGCATAGCTGGTATATGCACACAGTACTTGTGAGAGTTCTGCTGAAAAGGAAGTGAATGAACTGGGAAGTGGAATCTTTGTAAATTGTCTAGATTCATGACAGCAACTAGTGTAATTGAACTTTTTGACTGCAAAGGCATTGAGTATAGTTATTGAGTTAAACCTCTGATAACCAACCAGAACTGGAAAAAAGAAAGTGAATGGTGAAAAGAACATTTGAAATATTGATATTGAAAGTGGGGGAGTGTTCTTTATGGAAAGGCAGGTAGATTATTAAATGAACAAAAGAATTATCTTGCATAGAGCCCTGCATTTCAGCACTGAAGGGAGAACTGACACATCAAATTTGTACAACAAAAGGAAACGGTTTATCAGCTTCTAAACGAATTATATAAAGATGATTGTTAATGCTTGGGAAAACTACAGTGGTTAAAAGAAAAAATAGTCATAGCATAAAGAGCCTAAAAATGGCCATGTTCAGCCAGATAAAACATTCAGAGAAAATGAAAAGCAGTAGAAGTCTGTTCAAATACTGAGAAATTTCTTCTGCTTGTACATGTATACGAGGTATACTAAATTTCTATATGTTATTTTTGAGGTTTTAGTACTATTTCCAGTTGAAACACCGCTGAAAAAATTTTGCTGTTGCTGTATATAATACCCTAAATAAAACTGTCTTAGCCTCACCATTGTACACCGAAAAGCATAACACTTAATTGGAGAAAGGGAATGTCACTTCTATTTCTGTGTTTTCTTCAACACGTGGGATCTGGGACATGAAGGTCATCTTCTGTAATGGCCTAAAGCTAGAGCACTCACTTCTTAAGCAGGAGATGCAGCTTTTCTTCCACTGAGACAATATCTTTACTGCTCACAGAGTTGTCTGTTCTGGAAATTACATTATTCTCTTCAGCTACTATAAAGTTTAAGATACAAAACACATTGTTTAAGACAAGGATCAGAATACCTGTCCCTCACATTTGCAAGCCCTGAGCACTGCAATACCTCCTTCTGCCAGGGCTGTTCCTCCCATTCCATCCAGTATAGAATATGGCTTGTGAGTTGGGGCATTTCCTGGGAAGTGACAAGTCTGCACCGGGAATCCCCAGAATAGAAGGGTTATATGGAAACAAGTCTATTTCTTTCTGATGGTTTCTTTTATGTAGAATTATCATCTGTCTTTAAAAAAAAAATCCAAAAAAACCTGTAATTTCCTACACCTCAAACTAGGGAAAAAACCTTGTCCCTGGCTGCTTGTTTGTGATGAGTTGACCTTGACTGGCACAAGGTTCCTAAGAAGCTCCTCTAACTTTCTCTCTTCTTAACAGAACAGGGGGAGAAAATATGATGAAAACCGCATGGATCAAGATAAGGACAAAGAAATCACTTGCCAATTACCATCTTGGGCAAAATAGCCTTTAGTTGGGGAAAAATGGTTTAATTTATTGACAATTAATTGTAGCAGACTAGAACAATGAGAAATAAAATCACCTTCTCCTCACCCCCCGCTGCTTCCTCCCAGATCCAACTTCACTTTGGATTTCTCTACATCCCCCCCCTACATGGCTCAGGGAGATGGGAAATTAGGATTGTGACCATAATGCTCTCTGTGCTGCTCCTTACTACTCATACTCTTCTGCTGCTCCAGCATGGGATCCCACCCACAAGAGACAGTCCTTCATGAAATTCTCCATCAAATGCCTTTCCCATGGCCTGAATTCTTCACAAACTGTCCTTTCCTTGGGGTAGAGTCTCTTAGGAACAGGTCGGTGCTGTTCCCCACAGGGTCACAAGTCCTGCCAACAAACTTGTTCCATTGTGGGCTCTTCTCTCCATGGGTCCCACCTGTTCTAGTGTGGGGTCCTCCACAGCCTGCAGGTGGCTCTCGGCTCTACTGTGAACCTTCATGGGCTGCTGCTGGACATCCTGATTCACCATGGTCTGCATCATGGACTGCAGGGAAATCTCAGCTCTGGCACCTGGAACACCTCCTCCCCCTCGTTCTCCACCGACCTTGGTGTTTGCAGGGCTGTTTCTCTCACACAGTCTCACTCCTCTCTCACAGGTGCTGCACGGTGCATGGTGGCACCTGCTGGTGTCATTAAAGCCACTCCTGCACCTCTTCCACTATGAAAACCTTGCTTTGATAACCCAATACCTTGTTAAAATAACTGCTCTAAGGACTGTGCTTAAATTCTAGAACTTCCTTGAACTTGGGGTGCTGTAAGTACCAAGGTGCTCAGAGTGGGACAATACTGTTTTTGAGCAGATTCACAGATGCATGAATAATTTCTTTAATAAAACGAGGCAGAAACAGCTAGGAGAGTATAGTGATTTCAAAGAAACCATAGTGTGATTATAGTCTGGTGAATTTCTCTTAAAAAATACGTCATTTTAATATGACCCTTACAGTAGAGGAACTCATCAAAGCAATAACGAATTAAATCCGCAATTCCAGGGCAAAGAAACAGGAAAGAGAACTGCATACCCTTATCAATGTCTTTCCTTATGTTTGTTTCCCTTTCTTCTTTCCCTATCTCTTCCTTAACTCTAGCCTGATGTCCCTCCTGTTTTATTCTCCAGATATTTCTATTTATGTTAGAGTCTCTTTTTGTCTTTTTCTTCACATTCAAGTCTTTTTCAGCCCACCAACAGTGCTCTGCAAAATGCCCCAGCTTGAGGGACAGTAACAAGCATTTAGACATCTCCCCTCTAGTAACTTCTCCACAGGCACATAGATCAGTGTCCTCTTCATGCTTCTCAGCAATACAGTATTTATTAAATACATTTTCTGCATCATATAGATAGAAAAAGAGAGATGATCTCGACATAAAGGTGATTGAAAAGTACCCAGGGTGATTAAGGCTCAGTAGTGCTTGAATGTTTCCAAGCAGCTCTGACCCATAAAGGAGAGCTGGTCCTTCACGAAACTTCATGGAAGGCATAAGACTTTATTAGTGGGTGAAATCTGTAAAACACAGAACATACTTACCTAAGCTGGTACTGGTCTCAATAGCTAGCTGGATTTAAAAAGGAAATTATAAAACCATGTAAAGATAGACTCTGAAAACAAAGGCATTCCTATTTTCAGGGATGAGTGGCTCATAATAAAGAGTTATATAGGAACCTACCAAAACAAAATTTGTAGAGCTCAGTGAAGTATGAATGGAAACGTGGAGGAGAAGGCAAGGACATAACTGCATAACACAATATTTTCAGAGAAAAAAAAGTGGGTAAAGGCTTTTCTAATCAATGCTTATCAAAATAATGACAAAAGCTATTTTTGAGGAAAGGGCAGGGGAAGGGAAGGGAAGGGAAAAGGGAAAGGGAAAGGGAAAGGGAAAGGGAAAGGGAAAGGGAAAGGGAAAGGGAAAGGGAAAGGGAAAGGGAAGGGGTTGTTTTACTTTAAACACATATTAGAGGTCTTAATTTAAATCCTAGATAGAAAAGACTTTCTGATTCGTTTTCCTTTAAACACATTGTCATCATCACAAATGGCATTCAAAGAGCAAAGATTGCACACAGTTAGACACTTCATTATCCCTTCATTATTAGCAGAACCTTACTTTTAAAAAAATTATCTTTTTAACTGAATGAGAATTTAGAAACTGTTAAATAGCAGGATTTATAGTATCAAGGACAACAAAGGGGAACTGCGTATTACTTCCAGTATTTGTTTTCGTTTGTATTTCTTTGCTTTGTAATGCTTTCTAATGCTTCTTTGTTTTGAATAGTTTTCTCATTATAAATAGGTACTTTCATCTTCACCAGGCTTTTTTAGAAATAAACATGAGATACAGCATCTGCACGTGGGATACTACAAACCCAGGATATGGTTTTCAGAATGTTTATTAAGGAAGCTATTTGCTTTATTTGCATCAAAAATGTAGAAAGCATTAAAAAAATTTGAATCTTGCTGTATGCAGAAGATGCATAGCCTGCCTTGTCTCTGCGTATGATGGAATACATTTCAGAATATTTGGGTTGTCAAGGAACTAGAGAATACCTGAGAGAGTCCTTGAATGCCATAACATGCATTTTTAATGGAGCCGATTCCAGCCTGGGGGGATTCACCTCAAAACCACGATTATGTGTGAACAAATCTGTTTACTAGTATAATAGGGAAAACAGTACGTTTGGATAATGCTGCCTGGTGTTAGGGGGCTCTCCAAATTTTCTGATTGACTCATTTATTGCCATCATTTTCCCTGGCATGGAATTTCAACTGTCAGAGGTTAGCTGATACGGAAAGCAACATGGACCTGCCTTCTGTTCTTAAAGCAAATGGCTATTCTGATCCAACAGAGGCTGATTTATTTGTCAGCATCTCTAGATTAGATGCTGCAGCACCTATAATACACTTGCTTTTCTACTGCAAAATTGTAGTGTTCCATTTGTCTTCCCCAGGTGGTCACAACTGCTGTGGCACACATAGCATTGATTATTTTTTATTTCAAATGTCTCATCTTAAACTGACACCACACTCCAAGGACATGGAAAACTAACATATGTTCTCTGTTGCTTCAAAAACAAATGACTGGGATAAAAACTACTGTTAATATTCCAACATTTAAAGCTTAGCTTTCCCCTTCTTTTATGAGAAGAAAGCAGGTGGAGGGACTGCATGCATTTCCTGATTAGTATAGTCTGTGCTTGAGGAAGGTTGCCTAATATGCTTTTAGTACAAGTCAGAAACAAAGTTATTGCTAATTCCCTTCAGATTCTCTCACTCTGGCAACCCAGCAAGATAAAGATGAAAATAATTCACTATCTTCTGCTGTTCCTCTCAAGTCTGTATGCAGTTGCTTTTGAATGCTTTTAATTAAAGTGTTTTGACAGATCTTTGAAGACTTGGTGCAAAAAAAAATCTCATAAAGTGAGATGTAAAAATTACTGTTGGTGAAAAAGGTAAAAAGCAGTTTTCACCTCACCTCCCCCTGTTCTGTCAGTCCCTTTTCACTCCTGCTCTCCAGTTCATTAATATTTTGGGTTTTAGTATGTTGGTTACAGTAACTAAGTGTTAATTTGTTCCTTGGCATATTACACCGAGATGAACCTGATTAATTAAAACAGGAAGCACCACCCCTGAAGCACCATGGCTGGTGCACTGGTGTTGATGCCTGGGGTTTTGTGTGTAATGAGACTCCTAGCTGCAGGCAAAGGGAGACCACACACTTCCCCACCTCTGGCGTGGAACAGAATTAAGCATTAACTCCGTAGCAGACCCCTGCTTATCAGCAACCTTGCTATTACTATACCAACCCTGATGTGCATAAGCAATATTTTCATCCACTTCCCAAGAGATTTATCTAGCTGTTGAAGTAGAAAATGAATATTTTACAGTTCACTTGTCTGATCAATTACCTACAAGCTGCTGCAGTATTTTATAGCCAGTGGGAGAGCTGTGTAGGTGATGATAGAGAAATCTGGAGGGAATCTGTTAGCCAACTACAAAAAGGGGACTAAAACTGTGAATGAGCCATCAGTAACAATCCTTTTTTTCATAAGGGTCTAGCCAGAAATTACAGTGTAACCAATTAAAGTACATAAATGATAATCATCAGAATGTGAATTCCAGAGGTGAAGAAATTTGATTGCTTGATTGGAGGATAATGAAGTGCAGAGATGATTCAAAGCCAACCTCTTCTCAGTGAAACATCTCCCTCAGTACTTTATTTACCATTTTTGTCTTTTAGATAATTGGAAGAAACTCTTTCCTTGAGACACTTTGGAAATTAAATGAACTCAAAGTTAAATTGCATACACTTTTTAGACAAGGCATTACTGATGATAATACAGAAAGTTTCAACAACCTAAGTTCCCAGAGGTTTATTTTAATAGAAAAACTTTGTGTTGGCAATTCATTTCAAGAACATTACACATGACATCTTGAATAAGTTAGTGAAAACTCTCTTATCTGCTTGCATATAATTACGTTTTCTCTTTAAAAACCTGTAAAGAATATTAGTCTGTTATTTACAGAATGAACAGTGACAAGTTCAAATCCTTATTTAAAAATGGTGAAAGCATAAAGAAGCAACCTGGAAGATTCACAAGGTAGTTTGTGTTTGCCTGTTTAAAATTCCTGCAGTTAGGCCCAAGAGCTTTAAACATATCTTCATTTTTTAATTTACAGACAACCCTGTGAGAGAGATAAGTTTGTATTTGTAACAAGAAAATCAAATCTGATTTGTTTAGTGATAATAACAAATATCACTTAGACTAAAATGACTTTCAGGCCTTCAAATCTAAAGCAAAAATAAATCTGGGATCGGGTAAAATTCAGATATAGCATTGAGTGTTTTGGACTTTTTTTACTTATTCTACAGCATCATCAAGAAGTAAACACAATAAATATATGTTGCTGCCTGAGTACAGATTATTTGCCTCATAGTACATACTTGATTAACTGCAGCTACTTTTAGGTTATACTGAGCTTTTGTGTTTTAGGAGAATGTGTCTTCCCTATTGCAAGCCTTTGATAAAGCTCTTTTTTATTGAGCCTTTATCAGTGTTTATTAAATATAGAAAAACAGACTGAATAATGAAGGGTTTTTTTCTATAATAAGTTCCTTTTTAACTGGCCTGAATTCAAAATACAGAAAAAATAATCACTTTTTATACAAATTGAAGAATTTAATGTGTGAAGTGCATTTATTAAAACTGTCTTTCACCATTTTTTACTCTCAAAACTTTACTTACATCACTACAATGGCAGAGATTTTATCCAAAGCGAAGAAAAAATTATCTTCTACTTCTATTATATGTCCGTTATTAAAATGTCTTGTATTAATCTTACCAAGTCTCCAAAGCCTCCTGCTTCTTAAATGAATGCTACTGTGTCAGCCCAAACATGCAGGATAATCCACCACCAAAGTTTAGACCTCTTTTGAAGGCACATTAACTATTTCTGAAGCAAAGCACCTGAGGCAGACAGGACATTCTCCATGAATTGCCTATGTTTTCTCAGAGTGACTGATCTCTCAGTATTTTACTTCCATTATGTATTTTAGGCAATCGAACACTAATAATGATCCAAGAGCAGCAATTATTTAAACACTGTTTAAAAACTTGTTTTGAAAGTTTTAGTGAAATTTTTTTAATTGCTTTGGTGGTATAACCATTAATTATCCAGACAGAGGCTTGCAACAGGAATGCAGTTGCCTTGTGAAATTTACAGTGTTATCTGATTTAACACTAACTTCTTATTCTACAGCTCCATTTTGTGGCTGTCTTTATTGAAAAAATGTGACATTGTATAAACAACCTTCCCTATGAGATTCAGTCTACCAAAGTCCTCCTTTATTTACAGGGTGGGCACCTAAACTTAGTGGTGGCACAGATGGCATTTCCAGTCTCCGTGCTTTAGAGACTTTTTCAGCACTGAGTCTTGTAAATGTATTGGCCTTCAGACATATCCTAAAATTTTTTTTACCCCTTTAAATATGTTTTCTTGTGCATGCTCTGAAAATGGTGAGTTTGGTCATCTATACTTATGCCTCCTGCCCAAGCTCCACACGTTTAAAGAAAAATCTGCCTAAAGATCTTGAAAGAGAATCACAGAATCATAGAATGGCCTGGATTGGAAGGAACCTTAAAGATCATTTAGATCCAAGCCCTCTGCTATGAGCAGGGACACCTACCACTAGACCAGGCTGCTCAGAGCTTCATCCAGCCTGGCCAAAAACATCTTCAGGGATGGGGCATGCACAGCTTCTCTGTGCTATTTGTTCCAGTGCCTCACCATCCTCACAGTAAAGAATTTCCTCTTAATATTTAGTCTGAATCTTTCTTTTACTTTGAATCCATTCCCCCTTGTCCTGTCACCACAAGTTCTTGTAATAGTACCTCAATCTTTCTTTCAGGCTGCCTTCAGGTACTGGTAGGCCTTAATTAGGTCAGTCCAAAGCCTTTTTCATTCCTAAGCTGAACAAACTCAATTCTCTCAACCTTTTCTTGTAGGAGAGGTGCTCCATCACTCTAATCATTTTGATGGCCGTCCTCTGGGACTTGCTCCTTGAATTAGTCAGGGAAACTGGAAAACAGCTCTCAGGGCAGACAAGGCTTTTGTAAAGTCCATGGAGCAGAGCAGACTCCACGTTCACATCAAGCAACACCCACAAGAGGCAGTCCCAAACAACAATGAGCGCAGTGAGGGAGGATGTGCCCCACGCTCCTCCTCCAGATGAGCCAAAAAGAAGCCAGGAACTTCTTCCAGCTGGCAAGCACAGGAGGGTGATGGGCAGGAAGGACCGTGGATCCATTCTGGGGTTTGGAGCAAATGGCTGGCATGTTGGTAGCAGGACACCTCAATTTATGGTTCTTCTCACCAGGCCTGTTTTTGCTTTTTCTGCAGTGAGATTTCAATATGGAATGCACAGAAAATCCAGCATGGACCACAAGGCCAGACCTGCCCTGAGGACCAATTCCAGACAAACTAGACTTCTAAATTGGGAAGACAGATTCTAATCCCAATTTCATCTTCTGTAAGTCTAACTGTAGTGTTTAAAAAAACTACCATACCAGCCAAGAACTAGTTAACACTATCCCGTTGGGAGCTAACACTGTCCCATTGAGCCAAAACAAGAAAAAACTCCTATCTTCTACATTTCAGAAAGAAACACATTTTATATTTTTAGATGTAAATTGTACTTCATGTCTTGATAGTAAAGTGCTCCCAAATTGGATTCCTTTGAAGTGTTAGCCATCTGGGAAAGAAACAAGATGAAAGGACATGCTGTTATTTGGGATACTCAACATCACAGAGGAAGTCAGTGAATAGGACAATAAAATAAATATATTATTAAAAAAAGAAAAAAAAAAAAAAAAAAGAGACAGAGACATTTTTCTTAGAACCAGTCAATTATACATAGGTTTAAGGAATCCTTTGCTTTATTTATTTTAATGTTTCAGTACAATAAAGATCTGAAGCCATTTTTTGCTCTTGGAAAAACCTTCAGTTAAAGCTATAGCACACTAAAGAACTAGACTATGTTGTTATTGTGCTACTAATATGATCTTGCTAATTTAAGTTAATTTTTTAGACGAGCATTAGTGTAGACTAGCAGCTGAACTATCTCATGAAAATGGGTGGTTCTATAGACAGACTGTACACTGCAAATTGAGATGACTCTGCCATTACCAGCATCCACTTGTCTGATGTTTTGTGTGTAATCAGCAAAACCAGCTGCTTCTGGACTGTGTATTACAGATGGAGACAATGGCAAAAGTCCTGAACCTTCTGGTTTCTTCCATTTTAGAGAGAATGTGAAGCTCAGGGTTTCACAGAAAATGGTTCTTCCTGGCAAAAAAAACCCATGGCAACTTACAAGGTGAAGGAAATGTCTGTTTACCTCCTTTACCAGAAATAAAAACTTAGCAAACAGATCTATGTGTAAATAATTTAGGAGAAATGAAGGAGGCAACTGTACAGAGTTGAGCTAATAAATAGTATAACTGAAGTGAATAAACAATGTTTATTCATTATTGCAACAATAAACCAAAGAGCACACAGTGGAATTAACAATATTTTGAAAATAAACACCATTTTCACACAACACAATGAAATTGTGGAACTTCTTGCTACAGGCTTTTTAAAGGTGAATGGGACAAATTAAGCTGAATTAGACAACCTCATACAGGATAGGTGGTATCAATAGCTTTAAACACAATGGCTTGGATATAACTAAAGGCCCAGGAAGTCCTTAAACTACATACAGATTGAATAATGTTCTGTGAAAAGGATCCTACTTTATCCCTATTGTGCTTCTTCAGTATCCCCTGTTGGCCACCACTAAAGATGAGGTATTAGGAGAAAGGGTTTTGATGAAACATGTTCTGGCAGTTCTTAAAAAAAAAGGGGGGACATGTAGTGATAAAAATCTATTTGTTCTCTAGGGTATTGCCAGAACTGCCATTCTGAACACACCTTTATTTCAGCATAGATCTACACCTATACTATAAGAGCCAGTTTTCAGAGTTAATCCATTGTCTGTTTTCCTTCAGATTAGAAAATGCTTACATAGTATTTGCTTGACCTATAAAACAGAAAATAGACATATTCTGCAGGTGTGATGCAGTAAAAATGTATTTCCAGACAGTTTTTTCTATTTCACTACAGATAGTTTTTGGACCAAAGATATTACACAGTGGTAATTTGCAGAGATGCTCCTGCTATGGCTAAAGCACTATTATAGGTACTTGGGTTTCAATTTTATGCTTTTTGATCTCCCCACCTCCTACCTTGCTCTACCTGCAACATCCTCAGGACTTCTAGAATTCTCATTTCTGTATCAGAAGGCTTATTATGATGATTACAATAATTTTTATGCATCTGGGAATAAAACAGTAGCAGATAAGTTAAAATTACTTTATCTGGGTAAATTGTTGTTGCAGCAATTGCCATGGTTGTGTGCATGCACCATACATCATCCATCCTGCTAGTTCATAAAAAGAAAAGGAGAATCCCTTCACCTGTTCTGAGTATCCAAAGAAAAACAAGAAGATCAGCACCAAGGTTAATCCTTCATCCTGTCCACAACTATACCAAAATCTTTAAAAATATACACACAAAAACCCTCATTTATTCTAACTTCTGACAATTCTTTATGTTGCTTATATGGTAACAGAAGAAAATGAAACATATAAAAATTATAAAATATATAATTTTTAAAACATTAATATTGTTTTGTATATTTTAGCAAATTCAACAGAATTGAGGTTGCATGCTCATACCTGTTCTAGATTAGATGTGCATGGATTTTTATTTTGTAGTCCCCAGACTCAGCATTAAAAATAATCAAAGAGTCATAGAATCACCTAGGTTGGAAAAGACCTTTAAAATATTTGAGTCCAACCCACTGCTGCCAAGTCCACCGCTAAACCATGTCCCTAAGTCCCACATCTACACATCTTTGAAATACCCCCAGGAATGATGACCCCACCACTTCCCTGGGCAGCCTGTTTCAATGCCTGACCACCTTTTCTGTGAAGAAAAAATTCCTGATATTCAACTGAAATCTTCCCTGGCTCAAGTTGAGGCCATTTCATTTCATCCCATCCTGCCCCTTTTTACCAGGGAGCATAGACAGACCCCCATCTCTCTGCAGCCTCCTTTCAGACAGTTGTAGAGAACAATAAGGTTTCCTGTGAGCCTCCTTTTCTCCAGGCTACACAGCCTCAGCTCCCTCATCTGCTTCTCATAAGACTTGTGCTCTAGGCCCTTCGCCAGAAGTTCCCATTCAGTTTCATAACCACGGAACCTTATTTTTGAGCAAAATACAACCTACATGGACTACACCTCTTTCAGTAGAAGTTAACATTCGCTGTTCATCCAAACTATCCTGGTACAGAGCAATTTTGACAAGATATTGATCACTAGTTTCTTCACTGTTGCTTGTGAAGAAGCCAAAGGCTTATATGGCACAGCTACCTGGTAGTTACAACAAAGCTTTTCTCAACCTTTCTTTTCACTTTGAATTTATGCATACAATACTTGCTCCCATTTTTGGTTAATTTTAGTGCCAAAAGTATACCAGAGTGTCCCAGATGTATGCAGACATATGTTCTCAAAAACAATCATGTTTCAAGAATCAGAGGCAAATCTTCAGTTTTAGCTTGGGAAGAATATGATCTTGCCAGCAGGTATGAAATCAGTGACGTAGCTTTTTTTGGCCAAGAGTTGTATCACACTGAAAAAATCTTTTTAGGCATTGACTTTTTTGACATTTCAGGTGCTCCTTGGAATGTGCTCAGAACAACCAACTTAATACAGCTCAACATTGCCCAAAATATAACTTTTATTCATTGAATTTAAATTATTTTTGCTGACTATGAAATATATATAAGTAGTCTACTATATTATCCAAATAATTGTAAAGGGTTTTTTGTTATTTGGCATGTTTCATAACATATATTTTAACATTTTATCATAAAAAATATTTTATTTCGTAGTTTGATCCAAGTACTACCATGCTACTTACAATTATTTGGAGAAGACAAGTGTTACATGGCTGAGCTTGCCAGAGATGCAAATGGAAAATGGAAAAGCCTTTAATGAATATCTACAGCAAGTTATAATCAAATTTCCAGAAATATTTTCACAAAATTAAATTCTACAAGTCCATCTATGAAAATTAATGTAAAATGAGACAAAAAGAGTAATGTTAAGGCAGTATCCAGTTTATTTAGAATGCCAAATTCATATGTAGTGCAGAAAGATACAAGAGACAAGTTACTAACCTTAGAATAGGCAGTGTATATTCTGACACTGTTTCTATATACACTGATTGAACCTCTCAGTTGTGTGAAACTTGTCTTATTGCTTGATCTTCCCCTTTTTTTACTGTACTATCTGTCCATCATTTCTGCTTAAATTGTAAGAAATTCATAGGTGGTACTTTGTTCCACAATACATTTTGCACATTTACTTGCACAGCAAGGCTTTCATCTCTACAGGCAATCTATCTGATTGTCCAACATATCTAAGAAGACTAAGAAAAGCCCAAAAATTTTTGTCAGCTAAAGGTAACTCTAAAATCCAAAAATCTGTGTTTAACCAAACCAAACCAAACCAAACCAAACCAAACCAAACCAAACCAATCTGTTTCAAAACTTCTAAAGCTCATGATAGTCAGCAAACACCTTGACACTTCTGAAGGCTTAAATATAGGCACAGTTCCATGCATACCTTTTCTTCATTATAGGAAATATGGGGTTTTTTTTGCTGGCTCTGTCCGTGTTCCAAAATTGTACATGATATGAGAATTCATAAGGTATCACCTTGCTCATTACACCTGAAACTTTTTCTTTGCTTGCTCTAAAGTCTTTTGCATTATGAATGAATACCCTTTGGACTGAATTTATCCCTGGTTTTCTGTCAGGAATTACTACCTCCATCCTGGCTGTTATCCCAGGAGCAGTGTTTGATGACATTGCTGTGAATGCCTTCCCTATCAGTCTGAGCTTTTGCTCTCATAGTTATTTCAACTACTTTTACCGTGCCCACTGCAATCATTAGTTAAAGCTGTTGAGACACCTCCCACCTGTCCCCAATGGATTCTGATGGTTTCAGTGTCTTAGGGAAAAGCCTCTGCACTATAATTTCCACAGAAACCTAATCTTTGAGATACCATTAGCTACCTCTTATACAAAGAGGAAAGGATACATCTAAACTTCATCTTACAAGTTGTTAGGATCATAATCTGCCAGTTATAATGATGTACCTATGCATGGTCTATCAGGGCATATCCTAGTCGTGTTTCAGTTCAAGGCTTAGATGGTACCTAAGAAAAAAAGGTTAGACCTGCAGATACGTTGTTGAGCTGAGACATTCTGGTTTTGAGTCTGTCTTTGGGCTGGGACAGAGGGATGCAGAAGAGTAAAGCAAACTAGCATGCTTCTGAAAGGAAAAAACCCAAACGTGACTTGTTGTAACAGAAGCCTATGAAATCACAGTAGCTATAGAAAGGGGAAATAGGGAATGACTATTAAATGTTATGAGGACTACACAGCATAAAATGTCAGGTGGCAGGTTTAAAACAAAAGGAAAGAAGCTTTTCATAGAAAAAAGGTTTTTCACAGTTTCACAATTAGGCTTTGAAATCTACTACAGAACAATATGAATGTTAAAGTGTAAAAAGTGTTCAGAAATCAAGCAAATTCATGCAATAAAAATCTGCAAAAGGTCACTAAAAATTATGAAAAAACCCCAAAAACAAGATTTCAACAAAGTTGTGGAGGCTGGGAAAGTTTCATGGTAAAGCATGCTTACACTGTACTTCTAAAATATTTTTCTGGGTCCCTCTCAGAAACATAATTCTTGACTACATACCCCTCTGGTTTAGAGGAGTGTATCCACTTTAGGTAAAGAATGATAGCTTTTGGTAACCTCAGAAAACAAACCTTTCATAGCACAGCACCTGTAGAGCAAAAATTTTTGCCATTAGTACAAAGTACATTATGGTTTGCGACAGATCAGGTGGAAAGGTAATGACAGAGGACTGGAGTGCTAACACATCCTATAACACTTCCACTCTGATCCTGATATTTGCCCTCTGTTATCACAGATTGTCACATAGATCAGTAAAGTGAAGGGAGGAATACTAGATTATTTCCTCAGTGCTTTGTTGTTGTTTGTTTTTCTTTCAGTGCAATCATTTTGATTACAGAAAATTAGTGGAAGAATCTCCAAGAGTTTAGCTCACTGCGCAAAATGATACGTAGGCCAATCATCTATTGACCCACAAATGAAACACCTTGGAAAATGGGGATTGCAAACAATGGAAGCTGAGACGTTCTTGGCTGTATCTGCTCATCGAGACTAAAAAGATCTAGAAAATAAAGGGAGAATGGAGAGATGGAGAAATAATAATGAAAGAAATGGGAACTATATTTATTTCATGGTCAAGTTTCAAAATTATTAACAGTGCCTCCTAATATGTGAAGCTATGATATTCAGAAAATTGTATAATCATAGAAGTTCTCAGGTTGATCAAGCATTACTTTACTGTGGTGAATTCATGCTGACTACTTACATTCACTTTCTTGTCTTTCATGTCCCTGGAAATGGTTTCCAGGTTTAGTTGTTCCATCATCTTCCCGGGGATTGATGTGAGGCCAACAAGATCACAGTCCTCTGGATCTTTCTTTTTGCTCTTTTTAAAGAGAGGAGCAAGGTTTGCTTTCTTCCAGTCCTGAGGTAGTTGTCCCAGTCACCGAAGGTTATTGAGAGTGGCCATAGAACGACCTCAGCCATCTCCCTCAGTGCTTATGGGTTACCTTTGTTAAACCTTTTCCATGAAGGAAATGCAAACCACCTCATCTCCCAGTAGTTTGGTCCTGCAGCCTGTCAGGCAGCCATCTTCTACATATCTGAAAATTAAAAAAAATGGGTCTACATCCTTAGTTAACCTAAAAAGATATAACGATGTTGTAAGTGGAGCTATACATGTTCCGAAACTTCATAAACTAATTTGCTCTTACTTAGGAGCTCATTGAAAAGCTTGAGGTTCTTGATCAATATTTGCTGGTGGGTTTTGGGAAAGATGACATTTACTTAGCAACAGTAGAGACTTTATACTGTATACTTTACCTATTGAAAGTACTTGTAACTGTACAATGGTGTTTGCCCTAACAATAATTTCAATATTATGTTGACCATAGAAAATGAGAAAAGCAAGTAGAGAAGATAGTCATACAGTTATAATTCCAGTACATTACACTCACAGTATGAGAATGAAAACAGACTAATATTTCTGTAGCATCCTTATTTAACTTCTTCATCTGTTCCTCAGGTTTTTTACTGCTTCATTTCTTTTCTTCATGATAATTTATTGATTTCATTTTAAAATTAAGAGAAAAAGATTTTAAAGTTAGATTTCTGGAGTATATGATCTTTCTAATGCATAATTTGTTTGTAACTTCTGTTATAATTAATAGGAATTACAGGACAGAGTGTAAAATATATAAGCCCCTTTCTTCCTAAAATGTATTATACATACAAATGTAATTTAAAATTTTGCACCTAGCTTTAAAATGCTCCTCAAATATCCAGTTACTAAAACCTGCTTTACTTAATTGAGAATAAGAATAAAAATTGAGATTTTATCCCAGTTATTACTCTTTAGCAAATTTTGTGGATGAGAAATTTAATAATCTTCATGCTACTCTAGAGACAGCATTACTGAAGGGAAATTGCTTTTCATATGAAAGCTTCCTCCACTACTATATTCCTCCTATAGGGTTGTGAACACTTTGGAGGTCTCCCTGCGTAGTGTCTCCAGGTATAACTCATATGTCTGTTGGTGGTTCTTTTCTGGCCCATTATAAATAACCCTTTTCAAAAGCTTAACATTTTTAGTATTTGTCTTTAAAACAAGAACTCATGGTATAACACCATGACATCATCCCACATTGTCAGGAATATTCAGCTGCAGAGAAATGAAGGTCCTGACCCAGAAAAAGGATTGAGTTATACTCAGAAGTGTTAGGCACTGTGAAACCTAAAAATGTTGAGTTTACACTTACAGTTTGTAAGTGAAACCTAGTTTTCTTACAGACAACAGAGAAAAATATGCATTTCTGTATCTGAACTGTCCTCTAGAAATGACTTGCTCTCTTTCTTATGTATGCCACTGGGTAACGTGTTTGAGGAGAATCTGACATGATGTTTCATGCTGGCAGCCACTTGCTGAGTAACACTTCTGTTGTGAAAGGCAGCACTGAAGAGACAGGAAGGAAGCCTGTTTTACACAATAATCTTGTGGTTCAGGCATTCAGTCCACATAGAAGAGTCCTCAGGTTGTTTCCTTTTCTTTGGGAAACATACTTCTCTTCATCCCAGAAGTCAATGCTTATCAAGCATCAATATAACTTATTTTGGAATTAAAAGATATAGAACAGCCCAGGTTGGAAGTGATCTCAAAAATGATCTGGTCTAACCTTTTGTAGGAAAGGGAGCCTAGATGAGATTATCTAGTATCCTGTGCAGTCACTTCTTGAAAACTTCCAATGATGGGGACTCCACCACAGCCCTATGGAAGGTCATTCCAGCGATTGATGGTTTTCACAGTAAAAAAATTTCTTTTATCATGATTAAATCTCTCCTCATGCAACTTGTACCTCTTGCTCTTTGTCCTCTCTGTGTGACTCCTTTTAAAGGGAGACCCTCTGTCCTCTTTGCAGTTGGACTGGAAGTACTGGAAAATTGTATTGAGGTCCTCCTTGAGCTCTCTCTTCTCCAGGGTAAAATGACCTAATTTCATCAGTCTTTTCTCACAGAGCAGGTTCTGTGCTCTTTGATTATCTTTGTGAACCTCCTTTGAACCATTTCCAGGCTGTCTGCGCAATTTTTTTAAATAACTAGACCAGGGCACAGTACTCTGGGTGCATCTGATATTCCCATTTCTGTCTGTTCAAATAATTGATTCTCAGAAAGAATTAAATATTAACTCTCTAGACAGTTGATTAGGTTTCCCATTTGAAAGGCAGAGATGGAAAACAGCTGGTAGACTACATTCTTACTTAGCAGAGGGCTAAGTAATATTCTTCTTTTTTTTCTTTATGAATGTGAGAATTCTTTCACAAGAATGAGTTATGTGGAGAGAAGTTCCTTAAGCAGATGATGACACTGAACTAAAATCTCCCCCTCTTTGGACAAAGTGCATAGTGGAAAGGGTGAGTAAGCAATCTTTTAATAGAAATAAAAAACCTTTTCATCATTACATTAGAAATGTTCAAGACAAGTGTGAGGACAGCACATCCCAAGCATAGATCAAGGCCACATTCCAGGTAAACTAGGGACTTTTTTGCCTGAAAGGTGTGGCATTTGAAATCAGTCCATTTCTTCTCTGCTGTGTCTTTCAGTTGATCTCCTGAGCCCTACAGCAGACATGACTCTCAATTTGGAATGACTAATTTGCCCAGAGCATTACAATGGGTGCAGGATGTTTACTCCACTCTCTGAGATACAGTCCTCAAAGATAAATGCTGGAAGACACACTACAAATACTAATGCCTTTCCTAAATGCAGCCTTGAAAGGCAAAAAAAAAAATTGTTGTCAGGTGCCTCGTATTCTATTGAGAACCTAAGAGACTGATATACCTGCACTAACTTTGGAATAAGAAATTGAACTGAGATTCCCATTATCCAAAACTATTGATCTAGCCAAAATATTTTTTCCACATATAGTGGTTTAACCCCAGCCAACCACCAAGCCTGTCTCAGGTTAGAGACAATTTTCCTGGGTGGAAAGTGCTCTGAATAGAACACCTCTCCCCACAGCAAAGGCCTCTAGCACCCCCTCCCCCACAACAGCAGCGGCTCTGGAATGATAGTGGAAAAAGCTGTTTATTCAGCACAACCTGCTGAGTCGTCCCCCACAGGCACAGGGGAAGGGGAAAGGGGAAAAGGAATCACCAAACCCGAATGAACAGTTGATGAACTTTAGTGTCCTTTTCCTCAGGCGTAGCGACCCCTTTCCGGGGGTTCCCCCGCAAGGGTTTCCTGTCCACCGTCCTCCGGGGCTCCCAGGGTTCTCCAACAAAAAGTCGAGGAAAAAAGGGTCAAAAAAAAAAAAAAGACGATGAAGAAGCAATCACAGGGGAGGAGGAAGGGAAAAAGCAGCAGTCACAGCAGCAGCAGCAGCCCGCCTAAACAATGTCACTTCCTCCCGGAACAGCGAGCGGGAGAGAGTTTCAAAACATCCCGCGTTGGCAGAGCTTCTCCTGCTGCTGAGCACAGTTAAAGCCACAGGACATTTTAGGCAGGCATGCAAACAATATGGGATACAGGATTATCACTACATCACCCCAGGACAGAGCCTCTCACAGCCAGTCCTCACTCCACCACCAGTGAAACTGCAGAGACAATCAGAAGTGTAGAAGCTGGAAAACTTACGGGTTGAGACAAAGACAGTTTAATAGTAAAACAAAATCCATGCATGCAAGCAAAGAAAAACAGTTCATTTACCACTTCCCATGAGCAGGCAGGTGTTCAGGCATCCCCAGGAGAGCAGGAATCCATTATGTGTTATGGTTACTTGGGACGACAGACACCATCACTCCAAACATCCCCTCCTTCCCCCAAATTTATATATTGAGCATGATGTCTTATGGTGTAGAATATCCTTTTGGTCAGTTTCATTCAGAAAAGGCCTTTGCTCTGTGTAAGCGCTGCTCAGCAATAACAAAAATATCTCTATTTTGTCAACCCTGTGTTCAGCACAAATCCAAAACTCAGCCCTATACCAGCTGACCTGAAGAGAATTAACTACCTGAGCCAAAATCAGCGCACCACAGAATTTATTTTGTTCTTCTGCCTTATCAAACCTAATTTTAAAAACATGAAGAGTAAGCAAACAAAACTCTTCTTGGGAGGGATACACTTATAACATTATGTTTTTAAAGTCAAGCCTTCAGTTCTGGTGCTTAATGTTCTCTTATAACATACTTTGGTTCTCATCCTTGATAAGACACCTATGCACAAAGTATCCTTAGAAAATGCACCTCTTTTCTTATCTATAATCAAGCCATTGTCTAGATTGTTTTGAGGAATTAATATGTTTATGATCATCTACCAGACACTTTCAAATTGAACTTCAGCTCCAAATTAACTTCACACATGGATTTTTTCCACTGCTGTTTTTTCCTACCTAGCTCTAGCTATAATTAATCACTAAAAATTGTCTCTCTCTATGCCTGAGAAATGTTTCATACTCCAGCACAGCTCTTCTTTTTTCTTGAAAAAATCCTCCAACTGCTGCAATCTCAGTAATCTAATGATCACAAACCCATTCAGGAGCATCCATGACCACTCTTCCTCTTAAAAAAACCCTATAATTGAGGCACAGGAGCCATTTATATTTTTTTAATGCAGAATGACATCTTCAAAAGTAAGGAAAAACTAGCAAGTGTGAAAAATGTGTTTTCATGCAATTTTAATAACACCTCAGTTATCATAAATAAAATGCAGTAATTTATTTTAATAAATATTTCTAGCTCATAGGCAGTTGTAAAATTAACAAGTACAAAGCATGATAAAATCAAAGATAGCAATCTGAAAAACTTTTACAGTTACATTACTGCTCATTCCTGGTAGCTAATCCAATTAATCTGTGAATGTTTGGTCTTTCAAATTTAAGAGAAAATGCTAAATCAGTTTTATATAATTTTAAAGGCTAGAAGAATTTATTTTGCTAATTTGAAGCCATAAAATGGCTAAATGTGAAAGCCATAAAACCAATTTTTTTCAACTTGTCTTTTCATCTTTGACATTTTTTGTTTTCTTATGACTTGGAAGCTTTCTAAGACAGACTGGACATTGTCAGTAATAATACTCTTCAATAAACATCAGAAGCCACCCATATTTTGTCTCTTTTCTGGAAGGCCATAGCAAAGAAATCAGTCGCAAAGCTGGAGAATATGTAGAAGAATCATAGAATTATAGAACTATAGAATGCCTTAGGTTGGAGGGGATCTCAAAGATCATCTGTTCCAATACACCCTGCCATGACCAGGGACATCTCCCACTGAAAGAGGTTGTCCCTGTTCCAGCCCCATCCAACCTGGCCTTGAACACTGCTAAGAATGGTGCATCCACAACTTCTCTGGGCAACCTATTCCAGTGCCTCAGCATCCTCACAGTAAAGAGCTTCATCCTAATGCCTAATCTGAGCCTACTCTCTTTCAGTTTACACCCATGGGAGAGACAAGAAAAAAAAGTCAACTAATCAAGTGCTTTATTCACAAATATGTATATGTAATTATTTTCTGGTATCCATTCTTTACATTCACTTGCTAGAAGTTTAACTTTACTAATGTTATTCCTCTAGTAATTTATCAAAGAAAAAATATGAATATTTGTAAATAAAAACAAGTAATATCTTCTCTGAGGCATTACGAAGGTTCAAGTGTCCAATATTACAACTCTTTGTGTTACCACCTTGTCTGAATTCAAAACTACAATTTTACTTGGAAATCAGAAAGGCAAGGAGAATGGAATCCTAAGTCAATAAAAGTTCTGCAGTAATTGTCTTGTAAATATTTTATGGGTAGCCTTTACTGTAATAGTTTTATGGGTCAGATTTAAAATACAGGTAGATGAACCCTGGCAAAATGAGTGTTAAAAAAGTAAATGACTGTTACTTTTGCCTTTAAACTGGTCCTCTGCTCACTTCACTAAACAGCCTTCTATAAATCTATGGGGAAAAAAATGCAAAAGGACAGGGAAGATATAGTTGGATTTTCTTCTTGAGGTTATAAATTAAACCATAATTTTGCAAAGTTAATAGAAAACCTAGGTAAGTTGATGTGGCTACATGGCACTGTGAAGCAGCAATTCCAGTTCCAGTGGCAATATGGCTGCAGCAGCTGAGAAGGATAATGTAGCTCTACACCAAGCTGCGTTATTTCTAGTTTTCAGCCCAGCTCAGTCAGAGTGCGTTCAGCCGTGTTCACGTAGCCCTGTTCAAAGATACGTTCTCTGACAGACAGTTCTCAGTAATCAAGGTAATTAACTGGAAACCTGATTTGTGCCAGTGCAGGCGTATCAGAAGCAACCAAATATTACTTTTGAGCACATCAGTTTGTACCTCTTCAGCCTTTCCATTTGAGGGTCACAGAGGAAGTGTGGTGTTCAAAAGCAAAGCTGTATAAGATGGAAGAAATACGGTGAGAATGGAATAAATTATCCAGAGTAATTTATGTTTATTCATCAGGACAGTGTGCTTTCCTAGTGCTAACAACATCTACTGCTCAACATCTACCATTCCAAGGATCAATCCAAACAGCCCTGCAACAGGGACCCAGGGGCATTTCTCCATAGAGAGACTGTAAGAAATGAGGAAAGCTTCTGAGGGACAGCCCCAGACAGCCAGCTTCTTGCCCAAGTGTCTTCCCAGGACTCAAACCTCCCATGCACTTGAATTAAAGGTTTTAAAGTGTTGTTGTCATATTAATTAATTATTGTTGTTTATATGCCAGCAAGGCTTAGAGAAAACAAAACTTATCACATAAATTCAGCTGAGTCAGACACTTAACATGGAAATTTAAGGCCAGATGTTTGTTTGGCAAAACAGAAGGAGAAACCTGTGCAAGAGTCACCTTGATGTATCTTTAGCTACATTTTACATGCCAGTTTGCTCAGTGCTTCAGTTGCATGAGTGTTTGAAAAGGTGGAGGCGACAGTCAATTTGCTTACGGGTTTTGGGGGTAAGTCTGCTATGTTGAAACAGTAGAGATATGCAGAGATTGTGACAAGAGTGATGCAGAATGGTTGAATAATGAAGCAGCTCTGGAAAAAAAACAAAGACAAAACTAGGAAGAATACTGAGAAAGAATAGCAAACACACAAGAGTAGCTAAAATTATCCTGATAATTCTGAAAGCAGTGGGTGGCAAACTGAATGACACTTCTGTTTACAGGAGGAGCTATGAGCAGAGAGAAGCTACCTTAGCTGACCAGGAAGAACACATAGTTGCCTACCTTCAGAATCAGACTGGGAAAAAAAGGTGTAGTTGAAATTCATATCTGCAAAGGCAAGGTCTATTTGTAAGACTTCCTGCGCCTCCTGTTGTGTTTCCCCAGTGCTGCTGTGCTTCATTCAAACATTCAGAGTTTAGACAGATTTGGGTAAAACTCCTACTGCAGAAAACATGATTATTATGTACTGTGGGACTCTGGAAATCCATGTACCAATCTACTTAAAACATTGTTGTTAAATTCAGCTTTTAGAAAAGCCTTCAATGTTTCCCACCCATGCCAATTTCGCAAAACCAGCTACGTTACTGTTACTTTTTCTAGATAATGTGCTATTTCTTCTTTTCTTGACAGGCATACAAATGCGCTTAATTCAGTATTCTGTCTAAGAAAAATAACAGGTTTTGAAAAGCAAAAGATTCTGTTCTTCAAGTTTAGTTTCCAGTGGCAAAACACAGGCATCTCTGACAATGTGTGGCTCACTTGTAAACATATTAGTAGACACGGCATTTTGTACATTGAGTTTGATAAGTTAGCACAGGTTTGAACAGAATTAATGAGATATTTTATCTGTGCCAAGACAGGGGTTTTTTTGTGAAGATATGTATTAAATGTTCAGACATGGCCCAGTAGCTAATCAAGTACAAAGAGGCACTCACTTCAATTGTCTTCACTGACGTCAATAAGGACAAATACATTTCTCTATGGCAGAGTGACGTTGTTGGGTCATTTGCAAATAAGTAAAAAGTAGTTTTTAAATGGTTATGGGAGGAATAAAAAATGAACTCATTAGCTCAATAACCATATATGTAGCCTACGCAAACGTAATATTCTTGATGTGAACAGATCCATGGCTTCTTGCTCTTTTATTGATTTTGGCCAGTTTGGAGCAAGACCCATAACTATCCTACCAAGTCAATAGAGTTGGCTTATACTTCCACACTGTTCTAGTGTGCCATTACTTGTGAAGGGCATGACAGTTGCAACAGAAAAAGCTGTCCAGGCCTCAGTATAATCATGAATAGCAAAGCGTAACCATTATAATCAGTGGTATATTCTGAAGCAGGCATCCCATACTGCTTGGGACCAGAAATTCTACCCTGAAGTGTAAATGTGTTGGAAAAACACAAGTTCTGACAAACCTGAATTATCTGATGAAAAATATTGTGTTGTAGTTCTCTTTCTGCTCTGGTCCTGGAAATAGGCAAAATCTATATGGAGCAAGACATTTAAATAATTTGACAGGAGTCATGCATCAAGAAGATGCTCACATAAGCCTTTACAATCCTTCCTTTTAATTCTATTAGCAGGTCATTTTTGAGAAAACAAACATTTTTGAGAACAGAGACAACAACCCAAAAAAGGAGCATATTTTTTTTACCACAAAAGGGAACATTTCTTATTGATGCTCAAAATTGAAGGCTCTCTTTTTTCCTTTTTTCCTTTTTTCCTTCATTTTTATTTTTCTTATGAAATACCTTGCGATTTAAAATGGAGCAGCAAGGAAGCAGAGCTTCCCACAGAATATTTAAAACATTATTTGGAAGAAGACAGCAAGGTCAATGAACAGTGAATGTCAATACGTATTTTGGATGCAATCAGAAAATATTCTGAGAGTTGGGGCTGTGTCTGATCTCATCAATGTGTGTGTACATAAAGTCACACATAGAATAGCAGCCGAGTTTGTTGTGAATAGTGGGAAAAAAGGCAGGATTTCTCGGGTCCTTTCACATGCAATGTATAAATCTATTGCATCCATTACAACCAGTCAGGCCCTAACCAGAAGGCAGAAAAGTAAATGGAAATTAAAAAAAAGAAATTAAAGTTTGCTAGTGGCACTCTGGTTCTGTCACATATTTTATTTCATCTCTGGATTGCACTTATATGGCAAAATATTTGATCTAACAATGTAAAACCACAATAATAAAGATTTAATCCCAGTAGATTCAACTATTCTTAGGAACAATTATTTACTGGGAACACAGCTTATGTTTAATAGTAATTTCAAATTTCTGCTACTTAATTTTAAAAAAAAAATTATCTTTTGGAGTCTAGATAGGAAAAATAAATATTATCACAAATATAGAGCTACATCTGTGAGGTTTTATGCACTTCTGGTTCCCTTTTTAATGCCTCATAACCACATACAACAATTAAGGGAAATAAACATGACTTGTGGTTGAGGTGTCTTTGGCACTATACCTGCTCAGTGTACCTGTAGCTGTTACCTCCCACAGATTTCTGTGCCATTGGAGACCTGCAGGAACCAGCAGGGAGATGAGCTCTGAAATCCTGTTTCTCTTTAGCTGAAGAGACTGATGTTTCTGTTAAGGAAGCCATTTAGAGGCAATGTTACACGCTCACTAATTAGGCTACCCTTCAGACACCCTAGAGAGCAGATACTGACCTGTTTATCATCTAGCAATTACCTTTCTCCTACTCGTAAACTAAGAATCAGCTGAATGTCAAAATATTATCTTCAGTATTATTCGTCTTTTTATCCTTCTGAATGATACCTGTTGCCTCACTGAACACTAATTCCTATCTCTCTTCTAGGGACTATTTATCTGCCTCCACCTTACTTTGCTCCACCCAGTCCATAGCCCAATACGTAACTTTCTTCTCAAAAATGTCAGACAGATTATAAACTTAAATTTAAATAGTGATATTCCCTTGCTGTTCAGGAATATCTAGACTTGGGATAAAATGTCAAGTTTATATGTATAAAAATATAGACTTTGTTTTCTGAAGTTACTAACCTCTAGAAGTGCAACACATACTCTATAAAAGAAATAGTCCCTGTCAAAATAATTAGAACATAAGCCACTTAAGCATTTGCACTAAAGGTTACTTTCTTGACATGGATACTTTAAGTGTGATGCAACAGGAGAATGTGGTCACTGAGTGACATTGCTTCCTATTTTTTTTTTCATTTTATTTTTATGCTTCTGTATTTAAATCCAGTCTGAACTGTAGAGGTCTAGAAGAAAGAAGATGCTGTGCAAGTTACAAAATATGTGATTCATTTCATATGTGATTGATTTTCACATTTTTAGGTAGTTTCTTACCTCCAAATTGTGCAGGGACTGACTAGTTCTGCATCTGCTGGAGTGACATTTTAAATCTCATTTGGGAGATGCCTTGCTCATTTCTGCTGTGTTATGTCATGCTCTTACAATGTGCATTTGGGGGTTTTAGTAAACACTGTTTTCCTAAGAGCTATGGAATGATCCTTTAGCTTTAAATTATGCACCTGCTGGCATCATATTAAGGCCAAGAAGCTATGCTCCTACTATCTCTTGCTCATAAAATATTCAGATTCAATTAAATGACAACAGTGATCAAGGTGGAAAGGAGGGTCTGTGCGTTACTCCAGCTCAAGGGTAATGATAATTGTCACCTTTAAACTTACACAGCATAAGACAGTGATATTTCATTTTAAAAATAATGGAATTTCTACAACAGTCGTCATGAGACTTGGGGTTGCTTGTGTTTTGTGTTGTTTTCTTTCACTGAAATGCAAAACATCTGGTCTAAAAAGCTCACACCAATGTGTCAGACAAAGATTTATAGAATTACGGTGATTAAAAAGGAAAAGTGTTTCACAATAAACTGACACATCTGCCATGAGTCAATATTTACTTACAGGCAGCTTTTGACGTCTTATAGAAAAATAGATTATTGTTCTTCCTCTGCCTTCTTTTTTGACAGAAATAAATATTGCAAAAATGGAAAGAAATTGCACTTGGCTATTCTCTTTCAAGACATTGCACTGGTTCTAGGTGGGAGTAAAGGAAATTATGACATTTTACTATTTGTTTCAATATTGATCTGTCTAGGCTACATCTGTTCTTTCTATGGTCAGTTTTTAGCTGTCAATAAGACATTGTCCTCATAGCTACATTTGATTGCTTTGTGTATACAGCTGGGCTTGTTTAAACCACGCTGGCATGCACTACACATCTGTCGAAATTAGATTTTGCCTTTAAATTAACCAGGAAAGCTGTTCTACCCCTCATTCTATAATCTATGTTTTCAATGGATAGAACCATTTATTTTGGCACAAGTATAGAACCTACTTTCAGCACAAACTGCATGGGAAATTGCATTACATCAGATTTTAGTAAGGAACAAAAATCAGTTGTGAATCTCAATTTTAATCTTGTCTTCTTTCTTTTCTTTAGAAAATGTGTCAGGTTAAAACAAAAGGAGAACAATGATAATAACATTCCATGTAAGAATATACGTAAACATTCTGTTTTTGGAAGAGGGGTGGTTTTTTCTCTTTCTCAGAACAGGATAGATTCTCAGTTTAAAATTATACAAAATCCCCCATATGTTATTGAGTATCTCACTTGAAAGAAGTGAATAGACTGAATGCTTAAGTTGTCCTAGATTGGCCTAATGTCTAGAGTAATCTCTGTCAAGCTGTCCCTGCTGGGTAGCTCCCAGGTAGAGCATTACAGAATGCAATGACAGATTGCTTGAAAAGCAGGTTTGCTGATTACTCACCTCCCAGTTTGACCTTCTGAGGATATTTTAAAAAAATTCTAGGGGAAACATTCAATAACTTCAATAGAAACTATAAAAATACATTTGCTTATATATTTGAAATTAAGGTGTATAAAACACTCATAGTTCTGAAAATCAGAATATGTTAGCCAGCTTTTGGAAATGTCAAGATTTTGTGTGCCACACCATAAGCCTGTCAAACTTTTCTAAAATTCCTCTTGAACTTCAAAATATTCCATCTCTCTCAGAGCATGTCTCTCCTGTATGCACTCTCGTATTTTCAGAAAATTTGTAGTGAGATAATCTTGGGGTTTTTGCATCTTTTGTTCATCTGAGGAAACTGTCCCATGGATTAAAGATAAGAGAACAGATAGACCAGCAGACTAACAAACAGTGTGATTGGACATCCTTTCTTTGCATGAAATCAGATAAAACATGAAGCTGGTTTACTAAGGGTATAATTCAGTTACTAAGGAGAGAAAACAGTGCTATAAGACTTTGTACTCTGAAAACATCAGAGAAGAAATTGTGTGTGAAGTTGTGAATGACGTCTGGAGAAAAGTGCAGGTAGCACATTGATAAGCAAAAGCAGAAGAAAAATGCTCACACTTTAATGTCATGATTGTACTTTTAGAATTTCCAGGCATTGATTTGCCATAGATCCCATTCCAAAGGATTAAATGTATTGGCTTACTTGAGAACACCCAATTTAGCCTAAGGAAAAATGGGTCATAGATTACTGCTTTTCCAGGAGTTACTTTGAAGAATTTTAATGTAAGAGTAGACAGGAGAGGACTGAGTAGTCGTCATAAAATACCTTTAAGTTTTGAACTTGGTATAAGAACATCTGAGCAAGCTTAATGCACTGAGTACTGTTGCTGCAATAAAAAAAGGCAAGAACATTGGATTGTATTGCTAGAGGGCACACAGTATAAATCAAAGTAGTTGATACTGTATCCATGTAAGCTATAAATTGAACATTACTTAGAATGGTGTATATAGTTCTGTCACTATATTTTAGCAAGGGTATAACTGTGCCTGACGAGAGACTGTATATTATATTAACCTGTAGACTAAATTCATGTGCTGAAGATTTATGCAATAATAAGAATTGCAGAAAAACCCCAAACTTTCCTAAGCTTCTTTAATTAAAGACTATTCATTTATTGGCTAGTCTACAAAAGAGCTGTTGACAACATCTGTGAAACCCACTGCAAGTTAAATTTGGACTTCTGTTAAATATGAGGACTCCAAGTCCTATTTACCAGACCATACTGAGTGGCAGAATTCAGCTTCTCAGCAGTCATCAGCTTTATGGCTCACGCCTTGGAGAAGGTTGCCCAGCTCAATAAAATCCAGCGCTGTAGTCCAGGCAATGGGTGTGAGCACAGATCCAGTGAGAGATCCAAACCTAATCGACAGTACAGACCTGTGGCATGGTCCCCTACAGGGTATCTCTGGATAGTATGAAATTGATGGAATGGAATATTCTAAGTAATTTTACAATATATGCACCTATCCTTCCTAGGGAAATAGAATTAAATAGATTTCTTATAACTTGAAAGCAAAAAAACAGCATTAGTCCTGTTTTCTACTTGGAAAGAAAGTCTTCAAATAGGGTGTCAGGAAATACTGCATTCACTGTTTTGGGGAGAAAGCTTCTATATATGAGAAAAAAGAACTGGCTTTTTACTCTCCCTTGCCAATGAACATCACGCTGTTTTGATGTCTTCTGTTTATTATGTTTTTGCTCTGGGAATTTGAAGCTGAAATTCACTTCAATATTATCTTATTTTTGAAACAAATTGTTTCATTCCCTGATCCATCAAGTAAAGCACACAGCACTGGATTAATTTAGATTAAGAGAAACAGCAAGAAAAAAAAAAAAACAAAGGGAAAACTTCAATGAGACAACAGTGTGAGTGCCTTTTCTATAGGGATGATAGCATTGTTTCCAATCAAAGTAGCCCAAGAACTTTATCTGGAAGGGAAGTTCTGAAATTTAAGGGTGTAATAGATAAGCAAATAAGTGTCATTTTTCAACAGGAACTGCACATTTACATTTATAATTTTATTCTTTTTGGCTTGAGCAACAGTGAATGAACTGCTCCGCATTATCCATCTTTATGTTTTCTTTTCCTCTTGAAAATAATTTAAGTATGCATGTAGTAGAAGTGCTTGGATTTGTAGAATTTGTAAAGAGATACAGAAAAAGGTAGTAACTTATGTTGCATCCCAGTGACACTGAAAATTACCTTTTTTCCCTTAAATCTGTCACTTTAAATCTACTTGTTAACAGTTTATGATGTGGCTATCTCCTGTCTTTCTTTAGGCGTGGCAACAGGGAAAATAACGGTTCCTATATGCCATTTGAGCCAAAACAAAGTGTTAAACTTTAGAATCATATGGGAAATAGGCACACACTCTAGAGGTTCTTTTTCCTTTTCTATAGGTTCTTTCGCCAAGATATAGTTTTACTACATTCCTGCAGTATTAATGCTACTCTCAACTGACATAAAATCTGTATTCATAGGAACTTGGCAAATATTATCATAAAAGACAAGTTCCTACAGGTATCTTAGAATGCATGTACAAAATGATGACTTTACACAAAGGGCTTTCTGCAGCCTTCCAAAGGACATTGATCTAGCATGCTGTTTTCAGTGTGATATTTTAGATGATTGAAATATTCATGTAAGGCATTAGAAAGGGTCCCACAACTGGGAGTACCAGCCTTTTCCGATCACTGTCTTGAATTTATTCATTTCTATTTTGTATGAGACTGATGTTGCAGGGTAGATATTTTTTCCCAGCATATTAATGCTTAAAAGAAATAAAATAGACAGCAGATACATACAAATACATTGTTTTACCAGCAGCAAAGTCCTTATAGTACGAAGCAAATAGTCTGATGTTAAAGCAGAGACCCTGAATAATTGACAAATAATTCCTTTGCTCACAATAATACTGGTTGCTGTATTATATGCTCTTGATTTCAGCTTTTGTTGACAATTTTGAATCACTGTCATATAGCACTAATAGCTGTACATTTCTATGGTTCTTGGTAAATTTTTAGTGACCTTAAAGGAAAGGAATGCATTTCTGCAATATATTGCAGACATTGTGTGGAATGTATAAATGTACTAGAGGTGTCTGGCTTTTTTAATAAATCTCACCTACTTGTAATAATTAAGCTGCTTGCAAAGCTGCAGCAAATCTCAGAACTAGACACAACACACTTGCAATCTGTGAAGCAAATAATAGAACCTTATTTTCTAGGGACATTTTGAAAGAGTTCTTTTTCCTCTTGACTTGCCTTTTTGCAGCCACTGCTGAACTGAGGTCAGTGTTTAACTACCAGGTATGTACAGTTTGAAAATTGCAGTATCTAAACCATTCATGAAGCTGTACTCTACACTACATGAACTGGTATTAACCATTAAGCAGCAACAACTAGAATTTTTTTTTCTACTATTATTGTATTCTTAGGTAAAGGAATTAAATTTTCATCAAGTAAAAAAAGAACACCTGAATTAGAATTTATAAAATTTTTTAGTTACTATAACTAAAATAGTTATTATGAAATATCTTTTATCCTTATTGTTTTCAGAAAAAAAAAAAAACCCAACTATAGATATCTCACTTTCACTTCAAGGAAAAATCAGGAAATGTGAATCTGAGATGAAAGATGAACAGCTTAATTTCCACTGTAACCTACTAAAATAAGTGTTTCATGATCAAAACATCATGTCCACTGTAATCTTAATTCAATAGGATAATCACTACATCAAGGTTATTGTAAAGCCCAAAATGCTCTATGCGCTATATAGGTTGATAAGACTTTTGTAGCCAAGATGAGCAGTGAGTCCTTGTTGCTCTAGGCCCTTCTATGGTATCATGCAGGAGTTTAGATTATTTTAAGGATTCCGCAGAGAATATGACTGACAAAATTTTGATACAGCCTTCACTGTCTCAGTGAAAATATCTGCAAAAGTCTTCAGCTTTTTACAAAATCAGCTAATAGCAGGTGTCTTCAATTGGTAATACGTGATACCTTATGTCAGACAGCAAAATACTGTACAATAATTGGTGAATATTCACATGCCATTTCTCAGAAAACACATATTATAAAGCACAGAAATATTATACTGTGATTCAAGTCTATACTTCATGAGGATTTTCTGTATTTCTTCTGTGAATGTTTGATGTCACTCCTTTATTGTCTCTTTTTAAAAGTCTCCCTTTATGACTTTTTCAATTGCATGTGGTCTTCAATCCTTAAATCTTATTACCACATTTATTGAAAGAAATCAAATCCAAACAAACAATTAGAAATAGAAGTAAACTGAGAAGTTACTGCTCTATCTGTAGATTTCAGATCCCCAAACAATCATCATTCAAACTCATAAGACGTTCTTGTATCCAAATTCTACCAACTAGGCCCTTCAAGTCTAACAACGCATTTGGGAAAAATTAATTTTTATGAAAGCTTCATTTTCTTTCTTATAAAAAGCCTCTGAGACACATAAAAAGCCTCTGAGAGCCTCTATAAACAAGATTACCCCAGAGAGCCAGGTACTTATAGCACATATATAATGAAATATCCACCTCTCTTGAGTAATTATGTGTATACCAAAATGTTTACCGGTAATTGGGAAATCTGACCCACAACCTACCCAAAGTGTTGGGTTTTTGTCTGGTATTTGATGAAGTTATGTGGAGAAAAAATGATTGCCAAGAATTATACAGAATATTCTTTCATCATCATACATTGCAGAAGCAGGATGGAGGAAAAAAACAGAAGAGGTGAGATGAAAGGAGAATTGCAAAGGGAGGCAGACTTCAAAAATAAGCTCTGTGATCTCTCTGTGTTTCTCTCGAATGGGTGTCTTCCCCTCTGACTAGCTCAATGTTGTATTAAGTAACAGCTATGTGGCATTTACTGCATCCTCTGTTCAGGGAAAGGCAAAGAAAACACTGTATTACCCATTAGGATGAATCAGCTTATCAAATAAAAAACAACTCCAATTTTCATCTACAACTTGAAGCAAACTTTTTTGAAGGTTGCATATATGTACAGTCGTGTCTGCATGAATACATATGTATATATCAGAATATATATATACACAAATATAATGCTTCTGAAAAGTCTATGAAGGCTAATGTCACAGCTTTTTATGCTTACCTCCACGAGTGTCCATTTTCTTTGAATCTGACTAGGACAGGGATGTCTTCAGTCAATAACCTCATTCATCACAGTTGACAATTGTAACAGCAGTTTTGATGGGAACATTTAAGTCATAAAAGGATGCCTTCAAGCACTCCTGATGCCTTCTGGGCTATTTTCACAAAAAACCTCATCAGTATTAATGTAGCATTAAGTATGGATGTCTTTGCCAGATAGTAGTAATGAAAAATTGCCTGAAGGTTTACCCCTACTTTTGCAGTTTCCTGCCTCCCTTACTTTATCTGGTCACATCAGACAGAGGTGGATTTTGGCTAGCTACCTCAGATGACAAGTGTGAAAGGACCACACCATTCCAAGATGAAGACAAGGTTGTGGCAGCGTGCTGTGGCTTTCCTCCCTTCCTTTTGACATCAGGAAAGAGTTGCAAGCAGCTGCTTATCCTCGGGCCCCACTCCTACCTATTCCAGACACAGCAAGGTATATTAGTCACCATCGCTCAGTTTCCTCAGGGTGCAATACTTGTATTCCTATGAGTCTGAAGTGTCTCTTGTATAATTACTTTTTTTGCCTGCCATTTTGGGACTTTTTCTGCTATGGCTGGTGGGTTACTTACAACTGTCAGTATTGCACAGAACACCCATTTGACAATGGTGTGGATCATTTGTCTTTCATGGCATGATCCCTGTAAGTGATTTTAAATAAAAATCCTTCTACAGTGTGTGCAGTCCATTGAGACCAAAGAGGGTATCAGAAAAAAACTGACTCATTGCTAATGATGAAGAATTAAGATTTCTCTTGGCCTACCCCGCTCTGCATTTTACTTTTCTGTGGTTTTATATTGCTATATGTCAGGGTAGTGCCAAATTGCTTTCCAGATAAAATAAACTTGCAGAACAGTTCCCGGGAATTGTTTCTGTTGCATGTGTGATCTAATCTATAAAGAGCTAGAGTATGGGCTTGAGCCTTACTAAGTGATTATTAATACTGTTTAATTGTGAACAGACTACCAAGCTCCACATCAGACTTTCTAACTTGAACTCTGCAGACAATATTTGGACACATTTCCGGGATTGGACAAACCAAAGACTGTTCCAAATAAGCAACCATCCTCTTTTGAAGGGGATATTAGTTTTTCAGTGTATCAAGGACCTGTTGCATTTCATACTTCCCTTCAGGACCAAAGAATGGACTGTTGCACTTTTCCTTTGGTCCCCTTGTCTTCTGAAGTGTCACATATGATTTTTTAAATACTCTGCTGAGGAGGAAACACTCAAGCATAAAGCTCAACGCCCACAACTTGAGTGGAAAATCTCCACTCCTATTCACAAGTCATCCTCAGATGCCCTCTCAGACACTGCTGAGTTTTTTGTCAACTGAGTTCCTTCCTGTGGTCATGCACAATACACTACACCTAAGTTGCTCTGATCCTTTTCTTCTGACCCATAAAAAAGAGGTCTTCTATACTGAGCAATTGCATCATCCTCTTCAGTGCATAGAAAGATCTGTATTCAGTCTCCAGGCCTGCAAGGAGAAGGACTGGGGACTTTCGAGCACATAGCTTTAAAGATCTTTGGTGCTTTGAATTATCTCCAATTATGCTTTTATTTTTTCTTCAAAAATATACATGTATATTAGTACAAAGCTCCTGGCTCATGCCCTCTCTTTCTCTCTCTCTCTCTCTGTCTCTCTGTCTGTCTGTCTGTCTCTCTCTGTGTCTCTCTCTCTCCAGGCATCAATTCATAAATCCAATTATCTTTCATTCAGTCCTTCATTTGACTTTTCCTCATTTCTAAAGATCCCAGCTGTGCTAGTTTATTGTATATGCATCCAGCATCAGAACTAGTGAGCATTTTAAAAACTGCTGGAGCACCTACAAATTTACTCTTATGTAGGTCTTGACTGGTTAACTTACCTAGCGTTGATAAAAACTTTTTGACTTTCATTTTCTTGAAAAATATTTACAAAGGAAAAAGCCTGAAAAGTGGAAGTAGAAGGATCTCCAGTAATCACCAGCCAACACAAACATCTCATATTTATTTCTTTTCTTTTCTTTTCTTTTCTTTTCTTTTCTTTTCTTTTCTTTTCTTTTCTTTTCTTTTCTTTGACCATAAATAAAACAGGAAGAGAGTATGTAAACTGAGGTCACAGAATCGGTCAACTTGTAAGTACAGAAACTCAATGGGTATGATTTTTATTTTTTTTTAATTCTGCTAGAGGGAAGTTTGGAGACTGATTTTTCAAGAGATATTATATAGCAATGTGTCTTACTTCTACCAGAAGACAGAATCAACTCTGTTGACTTTAATTTGAGCTTTTTTTTTTTAATGAGATAATCTTCCTATCTCTTCCTCACAGATCTGGCAGTAATTTCTTCTTACTTAGTGAATAAAATTGGTGCTTTGATGAAATGAGAGTTTCTTATTCTTGCAATCTCAGCAGTGCTGTCTTTAGAGTTACAGGAATGGTAAATCTTCTCTCTCATTAGCAGTTGCGTTAGGTTGTAGTCAAATAGAGTTGAAGCAAATCTCTCATCTTTGTAGCTTCGAATCTATTTTATAACAGTTTGCCAAGAAAACATGTTCACTATTTTCATAAAACATTAGGATTAGTTGCCAAATTAAGCTAGTTGAAATAAAGATAGAAACCTCTACTAGCTATTCATTATGTATGTGTGCTGTGGTGTCATATTCTGAAGTACAGTTGGATAATTCCTCCATTTTGATTCACTGATGGAAAACTCAAAGATATTGCCATAGAGATCCATTAATGGGAAAGAGCTAGATTTATATCATTTAGGCACTGCAGAATATTGATAGATAATAGAAATTAGATTAGAATTTTGATGGCTGGAAGAAATATGGGTGGGCACAAAAAGAAAATCTGTTTTCAAGTCCGTTTTTTCTTTTCACTGCATGTGTTTCTTGTTGGTTTCATTTGTTTTTTTGCTTTTTAGGTTTAGTTAATTTGTTTTGTTCTTTGAGAAGGGGGAGATGTTCAGGGACATCTATTTAAGGTAAATAATGCAAAGAAACTCCTTTAGCAAGCCATCAATTAGCCATGTTTAGAGGGAGGGTAGCTCACAGCTCTGTAACACTGTCCCCAGTGCTGTATTAGTTCTTCAACCAAATGAAAGAACTGAGAGAGATGAGAGAAAGCTGAGCAGCCACCAGCACTTTCCTGTGTTTAATAATAAATTGACAACTTTCTACATTTGCAGGGATTAGTAACATAATCAATTACTGGAAAAATTAAGTATTACTGAAAGGACACAGCCTCGTGCAGGACCATCAGCACCAAGAGAGGAGACATTGCTTCCTACAGAAAACAGTTCCTAGGGTTTGAAGGCCTGTCCCTGAGTCACTACTGTTATTCTAGTGAGGCTGATGAAAAGCCATTCAGGGTTGAAAATCCTCTTAAGGGTGAAGGCTTCACTCATGGTCATACTGGAGAGTACAGAGAACAAAGATGCTGCCATATGGAAAAGGCAAAGAGACTCTGGATCTGTGTGTTTTGAAAGCTTGACACTGTAGCTCTTAAGCAGATTGTTTTCAAAACAAGCTTCACTGGCTGCAAACAAGTTATTTCTCCTTTCTCTGCCATGGTAGGTTAACTTTCAGACTAATTTTAACAGCAGCTTCAATTTTCCTAAAAAGTTAGCTTGGCAGTCTCTGCAAACATCTGGAAACCTGTGACTATTATTACTGAAGGGAACACACACCAGGATTTAAAGTTCCATGGGTTCCCCTCTCACCAAAAAGTTCCAAAGTAAGAATAATTTACCTTAGAAATAGACAGGCAGATGTAATGAGAGACATCTGTGTTTCACAAATGTGGCTGCTTTGGGGATTTTTTAAGTGAACTACTTTTGTAAGTGAAGATGCTCATTCACAGAGAAAATTTCTCTATAACAAAATTAATTATCAAAATAGATAAAGACAAAAGATAAAGTCATAGAGCTTCAGGTGTCATCTCTGAACAAACCTTATCAGGATCCTGAACAGGTATTTCCAATAGTATATATTATTTTCTTACTTGCTTTAAATATAAGTTTCATTCCAACACATAAAAAAACAAGTTCCAAAACATCAAAAACTCCCACAAAATTGAAATCTTGTTTTCTTGCTGTGTCTATTCACAACAGTGTTTGTTTTTTGATCACTTCTAAGGTCTTTTTTAATTAATTCAAAACATGTAACCAAAATAATCCCCCATGAAATATTGAAATTGCATTTTACTTGCCAAAAAGGCGTTGCCTTATCCTCATAGATTATTTTCAATGAATATTTATCACTTTCTCTAGAGTGACTAAATTCCCTATACATCATTTTCATACCATTCTTTATCTCAGAGAAGATGTAAAGTCCCAAGTTTTTCGTTCCATAGATAAGAAATTGATTTGTTTTCCTGACTGCACCTCTTTTTCTGTCCTGAATTTCCATTGGTACAATTAGTCCCCCAAGGTGTACACGAGGTGTGCGAAATTGAGTCAGCCCAACAAGTCTAAATAAAACCTTTAGCAGCATTTCCTATGTACCCCTTGGAGAAATTGTTGTGTTTCTAAACATTCCTCATCAAAGGCATATAAAACAGGAGAATCTGTTGAAGATGTGAAGACCTACTGAAGTGATTTGCCTATTACTACCTGTTTCTGCTTCTATTTTTGCCTACCTGTTACTAATCTCCATAATCTAATGAGCTCACTGTAATTTAGTTGTAGGAAGGAGAAAGGCCACAGAACAGTCTTAATTGAGAATAAAATTATTTTTGTAGGCACAACTCATGAATCCATGTTTGTACAACATCAGATTTAATAAGCTATGTGGAATTGAATCCTGAGTTTCTTGCCTGAAAAGAAAAATCTGTTGAAGTGATGATAAAACAAAGCAGATATTCCATGAACTTTTACTTCCTGATGACTTTTCTGTAGCCATAATTTTGCCTTATAGCCTATTATGTCTTTGACCTGATCTACAAATTGCCAAGTGCTTCAGACATAAAGGTGTTTAATAGATGACCAGGCACTCAGCATTGCACTGACTAAGGGTTGATATGTGGGAAACAGTGCTCAGTTCCATATTTCTAATTGATCGTGAACCTCAAAATTGTATTCATATATTTAATTACTGCTGTAAAGTGATTGGTGAGAAATACTGATGCTGTCATTTTCATTTATAATTAATTAAACTGACCTTTCCCACTTACAATTTATTTATGCGCAAAACCTAAAAAGAAGATATATTTATTTTTTAAGTTTTATTGTTTTAATTATTCAGACCTCTGGCTTCTGGACATACACTCCAGAACAGGAAGATTTAAGGCTTAACTTTTTTTCTAATGGGCTATATCATTAAAATGGAATGAATACTCCTTATGGACACAGTATTTTGAAACAATTCAGGTTATCCAGGCTTTAAGATGATCTTTTATTAAAGAATATACCTTAAACACTGTGTATTGGGTTTGTATGGCCAGCTTTTCAAAGCATGGGACTACAGGGGTGGCTTCTGTGAGAAGCTGCCAGAAGCTTCCTCTGTGTCAAGCAGAGCCAATGTCAGGTGGCTCTAAGACAGAGGTGCCAGTGACCAAGGCTGGGCCCATCAGAAATGGTGATAATATCTCTGTGATAACATATTTAAGAGGGAGAAATAAAAAAAGAGCAGGTGGATGCCTAAGAGGAGGCATCCTGTGAACCTGCGACATTTCATGTGACCTTCTATGTGAAATATGAAAGAAGCTTGCTTGGTAATCTATAATTCTATAATTGGTCTTTCTAGGTGTTTGCATTTTATTTACAGTCAATGGAGAATCAGACATCCCCAGATGCTGAATCACCTTCAATATCTCAGACACATATTTTTAAGTGAAAATAATTACTCCCTGAAATCCATCTGAATATCTTAATGGTATTCAGATGCCTAACATCCAAATAAATTGATGAGAGATGAGCACTTAGATACCTTTCAGGATCTAGATCTTGAAAGCCTCTGACCCCTAAGAAGCTGGTAAGATCAAAACATTTTTAGGTCCTTTGAGAACATTTCTTTAGGTCCTTTGAGAATATAGGCCCATATTTTGATAATAAAGCATGTAGAATTCTAAATAATGACTGAAATAGCTGAAATGCAACATTTATATGAACACACACACACACTAACAGCCAACCTAGAGATTTCGTTTCCTTCATATTGTGTACAATCTTAAAAGGATTAACAAGCCTAAATACCTATATATGGTTTAGAGGTATAATAGCCCATCAATATTTACTTAAAACCCCATAACTTTAGAACCCTCACTGTTAATTACTCCTTTCAAAAGCATTTGAAGGAGAAATTTTTACATTAAAACGTTTGGGGTGCGGAATCTTTGCCACACATCACATATGAAAATTGCAGATGCAAAGAACAACAATTTTAGAAAAGTAACTTACAGCAACTACTGTGAAAATTACTTTCTTTTAAACAGTGGGAAAGTATATGTTAGCCTGATGTCTATACATGCAGGCAAATTTGTAAACACTTGAGTGTAGAGTGCTTTTAAAGAATACACTGGAGCAAATATCTGTATACAGACAACTCTCCTCCTCCATGTTTGGTCATCTGCAAAAGCAAACCTTATCTAACAATTTGTTTCATAGGGACAATTCAGAGTCTGTAAAGGAAAGATAAACTGAATGGGGGTAAGTCCGCATCTCAAGAGCAAAGGGCCGACTTTTTGGATATTAAGTTAGGTGGCTCATTTATCCCAGCTCTACCACCCTTGATAAAGTTATATGAAGTAACAAGAGAATCTCTATGCCAAAAGATGTAAAAGAACTCAGACTAAGAATTAGGGTACTCATGAAATAAATAAGACTAGAACAATCAAAACCCTGTCTAATTTGTGTTCAACTACTTCATCTTTTTCTATCATAATTCTGTGCCTTGTACACAGCTTGTAGACATAATCACCACAAAGACATGTAACTTTTTGGGTTCTTCTGGCCTAAGTCTGCTGTAAATACTTCTAGAAGAAAGCTGAATTAAGTAAATGCTGATTACAGTGTTCTATATTTTCTTTTTAAGCTATGAAAACATTTATATTAACATGTAAAACTTCTAGGGCTAATATTCACGTGAATGGAAGTTTTGAATCATAACAAAATGGAAAAATAAACCTCAAACTGGACATATGAATTGCCTGAAAATGCTGACATCTGATATATTCAAAAGCTATTCTTTTGAGAGAACTTGCATTAATTTTGTCTACAACCTCTTACATTTAGGCATCTTTTGAGCAGGAGAAAGCAGATCCAGATACCAAAACCAAAATAACCACACATTAAGGGCATCAAATATTAATTGGAAAACACATTAAGCATTCATGAAATAACAACAGAAATTATAAGATTACTTCTGTGGCTGGTATTGAAAATGTTTTGTTGTCTGTATGCTCATAATTATATCAGTGTATGTATTTATATCTTTCTTTAGCAGTGTGATAGAAGAGAAATACAGAAGCAAACACTCATGAAAAATCTGCCTCATGGGATGCCATGGAAATGGATGAATGACTAATTATTTAAACTTGTTTTGGGGTTCTGATTCTTGCTTTTAATTCAGGCCCATCTGATGGGCCTGAATTAAAATGGCTCTTTCTTGTAAACAAGTTTTTGTGCATAACTCAGGAGTGGAGACCACAGGAGGGGCAACAGTTTAAACACACACCCCTACAGACAGCACATATAAGAAAGAAAGTTTCCTGTAAACATTACTAGTCCTCCTAGACCAGAAGGGTTTGCTCAGGTCCTGGATGACAACTAATTGCAGGAAGGGAAGACTTAGGACACTCCTGATTCTAAATGACAGAAAGTCTGGTTGATACATAGCTTGTCTGAACTGTGAGAGACCCAGACTGAGCCAATGTTTAAATTTAGGCTGCACACAAATAGAGTGTGAAGGTCTATCCCACTCTTGTTTAGCTATAGACTATTCTATCATAGATTTTTTCTCTTTTACACTCTTCCTTAATTTTCTGATGAAACTCAGTTTGTCTTTCCCTGATGAGCACAGAACTGAGTTTAAGCCTTCAAAAAGAATTTCTGGGCACATGACAACTCCTTCCATCTTACTTGGATTAAGTTTTAGACAGATCCTTTTCATATAGGTATTAAACCTGCTGAAGAGCCCACAGAGCTGCATGAGGGTGCTATCTGCAGATAGTGAAAAATAAAGCTGCTTGTTATCTTCATAGACCTGAAACTGGACACCATGTTAGTTTTATAATCTTCCCAATTTTAGTATACACAGGACTCTACAGGTAAGTAAGATCAAGGTAAAGGATTAATTGCCTGGTGAGTCCTTTGAGATTTATTTGAGGAGAGATGCCAGTATTTATTCAAATTGTTCCACTCTGGAAGGATATTTAACAATATCTTTTTATTAAGTATGTATATTTGAGGCTTTCTCTATACATGCAGTCTCATATTTGGTACACCTAGAGAGTTCTCTGTTGAAGTAAAAAAATGAGATCTTTGCCAGGACTATAAAGTAACAGATCTGTCTCCAGACCCTATGTCTAGGATTTCAAATACTTGAAAAGTATCAAAGCATTGTAGTGTAGACATTTGTCCATTGGCAACAGAACAGAGGAAAAATGTTCATAAATCAAACAATTTTTTCTTCAAAGATGAAATTCCCGTATTCAGACAGCTTAATACAGTTGCTCCTATCCATTCACAGGGTCAGGCTTATTTGGAGCTGCTCTTCCGTATTGATGTAAAATGTGAACATTTTCCCCTATGGTGCCATAAAACACTCATTTTGCCTCTCCCATTAGGAACTTCAGCAGACACTAATTAACCCTCTGGAGAAAATGTTTATAAAAATAACAAGGAATTATTAGTGATGAAGCAGATTTTTCTCCCCCAACAAAAAAGTCAAACTGAGAGCAAATGCATTATTGTTAAATTGTGGAGTTAACTCACTGGTTGAAAATTTTAATGAGCTGAGACACATGACTAGAAAGGTTTTTGAAAGAGGCAGAGTGTGTGTGCATGTGTGTGTGTCTTCCCAGATGAGAATTTCTCATTTCTGAGTAAGAATGTCAGTCCATTAGAGAATATTTTCTGAAATGTACACATTTTTAAAGAAATTTTGTACTTTGTTGTTTATGAAGATCCGTATGATTCATAGAAGGGGCAAGGCCTTTCACCTTTTATTCACAAAAATATAGGTAGAGGTGAAACAATCTTATTAGGGATATTTTTTAACAGGGGCAACTTTATCTGTGCAGGAGCACCACCAGCCCAGCAATAGCTCTGACTCAACACAGTTTTATGATGGCTTAGAGACTTGAAAAATCTTTGCCCTAATTTTTCCTGTCAAGAAGAAATACGTATATTGTGTTATTCTCCTTAATATATTTTTTCCTCACCTAATAATTTCTTTGTATATAAACTGTTTATAATTTTAATAAATGAGATTTTTTCATACATAAAGTTTCAAGATTGAGACTCTAATAATGTTTTTTCAGTTCTATACAATAGCAAATATTTTGACTATAAAGCTTTTCAGATTTGTTTTCTGCTATCTCCAAAACAAATGTATCAGCCTTTAAGTTTCCCCTTACTGGTTCTCAATTTACTGATCTCTATTTCTAGTACTTCCCTTTTCCTGATAAACTCTCCTTATAAGAAAAAAAGAAACAATTGAAACAAATAATATCTCAAATAAATTTAAATTGGAATACAAAATTTTTGAAAGTTGTGTGAATTAAACATATTTTTGCATTTCGCTCCCTCATAGGTGATGTGTTCTTTATCCAAAGTGATAAAATTTCATCTTGTGTTTCTTTTCTAGCACTGAATAACAAGAAAATGATTCACAAAACCCTTTGATGGCTTGCAGTATTTAAAAAAATCCAGCAACACTTAGCTCTAGTGTTTACTTTACTTCGCTATAACAGAATATGACCACTTGCAAATTGGGTTCCCATACTTTTGAACTTAAGAGAATTTGGTCCTTAACATAAGATGGATAGTTTGCTCCAAACGAGATAATGTTTCATTCCACTACACAAAACATACATAAACAAAGAGGATTATAGAAATCGCTTACTAAATGTTCAGGAGGTCACAAACATGAATTGCTGCTTCTTACAGCCCTTGGCTTCTGTTTCTTTTAAGATGGACTATATCCTCAAAACTATTACAGAAGCTTTGTAACTTCTTAACTTCTTAGCTAAATCAGTGTCTCTTTGGAAGGCAATGGAAAAACGTTAGCTGTCCAAGTACATTTATGTCTTCAAAGAGAAGAACTCAGTATTCATTCACTACTACATATCTGTACTACGTGCTAATAGTTTTCCTAGGACTGTGTGGGAAAGGGTTGACTGAAATGAAGAAAAAGCTTTCTTTCAAGCATTTTTCATAAATAAAATCAAACATAATCACAGAAAATTATGAGCAGAATAAAAAATGCACGCTCTTTCTTTGAGAATTACATTTTTGTTTGAAGAGGTCGCTTCCATATTGTTTAAATATAAATTTATTTCTTATACAGTGTACTGAGATCACTGGGCTTGCTTCCATTCTGTCCGACATCCAGTGGGAGGGTAACACACAGTGCCTTAACCCTCTCATTCCCAAAATGCTACTACAATTTAGCTGAGTTGCAATGGAATATATTGACTGCTGCTGACTGGTGAAAATCTCTTGTTACTTCCCTCCTGCCAAAGGAAGCATGATTGAAGAATCAACTCTTGTAGCTATATGTATATAAACATTATGTGTTATAGAGTGTACACTCTCAATGCAGCCAAAAAGATGTCAAGACACTCAACACTATTGTAAAATACATATATCAGCTCAGCCCTATTGCTCCAGAAAAAGGAAAAGAAATCAAATCCCTCTCTGGGAACAACTGCATATCCAATCTGATTCCCCTAATGCACATTTCAGAGATCAGAATATAGAGTTAATGCTAGACACAGCCTAAATTGTAAGGAATTCATCTAATTCTAAAAAAGCTTATTTCTCCATATGAAATAATAAAAACAACAGAAATAAGACTTGGAAAGCTGAATTTCACGTGTCCACATCAGATATGAATCTCAGATTCTAAAGATAACACCTCATCTCTAACTGTTAGTTTGCTTCCTCTTTATTATGAAACAGTAGACTTCAAATAACGTAAAAGTAATGAGAATCACATTTGTATATTAGAAACCACTACATTTTATTACTATTTCTCTGCTTTGAGCTGGTAACTTCTATTGACCAAATCATAATATCGATAAGAATACCTAAACAAGAAACTAAGACAACTTGGGATGGAGTCCATGGCTTAGCACTTATGTTAGAGCTACGAGAGTATCTATGAGAGTAGCTCAATTTTCTTCAGTCGCCTGGATTAAATGGATACCCCATGGCTCTCTGTACTCTGAAGTTTCTACAATAGGATTTAGGAGTCCTTTGGAATGCTCTGCCAAAAACTCCAAGAAACAGGCAATTACTGTTTCTTTAACACAGGTAAATTCAGCTCTCACTCCATCATTGAAAGATATTTTCAAAGATAATGTTATGCCTTTATTCACTTTTACATCCAAATTTTCAAACTTTTTCTAAATAACACAGGACACTGTGCAGGTTTCCGCTGCCAATTCTCACCAGCAGCTCATGCAGGGGGAAACCACCACTAGTTGCTTGTTCATACATCTAAGGCCTTATCATGACATCTGGTGCATAACACTCAAGCTCAGATTTTCAGATCTAGAGGAGAGCTGTCAGTTTGGGAGCCTGTCTTGAAGATCCTTTTAAAATGTCCTTTGGAAACTCATGGTTTAGTCACATACCTGAGAAGAACTATAACAGAAAATGAGCCTTCAGCTCCAAACTCCCTGTCCAAATGACATAGGTCACCTGAACTAGAAGTTCTGATCAACTGACTATGATGCTGCCACACTGAAGTTGTTGTGATATTTCTTGCCTTATTGGGTACAAAACCAAGAGAAACATAGCAAGTTGTCTGGAACTGAGAGTTCTAGATCACTAAATCCCACAAGAGACATACTTCTTTGCCTGAAGAGAGCAAAGTGCTTGTTAAGGACAATTCTTTGTGCCTAATTTCACAAGTTTACTTGACAATCACCTTGCTCTTACATAAATTTCTTCCACAGATCTTCAAATATTTTCCTGTTTTCTCCTGATTTTTTTCCCGTTCATTCTTTTTCACTTTTTCATAACTCTGTTGTTCCTCTGGAAACCTTTCTGCTCTTGAAAATTCACATCTGGCCAGTTTCTTTGATGAATATGCCTATCCTGTGCCCTCAATGTCTCCACCAAAGACAATACAGAAGTCATCAGGTGCAACAGTGAGATGAAGTAATGCACAGCTATGACAAAAATCAAATAATGTAAGGATTCCTAGAGCACCCACAGACCACGGCATGGAACAAACAAAGCTCAGGTCTTTGACTATGACCTAGCAAGGTGTCATACCTGAAACAGCCACAAGAAAAACAATGACCTGTTTTCTTTAGTTTCTGATATAAAAGAGTTGATTTTTTTTCTGTTATGTTGAATTTTCTTTGGTTAGACCAATTACAACATTGTTCCAGTCAGAGTCAAAGAAAAACCAGCAGCTGGCCTATGTCCCCATGATATACTGAGAGGTGACTATTACAGACACTATTCATTCACAGTCTTAATTTAGCAGCCCTCACACATTAGCTATGTCTGCCCCCCACACCTCCTGTAGGTAGTTGCTGCTACTGGAGTTTTCACTCTAACCCATTTCATCCACATTTGATCCAGAGGTCTTCTTTGAATTTTTCAGCTTTTTTTACTCTGCTTTATTAGACAACTTCTTACTCTCAGTCTATCAGTTTGAGGGAAAGTCACCTAATAACAGGTGAAACAGTCATTCTGAAAAAAACAGGGAAAAATAAAGTATGTTTATTGTGTTTTACCAATGCTCTTTGTCAATCACTCTTTTTTTAAAAAATGTGAATCTTCTTTTTAATTGAAAAATATACTGTGTGTTAAATGCTTTAGGTATACTGCATACAAATGATTTTTTTTAATATGTTTTGCAAATGTTTCTGTAGAAAAAACTTACTGCAATAATTCATAATTCATATCTTGCAACCAACTCAATTTATGGCCTTTGATTTCAAAGTTCTTCTTGAATAAGCTTCCTGCAGTCAGCTAATTAAAATAAAATAAAATAAAACTAAAGTTATTGAGATCATATCAGAGTCCAGTAATTCCTTGTTCTTGTTAAAGCATAGTAACACCATATGCCTACATTTTCATCTTTATTCCTAACACATGCTTCAGGTTCAGCTGAATATTCTTTTAGAAGCATACTGTCAGTAAGAAGGACATTATTTAATTATGAAAGCTCATCAGTATATGGATTACTTTTTTAACTGTAACCTAAAATATCTCAACTGAAATAACAGAGGCAAGAAAACATTTTGATTTGAAAAAAGAGCAAATATTTACTTTAGCCCTTAATGAAAAATCTGGTACTATCATTGTAGAAGAAAATTATTAGGTCCTGGTACATTATATACAGCTGAGTTCTCCTATATGAATACCAGTAACTTCAACAAGACTGAATGGGAATCACAGGAGAGAGGAAGGAATAAAGGAAAGTAAGTATTGACCATTTTGAAGTACAAAATCAGGTGACCATCAGAGGTGGGCTCTGAGTCTGAGTGGGAGAGCAGTGAATAAAGTTGTATTATGTAACTCAGCATTTCTTTTCCCTTATTTCATGTGGTGTCAGAATTTATTAATTCATCATGAATATGATTTTATATGAGGAACAGAAATGGGTGTGTAAAATCATTATTCATTGATGTTAGAAAACATGGTAAGTGATCACAGTACTGTTCTGTGCAAATCAGGCATTCAGGAAGCTCAGTAGCTCCTTGAAATCCTATGGTAAGTATAATATAGTAGCTTCACTCAGCAAGGTATGAACACTCATAAGAAGGCGAACTGTATGCAATTCTTTCTCCCCCCACCACATCTCAAATAAAGTGTACAATATGATTAGTCTTTGACAATCCTAAACCATTCAAACCTAGCTGCATAGCTGTTATATGCATTCCTTCATTGCATTTATTTTCCTGGAAATGAATTAGTCCATCTTTCACTAGTGTCTTGATGATAATCCTAGCCTTCTTAAGCTTCTCAAATTTAACACAGCAAAGCAGGAGTTCATTAGCATTCCTTTCTGCCCTTCTCAGGGAATCTGCCTTGATTCCCTGTTACATTTGGCCATACTATTATTTTCTTTTCCTATCAAACCTTTAATCTTGGTATAATCCTTAGTATTATACTGTCCTTGTTTCAACTGGAATAGAATTTATTTTCTTCCTTATAGCTGTTACAGTGCTGTGGTTTTCATTTAGGTTGAGAATAATGTTGATAATGCAACAATGTTAGTTTCTGCTAACTAGTGCTCATAGTAAGTCAAGGACTTTTCAGCTCCTCATGCTCTGCCAGCGAGACTGCTGTCAGTTCACAAGAAGTTGGGAGGGGACAGAGTTGAGGCCTCTGACCCAAGCTGGCCAAAGGGATATTCCATACCATATGATATCATGATCAGTATATAAACTGAGGGTGAAGATGGCCAGGGGCCAATGCTCAGGAACTGTCTGAGCATCAGTCGGTGAGTGGTGAGCAATTGCACTGTGTGTCGGTTGTTTTGTGTATTCTAACCTGTAAATTTTTGCAATTATAAATGTTATTGTCTTCACTTATATTATCATTCTTATTGTGATTCTTTTCTTCCTTTTCTGTCCATTAGACTGTGTTTGTCTTAACCCATGAGTTTTCTTACTTTTCCTTCTCTCTCCCCCATCCCACTGGCAGCAGAGGATTGAGTGAGCAGCTTTGTGTGGCTATCATTGACTGAGGTTAAACTATGTCATATGACTACAAACATATTTACAGCCCAGTTTCTTTCTGTAAAAAGCCTTAGATTCAAGATCAGATCACTTGATTTGACTGGACTGAGTCTAACTTGACCATTCTCACATCTTCCACTCGATGTACTATAACTTCCTTTTCTCATTTGTTTCAATATTCACTTCTGACTTTTCTAGTTTTTCCAAAGTTCTATTATTTTTTCTGTGATCTCATTTCAGTGCAAACAACACTCAACTTCCTTGTATTTTGAAAGCGATATATCCCTTGTTCCATCTTAGTATCTGAACATGCTTTATTTGTTTGTTTTTCTACTGTTTTCCTTTCCAAAAAGTGAAATCGCCTTACAGTTTTCCAAACAGCAATAAATACCTTTACTTACTGCATCAAGTTCTGTCAAAATTAAGCATTGCTGTGAATGAAACAAATACCAAAGGGAGGAAAAATAGAGTCTAAATGACAGAATAATCATGTTCTATTTAATTGAGACAACACAATTTTAAATATGTCACTTTCTTTTTACCTAATTATATATGCATTATTCATTTTTTCTTACTTTTTTAAAAACTAAATAATGCTTTCTTCAGAGCATAAGACAGCCACAATACTTTCCTCACTCTAATGTATGAGTTTGAAGCAGATGATGCAAAAAGCACTCAGAGATACAAAATTAGACTATTCAATGTGTCCTGGAGATATGAAAAGTAGTAGATTTGGACGCTAACATGGAGATCTAAGTTATTTTTTAATTATCTCATTTTTTAAAAATTCTCTCTCTATTTGTATCTGAATGAGTGAATAAATTGACAGAAACTAGAAAGAAAAAACATAATAATAAAAAATCTGAAAGAAATGGGACTGAATGAAGGAAGAATAATTAAATGCTTGGGGCTTTTACTCCATTAATAGTTATTAAAAGAGTGGTATTTTGCACTGAGAAAGTCCCAAAAGGACTTAGGTTGGGACTTAATTATTTTTGACGGTTAATTCTGAGAGGAACTCAAAACAAAAACAAAAAGTAAAATTTCCCAGTATGTTCCTTTTTGAGGATCAACTTTGCATCTGACTCAGCAAGGAAAATTACTGACAGTGTTTTGATTGATCCACAGAATCACAGATTCATAGAATGGTTTGGATTGGAAAGGATCTTAAAGATCATCCAGTTCCGACCCCCTTGCCATGGGCAGGGACCTTCCACAAGACCAGGATGTAAAAAGACCCATCCAACCTGGTCTTGACCAGGGATGGGGAATCCAAAACTTCTCTGGGCATCCTGTTCTAGTGCCTCATCACCCTCACAGGAAAAGATTCCTTCTCAATATCTAATCTAAACCTTCTTTCTGTTCACAGCCATCTCACTTTGTCCAGTCTCTATCTGTCCTTGTAAAAAGTCCCTCTCCAGCTTTCTTGTAGGTTCCCTTAATGTACTGGAAGGCTCTTAGAGGTCTCCACTGAATCTTCTCTCCTCTAGGCTGAACAGCTCCAACTATCTCAGTTTTTCCTCATAGGAGGGGTGCTCCAGCCCTCTGATCATCTTCATGGGCCTCCTCTGAACTTGCTCCAAAAGGTCCATGTTGTGCTGGAGGCTCCAGAGCTGGATGCAGTATTCCAGGTGAGATTTCACCAGAGCAGAGCAGAGAGGAAGATACATCTTCTTAGAACTGCTTCTTGAGAACCAAGGTCCATCTTTTCAAAACATTCTTACATAATTGGAAAACATTATGGCTGTGTTTTAGGCTCCTTTCATGTCTCAGGACAAAGCAGGCATCATACTGTACCCATGTAGACACTGATCCTTGTAAAGTTCTTCTCATAAACACCATGCCAAAGACATTCCCATGGGAGTCCATAGAATGAGTAGGTATATCTCATAAATAGAAATATCATCTCACAATACCCAGGAGTTCAAAGAAACCAGAAAAATATTAGCAGCCATCAAATACATGCTCATAAACTATGTTCCCACTGGATAATGTCAGATTTTTTTTGCTTTTATTATTACTTTTAAAAGTATGGATTACTTCAAAACTTTGAGCAAAAACTCAATATAATTGCATATAATCAAATTACATAATATTTTTGTGATTAAAGGTCTTAGTCACATTGCAAAAAGACCTGTAATCTCTTCTGTAGTGTAAAAAAGCATGTTTCAGCAGGAAAAGTCTTTTTTCATAGTGCACTGTCTCATTTTCCCATCATTCAGAGTACAGGTATGTTTTTACACTACTAGTAATGGAAGATAGAAAACCTATTTAAATCAACTACAGTCTCATCTGATCTTTGAAATGTATTTTAGTAGCACTTAGAAAATTATTGTTATCTGAGACTATATTAATAATTTGGATACATACATTTATAGTTATTTTCTTGACCGCTACTAAAAATACTAATGCCTGTTACAATGAGAATAGAATGATAAGAAACTTCATCTCAAGTAGGTCAATGACTGACTGCAATGTGTGTCATCATAAAGTCTTAAATTTTGAGTCGAAGTTCTGTGAATTTAAAGCTTCTGCTCCAAGGGTTAAGGTATTTTGCTAACAAGCAGGAGAAAGATACAGAGTTATCACAGAGAAAAATTTGTATCAAGCCAAAAATATTACTGCATAAATGCCAATTTCTCTGCTTCATGTACATTAAATATGTTTTCTGGAGAAAAGCATAGTTAAAAACAGTAGGAGTAATCATTTCATGAGGTGACTTGTGGTGGGTCCACCTCAAATATCTGCAATTTCCCGAGCCAGCTCCGCCTCCTCAGATGGAGGGACCCTGGTGGGGCAGAGCCCAGGGGCATAAGATCCGCCCCAGGGGCTGGCAGGGGAGTGGACAGGGCCGAGGCCCCGCCCCCTTCTCCAGAATGTTCTACACCCTTAGTGTTACCATTGGTTCATTTAAACTGCACCCTCCCCCTGTTGTTACGGATTGGTCCCAGACACCTGTATCCTCCCCCTTCCCCTTTTCCCATTGGTTGGGTACCTTGGTATAAAACGCGGTGCACAGAGTTATTCCTCGGACTCAGTCTCTGAGGCAACTCCCACCTGGATCCCTGTTCCGCCGTTCCCTAATAAAGGAGCAAGTCTCTTCCCAGCCCTTTGTCTCCTTGTGTCTCTTTTCCCATCAGTACACTGCGCCTGACCTGCTTGCCTGGAGCTGCTCTACCTCTGGGGTGAGACAGCCCCCCAGTAAGTAGCCCAGTGCGGCCAGAGCTCGTGCCTGGAGCCAGGGCAGCCAGGGGAACCAGACGCGTGCCTAAATACACAGTGACTGATCTCGCTTCTCTCACAGTTGAAAGAAATACAGTTAAAATTTGCTTTTAAACTATATTTGAAACAGGCAGAAACACACTTCTGACCCTGTGAATGTTCTTTATATTCTTTCTCTCCCATTGAAATTTTTTCAGTATAAAATATGAGGCAAAATGAGATTAGATGTAAATGCCATGTACCTGCTATCATAGAAAAACATTTCAGTGGAATGAATTTCTAATTCTGAGACACTCTGTAGTCCACTAAATTTTGGGAAGGTTGAAGATGGAGAGGGGGGAGATTGTATGAAGTTAAATGGAATCATTCATCACTAAATCTTCATACCAAATTAAAAGCACTTGAGAAGAACCATTCGAAAAGATCTTAACAAATTTTAGCCAAAATCAACTCATTTCCATTAAAATGCGTTTTGATTTTTCTTTTGCCTAAGATGTTACTTGGCAGGGCAAGATTGGTCAGGATAGCTATTTTACTTTATTTCTAAAATCATTCTGAATAAAACAATTTAAGACATTATTAAACAGTTATAGTTTTCTTCCTGTCCCTGCCAAGTGTAGATTTTAGGTCACACACCCTCAAAAATATGGGGGTTTGTTGTCATATTTCCAAAACTGGAAAAAGTATTGTGGTATAATAACACATTTGTTATCATCCTACCGTCATTGAAAATTATATAAAAACATTGTGTTCTAGGGGTTTGGAGCATAAATGTGTAGGTTTAATGAAGTACAATTATTCATTATGGTTCCTGCTATTTGTATGATATCTTGATCCCATTTACATTGCCTGGTAACTTCTCTGTTGTTAAGCCATCCCTAGAGCCCAAAGTTCTAATCATAACAATTTTAATACAGTCATCCCATTTTACTCCTACAATTTTGCTCAGAAACTGAAATACAAATCCACAACCACATCTGAAATCTTCTGGACCCGCAATAAAATTGCAAATACAAACAAGCTCAAAAACTAAAAAAGTATACTATTCAGTATTGTAGGATTGCTACCTTTGCAATCTTATTTGGAAGAAAGTGAAAATAAGGAGAATGTGTAATATCAAATGAAACCAAATGATCTTTACTAATATGTGAAGTTCTGGATCAGATATATCCAGGAACTCATAGAGTATGCTGAAAAGATGATCAAATATGCGTGTTTATACGCTAGTTGAGAAGGTTATAAAGAAGAAGTGGGAGAAAAACAAAATCATTCATCACCTTTTTGCAGCAGTCATGGTTTAACCCCAACCAGCCACCAACTCCCACACACTCACTGTCTTACTCCCCCACCAGCAGAACTGGGGAGAAAATGGGAAGAGAAAAAGCTAGAAAACTTGTGTTTTGAAATAAATACAGTTTAATAGTGAAATCAAAAGCCATGTATGCAAACAAAACAAAACAAAACAAGCCAAGGAATTAATTCACTGCTTCCCATGGTCAGACAGGTCTTCAGCCATCTCCAGGAGAGCGAGAACCCATCACATGAAATGATCACTTGGGAAGACAAACGCCATCACCCTAAGAATCACTGCCAGTCCTCCTACTTCTGACCTATTTATGGTCTGGAATATCCCTTTGGTCAGTTGGGGTCAGCTGTCCTAGCTGTGTCTCCTCCTACCCTCCCATGCACCTCCAGTCCCCTCAGCAGCCTGGCAGTACAAAAAGCAGAAAAGGCCTTGACTCTGTGCAAGCCCTGCTCAGCAATAACAACAACATTCCTGCATTATCATCACTGTGTTCAGCATAAATCCAAAACATATCCCTCTACCAACCACTGTGAAGAAAATTAACTCTACCCCAGCCAAAATCAGTGCAGCAATATTGTGGGAAATGTGTGTGGAGGAATGTCTTTGGTGAGAGCAAAAGGGAAATTCAAATGTCATAAGTCACGTGGCAGAGAAATATTTCCTTTCATGAAACACAATCTACAAGTCTGTTAAGAAGATATTACTGGAAACTGAGGTAGGAAGTTACAGAAAATAATACTCAAAGAATAATAAAGAATTGGATACATATATTAAGCAAGTTAATTTCTCTATTATTGTTCTACACATGTTGTTGACTCTCCTGAAAAAGCCTGATGCAGTAATGATTGAGTGCTTGGCATTTCCAAAAACATTTTTTGAAATATATCACTATAGAGCTGTGTAATAGGCAGAACTGCATTGGTGTTTTACCTACTAAAAGGTCAGCACTTCTTTTTCAAGCTTCTAATCTATTTTATGTCATTTTCGATTGGTGTTGTGCACTGATTGCTTAAAGATAATAGTGTTACTAGTATACAGTCAGCTCAGAAGCTGGAAGTAGCTGGGAATCTTGTCCTCTCTAGTAACTAGTAGATAAGTTGATTTAATTTGATTACAGAGGCCAAGGACAAAAAAAGTATGCAATCTATTACAAAATTCAAGTAGAAGCACAAGGAATTAATATCAGACAATTCTTGAATATAGAGAACAAGAGGACTTAGAAAGGTGTGCATGTCTGCAGGGCTATGATCTTATTGGCATCACAGAGACATGCTGGGATGATTTCTATGACAGGAGTGTTGGAATAGAAGGAAACAGCATCTTTAGGAAGGACGGGCAGGGAAGACAAGGAGGGGGTGTTGCCCTCTATGTCAGCGACCACTGGAGGGCATGGATGTCTGTCTGGGGATAGAAGAGGATAACAGAGAGCTTCTGGGTCAGGATCAAAGTGAGGGCAGGGACAGGTGACCTCATAGCGAAGGTCTGCTACAGGCCACCCTGCTGGGAAGATTGACTGGATGAAGCCCTCTATAAACTCATAAGAGCAACCTAACTTTCTCAAGACTTGTTTCTCATGGGAAACTTCAACCATCTTGATATCTGTTAAAGGGACAACACAGACAAAAATAAGCAATCCAGGAGGTACCTGGAATGTGTTGATGATAACCTCTTCCCAAAAAGATAGAGGAGGAAATAAGGAGAGGTTCTATGCAGGACCATATTCTTGCCAGGATGGAGGGGCTGGTAGGAATGTGAAGCTCAAGGGTAGCCTTGGCTGCAGTGATCATGAAATGGTGGCGTTCAATATCCTTAGGACCGCAAGGACAGCATGCAACAAGGTCACTATCCTGGTCTTCAGTTGGCCCTCTTTGGGGATCTGTTTTGCAGAATACCATGAGATAGAGCCCTGGGGGGAAGAGGGGCTCAAAAAATCTAGTTAATATCCAAGGATCACCTCCACCACTGTACTTGAGAAGCTGTGGCAGTCTGGTGTGAAGTTGCCACTGACTGGAAAGGGGAAACGTAATGACCCTTTTTAAAAGAAAAAGCAAAGATATGAGAAACTGCAGGACAGTCAGCCTCACCTCTGTGACTGGCAAGGTCATGGAGCAGATCCTCCAGGAATTTCTTGTTATGACACAATCTATACCACAGCATAGTAAGAAAGAACAAGCTGAGAAAACTTCAAATTATGTTTCTATTTATATATTCTTAATAATAAAGATGGCACAAAGGAAAGTAAGGAGATACTAGCCCAATCAGATTACAAATGAAAGAGAAAGCTGCTTTACCTCTCTAATCAAATTGTATATAACAATTTCTGCTTCTGTATTCATACACTCATTATCACAGATTAAGAGATTATAAAATTTATTTAAGCAACTGTTGATTCTGTTGAACCAACTGCAGTAATGCTCTGCCCAAAGAATTTACTAGAATGGAATATTAATGGGAATATTTTTCCTGAATTTGAAGCTTATGTTTGCAGAGAGTAGCAGAGGACTGTAGAGACATAAGGAGACATTGCATTTTAATAGTGAATATGCAGGATGATACTGTAAAAACAACATCCCCTTGTTTTCAGGGATATAAACCACATTTATAAAAATTCTATATTATAAATTAAAGATCAGAATTACAAGATTGATAAAGGCAAGAGAAAGAAATAAAGGTGGGACTAAGTTAAAAAACTTTAGGATTTGTGGGTTCTTGGTGTTGACTGTGAAAGGAATAGAAACCATTCTGTTCTACTGATTACATCCATTTGTAAAGCTAAATTCTTGATCATATCCACTTTTGAATGTCACTGAAGTTGAATGACTTTTATCCTTCTCTGTGTAGTAAAGTATCTACTGAAAATCTAAGAAACCAAAGCTGGGCTCAATGATCTCGGAGGTTTTTTCCAGCCTTAATGATTCTATGGCACTATGAAATATGTGGATCTAAAACAGGAGAATCTCATATTTTCTTCATGTCCCGCTCTCCAGTAACTCCCTTCAATGACCCAATAAATTATATATTAATTAAACTAATTCCTTCATTCATTGCCAATCATCTCTGTTCTACTAAAATAAGTCTTTCTGCAGCAAACATGGTTGTATTGCTATAGCAGAGTGCAGAAATTAGACCAATAATATTTTAAGAATATCTTTCTAAAATATGCTTTGAATATATCATATAATCATAGACAATTATTTCCTCTCTATTCTTATTAAGAAAATGATCTGCTGTGACTTTTCTACTTTGTGAAGACACTCTGATCTTTGCTTTTCAGGAAAGCCTATTATACACAGATTTGAAGCTGAGCCTCTTTCATTGTCCTTTGTCCCTTTTATTGCTGTTGTCCTTGAGGATTTTATATGCATCTCTAATATAGATTGGAAATTTCTATATGCTTACTGATTTTTTATTGCAAGCACAATATCCATGTTTACATCCATATATTCTCTCATAAGCATCAAGAATATTTACATGAGTATTTAAATTTATTTTGTGAAAACAGTCTGGAAATAATTAAAGATGGTCATAGTACTACAAACAGATTAACTTACAAAGACAACCCCTAAAATAAGATTTAACATAGAAGATGGATGGAAGTAGAACTATATCTGGATTGTCAATCTTTATTGCTTTGGATAAAAGTACCAAAAAGGACTTAAATGTAGCATGGAAGACACTGATACTGACTTAAGTGTGCAAAGAGTTATTTGTGGTTCCATATCTGATGGCATATGTCAACTTTAAAGGCAAATAAAAACAAAAAAGTGAAGGAAAGGGAAAAGAAAAAAAATAAGGAAGGAGGTGGAAAACTCTTTCTGCTAGCTGGGAAAAGAAAAAAGTAAATGTATTTCCAAAGTGTGGGCTTCTGGACCTCTGCACCAGTGCAGCAGGTGTTTCCCTGAATGCATCTTAACCACAGCCATGATGCTCCAGCAGGGTGTGCTCAGATGCCTTAAGGGTTACTTGTGCTCATTCCAGGAGTATCACTGCCTGGAGCACATTTTGATCAGCTGCAGGTGATGCACATGATAAGTGAATATTACTGTGCAAATGTATATTTTAGATAATGCTTTTTGGTTGTTTAAATGACCATTGTTGACAAACATTGCCTACTAAATCCTGGCATCCTAGAAAAAAGTTATATAAATTAAGATGTACAAAGCAAAGGGCAAAAACTGGGAGGGTGTTGGGGGAAAAAGACCAATACTCATATCAGTGGCAATTGTTCCCCACAAGAAGCTCCATGTGACAGATATGACAATGATCCACACTGTCTCAAAGTCTGCCAGTCAGAGGCCACAAATCTAAGAGTGCTTTCAATTATAAATCTGAGGTAATATGTGGAGACAAGGTAAACAGGAAAAAAAAGTGTGCACAAAGTATTCTAATGTTAGAAAACTAGTATCTGAGACGAACTAGGACTGATTGGGAAGGAAAATCCAGACATGCAATAGAAGTGGTCTGTGTATGGATTACAAACCTGATTTCACAATAAAGCATAAAGCTTTTCTTTTCTGCTTCATGTCCCGTGTGTCTAGAAAAGTCATATTTCAGAAAAGTTTTTTGCTCAATTTTCTTTGTCTCTACTTGTTCTTTCTTTCTCCCTCTCCTGTTTCAGTCTGTGTTATTTCAAGCTATTTCTTCACCCTACTTTCCCGTGCTTTAACACCTTCAGTGCTCCAGCTCTTCCCCTTTTTTCCCTTCTCATTTCCTTTGAATTTTCCCTTTTTGTTCACATTTAATGTGTGTCTCCACATTCTGATACTCACACCTTTGTCCTGCGCTTTAAGTTTTTCCTCTAAAATGCCAAAGATTTCTTTTTCTCTTTGCCTTAGAAAATCCAGCCTCCTTATGTTCCCGCCTCCCTGTCTGCTCTTTGGCCCCTCAACCATTTTTATCTTCATTCTTCTTGAGCAACCCTGCCCTCAGCCATTCCTGTCTTCTTTCCTTCTAGCCGTTCCCTTCTTGAACATACCCCAGTATCTAGGGATGAAGCCACTCAATTTTTGAAGTAAATTGCGGATGTTCATGTTAGTGGAGTAAAAGTCAAGTAAGTTTAGACTTTGATGAGGTGAAAGAGCAGGTACCATACAAATGTGATGAATGTTTCTGGAAGAACAAAATTATACTTTTACTTTTTCTGTCTCCTTTATAGATGGTACAGGAATACAGTAAGAATCCTCAGCTAAATTTTATTTTAAAGAGAGATGGGTAATATAAGTAATAGCTAAATTTGCTTTTTAAATAAATCCGATTTTGAAGGTTAAAAGTTTTTAAAATCTAGTATATCCCAATGGCCATCTTCCTGAGCCTTTGATTATGTTATTAAGTGAAGATTGGATAAAAAAAGATAGTGGAACATATTGAAAATTGTCTCGAGCAGTCAGTTTAGCTGCCCTAGAGATATCACTCTTCAGTACAGGTTACAAAAAAGTAGCATTACCAGAACAACAGCTGAAAATGCATTTTACAGGGACATGTCACTCTACCTAAAGCAATTCATTAGTGCCTCTGATATTTAGGCACATAGCCTTTTATGCTCTTGCTTTCTGCACTCAGAGGCACAGAACTAGAAGTAGCACACAGGAGATGTGCTGCTGCCCAGTGCTGTAAATTTTCTCTTATGCTGTATCTCTCAGAAAAACACAGATATAGGACAGCTAATTTTTTTTGTTTTTGTTTTTGTTTTTTTAATTTTCGTTTTATCAACAGCAGCAACGTACTCTCCCACTGCAATTTCATCACATATGGAATCCATTTCTCTATAGAATTATGCATGAAGCCTCAATTAAGCTCATACAGCATTATGCACCTAACACAGGAGACTTTTTTTTCTGTAGGTTTGTGAAAACAATTATTAGGCTAATTTTCTGTCAGATGCAAATATGAAACCAGTCCAAACAGACTGGAAAGTCTGTGGGCTGTCATTGACAGACTGGACAGGAAGTGCAAAGCAGCCTGCTGTTGCCAGAGTACAGCAAGGGAGATGGTTAAAATATGTTGAGGTAGACAGCGTTGTGGTATTTCTCATTACTAAAGGTCACTGCTCTGCTAGCTCATCACCATTTTTTGGAGAGAACTGCAGAAGGTTATGTCAGGGAAAGAAAAGTATTATACAGGAGACAAAAAATACTGCAATGCATTAGGCAGACAAAGAAAGCACTTAGTGATTTCAGAGGAGTTGCATGGATATAACCTGGGGCAGAGTTTGGCTCTGACTGCTCTATCTGCATATCACTTCCCAGTACCCAGTGCACTAAGTGGCGGTCTTACTTACAGGGCTGTAAATCCAGAGTATCCCTGCTGAAGACAACTGCCCTGAAACAAATTGAGGCAATCCAGATTGATGGTGGTGTAAATGAAATCACACTCTGACCTTAAGTACTTGCTCTGTCTCAGATAATATTTTTTTTCAAGTCATCCTAATGAATAATTTTTCATCACAAAATCCAGCTTCACTGCTTTTGTGGGCTCACGGTGGTATGCTCGGACATTATTTTGTTTCTTTTGGACTCACTCCATTTTAAAAGAAAAAGACAGACAAGTTGATGTAGCCATTTGTGTAGGATGAGGGTGTCATGCAAAAGGGAGGCAAATTTATCTCCTTTCTGGCATTTCATCAGGGAATCGTTCATTTCTTAGTGATTGCATATTTAAAACCTTTTTGACACGTAACTGTCTTTAAAAGGTTGACCTATTTCTCACATTTCTTTCTCCAGATAACCTTCCTAGAATCTGTCTCATTCCACTGTTTCTGATGATCACAATTGCATTCGTTGGTCAAGCAAGATAAAGAAGGCAGCAAATGCAGCTCTGCAAGCGTACTGCTGCTGTCACTAGTGATGAGAGAGCTGAGCAGACAAAAAGCAAAATGAAATGTAACCTTTTACTCCTTAAATATAACTTTTGAACCTAAGTTTTAGATCACTTAAATTCTGTCACCGTAAACAAAAATTATTGGCCTATTTGCCAAAGATGGTGGCAAGCTAGATAGAGCAACAGCATATCTTATTTTGGCAGGAGCGGTAACAGGTAGATCCATCAAGTCACTCCTGAAAACAAGTCAGTGGAAAGGATATCTCCACACCTGCTACTTCCATTACTAATGCTCTCAAAATGGTTTCAGCAGCTTTCAGTGCTGCCACAGCTGCTGCTTCATGTGCTGAATGTTTTAGTTTTTGGCAGCAAGAAGCCAGATGACACTACTTATGCAATTTATATCGCTTGTGATATATATAATTAATGACAGGCCTTCTTTCCTCCCCATTACTTTCATTGCTCTGAAGGACTACTCCAAATCTGAAGGACCTGTTTCATGTTTATTGTTATTAATCTGAATCATAGTTGCTTCAAGACAGGTCAATCAGAATCCTGTTGTATTAAGCGTCCCACATAAAGAATTTGATCCCTTTCAGAGATTTAACATGATCCTTGGATTTTGAGTCTTTTTTTAATGTAGCTCATTCTTACATACAGACTCTCAGCTTTGTCTAAATGCCAGTCATCAACTTCCCTACTGCTTAGCTGCATTCACTGAATTGGCCTTGGCGAAAAAGCTGCTAGATTGCACATCCTTCAGAAGAGTAGATTTGCTTTTCCTCCCTGTTTATAGTGCATCAGGCATGTGTGGTGTTTCAGTCTGTATCAATTACCATTGTGAAACACAATTATATGCTGCCGTATAATTAGCTGATGGATGCAGGTCATTACCCTACCGTTGATATCATCGCTCCTCTCCACTTCTCCGCTTCGCAAACACATAGGTGGAAAACGAAACGTGTTTTGTATAGTCCCTACTCCACATGTCCAACTATTTTTGCTTTGTTATATGTTTTTCTGTACCATATAAATCTATTCTTTCTTCATAAAAACAGTGTTTCTAATTCCACTTTTTTACACTTACATAAATTTCAAGTCTACTCCATTAAATCTGGCTAAATCCTGAATCATGAGGAAAGCAAACTTAGTAGTCCATCCTAAGTCTCCTTTTACTAGTATTCTTAATTACTCATACTTTAAGAACAGTTTCAAGCTTCTCTCTCTGGATGCAAAATTCATCCACTGGCAACTAGAATCATTTTATGACCATAGGGTAGGTAGGTAGTTTTAAGGTGAGACACTGTCTTTCCCAGAGACTAGCAAGGATCCTTATATACCTGGGGAATATATTCATTTCTGATTTAACAAACCTGCAGTAGGCCATTTCAGTGTCTGATATACGGGCAAAGTACATATACACCGGAGAGGTTTGAAGAAAGAGAATTCCAAAGAACTCCCCATTTTCTTAACAGGGAAAGAAAACACATCAGATATTATCCATCTGAGGCATGTAAAAAAATTAGGCTTAAATTAAAAGGTTATTTACATAAAGAGTTTACAAGCAAAAATTATAACATATTTGTAAATTATTAATTAAATTATTTATATCTAAAAGAATTGGATGATATGATTGTTGTCTACATACTCATGAAGTCAAATTTTTGTTTATGAGGTGATTTGACTAGAAAGGTTCATCTACAATCATAGACTCTGCCACAGAAAATAAAAAATCTAAACTACTGAGATACATGGCACCATTGGGAATCTCACTAATCGTAGAATAAACAAGAATTTAAAATGCTTTGCTGTATATTGTGTTAAGAATCACATTTGTATTGTATCAGCTTGACCCTTGCAATGTGAATCTTATCTATGCAAATTAAAATGGTTTCCCTTGTGTTCATTGTATCAACATATCAACATGTTCACTATATCAAGAGTATTCTTTCTTGGTACTTTTTATGTGTAAAATACTAAGACTCACATGCTGAGGGCCTGAGAATTGAATCAGATAAGATTTTTAATGTTTTTGTATTTCTACCATCTACACAATTAGAGCAATGCATTAAAATGTCCTTCAATTAACTAACCTTTTTTATAGTTTTAGCTATATTTTATATAATCTTAGTAAACTTCCATTGGTAGCAAGGTAGGTACTTTCTTATAATCTATTTTCAACAAAATAAACATCAAGACTATTTGACTGTATAGCAGCTGAGATAAACTGCAAACAGTCATCCTACTTTTTTTTGTAATTATATACCTGAAAAAAACAAATTTATTGAAAAATATATCCATTTTCATAATTTATTTTCTCTGTGGTCTGTGGAGCTTATCTCCTTCCTGTTCAGACTGCCTAGGACACTACCTGAATATCTGATGCAAATCCATGTACACCTTCAAAGTGGAATTTAATCTTGCTGTAGTTTGAATGTAATAAACAGGGAATATAAATATTTTTGATCAATCACATTACTCAGTATAACTTCACAAGTTCAGTTGAACTAGGTGTCTTATTTTGTTGCAAAATATTTTTCAAGTTTTTCACATTTCTGTTTATCACCAAATGGGAGTGGGAAATGAGCCTTGCTAAACAGGTTGATGAAATTATAATTTATTAAATGAGATTTAACAAGTCTATCTTTATACAGGATAATTACAGATAAATATGAAATTTTAATTTGAAATTTTAAACTCTCTCTAAAAGCAGTTAGTCAAATAAAACAAAGCTTGCTCAGCAAGCAGGATTAGGTTACAGTTGGTGAGTGGCCTGCAGTACAGATTCCACCTTCCATCACCTTCCTCCACAACTATATTACTAAAAGTGCTAAATAAAATTTTTCTCGTATTTCCAATTATCTAGCCTTTTAAAAAGCAATTCCTCATATTTCAGGGTTTATACCCTATACATTCAGGGCATATTTAGAAACCTTAAGAAGAGAAGGAAAAAGAATATGTTGTTGTACCTTCAAGTTAGATAAGGGACAGTATAAAACAGAACCAGGCTTTCCTAGAGACGTACAGTGGCAGGAAGAGAGGTAACAGAAACAAGTTACAATAAGGAAAATTGTGGTTAGGTATAAGAATAAATTGCTAATGACAAAGGTTCTTAAATGGATTTTTAGATATTTGACTATATATACCATAACTTCTCCTCTGCCAGTTACAATGCTGGCCCAATGGCTATAATTCTTGTTTCTATTCAGCAGTTGATTTAAAATCTAACTTTCCATTACTGTAGTCAGGCTTCATATGTTTAAGAATATCTTTTCTAATTAAAGTTCTACGTAATTGAATTTTGAAGACTAAAAATACATCTTCCTTTGTAAGAGATGGTTTTTTCCCATCCACAAATTCCTTGTCAAAAGAAGTCTGTTCAAGACATATTATCTCAACTGGCCCCTGTCCTACAAACAGCTACACAAGTAGAAACTTTTAGCCACAGTGAATGTGTGGGGGCTCTACATTGTTGGTCAGGGTTTATAGGTCCTAGTCGAGAAATCAGCTACTTATGCAAGATTAAGTGTGCTCTGCATTAGGCACTGGATTTTGATCAGCACAACTCACTTGTACAATATCACAGCCCATGTATTTATAAGTGTTTTCCTGATTCTGACTTTTCCACACCTCCTGCCCCCAAGCAGCAATGGGATCAGAACCTGCTTTCTTACAGCTGGATTGTCTGAAGGCTGAGTTATGTTTATTATACATGGCATAAAGTTTACTGGCTCTCAAATGAGAATCCTAATTTCAATGTGAGTGTCCAGAGGCCTGAAATGGAGCATGAAAACTGAACACTGGTAGGTATTTTTTTTATGATAAAATGTCCAATTACACCCTTAAGCAAACCTGGTAATTTTTACTTCATTGGAATCACACTTTCGTATTTGAATCTATATATTTGAAATTTCTAATAATTTCTAAAAGTTACCAAGAAGGATATAAAATGTAAAAGTATGAAAAGAAATTTAAGAAGAAAATTGATTGGTTTTTAATTGGTAAAACTTAATTCAAATACCAATTTGTGAATCATAAAAATCCATAGTCTAATTTCAGAGGAGGCCATGTGGGGCCATATGAGGTTATGTGCTTAAATTTTAAGGCAGAAACATGCAGTAGTCATTTAAAATTTCACTGAGTAAATCTTTAAAGGTTGAGGAAAAACAACTGAAATTATTTTAACACATCCAAGCCAGAGCTCATCCCAAGAAAAAACATTTGTTCTCTCTGAATATACTGTATCTTGATGGAAATCTGAGTTTACTATTACTTTGACAGCTGATACACAAATGTCATTTGAAGCACATCTCTGCCAATTGGTGTCTTGTTTTTACAACTAACCTGATGGTTATTTCAGCATAAAGATTTTTTATTCATTCACATTGTGAAGGTTCCTGAAACATCTACCTGTGAGGGTCGAATTTGTAACACTACTTGAGCTGAGCCACCTTTGTTTTTCAGCATTTATTGTAATTGCAAAAGCCCACAAAAAAGAAGCCCTGCCTCCTGAATGAAGTTCACATGAGCTCAGTTTTCCCCAAATTGTGAAAAATGCTCGAGGACCAGCCCCTCAATGCGCAGCTGGTGGGCTTCAGAGTGAACCCCCGCTTATTCCCGAACTGTCCTTGGAAAGGCTTCTTGCACCTTTTTTTGCAACAGATGTAATTGGTGGTTGCCAAAATTTTGGTGCTGGAAGAGATGACTCACAACACTCATAGTTCCTGTCAAACATAGATAGCTGTTTGTTCTGAGGGTCTGCAACCTAGTGCAGATATAAAATAAAAACAAAAAAATAGAGTAGTGTCAAATAGATTTTATTTGCTTCTAGTAAGAACTATGTTAGGTCGGACATGAGAATTTTAATTGACCTGAAGGGATTAATTTTAAAAAATATTAATGGATTTTACTCTATTTCTTCTCCAGATATATAAACCAGTACATACTAAAATAATTAATACAACTTCATACTTGGGGTTTTTTTATATCTCTGCATAGATTTGAGTCATTGCTCAGATCATTTAATAAATATTAATAAACACACAATCAGTGTTATTAGATGAAGAGACTGCAAAGGTCACTATAATGAAAGGTCTATCAACAAAGGAAGAAAAATAAGACACAGCTCTGAAAGATACTTTTTTTAAAAAAAGAGGAAAGAAACAAATCACCTAAGAAAAGAACAGGTTTGAAAGGTGTTAAACTACGTAAAATGTCTGATTGATCCTGACTTTCAATCCTCCTCCAAAAAGAATGCTAAAGTAAGGCATGCCTATCACATTTGAATTTAGACTGATTAAACCACAAAGTTATTGGATTGAATTTTTAAAAGTGTTGGAATTACTTGGGCTTCTGAAGAAGTCAAGACATTTCCCTTTCCAGAGCAATGGCAAGCATAACTAGCACAAAAGAATGAGAGAACAAGTGAAGGAAGGAGTAGGGAAAACACCTGTTTGGAAAAAACATCTGTGAAAACATTTCCATATATTGAGCTATTGTTTGAAGTAGAACTCAAGGGAGTGTGTGCAGGTAAGAAGGGGTAGATGACAGCAAAGGAGAAATTCATCCACAAAACACGTGATAGATTTTGCAGGGGCAAAATGAAATACTTGCAAGTACAAAATGAGAGAACTCAACAGCTTTTGCAACCCTAGTTCTTTTCCCTAGAGCATATGCATTATAATACATAATCACATACCGTATTTTTTTCTGTGCAGGACCCCTACCCCACTGAGTGAACAGAATGGATGGTGATCAATTTAAAAAGAACAGCTATTCAATGTTTTGTTTTATCCTCATTGTTCATTTTGTGGACTTACACCTTATCTACTGCACACTATTCAGAGGCTGCAATGAAGACAGAATTATTAATTTCCTCATGGGCTTTTCACTGGCAGTCAGCTCCGTGATGCTCTGCAAGCATTAATTTATCTTCACACAGCGCAATGTGATGTGAGAGGTTACTGTTATCCCCCCATTACAGAAAGGAAGCTGAACCAGCGAGACAGTAGAAGGCTGTTTACAGTACACAATTGAGGGTTTAGCCACTGATTTCTCAAATTACATAAAGTAACACTTAGCATGTTCAAGACAATATTCACATAGACTTCAGTTGTGTCTGAGAATAGCCAGAAATCAGACCAACTGAAATCAGAGAGACCAGTGCTTAGCTGCTTCTACAATAGCACCAAACTGGACCTCTGCAGCAGAGACAAAATCCAAGTATCTGTTTCATTCACAACCCAAACAGCATTTTAAAAATAGATCATATGTAAAACACCCCAGATTCACATACCCAGCAGGTCCAGATAATGCTCTGAATAAAGCATGGGCTCCAATGGGAGATGACCTAAGTGGCCATTGAATCAAAGTGTCTATGCATTTACAAGAGAATTTGGAACTCAAGTTACAGGGCAATATGTCATTCAGTGACTTTACAATGCCTGGTTTTGCAGCTACAACTATGTTTAATAAAGCAGGGCATATAGCTGTTTCTATGGTAGCTTCTGCACTTTTAAATAATTCTAAAAGGAAGCAAACAGAAGCTTTTTTGCGTGATGTCCTTTGACACATCTGGGAGGTCTACATGGTCTTTGGCCAGTTCCACTCATGGTACATGTGCTCACAGCAGAGGGATGTTGGAGAAGCCAGTGTTAAGGGAATGAGTCAGTCCTTCCCTGTTTATCATAGACCTGATGGCTGCCCATCTTACTATCTTAGCCATCCCAGTAACAATGAACTGAGCACATACCCTCATCCATTTATTGAATTATCTTTGCACTGAATCAGTGACTTCTTTCTTTGGTTTGATCCTTACAGGAGAGTCCTCAAGACCATACAGACTTCAGGCAGACTTCAGCTCTGTGGTCAGCCTTAGCTGAGAATTCCTTAGAGTGTCAGCCTTTAATCCTGCTTGACCCCTTCAGCCTTGCACTGGAAAATGATCATTTTTGCTGTAATGATCAGATGTTCTGAGGGGTTAGACTAGACTCATTAAGAGCAGAAGCCTCTTAGATTTAGCAGTCTTGAATTTTCATATTTCTTTGTGGGCTGTTTACCACTGTGCAAACCATGGTCCTGTCTTAAAATAATTAATAGTATTACCACATTTCATGTAAATTGGGACCTATCAACAGGGAAAATTTAATTTAAATTATTAAAGTCTGATGAAAAATTACCATTGAAAAGAACTTTTTATGAGAAAATCATGCAGTTCTAGCATCAGATATTATTGCTTATCCTGATTTTAATACACTTTCAACAGTAAAAGAAGTGATAGCAGACATTAATCAAATCATAAATACAATAAGCAAAAGTGAGGTGATAGCTCTGGAAAACTTCTGAAAGATATTGTTCAAATGCTCTGTCCCATAAACGCAAGATATTCTAAATCATGAAAATACAGTTTTAGTATAACCTCAATGTTAACATAATTTTGCAATCAAATAGAAAAAAAGATCAATATTGTAGTGGCAAATTTGTGTCCTCTTTGACCTAATACCATATTTAAAGGAATGTTTTCTCTACTCTCTCTGTAAACTAAGGAGTATCAGCCAGATCTGTCCAAACACAATTTTAGACGGGGTCTCTAATGAGCAGGGTATATGTGTATTAAATTATTTCATATTCAGCTCTACCATTCCACCTCTCCAAAATATATGAAAAATAGAAAGCAGTTAAATGTGTATTCAAAAGTGGAGTTCTATAATCAAGATCACAGAAAAAGTAAAGAAAATCACAAGTAAGAGTTGGCAAACTAAACTACAGAACTGCTATTAATAACTGCAGAACATATCTAGTCTTAGACATACAGAACAATCTTAGACAGTCCCCTTTCACTTCTCATCTAAGGATGCAGATTATCCAAACTTTAAATTTTTATGGAGCAGTACTTTTAAGAGTATCCTAGTTGGTCTGATGATTATATATGAGAAGATAGCATAAGATAAAATCTTGCATTTATTGCACTTGCGATGCAAACTCATCTGGTGTGACATATAACCTTACCTAGCATGTAGATGGGTAATGTGGGCATAAGATATTTTCATTCTGTCTTCTCCTCTATATAAGCATTTAAAATGTGAATATTACAAAGCTGAAAATATGTATAGAATCCAAATATGGTGTTAAAGATTCTCTTTTTTTTAATGAGTGTAAAACTACATGCTCTTCTCCAAATGCAAAAGAAAGAAAAAACAACAAGCAGCTTAGCAATATTTTTGAAACTGTTTAAAGACGGGGAATTATCACAATACAAGCAGTGGATGTTTTCAAAGTAAATCAGTAATAAAGGCAGACTAATAATTTTATACTGTGTTTCTCCAATGATCATTTGTACTTGAATTCCACAGTATAAGATCATGCATCCATCTACTTTTCATACTGCCCACTTTCTACTCTGAAAGCAGCAAAGCTGAGTATCAATATATTTCTAATCATAAGCTGATCAAAGTGTATCACATTTTGAAACCGCATGGGTGAAATTTAGTATAAAAGGCAGAATATAACAGCCAGGTATATTTATAGCAGCTTTTCTTTGGATGAGTTACTTTCAGGTGAATGCATCCTGAATTCGTGTCTTGCATTGATTTTCTTGTATATATGAATGACATAGGAAAGGTTTAGAAAACTTCTTTAAATTTTGCAAATACATTGCAATGTTGAAAAAGCAAGCCATAGTTGGCTTACATGTAATCAGAAGAAATTTTTGAATGTGAAACTCACAGTGAGAAAGTAGAGGTTAAGTACAATACTCTTCTCTGCTGGTGCTGGTGAATTCCCAAGGAGACTCCCACTTCAGTGTGGGGTCAAAAGTAACAAGTGTAACTCATTCACTTAAAACCCTCCTATTTCTCAATGTAGACCATTGATCTTCAAATATTCCAGGGAAAAAATCCTCACTCAAAATCTTGTCTCTGAAATAACTGCTTCCCACAAAAAGAGCACCTAGAAACACTGGGTTACTTACTTCATTAGAGAAAATACTTAACAGAATCCTCAGGCTAGCTGAACTGTGGTGTAGCACCTGAAGATTGAAGGCCATATTTTCAGCAGTTGCCCCAGTAATGCCCTGATAACTACTTAACCCCTGTGGTGAAATCCAAAAACACCTTCACAGCTCTCCTGTTCTTCCCACCCTCTGCTGAACTCTCCACTGAACACTCCGTACTCTGTGATAAAGAGGAGACATGAAGTAATTTGGACTAGCTGAAAAGATGAATGATATGATCACTCCAAATACATGCCAACATTTTTTACTGGTTTTGTTGAAGCCAGAAGACTTCTCCTGCTGAAGTCAAAAGTAATAATTATGTAAGATGTCAAGACCCGTATTTCCTCACCAGACAAGAATCTCAAACTTCCTCAATGTTTGCATGTTGTTTGCCCAATACTGTAGGTCTGAAGTTGCTGCGTCTTCTTGGATTTGTGATTATTTGGTGGGGAATTTGCTTATGTCATGGACACATCTTCAGAACTTTCTGTTGGAAAGCATAAGATTGCATCTTAATCAGTATGTTGTGGTACTAATGCTTCTCTTTGCTACTCTAAGCACTTGTAGTGATGCTTAAAACGTGCTACAGTATTAGTAGTGTGACACTCAAGCCCCTTTACGCATTCATATCTTATCTACCATAATCACATATTGTTTGAATGTGACAAGTGTGCCCACAAAAATCGATTAAGCTGAGGTTCTGATCACTTTCCTACTATTACTTTCCAGTACCTGAAGGGAGCTTACAAGAGAGATGGAGAGAGACCATTTACAAGAACATGTAGTGACAGGACAAGAGAGGATGGCTTCAAACTGAGAGAGAGTAGTTTTAGATTAGATATTAAGAAAAAATTCTTTACTGTGAGGATATGAGACACTAGAACATGTTGTGTAGAGAAGTTGTGGATGCCTCGTCCCTGGAAGTGTTTTAGGCCAGGTTGGATGGAGCTCTGAGCATCCTGGTCTAGTGAAATGTGCCCCTCTCCATGGCAGTGGGCTTGGAACTATATGGTCTTTAAGATCTCTTCCAACCCAGGTCATTCTATGATTCTATTATTGCAGAACCACTATAGACCAGCAGGGCAAAATCATCAGCTGGTTTCAGTGAAGTTATGTCTGTTTATAGTAGCTGAAAATCAGCCCATAAGTCTCAAGTAAAATCATCAACAGGCTTTTAATTAACAACTTATTCTCAAAGAAGCTTTATAGGATATTTCTGTCTTAGATATATCTAAAGAATTAAATTATAAAATATGAGCAGTATAGATAAGTCAATATCCCATGAGAGTTAGCTTCATGGTTTATCTATCACTCAGAACTCCAATCCTCAAAGGTGACAGCCATTATCTTTACTCCATGCTATATAACAACATCTAGCACAAATTCAGTGTAGCTTCACAACTCTGTCATAATACAAATAATAAGGCTGTCATAATATAAATAATAATAACACACTAAACTAGTAGAGGGCATACTTCAGCCAATCAGGTTGTTTTTCTTCAGCAGCCACTTTTAAATATTCCCAGGGGTTACCATACAGCTAAGGACATGTTTGCCTGTATCACCTTCTGAATTATAAATAATATTAGAGACTTAAAATAAACGGCTTTATTGCGGCTATTTGGCTATATAATTACATACTAGAGAGAAGCAAGCCAAGGGCTTTCACCGATTCTATGGTATTATTTTGAAAGTGTCTGCACTACACCCTTTAATAAATTACACCAAGTTCAACTTTCCCTGTTGACTCAGGCCTGTTGATCAAGGTGAGCAGGACTGAGTACACTGTTTTATAGTTGTTTATTTAACCATATTCACACCCTACAGGAATGTAGTTGTGCTGCTACCAGACTTTGAACCTTCATGACCCTAGAAATTTTGTATTTCCCTTCCATCTCCAACCTTCCTGCGTGCCCATCCATTCTAATACACAGTCTGGGTAAGTTATAAATAATACTTTCATGTGCTCTGTAACATTTTAAAAATCTTCTACACTTTTGAACAGAAAAGAATTTATATTTTCTAGTTTTTAATATAAAATTCATAACATTTTTTCAAAACTCCTCTTCCTTACTAACTTTTGAAAACCAAGTTGCTCCTTTTTAATGGGACTTCAAATTGCAAGCAGCTTGCTAAGAAATGTTCTTCTCTGCAGTAAATCAACATGACATTTCTAACAGAAAATGCTGACAAACTTGTCAAACATTCTACCTCTCTGCAGTAGAACATGATACTCTGCCCCTCAGTGGTAGTTGGGATAATACACCAAATCACTCCAAATTAACCTGTTTTGCACAATTATCATTGAATTGATGTGACACAAGTGGTAATAGATACACACTGATGTACAACTAGAACAAAATATTGGGAAACCATACTAAATTCTTCAAACTGTGATGTGGTTGCAGTTTAATTTTTTTTATTTTTGTGCAGATTATTAGAACAATTTGTTTTTGTAAAGAGTTGTCTCAGCTTGTACTGGATTCTGTTTAGTTTCATTTTATAGGCAGAAATTAGTCCCAACTGCTTCTTGTATTTCCTTGCCTTCAAAAGTTTAATTTTCATTTTTACTCTTAAAAAGAAGAAACTTAACAGCAAGTAAGGATAAGGAGCCCTATTCGAAAACTCAGTATTATACTTTACAAAATATGTTATGGTAAAAAATTGAAGTTGCCAAACTAAAGCAGACAGAGCACAGATTTAGCTTAGAAACATTCCCACTGCTTAGTGCAGTGACTAATATCAATGTAAGCAAATTCTATATCTGTATCTTACACATGCATCATCTTACTGGGTGCTTTCATCAAGATCTACATGGGGTTTGATCTTGATCAGAAATTCTATTTTGATTGTAAGAAACCTGTTTGCAATTTATATTTTATTAAAACAATTTTATCAAACCAAATGCTTGAGAAAAACTTTGATATCAGTAAATTAAAAATCAGAATAAAACATAGATTTCTATATCAGATCTTCTTTTGTGAGCAACTTTAAAGCACAGAACATCACATCAACTCATTCAATCATCCATGCTATGGCACAGCTCTATATTTCCTTCCAGAAGGATAGTTTATGGTTTGAGAAACCTTTTCCTTCACAAAATGAACAAGGACACAAGAAGCCTAATACATCTCTCATTGAAAAATAGCATTCCTACTAAGAAGATAAGTGGTGTCATTTTTGAAAACTGATCCATATTTCTCTAGTGAAAAAATATTTAGTCCTTCAGAAGAAAGGAAGGGCCAGGTTTGCTGACAGACTTTGTCCTTCCTGTCACCATGTTTTGCTACCCTTTGCTGAGTTCAGAGCTGTTGTGATTGTGTGTAGCTGATGCCAAGGGAGTATGGCATGAGCTATTCCAAAGTCAAGAGGGTATCCTAAAGCACCAGAAAAGAGGGGGGAAGGGCACGTAATAAACATGTTATTCTGTGCTTGACATGACAACCCTGTGTTTCTGTACAGATAAGCCAAGACATGTGGCAGTTCTAATAAAGATTTTTTTTGTATTAGAGGAGCTTTCCAAAGTCAGCTTGGAAACATGGGATCAGGGTTTTAAAATGTTTCCTGTGGTCTCTTTCATGTGTGATCATGTTTCTTTTCTTTTCACTATGACTTTTCTCCTTATATCTAGATGGATTTTTTCTTGTTGCAACATGAAACTGTAATCTCTGCCCTTACACAGTGTACATTGGAAATTACTCTTCTCTGTGAACCATCTTAGATAATTAAAGATTGAAATTAGATCTTTCCTTAGCCTTCACTTCATCCAGTTCACTCAGGCTGTCTTCAGATGTCCTAGAAGTCTTAGTAGTTCTCCACTGGCTTAAATTCCAGTTTTCTCTTCTGCTCTGAACTAGGCACAATAGTCTAGATGAAGCCTTCTAAGTGCCAAGTAGAAGGGAATAAATGTTTTCATTTATTTGATTCCATTCTCTTCATAATGCAGCCCAACATATAGTTACTTTTCATCAGCATAAGGTGAAATTAGTGACTTATTTTCAATCTATTGTCCCCCACGACCTTCAAGACTTTTTTTTCTGCAGAAATACATTCTATCCAGCCGTTTGCACATCTGTGTTACTGTAAGGGATTTATTTTGTCCAAGGCACTGGGCTCCTTGGTATTTGTCCTTGCTGAATCTTTTAAGGTTCCTGCCATCCCCTGAGGAACACCACTCATAAAGAGCTATCAGTCAGACTTTGAAACACTAATCACTGTTTTCTGAGTTAAATAATGCAGGAAATTTTTTGGCATGCATAACCCATAGCATTAGAGCAGACCATATACAAAACCTGGTCAAAGGGGCAATTGTTTAAATGGGTATAGGATTGTCTATGACATGCAGGGAGAAGGGTATTTTAAGATTGTGTAAAACTGATTCTGGCATGTTTTAAGGAGGTTGTGGTGATGTGGAAGCCTCCTTATGTGAAGTTTCCCAAAGATGGGTAGGGAGGGATCAAGAAGGCTGAGAAGGAACAAGCAGGGGGAAAAGGATGATAAAGGGGCCAGTCAAGGATGAACAGGTTGCCTGTCAGTATGCTTTTCTGTCTAAACCATACATTTATCACATTCCCATTAAATCATGCTTCTAACTATTTTTGCTGATTGTATTCAAGGGAGTAAGTGTGAATGATAGATAACTATCATTCACTAGATGGGCTAGATGGGATGAAAAATAAGATAAGTAGCCTGACTGCAAGAAACTGAAATGGAAATACGAAGCTCAGGGACCTGTAGATCCAAGTACCAGCAACTAGGGAGACCAGGGATCTAGGAGTGACCCATTTATCCAGTGGGAATCTCAGATCAGCTGCTGGAGAGATGTAAACTGTGTATGCTTGAGCGAAACAATCTGATGTCTGACTATCAGCACTTAGAGTGGGGCTGCAAACTGCAGGGGCTCATATGTCCCAGAGCAGACCAGGAGATGTAGGAATCAATATACCTGAAGTCTTCAAGACCAACTGCTAAAGTAGTACATAGAAGCTGTCTATATCTTTCACTAACACTTCAATGCTAATCCTTCAGAGTGGAGGAGAGGGATCAGGCCTTCCATGGTGTTTGTGTGAGTGCTGTGTGCATTTATGTGTGTGTTGGTGAAGGAAATGTTCAGGCTGCATGGCTGCTGTGTGCATGTGTTGGATGTGGGTATGCACAGCTTTTGGAGGATACATACTCAGCCTTGCTTCTGGCTGGACATAGTGCTCCTGGTGACACAGAACTGCTGCAGCCTCACATCTCTCAGGCTGTCTGATTCAGCAACTTTCCACAGTACTAGGGTCTGGCTGACCAGTTGTGTCCCCTCCATCTTCCTCCCTGCCTTCCTTGAAGGATGACATGAAACTTGCTTTTCCAATTATTTCGGAACCCTCTGAATGTTCACAAACCTTCAAAGTTATAAGAGGGGCCTCACAATGACATCAGCCAGCTCCACCAGCCCAGGGCATGCAGTTTGATCCCATGGACTTGTGCACATGCAACTGTGAGCCCCTGATGCCTTTCTCACCACTGCAATTTTTATGTTTCCCTCAAACTCTTCAACTAGATGCAGAGATTTGGGAGGCCTGAAAGGAAACCTTGTCAGTAAAGATCAAGATAAAAAAGGCACTAGGTAAACTTCTCTTTGGCATGACACCACCAAAACCACACAGGAGTAGGCCCGCATTTTATCTTTCACCTGCTGCACTGCACATGTGCTTGCTTCTAGCCACCCTTCAAACGCTACACCACAGTTTTAGCTTCAACAATGCTGCTTTTTATTTTTGATTCTACCGACAGGTATTCAATTTCTAATGCTAGGAAACGTTCAGAGAGCAATATAAAAATGGTGAAACCAAATTATTTTCTTACATGCAAAGAGATAGGATAGGACTCTTCATGATGGCATAGAGTTAACTTAGAGTTAAGAGTCATAAAACAGAGGCAAGTGATATTATGGTTCAAGAGGACAACTGGGCCAGTATTTGGAAGACTTGTAATTTCAAAGTTACTAAACACTTTAATCACTAGACTCAGGAAATCCTGTGTGCTGAGAACAGTTAGAGAGAAGCTGTCATTTGTATTTGATTTCTTATTTCTCTCCAGCTTCTACTTAAGACTACCATTGGGACGCTGATCTGGACAGATCCTGGATCTGCACTGGCATGTATTTTCTTATGTTGCAGCTCTGTATAATTCATGCCTAAAATTATCTTCAATTGTTATGCCTACCAACAGTAAGCAATTCTTAGTATCCTCAGAGCATTAACCCAGCAATATTTCCCCATTCAGTAATTAATTTTCACAGTTCTTTTTTGTGAACAGAATTATACTCATCTCTTTTAATCATCCTGACTGTATAGGACAGAATGGAAATATGAATGAAGGAAAAAATATGCAATCTGATTTTGAATATATGCAAAAATCAGATGCTTCAAGTAAAAATGTGCAGATTTTGGATAACGTTTTCAGATTTTCAGATTCAGAAGATTGCATTTCTAAGAATAAAGATGTGTCAAAAAGATACTAAATCTATAATGAGTGTTTATATAAAAATCTGATTACTTAACATATTATGCTTCAAATGCTTTTTAAAAGGCCTGTACTTCTCTCTATGTATGTGCTTTTCTTGGTATTGTCTTCTACTTCATTAAATATTTGTTATATAGATGGTTAATAAAGATGATCTCATTAAATAAATACTTCTTTATAAAGGGAAAGCCTTTCAGTGTTCAGGAGTTTCTGAATAAAAATGCTAAATAATTCATGAACTATTCAAACTAGTGCTTGCAAACATATTAGTAACGAGTTTTGACGTGATGCACTCTCAGATATCTGATTAAGTCAATCTAGAATTCTTTGCAGTGATCTCAATTTACCATTGGATTACAAGAGATTTTAAACACTGACTCCTTGAATCTGTTACTTGCCAATTCTAATTTATCTTTGACTATTAAAAGAGAAGAGCTGAAGTAAGAGAAGTATGTCTCTTATCAGTTTAGAATGACATAAGCACCTCTCTTTACATAGGAGGTTAAGCTGTTGAATTCTAAAGGATTTGTGGGTGAACCTTCTTTAAGCAGTAGATAAAGAAAATTAAAGTAATCTATGTGTAAACGAGAAAAATATTCTGAGAACATATGGAGATAAAATTGATCCAATATATAGCCTGTACTGAAATGAGATCATGAAAAGTGCTTATATCTTACTTTTTCCCTATAGCTATCCTCAGTTCAAGATACAATTCCTTGTTTCTTGCTGTTTCTTTCTCTTATAGTGAAGAGCTGCATCTTCCAGTCTTTCAGAAAGCTCGATGTACACTTCTAGGGCTTCAACATGAGCAAAAGAAGCAAACACATTCAAAATCTTAACACTTTTATTTGTCTAGGAATAGAAAAGGTGTCTTGGGAAATACAATTCAAAACAGCATTTCATAGTTCTGATGTGAATTTGTGTACTGCATTGCATGCAGTCTCACACAGTTTTGGAATTCACAGCAAGACTGTGCTCTACTTATTTGCAAGCAGAATATTTAAAATAGATTGACAGTCATGCTTTGTAGGCAACAATGTAAATGTTTGTAAGAGAAAAAGCCCAAGTACATGCCTATTCTTTATCTCACAACAGCAAAGATCAGACCATGCTGATGTATAGATTTAAAATATTCTTTCATTGTGCCAGTTGCTGATGCTGACTGATTCATTGCAGAGAGGAAAAAAAAAGAAAAGAAACAGCACACTATCCCAGATTCACAGACCTTGGACATACCATGTCGTAGCAGTCATAGTAGTAAATTTGCAGAAAATGGCACAAATGTTGTCTTACAAGGAATCTATGGGTGTTTATTATGCCTTGAATGAGAATTAAATGCCACTTGCTGTAATCTAATATACCTTAGAAAAAAATAGCTCTTAGGAAATATTTCCATGAGTGAGAGATAAAAGTTATCATTAGATGCAGGCTGTATCAACCTTCACTTAAAAGAATGGGCTTTCCCAGAAGCAGAGATTATTTTGCCTTCACCCTCTTTCAAAAATTCTTATCATTGTTCAGCATATATCAGAATAACCAAGAAAACCTTTCCATAGAGCTGAGGATATGTTAAAGAAATAGAAGACTACAAAATTTCACAGATTTAAGTCTAATGAAGTGCATTTAAGATCCGTGTTTTTCTATTTGAAAACAAAAACAAAACAACAAAAAAAAAAAGCAACAAGATATTTCTATCTCAATAATAGCTTTCAAGTAATCAAGCCCTGTATCTTTATGTTCACATGATCTTCAAACAGAAGCAGAGATTGAGTTCCATTATTCACTTAAAAAAAAAAAAGAGAATGTTGTCTGTACTGGATCAGTCTTGCACTGAACACAGTGCTATAGAATTTAATTTATCTTAGATCAATAGCTTCATTTGAACTTTCTGAAAGGCTGCTGCTATTTTCTCTGTGTTTTAGTGTGAACCTGTTTCTAAATTAATTATGTGGGACTTTTGGCCACAATCCTAAAGTAAAGCCTCTTAAACTCAACACCAGGATCTGGGTGTAGTCTCATTGCTGCTCACTTTCTTGTTCTACAAGCAATCTAATATGATTCTGATTTATTTTTTATGTTACAGGAAACTTACTAAAGAAGGGTGTGGTAAATGTACAAGAAAAGCCTGCTGTGACAGTTCTAGCTTATTTGGTTAGCATCTATGAATAAATAAACAGCTGAGCTGGTGCCACCTTTTATAGCTATTCTTTTTCTCAGCTGGATGTTAAAAGATTATCTCTTTTCTCAGAGCTTTTCCTTTTCATGTGCTCTAGACCTGAATTAACAGGTCATTATTTCATGGGGTTTTTTTCAGGCTGAAGTTACAATACAGTAATTGCACAGGCCAGCATGCATATTTCAAGGCCTTTATTTTGGGTGTTTTCAGAGAAAAATAGCACTGACACTGATGCGACATTAGTGTAATATTACTCTAAATAAAAGTGGAGAGTCATTACTAATAAATGAAACAATGTGGGTGATGCAAATTAAAAAAAAAGTCATAAAGTGGCCATTGTTTCTTGTCCTATTGGAATGCCCTCTAATCTGAGTTTAACAACTGAGGTTTTAGTAGACACCAATTGGTAAGACTTCTGCTTAGCTTCCACATTCATCAATGATACATGAACTTCATCTAAACAGTTGTAATTTGTCAGGAATTCTTGTACAAAACAAAAATCGAAACAAAATAAGCAAGACAGAGCATGAGAATATTGTGCCTTAAGGGCAATGCATATGTTAATTAATATTAACTGTGTTTCTAAGTCTAATTATTTGTATTAAGGTATACTGGTCATCAGTAAACTAAAATAGCAATTATCACTAAAGACATTTCCTGATTATAAATGCTGGGTCAGGGAATCTCCCTTGAAATGAGAGTGAAAAAATTGTGCAGGATGAAACCAGACTCAGTGTAATCCTTGACTTCAAACTGGGACTGCAAGTAAGCCTAAGTAATACAGAACCATTCCAATCAGGTATGCCCCTCCAAACTTCGGCGGAATTTTATCCCATAATAATTTTAGCTCAATAAACCAGAAAGACGTTTGTGAAGAAACTAGAAACATGTCCCTTTTTTTTGTTGTTTGGGTTTTTTGTTTTTTTTTTTGTTGTTGTTCTTGTTTTTGTTTTTTGGTTTTGTTTTGGGATTTTGGGTTTTTTTGGTTTTTTTTTTTTTTGTTGTTTGTTTTGGGGTTTTTTCATTTGTTTTTTTGTTGTTTGGGGTTTTTTTTGGTTTTTGTTTGTTTGGGGGATTTTGGTTTTCATTTTTTCCTTTTTTTTTTTTTTTCTGTGGGACCAGGGGAAATGCTGTCTGGAAGAAAAATATGAAGAGCAGCTTTAGGACAATAACATCTCAATCACTATTATTATTTCTCCTGCAGTACTGGAAGGCCTATATATTTTGGATATAGAAGGAGGAAGCTGTAAGCTTTCTTCAGGAATGATAACAAGCTCAGGAACACTGAAAATTCAGGAGGGAAGATGGCAGCAGGCCAGTTAGTTAAAATAAGATTATTTTATTCAGTATCCCTGTGGTTTCCAATAATCCCTTCTTACAGATTTTCACATGTACTAGTTCCACATTGAAAGAATGACATTCTCTGAAGGAAACGTGGAACTTTGATATTTGTATTGATTTAATACTTCCTAAAATTAGTCAGTAATAATATCCCAGCTGGACTGGGATGGAACAGCAGTTTTGATTGTAGCTCTGTAGCTCTGTTTGGGCTTTTTTAATGGCTTTTTCCCAGGGCTGCTTAAAACAGCACTATTACAAAAAAGAGCACAGACATTCCTGAATTTTCTGGACTCATCTACAACCAGCAGAGTCTAGGGGTGAGTCTAACTCAAAACGCTGTCCGCTAGGCAGATAAAAGTGAAAGAAGTAAATGTCCTCACCTTTTAGTAACGTTTTGGGTTTGGCTGATGTGAATTACTGAGTAAACCTGTTCATAGTAGTGCATGAAATTACTTTTCCCTGAATAGGAGCATATATGATTCTTTCTGAAGCAGTTTTGTAAAGGTACCTTAATTCTTATTAATTCTCTTTGGGTGACACATATCTTTCTTTGGAACTGTGATTGCTTTTATGAATTTGAAACTGTACCCAAAAGTACCTTCATGTGAAATAAAGAATTTTTATGTTTTTATGTAAAATCATTTTTTGTTTTTATAATAAAGATCTACTAATTTTAGCAAGTACAATCAGTAATAAAAAGAGTAATGTATAAAAAATGATTTAAAAATGGTTTGGGGAAACAGAAGTAACATATTAGTAATAGACTTGGAGCAGACAAAGTATGTTTTGGTCATTACAGAACACTTAGAGATTTCATAATTTTTATTTTATACTCCTGAAGAAAAGACCAAAGCAAGATTCTCAACATTGCCGGAGAACTAGAAGAGAAGAAATACCACATTTTCTTTTGATCTCTTGCTTATCATTGGAAGAAAATATCTACCAAGAATCAAGCTGAGTAAGAGATGTCACATAGACAGTCCTGATTATCAGTTAAGCCTGTGTAGATATTTATCATTTATTTTATTTATTTTTACTTTTGATTTTGGTTTATTAAAAGGACTGATTTGACTACTGTCACCTACACTACATCCTAAGATGCATGTTGAACAACGCTAGGGTTGTTATGGGTCATCTTAATTTCTAGATATGAAAAGAAGGCCAAACAGTTTCTTTTTAAGCTGTCAAGAATGCATCAGGCCTTCTCAAAAATGTCATCACCCGGCTGCCTACATACCCTGGAGACTATTTAACACTGCAGGGAGGAGAAAGTAATAGAATATTGCATTAATTGTTCTTGCTGTTATTCAACCATAGGAAGTCTGAAACACTTGAAAAAATATGACTGGTCCCAGTTGGATAATACTGTAGTTTTACTAGTAAGAGCTAAGGCAAGGAGCCAAAAAAGACATGAGCTTTCTCAAATCAGAATAATCTAAAACTGAAATTAGAGAGGAGCCAGAAGCTCATACAGAACTGCTAACAGGTCTGGTAAAATCACATTATATCTGTTGTATATTATATAACTTTTATTTAATTGCAACAGTCTTTCAATGCTAAAACAATCCTGTTGAAAAATAATTAAGGTGAAATATCATAAAAACTTGCTTCATTTAAACCTTCTTTTAAGGTTTTTTCAGTCTTGCATGAAGGCAAGTATGCATTTATTTACCTGTCAAGCTGCAGGAGCTGGTTTGTAATAAGAGAGACTTGAATGAGAAGTGATTGATGAAGGAAAAAGGTCAGTTTCTTTATAAGTATTATCAACAAAGAAAAGCAAGCACAAAGAAAATTAAGCTTCTGTCACATAGCAAATAAAACTTCAAAGTGAACATTTTAATATAAGGCTAGTAAAAGAAAAAGGGTATATTAAAGTGTATTTAACTTTATTTTCTGTGTTATTATTTTTAAGGCACAGCAGTACTTTAGAATTGTGTTTGAGGTACTGGCCTACAACATTTGACCACACTTACAGTACAAGTGTAAAATCAATTTTCTGCACTCCCATTTATCTCAGTACTGATTTTAGCTGGCTCTCTAACAGAATGACTCTACTGGAGAGGTTATTTTACTTCAGAGTGGCATTTCAGAAGCCTTAAATGGTCTGAAGAGATGGCATGTGACCTTTAGGAATATTTTTAACTCTGCTTTCCTCTGAAGAAGAATTATTAACCCTGTGTGGTTATATGAACAGAAGTTCCTCACTGTTCTCTTTGGCCATCTCAAAGTATATCTAGCATTGACTTGTTTCAGCATAACTGACTGTTGACCATATTGAATTTTTTAACACAAGCTCAGGATAAAAACAAGATTGAAGCTGCTGCTTTTTTTGGAAACATTTTGAGAATATTAACATGTTTCATTTATAATTTTGCAAGCCACATCTCTGGATTCTTAAACTTTATGATATTTTTATCACTGTCTCAAATATAGTGCTGGTGTTTGTCCAAATGAAATTAAAACAGAGGTCTTGAATTGCAGAGGTTGCTGATTAGTAGCTGTAGTTGAGAACAAAAAGGTAGAAATTAGAAATTCTTGACTATACTATATCAATCAAAACAATCACCAGTCCTTTCGAATACCTACTCAGACAAATGAGTGGCTCAAAAATAAATTTAGATCATGACAAATGTCTTAAAACACCTGATAACACTAGAGATCAATATCTAATTAACCCTGAGCAATGCACTATTACAAAATTGGCTACCTACCAAAATATAATGGGCAGCAAAACAAAAAGAAATATAAGCAATACTGGATGTATATGAATAATTGAAAGAAATATAAAGGAACAAGATATGTCATAATGCACAAAGTTTGTTAATCCAGTTATTAACAATCTACAAGTTTTGACAAAAGGAAGAGTTAAAGATTCAGAAGCAATGCAGAACCTGACCACAGCAATGGGTGAATTCCTAAGAATTCCTTAAAGTACTCCCACTGTACCTTTTGATACAGAGGAAATGAAAACTGTAACAAATAGGACAGCTAAAGAAGTTAAAAATCTTTGTCTTTTCCTGCAGTGTAACTACAGAATGAATAGTTTTTAGTATAAATAGTTCCTAGTTGAATTCTCAGTTTTATCAGACTGTAGCAAATTGCATAGATGCTCTGATGTGATAAAATAAAAGAAATTAAATATGTCTTCATTCATAGTTTAGAGGCTTTGTGGTCTAGTCCTCACTTATGCCATATTTAAATTGTAGCCTGGCTGAGCAATTCAGACTTCCAATTTTCCGACTATTGCCCTGAACTAGGACACTCAATTCTATCCATGGTAACTGAAAATGGAAGACTGCTCCAAGGACTAACGCAGGAGCTTTACTACTTCAATGTGAAGAGTTGTTCTCTGGGGTTTCCCTAGACACCTGGGTACAAGACAGGTTTCCCAAGAGAGGCAGATGAGTTTTTGTTTGTTCACCAGGTTGGAAGAGACCTTCAAGATCATCGAGTCCAACCCGTGTCCCAACCCTCAACTAAACTAAACCATGGCACTGAGTGCCACATCCAATCTCCTTTTAAACGCGTCCAGGGATGGTGATTCCACCACCTCCCCGGGTAGACCATTCCAATATTTTATCACTCTTTCGGTAAAAAACTTTTTTCTAATATCCAACTTGTATTTTCCTTGGCGCAACTTAAGACTGTGTCCTCTTGTTCTGTCAGTTGTTGCCTGGATAAAGAGACCAACCCCCACCTCACTACAACCACCTTTCAAGAAGTTGTAGAGAGTGATAAGGTCGCCTCTGACTCTCCTTTTCTCCAAGCTGAACAACCCCAGTTCCCTCAGACGGTCCTCATAGGGCTTGTGTTCCAAGCCCCTCACCAGCCTTGTCGCCCTCCTTTGGACACGTTCAAGTGTCTCCGCATTCTTCTTAAACTGAGGGGCCCAGAACTGGACACAGTACTCAAGGTGCGGCCTCACCAGTGCCGAGTATAGGGGAAGAATGACTTCCCTGGACTGAGCTGAATCCCAGTAGCTATGCCTTACAAATATCTCTCCCTTTTTTGACGAAAGCCTGAATTGAACTAAGTCAAAGTGCCTTTGCAAGGTAATACTTTATTTTTAATTTCTTTTTCTTACCCCACAGAACACAAATACTCATTTTCCTAAAGGGAAAGAAATCTCCAGTCATAAATGTTGCTGAATAAATATCCCCATATGCAGGAATTTTCCTTAAGTGGTGTAGTAATTTCAGACTTAGGTCTAAAGTTCATAAGATAATTTCTGTAAGTAAAACCTCATTTAGGGAAAATATGCAGCACAGCACTACCACATCAAAACTAATCCCAGGCAGATGTTTTTTCAGAATATCGTCAGGACTCACTCTAAAACCATTAGGTTTCATTTAAATTCCTCTCCTGTTAGAAATATGTCAGAGAACATCATGTTGATATTTAGAAAACTAAATGCAAATTTAAACACTTTCATGGATAGTTTTCCCATTTATACTTCTGTCAACACTATCTTTTTATGCTACAAGCTCTCTTCTATTCACTTTTTATTTCATCATATCTCCTGTCCCGAGTGTTTGTTCCACTTGCTCTCTGATTTCAGGATTTCATTTCCTTTCATGAAATGAAGAATTTCATGAAAGGAAATGAAATGTTGTGATTTCAATGGGGATCAATTTGGCAAAGTTTTGGTCCATTTTCCTACACTTCAGCACATCCCGTGCCATTTGCTTGTTTTCATTTTGGTGCAGGATACCTCCTTTTTTTTTAGCCTTTAATTTCATCAATTTGTTCTCCTGTCTCTCCTTTTCACTTTCTTTTCTGATTTTGAGAATTCAATCCGTATAATTTTTGCAAGTTTTGGTACTTTTCACTGCCACCCATTTCATCCCAATGCATTGCCTTGTATTCGCCCCATTTCACAGATTTACTTTTTTTTCCCTCGCCTTTTATTTGTTCGTATCTCCTGTCCGACTGTCCACTCATTCTCTGATTTTGGGATTTCATCTCCTCTTGGAAAAAACCGAATTCTCAACATATCTTTTTCAGATGTAGCAATTTCCTTAATTTCCTCCTTCTTAGCCTTTTAACCTTTTTCTTCTCTCCTCTACATCATCATTCTATGTGAAAGAAAAACATATTTTCATTTATTGCTTGTAACTTAATTGTCTTCAGTCTTGATCTTGTAATTTGTGCAATGCCTGCAATTCTTACATTTATTTTTATATATTTCTTATACTTCTACCAACTTACACTGAAAATGCTTTTGGTCTCTGATTTATTTTCCATTGACTTACTACAATTTTTTTTTTGTTATTTTTGTATTCTCTCTACTTTTTGACTTCTAGACTGCAGTTTTCTATCTTGATCTATGTTATTTTTTACTTCTCACAAGCTCTTTTTATTTAAGCATGTACTTGCTATAAAGCTCTATTAGGCAGAAAAAAAAAACTGTTATGAGACATCAGAATGTGTTTAAATATACATGATAAGGTATATCTAAATTCCAGGAAGAAGCAGGAATGTGATCAAATTATGAAAATCTGTATCCTATCCTACAGATCAATGACATTTTGGTAAGTAATAGACATTTTTGCAGTTACACATTTACATCTCTTTTGAAAGTGTCATGTGAAGCTCACCTTGTGTCAAGGAGTATCTGACATCATACTGGGCAGCCTAAAAGAAATCTGGAGAATTTTGGTGAGACTGCCCACCTTAAAAATTAGATTTTAATTTATGAATCTTACTGAATAGTGATTGCAGCAGTTTAAAACAAAGGTCCCACTAGTCCGGCAATCAGTCTGTATCAGTGTAAAAATATGACTGCCCAAGAAGGAGTACAAAAATTCGTTAACAATATATAGTATTCCCTCTTAAGTGTTTTCTCCATCACCGAACACTTGTAATATAATAACTACCTGAGGCAGAGGTAGCCAGTAGGCTTTTTTTAATCCTCTGTGTACAGCTGTGCACTTGTACAGTTTATCTTGAAGCAATATAAACTGGTATTTATAACATATTCTGGTAAAGAATTCCCTGTCTCCAATATATAATATTTAAATTGCCCCTACTACTGCCACAATATCCAAATTTGCTTTGAATCCTAAATTTAGATCCGAGGGACTTACCAAGCATCCTAAAAGTTTTTTTAGAGGGTCCTTCGTTTTTGAGGCATGGGCATTACTTTATCCACGTTGCCATCTGTCAGACTACACCCATTATGACGTGACAAGAAAATACTTGATTTTGGAATTGGTGATGTGCTCTCCACTCTACTAATGCTCTTCTAGTAACTAAAGTAGCATGCACCAAATGAATATTTTCTGCAGAATGTGTATTTACCCCACATGCACTGAACTTCACAGACACTTATTCTTCACTGTCCCTTTCCCATGGCTCAGCAAGGGACTTTAAAGTGAATAGTCTATCCCATGTTCCCCATTCATTTTGCCAGCTCCCATGAGTATGTGAATTGGATGTGCTAATTCATTTCAGGTGCAAAAACATCAGCACTGATGTTTGTCTTCCTTTTTTACCATACTACATTATATCCAAACATAATTTGGGTAAAGTTACATTTTTAATTTCTTTTTGTGTTGTCCATAGAGAAAAGCTCCCATGAAGTAGGCAAGCACAGTTAAACTGGAAAATCCTCATCAGTTTAGCCAAAGCTCAAGTCTTTTCTATTAGCAAGACATTCGGGCTCTTACATAATCTGACAATGGAGTTCCTGCCATTATAGTCACTATTTCAGTAGCTCTATGTCTGTTCCCTTCATTTAAGTATTTTAAGTTTTGCAACGTTAGAGGTAACATGATCATGGTAAGTTCTTCACTAATTCAAATAATGTATCAGAACTGGGCAATATTTATCAGGAGCAAGTTATGTCTTAGATTTCTGACCTGCAAATTTTTTTAATTCCAGATGTCAGTTAAGTTGGTAGAAACCAGAAATAGAAAACTGTTTTCAATAGTAAAACACTTCTTTTAAGTGTTGGATAATGTGATGATAGCTGTTCCGCACTAGCCTTGGAGCTTGGTGAGTCATAGAGGTAAACTTTGTTAATGGCCAAAATTGCTGATTCAGCACACTTAACCAAACATACCTAAAGCTCAATTAACTTAAATGCTTAAACCAAAACTGAGACTCTAAACTCCTTAGTTAACTATCAAGCTCTCCACATGCCTAAACTTAGGCACTCCACATTTTCAGTAATACCCTGCTAGAGAATTAGGTACCTATCTCCTAACTCACTCCATGGCCATCCGGAGTTTAGACATCAGAGAGGGAGCAATTTTTTTGCTTAACAGCCCAGGGTTTGTATCTGCTGCCATGATTCTGGTCTTAGGGACAGGCCCTCCTCAGAGGAATGTCAAAATCTTGAGGAGGCAGAACATCAAAGGGCAGCAGATGGAGAAGGAGTCACACAATATTTTCTTACATGTCAAAGCTGAACAGCCACAGAAGCAATAGTTAGTTATAAAAAGGCGCATAGGGAGCAAGCAAGCAAACACAAGATATTAGTCTAGGAAGATGGGCCAGGGAAAAGGAAGAGCTCCAGATCTGTGACTTATTTCCAGGAATTGGTCTTTCTTTTATCCAGTGACTATGAATTCAAAATATAAAAACATGTTGGCATTCCCATGGCATGATCTAGCTCTAATGATGTACAAAGTCATGTATTTAACTTTGAGTCCGTACAGCATTAATCACAGTATGGTTTTTTTGTGTCTGCAAAAACCACTTTGCAGCTCAGAAAGCATTATTCTGGAAATAACTACATGGTACAACCAACCTCGTTTTCCATCCCTCTCTATCACACTAGGTCAAGCTGTCTTTCATATAAAGCCATATGTCAGAGCCTAGCAAAGTAATGAAATATTTTGGGAAATATTTCTTTTGATCCTAACTGACTTTGGGTCCTCCCTCCCATAAAACAGGAAAAACAGGAAATTAATCAGTCAAAAAAACCCAAAAAACTAGCTATGTCTATGAAGAGATGTCAAACTCTGTGGATGTCTACTTTATTTTAAAAATACAGATTTAGACATATTTGCCTAAGTAATTCTACACACCTGAAAAAACTCTTCTAGAATTAAGGCAAGCTTTGTTTGATGGTAGACTTATATTGGGCTTTTTTTCTTTTTCACTACACACATAGGTAAACTAAATGAAGCCAGTTTGCAAGAGTTGATAGAAGTTATTAGCATTTTGCATTGCCTCTGCTTCTTCCATATATTATAGCCACATATTTTTAAGCACAAATAATTCTAAAAACATTGGCTAACTGAAATGACTTGAATAATGACGCAGTCAATAGTGTGAATTGGGTAATTGTTCAATTTAGCATGTATTTCTATCTAGGCTCCTCTATCAATAAGATAGTCATCATTTAAAAAAAAAAAATCTTCTACCTCTTAAGTAATGAAAATGGAAGTAAAGTCCTGCTAGGCATGTCTAGAGCTGCATTATCAGGGTCACCAAGAAATCCAGTTGTTTCTTGAACACTTTGAGGGATGGTGGTGGCCCCACTGCTTTCCTGGGCAGTCCATTCCAATGCTTGACAATTCTTTCAGAGAGGAAATTCTTTCTGAATTGCCTATGATTGATTATAGAGGAAGCCTGAACAGCTGGCTTAAACTAAAGGTCCAGCTTGACAAATATTAGAGGCAGGAGAAGCAAGTCCCAGTCCAGGTACAGGTATGGGACTAAGGGTCATCGTTGTACATCCTGTCCCATAAGCCCTTTACTCCAACACTAATTGCACTGACATTATATTGGTACTGATCAGAACGAGTGAAGAGATCAGAATTTGGGCTGAACAACTTAAAAATTGTTGCAGAGTCCTTGGGAACAAAACTCTGGTTTTGTACAGGTCAGTAGCAATTCTTGCCTGATACTTCCAAGAAGCAATGCAGAGTAATGCTGTCCACAACCCTACTCTGTGTCTAAACAGCACATTTCAGCCCCTGGGTAGTAACAGTAGCAGATGCTTATTATATTTAATTATTAACCATCAGCTCTTTGAACTTATCACCTTAGTCTCTCAGCACCTGCATGATGGATGGCAAAATTCCCATAATTTCAACTTCCATCAGTCAGTAAGTAAAAGGTGAGCATCTGCTAGTGTTCACCTACCCCTCAGGATATATTCGACTGTCGTTATGATTGTTCCTAATGGTGTTTTACACAAAATAAGTTAGGGTGAAAAAGGCATGCTAGGTTATTTTACACATATACAATGTCAAATTATTTATTTCCCTGCACATGGCAAATTTTAAATATAAATAGATAATACCAGTAGTACATTTATTATTAAATTTAATATTTATGCAGTGACATAAATTTCCATGTCCTTTTAAATGTTTCTGTATTTTAGAATTGATCAGAAGCTTTAGTTGAAGAAAGGAAGGAAAAGTAGGGAAGCTACAGAGAAGCTGTGTTTTACCCTGTCTGCCTTTTTTTCTCTGCTTTTAAAGGAATATCCACACCACAGAGTGAAGAAAATAATCTTTGAAAACAAGGTAAGGAAACAAGGTAAGTTCTCATTAGCAGCTTTAAGAAAGCTGGTACGTTCTGCTCAGAGATAGGACTTTAACTAAAACACAGAACCTACAAACATGGGCACGTTGCCTTCAGGACCCAGGCTGCTAATACAGCTCTATTAGCATCTAATGCACGTGTTCTGCATCAGTGCATTCCATTGGGTCAGAATACCTGCATCCTCCCTCACTGTGCCACAAGAAGGAGTTTGATAGGTGCTTACAGCAGTCAAAGAGTCTCTTCCAGCCATCCCCTTCCATGGAGCTCAGCCACAGGGGAAATTTGACTATTATATGCAATGCATTAGCAACTTTATCATTTAAAATCTGATTATCTCTCAAAGTATTTTCATAAATTAGGCCAGAATAATGAAGCAGTTTGCATCAGTGTCCTCTGGGAAACTTTCAAGGCGACTACTGCAACATTCTCTCCCAAGGCTACACCCCTAAAGAGATCTCATTACTGAGAGAATACCATATTCCGTTGCCTCATACATGAAGTTAAAATTATCTAGAAAGTCACATTACATATGTCTTGTAGGACTCAGTAATAGAACTTGGAATTCATGTGAGTCCAGTGCAAAATGTCAATGCAATAGCACACCAGTACACAAAAAGAGTGTTCCAAACATCTGGTGAGTTGTGAAGACACCCCCCTCACCCATTCCCCATCATGCCCATCAAAATGGGAATAAAATGGCCACTTGAAATTTGAGCAGTAACCTTTGAATATTGCACATAGGTCATGACTGGGTGTAGAACAGAATTTTGTAATCTATTCCTGGTACACAGCTGGCATACAGGCAGGGGTGCAAACACACACATCACAGATCAAAGCTGAAGGCAGATTTTAGGAACAAAAGGATAGCACAAAGAATGCAATTTCCCAGATATATTCCTCTTTTAGTAGGCATATAAATCATGAAATCTCTACGGCTGCCCACCAGACATGAAGATATGTACAATCTATGTTGAAAATTAATTATTCTTGAAGAATAGATTTCATATTTTTTAATTCTTTCATAAATATATTGTTAAATGCTTGGATGTGTACGGAAAACATGATTTTTACATTCATAAGCATATGAGGGAAAATATTTTCCAATTTATTAATTGGCAATTATTGTAAATTATACAACTGTTTATGATTTCTTATATCTACTATAATGAAAAAGTTTTACAAATTCAGAAACTGAGGAAAGAGCATAAGTGTTTTTGAAGTGCTATGAAAATGTTTGGAAACCAGGTAACAAAAGTTGTGACTGTGGTAAGGACCTTCTTCAAAGAGGCAAAAGGAAATTTCAGGGTTTGAGAGACTCCTACTTCCCCTGTTTTTTTGGGGCCACTCTCCTCCTTCAGTTTCAGGAAGAGCTGAATGAGTCTCCCATGGAGTTCCCCTCTCCCATTCAAGGATGCCTCAGCAAGAGAGGGGGCCCTTGCAGAATAGTCTCCTGAGGGATCCCTGGCTGTGAAATTTTTGGTCTGTGTCTTGATAATTGCAAATTTCTTCATCTCTAACAACATTTTTCAACAGCCGCTGAAAAAGGAATAGAGGATGTTTCAAAGCCTTTGTTGACATTTTAGAAAGTCCCTACTCGTTATAGCTTAATTAACTTTATGACAATGTTAAGTTATGATATGGTCTTTCAGAAGTAATTTGAGGGCAATTTCCATTGTTTGTATGAATGCCTCAGGCAAGTCAGGCAATTAAAATAGAGATTGTACCAAAACAGTAAAATTACATATCAGAGATCTTCTGAATATGTGATAGAGTTATTTTTATCAGATATATCTTCTGAAACTCTATAAAAGATGTTCATTTACTCTCCTCAGTAACCCCACATTGCAGCCAACTATGAAACTCCCCTGTAAAAGTATTATATGCTGCAAAACCCCTGCCAAATACCTGTCTTATATGATAAAACCATCCAAATCTTAATTAATTTTACTTAAATCAATAGAAGTGATACTGACATTTTTCTCAAATCTATTTTCCTATTTGTTAGCATAAAATCAGAAATGTCTTCTTCTTCTACACTATTTCACTCATTCTTTGTCTTGCTTCTTATATAAGAAGCTGAATGCAAATGTTGGCTTTTGTGTTCTATAATGTGGTCCATGCATTTTAGGGCCCCAAATCTGGGAGTTTTCAAAATATTCTAATTTTATAAATTTATTTTTTCTGTGTTGCTTAGTTCACTGAAGATCCCCAAGCAATCCAACTGTAATCTCCAAGTAAATGACAGTGAATCTAAATTTTTCCAGAGTACTGTTTTATGCTGGTAGGTATGTCACACTAACCAAGGGTATATAGCTAGATTTGCAGTTAAAAATTTAATAGATTTTTTTTTTTCAGTGTCTGGCTGCATGATTTAAAATGATCATTTTTTTCAGCAGTTCTTCTACTCAACTTTTCCTGTTACTGCTGAGTCAGAGAGTTCAGAGTGTTTAATTGAAAATGGAGTGACAAGTCTTTACAGCCTGATCAAAAACCAAAAAGAGTCAATGGAAAGGCATCCTTTGACTTAATTTAGAAAGTTGTTCCAAAAGTTTTATGTATATTCAAAGCATATTTATTAAAAGAATTTAAAACCCCCTCCCAAATCCTACTATCACACAATCTTAGCTAGTCTTAGACATGGAGAACTTTAGCCCATTTGGCTAAGAAATTATTGTTTTCCCTTAGTTTTGCTGACATTATTTTTAAAAAAATAATTATTTTATGTTAAGAAATATTTGTCTTTATAAAAATTAAATGTCTCAGACTTATTTAAATTGGCAATAAAGTAGCAGCACAATAGTGTTGGGGGCCTGATGCAAGAATTGAAATGAGGTCCTTTCTCAGTCAACTGCTGTCTCTTTTTCAAAGTCAACAGCCTGGGAGCATCACTGCTCATACACTGCCAGCCCATTGAACAGGTCATCACTGAACTGCAGAATGCCCTATGTGCTCCCTATATGCATTGCCAAGCCCTCACTACCATGTAGTCATGACACCTGTGCATTAGAGCCTTGAGAAGAGTCAAAATCAGGCAGTCTGAATGTCCCACCACACTGGTACAGTTATCAGAGAAAATGTTCAGTATCCTTCTGATATTGTGATAAAAGATTCAAATGAGGCCATGGAAAGGACGCAGAAAGACACTTAGGTTTGTAAGAAACAAAGAGAAACGTTGCAATTGGAAGAGAATAAAGACAGATTTCCCTTCACTTACAAAAAAGCCTTCTTCATACAGATTATCTTGACTTTACTGAGAACTGACAGAAAGTGAGAACATCATCGTCCCATTTTCAAACAGTAGAGCTAGATGACAATGTGACAAAATAAACAAATTACATTAAAAATATTAACTGCTATTTTTTATAGTTGTGGCACTTTGTGTTATAGAAATACAGGTGTGGCCACTCTAGTTAACACCATTGTACATACACTTTCCTGTGCATAAATTTTGCACTGTTTTTCAAATGCTTATCTGACTTTTGTTCCCTCGTAAAATAATATTTAAAAAAAGGAAAGGTGAAGAGAATAGAGGAGAAAATGTATTTTTGTCTACAGTCTGTATTTTTATTACAGTCTATATACAGTAGGGCATTGCCTTGATCCTTCTACGGGTTCTTCTAATGCAAAACCCTGAGGCATCTTAGCAGCTCGAATGAAAAAACACATTTGCCTAGGTTTATTTATGAGCAGAACAGGACTTCACTAATTTGTACCCATGCATGGGAAGACACATAGCAAATCATAGAGTAAATGAACACTTTGTAGACCAGAATTTTATTCACTTATTTTCTAACTGTCGTTTGTTTTCATCTATTTGCATCAATACATCATTATACTGTTGCTGTTATCTCGATACTGCTGCCATCTTGTAAAAATCGGTTCTGAAAGAAACCCCAAATCAAAAGTATTATTCTCATTAAAGGGGTAATAGAATAGAAATATGTAAAGACTAATAAGTGAAGGAATCTTTTCTAGTACATAGGTCACTTTTACAAAGTTGTTAAGAGAATGAGTGATCAAAAGTATGTTGTTCAGGTGTCAAACACAATAATGTTTTGGAAAACTGCATGTAAAATGGTGTAATAGTAATGATATTGAGTCTTAGTAAATGTCTGTTTCTAGATCTTTACTGGGATATAAGAAAGGGATAAGTAATGTTTTAGGTTAAAAGTCTACTTCAAAATACATTTTATTTTAGGCAGTATCTACTCATATATATATATCCAATCAATGAAATATTATAGTGGTTTCCACTTTGATCAACAGCTACCACATTCAGATGACAATGTTTGAAGCTTTGCACTTTGCATTATTTAGGCAATGAATGTTTTCTCTCAATAATTAGAGATTTTTCACCGAAAACTGCTACTTTTATATGAAACAGAAATAGTTGAATATAGTGCCAATCTCCCGAACTGCTCTGAGTGGCATGACCAATTCAAGCATCAGCTGCTCTTGGCTCTGAGTGAGTCCAGAAAACTGTACATTCCAAGTCCAGAAAATTTAAGAGACCTGCTCTTCCCTGTTTTATTAGCACACATTCCCACCTTTGTTTCCTGCAGTTAAAGCTGATATGCACCCCTATAATTTGGAGTGGTTTGGAAGTGACGAATGTTTGTCATTTTTACCTCTCTTATGGGCACAGTAGCTTCTGACAAAAAAAAAACCCAGTCCATTTGAGGGCAATAATTTCTTTATCATTTCACCAGTGGCAACATGAAGGCACCCTTTAAGGTATTCAAGTCCAGAAAAATTCTTTCAATATAGCTTTCTAGCTCACCTAAAATAAATCCAACTGGTCTTTGTGCTTGAATATTATACATATTTTATGCATTCTATTTAATCATGTCTGAAGGCTACGGAAAGTTGAAAAATCTTTCAGCAAAGTACCTTATTTAACACAAGATACACTTTTTTACCATACTCCCATAAGCCAGATAGCCTGGACAATATGACTTCTGTAAAAAGATTTATCAGGCCTTGAAAGTTTTTTTTCCTTTTTTTTCTTTATGGGTTTAATAGTGAGAAATAGAAATATCATCTCAAGGAATAAATATCAGTTTTAGTTTGAAATCAATCCAAGTTAACTTCAGAATGAACTTCAAAAGATTTGAAGTTCCAGAAATCAGATGGATTTTCAAAACTGTTGCAGTCAGAAATCGAGAATTTTCTTGGCTGCAGAGTGCATAAACTAAACCCACATTGCTGAAATGCTAGCAAGGACTCTAGATACTATCTCATTTGGAGACTTTCTGTCAATCTTTTATCTTCTTTAGGTAACTCCCATAGACACTACAGCACTTAAAGACCAAGTGCCTAGTCCTGGACCATCCTTCATTCTCTATATTTTTTTTCAAATTCAGCAATAAAATTTAAAGCCAAAAGGAAAATAAGATCATCTAGTCCACTGCAGCATATCAAAGGTTCCTGGATATACAAAATTTGTTCTTACATTGATTGTAATAATTTGCATTTGGCTAAAATCTAACATCTGTCTAAAGAGCATCTTCTAATAAAATGTACACTCAGTCTGAACTGAACGACATCTTTTCATGGTTTAACCCCAGAGGGCAGATCAGCCACTTGTTCGCTCGTCTTCAGTGGGATGGGGGAGAGAATCACAAGAGCAAAAGTGGGAAAACTCATGTGTTGAGATACAGACAGTTTAATAGGTGAAGCAAAAGACACATGCACAAGCAAAGCAAAACAAGAAATTAATTCACCACTTCCTGTGGGCAGGCAGGTGTTCAGCCAGCTTCAGTAGATAAGGGCACCTTCATATGTAGCCTTTAGTTTGGAAGACAAACACCATCCCTGCAAATGTCCATCCCTTCCTTCTTCCCAACAGTTTAGATGCTGAGCATGACCCACATGGTATGGAATATCCCCTTGGTCTGTTGGAGTCAGGTGTCCTGACTATGTCCCCTTCCAACACCTTGTGCACGCCCAGTCTCCCTGCTGGTGGGATGGGGTGAGGAGCAGAAAAAGCTTTGGCTCTGTGTAAGCCCTTCTCAGCAGTAACAAAAACTTCCCTGTGTTATAAACACTGTTTTCCAGCACAAATCCAAAACACAGCCCGGTACTAGCTACTCTGAAGGAAATGAACTCTATCGCAGCCAAAACCAGCATACACCTACAGATGGAGAATCTGCTTGGCAGTTTCCTCCCATGATTAATCACTTGCTCTGTGCTTTACTTCTTAGCATCTGCCTGGCACTATGAGCCACTGGTTCTTGTTACACATCTCCTTGCTGAATGTCATATTTTCTTCCTTGGAAAAGCATTATCCACATGCAGTATCTTTCTCGTGATAAGTTAATCAGTAAAATCTCTAAAGTTCATATGATTCCAGTTTTCAAATTAATTCTGTGGTTCTAAGTCCTTGCTAATTTTTAGAGCAGCCTAGAAGAATCCAGTCTTAGCTTCCTCATTGCATGTGAGCTATCTATTAGCCAGCTGCTTATGTATCTTGGAACCATATCAGAGCTCTTTGCTATGGCAGTGCCCTTGTGAATTAGAAAATCATACTCTGCTCCAAGATCACCACTTCCCAAGACTCACCTAACTTCCTTGTCCTTCAAGATGCAATTTTAAAAACAAACTTCTCCATCTTTTGGGTTCAATAGAATAACAATGTACCCAGTTTACCAGGCATTGAATAATGTGCTCTTACCATTTTTTCTCTTCTATTCCCTTTACAATTAGCACTAATATAGTAACACACCACTTCCAAAGAGATATTTCACACTGACACTTGTGTTTTGAAGACCTGTTAGTCATGTCATTCAAACACATATCTTATTGACGCCTTGTATAGCGTTAGTTAGATAAAAGGAGGGAGACTCTTGTCCACATTATCAGGGTAAGCAGTAAAAATGCTATCACATAAATAATTTTATTTTATGAGACCAGTTATCTAAAACCACAATGCTGACTACCATTAACTATATTCTTTGCTTTAAATACTCTTGAACTGAATACTACTTCATCTTTTCCATTATCTTTCTTCACATAGTGAAACATTAATTTTGCATTCCCAAAGTATCAACCATCTCAGATATTCAGAATGTTACAAGGACTCCTATATTTAATAAATATTAATACCGTCAACCTTGAGATAGCCTTAGAAGTGCAGACATCTTTAAAGTATTCCTTTCCAAATTAAGAGCCAGAAAACAAATCTGCCATATTATAGTTGTTTCATTATAAACACGCAGATTTAACTTATGTCTTCTCTGTGTCCTTACTAGTAATTTTGTCACTTACTTCAAGAATAGGATGCATGCTTGTTTCTTCTTCTTGAACAGCTTCTTTCTTTTCCTACTATTGCTATGGATCCCTGTATTCCTGTTACATATTTTCAGCCTTGACTGGGGGGGGGGGGCTATTTCATTTAGAAAAGCTATTTATTCAGTGTCTTTATCTTCCTTCATTAATTTTCGCTATTAATTTTCACAATTTCTGTTTAATATCATTCTTTTTGGACTATAATCTCTTTAGATAATACACAGAAGTTACATAGAAATATGTACCTGCTCTCGTTAGCCACTTCCTTTCATTACACCACTGATGGTTGGTGTAATGAAAGGAAGTGGAAAACCCTTTGTAGGGCCAGTTGTGTGTCATCCCAGCTGGGAGCAATTATCAGTGATGAGAGAAAAGGTGTAGAGAAAAGAAACAACATTTCTTGTTCATCCACTTCCTTCACACGTATACTTTCCTCTGAGTCCGGGAGAGAACTTCCCAAGGAGCCAGATTCCTCTGGGGTTTTAAATTTTTCAGGTCCCTATAGGTCTAGAAAAATTTTTCTTTCCTTCTTCCTCAGAGACTAACATCTTTTTCTGCCTGAATCTAATACAACTCTTACTTAAGTTCTCAAGCTGAAATTTTCTGAACTCCAAAACCAAATCAAGCGCTAGATTGATTACCTTTGATAGTAAAAAAATATTCTACCAGAGTTCGGAAGACCAACAGGACATTTCCACAAAAACCTTGCAGTTTAATCACATGGACAATAATACATTTATTATAATTTTAATAATATAATATAATATAATTTATTATAATTTTAATAATTATCATAAAAAAGAATACATTTCAGGATTTCTGCTTGTGAACATTGGCCTTTTTTCAAGATAAGTGTTCAAGAATCACCAGGTACTTCTGAATAAATATTTACTTTTTCTAGAGCTGATATACAAATCTCTTTTACGACATCTGTCTAAATAGTGGTCAAATTTACTAAATTTGAGGATTGCAGATCACTGGAGAAAGTCTTGCCTAAAATGCAAAAATGCAAAAATACTTTAAAAGAATCATAGCGTGATGTCTTCATGACATTACATAGAATTACATCTGGATAATATTTTATAGTAACGGTATTCCAATATTCTGACTCTGCACACATAACTTAGTACTAGAATATGACTTGCAACATGTGGGTACACAACTCTCCTTAATTATTCTTGACATTCACTACTATTATTCAATCTCTCTCTGTCACATCTATCCTGGCTTTGACAGGCTCTACTTTGAGGTTACAAAAAACTCAGAGATTGGTGGGACACAGCAAATTCAGAAAATCATCAGATTGTCTAACCTAAGGATGTGTCAGGGTGGAACAAAGGGTGAAATATGTATAATATAGAATACAAAAGCCTGCATATATCCTCCCTGAATTTAGAAAAATTACTTAAAACAATACAGCAATGAGATCTTGCATGTCCATGACTGTTCAAGTGTTTCTCAAATGAATGTTCCATAAATGTTGTCCCCAGCTTGATTCTACAGAATGCAGGAATATTAAAATGCCTTTATTTACATTTAATAATGCAGAGTTTTTCAATTACTCTGCATTGGGACACAATTAAACTTCCATTTAGTGAATGGTATTAGCTGGTATTACAATGGCGGATGGAAGCCTCAAGGTATTTTGACATCAAGGCTTTTGCCTGAAGTTTTTTGATAGCTAGTCTTAGCATTTTGGTAGCACTGACTGGACTTAGATGTAAACTTCAGTGGGAATATCAGAGAGCTCCAGAAGTGATTTGCCACTTGCTAAGAAAAGCATTTTGTACCATAAGAGAAATATTACATATAATAATAAAATAATTTCACAAAAAGACTTTGTGCAATATGAAACAATGGCTTCATTTTAGCTGATCCATTAGCAACAAGTGAGTTAATGTCTTTGTGAATACCCAATAGGTGTTTAAGAGTGTCACTTTGGAACAGTCAGTAAGACATTAGAAACAAAAGTACTGGGATAAGGTCTCCCTTTCTGCAGCCCACTTAGACAGCAGCCTTTCTGTGGAACTGTGGAGCTGAGGGAAGTCCTTGTTCTGCACTAAACTCCAAACTCTGGGCACAATTCCTCCTAGTATTGCTTCCCTACTGATGACCTCTGTTAAGGCTTTTATTCACTACCTTCTGCACCAGTTGAAGTAATTTTTGAGAGTGTTGGAATTCAAGAGACAAATTAACCTGTGCAACCATAATATTTTTTGAAAGCGTGTATATTTTACTGATAATGTTGACGTAATTAATACAAAAAAAAAAAAAAAAAAAGATAAAAAATTTGCTAATTACCAGAGTAAAACAGCATCAATTCCCATGATTCGGTCTGTGAGAGTTCACAGAGGACTCAAAATGTCTTTCCAGTTTTTTTTTTACTGAAAATCTTTCAGCCATCCATGAGAAAGACACTAATTTCTGTAGTTTCATCTCCCATTACCTAGGTCCCCACCTTTGATGCAATCCCTTGTACCTTTATGCCTTATAAAAATTGTGAGCACCTTGGGGCACAAATAAGTTCGTTTAATTTGTCTATATAGCACCATTCTTTCCTAAGGCATTGAATGAATAATATATGGTAATTTACAAGGTATTTGCAAGTCAGAGGGCTTGACAGCAAGCCAGTGAATTGAAAAACAAGCAAAGTTAAACAAACTGTTTAAACAGGGTGGTCTTATTGGCCAAGATACATTTTTTATTTATGAATATTTGGTATGAGAAGGCTGTCCCTTGGCAAAGTACTTGCTCCAAAGATGGGGAAGCTGGCTGCACCATCTGAGCTTACATGGAGCTTCCTGCATGCACTGTAGAGCACAACTAGGCTAACTAGACTAGCAAGTGCATCATTCAGTGCAATATCTAAAATTAAAATGTGTCACATTTCAGCTCCAGAACTGGGAAAAAAACAGAAACAACAATAGAATGGCAGCAAATATTTTTGTTTACCCGTGCTAGGAAAAATCGTAGGATCAGAGAATGGCCTTGGTTAGCAGGGACTTTAAAGATCATCTAGCTCCAAGTGTTAAACCTGGTGTTAAACACTTCCTGGGATGGGCCATCCAAAACTTCTCCACACAATCTGTTCCAGTGCCTCCCCAGCCTCAGAATAAAGAATTTTTTCCTAATATCTAACCTAAATTTACTCTCAGTCTAAACTCACTCCCCCTTGTCCTGTCACTACATGTCCTTCTAAATAGTCTCACTCCATCTTTCTTGCAGGCTCCATTCAGGAGGGCTGCAGTTAGGTAACCTGAAGTCTTCTCTTTTCCAGGCTGAACAATCCCAATTCTCTCCATCTTTCCTTGTAGGAGAGGTGCTTCTGATCATCCTGCTGACCCTCCTCTGGACACACTCCAACAGCTCCACAGATGTCCTTCCTGTGCTGGGGACCCCAGAGCTGGATGCAGTGTTCCAGATGGGATCTCACTAAAGCAGAGCAGAGGGGCAGAATCCCCTCCCTGGCCCTGCTGCCCTCTCTGCTTTGGATGCAGCCCAGGACACGTTTGGCTCTCTGGGCTGTGAGTTCTGTGAGTGCACAGCTTCACATCCAGCCTCTTACCCACCAGCACCCCCAAGTCCTTCTCTGCAGGGCTGGTTCATCCCCCAGCCTGCAGCATTTACACAGGTAATGTGATGCATATTAAACACCCCTCAAGCACTTATTTATCAAACCTATGTTCAAAACAATCTGCTAAAATACATTTAGTCAGCAGCGTATCAATATTAGCATGCCTTTTTCAGACTTTTTTCCTACTCCTTTCACTATATTTCACCAGACAACTTTTGTTTTAAAGCATGAGAAGACAAAGTTCTTGACTTTCCATTGAAAAAGCACTAGATTTGTTGCAGACGCCCTGTGTACAGTTCATGCTCAAAAACTCCCATGTATCCAGAAAGCATGTCCCATAGAGCTGATGAGCCATGTGAAGGGGCTATTTGTCCTGGATTTTCGGACAGCAAATAGCCTAGTCAGACCCATAAATTTTGATTTTAAGTGCTTTAGGGCAAAAATCTGTCATTTTAATTTGTTGAGAAACTACCATTCTTTCCTAAGGCAAGGTGTGAATAATACATGACAATTTAAAAAGGAGCTGTTTGCTACTGTTACTGCTCCTGCAAAACCTCTAGATTCTCAGACAAATGACTGAAGTATTCTTAATGCACTCAGGCTATATTTTTAGGTGCAAGAAGAGGATATATACTTTAAAATCTGAACTTAGCACAAGCTACATATTCAGTGTTACCAACTGAAAATTCAGTCTCAGTTTATTTGCTAGTCTTTTTAAAGTTATGGCTTGTATGGGCAAAGAGTTGCAGTTTTTCCTTTAATTTCTTGTAAAGTGCCTAAATCCTATTGAAAGCAAGGTGTTGCATATGAAAGTGTTTCAATAATTAACCTCCCTAGTTGCAAAGAAAACCCTGAAAAAACAACATCAAAAAAACCCAAAGAAACTAAAAAGACTGAGAAAAAAACAAAGACACAAAAATAAAGCAACCCCCCCAAAAAGCCAAAAACCCAACCCTAAAAATAGGAAGTATATTAAGTTAATCAATTAAAAAAATAGAATAATATACAAGTTTCTTAAATTTCTTCAATTGTCATATTACTTCAGAAACCACCACCTTATTATGTGAAGGTACACCACCAAACCAAAGCATTAATATGCATGTCATAGAAATGTTCATAATGCACCAATGATAATGCTGTAACTTGTAGATATTGGTAAAAACAGGTTACTAGAATGACATGTATCTTTGGGTCTGTATACATGTGTTTCTACTAGAATATCGCTGTCTTTGTAAAGTGAATTATTACTTATTAATTATTGTTATTACAGTTGTTATCACTATGATGATGATGTTAATGATTAATTAATCATTATTAATTATATGGATGTAATATGGAATTGCAGAATAAGGAGTACTGCATATTGGAATATGTATAAAAATAGATACAAACAGACCCCAGAGTGAGTAGAAAGAAATAATCACCATTAACATCATTCCCCTCCAGGCAAAGAGGAGGAAGAACCCCCAGCAATTAACCTAATTCTCCTGGTGAAGAGCTTTAAATACTGTTTGCTCATCATGAAACTTTCTTTTCTCTTTGTTAAGGAGCACAGGAGGAACAACAGAACAACATCAGAAAAAGAGACAATTATTAGGAATGCATACCTGTATTACTAAATTAATGACCATAGTAATGGGATAATTCAGATGGTGTATGCTAATACCATTATTCTTAGATTAAGAATAAATTTTTGAGTAACCATTTAAGCTTTAATTTAAGTTATGACTTCATACAGACAGTGCATCTTTTTAGACCAAATAAACATGCCAGTGTGTGTATTCACTGTTCAATATAGATGCACCAATATTCACATCACCTCTGTTTATGAACACCTAATTTCATTATAACCACCATAAAGCCTTGGGTATTTTGTGTAATGCCTGGGGTTCTTAACCATATTCTGAGATCTGGAAGTATCAGTATTTCTATGAAACACATGAGTATAATTAGGAGCCACTTCATGAAGAGGCTTCTTTATTTATCTTTCTTTTAGACGTGGGCTGTCAGACATCCATTTTCTTCATGTTCAGAACTAGCCCTTTGTAAACCTTCTACTGAGTCACTAAAAGATAATAAACCCATTGTTCAGGCAAATGAAGAAAAAAAAGAAAAAAGTGGTGTGTTATTTACTTCACACGGTTCTTCAGAAGCCCCAAAGGACAGACCTTCTAGAGAAAAAGATCCATCCAGAAAAATGTCCATCTACATGGTTAAAAAGCAGTTATACCTTCATGCAGTCTCTACCCATGTCCTGGTTTCAGCTGGGATAGAGTCTTTCTTTTTTAACTGGTGCAGTAACTGGTGCAGTGCTGTATTTTTTTTATTTTGTTGTTGTCAATTAGTGTTTACCCTAGGCCAAGGACTTTTCAGTTTCCCATGCACTGCCAAAAGCAGGTGCACAAGAAGCTGGGAGGGAGCACTGCCTGTACAGGTGACCCAAACTGGCCAAAGGGGTATTCTATACAAGAAAGTATCATGCCCAGTACATTAACTGGGGGCAGCTGGCTGTGAGAGACTGACTACTGCTGAGGAACAGACTGGACATCAGTCAGTGAGTAGTGAGTAGTTGCATTTTGCATCAATTGTCTTTCTTGAGCTTTACTTCTTTCTCTCTTTTTGTTGCCTTCCTTTTTATTACACTCATTTTTATTATTATGTTTTATCTTATTTCAATTATTTAAATGGTCTTAACCCACAGGTATGGGGTTTTTTTAATCCAGTTCTCCTCCACACCTCACAGAGGTGGGCAACGAGTGAGTGACCGCATAATACTTAGTTGCCAGCTGGTGCTAAATCATTACAACCAACACTTGGAATAGCAGATCTGAAACAAACAGGCTGTAAGAAGATTGAAGAGGATTGAAAAGCAACCCTACTTTTAGGTAAAAAGTTAAGTTTGGAAAGGATATAGGTATTGTATGTTACTATTCTGCCTTTGTACTATTTTATACAAGACAGCACATATGAAGGGTTTTTTTGAAGCTGCAGAAGGAAAAAATGAGGAGTAAGGTAGAATGTACCAACCTGTTAAATAAAGTTCAACTCACCCTGGCTAGGTTAAACAATGGAGCCTCTGAACCGGACCAAAAAGCTCTTTGCAAGGGATGGCACACAGTCCTCACCACAGCTCACGCTCACAGCTAACAAAACAGGAAAAGGGAAAGCAGTGAGGAACATAAAGCTTCACAAGCTGGATAACACCAGTAGGCTGAGAACCAAGTTAGCAGACTGTTACCAATGTCACTGTCAAGAGAATGTTTTAATATAGTTCCTAGAGACACATTTCTGAGATATGTTACCAAACTCCTGTCCTGAATAATGATTTCCTTGCTTCTTGTGAAGATTCAAAAACTGTGACTGGACAAATAAGGCAAATATCTAAGGAAAATGTTCAGTATTTCTGGGCACTCACTTGAGGATTGTTAGTTGTTTGCCAACCACAAACCTTGTTTATAGCAAATAGATTACAGTTTGAGGGTATTCCATCATGCTGATACAGAGGTTTATATTTCAATTTCACAACTAGGCTGTAGCAGTATATTAACATTCTTATTAAAATTCTGTATTTTCACACAAATATACACCTAAATGGAAAGTTCTGCTTTTTTACTCAGATTTCCTATGCCTAAAGGTGAATATTTTAAATTTATTTTATTTTTTTGTAAATGTGAGTAAAATCAGCTCATTTTCTTTACCTATGCAAAGATTAAAAAATGCTCGTCATAAAGGAGATTTGTGCTCAGTGTATGCAGGAAGCATTTGAACACTAAAAGCTGAAACTTAACTGGTTCATACAAAGTATTAGTCTCCAGGCCAATATGCAAAAATGAAATATTCACATAATAAGAGTAAAAATCTACTAAAATTAATTATGCAATGTGTTGATTTGTTATTTGCAGCAAATACATTTATCAATTCTGACTTTCCCAACTAGTTCATAGTTGTGTTGCTCTTTATTTGTATTCAAAATCACATGTATGACACTGATCTTGTATAGCAGTGCTGGTCTTCTTGGTGCATCATTTCACTGAAGTATTTTATGCTTCCTAATTATGGTACATGTTCCTAAGTAAACTGTGAATTCCAGCAATAGAGCTTGTGTTCTAACTTTATTTATCTTTCCCCCTTGAGAAGAGCAAATCTGAGATTTGGAAGGCTTTACATCCCTTAGAGCGGGTTGGCAGTTATGTCTGGGCACAACTGTGGCCTTTCATCATAAGTAGAATTATTAGATTCCACCACACCACTGCAGGCTTGGGAAACTACAAATCTAAAGAAATACTTGACAGTGCTGGAGGAAAACTAGCTTCTTATTCAAATGGGAATGTGCAGATTTAAAAGAGATGATTCTCGCCATCTTCCCTAAACACAGAATTAAGATGTAAAGCAGAGCAGGGTCATCTGAAATACTGAGATTCTCTTGTAACCACAGGAGCACACAATTTTGATATACATTGTTAAAACAGACGAGTAACTGACAGAGAGTATCCTGTCCAACAAGTTTTGCAAGGACGTGGCCAATGACATGTGAGATGTTTGTGGCCTACAGAAATCTGAGTTTAGACTGACTTTTCTTTTACCTACGCCCTAAGCACTGGCTTCTTTTCCAGATCTATAAGATGTCCATACAGGCTGCCATTTCTTTCCCTTAAGATTTACACTAACCATGGCCTCAGACAGGTGGACTTTCACCTCACTATGAAAAGGGTATTCTCACACTGTTCTCTTTCATTTCGCTTTCAATTTCCCTGAAATGGATTGGCCCCTTAAGGTTTGCTACAGGTAATGGTCTTCCATGCAGAGGTCTTGTGCATACTGGGTTGTTTCTTATGTAATATCCAGGGTATGCCATATGTTGGCTGTCAGGATACTATCCTTAAAAATGCCATCTATGACTGGGTCTCCACACAGAAAGTTTCTTTCCTGCAATGTAATCTTCATCCCTAATGCATAACTTCAGATCTCTCCTTTTATCTTTTGCAGGAGAGGTCTTTACAGGAGTGAGGGAACAAACTTACTGAGGTAAAAAGGCAAGTGTTAGGAGATAAACTGAACTGTCCAGCAGGTGTCCATTTAGACAGATAAACAAGGAAACAAGTCTGTGCTTGTGTCAATACTGAAAAACAAGTTTTAGGTGCTGCTAAAAATCATCTCACTATTTTTCTCCAAAACTGTCCTGCCTCACAATCATCTGTTAATTCAGTCTTGAGTGTCTTCATTTCATTTGCATAACACAGGCCTTGTCACAGTGTGAAGTTCCCTAAAACAGTGATTGTGTCTTTGGGCAAAAAAAAAAGCCAGACAGTAACAGAAAGAAAAGACTGCAAGCATTTCGATCTTCTGCTGAGATAGAGATTATATGTCTGGTTTCCTAAATATCCAAAGTAAGACTAGATGAAAGCAATGGTGTTTTGAGACCTTCCTAGTTTCGCTTGATGCCTTCCAACTTACTTGCCTGGTATCAATAGAGAGCTTACCCCACTGGGTTTGATGTCACTCATTGTCACCTTTCTTGGTGGAAGTAGGCTGAAGCATTCACATTCTTGACTCTATTTCCAACTTAATGATTCTTCCAAGAGTATGCATTACAAGTGGTTTCAGAAGAGGATTTTATTTCTGCATGCCATGATTTCATGTTGTTCATACAAGGGTCTGCAGGCAGATGCATGAAATTCATCCCATCTATAATTCTATAACTATATACTCCATACACAAATAATAAAACTATATTAACACTTTAGATAAAGCTGGCTTTAGTCATTCTCTTTTCCCAGAAGAGACGTCTAATAAGTCATGCCTTTTTAACAAAGGTACTGCAAGACTTAATTAACTAAAGTTTGTAAAATCTTGTGAGTTCTCAGTGTTTTCAGGTGTCCTGCTAGTTCACTTCTCTTAGTGACTCAGTATTGCCATAAGCTGAATGTCCTCCCAATTGCCAACGGGCAGGCAGAAAAAAGAGCTGTGGCAGATACAAAGCCTGTACTGGGAAGTCTGGAACAACAAACTTATTGAAATAGTCCAGGGAGAGAGACGGGAAGGGAAATAACACTGAACTGATGATGAGGCAAGAGATAAGTTCATCTTCTCTCCTCTTTCACTCTACAGCTGGACTGTTTCTCTACCACCTTTTTTCTCTTGTTTACCATTTTTCTCTGAGATTTGCTGGAATATTTTAATAGCTTTTCTTCAACCTACTGCCACAGAATGCCATCAGGGTCCCTTTTGGGGAGTTAAGTAGAACGGTATTACTTAGACTCACTGGTATTTAAATCCCAACTTTGCCACTTGCTTGCTGGAAGGGCTGCTTTTCTTTCCTGGGCTGTATTCATCTAGGCCAAATCCAAAGCTCATTGAAGTCACTGACAGTCTATCCCTTGATTACAGAGGATTAGGCCTCTGTGCACTCTGTGGTGTTGCTGAAATTAATTCAATAGTGTCTTTAGAACCCTCTGGAAAAAAACAGAAATAAAATGCTATCCAAGGAGAAACTGTTGCTACTATTTTCTGGAGAGCTGATTGAAGATTTAGGGGTTTTGTCACCAAACCAGGCATGCAACTGCAATGCCAGTACAGAGCACTGTGCCAGTCCCAAGGCCATGGAGAAAAAGCTGTGATCTCATTTCGATTAACAGAGTTCACAATTTGTTTCATCAAAAGTACCTTGACAAATGCATTACAGTTTATGGACCACTGATTACATGTCCTAGAGTAGACAAGACAGGTAGTAAGACAGGGCTTATCTCTCAGCACATACTAATGAGGCTGTTCTGCCTGCAGCTCCCTGTGGCCAGATGCTGTACTTGAATGGAGTCCCACTGGGACTCTTTGTGGGTGCAGTCACAAACAATCAGTTGCAAAAATCATGGTTTAACCATCATAGCCAGAGAAAGCCAAGAGTAAATATCAAAGTTAAATGATACATTACTTTGCTGATCTGGAGGGATTCCACATCCCCTCCCCCACCCAGCTTTTGCCTAAACTTTAAACATTTGACATTTTAGGTGCAGGTAAGGTGTGTTCAACTACCTCAAAAAGCAGTTTCAAAAGGTTACTGAGACTGCAAAATTTCTGAGACCATGCCCACATACTTGTGGCAACAGCAGGCAGCACAGCAGGGCCTCAGATCTATCTTAGCCAATAGACTTTATTCATATAGGAGCAACATTGCCTCTCTCTGCAAAACAGACACAAGCACCGCTTTAAACTGCTGCCACTCCTTGAAACATTTTAAAGGCTGTGAGGAAGCAGACTGGCAGGGGCTGTTACCTGTCCATTTGCCCAGGAAAGTGAGCAGCATGAGTTCCCCTGCAGGTTTAGACTTGTCCAGAGAAAGGACAAGTGATCGTCACCTCCTCTAAATGCTTCAAACGTTATAGCATGGATTACTCAGTCTCAGCAGACTTCAAAAAGCCTTTGTCATCCATCAGAAGTGGCTTCGTCCTTCCCTACGTGCCAAGCAGTGCCGTTGTTCTGTAATGAACAACTTCCATCAGAGCGCACAATTTCTCATCCTGTCTGACTCTGCTGATCATTCTTGTAATTAAGTCTCTTTTGATTCTCTTTGGCAGCACACCATCTGCACAAGAAGGCACACCTGGAAAGCAGTTTTTCTCTGGTTTTTCTATCCTTGATTAAACTCTGTTTTAAAGCAGAGAACCTTAATCAAAAGAAGTGCCTGAGTGGAGGTATCTGTGCCTGTCTCACTTTTGTCACAGATTCCCTCTGAAGTCTGCAGGATTTGGATTTGCATAACAATTTCCAAAAAGGTGTCCACCGTGGAGGGGCAATATTTTCACAGGATTTTGATTTTAAGAGAAAAATCCAGTGGTATGACATGTAGAGGAAAATAACAAGGTATCATAGAGATTTAATTGATATCAGTATTAATCACTATAAATTCCAATAGAAACTATTATAAAAAATATTTACTATTTCTAACATTATTTTATAACTCACAAGCATCTCATTCCTGAGTGAGTTCAATAAAATCTGAAAGAAAATAGTAATCCTTTAATGAAGAACAAATTTTAAATTATGTTACCCCCATAATTTTAGGAACCAGAGGCCAGGTCAGTACTGCACATCACATGACGCACAATGTAGCTAGGCAGCATGAGGAAAAAAAAAAAAGCAAGGTATCTTCTGCTCTGCTGTATTTGACAGGTATGGGGGCTGGAGGGGGGGGGTGAAGATCAGCAAAACTTTTATGTTGTTTATTCTGTGTTGAATTAAATGTCAAAAGGAAGATCCATGTGGACTCAGACCTATGTATGAAAACACACATGTATATTCCATACATTCAATTCCAGTGCATTCTTCCTGTCAATTCCTGAACAAAAGTACAGCTCACTGCCAGCCTAAAATCAAGCCCCATGCTGGTGCTCCTAGCTTATTACAGGTCTCTAATGGCTTCTGGTAGAGTGTAACAAAGCTCTGAGTCCCTGTACCTGTTAACAAAATGATAAGCTGCTTCCTGTCTTTGATCTCCCATCATGACCTCTGCACCATGCAGAAAAGACAAGAAACTTTATCTTTTTCATGCGAAAACTTTTTCCCTGGTCATTTACTGCACTCAAAAGCAACTAGATAGAAAGGATGAGACAGGAGCCAACAGGTATAAAAATAAAAACTCATAAAAAACCCACTCCAGTTTCTGAAGTGAGCAAATTGCACTGGAAAGGGTGTTTTCTAAGTTTGCCCATAGTTGGTGCCAACAAGTTTGAGCTGCTTAACAGCAGTGACACAGCTTTAAAAAGCAACAGTAAAAAAGCACTTAGTTTACTAAATAATACACTTCTTTACCCTCAATGAAAGGCTGCTTCTTATCACATACCTATCAAGGCGAGCCACCTAATGGCACTAATTTCAAACCCTGCTGCTGTAATGTTTAGTGCATGGGATACAAATTACAATGGATTCAAACCAGTTAGTGGTACATACAATTGAAGAATAATAATGAAATGTCATTTTGTTAGCTTCTGAAATATGTGTGTGAATTTTCATAAAATGTCTGCTAAGAACTAGCTAGAATCTGTAACACTGATAGCTGGGGCTGGGCAAAGCTTAGAAATAAAAGTAAGTGCCTAAAAGACTTGTCACATTCTCAGTGGGAGTTATGCTATTTACATGGCTTGTAGTTCACATTTATAGCAGTATGGGTTGCTCTTTATTTCTCTCACTTTAAGTCCTTTCACTGCAGTTATCTGCTCATTCAGCAAACATTTTTCATCTGAAGCTTCCTTGACCTGATTTATATCTTAGAAAATACACCTGTAACAAGCACAACTGAATGCTCAATTCACACTGACACCATTCTTTTCTTCACTCTTCCTGGCCAAGTCTCAATACATTCTTTCCCTTGCAAACTCACATAAGCGGAATGACACGCTCACTAATAAATGGCTTTTTGTAGTATCTCATTCCTGCAAAGAGAAGGAAATAACTACCAATCAGAATAATATGTACACTAAGAAATCACTTTCTAAATATCATTCTTCTGTAGACAAAAAGAAAGTAAACACAGATCCACTGTTTTCACAATATTGACTCCCACAACTATTCCTTTTGCTAGGAGCAGCACAAGAGGGCTAAGTTCACAGTGTATCATATCAGCACTTCCCCCAAAATCTTCACATTGACAATTCTAGTACCACATCTTCTAAATCTGTTATGAAACTGGGTGGTACTCAAAAGACCAGTTCCTTCTCCATGGTATCACTGTTGTGCCAACAACTGTGCTATGGTGTCAGGAAAAAATGTGGCAGGCACATTTATTTTACCCAAAGGTAATGGAAAATATATCATGTGTCTACAGCTGTTGCAAATCTTTCATGAAAAATTGTTTAAGGACTTAAGTAAGCTGTAAAGAGGTGGTCTCTTCATTTGGTTTACCTGCTGTAGCAGGAATGCTTATAAATAGCTATCTGGAGCTTTTTGTTTGCAGATATTACTAACTAGCAACTGTGAAAATCATGCTTTACATAGGGTATGTTATTGAAACATAAATAATAGAGCAAACAGAAATCAGTTTCTGGAAGGCCTGTCATGGAAAAACGTTGCTAAAAAGGCCACATGCTGAGAGTTGTTCTCCCCAACAGAAGGTTTCAGCCAACATGGGACCTTATGCTTAAAAGTGTGTTACTACTCGTAATCCAGCAGTCTTAACTTCATAACAGAGGAAAGAGACCTAGAAATTACATTCACCGAGTTCTAGATAGCAGTCAGTTCACTCTCAGGTAGTCAGCAAGTTCTCAGTTCAGTTGCTGAGTTCATTGTGCTGACTGACGTCCTAAGATATGAGAGACATCCAAGTCGGGATAGCAGAGGTAAGGAGACAGAAATGCTTCTGGCACATTGGGGCCCATCTGGAGATCAAAGGGTGCTGAGTTCCCCCATGCGTGGTCCTTGTTATAACATTAGTTTGTGAAATGGATTCAGAGAACAGAAGACACACAAGCACTGTGTTCACCTGCACAATAATGTGTTTGAATCAAAGATGAGTAAAGAGCTGTAATCGATCCCCACAAAAAAAGCATGAGTTCCAGAGGAAGTAGCTCAACAACATAGTTTTACCTGAAAATTCATCGGACATTATTTTCCTTTGTTCAACTTCTTTTGTTTTCATAGTGTATTAGTTCCCAACTCGACATTTGCTGCATGAACATTTGATTCAGAGTTAAGAAAACAGCTTAACAAGGGGAAGAGATATGCAAAATTAAAGGTTATTTATATCGTCACTGGCAAAGACACTTATATGCTCAAAAGACTGCTATAATTGATCTGAATCGCAAAACGTTTTAATGCTGCAATCCAAATATGGCTAGACCCTTGTTTCATTAAAGAAACATAACTTATTTTAGTAATATAAGACCTGAAAAAAACAGCAAATAAAGGTGCCGTTGGAAGGCAAAAAAAGGAAGGGCAGAAATAAGTTAATAATTTCCCTCACCAATATTATTTTCAAATCTGGGGGAAGCTGAGCTTTTGGGGCTGGCACAGACACAAGGAGGAATCTGTGGAACTAAGGCTACTGATTTTACATAATGGGGATCTGAAGAAAAGAACTTTGAGAAACAAAGTTTACTTTCTCATTCCCTGGGGGAAAAAACCAAACCAAAACAAAACAAAAATAAATTAAAAAAAAAAAAAAAAACAAAAAAAAAAAAAAAAAAAAAACCAAAAAACAAAACAAAACAAAACAAAAAAAAAAAAAAGGCACTGCGTTTATTACACCAGGCTTTGTGAGATTTTTGTTAAAATCTTTACAGGAAATGCTGAGAATGGAGAAGAGATGGTTTGACTTTCAGTGTCTAAACCAACATAAAATAGAAGGAGATTTTAGATTTTGAAAGGAAATCTGATTAGTGGTCCACAAATATTTTTTGTGAAAAAAATTATGGTTTTTTTCACAAACGAAAGTCATTAATTGTCAAAAAAAGTGTTTGGTTCAACACAGTCTAATTAAACAAAAATATCAGTCTCTAGTTGAATCAATCATTGAGGTAGAATAAGCTTTTAATTTAAATTTGATCTTTATTATCTTCAATGGGCAAATGTCCAGTCTTCATCAGGAACGATTCATCACGAACTGTAATGATAGGACAAAGAGTAATGGGTTCAGACTGAAAGAGAAGAAATTTAGGTTAGGTATATGGAAGAAATTCCTTACCTTGAGAATGCTGAGACACCAGAACAGGTTGCCCTGAGAAGCTGTGGATGCTCCACCCTTGAAAGTGTTCAAGGCCAGGTTGGATGGGGCTCTGAGCCACCTGGCCAGATGGGAAGGTGGGGCCTTCCCATGGCAGGGGGGTTCGAATAAATTGTCTTTAAAATCCCTTCCAATGCAAACCATTGTATGATTCTATGATTAAGCAACTATGACCCCTGTGACGGCAGGTAGCATCACTCAGCTGGAGTAAAGAAACTGAGCTGGTGACCAGATAGTTATGAAGCACATATGGTGTAGGTATGTGGCAGTTTAAATTCAGTCTTGGGAATGGAATTCCTATTAGAAGTTTTTTGGAGTTTTTTTCATCCAAAACAAATCAAGTCCATAGATTCTACAATGAAAACCAAAGTGTGGTAAGTGGGGATAATGTGAGATTACCTTCAAAAACTCCTGATCATACAGTGCACTCAGGGAACCCAATCACAGACACAGCCCAGAGGAAACCCAGTCCTACTAAGTCTACTGCTCTTTGCTCTATTGCAGCAAATGACACTACAAATGATTCTCTCCTTCTAACATTTCTTGCTAAATATATTGGGATGAATAGAAATTCATCAGCTGTGGAAGAACTAAGGTACCGGTGGGAACTCACCAGAGAGTTAACTTCTTTCTGCATGAAGTCAGATTATCAGGCAAGGATAATAAGAATTAAACAATATGGCACAGAGCAACATCTAGAGAAATACAGACACAGGAGTACTAACTTTGCCATGCTTTTCTTCCAAATGAAGTGGTACATGACAAGAGCAGTAAATGAAAAATGTACATATTATTCCCAAAGCAGGACTATTAGTAGGGATGAATTAAAGGAGGAAAGGTTTGGATATTCAAATACATATTTAAGATTGTGAAAATTTATCCCAAGGCTATGAACGTTTAGAAGATTGATGTTGATATGAAGCAACATCAGACTTTTCAGAAGGATATTACCATTAATAAGCTGCACTGGTGGCAGTCAAATCAAGAGCTTTTTTAACTTTCTCCTGTTGATGTGACATAGGTGGCTGACTGACCCTCAAGCCAAGGACTGTGCCCTTCAAAACACACTTTGGCCTCAGCCTTATACAGAGGGGAAAAAAGTGGAAAATTGGCGATTAAGTTTCACTTTTCTTGCCCTGAGGAACTGATCCAGTACCAAATACGTTCTCATACATAATGCTCAGACTTTTAAAAAGGTTAATCTTAATGGTAGTGGCCACTTAATTGGCCTAGCTTGCCTGCTGTGTTCACTGTCCTCCTAATAGAAGACATGAGAACTAACTATGCCCTGCAGTCAAATGGTCAGGCAAGATATAAACCTATTTCCAGGAAACAGCCATTTATACCGAAGAGAAAATGAGAAAAAAGATAGGAAGACAGACTGACAGCTCAAAGGCTCATCAGAGAATGAACTTTTAGCATATGGCAAGAAGCTGAAGGAGGCCGTGAGGTAAAATAGTAAGGATGGCAATCAATTCTGGGGCTGCTTTAACATATTTTGTTGTCGCTGTTATTTCCTACAGTAAATAGAAGATGGTGATTTCTTCTTGGCAGATTTCACCTTCATTGGTAATTCAGTGTAAGTAACATTATAAAGCCATAATTTGAAACAAAGCCAATATGCATTAATGGTTTAAACATCAAAAAAGATCATTAATAACCTAAGTAATCCTTGAATTAATGAGCTGGAGTCTGCAGACACTTTTTGCTGTTTCTTGTCCTGTTCCTTAATGCTGAATTGTTGGACAAGAAAGATTTGTTTTCTAAGTGCAAATCACATCAAATGACTTTATCATGCTTCATCCTCCCCAGTGTAGTGGAAGCTATTACCTTCTTCCATATTGTGCTTGTATTAGTAAAAAATTTCACAATAGCTGAAAATACCATCTAAATATATACTTAATGTTAAAATTCTGGAATTATAATGTTATTCTAATTAGAATGAAGTAAAGAAATGCAGTTAAAAATATTTTTAAACAACTGGTAGCAAGGTTTTCAATATGAAGGAGAGAAATTCCAGCTAAATTGCAATAATTATATAGTTTGTGTAACAACATCCTTAAAACCGTCCTGTAAAGATGGGGTAGCTGAAATAATTAATATGTTAATTTAAACTTCAAGTTGCATCTGATGGTGATGTCATCACAGATATAAGATTAGAGTCATATCTATTTACAGAATAATTATACCGGAGAGAGCTTACACCTATGAAAGAATTATTACTAAAAATGTCATGAACACTTATACCCCAGTATTTTGTAGGCAGGTCTCACTTTTGTTATATGTCTTCCAGACAGAACATATATTTTGTAATTTCTTTTGCAATGTGAAAAAAACAAACAAACAATACAAAACAAAAAATAGAAAAGAAAAGGAAGGGCCATCTTTTTTTATTTAAGTATTATCTGACAAGATGCAAATACTAGTAATGCAAAGGAATACAAAGAGATTATTTTTATTTTGTCGATCTGATGAAAAACAAGGTTTTCTCCCTTGTCTTCAGAGAAATTCAGAAGGAAGTGTTCGCTGCAACTGCTCAGAAAGGGAAAGCATTTTTCCCTCACTGCAGCAGCTGCCACCTTTTCAGCCTAAGAGTGAAACCAACACTGAAGCTGCAGGTTTGATACCTTGAGATTACTGAATGGGCAGAGTAAATTGACTCAATATGGTTTATTAGCAGCAGTGAAGCAGCACAATAAGCATTCATTCTATTCAGCACAATGACGAGGTTTTTTTACATTTATTTGGTGGACACATTATTTAAATCTCTCATTTACAGTGGCTTTTCTGCAGTGACTACAAATGCTTTTGTGGGAAATTCCAACTACTTGAACAAGGATGAAATACTGGCAGGGTATACAAAGAATATAAGCATCAGGTCAGGAAGATTGTAACATTTATTCATTTGGGGTTCAGACTGAAGCGAGTAATCCGACATGCTACAATTTTTACTGTGGCTTTTTTTTCTGTGTGACAAGTGTGCAGAAAAATAAGCAGGATATTGGCAATATATCTCAGTATTCAGGAGAACAGCTAGTCCTTTCTATTCTCATTAAAATTTGACTTTGGTGGGGTTACATTGATTTATGCTGACTGATGATACAGTCCTTTAGACTTTAACAGTTGTTATAGATGTACATTTGCAAGCTAGAAACTGCCAGTGCTGGTTGGCTGGACATGGATTGGTGGCATTTCTTAACACTTCATGGATTTTGATGAGTCCTTTATTTTTTCCTTAAAGTAAAGGTAGAATGTTTTTCTTAGGGTTTGTTTAATGCTGCTATACTGATTGCAGCTCAGTAAACAGAGGTGGGAAAAGGACAAAGAGAGCACTGGCTCTGCTGTGACACAGTATGGCAGAAGCAGTTCTTGTTTATATGTTTCTACAGACTGGAGATGATTACAAAACTGTCATTCTGTCCTTCCATCTGCCTCACTGTCTCCCAAACACTGGAAGATTAATATTTTGGAGTTTCATGAAAATTTTTGTTCTTTCTTGTGTTGCTATTATAAAATTCTAAAATTCCCAACCTAATTTTCAGTTTTCAGAATATGAAATCCAAAAACCTTTTGATACACCTGAAAATTTTTACAGAAATACATTACTTTGCTCTCAATTTGAATCAAGATATAAAGCCACTTTCTAATATGTGTATACGTGAGTGTACTATGGACCTGCGCTCATGTGTGCTTGTATATATATATGTATACATAGAAAACGACTGACTATCTGTGACATGAAAATGACAATAAGTAAGATACCACATCTGCAAGCAAACAATAGGAAAAACTACTGCATTACGTATCTGGATTCATAGTCATAAATCCATGGAAAAAAACATGGAATCTATCAGTTGGAATAAACTTCAGAATGTCATCTAGTCCAGCTCTTCCTCTCAAAGCTTGAAAGTTAGATGGAACTTCAAAAATTAGATGAGGTTCATCCAAGTTACATTCTCTTAACATCATGTATTGGGATACAAAAAAAATATAGCAAAATTAAAGAAGTCACCTACACTGTCCCCTTGTGCTTCAGGAGCATTAGTTCTACCACTTCAGATCCATGCTTCTCACAGGTTTTAGGAGAATGTCCATAAAAAACTTCTATTGCTTGCATACCTTTTTTTAATACTTGACTTTCCATACACTTAGAATGGAAAAAATGCTGACACTCAAAATTTGCATTTAGAGCTTTAGTTTAGAATTCTTCAGTTTAGAGTTTTGACACCTTATTCTTGTCCTTCTTTAGTATTCAAGCATAAGAAATTCATGCTGTCATTCTTAAACAGATTTTAGTTGTACTATTTTCAGTAGGGATCCAAAACCTGCCTCTTCAGGCTATTCTGAAGTATAGCTGAATATACTAAAATAACAGTAACTGGAAAATCCAGCTGCAGAAATACCACAAATAATGCTATTTTTATGAGCTCAGGAATTGTTTTCTGACCTAAGTCTTCTACATTTTCATTACAGCTTGTAATAGTCACCAAAGCTGTCAGTTGGCCATTGACCCAAGAATTCCAATAAGAGCAGTTGAAAGACTAGAAGAAAGGTTAAAAATTAAATTTACCTCTATGATTCTTCCTTATTTATAAAGGACAGAGATCATTTGAAAGAGTAGCCAGTTTACATCTTAGAGCATAAAAAGGGCTGAAATGGAGTCCAGTAAGTGGCTTTCAGCTCTCAATCAAACCCCCTTTTATTAGATTCTAAAGGAGAATAGTGGAGCCATTAAAAAAACAAAGCAAAACAAAACAAAACTGTAAATTCATTTAAAAAATTAAAATAAGAATTGGGAAAGTCTTATAATTTACAGGAAAAATAATATTGGAAAATGTAAGACTAAAAATCAACAGCAAAAATATTTTGGTTGTATAACATCATGTCTAGCAGTCTGAAGAAAAATTTTGTGCTACTCTCTATTGAGCCAGTAAGTAGAAGTGCAACAGCTGCATTTTATAGTGTCTTGCAACAGGTTTACTCTGTTGGTTATGTGCAAGCATCTGTTTTCTCCATGCAAAAACCAGATTATTGTGGCCCTGTAAGTTGCTGACTCTTATTACATGAATAGCAGAAGATGGATTTTAAAGTCCCATTTAAAAAAAAAAAGTTAACCCAGTACAGTATGAAAATATACATAAAAAAGCAGAAACCAATTCCTCCCTTCACCTATCCAAAGTAATATTCATTACCAATCCAAATGTTTTTTCCATATCAGTGAGTTCTAACTTCTAAAAGAAAATACATTTTTGAAAAAAATTCACCTAGAATATTTTATACTCCTTATACGACACACTTGATCTCTTATTGGACCTGCTTTAAGACTTTGCCAACAGATATTCTTCTTTATACTTTAAACTCATCTTAATCCTTCAACAGTCCCTCAACAAAATTTTCCTTTGCTGTTTATCAGTTGAATCCACAGACACCAGTCACATCTCTGTGGAATTTTAGTTCCACTAAAGCAGACCCTAAGTGCTATGACTCCCAAACCTCTTCACATTCATAAGGCCAAAATAGGAGTAGAATCCTTCTGCTCCACCATTAGCATCCTTTTCCTTGCTGCATTATGTCTTAACATCCTGTTTTACAGAGTGCATAGCTCAGCTCTGTCTTAGGACTGTGACAATATATTTCATTCTAAAGAAAAATTCAGTAAAAGGTTAAGCAAGATAGCCCCCAAACTATGCTACATTCCCCAGCCTATACAGATTATGCACATACTTCCTCTAGTTTTGTTTGAAAGGGGTGTGGAACACTATCACAAATGAAGATGATGTGTCTCTCACAAATAATCCAAAGTAACCTACAGCACAAGGCCTAGCATCCTCCCCACTGCCTTTCAGCACCAGGAGAGGATCTGCATCTTAATTCCTTGGCTTTTATATAAAGACTATTAATACAATGGAGTTTGTAGGTGCCCCATCATCTACTCCCAACACATATAAACACACACAACTTAGAGAAATCCGCAAGTCAGCCTTACACTGCATATTAAACAGGAAGACTTTCTATAGTATCTGTGTCTCAATGATTTCAAGCTCCATAGGTTTGAGTTTGAAAGTCACATTCCTTCCAGAGCTTTTTCAATCTTTTCTACTCTGTAGCTCCCCCACGGAAGCTTTGTGCTGTGCTGTTACTCCCTCACCTGCTCTTTCAGTTCATTGCAGGTAGCTCATTTCTTAATATCTCCTGGCTAAACCAGGGTCTGTCTAACAATGAATGTCTAATGCATTCATGTTCCTGTAACCACAAAAAACAAGCCCGACTGCTTCCAAATCATACATGGACATCCTATTTGGAGTTTTAGAGGAAAACAAGTTATTAATGAAGCTTTCAGAAGAATCAGAAACGGGTTGAGCAGATGTCTGCTGCTTATACACAGATTTACATGTAAAGCTGCTTGAAAATATTTGATTTGCCTTAAGTAGCTTTTAAAAATCCAGAAAGCATTTTTTAAATGTTCTCAGATTTCTAAGCAATACTCAAACATCAAAGAGAGTTTGGGTGCTTCATTGGGTTTCTTTGCAAACAACAAAAAAAAAGCTTGAAAAAAAAGGCAAAGAAAATTTCAAAGACTTTATTCTCCAGTTTTTGTCAACAAATTTCATGGAAATTAAAATAATTTCTGAAAGGTCTATTCATAAGAAACCAGGTGGTCACATTTTTTTAAAAAATATATATATTTTAATTATCATATGCATTATTATATTACATTTATTCATAAAATCACTGCATGATCTGAGGAATGAAAGCTGCTTAGCCCTTTGAAGAGTTTGAAGTAATAAGATATTTAATGAAAAAGCAAAGTATCAGCAGTCTGACATTCAGCGCAAACACATACCAGACATATACTCTCCTCCAAGGCATATTTGGGTTAAAGGGACCCTAGAATACTGCAGCAGTTCTTTGCCAGTTACACTAGTGCAAAGTGAGTTAGGTAATATTTATTTTGGATATCACACTCTAGGAACAAATGTTTTGTGGTTTTCCTGAAATGGCGATTTACCAGTAGCACGGTAATACCACACCACTGAAAGCAGGACTGGAGTTAGCATCGACTTGCAAGCGTTATTAAAAGCTGCGCTTTTGTTCCTTAATCCTGTATTCAGGGAATACTGCAAGTTCTGATAATCAGTCTGCTATTTCCTCAGACTTTGTTGTTATAAATGTATTAACTTTTTCATAAAGCAATCTGTATTTGCAATTAATCAAGTGAGTTGTCTCTTTAAGATAGTAGCCTAGCAACTTCCCTGAAGCCAGGGGAAGTCCCAGTTGGTGCTGCAGACTGACACAGTTATTATCACAAGGCTAATCTAACTCCTCAGAGTGTTTCAAAGCATCTCTCTGATTAAAAGTGAGGAGAGAAAAAAATTTTGTGAAAGCTCAAAAAGAGTTACATGTAGGCGAGTATTCTTTATGTGAATGTGAGCTAAAGAATTTTTCAGGGGACAGCTAATGTTTTTATTTGTCTAGAAATTAATACAAATTTGTTTCTCAAAACTTAATACAAATTTCCAAACAGGCCCAATGATGTAAATAGTAGTTTTTTCTTCCTGTTGTTTTGCTTCTCCTCCAAACGAACCACTTATTCAAGTGGAGAAAAAGTGCGATTTTGGCAATATGAAAATGTACTTTCAAGCTGAGCTGAGCTGAGCTGAGCTGAGCTGAGCTGAGCTGAGTGTGAACCCACCTAAGGAGACTAAATTAAATTCATCTCAAGGTGTGTAGATTCCCAGTTCCACGCCAGACTAAAGACCTGATAATTTGGGTTTTGACTTAGCCTTTCATAGCTTCATGACATAGAGTCTGGAAATACTGGGTTTCTAGGACTCTAAGGCTCCTCAGTATCATTCCTCAGTCTGAGCTGCAGACTTTGGGCTGGAAATGGCCACGGGGCCACCCTTATATGAACAACACATAGACCTTTCAACACGTGCAAAGGAAACCTCAGGGACAGAGCTTTGCCACAATTTCACTTTTGCACACACGTTGTGCACAGGTATATTATTTATAATGTCTTCTGTCAAATCTAAAACAAAATTCTTCCTTTCCCCTTTATAGCAACAGTGTAGCAGTGGTTCAAGCCCTGAGAGTTCCTTCCCCCCTGAGAAATCTGTGGAGACCCAGGGACTAAAACCCCCCCGGGGTGGAGCCGAGGGTGGATTGCCCCAGGGAGGGGTCGAGTTCCTCCTGTCCCTCAGTCCATAATGGTATTTCGTATCTCCCTCTTTCCTCCCTTCCTCCTTCCCGATTGGTCCCTGTCCCTTTGTCCCTCCCTGGTTCCTCCCCCGTGCCATTCCGAGATTGGTTGTTACCCTCAGAATAAAAGTCTGATGTCCTGCTAAGGCTGGGGTCTTTCGCCCTTGAGCTCAGACAGCTGACCACTGTGTTGACTGCGTGTCTGATTTGCTCCGGGCGAAGGAACACTCCCTTTTGCAGCACTCCGGCTTTGGGGACACAGTGTGGCTGCCCTCAAGGAAGGCGCAGCCCCCGGCTAGGGGACACGGTCCCTGACTGCTGTGAACCTGAGATTCAGGGACACTCGCAGGCGCAACGCCGGGCTGCTGACCAAACCCTGGTGGTCAGCTGGTCCAGCCCACGCGATCGGCGACACAACAGGAAATCTTGTATGGTAAAATGAGCAACAGTACATACGCTTCTCTCTTTTGGGAAAACAATTCCTCCTAGGAGGCAATGGGCAACAACTTACAAGACAGGCCTCTCTGCCTTGCCTTCTCTGAACGTGAGTCTAAAGCCTTTTGTATGTTCAACAAGATGGACATAAACTATGTCTGTGCAGACAATTCAAAGAATCACAATGGAGAAAAGTTTTCCTAATTTTTCTGTTTGCTTTCTCTGAGCATCTTATAGTGATCAAAAGCCTCAAGCTATGGAGGGTTAATTTCAAACTTTCAAGTTACCTTCAGTTTACAGGGACTAACCTGAAGACAAGTTTGTCCCTCGTGTAACATCATTTTTGTTGTTCCCCTGAATATTCAATCAAGCAGCAGCTGTAACTCCTTTTCCAAAATCTTGTATTCATTACCAGAGAAGCAGAACAGTTCTGATTCAAATTGCTGAAAGGATTTCATTTAAATCAATATGTATTTCTTCAGGGCTTTCTGTATGGGATAGGGGAGAAAGATTATTGCAAGCAATAGTAACTGTCTACCAAAGACAGACCCACTGAATGTTGAGAGGCCTAGACAACTGGTTAGAGCAATCACCTAAATTTACATAGTTAATATGAAGCTGAGTAGATTTTTCTTCTTTCAGTTCAACCTGATTATGGAAGTGTTCTCCTACTCCGTTTCAGAGACAGTAAGTTACCAAGTGCTTACACCATTCTTGGAATTAATTAAATTATTTTTTTTAATTCATCACTTTATTAACATTTTGAAGGACTGCTTAAACATTCAAATTTGATTAATCCCAGTTTGAGCATTTGTGGATTAATATCATTCCTACATCTTGCTACTTAACTCCTAGTATGTTTTCTTTATCATCCAATTGTGTTTCTGCCAAAGACCAATAGACTGTTAATCGAGACAAAAAGCTGATCTTTTCATGCAATTTTTTAAATGTTTCTTCGGAAAATATGGATAAGACTCAGTGTTCTTTGCACAGCAGTCACAGACAGTTTTCTCAAACTGCAAGTAGTAAACAACTGATGCAGATCCTAAAGCATGAAGGTTTGTAAGGGATAGGAATCAATAGGATGCATTTGAATGAAGTGGGAGTAATAAGAACTGAGTTAAACTTTGGAGACAGAGGGTGTTGACAGAGGGTGTTTTCCTACCTGCTGTTTTCACCTTTGCAGTTCACTTCTCAGCCTAGGCCAAAAGAGTTGTGCAGTCAAAAGGCTTTCAGGCTTGTACTCAGATATTTGGGAAGTGAACAGATAACTGCCCAGAGATGAGCACACATGATGTAGAAGAATCTGGCCAAACCTGGCATATTTAGATTCGTATTTGTTTATATGCTATAGGAATAAGGTGAAATTTATTCTATGGAATTAAACTGAATACTAAAGAAAAGCATGGTCTACTGAGTATAGCCAAAAGAAATGTGGATAGTGGGACTTTAACATAAAGTTCTATTACTACCTAAAAATCACCCTAGTCTGTGACTCTCAATGATACCTACTAGAAGGCTACTGTTCTCCTGTGAATTGCATAAGTTAAATATGCTTCATGGGTATGAACAGGGAAGCATTTTGTTTCATCAGTTTTGAGTACCTGTCATCTAGCTGCACTATATGACCCATTCAGAGTTTTGTTTTCTAAGACAGGCTATAGAGGAGCTTTAAGAGAACAAAGGATCTCATCCCTGTGCTATGAATAGCACAGAACCTTTCACCTTTGAATTGAATCATCAGGGACACAAGACAGCTGCTGTCCTTGCAAGCTAGGAGATATTCCAAGAACTTCTGCATAGTTGCTCTCTTCAGTGGTAACTTTCTTCAAGAGACCAAGAGGCTATGCCCTATCTTGGTATCATCTGCTGTGTCATGTGACACAAATTTTTTCATCTTTTTACACAAGGTATTAAACTGTCAGTTTCCAGATACCCAGCAGGCCACACAGCCATGAGGCTGGAAATCTCAAACAAGTAAATACAGTGAGTGAAATCACCACTAATGTGTATCACGAGAAGTTAACTGTCTTTACCAAAGCTTCTAAGGGATGTCACCAGAACAATGCTTCCATAAGAAGATACTCTTGTTATAGGAACATAATCTTCATTGCTTGGATATCTCCTTTCAGCTGAGAATAGAAGAATATCACATACTGAAGAATAGCCCAAAGTTGTATGCTGTGTGGCCATTTACCAATCTGAAAGGAAATATCAGTATAACTCAGCTATTTTGTTTCCCAAATAAATTAGGGAAACCAATGTTTAAAAGAATGTTGGGAACGGTTGGTTCTCTGTGACTTGCAAGGCTATTCTAAGGAGTCCATGAATAGTCCACCTATGATATTTACAATAAAAATTTTGATAAGAATTCACAACAGTTTCAAGGACTAGTAGTGAGCTATACCTCCTTGCCTGCAGTTCCAGTTGAGAAATCACTAGCTTGGAAACAGAGATAATCTGTGATGTAGAAATACTGCTGTTCAGATTATGTTTAAAACATTGATAGGTGAGCAATGGCATGCTTTCACTCCCTATTCTATAGATAATTAAAAGAGTTTCATCTGATGGATGAAATTTTAGCACTCTGTGAGAACACCACGTTCTATAGATGTACTTCTAAACAGCTGTTTTACATTTTATGTGCAGTGTTAAGAGAAAAACATATTCCTTGGGTTGTCAAGGAGGGAAAGTGGTCTAGCCTAATGCATGGCTGGGCTAATAAAGAATTTTTAAAGTCTGCAGAATCTGGATTTTTTTTTTTTTTTACCTTTTTTTATTTAAGAATTAGACTACTGTTGAATCATAATAAAAATAAGCATGCACTTGTGTTCTCACATCCACTGACTCAAGCAGTGATAAGGGCTGTTTAATGGAGTTGGTACTGGTATTGATTGTCCATTGCTTAAAAAGGAACTTGCCGGTTAATCAGATCTGCAAGTGTCTTTCTCATTATTTACATTGCTGAAGAGGATTAAATATTAGGGGGAAAGACCAACGTTTGCTTTGCCAGATAAATAAAAATCAATTTGTTGTCATTAGCAAATGCATTAAATGTAGCAAGGTAACAAATCCTGCAGGCCTCTAGAGGATGATTTTTCGAGACAGAATAGCCTCTAAAAGGCAGTAAAGACACGGTGGTGAGCATAGTACTATGTAGGAGGTATTGCTCACTCCCTCTTCTGGTTAATTCTTCTGTTAACCTCATTTCAAAATCTGATTTTTCATGTAATGCGTGATATTAATCTCCACAGGGGATGGACAATTACACGCAGCTGTTCCTTCTTTTAATCTTGTTTCCAATTCATAGCTTGGACATTTCTTATGCAAATTGTTTATGTTCATGACATTCAGGTTCTCCAACAGATCTGGAGACAGCTAATGAGACTGGAAGTAGATCTTGATGAGTTTCTATAATGCACAACACCTTCACCACATATCGTTTTGCATCTGTACTTGCAAATTTCACATCCTTGTGTCTTTCCATCCCTCTGACTTCTTGCAACACAAGGTGTGTTGGTGACAGCCAAGGTTCTTGGCAAACTCTTTTGCTAAGTTCCAACAGATGTGGTACCAAGTACAAAGTTCAGGAGTAATATTTCCTGTATTTGTATAAGGCTATAAATTACATGGATTTACAAATTAAGGAGAGTTGAACTTGATTCAAGGCAAAGTTATAAGCAAAATTATATTCAAGTTTAAGTCTGATTTCTCTAATGCTGTCCTACTAGTTATGCTGGAAAAATTTTTCCTCCAAGACTGGCAGATCACGGATACACATGATTCGTATGAGGATATGTTGTTCTTTCTCGCATAGTGGGGTCTAGTTCTGCAGTAAGTGGTATGCAGTGTGTAACAGCAGAACAGGTTCTTATCTCATTCAATTGCCTGACAGACAATGCAAGTCACAGAGCATACCTTATCAGTGTTATGTTTGTTTACTTCTCTGTGTCCATATACTGTATAAATCTCTAAGTCATTTGGATGAGATTAGAATGGAAGAATTGACAAAGTGACATGGGTGAAATGCAGCTTACACTTTGATTGTGTGTGGAATAGGCTTCATTTTTAAGTATTTGAATAAACCAGATTGCAAGGAGAAAAGAAGGTGCTTGTTCTGCAGTTTGTGAGCTCAATTTATTTCCCAAATTGGAAGCAGGAAGAGGATTCACTTTTTTTATTGGCAAAACTTAAGCAGAGACTTTAGAACTACGGCACTGAGAAGGCTGGACTAAGTTGTAGCAAAGAGCTTTGTGCCATAGTGTCAGAAGGATATTCAGTACTGTACCTTGTCATCACCCTTGGCATTCAGTTCTCCTTTCCTTGGGGAGTAGCAGGTCCTGATGTTCCTGGACACAAACTTTTAAAGACAGAAGGTCTTGAACAACCATTTTTAAATACTCTAAAGCCAGAACTGATTGGATGAACAGCTTTTGATTAAGTTTCTCTTAGGCATCTGTCTACTCACTTCCAATTTGTGAATATTAATCCTTTTACCTTAAAAACTGACTAGTTAGCAATCTACATATTATGCATACTATCATGGGATAACTGTGCAGGTGAGCCTCCAGTTTTGACAGCAGACCCACCAAAACCTGTTTCTAACGTCTCAGACCAATTGCCTCTGTTAAAACACAAGAGAAAAACAATTCATCAGCAGTGGATATTTTCCTGAGTTTTTGTGATTTGTGAAAATATATTGCACCTGTCTAGAAGAAATTAAATGTACTTTAATTTTATGAATTCAATTATGACTTCGTAGTGTATCATTGGTTTTGCACTGTAATCCTTTGTATAAGAATAAAATGCTAACACTACCGTCCCTCCTGCAAGTTTTTTCTGATTCCTCAGTTTTATTCTGGGCAGGACATTGGTACTATCTGATCTTTTCAAACAAGTGTTTACTGTCTCAGCTCTTTTAACAGTTTCTCATTAAAATGGCTCCCATCACTTCCATCTTCTTGCAAGTACTTTAGCTCTGCCTGGAGCTTTCACAGGTTATGGCAAGGGCAGGGTATATCTTATTGCTTCCAGGTACCTCTGAATGAAGTGATTTTCAAACTTCTTGTAATTACTTAGGGTAAACACAATGTCTCACTCGTTCCCTTTGTAGTGCTAGAGTAGCCAGTGGGAAATCCACATAGTTGTGGTCATCTTCACAAAGTCACGAGTCACAGTGTGCTGTTGTAACAGTGAAGGCTAACACCGTATTGAGCTGCATTAATTAGTAAGAATGTAATCACCAGGATTAAGTTATTATTTCCTTCAATTCAGCCCTCAGAAGATCACATCAGGAGTCTTGTATCTGGGTTTGGGCCTTTTCTGTGGAAATGTGATATCAACAGAAGTGAGAAGAGGGTCAATGGAGAGTCATTCCTATGGCAGTGCTGGAACACACAGAAATACAGGGCCAAGGTAGACAAGGTCTGCTTAGCCCCATGAGGACAGAATGGAAAGTGAATTATTGCTGCTGTGCAGAAGGAAAAAAAAGAAGAAGCTTGGGAAAACTCTCATCCTGAATCATTCTTAGCCAGGGAAAAGTAATAATGATGAAGTCTCTATTGTCACTTTACTTCATGAGTGGTGGAAAAACAGTTAAGGATTTAGCTTTGGTTTCCTGTTATCAAAAGCTATTGTTGCTGTAGTTTACCTTCACATACAAACACTTTTTCTCACGCTTTACTTATGCTTCCAAGAAAAAGTACTGAAGAGTGATGTTCTTATTTCAGACAGTTAGTGGTAGAACTGGTAGTGGTAGAACTGGTAGAAGATGCCAGCAAACAGTTGCAGGTTTTGAGAAAGTATGGAGTTTACAACAACAAAGACTGCATGGAGCTTGTGTACACAGCACAGTACAGGAAGCACAGAATGACAAATGGCTACTAAGTACAGTCTCAGAAACAGAAGAGTTACTTCAGCCTGGGCAGCACAGACTAATGGCACAGCAGAGCTCAGCCTGTGCAAATACGAATACATTTTCTCAAATTAAAAATTATTTCTTGATGAAAGTTTTCTAGATCCAGTGAGTATATTATTCATCATCACATAATCTGTCAATGTATATTTCCACAGATAGATTAGACAAAAGTTGTGCAACAAAAATACAGAACAACGTGTGCCTACGGAAATTATTAGAATGAAGATCAATGCCATAGTTTTTAAAAAAAAAAAACAAAACAAACCTACTATTATATTGGTATGAAACTGGAGTGATGCAGCTGCCATTTTTATTTTTCAACTGTTTGGAATTTCCATCCTCAAAATTATGAAGAGAATTGGATTCCTTGTCTTGACCTACCTTAAAGCAGTGGTCTTTATTTATAACAACAGGTGAGACATATTATGCAATTGTAACATAAGGGCATTTTGCTTTCCCTACAGAGTATCATTATGGTGGCTTCTCCAAATAAAATTTGTAGGTACAGATTGAAGTCTAGCAGCAGAGAATCTGGACACAATACAATAACCAAGGCTTTTCCTCATCCTTGGCCACTTGTTGGGTTTCCTCTTAAGAAATGCACATTGCAGGTGACAGATTTTCCTACTCTTCAGATCCTTCATGAGACCTGCTAAAGTGACCCATTTAGCATTTCCCAGGGCATTGCATAACACATGAAAACAGGACAAGTTAGAGATGGCATCCTGCCCGTTTCTGTACCTTAAGATTTTCTCTCCCAAAAATAAACAGCAATTCCGGCTACTAAATTCCAGTCTTTCTGAGCACAGCTTCTTTGCATTTTGGTTGATTTCTTTTTAGTTCACAGCACTTTTCTGTTCTGCCTCTGGTTCAAGGATACGATCACTGCAGGTATACTGTAGCACTGAAACTGTTGGGTAGACAAGCTGATTTATAGACCAGATTTCCTTTTCTTTTCCCTCTGCTTGTAAGGTAATATAAAAAGGAAATATAAAATGGAGTCATAAAATAATTGATTAACTGACATATACTGGCAAATGAACTCACAGTTCAAAAAGGCAGGGGAGCAGAACAGATGATTGTCACATCTAACAGTGACAAATGCCATTTAACTGTTATGAAATGAAGTTACTACTGAGTGTTACTTTCACAGCAGACAGAGACTATGAGAATGCCAAAGGATTGCCTTCTGATTGCATTAATCCATTTCCTGCCTCTTGGCTGACACTTTGTTTTGTGCTAATGGGCAAAAACTGATACTAAAGCTCTTATTTCATGGTGGTGGTTGTTTGAGTTTTTCTTAAACAAAGAAAGATCCCATTGATTATCCTCAGATATTCAGCAGTCCAGATGGCTCTGTCATAATTTTAGCACTTGCATAGTAGGAAGTAAATGGCTTTAGAATCTGCATGCTACAAAGGGCACTGCATGGCTTTCAGGTTAAGTCTACAGGGTTATAATTTACAGCACTGTCTGAAATTGGGGGCAGAGAATATTTAAATCAAATTGTGAAGACTTAACAAATTCTCAGAAGAAATTAATCAGGCCGCTGGATTTTGGGATCAGCAACAAGTTCCACTGGGTCCTTCATCATCTGAGTCAAATGGCCATCTTCATTCCAAGCCTGAATAATTTCAGAAATCTGAAGACAACAGACAGATGCTACATTTTTCTAGCAGTCCATTAATGTCATCTGGAATAGCCTGGCTATTGACAACATCAAATTCCAGTGGTCTTCCTTGTCTGCTGCCCTGTCTTGAAGGGAACTTCAGCAAACATTTGTTTTTTGTTCACCACACACTACTTCACCGTATACAAAGGGTGCAACTCCCTGTTGCAGCTGCCTCTATTCTGATACAAAACTCATTAACAGAATCACATGCTTACTTTAAAAGCAAAAGTGTGAAACAGAACAAGCTGCAAAGTACCTAGGAAGAGCTAAAATTAGTTCTTCCTGTGTTGCAAACAAATGTAAACATGAAGATCTTAACTGATGGTGCGCAGTCGCTAGATAGTTCACTTCAAAACACGAAATGCAAACCTATTGCTTACTTAAAATGGAACTGCTTGTCATAGAGTGGGGCAAATTGCCTCTCAATACTTCTGAACTACCACTGTTGCTAACAGTGCTCTCATTTTCAAGTTATTTAATCAAACCGCAACATGGTGTTTCTTAATATCACTGTCTCTCAAAAAACGATACCACGCTTTGCTGCTCATTCTGGCCTAACCCAAATTAGAGCTGCCTGCTCAAACTGGTAAGTACATCCCATGCCTTACAAAATTTAACCTGATATTGCAAGCTGCTCCATGTGGGCATAGTATCTATCTGTACTGAACAGGCTGCAGGATCAGCTGGCTACAAACCTTTTATATATTCTTCCAATGTATTAATCATTTATTTTTATCAGTTTTTGCCTTCAAATACAGTGGTTCCTAGATCCTCTTTGCCTAAATAACTGTAATGGACCAGTCAGTATCAGCTTTCTACTTTCCTTTCTTTGGAAAATATGCAGAAGGATAAATAACAACTGCTATACTAATGAATTAATATAACTGTAATAAGCAGCAATTTCTGAAGTTTATCAAGAAAAACAAAGTTTGAGAGAAATCACTATATATTAATGTAACTTTCTAAATATTTATCAGTAATAAAGCATGTCTGTCACAAGTCTGAGAATCACTGAAGTAAAAAAAAGGTTTTTTCAAACACAGTAGAGTTTTGTTCATTTTGCTTTTGACCAATTTCAAAAGCTTGTAAGAAGTCCATTTCAATTTAAAATTGACATTTGTGCTCTGTTTGTATTCTCCATAACCATCACTGCACCTAGATTTTAGCATATACCAGGGTTATATCTCAGAAATTAAACCCTTTTAATACAATAAAATGTTTTGGAAATTTAAACACATTTAGAAAATTACTACAAATTTCTGTATAAAATTGCAGTATAATTTGGATATTTTATTTCTTATGCACTGTTCCTCTGGTCTAACTCCATTTCTAAAAAGCTGACCTTGAAAGCATGACTTAATATTTCTGGCTTCTGATCTAGTCCTTGTTCTATTAAAAACTGGGCAGAGTTTTTTCTCTGTTTATCTTAAGAATCAGTTGGTATTGTATTGTGTCTGTTTAGTAGTTTCCAGTCAGGATCCAAAATAATTTCTACTGATATATTTTCATTAATGTCAGTGGTGCAAAGTTGGATGGATATAGATATAGACAGATATAGAAAGATATAGATGATATAGGTATTTGGAGGATATTTTGACTCTGATGTCATTTTTTGCTATCACACTTTTTATTTCTTCCAGTTTCTAATTTTAGGAGCTCCTACAGAGAATATTCACTAGGATGTCTTAATGTTTTCAATACAGAACATTGAGACCAATTTCAAAACTTGTCTAGGTCCCTAAGATGTAAAACATCAATAGCCAGAGATAAGAGTTGACTTCTGGCCAACCTGCTCTGCAAACAATACAGATTAGATGCAGATCAATGTACAATAAATGTCTCCTTGTTCTAATATGTAGTCAGTGCCCTGCCTATTCAAAATCCAAGGCCCTGCGTTAGTGTCTTGATCTTACTTGTTTCACTTTGGTCCTAATGAGAAAGTGAAATGTGTATGATACTACTCCAATTTCCATCATTTTTTCCCCTTCATGTTATTTCAGGACTAAGCACATGACAAGGAATTGTGAAACAGAATTGCAAGGTTTCTTAAAACAGTATCCTTCAAAGTCTGGCCATCAGTTAATGGCTAGCAGCTCGATCAATACGAGATTGCATCAAGAACCTATTTCCTGCAGGAGGTCAGTAGAAATGTCTGCTCTGAATGGCTAACTAAAAACTTCTACTTATCTCATTACGTGCAGAAACACACTAACTATGGTTTTATATCTTTTCCTGACTGGTGGAGTGATGATCAAAACACTAATTGTACAGGCTCAGAACCTCCAGCAGCACCTTATTTCTCCCCTACACTTGCACACTTTTTTTGTTTTTGCTTTCTGCCGTAGAAGATTGGCTTTTAAAGCTAGCAATTCATCTTCAGGTGATCACTGTCATTTCATACACACACTGGGCTAGTCAGGATTTAGCTAATGTAAAAGGGGCCTGATCCAGCTCTCCCTAAAAATCAATTTGAGACTCACTGATCTCAGTGGAAGCTAGATCAAGCCTCAAATGCACTGGGGGAGATATTTTATGAAGCACAAAGGATAGTGAGACATAAAAGTCCCAATTCCTATTCATTACCTTGAAAACCTCTTCTAATACTTCTATTCCCAATGTGAAATAAAAATATAGACCAGGAAATGTAAAAAAGCTGTTACATCCCTGGAAACAGAAAATTGCTGGCTTGTTTTTTATCTTGACCTGAAGTTGCTAAAAACGTACTTTGAAATTTTCTACTGTCCCATTTAAGCTATATGGAACTCAGACTTTCTTTTAATGGATTTGGCAGAAAAGAAAAATCAGAGCAAAAGCAAAAAAATATATGAAGGGGCAATTTTTTAAGCGATAACCAAAGCAATATAATTTAGTTGCATACCATGTTTTCACAACAGGCATACCATGTTTTCACATTGCACTCTACATGTGCAATGGTTTTATTTATACATAGATCGAGTAGATTGAGTTATTGAGAAAACAAAAAAAAAAGAGAAAATGTATTTCTAATTATAATAAAAGCACATTTTCACCATTTTTTGATGGTTTCCACACCTGTAATTACTGTTTTGCTTTATAGTAAGAGTAGAAATGCATCTTTGCCCTCAATGGATTGTGACACTGTAGCTTAATAATAAAACGAAAGCTCTTCTTTTTCTTAACAGCTAAAGGTCTGATTCTTTGTTTTGGAAGATCATTTGTCTTCTCTACAGTAAAGAGGAGAGAGGATAATCTCAGTTTGTTTAATTAGGTTTACTTCTTCATCTTGCCTCTGAGTAAATATTTGTTATAAAGGAAATATGTGCATTCATTGTGCTATCAAGGACCATAACTCCAAACCACAGAACTATTAATCTGCAGAAAGTGAGCTTCCAAAGATTTTTGTTCTTCAATTACATGCTTGGAGAAAAATCCACCAGATCAAATATACGTATTCTATGGCCCCATAATGATCTCCTAATGATTTTCTGTTTCTTGGAGAAACGTACTTGTTTAAAAAACTTCAGAAATTTAGCTGTGGATGTACATTTGTAATGACTCTTAGGATTGCTCAATGTTCCAGTGGATTTAGAGGGCAAGAAATGATCCAGCAGTTGTGTAATGCTTATGAAGCAATGGGGGTGTCCATTGGACATTGAGTCTAGACATGATAAAGGTGTAAGAGTTACAAAACTTCAGGGCTATCTCTAGTAGGATTTAGGTGCTTAATCTTTAGTAAGATTCATCTCACTGAGCTGTAGACATTTACCATATAGATGTCTGCATCTGAATTACTATAAGTCTCTATAGATAAATAGTCAGTTCTCAGTATAATTAATATTGTACTCTTGAGGCCATCTAAAACATGTCAAATGAACTGTGCTTTACAAGTGGCTATTCCTCTTGGCTAACAGTAGTTTAGCTACTGCTGTAGACATAAATGTCTTATTACAAATACCTAGGGACCTGAAAAAAGGACCTGATCTGTGACCCTCAGGATGCAATTTAAAAGATTTTGGCCAGCCAGGTGTTTTAGACTCTTCCAAGTTCCTTCTCAGGGAGGGAGGGAACAGCAGGGAACTGTTTTAAACTCCTGACCACTGCAGGAACAATTTTGAGAGCTGTTGTGCAGCAATAGGACCCCTGTTCCCTTGGAATACTATTTTATTTGGAAGGTTTTCCTGTAGCTAGATATTAGCAGTCTGTCTAAGAGCTAAACCTTCTCTGCCCAGTCTCATCAGAGGCTAAAGATTTGGAATAACTTTGGAATGTTTTTATAAGCTTTATACTTTTATAAGCTTTTATACTTATGAATACACTAGCACAACACAAGTTATCTTCTTAGAAAAACAAGTAGAATGGAGCAGTTTCTCTACACAGCAGTCACACTGACAGCATGCATTCATGGGTATTATTCAAATGGAACATTCTCAAACCTTTTGCTTTAGTAAATATTTCTGTCACATAATTAAACATTTTTACGGCTAATCTGCAAGCAACATGACATAATCAAGACTATATATATATAAATACTGAAAGCTCAAGTTATTTATCAGAGTGGATTGTACACACTGGAATATTATTTATTAAGGATTCCCTAGATTATCCAGCCACACATCCTACATTCAAAAGTGTAACTCCAAAGAAAACTCTTGTAAAAGTTTCTTTGTCCCTGCTATTTTAATTCATTATTTACAAATATGAGGAAAACCCTTAAAAGTAACTATTTATTTCCACTTTCTTTCTCTGATAATCTTTTATGTCATAATGCATGACAAACATATATTCAAATATTTTTCCCTTATGAGCACTTCAGGAAAACATCTGAGATTTTGCTGAAATAAAATAGTTTTGGAGGAATGTGTAGTTTTGTAGATAGAACATAGAAGTTAAAAAAAAATCTTCGTCTATCAAGTCGAAACATTTTTTATTTAATTGGTGAAAAATTATTGTTGCAGTTATAATTCCTAAGTGCCCTGTTGTACTATCTTTCTGCACCTCTGACTATCAAAAAATCAATAAATATAGTAATAGTAAACAGCAACAGTAAATATATATGACAATACATGTTATAGGTAAACAGACAACTGAGGGAGATTTGCGTCTTAAACAACTTGCCCAACACCTAGGATCAAAACACAAATCTCCAAACTCCTAGTATACTCTTTTAACTTCCTTCCTTAAAAAACAAAACAAAACCAAACCAAACAAAAACCAAAGGAAACCACCCCAAAAGTCCCAAACAAACCAGAGAACATCCACCAAACACCAAACAAAAACTCCAACCAAAAGAAAAGTAAAAATACCCAAGGGAACACACATTTAAGTGACACCTGATCATCTGATAGATTAGGGCATAGACTTATAATTAGAAAAAAGGTGAATACTGTTTGACAACTCTCTGTGTTTTTAATAGTAAATTTTTTTACTAAATTGTAGTGCATAAATAATAATAAAATGAAGCCTTGGGAGGATATTTCTGAGTACAAGTCAAGCATCATGTGAAAACGGGAGATTTCCTCAAACCTTTAGCATTTGACTAGTCTGTCAGTACCCCAAAAAAGCTTAGACACTTGTGCCTGACCAGTTTCCCTCCATTTCATCCCACTTAACATGTGCTTACGGTTGCAGATTGTGTGGATGGGTAATCATTGTGGTTTTTGGGCATGTTCATTGCATTTAATCCAGGGAGTAGCAACTGCTTTTAGTCCTGTAATTTCCATATTGTTACCGCTTCTGTTAGGATATAACTTCCCAGTTTCCTCTTATTTCATCCCCAACCATCTTTCCACTGTCAGGGTACAGAATTTCCTCAGGAACAGCAATCTTTTGTTAGACAGCAAGGATCAAGTCAGTTTCCCTTAGTATCAAGGACTCACAAAATAAAGAGCAAAATCATAGCAGAGGCCAGGAAAGTAAAGGAACTGGACAGTGCCTGGGACTCAGCAGCATGGAAGCAAAATGATTAAGTACAGGTTACTGAAGCAATGCAGCACTGAGAGCTGAATAGGACTGGCTTTACAAACAATCTAATATGGAAAAATCTCATATGTGGTGAAAAGACAAAGGAGACAGGAGCAAGATAAGGAACTCCCTACAAGAATGGGAACAAAAAGAGGAGTTGCTCCTCTGTTGACACTCCTGGACCTTCTGCAGACCTGCTGTGTGTTCACCTCCACAGCTTACCCACAGTGAATCGCCCTTCCCCTTCAGTGAAGAAAGAGGACTGCTTTTTTTGAGTCACTATACACTAAAGGTAGCCATGGCAAGATAGCAACTTCCAGCAATTCCTTCTTCAGATAAGCAATGTTGACCAGTAAATTAGTGGGGTAAAAGTAAATCCTTCACTCTATGGCAGGAAGAAATAAGGAAAAGGCATTTTAAGTCCAAGGGACTCTTCTGAAGAACTACCATGAATTCTAGGAACTGTCTTATGTTCATTCACCCAACTTCTCTTTTTATCAGTATTAATATTATGCATTCTACAAAGTGATATTATTCTGCTTCACTAATGAAGCCATGACTGTGTGAACTCTGTTATATAGGAATAGCAGTAATTCTGAGTAACATTTCTCAGGCAGTTATTCCATTCAGTATTTAAATTAAAGGATGGACTCAGTGATTATGGTGCAGATGTAAAAAAAATGCACTTCATTTTAGTCTCAATCAACCCTTAATTAACAGAGGATGCAGCAGATAGGAAATAATTGAACTTATTATTTTGCTTCTCTGTTTTTCATTAATGCCATTGTAATAATTATATTAATGGGATAATTAATTTTTTTACTTTAAAAAATATAAAATATGCTGGTAAAATTCAGACATAAAGTCTATTTATTGCTGAATTCAAGCATAAAGTCTATTTATTGCTGAGTCAAAAATATTGGGGAGCAACAGAACTGTAATATGCTTTTCTGAGTTAATTTTGTATACTTCAGGAAAGCCCTCAAAACCAGTCCAAAATTCAGCAACTGGGAGCTTATATCCTGCATCTGCAAATGACAGTTAAGCACCTTGCTCTGTGAAAATCCTACTACCTGCCTGGGCTCTGTATCTTGTGAAAACAGAACTTTTGTTTAAAGAAATTCTGGAAGTGAGGAAGAATCAAATCAGAGCTGAGGAAATATGGATTTCACACTGTGCTATAACACATCAAACTATACAGTTTTGATATGCCTTTCAGGACAGATATCTTCTGGATAACTAGCATAGAATCACAGCTTCCAAAAATGACACATTTTTCGTGCTGAATATAAACAGATGTAATCATACTGACTTCTGAACGCTGATTCTCCCCTTATATTTGTGGATGTTCTTTTGTTGGAATACAGAGTTTTTTGACAATAGGAAGCTGCTACTCTTGACTTAAAGATCACTGATTTGGCACAGTTAAATTAGCGTTTTACTCAATGTCTCAGTACAGTAACAAGTTCCCAATAAAAATACCTTCCAACACATAGTGTAGAGAACAGCTCTGAGCACAATTTTTCTTTTTCATACCCGAGGTTTATACAATTATCAGCTTAAGCTTTAATTGGATTTAACTAATTGGTAAACAGGATTTTTATTCATTAGTTTTATACATGTATCAGTTCCTCATTTAAGGTTTAATTTAAATTCAATATAAGCAACTGGATAGCCGTGATATGTAAAAAAGAAAAAAGCAGTGAAAAACCTTGACAAGGCACAGCAATTTCTTCACTTTGGGATTCTTAAAGATGCATATTATTAAATCAGATCACTTTTATATGCATATATATCATATATCATACTATATAAAGTACACATTTCTAAAAGGTCATCCTATGGATTTTGGTATCAACATGAAAAGAAATGCAAGAGCCCTTTAATTTAACATTTATCAATAATGACATATAGTCCATACAAATATCAAAAAAGAAACATACCAATTTTAAAATGTGCTTATAATTTAAAAATGAAAGTTTTAAAAAAAATTATTGTATTGCTCTCACTAGTTCCATGGTTTTGCAAAAGAATACGGAAGAGTGTTTAAATACTGTAGCAACTTAAAAGAATAATTATTAATATGAATAAATGACCATTCACAAAACATCAGTTAATTTCCTATATAAAAGTGTTGCTATTAGGGATATGGGATATTGAACCATGAACTGAGCCCACAAATTTCCATAAAACCCACAGATAATGCTGCACTGCTTTGGTATTAATTTAGAAGGCTTTTCAGGTTTGTCTTTACTGTATTTATAAAAAGGGGTAGTGGAAAATAAAGGATGAAGACATAGGTGACACACTCTCATACATTCTAAGACCTTCCTATGTATTTTAGCAAGATTCTGGCTGCAATCACAGATGTGATTGTACCCCACTCTGTGCCTTTTGTTAAAGCACACATGCATTAGCAGAAAAGATCTTTTGCTGTAATGGATTAACAGCAACATAAATCGTCCAGCCTTTCCCCCTCATCATTATCCTGCAATGAAACAGTACAAAGAAATATTCGCCTTACAATAAATCTGTCTATAAGTGAACATGTTAAGAGAAGGTACTGATTCCATTCTATCATATGTATCTATGTGTGACGACAAGAAACCTCATGGCCACATAATGCTGGCAATTGCAAAATATAAAGATACACATAAAAATTATGGAAAGACAAGGAAAAAAAAAAGATAAAAAATACACAGTTGAATACAGAAGAAAATGTTGGCCTAAAGTGTCAAGAGTAAAGGTACGAGAGATAAAACACATGTGAAGAAGGAAAGTTAATATAAACTAATAATGAAGAAAAACAGAAAAATAGAAACATTCAAAAAACCTTGAAGACTACATTTTTTTCAAACCCATACAATCATTTTAGTAAAAATACAGAAAATTTTTGCGGGTGTCCTATAAAATAAACATATTTTTCATTTGGAAGAAGTCCAAATTTTTATGTTCAATCACATGTTCTCCATTACAGGTGTCTCCTGCGAGTGAACTGCTGGGGAAGGGAAACATGAATTTGGCTACTGTAAGTTGTACTTTCCTTTAATTTTTGTTCATGTTCAATGATATTGGCTACATGTTACCTGTGACTCAAAAAGTTTCTAAATCCTTTTCATAGTAATGAGAGAGCTTTTAGACACCTGCCCCATTAATTTTACTGGAGTATCAAGGGTGAGAGAGAAAGGCTAGCACAAATGAACCTCAGATTTTCCATCTCCTTTATTTTAGGGTTCTATAACTAACTTGTCCTTCAGTCAATTGTTCCTAATCCTGGAATACATAGAAATTAATTCTTAATGTTTTCTCTTGGATTTCCTTGTTAAAGACCACTTAATCCCTGTAAAATTCTTATGAATAATTAGGCTTCTACTCAAAAGGTTTTTGCTGATGAAGTCTTAGATTGTGCTAAAACCCAGGTGTCTTCATCTTCACTCCTTTTAAAAATAGAAATTGCATATAGTTTTAGCATTTCTTTATCTTCCCCTGTTTTGACATGATAGTTACTCTGCAGAGCAGACCTTTCAGGCAATATACTTTAATGTGGTCAAGACAGTGATAATGTTCATCTTTATTACTTGAAGATTAAGCAAATGAAAATTCTATGAGCTCCTGTCATGTTTGCTTCTTGTGCAAGTCCATTGACAGTCATTTCACTACCCAGGAATCCCCACTACATGTAGAAGTTAGAACTATGGTTTAAATAGGAAGGGACGCATTCTGCTAAACTGTTACACTGGTTTAAATCCCAAGTAATTCCACTGAAGTCACTAGATTTGATTTGGATTTAATCCGTTCTAACTGAAAGCAGAATTTGGCCCTTTGATTCCTGCTGCAACTCAATTGTTGGGAGATTTACTGTGTGGGGTATGCTCTGTACAGCTAACACACTGCAGCATAGCTGTTGATCTACTTAGCAGAGTAAGAGCTTTATAGCTGAAACTTCTGAGTAAAAATAAATTGTAGAAAATTCCCAGCTCAGCCCTAATATCAATTTTCAGGGAGCAAAAATACAGCTTTCCACCAAGCTAGACTGGTTGAAATGGAGGTATTTTAGTGCACAAAGCTTTCTAATATACTGAATACTCTGTCTGCAGCACTCTAAATGGATAGCATGATGATTTGATAGCAAACCTAAAAATTACTTTTCCTAATGGGAAAACCAGTAAAAAATCCAAACACTGTTGGGTGCTGCACAGCAGCAATTCATCAACAGAATTGACAGCTAGCAGCCACTCTCACTGACTTCCACAGGTTTTCATAACACAAGAATTTGAAGAGGGATGAGAGGAGAGAGTACTTACCTACTATTCTATTTAAAGAACGTATTAAAAGTTGACAAATATTTTTACAGGCTTTATGAATGAGTAAATAGTGAGACAAACAGGGATCTTATACGAAAAATAGAGCAACGCAGTATAAAATATTATAACAGCAGGAAATCTTGATAACTATAACAACAACAAAAAGATTGGTGATAATTCATAAAGAAAAGCTAAGGAATTAACATAGTCTGGGATTAAATTTTCTCCAGTCCACACTGTTTTCATCAAGTTTACATATGTGTACCAGTCTTACTTCAAATATAGAAAACGGGGATTTATTTCAATTATACAATTTTCTTTGTACAATATTAAAATATTCTAATCAGCAGAAAAGAAAATTACATGAAAAATATTAAATATTCTCTTGAATTTTTTAACAAAAGCCACAGGAGTTCACATATGGTCCAGGAGACAATGAAAGATCTACTATTATGTTAAAATAGAAACTAGCATACATCACACCTACTTTTTCCTAACCTATAGTGTGGATGTAGATCCCAACACAAGGAAATGAGACAGAAATTCTGTACTGAACTGTAAAATTTTGGAATCAAATGTGTGTGTGTGTATACCTATGCACACACATATATTTATATGTATACACAATCTCCATCCACTATTTTGTATTTCCTATTATGCAAAATCTCCACTTTGCTCCCTCAGCAGTATTTATGCTCTTTAAAACCCTAACTCTGTTCTGAAGCTGTTTCATGTTTGTTTTCAAAGACTTCTTGTAAGATATTGGTGGGTTGTGGGGATTTTTTTTGACAGTAAAAATAAGAAACTACCTTTCCATTTGGGTTAGAACTGAGATGAAATGAGGAATGGCTGCCACCAAGCAGAAAATTTTCTCACTTTATGTGTGCCAGTTAATTACGACACTTCAGAAGCGCTTCTGAAAGGATAAGGCAAGCTGCATAAATTTAGCTGTAATCCAGGCAGGCAAAACTAATTTGCAGGGGATGGCCTTATCTAGCTGCTGCAGCTTTCTCAGAAAATTAACCTTGGATATTTGGGCCCAATTCAGAAAGTGTTTGATTTTTTTCCCCTTTCCTGCTCTGCATAAGAGAATTTTAAATTCAATACAATACCTGACTTTTAAGAGGCACTGTGAATGCTGTAGGCAGTTCAGAGTTATTACTGACAAGCAAAAAAAAAATATTTATATACATACATATATATATGATTGTCCTTCAGGCCCATTATCCTGCCTTGCCTGTGCATCAGAGGGTTTATCGCCATATGTATGGGTGGGGGTGTCTTTGGATTAACAGAAGATGCAGCTCATTTTAATGTACTTAGAAAAATTCATCAAAGTTCATTGCAGAATAAGTCATGCATACTGACTTGTTCATTCCAGTGGAAATGAAGAAATCCCCATAAAAATAGAAGTTTAATGAAGTGTTTGAGCAGAGTGTTGTCTGTCATTTCAATTACCACTGATTTAGAATTTTTTCCAGATACACCGTTATTAATTGCTCTTACTCAGCACAATCAAAAGTTTACCTTAGACTTCACAAGCTTCACCAATTCATGGATGAAAGATTTAGTTAATAAATATTGCCAAATCCACCTTAAAATCTTCAAGCATAATATGAAGTTAATAAGAAGTGTTACTGGGTCCTTAGCATTTTGCAACATATTACATTAAGACTGCTTTTTATTTTACCTGGCAGAATTAAGTTCACAACATGACTCCCATTCTGCCCAGGCAATATTCACTGTAGGAAAACTTGAATAACATTTTGCTTCTAGAATTTAACTGGTTTAAGGCCACTGGATGTTTTGTGAACAAGAAAGTTAATTATGTTCATTTGGTCAAAACTGATCATCCAAAAACACGTCTAAGATTATTTGGAAAAAAATTTCTTTCAATATTTTTAGGTGGTTGAATCTTGCTTTCTCCGATTTTCAGAGATTTATATATCTTCTTTACAGACACTCCTTCCTATCTAAGCTTGATGACTAAAAATAGAATCACAGAAAGGCAATAAATACCTTTTAGGTCACTTCACTGACTTCTGTCTTCACTGACAAGTCTTCTGAATTTAAGACAGCCAAATTCGTACTAAATTAAGCTAACCTCTAGTTAAAGCCCGTTAACTCTTTTGATGTTCAGCAGCACATTAATCATGACAATCTTTTAAATACATGTTCAGTTGTCATTCTACTTTGATTAGGCCCTTGAAAATACAGCTAGCTTTGAAACGGATCTGCAGATGTTACACATATAATTCTGAATATTTCTATCCAATGTAGAAAATTGCATGGCAGTGCAGTCTTCATTCTTGCTCTGAATTTTGCCAGGTTTTAACAACCAAGGGCCATTTATGATCAATGAAACACAGGCTAATTTTGCACTGTCCTTCCCATCCAGCTTCAGTATGCCTCAAGATACCTTTTATTCTTGCATCATGTCAGTACAATTTTATGCTAATGTCAAGATAATGAGTAGCTGTCAATTGATCCTGATTTTGGCCTTCAAATCAATAGTAAGACTTCATGTAAATATAAATGACAACACAACCAGTCTCTAATAAAAGATTTTTCCTTTCATTATTGTAGTTATCACTGTCATTATTATGTTTATTACTCCTTAATTATTACCACTGCAAAAATTTGCCACATACTAGATACTACCCACTCACATAGAAAAGTCCAATACAGTTTGTATTCAAAGAGATATAAGCTACGTGAAAGGCAGAAGGGGCACAGTTATATGTACCGGTACATACAGACCTTTTCTTAGGGAGTAGAAAGATGTTCAAATATAAATGTTCATTCTTCATGTACAAGTAAACAAGAAAAGTGATAAAGCTGGGGAATGAAAAAAATGGTACAAACAACTATGCACAACAAACATAAAATTAAAATTGACCAAGGCATCTGACCAGTAAAGAACAGCCAGCTTTCTCCTTGAAGAGAGTTTTTGCAATTGTATTCTTAAAGCAGATCTTAAATTGCTTCAATTTCTGAAAGTATTCCTTCTCTCTGAAGCTTTATATGATGTTAGTCAATACATCTCTTGAATGTACAGATATTCCACTCAGGGCAAATAAAAATCAGGGCCAAGCTGCAAGAGTTACAAAGATATTGATCTTCAAAATTTTATTGCTTCAGTCTTTACCAGATACTCAGAAAATTACTGACTCAGTAAAACATCTTAATTTGTTAGTTTTTTTTTTTTTTTATATTGGAAACACAAAAAAATGGAGCCAGGTATTCCATTGAAGTGCAGATATTACTATTAACATACAACAAAATGAAGTAGCTATTTCATCGCACATGCCTGAAAATGTCAAGAGCAAAATACCATTGTCAGTGATTTCTCATATTTTGCCCCTTTCCTGTATGAATGAGTAGTCAGGGTTTGTAAAACTGTTTTCAGTAGATCGTCTGGTGACTATTATGCATAGGAGCCCAAGGTAGGTATTTCAAGATTTCTAGACTTTTGTTGAAGTTAAAATCAGAACCTACACCAATGTCCACATTCAGCACTAATTTACATGAGCTTTCTTTATGTGGAAAGTCATGCTCTGCATAACCTTGAAAAATTGTCTCATGTTACTAAGCATTACATGTAAAATTCAGTTCAATACTGCCAGGCAACTCCTAAGATACATACTTAGTCTTACAAGACAGTCAATGGAATGAAAGGAGTATCTCCACTGATATGTACTCACTGAGATATAAATCCTATAGCAGGCTTATTGTATGATGTATCTTTTCTTTTACCACTAGGAAAAATTCTCAATTATGAATTTATCATGTAAATAACTGAAATTGGGCATGTTGAATCATAGCCTAAATACTCAGCATTTTCTTATGTGTCAATATCTGAAGCGTTATTTATTTTTCTGTTAGTCAAGGAAAGGTCAGGGATAGAAACACTAAAAACACTCGGAATGATCAATACTCATGAAGCTGAACCCCAGATGAAAGAATTCTACTGTATATTTTGAATATTTACCTAATCTAGCATGATTACAACTGATTATGGGGCTTCACAACAAGAGTCTTCAACATAGGACATGATAATACCATAGAGATCCAGTGTAACTGGACTAGCATTAACATTAGTCACTACCACAAATGGGTCCAGCTGTGCTGGTGAAAAATGCATGGTAGAACCTGGAATCATCAACATAACATTTCTCATTTTCTGAGTAAAGAGAGTAACTACAAAATCGTACATTTATGAATTTCAAGGCACATGTTGGCATGTCACTGGCAAATAAAAAATATGGTTAAAAACACTGGGAAGTGTATTTACTGTGAGAAGAATTTTTCTTAGTGGTCACTGCACAGAGAATATTAGGCTTGGAATATTTCCATTTTATTGGGATTTTCATTCTCTTGGGGTTGTAGAGAGAAGGTTTTAATATCAATATTCATTGCATTGTTTACGCACACACAGAGAAATCTAGGTGAAATGAGAATCTTTATAAATGGCTCTTATTTAATATCTTCAGGGGTTTTCCAATGATCTAAAAGGCAGAATTTGGATTAAAGAAAAAGAACAAAAGAACTCACTCAGGAGCAAAGAGGAACTTCAGCAACATAACAATGGAAATGGATTCATGGTTGACAGAGAAGTTCGTACAAAGACTCCTCAGGGAGAGCAGAAACCCTACAATATAGGTCTGTGAACGCTAGTTCAGGTCAGGGCAGAAATAGAGCATATAAGATGCTGTTTGAATGGTTAGAGTTAAAAAAATCAAAGTCAGAAAGAAAAATGTGATCAACTGTGTTAGAATAAACTGAGTAGTAATTGAAGGTATAGGTGGAGCACAATCTATCAGACTTGGCAACATAGGTAAATTGAATTTGATGTAAGACATCATTACAAATAATTCTAGATGCTTTTCAAGGAAGAAGCCAGACTATAGAAACAAACATTACAAAAGAGTGTGGGAATTAAGGACTGATTCTCAGAAAATTCAAGAGTCTTCATCTACAGCTTGTGCAAATTATTTTTATTGTACTCTTTACATGCACTTATTTTTTTCAATTAGGTATGCAAATTCCCTGTCTGTGCATCTTGGCCATGTGGATTTGCCACAAGGTAAAAAATATATGAATTTTTGTCTTGCACATATTGAACCAATAAGCCAACAAATAATGATTTTATTCTTTATCTCTAAATTTTTTGTCTAATGGAAAAAAAACCAAACTGAATACATTTTCTTCTTCACTCTAATTTTCCTTCTTCCATTTTTTTTCTGCATTTCATTATTGAGAACTGCCAATAGTATATTAATTCCCTGAATAAATGATCCATCAGCGTTTCTCAGAATTAATACAAAAAACCAAGCTTTTCTTTATTTTTCATTCCAATGGTTACAAATCTACCCATCTTTTCCAATTATTTTCTTTTCAGATTAGGTTTATTCTATCTTTCAGTAAATCCTTTACACACACAGCATCGACTCGTTTCTCTCATTCAGACTACTCTGCGGTAAAGGCACTTTTGCTAATGAAATGTCAAAACACCAAGTGGTTACTTTTTAATTTAGCCCAAGGTAGAATGTTGTAGTTTAGAGCCAGTGACCCATTGCTAAATTCAATTTCCCAACTGTTTAATTAATTTACATATATAATTTAATGATATTTAATTTGATATGCACATTCAAGATACAGTGTGCATTTCTAAATTCTTAATACATTACTAAAAATTACTAAAAATCTTTTTCTTCTATGGAGTTATTCCATCAAATATTTTTTATTTAATTTTGTCATTTTATCCATTATATTGTGTTTCCCAGAAGACCTAAATAAATATACCATAATTTCTAAGAAAAACTGGAGAAGAGAATAGCTTTCTAACCCCTTCTTTTTGCGTGGGGTAGGGAACAGGGGTTTCCTTTGGGTTGATATCTTACATGTTGCGGTCATAAAAAAGAATCATCAGGATGCTGGGAAACTAGCAGAAAGAAATCTGTGTGTTCTTTGTATTACACAGAAAATCATGCCATGGATAACTGTTTTATATATTACAGTCTCATAAAGAGCTTTGGTTCTGTGCTTGGGACCACGAAGGAAAAGGCACTTTTTGCTATAGGATTAATCGCAATTAAAACAGTAAAAAATGGACTTCCACACTTGTCTGTATGTTAGAAAATAAAATTACATGAATTTATAAAAGTAACCAAAGAATCAGAGGAGGTCCGGTTTTACGGGTAAATAATATTTGTTGTACCCCAGGAGTACCATGAAGTAAACTTTGTTATAATGCAGGCTCTTCCCAAACTCATGACTCCTGTGTTGTGCCTGCACCTTACCATAGACAGTCTGCACAACAGAATTTACTTTTTGGGTAGATACAGAGACCAGTGGAAGGAACAAACCATGTCTCACCCTTTGACTATAGTAAGAGAGAAGATTAAGCCTCAGCAAGGTTACAGCCTAACACTTTACCTACTAGATTCTGCTTTCCCTTTCCCAGAAAAGGAGGCTAAAACTCCAAGGGAGCAACCAGTATTTATGGTTTTTACAGCCTCTCTGGATATAAGATGATAAACTAGAAATATCCAAAGAAGGCAATCCTGAATTACTTTGGCCGGGTCAGTTAATGATGTAACATTGCAGGCAACAACATAGTCAAGTGCCAAATACAGAGCACAGCCTATTACCCGGGACCTCACAACACTTTAATCGGCAACAAGAAGAGCACATTTCAACTAGAAGCTCTCTAGTGAGTAAAATGTAAGAGGCTCTAAAAGCCCCAGAGACTTGGCAAAGTTCTACTCTAAAAACATTGGCTAAAAACATTAATTGCAAAGTCAATCCACCACATTATTCTTCACTCCTTGGTCAGCATTGGGTATCTACATTGCAACATTCCTTAGGGATTTTTGGTTACTAACGGCCACTCCACTGTTGAATACAGGAGCAATGTAAGATCTGAAGTGGAATTCATCTCACCTGCCTTTAGACATTTAAAAGTTAGACATCTAAGTCTGAAGTAGAGAGAAACAGGCACCTCTAGAGGGCAATTCATTTGACCTATCTCAGATGCCTATTTTAGTCAGAGATGAATCACCCTCTAGAGATGCCTAGATTTCTCCATTGGCTATAAAGGAAGCCTAGGGCAAGTAGTTCAGTGCTAGACTTCTGACTTTCAGACAAGTAATTTAGAAGAGATATATCCCACTCACTGTAGTGATAAGGTTCAGTTTCCACACTTAATCACTCATGCTGTTTTCAGTTTCATAAAACACCTGAGAACTCATCTCTAAGTATTCCTCATTTACTCTTTCTAATTTCTATTTTGAGTTGTTTGTTTCTTCCTAAGCACTTGCCGGTTTTAATTTTCACTCATTTTTTCATTGAAAATATTCATTTATAGCAAGTTCATTGTAACCTCCCTGTATTCCACCTCCCAAAACAGATGTCTCAGTGATAACAGCCAGAGTGCATAATAAAATTATTATGTTTCATCCAGCTGTTATTCTTTCTCAAGATTTTCTTTTTGCTTCTGAGGTGCCTGAAGCCTCACATTTCAGGTCTCTATAACAGAAATAAGTTACTGGCCTTTCTCTATTTAGTCACTGATTTAATAAGATTATTTGTTCAGCATTCTATATTACATGAATTAAATCCTTGTAACTGATGCCAAGCATTTAGAAACTAGAACTAGTGCTTGAATTGGATTTAAATTTCTTCTGATCTAGAGGCCTGACATTCTCAAATCCATTTTCTACTACTGTAACTCCACTGACTTCAGTAAAATCTTTACATGTGCAGCAAAAATGAGAGAAAAAATAACCACAGGCTTTTACTAGACGGTAAATCATTGCAGTTGGTTCTATTAAGTATTTAACTTTATATTCTCCATTAAAAATACTTATTTTATTTAAAAGCATTCATTTTTGGCTCAAAAAAGTAGATATTTCTACAGTTACTTGCTAATAGTAACACAGATTTGGAGTGGGTTTTTTCTTTGACAATTGGAAAAAGTCTTTGTAAGTCAACTGTTTCACAAAGCTGTTAGCTGATATAAACAGCAGCTTATGTTGCCTCAGGATTCAAATTCAAGTATTTCAAAGAATTATCCAGCATGTGTTGTACTTTTACTCAAATCAGAAGTTATTTTATGAAAATGTGTATCCATATATTTTAACATCCTTTCAGTTACTTCAAACATTTAAACAGAAGCTTCTTAATTTAAAAGTTTTATAAAACAGACTAAGTGAAATCAGCATAAAAATAATTTGACAGCCTTCCACATTGCTGAGTAAATGAGGCGCAACCTTAAATATGAAACTTAGAGGCTGGTGATTTCTTTAGAGCATATTAGAGAATTTATGATGCTTCCTTTGGGAGAGAAAAATTTTTCAGGAAAGTTTATCCCAACTCCCACAGGCACATTATTTCGTCCTAAATATTCTTAGATTATCAGCATGAGCAGGTGTTTTTCTTTCTCTGTAGATGTCAGAACTGCAACAAAAGTAAATTTTTTGTGAGAGAGTAAGTTCTGGAAATGTTTTGCAGTTGTTTTTCACATCCACTATGTGAACTTGACTGTGTCAACTAGTGTCTACTATTTTATGTCCGAATGGTTATACTACAGACTTAATCCTAGAAATGCGGAACAGTCTCAAAGTACAGATGAAATTTTCCACCAATGGACTTTCAAGACATGCAACAAAATTTGATTGTAATTAATCATTGTGAAAGCCATTTCCCACGGCTTCACTAATTTTTTCAAACATTGAGTGCTTGAAACAGCAGCTGGAAGAACACAAATTCCTATGACTTAACAGGGTGCTCTTAGGGCTGGGTTTGGCCTTTTATTTCTGTTAGAGAAGCATACTGGATTTGCAACAGGTTGTATAAATGTGTACTAAATTATGTATATTTATGCATAGTACCATAATTTATAAATAATTACAAAATAATTTATAAATAGTACATATACCTAACAAGATTGTGATAAGTGTACATTTAATAAAGCTTTCCAGATAAAACCCAAGGTAAGGCTTACATGGCAGAAACTTCAGTGTCGTCAAGGTATGGCAGATCAAGAAAAAATGACACCAACACAAGCTCAAGGTTTGGTGGTCCATCTTAAAGAAGCACTCTCAGTACCAATGGTCTGTTACTTGGGAAAACAGTGAAGTTCAAAATAAAAAAACTTAAATCTAAGAGAATGTTGTGCCTTTAAATCAAACAGTCTAATGCATAGTTTTCTTACTATTTAAAACATTCCAGTAACAGTCATTAGTGTGGATGAAAATTTCTGCAACCAGAAATCAGGGTTTTTCTTCCCAGGGAAGTCTCCAGAGTACAGAATCAAAATTCTCCTTCTCTCTGACATTAATGGTGTACTACTCAATTGGTATCACTTCAGCAAAAGGGATGAAGTTTAATACCCTGCTCCAGAGATACCCTGATTATCTCCTAGATGTTTCAATGCAGTAGATTCTAGATTCTGTTTCCTAGTTTGTGAACGAGTTCTTTAAGGACAAATAATCTTATTTAGGGGTGGAAAGAGGGAAGAATGTCCACTCTGGCCTCAGATGTTTCTTAAAAGCCTAAAAACCCCACTTTATGCACAGGCTGATTTTTTAGTGTATGTTAAATGTGTTCTAACAAGGCATATTTTTACCTAGAGTTTTGCCTTTAAAATAAAAAATCCTAAGTGTAACTATGCAGACGAAAATGAAACAGCAAAAAATTTTCAGTTCAGGGGCAAAAGAATGAAGAAGCTATTTAAAAACATTAAAGAGAGCAGATGTAAAAATAATGTTGTGACAGAGACAAAGTGAAGCAGTATTTTTGAACTATTGCATTTACACTTATTAATAGAAGTGGAAAGAAAAATCTAATAGGACTTGTCATTGCTTCAGCTTGTCATTTTAAACATGATAATTACACAGTAATTAATCACTGTCTCACAATTAAAAGTAAATCAAAGTGAATTTATACTCTGAACACAAATGTGTCAGAACTTTACATCAAGCAATAACTTTTTCATTACATGGAAGCAGATGTTGGCAGCAATCTCAGTAACAGAAAACTGCTTAAGACAAAAACACTAAAAGGACACCAAAAATGTGAGAGTTTGATAAGATACTATCACCAAATATATTATTTCTTTCAATTTATCATTTTATGGCCCTTCTTGCTTCTATTGCGTCACAAAATTTTGAGTTTGAAAAGTCAGGGACCAAAACGCCTGCTTACAACCCTATATACCACTCTTTTGAGGTTTCCAGATATATCTCAGCATGATGTTTATTACTCTATTGTTGACTTGCGTGTTTTACTATGTTACCCTAGGGGGCAATGTTTAAGTGAACAAGTACTCTCAAAGTAGAAAAAGTTAGAAAGGAGGGGAAACTTGTGAGTGTGTTTATGTCTGTGGTTGTACGCAAGTGGACTGCTCTTATACTTTATTGTGATTCTACACAAATCTGGTGAAGATTGTAACATAATACGTGTATAAACATATTTTCATATATTTGTGTATGAGTAATTTTACCTATGTAAAGGTAAATTTAAAAGTTTAAAGGCAATTTAAAGTTGATTCAGATTTTTCTAGTCTTGTCCTTTTTTTTTTTAATGTCAGTATGACCTCAACAAAGGTCTTTGGCTTCTGTACTTAATTTTTCAGTTGTTGTAGGCAGACTGAATGACTAAAATAATAACTTTGGATGATGTTTATATTTATCTCTTACTAGGAGAAAATTACTTTAACAGATTAGGAAAATCAAAGAGTTAAGTAATGTTTTAAGGCAATTAAAAAGATTCAGAATTTCCTTCCTCCAATTTCTCTCAGACCTCTCTTTCATATTAAGTACCTGCAGTCCGTAATGTAGAGCAAAAACAATAGCCATTTTTTCTGTGATCTCCAGTTCTCCTGCTTACTGAAGGATGCAGAATATCTCTTTGGGGCGGATGAAAAGAGAAAAAATGTAAGGTTGGGATAGAACCTGGGTGGAGAAAACTAGGATGTTATGGAGTAACATGGTGGAGGGAGATAGGGTTGGGGTCTGCAGATATATTATACATAGTGTCAGAGAAAAAATAGCACATAGTAAGGGGGTGTAATGTAGGATTCAAGCGTTTTGCTCTATGCACAAATAGTCCAATATAATTCTGAAATCTGCTGCTGCTGCAGTCTGCCAGCCAAACTAACCCTGGAGTTTTTTGCAAGGTATAGAAGAGGTTTTGATGACTTTTGATTACATAACATGGACTTAGGAGTGGTTCTGAACCAATGAATTTGAAGGCTGCATGCCATGTTATAGTTGAAAAGGATTGTAAAGTATCATACCAGTCCATCCTCATGGGTGTGAACTAGCCTCTCTGTACTGAATAAATTGGGGGACTTTGGGGAACAAAACCTGTAAAATCACAAGTTAAAACTATATGAAAAATCTACACCTGTTAAAGTTACTTTAAAACTGTTATTTCTAAACTCTTGCATGTCTAACTTGGCGTTCTTAATTACTGTTTCTTATATGGCATTCATAAAAATTCACTGTGTTTTTACCTATAACGAAACAAATACAGTAGTACATTTTAGTTTTCTTTTATTCATATAAAGATACATTGCAAGATGTGTCGCTATGGGATAGATAAAATACAAACTTTAAAGGCCAATGTTTTTTCACATTTTTGTGAAAATGTCTGGTAGGGGCATGGAATATAAAGTGAGAATGTTTTTATTTTGTTCTGCATAGAAAAAAAAAAGAAAGAAGCATTTTCCTAGCACAAGGTAACACAAATAGTCCCAAAATCCCTAAAACTGGAAAGTAAGCATACTGAACTATTTAAAAAAAAAAAAAAAAAAAAAAAAAAAAAAAAAAAAGTAGACAAACATCTATAAATGAAAAAGAGAAAAGAGTGAAATGAGATGTGACTACTTCTGAGCACAGGGATTTTTAGGCAATACATTCATTTTCAATAGTTGTCAGAGAAGCAAATGTTCCAGAAATACAGGGGGTGAAAAATTATCCATCATCTCTCTTGGTGAAACAAGATCTAGCTAGAGGATGAAATACAATGAAGTCATAAGCTGACAGTGTGGGCAAGGTCATACTGCTGTGCAGTTTCAATAGCCAAGATGAGCAGCTTGTCTTTTACCCAGCATCATAAGGACTAATCATTCAAGTTTGCTTAAACTTCTCACTATGAATGCCTAGTATGTTAGTACAGAAATGACACTTAGAAGCAGCAAATTTCTGCAAATGAACTGCATTGATTTACATCAAGCTTCCTTTTTTTCTCCGGGACAATATATACTCATATGTAGCTGAAACAGGACTAGCCAAAACCTTCTCATAGGTTTTTGGGGCTTTGTTGGTGGGAGATATTAATTTAAAAAATTGGGAGAAGTTTCAATTCTAAAAATGTTCTATCTTTACAATGGCTGGAATAAGGCCTTTTGACATGGTCCAAACTTTTAAATTAAAATACCTTGTTCTTTATAAAAGCATTTTTCAATTGAAATTGTTTACTTACTTTTATTTGAAGTTAAACATAGAATTAAAACATCAAAGCAAAACTTATAGTTATCATTAGTGTTTGAAGTGAAATATTTCTTGAAATTTCTTTTAAAGAAAAAAAATCAATGTCTCCACCTTATAACATTTTGTATTTTTTTCCAGGAGTTTTAATTTCACATCAGTCCAGAGCTCCCACTTCCAGAGATTTTCAAGTATGTTATTCTACTTTATAATCTTTTCTATCAAACACAACCTGTATAGATAAAATTTTACCGATGGGTGAATAATAAATGTTAAAATAAGGAAGCAATTAATTAATTTTCAAACTATGAAAAGACGTTATTTACTTTCCAGACAACAAATCCTTGTACCAGGTTTACAGTGCAGTAGAGAAGAGCTGCATCCTTACCATCCCTTTTGGTAGCAGCCCTCTGGAAATGTTCTTTTTATCCTGCTGGTGACTGCTGTTTCAGGAATAGTAGCTCTACTGACTCCTTAATATAGTTTCCATGGAGAAGAGCTGAGATCAGATGCAAAGCACTTGCAGGCCCTTGTTGCATTTATTAGTTCTTCAAGCAAAGATCAGGACATGTGGCACCGCAGTACAAGAGAGACATGGAGCTCCTGGAGTGGGTTCTGCTGAGGGCTATGAAGTTGATCAAGGGACTGGAGCCTCTCTCTTATGAGGAAAGGGTGAAGGAGTTGGGCCTCTCCAGCCTTGACAAGAGGTGGCTGAGAGGCGAACTCATCAATGTCTGTCAGTATCTGAAGGGGGGATGCTGAGAGGATGGGCCAGGCTCTGCTCGGTGGCACCACGCAAAAAGACAAGAGGCATTAAACAGGAACTCATGCACAGGGAGTTCCACGTGAATATACAGAAGTACTTCTTTACTGTGCAGGTCTCCATGCACTGGAACAGATTGCCCAGAGAGGCTGTGGAATCTCCCTCACTGAAGATATTCAAGAACTGTCTGGTCACAATCCCGTGCCATGTGCTCTGGGATGACCCTGCTTGAGCAAGGAGGTCGGATGATCCACTGTGATCCCTTCCAACCTTACCCATTCTGTGAATCTGAGGTATTTTAACTAGCTCTTTAAATCCTCTTGCAAACGATGCTTTTACAAATTCAATTAAACTCAACCAGGAGGTTTCTAAATTCTGTTTTTTTAGTCTCTGAAAATTCCAGTGCTGAACAAAATATACTTCAAATTTTACAGTCATTATTGCTCGAATAAATTTCAGTTACTTATTACTTTATTGAAGTACTGAATCTCCTGATTTAGCTCAGGTAATGTACTTAAAATGAAGCTGCTGAAGCATTTGAGTATGGATTTCTCTCATGAACAAGGATTACAACATTCAGCCCTTACAAATTAGCACATTTTTGGGGTTTGGTCTTTTCACTGTTGAAACATAAATATAAATTCTCATCAGAAATAAGAAAATATACTTGCATGAACAGAGCTGTATTGTTTTAACATGCATTTGATAGCTGTGAATATTATTAATTCTCACTGGCAAAGCTAGACAGTGTATGCTTCATAAGGCCTGCTGCGGTATCAAAAGTGATTTAAATAGGATCACCCAGAAGCTGATAACCTCAAGGGTGAGATTAGCTGCTGTTAAAACCACAACTAATACCCGAACTGCACTTTCTTTTTATGCCCATAGAATAATAATGTTTCATTTGATTTTTTCTGAACCAGAAATGGCAAAGGAAATATATAGTCATATTCTCTTCCTTACGGATGACTTTTTCACAAGGTGAAAGAATGTTTATGCAAATACAAATAAAGATGCAATTATTGTAGCATTCATCCAGAAAAACAGTGTATGCCATTAAACTAGAGAATTCCAAAGGCTGATGCTAATGTATATAGAAAACCAGGAAGAGTAAATATTATTCCTTAGGAAAATTTTCCCAGAATATAAAATAGAAATTTTATTTAGGTCAGGAAAACACAACAATGTAAGTAGGATATATGCAATCTGTGAGATCAAGTTCAACATACAGAAAGAAATTTCAAACAAACATCATGCATTAGAGAGTTGTTAATACAACAAGTTTCATGTTTTAAAGCAGTATTTTCTGGAAGGATAAATACTTATTATTCTCAAGATGTTAACCTTTAATAGCCACTCCCCTAGCTGTTCTGTATTGTGTCACATGAAATATCTATATTTTCCCGAATAAAAACATGGGTATTCCTCATCTCAAGTACCAGGAATGCCCTCTACATAAATGGCAATAGAGCCCTGCTCCTTGGTCTGCATTCTGCCTCCTTCAAGCTTGTAAATCTACATCTCACTACTAGATGGAGATTAGAGAAAATCTTGAATGTGGACAATAATATGTTGTGGTTTAACCCCAGACAGCAACTAATTACCACACAACTACTCACCCACTCCCCCATCCTGCCCATGGTAGATGGGGAGGAGGATTAGAGAAAGTGAACCCTGTGGGTTGAGATAAGAACAGTTTAATAATTGAAACAAAGTAAAATAATATTAGAAAAACAATAATAGTAATTGTAATGAAAAAGGAGGCAACATAGAGAAATAAATCCTGAGGAAGACAGGTGATTAACGATACAACTGTCCGCCACCCACTGACCAATGCCCAGCCTGTCCCCAAGCAGCAACTGGTTCCTCCTGGCTACCTCCTCCCAGTTTATACACTGTTTATGATATTCTGTGATATGGAATATCCCTTTGGATGCTTGTGTCAGCTTTCCTGACTAGGCTACCTCACAGCTCCTTGTGCGCCTCTTCTATGGCAGAGCAGGGGAAATTGAAAAGTCCCTGACTGAGGGTAAGCACCACTTAGCAACGACTAAAAAATCAGTGTGTTATCAACATTTCCCTCATACTAAATCCAAGGAACGCAGCAACCAGAAGAAAGTCATACCAGTTTTTACCAGCTAATGGAAGAGAATTAACTCTGTCCTAGATGAAACCAGAACATAATGAAAGATTTCTTCATCTGATTTTGCTCTGGAAGATTTTGGACATTTAATGAAAAAGGAATATGTAATTTGGAAAAGTGTTGTCATTAATGCCTACCACTACTGTCAGTTGTAGATGAAAATTTTTATACTCAAACAGAAATAAATTAGAGCCACTTTTTAGCTTTGCTTAGCAGATTGGTTCAATTTTATTTCAGTTTTTTATTTCCAGGTTTTAAAATTCTCAAACAAGTGTGACAACACTTCCCTATGTCTTTAAATTATAACTGGGAACACACAATAGATTCCCATCCAGTTATTCTCAAGCCTTCTTGAATAATCAGAAGAGGTTTGTCTCAGTAGAAAGTGATGTTGATCCAGACTAACAGCTCCCATGCCAATTCTCATCTTTCTGGCTGCACAGACGGAGTGAAAGGATTTTTGAGGATTTTTGGCAGCTAATGTAATCAGATCACCTAACAATTGTTCCAATTTTTTATAAAAGGATGTTATCTCCTCCTAAATATAATTACCCATTCAGAATTCCTCTAATTATTTCTTAAGAAATGCCTATAATTTCTGCTTTTTCAATGAAGTATATCAAATATTGTAGCAGCAAAGTGGGTAGCACCACGTCTAGTTATGATTAACTTCTTTCTGCTAAAAGATCTTATTTACATTTCTTTGGAGACAAAGAGCGAGACAGACATACAGGGCAACAAGACGTGCATTTTTTTTCACTTAAATTAAGAGCTGGAAAGCAAGGGAAAAAAAAAATAAACCCAAGGATCTCACAGGTCCATATCTGTAGCTGTGAAATTCAGTACTGCACTGTGTTTCAGAGGGTTTAAGCTCATTTATGCCAGCTGGGAACTTGACTTGGCTCAAAAAGCTGGATAATCAAAGATGTCAGTCTACTCTGAAAACTTTCTTTAAACAGCAGATCATGTAATCTAGGGGACCTAGAAGAACTTTCTATTCAACTCTCTCACCTCTATAGTCTCTTACTACCTGAGAAATAGAGATAACAGATACACTTTTCACGTCATTTTCAACACATCTCAAAAGGAAGGCATACATCCTTTCTCACAGTGCGCCAAAGAAAATATTCTTAGAGTCTGAAAAGGCAGCCCAAACAAGCTGAATAAATGCTTTAATATAGAAGTCTGTTTATTTTTTATTTGCATTAAATGAGTGGAAAGCAATAAATCCCAATCATCATTAATGCTTTGTCTTAATTCACCACTGGACTACTTCAGATGCATTTCAGTATATTTCCACAGAAGTTACAGGAAAGCTACATAAACTAAACCATTCTTTATTCAAGTCTTCTAATATCTGGTATGTCTAATCTTTACATGCCTACTGAATTTTGATACACATTATGAATTTATGTTTTATTATGTACATATAGAAGCAGACATATACTGTGCCCTTCTGTGTCTGCACACATGCTCAATTATATATACACTGCCTGTGTACACATACTGCAATAAGCTCACTGTGCTTGGTTCTTATCAGATAATTGCTCAAGTGTAAACTGTTTCCCATGTCATATTTTAGCAGGTTGCTAAGGATATTTAACATGCTCTGAAGCTGCCTATTTTTGGCTCCACATTGTGAGTCTATAATATATTTTTTTTAATATACTTAATGCTTTATATGATGTGCTGAAAATAAGTACTTAATTTGCACTTCAGTTAACAGGCATTTATTGTACAGTAAGAATCAATTGACTGCTGCAAGGACCCTTTTTATTATGTAATCCGCTCAGAAAATTCAGTTGCTTTCACAATATCTTAAAATTGCATCAATAATAAATATAAAAGTAATATATTATTAGCAATGGGTATCTAACTGACATTAAAAAAGATATGCAGAGACAATTGTCCATCAATTAGCCTACTTTTTTAGTGTCAAAATGTATTAAAATTAATATAGTCTTTCACCAATTAATTCAAATCAGATTTACTTTCTTGGTTTATGAGACAACTAAATTTCTAAAGAAGGCTTTTAGCTTTACTGTGTGAATAACGCATGCATAGCTATACCCACTATATACATGCATCTCAATTCGGCAGCATTGGATTGTGATTTATAGTGCCATCTCCTAAAACACACATACAAATAGCATACCAGGTTTGCCTTCAAAAACTATAGGATTCCCATAAACCTGCTGCAAAATGTACAGAAGCAGGTCAAAATCTAAATCATCTAAACATTTAAATCATGAATGTTGGGTATTTAGTTGCACTGATGCTGTACTGATGGGGGAAGAGTCACAGCGCTACACAAAGTTGTAAAAGGAAGATGAGGGATGCTGAAAATACTGTAAGGTTACCCTTCTAACCTCCCCCAGTTTTGTGGCTTCAATAGTGTGATGCAAATTAAGATGATAGGTGGTGATAATCTGTGGTTGCTGAAGTAGAAACTTGGAGACATGAAAAAGCTTGAGAGAATACTGACGAATTCAGCATTAATAAAATGGCGTTGTTATTTGTTTTATTTATGTCAGCCTATGAAACATTAACATGAAGGTCCTAGGATTTAGTTGCTTTTCACAAAGTAATTAGTCTGAAGCCTAACAGAAGCACAAAAAGCAAATGAACTGACATTTTCAAAAATACATTTTCCACTTTCTCATCCACAAAGCTTATTTTGCCAGAGTGAAAATCCATCCTTGTGCCATCTCTTCACCTTAGCTTTTCCCAGACATCAGCTCAAATGCAGAGGCTTCACAGGCTGTAACAAAGGTCAACATACATATGCTATCTCCTTTGCCATTCTTGAGAACAAAATCCAAAATCCGTTTTTCAAATCAGCAAGTTCTATTTTATGGCCTGAGAAATGTGAGGATGTTGCAGATGAAAACTGAATTTCTCAATCTACTGTCAGAAACCACCAGGAAAAACCTGCAGAGTTAAAAGAACATATATCTCTCTTTGTAGCTCAGAAAGTCAAACATCATTTCTATACCAGTAGGAATATCCAGATAATTTAAGAGGCCGATGTAAAAACAGAGTACTGCTGCTGCTGAGCCCTTAAGTCAAGGACTGAATGACAGTTGTAAAGACTGCACCAAAAATATACAGTTGACTGAGACCTACAGGAAGGTTATGCTGATAATTGTTTAATATAATTGTCTTAGACAGTTGATCATAGATTCATAGAATATCCTGAGCTGGAAGGGACCCACAAGGATCATCAAGTCTAACTCCCAGCCCTACACAGGACTATCCCAAAGAATTACACCATGGGCCCAAGGGTATTGTCCACACTTCTTGAGCTCTGTCAGGCTTGGTTCTGTAACCACTTTCCTGGAGTGCCTGTTCCAGTGCCCAAGCACCCTCTCGGTGAAGAAACTTTTCCAGCCTAAACCTCCCCTGTCACAACTTCAGGCCATTCCCTCGGGTCCTCTCATTGGTCACCACAGAGAAGAGATCAGTGTCTGCCCCTCTGCTTCCTCTTGTGAGGAAGTCGTACAGCACCATGAGGTTTCCCCTCAGTCTCTTCTTCCCCAGGCTGAACAGACTCAGTGACCTCAGCTGCTCCTCATATGGCTTCTCCTCTAGATTCTTCACCATCTTTGTAACTCTCTAATAGCTTTATATCTTTCTTATATTGTGGTACCTAAAACTGCCCCCAGCACTTGAGGTGGGGCCACCCCAGTGCAGAGCAGAGCAGGACAAACCCTTCCCTTGCCCCGCTGGCGATGCTGTGCCTGATGCCCCCCAGGACAGGGTTGGCCCTCCTGACTGCCAGGCACTGCTGAGTCATGTTCAGCTTGCCATTGACCAGGGCACCCCGGTCCCTTTCCTTGGCACTGCTCTCCAGTATCTCATTCCCAGTCTGTGCACCCGGGGTTGCCCTATCCCAGGCACAGAATCTGGCACTTGCCCTTGTTAAACTTGATACAGTTGGGGATTGGTCATCCCTCTGCCTGCCACTCAGCCTCAAAGGTAGCTCATTAGTCAACTGAGTAAAAAGTGGCAACCAACGTCCGTAATCTCTCATCTTGTTCTTTACCTGTTTTCCCTGGTTATATTAATCATGCTACTCAGCTTTGCAGACAGCTAATTCTCTATCATATCTCCTATTTCAGTTGGTGTGAAGCATAAAGAAATACCTAGAGGAAGGTGCCCTTTTTATTAACCAAAAAGAAGAGTGGCAATAAAGCATTTTTTATATTGAAACTATATCTGAGGCATTAAAGACTTGTGTACCAGTTGCAAGGAAATGGACAGCTTAGGCAGTTTACCCATTGTCCAACATCTGGTATAGTCCATCCTGACTGGAGGCTGTGACTCCCAGATACCATCATTATTCCAGTAACTAATAATCATTCCAGATTTCAGCACTGACTTCCTCTTATCTGCAAAAGCTTTCACATTCCAAAATGAAGGTAAAATCTTTACTAAGTGTAACAATAAACTTTTCCCTCTCACCTATTTTTGAGCTGTTGCAGTCAGTTGTGCTGACTCTTCATGTGTCCAAGAAAGGCAAGATGGAGGAGGATAAAGTGATCTGATGTTCACATCCTATCAAGGTATGAACTTAAAATACAGCAATGGCTGTATTATGAACTGGAAACCAAAATGACAGGTCTCCAAAAACTGGGAAAAGTCTTCATACAACTTTCATGTCTTTTATCTAGGTTGATCACAAAGTTACTTTGTGATTTATAAATTGCTTTGACACAACCAGGAAAGTTTGTTGCCTCACTTTTAAGGTTGTTGAAAATAGGATTTATGTAGTTCTTTACTCACCATCTTTGTAAAAGGCCTTGTGACAATGATTGTTAAAGTTCTTCAAAGTCAGCTAAACCTTGCAATAAGAGCTAAGCAAAAAGTTTTATTAAGGCTGCAGGTGGCAAAATTACCTAATTCACCCAGTCTTCACTTGAATAGGAAGCTTTAAAGCAGCTTTTGTTATTTCCCAAGGTTTCTTAAAAGGTGTTTTAATAAACACTTCTCTGTTGTAAATCTTTTCATCTACCTTATATCTTAATAAATTATCAACCTTAACTTCTCTCAAAAATCTTCATTAAGTCTCACGATTATTTCTAGCTTGGACCTCTCTTTCCCATTTAATGCTTTTAATCATTGATTCCACAGAGACTAGCTTTGAGGATTTTTTTTCTCCATTTTGGGTCACACCAGGGTTACTTTTGTGAAATTCAATTAGAACCTTATAACAGGTCCCTATAAATTACATCACTTCAAAAAACAAACAGTAAGATCTTGAAAGAAGTGCTCTGTGACTGCCAGAAGGCGTTTATTAGCACTTTGTCAGAAAAGCATATTTGTTTTGGGTAGATCAATCAAATCTACTTCAAATGACAAGTCCTTGAGCTCTGAATAGTGTGGACCTAATATTCAGATTTTATTTAAAAAAATATACCACACGTCATCTCAGCATGAAAGACTATAGAATGAGCTGACTATTAAGTGCAAAATTATTGCTTCAGAACATTTACTTTTACCTTCAACTTTAGGTAAAGGCTGGTTCTCAGAACATTTACTTTGTCACCTTGATCTGGGCCACCAGAATAGCCATTAAGGCTTGGCAAATGATTGCTTTTCATTTCTCAAGTCACCATTTCCCAAGCATGTCTTTTCAAGCTACAGAAAGCACTGACTGATTTGACACATTTAAGGCATGCCTGTATTAGGAGAATCTGCAATAGAATAATTGTATCAATGTCACTTAAGATTGCCAACATCTGAAGTCTGACATTGCAACTGCACAGAACATCTGCTCTGGAAGATTTCAGTGATGTTACTAATCACACCAGAGAAGATTTCACCTCAACAGCTACACTGCTATTGAGTAGGTCATCTTGAGATTTTTTCTTGATGTCCAAACTGCCCAAAGATGAGAAAGAGATGACCAGAGAGAGAGATTTTTAATAAAGGACCAACAGCCTAAATTAGAGAGAAAAAAACAAGCAAAGTTGCAGTGAAAAATATAACAGGCAAATACAATATTTTTACCATTTGGGCTAGGTATTTCTCTTAGCTTTGGATGTATTTTGGATGATTTTATTTTTGTCACAAGAATCGTAAACCATGAAGCACAGTCCTTGTCTCAACCAATGAATCCTTTATTATATTTTGTCTCCCTCCCTGTTCGGTTGCAGAGGGGAATGATAGACTGGCTTTGGCAAGTGCCTGGCCTCCAATCAGAGTAAACCCACTGAAACTATGTACCAAAAAAACAAAAAAATCCCACAAGAGTAACAAATTATATGTGTAAATGATTAAGAAAATCACTCATTCCATGAGAGACTCAATTAAACTTTCTATATGTTTCAAATATGAAAAAAGAAAGAGTAGAATTTAGGTTGTCAACATCTAATAATACCTTTTAAATATTTATGGCCAGCATGTATGTGGCTTTGACTAGCAAATACATTTTGACCAGAAAATACATTTTGACCTGAACACCTCACTAAGTGAAAGTGGCTTTGAAACTGCTAGGCTAGTATACCAAAAAAAAAAAAAAAAACCCTCAAAAAACAACAAACAACCCCTAAAACCTACAAACAGTGAGTTTCAATAAATTGCCATTTCAAACAAGGGGAAACCATCCCAAAATTCCCAAGGAATTGTATCTTCTGATAGGTTTTATACCAGTGGAATTCTCAGTTCTCATTTTCAGTTTTAGGCTCTAAATCAACTGAAATCTCTGCACTCTGGTGACTGAGGATATGAGACAGTTTGAGTTTTGTAATCATAATTCAAGAGTTCTGACTACACATAGTGTTTTAAAGTTGGGTGAATCGAGGTAGAGGAAGCATAATTATCCAGCATTGCCATCCAATATATGTTCAATATTTTCAGCAATATTCAAAGAATATGCATTTTCTAATCAAGTGTCTTTCACTAAATGTCTTCAGGCCCATGCATATAAGGACCCAATACTTACTAAAATCAATAGGAGTTCTTAGTTCACCTAAAAACTCAGTGTCTGATGCTCTGGATTATATTTCATTATGATTGTCCTAAGAAAACAACAAACTAGTAGCAGAGAAAGTTTAAACTCAAAAAATCAGTCTTCCGGGGCCACTCTTCTAATTATTCATCTACAAGTTTTCACCTTAAAATTCTCAAATTCCTTGTTGTATGGAAATCTGCAAAGAAGTCTGTCAAGAGTTACTTCATAAAATATCTTGAGTTATTTTAGAGAGTTCTATTGAAAGAAAATAATATTAATCTTTACTGAAAAGGGCACGAGAGTCTTCCAGTTCACACATCTCTGCTTCAGCATTCATTTTCTCTTTCTATTGAAGTACATCTGACTTTTTTATTATTTGCATTTGTTTCCACTTTTATCACTGATAACATTAAATTTGTGTTGGATTCCTAAGTACAGTATAAAACATGAATTGTTTACACAGTCACTGTTCAGATTACCATTACTTTCCTTCTCACCTTAATGTCATCACAGACATCACACCTTCTTTGCTAACCTGATGTTGACTTAATGACTTTACTTGCTCATGACAATAATGCCTCTTATCTTCCAAGCTGCTTAATGTATTTGTGTTAAGAATATCTGAAGTGACTGTGCAAGCAAATTAGAATTACCACAAAAAGTTTTGTGGTAAAAGATTATTACAGGAGTTTGAATGCCAAATTAATGAAGAATTTAAAGATTTTATGTAGCCCCCAAACCAAAAGCAGTTTTGCTAAATAGAACAGCTAAGAATTAACATTGTTTAACTGTGGTTTTTATAGGACTTCAACAGGAAATTCATAAAACAATTCTGAATGTCTGAAGCAAATGCCGGAATACACATTGAAAACTTGTCAATTAATTAGAGACCTTCCCAGCAACAATGACCTCGATGGAAAAAATACTTTGACATTTTAACCAAAATAGCCAAACTGACTGTCAACCTGGCTAATGGTAACAGAAATTGTCTCAAACCCTGGACTGACTTTCCCAAGGACATCTATCATAAATTTCTTCCAGTCAGCCCTGAAACGCTCACCTCCATTTTGACCAACTACCTAACACCTAACTTCTTGACATCACCCAGTACCCCAGCAGGAACTCAGATCTCTCCAACAAACAAAACTTTATGGTATGATAGAAACATTCGTTAGTCAAGAAACTAAAATGGAGATGTTCAGGCAGTACTCTATCCATACTTAAGGTGCATATATTTATGACACAGTCAGAGAAGATGTAAATGTTTACTTTCCCAAATTAACCCATTAAGATTCAGCCACCTCATGTCAGTTCTTAAGTGAACATCTACATACTCAAGTGTACATGCTTAATGAGTCCAAGAGCAATTCTAACAGTGATGAAGTTACTCACATGTTTAAAATTAGGTAAATATATAACGCAAGGTGTTGTGGTCAAATACAAGAAAAATATAAACCCATGGTACATGGCATTTATTCCTCTACGTGTGCATACCTGGAATTTCACTGTAAACAGACATTTCTAACTTTTACGTGTTACACACTAACGGGAAAAGTCTTCTTAGTGTTCCCCTTCTTTTCCTGTCATTGTATATTAAAAAATGCTTGTCTTGCAAATAGAATTGAAGACTGCTAAAATATTGTTAATTCATTGAAACGATTGCGTCTGGTTTCCCATGTAATGTTTGCCACCAAAAAGTTCACTTCTCTCACTTGAAGAAGCAATTTTGTTTTATTGTTAGCCTGACCTACTACAAAAACATGTTTATGACTTCTGTAAAAAACGTTTGAAAATTTGAGGTACAGGGTCAAGTACTGTTGCAGCCACACCTTCGATGTTGGTGGTGTGACTGGTCCTCGGCGAGACCTGTCCTCCTCCTCCCAGGCAGGCTCACCTCTGGGCACACGCACCTGGCACTAGGCAGAACAGGCGGGTGGAGTTGCCCCTTTGGTGGCACAGCCCCAGGCAAGAGAATCTCTGCGCAGGGAGGCGATAAAAAACAGGAGCAGCGGAGGCGTTCTCTCAAAACCCTTTATTAGGATCGCAACTGGCAAGACCTAACTCAGGATTGTTACAGAGTAACAGCCCCTGTTGGCACAGACGAGCGAAGCCGAGCCAACTGACAAGCAACGGTTGGGCAAGGTGTTAAATACCCGGCCAACTAGCCAATCGCGAGCAAGCTTAGGGGTGGGGAGGGGGCGGTGTCCACATCTCGGAACCAATAAACTCAAACCTTATAAGATACATATTTGAATCAACCAATCACAAACATAACAGCCAAGAACTGTCTAGAAAAGGGGGCGGAGCTCGGATGATAGACAGCTCCTTCCCCGCCCACAGTTCTCAGATCTCTGTGCCAGCCCCTGTCAGGGTGGTGCCCCCCGAGGAGGTGGAGCTGGCCCTGGAGAGGGCGGGAGCAGGATTTTTCTCCCGCCACAAAGTACGGCATAAAGTTGATCACAAGTTATTTCCATACCAGTTTGTACCATCTTGTCTAGTTTTAGATGTCAACCTAAATGAAGACTGTTTCCAATCACCATATACCTATGCCAAAGTTTAAAGAACTAACAACCTGAAAGGTAGAAAAAAGGATGAACAAAAAGGGTATAAAATTAATGTATAGCAATTAACGAGTATATAATATTAACAGTCACTCATTCTTGGGCAGTGTTTTTTGAATTGCCTTCCAATTCAATGATCATTATGTCAACAATGCTACATTGTCAAGGGGAGTACTTGAATGGTGAGAACATAAGGAAAAGGACAACATAAAAATAGAAATAATAGAGGCATTTTAAGAAGTTAAATTCAGAGAAAAACTTTTCTGTGATCTTGTGGCATTATTTGTTTAGAATTCTTATGAGCAAGTCTGAGACATCTGTATTCAGATAATCCAAATTACAAAAGAAGTTAGGAAAACAAAGATGACTGAAACATTTTAACACAGAGCTACTCTCTACAAGACATGCAAATCACATTCTGATTCCATAAAAATCGCCTCTGCCTCAGCCTCTGCCATTATTAAAAACAATACATACATGAAAAAAGTGCAGCATTTCTTACAGTTCCCTGAAGATTCGGATAAAAGGGGCAAAGCTCTTTAGTCTACAGAGAAAATAGCAAAGTTGGTTGCTCTCTGTTGCTGAATCTGAAATACATCATTTACAACAGAAGGGAACACAGCAAAAAGCTAGTCAAGGTTCCAGAAGTAAGCATAATATATTGCATATGCATATTTTAGAAGCTGAATTCTATTCCAAGATTATGTAACATATTACATTCTACAGTTTTAGGCCTAAGTCTTATCTCTCCTGAATGCCTACAATCCTGTCTTGGGAACAAAACTAATGTACCTGAATTAGTGTACCTGAAAAAATGCCTCCCTTTGCTGTTATAGCTGCAGTGTATCAAGATCCAAGTACGTACAGAAAATCTGCAATGTTTTAATGACATAAGTGAACCTTCCTAGTTACTCCAAACAAGTGAAAATGAAAAGATTTTGCCATACTGTCCCTAACACATAAAACTACAACAGAAGATAGAAAGCCCTAATCTAATTTTGGATTCTGGGATTGCTGTGGTGACTTGGTTCCAGCTAGTAGCCAAGCACCCACATGGCTACTTATACCTTCCCTGTCCACAAGAGGGGCAGAGGAGAAAACAAGAGAAACAACAGAGAAAACTGATGCGTTTGGAAAAAAAGTGCAGGGAAATCACTGACCAAGTATTGCACAAGGCAAAACAGACTTGGAGAATTTAACTTAATGTGAAACTTTTAGTTACTTATTTGGGTATTGGGAAACAAACAGCAAACATTTAAACACTTGCAGAAAACACCTTTCTTCCCCATGTCCCAGGCTCAGCTTCCCTACGGACACCTACTCTCCTCCCCACTTGCTCATCCTCCATGTTATGGCCACAGGCTACATTCAGTCTCTTTGGTGAGGCCACATGCACCTCAGGAGGGTGGGGTGAGGGTGTAGGGGTTTCCTTCAGCCTCCCTTTGTTTCTCACTCTTCCACTGATCCTTCCAAATAATCTCCTTTGCTCTGGCATGGGCTGTCCACAAGCCACAGGCCCTTCAGGAAATTAGTTTCTTCTGCATGGGTTTTCCACAGCTCAAAGTCCGTTCTGGGAGGTCCCTCTTCCAGCATGAAGCACCTCCTACTGTTCTGTCCTTGTTAGTTCTTTTTTCTCCCATGTCCTGATTGGGAGAAGGGAAGGGGGGGAGTAACGATACTCTTTTTTACAGTTTATAACCTTTTGTAAATACAAATGGAGAAACTTATCACAAGGTACAATTCAGTATTCACTTTTCTGAGCAGAAATGTCCCTGACTCTTTACAGATGTGTCACATCTACATGCATTTTGAATACCTCCAGGGATGGTGACTCCCTTGGCAGACTATTCCAATGCTTGACAATTTTTCAGTGAAGAATTTTTTCCTGTTACCTATCTAACCCTTCCATTGGTGCAGATTGAAACCATTTCCTCTCATCTTGTCGTTTGTTATGTGGGAGAAGAGACTGACTCCCACCTTGCTACAACCTCCCTTCAGGTAATTGTAGAGAGTGATAAGGTTTCCCCTAAGCCTCCTTTTCTCCAGGCTGAGCAACTCCAGATCCCTCAGACGCTCCTCATATAACATGTGCTCTGGATTTTTCACATATCTCAGGTATGTTCTCTTAATGGCATTCTAAAGATTTATTCAGATGATGACACACCAACTCAAATATCTATTTGTTTTGTTTAAGTTTTTTCAGAAAACTAGCAAAGATAATGCCATAGCTCTGAATTTCAGTATTTACCAAATTCGAGTTGAAAACAAAATGAAAGCCAAACAGAAAGAATACAAAAGAAATAGATATAGCAAGAGCTCAAATCTTTATGGAATATTTTGTTGCTTGTTAAATTTTACTCCTCTTTAAACACAATAAAGAAACCAAATAAACCTTCATATATTTAATTTAATTACTATATATATATATCACATTTTTGGGCATCCAGTTGAATACATTCATATATTGGATTAGAAAATGGCAATAAATTAGAATGTGTCTTTTCATATTGCAATGAGTGTAAGTCATAGCCCAGACTGGAGGGTCTGACAGAAAGTGATGATTGCAGAGTGAGTATTGGGAAGAATTCTGTCTAAATCTCCAATCCTTGCAACTTTGAACAGCATAGACTGCAAGTAGCATTTCCTGCCTCTTTTTTTGCTTTTTCTTCCATGTCTTTAATTCTTCTTTGGGTTAGACTTTACCATTCATATTATTTGTATCAGGCAGTGACTTCAGTCTGCAGGCCCTGTGCCCAAGTCCTGCTCAAATTATGTATAATATGGAAAGGTTCTCTCTTTTGTATGCTGGTTAATCATTACCTATATTAAAATACAGTCAGCACACTGCATGGTTTGATTCCACGCACAGCTACAATCTATGCAAAATGTCTAGTTCAATACAGTTGGAAATATAATTTAAGAATGTCTTTTGTTTATTCAGTCTCTAAATTTTATATTGGGAAATATATATTTTCCTACACATAATACTACTACAAAACACTTGCACTGCTTTCAGTTAGTCACAGAAGTATGTATTTCTATGTGGTGCATCCCAGCGCAACATGAACATTGACTGTCCACATAGAACCTTAGTCCCTCTCACAGAGACTTTTAACAACAGAAATGGTCACAAGCTTGAGGAACATTAAATGCTCACCCCCAAAATTTGTAGCAGTTCCAAGCACAGGAGAAGGTGGCCTCTGAACTTTTAGCAGACTTCAGTTGGAATTTTGGTACAACACCATAAACTCTGCTAATTGGCCATTGATTCCAGCAGCTGTTGGATGGAAACTAGAAAAGCCCTCCATAATATTTAACCCTGCAAATCATAGAACATGCTTTCAAGTTTGGACCCGCTTGTTTTTAAAGTGACAAAATATTAAAGCCAGTCAATTTTAGGCTAAGATGGTAAGCACAAAAGCTTTTACATCATAGCATCAAAATTTTTAACTAAGAAAACCAAAACTAGTGATTCTTCAGGTGGACCTTCTATGATTGCTGAATTGTATGAATGAAAAACAAGCTTCTGGTGGAACTAATACAAAACTCATTATTTATCTTCTCCTAGTTGAAATCACTATGAAGAAATTATATCCACATCTGGGGTGAAGCTATTTTTGCAGCAGAATGCAGTGGTCATCATAGGTTCAGTAACATAGTACATTAGCCTTTTAAAATGGAGATTATCTTGTAGACAATACATTATAAAATGGATAACAGTGCAGCTTACAAGCTGGAGTCTGTCCCAGCCACATTTTTTGTTGTTCAGCATTCACTGGAATCTTTAATGGCCCAAAGTATGTTTCTCCTTGGTTCTCTCTCAAAAGGACTTCAGGTATTCTTTCAGAATCCTGAACCCTACATATCCTATAAGCGAAGAGCTAAAGGAAAATAAAAAGGGCAAAATGGCAGTGGTATGAACTGCTTTAGTATAAAGAATCCCCAAAAGCTCCGGAAACATGTCTTTTTAATGAGAAACAACAGTTTGTGTCCAGCTGTTCCTCGTCATTACAAAAATGTTAGCTCCAGCAAGATGTACAAATGGGGACTATAAACAGAGTACATTGTAAATAAAGCCTGTGAGGGTAATCTTACCTATTAATACAAAAGGCACTGAGAAAGGCAGACTGAGCTCATATACTGACTGACAATTGAGGGCAAAACGTACTGTTTTTCTTCACCATCTCAATGAAAAATTAGGTGTAACCTGGGTCCAACAACAATTGAGCCTCCTTAATGTGTTTATTAAAATGCGAATTGAAATGCTGAGTGCACACATGGTGCTGCATATGAATCTGATGGACACTCTTTTGAGTTCTTTTGCACCACTAGAGTTTACACACAGTAGGATCATGCATCGGGTTTGTTTTCAAAACACAGCATAAGTGTGGCTTGATGCAGCTTTTCTGAACGCTATTGTGAAAAACATACAAGTGCAGGCAAAGAGCTAAATTTATCACAAACCTCAGAACATTTTCTGCCTTAATAATAACAGGGGGCTAGCCAGAGGTGATAGAGTTGCAGCAGGTATTGCAACATTTTCTGTCCTGTGATTAAAGACTATCTACTCCTGTCTAACATTAAATGTTTAGAATTTATCTGACAGCAAAAAAACTGAAAAAAAAAATCAATAATCTTTTCCATGAGTTTTCCACAGCAATTTGCTCTGCAGGGGTTCCTTTTATTTTAAATATTTCCATAATAAACTAGGGGAACAAAAAAAAAATTTTAAAAAACTAATTCACTGTATAAACTATTTTTCCATAGAGCTGTATTAATGCGAATTAGACAGAGGTACTTTTCCCAATTATAATTGGGCTGAAATGAGGTGGAAAGAACAGAAAGACAATTAACTTCAGGGGAGATCCTTTCATTTATTCTTTTTCTCCTTTTCTTTTCTCTTTTCTTTTCTTTTCTTTTCTTTTTTTCTTTTCTTTTCTTTTCTTTTCTTTTCTTTTCTTTTCTTTTCTTTTCTTTTCTTTTCTTTTCTTTTCTTTTCTTTTCTTTTTTCTTTTCTTTTCTTTTCTTTCTTCTCTTCTCTTCTCTTCTCTTCTCTTCTCTTCTCTTCTCTTCTCTTCTCTTCTCTTCCTTTTCCTTTTCCTTTTCCCTTTCCTTTCCTTTCCTTTCCTTTCCTTTCCTTTCCTTTCCTTTCCTTTCCTTTCCTTTCCTTTCCTTTCCTTTCCTTTCCTTTCCTTTCCTTTCCTTTCCTTTCCTTTCCTTTCCTTTCCTTTCCTTTCCTTTCCTTTCCTTTCCTTTTCTCTCCTTTTCTCTCCAGCAATTTGGAGTAGATTTAATGCCCAGCAGTAGTAGGCTTTCAGTGTTGCCAGGCAAAACTATTCTGAGACCTTCAACAGGCTTTGTTTATCACATTTTTCAATTAACCTCTGTATTTTAACTTCATCATAATGCCTGTGCCAATTCACACCAAAGAATAAAGAAAAATCCTCATTTCCTGTCATTATTTCCTAGCTTCATGAAATCAAGGGTCTTGGGTCCTTTTCCCTTTTCTTCCTCTTATTTAACACAGGGAGAAAAAGGACGTAAATTTCAGGTTACAGAAGACCACCAGAAGGGGCAAAGGGTTTGATATAAATTACATTTCTACATTAACCTTTCTTTCCTTTCTTTTCTTTTCTGCTTTTGAAGTGAGGAAAGTGATTTCCATACAGAAAGCATGTTTTATAAATTTTAAAGTTTAACTTGAGGAACTTGAAGTAGATACATAAGGTTCGATACTAAACTAAACTCCAGTTTTAGGAATGCAATCACAAAGAGAAAATCATAATGTTATCGCTCTAAACCTCTTTACATTGCAAGTGAAGTGCTGCTTGTCTAAGAATTGACAAGGCATTGCATTCAGAGCAGCCATAATTTTAAGCAACATTAGCTAAACAAGTCTAGTTGTAAGGTATTACTGAAATCTCATAGCTATAACTCAGGTATGTTTAACTACATGGAACGATACCCTTTTTCTCTGCTTTACCCCCTTCTTGACCTCTTCTTCCGACATTGGTGCTGACCATCCACATCTAGAACAGAAAGGAATATAACTGTGTGCCCCAACTCAAGTGGTTTGCATTTCACGTGTGAGACTTTCTGTCCAAACTAGGATTACAGATCTGTTCACCCAGGCTTTGAACAGAATAGTCCTGTGTGTAACAAATTCAGCGGTACTTTTCCACATCTGTTAAACAATGCTCTTTGTGTGGGATGGGGCTCAAATCATTTAATGCTTGATATCTGGCTGCTTACATGGAAACTTGGAAGCTAGTCCTCCTTGGCTTCCTTTCAGGTCAGTGGAGAGTAATGAGCACTTTCAAGGTTTGATTAATTTCACTTCTCTTAGACAGCTGCTTTAGGATGAGACAAATTGCACTTCAGACTCTACTCACTATATTGACTACATCTCCACTGACTATGAATGGAGCCCAGGGCACAAACATTACCCTTGATGTAACCAATCCTTTCTATTTTTTCTGTCATCTGCTCCAGGTACATCAACTAACAGATCACTGACTATATTCAGGAAGCTAGTGATTATTAAACATGCAGTAAGATTGGTAGACAATAAGAAAATTTCAGAGAAAGGAAACTGAGGTCAGATTTTGGAATGGGATTTAGGGGACTGCACTGAACTTCAGTACACTGATTTTTTTTTTCCTCTTGCCAGCATCTCCCTGCTGAGTGCTGAGAGCCAAACAAATTCTTGATTCTCAATAATTTTTTTTTTCTTTTTTCAATCCTCAGGTACATGAAGTCTCAGTTATTCACTAATAGTAAATAATTTTAAAAGCTGCAAGTTTTTCACTGCATGGTCAGGCATGTGACAACTTGTAAAGTAGAAGCTACACATGACTGATGCTGAGGAACACTGTTGTCCATTGTTTAACCTGGGTAGCAGCTGCATAAAAAACGGAAGAAATTTGAAATAAGCCTATATCAAACAGAGAGTGCGAGGGGGTTGGACTACTGTTAAACTCATCAATTCAAGTATATTTACATGATCTCCAAAACCAGGACAGAACTTACCTTGTTGTACAGCGTTTTAAGAGCATTGCAAATACTAGGATGTGGACAACAGAGAACTCAAGTCCAGACTCGGTAAAAGTATGAAGATGACCATGCTAAGGCGTGTATTTTAGACCGTGTTAGTATGTCGTGCATGGGTGTGCATGCAGCACTAGGCAGGAGAGCTGGCTGACAGGCAAGAATTATTAGTTTAATTGTAGTCCTATATCAAAATAAATATCTCACTTAGAACATACAAGTATCTCTGAGTCACTCTGTGCACCAGCTCTGCTTGAACCCCTCTATGCACCATGCTTACAAACTCTTTTGTTTGTAAACTCTGCACCTGTATAAAGCTAGATGTCCATCATTTTCCAAGAACCATAGCTGTGAACCATCTCCTGAGATTATTAAATGAAATCAGGTCAGACCTTTCAAGAGAAATGAAAAAGTAAACAGTATCGCTACCCCATTTTCTTGCCTCCTTGCCTTCTCCCAAAGCAGATATGGACCTCAGAACCTGCTCCACATATTAGATAAGAGGATAGGTTCCACCAAACAGCAATTAAGGTCTGAAGGGAATGCTGACACAAAGCATAATGTAAGTAACTAAATTCCTTGTAGTAAACATAGGAGTACAGCTCTATAAAATACTTCAGGCCTCAAAAATAAATTGGTAGCAAAGATAAAATTAGAAATATTTATGTTAAGTAGTATTCCATCAATACAGAAGGTAGAAAGACAGATCCTTCAACTTCACAGGCAAATGCAAATGTTTCCCTCCTAAAAACCTGAAAGTTCAAACTGCATTATAATTTAAAAGCTTTAGAAAAGTGTAATCTTCACAGGGTACATATTAAATAAATGATTCTGACAAGAATTGACTGAAACAGATTTCGCCTGGCAGCATCTCTATTCATATTTTTCTTGTATGTAGCAAATCCAAAGTGCTTGAAAATTCTGGTAGGACAAAGTTTTCAGCTAGTGGTAAAAGATCTATAATCTTTACTTTGTAGATTGTATCAACTTGATTGGAAGAAAAAAAACCATAGGCAGCAGATCTCAAAACAAAGCTACTACCCATGGACTGGTGATCAAACAGGAGGAAAAAAAATAGATAAAGGACAATGGAAAATTCTCATATGCAACAAGAAATTTACATCAAAGTTTAGAAACTTGAATGAGTGGATTCATTCAGATATCTCAGAATTACCATCACAAAGGAAAGTCTGAAGCAGAAATCAAAAGTAGAATTGCTTTTGTAATATCAGTATTTGCAAAGTTCAACATAACCTGACAAGACAAGGATATCTCAAGTGCATCAAAGATAAAACATAAAATAATAGAGAATGTCATAGGCTTAAAAACACGTGAAACCTGGGCTCCAGTAGTATGGATCAAATGACACATTCAGGCCTTTACATTCAAACGCTTCCAAATAAACATACACTGCATAGGAATAACAACTCTATTAGAATGAACATTTCTGAAATAATTGCATCCCATGAGCCTGTGCAAGCAACTGAAAAAAGAGACAGCTGCTGTGCTGGCTTCACCATGTGAGGAAAGCAACAGGCCTTGTAAACACAACACACAAGACAGAAGTCAGAAATCAGAGGAAAAAAAGGCTCCCAATGGCCGTATAAAGAGAAGGCAGCATGAAAAATGTCCATTTGGAAAAGGAAATTAGAGACAATCAGTTTCTCCACACTAATAAGTATTACCTCAAAGACCAGTAAGTACTTGAAAATAATGAATCTATGATGCTATAAGTAATGAAAAAAGGCTGCCTTTTCTTTTTTCATTGGGCTGAAAGGAGTAGCTTCATGTGTAAATTCCTCTGACTTTATCTTTGCTTTCACACTCTCAAACTGATACAGAAATCTATCATATAAGGAGGGTACACTCTGTATGGCTTCATTGGTACTTTGTTGTGTCACAGTGTTAGACTGTCCAGACAGGGGCTTAACATTTCTTCAGTAATGGTTTTTGAGGTTGTAGTATAAGATAATCCAGCAACAATTATTACTTAAACACATTTGTTACACAAATATACTTATGTATTAGTTTAAATATGGATTGTCGCTTAACTGATGCTACACCTAACAGATATTTCATCCATAAGTATTAAGGACTGGGTGGCAACCAGTCTACCCCTGACTATGCAGAACATTAAGTTGTGCATGACCTCAGCTTGATAAGTCATGGAATTTTGCTTTTCTCTTAAGTTTCTGTAGCAGGGATGTTGGACCAGATGACCCCACCATTGTCCCTTCCAACCTTACCCATTGCTGAGCAGTCATCTGTCCTGAAAGAGGTGGAACACTCCTTTGAAAAAATGCAAGCATTAAAAATATAGTTTGTTTATTTTCTACCAATGGTTTTAATAGAGAAAGTTAGTAAAAGCTTCAAGTGTAAAGATAGCAGATAAAGACAGTTTGCAAGAGTTGAACTTCATAGGTCCTGTCCCTAGTGTCCCTATTTATTTCCCTCACGAGTTTACAGCTAAAAACTGTTGAATATTCTAAGTACAGACACATCTAGTGCTGAAACATATATGTTGTTCAGGACAGAGTAGGCCATAAATCAGCCAGTAGAAACCAGTGGAGGAATGTTTTTCTGAACAAAATACATAGTCCACATAATCAATCATAGGAGAAAGCATGGGCATGTTGCACAAAGGTCAAATTAGACTCATTCCGGTAAGCTTTTCCCAAGACTTAAGAAGTTTGCACAAATTTGAGCAGAAAGCTTGAATAGAAAGCATATGTATGGCTTCAGAGTAGAATCTAAAAAGTCTGAAATTTACCAGAGACAGAAAAAGATCTAGCTTATAGTTGAACAAAATAATTTGGAAGTTGCAAGAATAAAGGAACATAGTATATTTTTTTCAATACTGTATTTTGACAGTCTTCTTTCCTTTGAAGAAAAAGAAGAACTGAAACCTTTATGAATGGTGAGAAATACATTTATTTAAAAAGCAAAAATCTAAAAAACTTTAAAAACCTTTTAATTACATATTTCAGGCATTTATTGAGCATAAATATTAATAATATAAATTATAGAAATATATTTTTATAAATTTAATTCAAATTATGTTGATTGATATAAATACTAAATTCTATGCTGCATCAATGTAGGTTGCTTTAATGATGTCAAAGGAAATCTACCTACCTTCCTTCTACACAGGCTTTTGGATGACTGCAGCAATGGGCTGAACATAACTATGATAATTTCTTTGTGTGTTGGTTTTAGCACACAAATTAAATCCTAGTGTATTATTCACTCAGTTTATAATGGAATCATTCCACTCAAATCAATAGAACTAAACAATATAACCCAACTGGGAATCTCTCCAATGGTGTTCCTAGTCATTTTAACTTGTTTTAGTTAAATAGCATGCAACATAATTTTCCTTTTTTCTATTAGTGCAACATTATCATTCTGTTGTATAACATATAAATTCAAAATGTTAGTTTTACAAAATCCTCTTTCCGTTGGAGTAAGATGCCAGGTTTTTTCTTTTAAGTCAGTGCATTTTATGTGAATACAGACTAGTGTGCATATATTTTCCTTGTTTGTGTATCCATCTGGTAATCTACCAGGTCATAACAAGTGAAGCTCCATGGGGTTCTTAGGAAAGATACTTCATAACAGCGAGCTACAGCCACCAAAACTTATCTAGTATGCCACTTCTCCCCTCATTTTAGAGGACAGTCTGGAAGACATTTGATAAAGGTAGAAACATTTATTTCAACTGTGAAAATGGTTTCCCAGACTGGTCCTGCTCTATCTGAATTTCTGATGTTCTGGTAAGGAGTACTATGAATCTACACAAAGCATTGAAAGAACTCTGTCTGACCACATTTCCCACAAAAATAGCTTGGGTAACTTATTTATGGCCTCACAGATTCCTGTCATGGGTAACATCAGTGATTAGCTAAGATGATCCCTTGGTACTCTAGCAACAGGTCTGACTGCCTAATAGGAAAGCATTCAAATCTGTGTCATGGACATTGATTCTGTCATTTCAGAACAAGCTTTCACAGCTTCAAAGAATTCCCCACTGCCAGAACACTGCCACTTTGTCCAGAAAATTGATTATCTCATGATTTACTCTTCTCAACAGTGATCACCTCCTTTGGGCCTGACCTGTACTGTCATACATATCTGAAGAATATTAAAGATCATGTAGTGGAGACATAAGGACACAGATTGACAAGCTACTATGTTCTTTTTAGCATTCAAACAGGCATTCCATGCTGGACAGCTAAAAGTCTCTGCAACATAGTTCCCAAAGATTTGAGACACAGCATTAACCCCTCACACCACATTTTCTCATAACATCTCACATAAAATCTACCTGTAATTCACAATGGTAGAGGCTCACAGGACTGTAGCCATCAATGCATAGAAAATCTGAAAAGAGAAATATAGCTTTAAATAAATAAGAAATAACTCACGAAAAATGAAGACTGCATTCCCCATTTTTTGCCAGTGTCACCTGGATACAACTCTAAAGGCAAGGGAATTTCATGTAAAATGCTAATGAATTTCCCAGGAACCTAGCTTCAACAAAACTGAAAAACATCTGTTCAGTTTCAGTGAGACTTGAATACACCAGGTAACCTCTTGAGAACAATACGTCTTTCATGTGGCTAAAAGAGCAGAAAAGCAAACCTGAAGGAGTCAGCTACACTAATAAATATTTTTATGAACCTGTTTTAAAATCCCAAATCCTTGCTAAGTTACAAAAAAGATGATCTGTTAGTCTGACCTGCACTGAACTGATCATTTTCAGAGGTCGTTGATATAAACATTCTAAAGAGTTAATTGGCATCCACATTGGACCTATTCAATAACTAGGGAATGCTGCATCATAGGACAATTCCCCATTATGTCTCATTTTACACAAGTCCACCATCTCACACCACAACTAAATATAAAAAAAAAATCGCACAACTACTTTGGTAGAAGAACCTACATATTTCCATTCCTAGGGAGGAAAAGTAACATTTTCTTTAGGGACAGACTACACAAAGGAAAAACACTGCCAGAAAGTCAGAAAATATAGCAGTGTATGCTCTCGAAGGACCTTGAGCTACTAGGGTTTTTGACAATATAAGAGCAGTCAGGTGCCAAGTCTCAGCAGGACTAGTCATATCTTGGATAGGTTCCATCTGGCTCCAAGCAAAAAGACACTAAGACTCAAACATCTGTATGCATGAAAATGAAACAAAGCATTTGGCAACAGTGAGAATATATCCAGTATAAAAATTGATTTAATTAATTTCTAAACAAGTCAGTGAAAGTGCATGCATAAACCAGAAGACCAAATATATTTCTGTACCTTCCTGTTGATAATTCATGGCAAGGTACAACCACTTGACCCAAGGAAAAGCCTTTTGTAAATATGTTTGTTCCCATAGAAGGGCAGATTGACACATCATCTTCTATGCATTATGAGATCAGTTACTTTGTTAAAGGAAGTCCAAAGCAGCTAAACTATGTCCTATATATTTCTCTAGGAGAATTTTCGTAAGTGTAGAGCACTGCCCCAACTATTCAAATAATGGGAGTCTGTGCCAGTCAGTGCCATACAGATAACACTCAATTCTTTAGGGAAATGCTGGACTCTTTTTTTTCCTTTTGACATTTAATACTGTACTCACACAGGCCCATGGCTGCAAGAAAGTCAACAAGCCAGTCATTCTACAAACTGGTAAAAGTAGAAACACACCTAGTGCTGATGTTATTTTGCAACATGATATTTTACTACTCTCCTTGACATCCCTTAATACATCCACTGACATCTATAGAAAAAAGAAATATTTTTTTTTCTGTTTTTAGTATTTATTGCCACTGAGACATATGTACTGTGCAACACTGAAGTCCCTACAGTGTTAATACTTGTTTCTTGAAGCAAGAGAGTTTCTATCAGGAAAAAAAAAATCAACCAACCCACATTACTTTTGATTAGAACAGTTTAATCCTAATCCCTTTTCTCTGATCTTGGCAGAGGATTTTAAGCAAGTAACTATATTTAAATAACTACCCAGAATTAATCCTTTTGGTTGCTCAAGGCATGAAGGGAAAGCAGTCAGAAACAAAGAATTCAGAAACATGTTGCAGCTGTTTCTTAGAATTCACTATTTATAATTGAAAAGATTCTTTTTTGTCTTTTTTTCTTTTCTTTTTCTTTGTGTGTGTGTGTGTGCGGGTGGTATCAGGGTAACCTTCAACTGCCTTACTTGTCCTTTCCTTTACACAATAGCAAATATCAAGAGAGGGACCGAATAAGTATAAAATATTTCGTCATGAAGCTAAGTGTTTCTGACAGTTTACAGCATGCAGCACAAGGCTGTATGTAGAAAGAAGGTTCTTTCTTCTATGTAGCTTGAGTTGATTTAACAAAACTGGAGAAAAAATGCCATTTTTAGTCTCATCAATAATTGGTTGAAAGCATCAAGCTTATTTGTAGTTTTCAAAACCAGGAATTGTATATACTGAGAAGGAATTTGATGTGTAGCTCGAGTCCCTTATCCTACCTTTCTCCCTTAATATTTGGTCCCTTCCAGATTCAATGGACCAATTTAACACAAGAACCCCATCTAAGGTGTAAGCAAATCTTTTTAGACCCGTTTTAAATAGCACAAAATGAGCCAAACAGGGCATAATGCACATAAATATAAGTCACAATTAAATACTGTAATGATATTGAGTAACCACTGTTTAGCATCTGAGTGTGTATGATTTGTTCAAGGACTGGGTCCTTATGGTAGGTTTTGTCTTAGGCAGAGAGCTAGGAAGTGAGTGTCTGCTCTCAGAATCTCTCAATCTGCAGCACATGTTTTAAAACACACAGAAGTACAATTCAAAATACACAAAATAGAATGAGGAGTGTTGGGAGGATTAATGATCTGGGCATTCCAACAATGCCATTGACTTCTGTGGGTAGAAGAGAGAAGTTGCTTTTGTTTGGGATTTTTTAGAGGGGTAACTTTTCCAAGACTGCATGAGCAAAGATGATTAAAGAGTGGGAAGAACACTGCATAAATTAACTTTCCTTGTTTCTAAATAGTTAAATAGCATTTATTCATCCACCGTGTGAGGTGTATCAGCACATGTAAGCCATTATTATAGCACTTCAAAAAATCACCAACAATCTTTACCTTATCACTAAGGTTGTGCCCTTTAGACATTAGGAATCAGAATCTTAAATCCAGAAAAAATTAAATTTTTCAAGGTCACACAAGTAGCTGGGGGCAACAGTAGACTTTTTTCCTAGCCTTAGGAATGAAACCCTGCTTCTTGAACCAATATAGAAATTATTAGCTTAGTTAAGAATTGATGAAATAGGAAAGTTTTTTAAATCATTCAAAAAAGTTAATTTTCCTTGTCCAAAAGAAGACAAGTTGAGATAGCAAGTTCCTATATCTTGGTGATTCATCTAACTTTAATATTTTTTTCTACTCTGTTTTCTCATTCTTCCTGAATTTGATCTCTTTTACATGGAAAAGTCTTCATATTCCTTTCCTTGAACACTTATGTAAATGTCTAAGATGTCAATAACACAAACCCCTTTATAAGAGATTTCATTATAATTGATCACTTGATCACATCAGATCACTTTCATAGTCCTTGGGCCATAGTTCTCACATTTGCATTGTACATTCATATCTCCCTAAATGATAAATTTTCTATTTTGTACAATTTTATATCCTTTGTCCTGACTACATCAGCAAAACTCCACATCCAATTACAAAGCATTTCTTTAATTCAGAAGTAGGTAATTTTATCAAATTTCCAAAGCACCTTCTGCAAATGCTTGGACAGAGAAAAAGATCACAATTCTTTAATTCTTCTGTGTTTTGAAGCAGGATATGTGGTGAACATGAGAATAGGGTAATATCAGCTGGGAAACCAGTCTCACTTTTACCCTGTGGGTTAACAGTCTAGATGCAACATATCATTAAAATTAATAATGCTGCTATTCAGGGAAAAAACACTCATTTTGTGATATGCACAAATTGCAATTATTTCAAATATTTTCAGTATTATCAGCATTCTTCCAGTCTACAGCTTACTATTTAGATGTAGAAGCTGAAAGCTCCTCCATCCCTGGTACTCACTTTATATGACTTTTATATCATAAATAATACTTCCAGTAGGAGCCTAAAAGAAGTCAAAGGAGTACAGTCAGCAAGCACATGAAGAATATCCAGGAAAAAAATCAGGATCTTCCCAAACTAAACAATTACCAAGATCTTGCAATGTTAAGTGTAAATAGTTTGCCAGATCAATTGTCACTGAAGGGAAGTTATATGATTTGTTTCACACATTGTATAATCTGTGGGTCCCACAAACATGGCAGAGAGAAACCAATGTTACCAGGAGCAGACAAGCACACTTATACCTATGGTAGAGGGTTATGAAAAATTATTTTAAAACACCATCTAATAATTGTGAATACAAAGCTGTTAACTGCTTCGTCTGCCTGCATTATTTCAGAATGTACCACAAGTTTTAATCCATTATGGTTATAATAAAACATTGCCTCTCTATAGTTAAAAATGACACTCAGAAATATATCTCCTCTTTTTTTTGCCTCCTGTAACCATGTGACATTGCTAATGCAGAGGAGAAATAAAACCCAGATACCAAAGTCATGCTTTGTAGTCTATTAAAGCCCAGCTGTCAGCCAGAGTTAAGGAAATGATTATGCTGTTTGTGCCATTTTTAATTAATAATAACTAAGGATTAATAAAGCAATTTGGAAAAAGAATGTACCAGGTAAGGATTTATAGGTAGATGAAAGTAATTTTATTGTAAATAATAATGGATAAAATTAAACGGGAGCTAAGACATTTTATGGCCCAGCAAAAAAAAAAAAAAAAAAAAGTTTCACATATTTTTCAAGCTCTGCTTCCCTTAGAAGCATGTTAAGGGAGGTGGAGGTACTGGAAAGTCACAATTTCATCCCTGACAAATAGTTCAGAGACATCTGTAATGTTTAACAGTTCTCTGCATTGTTGCAAAAAGCATGAAAACTGACCTTAAAGTGGGGTTGGTCTCAGTTTATCCTGTATCAAGGCTCCTAGAGGCTTCACAGCATGGTGGGTGACTCTGACCACACTGCTGAGAGAGAAATCTTTTAGGCTTTACAGGAGCCAGCCCCAGGAGCTGCACTCAGGGTCTGCACTTGGCCTACTGCAGAAGGTTTATTAGCTCTTCCAGCAGAAAAAAATAATAAAGTCCAGTTGCATTGGTTATTAATTTTTCTGCCCATAAACAAAGGAAAGAGAAATTCCCCATTCACCTTCCAAGGTAGCTCAGCGTGCACAAGTATGAAAATATACATTTTTAAGGCAGTGTGTGCCACTGTCACCCGAAGCCCACACTGCCCTTCTAACATCCATACTCTGATCATGGGCCTTAGCCCACCCTTGATCCACAGTCCTGCGTGACCTGCCCACATGGCTGGCACACAGCACCAGCACAGCCTTGGGGCCCAAATTAAACTCACCTCGCACTCGTCACCTGTGGAATCCGGCAGCTCCTCTCCAGGAGGGGAGCATGGGCTGCTTCCGAACCCCCCGAGGATGGAGACTGTCCTCCCACACTGCTGGCACCCCAGCAGGCCATGGTGGGGGCCTGGGGATGCCCTGAACAGAGGGGAGGCCATGAACCGCTCTGGCTGCCAGAAGGGAACATCTGTGGAGATGAGAGCGACCGCCCTGGTGTGGGGACCTGACCCCCATGTGCAGAGACGGAGGGCTTTGGGGCTGTGGGACAGTAACACCTTCGTGTCAGGTGCATCAGGAACCTACACTGATGGTGAGTGCAACACTTTGTTCATAGCTCAGACTGTGCCCGTGGCTGGGCCCAAAGAGCCCTTCGGAACATCCTTAGGCCTTGCTCTTAAATTCGCTCCAATCTCAGAGCAGACAGAGCCCAAGTCTGCAGCCCCTGTCACACCCCAGTTTTTTCTCTTGCTCTTACAGATGGTCTCTGCCTCTACAAACACAGTTAAGGAGACAGAACTTTCTTTGTAGTCACTGAAAAAGCTGTAAATTTGGATGACAATAATGTGGGCTGGTCAGGGCTAGTATAGCCTAATAGTGCCCTCAGGAGCCTGATGGGTATATTGTGGCTGGGAGTTCAGGCTGCATGAATCCCTCTATTACAACTCTTACTCTGCATGTTTCATTAGATATTGTCTTCTTTCATGGTAGATACTGCCTTAATCATCTATTGCCCTGCTAGAAAAAAAAACCAGGCATGTATTTGATGAAAAAATGCAAAACCAATGCAGTTTATAGAACAGAGTGCATGACAATATGGAGCTGCTTCTACTCAAAACCTTACTAGTCTGTCTGCACTAGGGCACTAATTTCCTTCTGGATGTACTGTTCTGTACCTTTCACTGGTACGTAGTTTACAGCAGCACCTGAGTGCCCAAAAATAGGTTTTACAGGTCTCTACACATTTCTCTGCCACACCTTGGAAATGGGATCATATTCTACAGACAGTGAAAATGTTTGATTTTAAACATCTCATTTCTTTAAAATAAGCAAAACTAAAAATTTTTTAAAAGCACACATATTTTGGTCTACTGACTGCCAAGGAGTTTTGGAACATTTAGTCTCTGGAAGACTGAGCCACAGTTTCTTCTGTGGTTTATTTATATATTTATATATTTACATACATACACGAACATATGCACAGAATAATAGACCCTTGTACCTAGGAGATTGCACAGTTCCAGGTTGAATAATAAAAATATAATGCCTCAGGAAGGATTACCAGAAGAGCTCAGATTGGCTTGATCAGTATCTATTCATATGTCCACTGTGTAGAGGTGGGACACAGGTATTCATTGCTACTACTGTCGGGTTTCTGGAATTATTTTCTCTGGGAAGTGAAGCTTTATGTAATTTAAAGGTGAATTTTTACATATGAGAAATCTTGGCCATGAGCAGATGATAAAGAACACTAATACATCTGCTAAGATGCAATTTTTTTTTTTTTAACCTTGAAACCTAAGGAAATGCACTGTTCTTTTGGTTATCCATCTTTCAGGGACAGTTGTAATTGTGCTATGGTGGTTTTTGTTTTTTTCTTTTTCCTTGATTTCCCCATTTACAAAGTAAATGCTCAGAGTGTCAGCTGCTTGCATTAATTCTTTACAGGACAGAAGGATAAGAATCAAAGCAAACAGTTTCTTTCTTTGATTAGCCATATACCAAACACAGCTGTAGTTCTACCTTCTGATTATCTCCCTGCTTCAATTTCATTTGGAGGATAACTTGTGTTAAAAACAGAATAGATCACTTTGCCTAGATGCTACACATTATGAACACATTTTTGTCTTTTAGAAATAGCTACTAATTCTTAGCATAAAACCACCAAATATCAAGTATAGGATTAAAGGATTGTTTCGAAGGGAATAGTGTGGTCAGTTTAAGTAAGACTCATATTTGTCTCATTAAATTTATTATCCTGCATGCCATCTTGAGTATATTTCAAAATGTAAGTCAAGTAAACTATTTCTTAATCTTTATGTATCTGTTCACAGAGTCTCAGAATTGTAGAATCAAAGAATGGCTGAGGTTGGGAGAGACCTCTGGAGGTCGTCTTATCTAATACTACTGCTTAAACAGGACACATAGACTGCTTCTAGACCTCTTTTGAATATCTCCAAGAATGGAGATATTCATTTTCTCAGAACAACCTGTTCCAGTGTGCAATCACCCTGACAGTACTTGCAGGTTAGCATTGAATATGAACAAACTTTCTTGGGCCCCTCCTCCCTCCACAGCCTTATGCCATGGGACTCTTCCAAGCAGATCCTTGAAGAGGCACAAGTCTGCTCTCTGAACTCTAAGGATGTGAATTTGCTCTACAGAGAGCAAACTCCTCTGAATCCCAAGCTCCAACATCTCATGGTCATCGCAGCCAAGGCTGCCTCCAACATTTGCAATTCTAATGAGCATGAGATCCAGCAGAGCATCCTAGCCCATTGGGATCTTTGTCACTTGGGCCATGAAGCTGTCATGGATTCTCTCCAAAAGCATCCTTGATCGGTTATGCCCTGCTGTATTGTTCTTCCAGCAGATACCAGGGTGGCTGAAGTCACCAATGAGGTCCAGTGACCTTGGCCACTTATTCTTCCTCATCAGGTGGCCCTAGCAGACACTAAACCCGTATTGATCTGCTCTTTAATGCTTACCCATAACCTTTCAGTTGGTTTGTCAATCCCAAGGCAGAACTCCATGCATTCCAGCTCTTCCCTCACATAAAGGCCCATTCCTCCTGAAAACCCTACATGCCTCCATTGCAACACTCCAGTCATAGAAGACATCCCATTAAGCTTCTGTGATCCAAGCAGAATTGTAGCACTGCAGCTGCACATAGATCTCCTCGTGTTTGCTTCCCATGCTGCATACATTAGTGTGCAGGCACTTCAGAGTGGCACCCCAGCATGCTGGGTTTTCAGAAAGTGTTGGGATGGTGGTGTTTGCCCCAGAATAGGCACTTCCTTGTTTACGTGAAAATGCAGGAGGCACTGCTGGAGTTCTGTCTTGGTGATTTCATGTTCACCTCACTCCAAGTCCTTTGCTTGTCAGCCCAGATCCTCTCCCCCTGACAGGTCTGCTGTCAACTCGCTCTTGATTATCCTACCCTGCATATTTAGAGAAACAAATTTGCAAAATTACATATACAAAACATTTAGAACAACATGGATTTTGAGTTTATTTACTCATTTTACTATTTGTTTTTAATTTAACTGATTCTAATACAGAGTACTAATCTGTACAGAGTGACTTTTAAAAGCAGTCATTTTCAGCCTCATCTTGATTCATAAAACACCAAGAAAATGCAAATGGTAATAAGAGAAACACCGTTTTTCTGTCACTTCTTTTACAAAGCAAAATCTTGGACCAGATGTTCAGCTAGGCAAAGCAGAGGAACTATTGTGTTTATTTTATCTGGGGAATTGTAACCACAGACAGCAGTAAAGTTCCAAAAATTTAAACTAGCCAAAAAGCAGTCAGATTTTAACACCCCTTTCACCCTAAGTTTCTCATTGTTTTTCTCTCACTATTTGGATAATCTTTTTCCAGCCCTTCAAAGAGCAAACAAAGTCAGGCGCTGATAGAACAATGCCTTGTGCAGGAAAATGAAGAGACATGCAGTTTACTCCATCAGGAAAACACACAGGCCAATTTCCAGCTTTAAGATGATTCTTCAAGCAGTTTCAACAGATAAAGTAGAAAGGGTCTCCCATTCAGTAAGACCTCATGGTAATTCCAGCTCAGGACACAGGCTAACAAAATTCAGAATTTAAAACCAGAAATATATAGGAGGATTAAAATTTTGCCACTCCTCTGTTGCTGTGAGAGTGAATACATTGCCATTTACCAGAAGATTAATTCCCCTACCTAAAGGGCCTAAAAGAAAGCTAGAGAGGGACTTTTTACAAGGGCTTGTAGTGATACAACAAGAGGGAATGGCTTTAAAATGAAAGAGAGTAGGTTAAAATTCAATATTAGTAAAAAATTCTTTACTGTGAGGGTGATAAGGCATTGGAACAGGCTGCCAGTGAAGTTGTGGATACCCCATCCCTGGAAACATTCAAGGCCAGGTTGGATGGGGCGCTGATCAAACTTGTCTAGAGGAAGGTTCATGACAGCAGGGGTTAGGACTCGATGATATTTAATGTCTCTTCCCACAGAAACCATTCCATTCCTATTTTGTGAATTCCACATGTGTCTATTGCGGACTTATATGATGGGGAAACATTTCATTCAGAATAAGAAAGTTAAAAGAACATTATAAAAACGGGAGATTTTTTTTCATACTTTTCACACTAAACTTGTCAGAACTTCCTTATCATCAGTGTGTTAGATATACTAGGCACTGTAGAAAAGCAGCATTTCTGCAAGAATGTCACCTGAATTGCAAATGATAGTACAAGAAGCTAATTTTTTTTAACAATAGAGAAGACTTTTTGATAAAGAGTAAAGGAGGAAGTCAAATACAAACCACGCTTTTGGGTAAGAGAGCTGGTTTCTACTCACACACAGGTAAATAAGGAATGCATAATAACACCCTTCATATGGGATTTTTAAAAAGTTATTATAGTCTTTAATTGCTACAAACATGCACTTCAGTGTGAAGAAGGCAGAGTACTGTTTGCTATAAGACACAAGGGAAGAGGGAGCAGAAATTAGGAATTTGAACCTTAAAAGTCTGTGCTTGAAGAAAACTGTAAAATTAGGTCTTTACAATCTTTCTAATCTTGCCTACATTCAAAGTATCCAAATCATCTGAATAACAACTATAGTTAAATAATAACTCTGGTATTTGTTGAAATATTTGTTTGTACAAGATCTACTTCATGTGACCAAAGGAAGTAAAATCATCTTCATAAATTGCCAAGTACAATAATTTTCTTTATTACAAAATATAACTCTACAAAGACTGTAATTTAAATTGTTAGAGATTAATTATTTTGTAATGTAAATAAATTTTGCCAGAACATCTTTTCACATCATGCTGTTATACTAGAAGTGGGCTACCAAAAAAATTAATCCTTCCAGGTATTTCATGGCTTGTCTGTGGCATGCAGTATGCTTTCAAGATAAGCACTTTTCTGATAAAGCATTAGCAGTAAGGTCTGTGCTAAATTTATGCTGTTGGCCCAATTTCCACAAAGGTTTATTTTACAAAAACTAGAACTCAGGTGCTGCTGCTCTGCAACACTTCTATAACATTAATGTGGGTCACTGACATGATGACAAAGAACTATGATTTCATGTCAGTAGGGTTAAAATTTCAGACTTGAATAAAATGTTTCAGTCAGAAGGGACAATACTGTCAATGAACAAAAAGACATTTCCATTTATCTTATCTGATGGTAGAAAATATACAGAATAAGAAAGTACTACAGGAGCACTTGCTAGCACCATTACAACTAAAGAGGACTTTCACACCAGGGAATGCTTTAAGTATTTTACTTCTTACATGGATTCATTTCCCTTGCAATTACCTTTAGGTGTTCTGTCATTTGGGCTGCTTCCAGTAGCTACTTTTGCTAATGCATGCCCTCTGCTTCTCTTAGCCTGCCTTGCAATTACATTAAAATATGTGTTTTAATGGCACCAGAGACACTACTTGATGTACTCTGGTGTCAGAATTAAGCCTTTGTTCTATAAAAAAGGAGCATATAAATAAAAAACTACTTGAACAGATTTTCCAGTCTGAAATATTTTTAAAAGTTGTTAATAATACAACATATCTTTGCTGAAGATCCAAAACAGAAACAAATGAGATCTATAGGTATGATATCTATGTGGCAAAATGTGCAGTATTTTTAAACTTTGCTCAGTGAAATTGCTCCCCACTAAATCTTCGTATACTTACCCTTAACACCAAGATGAAAATTTTTTTTACTATATTATCTCTGCCCCAACCTGATGGAGATTTTTACAGATTACGCCATTGCTTCCAATTAAGAGTTGATATAAAACTCAACTTTCTATTTTGTTACTCTTTATTTGCACTCGTAGATTCACAATCAGAAAAAGAAAAAACCTACAGAATTTTGCAGAGGAGAATTATATAGAAAAAATATGCTGGTAACACTTAGGAATGCAAATTTTAAACTGTGTTTAGGTTTTCCAATGTAAAATATGGAAATGTTTCCTGGATTCCATGTCTAGAAGTTATATTTTTGTCTCCTCTCACATACACATTTTAAGTTGTTGTTTCACCTAAACCCATTTATTTAGACACACTTCTACCCTTAGTTAGAAAGTTAGCATGAGCTGCTGAAAATACTAATAGCATTGCAAACCTAAACCTTCACAAATCATATACAACTTGGCTTTAAAATTGCTAGGTTTAAAAAGTATCATGTGTGAACTGTGTTTTTTTAATCATTCATTGTTTCATTTTGAGAATTAGTGTAACTTTCCAAATATCATTTATGTTTTGTCAGTTTGCCTATTCTGTGCTTACCATGCCCTCTCCCACCAGAGAAAGTGTTCTTGGGTTATATGCAGACTCTAAATCTACAAAAGGAGAGGGACAGCCTGCCAAGACTGGGCGTTCTGCATTCCCAGGTTTTACAAATCAGTCCAATTTGCTTTACTGCCTTAGGAAAAAGCTAACATTTGAACCTGACCTTCTGAAAAGCTGCAGTGATGATAATACTAATACTGGTATTGGTGATGCTGGTGAGGATGAAAGGCCGAAGTCACTTTTCTTTTAACTTTCTTTTTCTTTTAACAGAGAGATGACAATGGCAGGTATGTAAGACATCTTGGCCAAAATGGAATCTGGCATGTGCAACCCCTCTGTGGCATTCCTTACTGGTAGGAATACACCACTCATGAGAAAGAATGTTCTTGCAGGAAGGAGAAGAAAAGCTGGAAATATAAGCAAAGACAAGTTTTCAGCAGGACAGACTTTTTGCTGGTAAATTCCTGATCCTGCACTCAGAGACATGTCTGTGGATCTATCAGAGTATGACTGAAAGAGATTCACAATTCAGAACGAGTTCATTTTTGATACCTATGGTAGGTTACAAGAAATGGTGAGAGTGTCTTATTAACAAATCTGTCTGATAGTTGGCAGTGACACCATTAAATCTCTCTTGTACAAATGAAAAAGTTTGGACTTAATTGCAGCAAGCTTGGGTATGAGTGGCAGTGAAGCTATTCAAGCTTGGCTTTAAGCCATGGCAATTCGGGATTCATCTGCTGAGTAAGTACAAGAAACATCTTGTGCCAGCTCTACTGCAAATTCACTGGTGAAGGGAAAAATGTTGTTGAATGATGTCAAAATAACTCTTGAAAAATTAGAACATTTCCTTATGAAATGTTCTCAATTCAGCTGTTCTCAGCTTTCTATTAAACAGAACGTTACTAATTTTAAAATAACTAAGTACAAGACAGAGTTCTGGTTACCTCCAGAGGACCAAGTCTTTTCTAAAGGCCTTCAAAACAAGATGTATCATTAAAGACTCAACAAATTGTAAAAAACTACCACTGCCAAGGTCAGTTCTGTATGGTGATTTTTGCTGCATTGGACTCACACTTTAACAAATTCTCACTTCCTGAAAAAAGTCTTTAGCACATCCCACAGAGCAGGTAAGAGGCATGCTCCAGCTGTTCTGACAAGGTTATGTATTCATGAATTGCTGAGTCACATTCAAAGATAAACCACTATTCCCTGAAATCTGTAATTGAAAAGCTAACATGAGATCCATAGCAAGTGAGGAAAGACCAGTCTGAACAACAAAGAGACGGATTGTAAACCTAATGCCATTAAATGCAGCATAAATACTCAGATAATTTAAGACAGGTAAACCGTCTTTTGTATCTATTACAGACCTGGAAAAGTTAAAGGGAAACAGTGCTATCAGTGCTAAACTATATAAATTCTGGAGAGCTCACAGCAACTAAACCATGGTCATTACATCTGTAGCATCTTTATTTTTATGATTTACCTCAAAAAAAATCAGCACATTTTAGCTTCATATGGCAACCTATTAACCATTTATATGCCTGATGATGATGAATAGTTATAGTCAAGTTATCTGTCAAAAGTGAATAAATTGAGGCCATTTGCTCCTTTGCTCCTTTGAAACAGAAGGAAACAGTCAAGGTAATTCCATGTTTGCTCTGGTGGAAATACTACCGGCAAATATAAGAACCTGTTGAGTCTTCTATTTCACAATAGAAGTAAACAATTTCTATCTTTGCATTTGTGGGTTTTTCAGCAAAAACGTGAGCCAGACTGCAAAACTTCAACTATCTGTGTTACTTTAAAAAAACAAGATTCTGGAAAAGGCATACTTTTCCACCACTGTTCCCAGCATAGAAACGTCCCATGCCTTGAATCACAAGTGACAGTTATAAGATCCTGGGGCCTTGGCCTCAGAACCTGTTTGCTGATTCCTTTGAGCCTACTCTGCATGGCACCACAGCCTCTGTCTCCCTGCCACTGCTTCTGCCAGGCTCAACTCTCCTTGGCAGGATTTAGCAGCTGCTGACGGAAGTGACATGGAAGCTGTGGGAGTGCAAGGTAGTAATCCTGTCTGATGACATTTCCTATGTAAGATTTCTACATCACTTGGACAAGACTGTTTTTTTTCACACGAAATTTAGATGCTCTCACATGGTATCACTGACCATTGGCCATGCAATAGCAGTCTAAATAAAGTTTCAGGAATCTGAACAATTAATAGATGGGCTAATTAGAGACTACTCATTTGCGACATGGCCAATAAGTGGTTCATAGCTAGCTAGTAGAAATAAACGGATTTCTGAAGGGCTAATATTGTGTTTAGCAGAAGAGCAAACAACAAGAGAAAGAACATAAGAGCCTATAATTACAAGTGTCATGATGACAAAATACAAGAGTAAACAAAAATTGAGATCAGATAGGTTTGCAATAAGCATTGAACTAATCACAGCACAAAATAAAGGTACAAGAGGTTCAGAGTTGTTTATTCAATAAAATTTCTTCTGATGTACTTGAAAGCATAAACACACAGATTAGTTGTAATGTACTCCAGTGCAGCTGTGCAGAACCACTTTCACTTTGCCACAGCCCCAGCATTTATCACCAAGTCATATTGAACCCCCAAATCCTACTGTACTGGTGAGTCTGCAGAGTAACTCATCAGCACTTTTTTAATTTTTCTTCTCCCATGATTATGAAAATTCAGTCTGCTCAAGACTTTCACGTTTCTCCCTTACATCTTTCCTCTCAGAATTATATTCTTTAATATTTTATTCTTCACATTTTCATGTTTATTTTACTCCACTTAGTTTCTTTCTAACATTCTTTGCTACTGCAGCCACTTGTCATTTTAAAGAGCCAGGTTTCCTCTCGTACTTTGCCTCATAAAGCTTCCAAATGATCTTGATAAGGATGGTTTCCTTAAAGGTTGTGTCAAATAGTCTCTAATTTACTAAGTCCAGCAGAACCCTTGTATTTAGGAATTTGTTTGCGCATGTTCTCTAAGATGTTAAGATTTTCCTTAGTAAGAATTTTGTGTCAGTCTTTGCATTAGTCTTATAAGCAATATGTGCTAGAGAAAATGAGTGAGTAACTGTGCTTCCTCATGGCAGTAGCAGAGGCAAGGCTGGATCTTGGTCTGACAACGGCATGAGTGTTTTCTTTCAACACTTCAGTACATGAGGGTCAGCTATCTCGAGATCAGAAGGGGCACAGAATATTTATTCCTTGTACTGCTGTATGCAAGGCAGAGAATTTGTATCCTTAATCTTCCAGTTTTTATAAAAATAATTTTATTCCTTCTTCACCTCTCAAGTTTTTCCATAGTTCTACTTAGTTTCACTTTGATATGATGATAAGAGACAACATATTGTATGTTTCAGTCTCTTTTTTTTTTAGTGGGTTTAACCTTCAATGCAGCTTAATGACTAAATCTTCACTTTTGAGAGGGCAGAAGCATAAGCACTAATAATGTAGAGAATATGTTGCTTCTCTTTACAGGGGCACAACTCAGGGGCTTCTGCCAAGTGAAGGAAGAAGTTTGGTCCATTTCATTCATTTTATACTTGCTGATTGAATTAATTTGTTAGGCCTGTGTATGGTGGTAGATTTTCCATTTTTAGGATGAGTACATGCAGTAAGTGTGCTCTTCACTTAGTAAATCAGATCATTAACAATTGATGAGAAGTGGCATAACAGGTATTGCTGTTTTTCTTTTGCATCTAGTGTCAGGTTCAACTGGGGATTAAATTGCCTCATATCTGACACATTAATAATTTCTGAGTCTGCCATTTATGAGCATGCATGAAGGATATTCGAGGCTTTCAGATTAATGTAATTTCAGAGATTCTGTATTAGATGTTTACATGCTCATGTGGCTGCTAATTATTAAAATGAACTTCAGTTACTGGCTGTACAGATATCAAAGCTTTTTAGATAAGTATTAATAAAGTTTATATAATACCTGTGTGGTGCATATATATAAAATGTCTATAATACCTTTTAGGCTAGGTTTTCAGCAATAAACAAAATGTTTCTACACTCTCAGATGTAAATTCACATTAGACAAAAATATTATCTACTATTTATTTTAATATTTTTAAAAAGCACAATGAATCCCAGTTTCGTCCTGCAGAGGGGATACAGTTTTTCTTCATTCATAATGGAATGGAAAGTAATGATGCATTCCAACAATGGCATAATTCTTAATTCTTTCTTTTGGTTATTATTATCAACTTCCCTAAACAGAGCAAAGCACTAAGATCAGAGTATACTACATGAATCCTTAAGTAGCTGAGATGGACATGATTATGTTTAAAGAGAAATTAGCAAGTAAAAAAGAATTGCCTGTTAAACTATTTCTTCAGGCCATAAGACTGTGTGTTCCACTGGTCAACTGTGCAGTTTCTGCTGACATCCACAATGCTATGTATCCATGTTGTAGACTTTGAGTGAAGTATTGCCCTTTCTGCCACTACCTCTTCAGACCACAGTTTCAAATTCAGCCTAGTTTAAGTTCATTTTCCACTTTCTTTGCCAATTGGCACTGGCCTGTTCCTTGTATCTATCAAGTATCTACATAGCCTTGTACATTTACTTTTCCTTCCAGCATCTCAGGTTTAGCAAAAGAATATTTGATTCCAGAGCAGGTCAGTGTAAGTGACGTAAGTGTAATCTTGCCTGTGGATATGCTGGGATCAAAACTCCTCAGTGCTCAGAATCCCAGTTATGCTTTGCAAAAATTTCAGGGAACCTGAGCTGCTATGTATTCATTTTCTATGCTTAAACAAACTAGATTAGAGCTGCCTCTAGTGTAGCATTTCTGCTGGTATTTCTTACAGACTGCACCTGTTTGATGGCAGTTGGGCAAGAAGCTACTCTCTTTAAATAGGAATTCTCTAGCTTACTGTAAATTATATAATATTGTTTTCATCGCTATTTGTTCTCTTTTTTCCTTCTGGTAATTCATCTCTGGACTCACAATATTGAAGCTGTCTGAGGATACTCCATATGAAGAGTTACACTGCGTTGCTGAGGATATTTGATCTGGAAAGAAATCTTGTCATTTCAGTATATTCATGTAAAGGAGAACCAGGGGGGAAAAAAAACCTAAATGTGGTCAGTAAATTAGATGTATATAGTAAGAACAATATCAATCACACCTCATGAAAGAAAGGAGGACACTTGGGATTTTAAGAGGCTGTTTATAAAGGAACTACCCAACTAAAATAGTAGTGTCTTATCCTGTAAGTGACAAATTGACAGATGTTGTGCGAAAAAAGGACAAGCAGAATTTGAAAAATGCCAGAACAAAATACCCTTTTAATTCCAGGCTTACAACACCTAATGTATGCTGTTATTGCTCTAACTTAAGAGGTAACACCAAAATTCCTATGAAGATGAACACAGCTATAGAGGATGGAAACCTCAAATAGACCTCATTAGAATCATTTTTTAAAGTTTTTAGAAACTAGCAGTGCCATCTTGAAATTATTCTACTGTTATGGGCAGCATATTTAGAGAGTGCTGGTAGGAGGTTGTGGTATCAGAGTTGCTCAGACAAAGAAATGAACATATTTCTGCATTCCATGGAGCTGCAGGGAACAGAAATTCCTGCATAATCTATTAGAGAATTGCAGCAAACATGCCTTTTGGTCACAAGGCACATATTGCTGTTGCGAGGTTAACCACCACAGAAAAAAAACTCATGGTGTTTTTTTGTTTTTCAAATTGGGTGGAGATGTTTCTTTTTTCTACTAGAACTGCTAAATTGTTGTCCGTGAGAAGAGTTTGTTTCTAACTGCTGATGCTTTTGGTGGTTTGGAGAGTTTTTCCCTGCCAAAAAAATTTAATTTCTGTTTCTGCTAACTAAATTAAAAGGAAGAAATTACAAATTTCAGGACTTTCTCAGTGGCTTTATGGCCATAACCGGTTTTCAACACATTTTTTCTGTGATAGCTGTTCTCACAAGGTGCCAAGGACGATACGTTCAGACTATATATGTGACATCATGAACAGGTAACACTGACATGAACAATAAAGATATCATTATAAATATAGTCACAGATAGTGTTTTTTTACAGCCCTGGTGTCTGAAGTTATGTGAAGGTTCAAGATTTTAGCTTCTTTGAGAAAGAAATAACCTAAAATGAGTTCTCCATGCCTTTTGGCTACAGAGAAGAAATTCACTATCTAGAAATTCAAAAAACAGAGCACAAGTGCTTTAAAAAAAAAAAATGGATTTTTATCTTTATTTTTGCCTATACTTCTCATTTTTTTAAAACTTGAGGTTTGGCTATACTGTTAATGTGTCAACACAGAAAAAAATGCAATTACTATTCAAAAGGTACAAATAGAGAACAGAAGCCCAGACAGTTCATTGGACTTGTTCAGATTTTCACAGAAAGCTCTAGCCTTACTCTAAATCTCAATCCCCCAGACCATAAGCCAATCACTTATTCATGAGACTATACAATTTAGGTAATGCTTACATAAAAATAAAACTAATAAAAACAACTGTGTGTTAAAACTAAAGCTTCTGGGAATATTTCTTTTACATAAAAAATACTTACAGTTAGATATGCAGTGAAATAAAGAGTCAATAATAACCTGTTAATCCCCAGTTTTAAAAAGGGAAATTTAGAAAAGCTTGCAGAGGAAAGCTCAGTAACATTTCCCAAGATGCTATTTCATTTTAAAACCTGAAGTATTTATCTTTATTCACCCCCAAACTAAAACAATGTGCTTTCCATTTTTTAAGTTTTTCTATTCAGAAGGCAGATGCAAAACAGATCATATTAACAGAAAGCTGGATATTTTTAATTTCAGTGAGCTTCACACATCTACATTTGAAACACATGAGGACAGCTAGGAGAAAATCAGTGTACAGAACAAGGCATGCAAATATATTTTGTAATATTACCTACAAAAATCCAGAATGTAATGCAACTGGGGGCAGAAAAACTTGTAGAGATTATGTAAAGGTACTCAAAGTCCCTATGTTGATGGATTCTTGCTAAGCCCTCTTTTAATATATCCTATCTGAATATTTTCACAAGGAATTGTCTTTTCTGATTACTACTACCACAGCTACTACTCTGGGTAAATGAGTGAAAGTTATATTACAGACAGAGTATGGAAAGGGCTGAGTTCAGGAACAAAAGCAGGTTTACATAGCATGTACTCAGGATTTATAGCACAATTGTCTTTTCAAGAGCGGGTCACTTAGCAATACAATAATTGTTTCATTTATCTTGTGCTGAGTTACAATAGAGAGCAGACTCAAAGTTGATTAAAAATTAAAATGCACTTTATTCAATATAATGGTAAAGTGATGCTGCATAAATGGAATGGACTTTTCCATTTCTCTCATCGTAGTCTGCTCTCTGGTTTCTTTTCACATGCTGATATTCTTAAATGCCAGATATTTTCTGCAAATTTAAATGTTAAGGATTAAAAGAGATAATTGCTCCCAGGGCTAATGGCCACTATTACATGGAGCATGACTGGAACATTCTTCTGCCTCATTTGGTTCACTGATATTTCCTTCAGGAGGTCACCTGCTGTACTCTTATGGTATAGAAATACAATGAAATTATTTCTTACTCTGTAGCTTTCATAGAAGTATATGATAGAGATATATTTGTATTGTACAGAAAAGTGTTGGGTCCCAGCACATGAATACATCCAGAGTTGAACTTCACAGGACTTCATTCTTAATGATAGTAATAATTTTATTTGTTACTAAAGAAGACTCCATTTCTTTATCCTAAGATTAATTCTTGACATTTCATGGTGTAATCACAGTTACACAAGGTACAGCAAGTCATAGACAATTAATGACCATTAATACCATTTGCTCACAGGATTATGTAATCAGCACAATTTCTCAGATGTAAATTTCTCAAAAGTACAGCTAATTTTTCAGTCCTATACTTACATTTAGGTTCTTTGATAATCCTATTCATTCTAGGTCAGGTAAGTAAAGCACTTAACTGGTATTTTCACCCAGGACACACGTAATTATCTATCTTCAGAGGTGTCTTCTTCTTTTACATACTATGCTTGCATTACCTTGATGTCCGGGTTCTTGCCAAGACAGGGTTAGTTTTTGCAGTAGCCAGGGGTATGGCTTGGAATAGGATTTCTGTACCACCTCACATAATTTTTCAGGATAAGGGGTCCCTTGCAGGTCAGGGTAGTGTGGCAGCAGTTGGGTATTGTCAGGTACAGTGGTGAGCACTCACCTTTCTTGTACAGTTTTTTGTTAATATTGTTGCTGTTAGTGAGTTATCTTATTGCTGTTTCCTGTGAATTGTTCTTTTCTTCACCCATGATCTTTGCCTTCTGTGTCTCCAATTCTCCTCTCCAACTCATCGCAGGAGAGGGCAGGGTGGGAGTGGGGACTGAGCCAGCAGCATGTGGTTTCACAGAATCACAGCTTCTCAGAGTATTCTGAATTGGACAGGACCTGTTCTTAAGTATTATCATCAGATGTACTGCCTGTAGCGTCTTGTGACATAAAGCAGATTCCTGCCAGTGACAAATTTCATGTGCCTTGGATTTTTTGATCATTACTGGTTTTTATAATGTGAAATCTACTTCCTACCTTCAGAATCTTCTTACTAAACATAATTAAAATCTCATTGTTTTGATTTTGCTTCTACTTTATGTTGTTGCTAGTTTTTTATATATTGTATGAAAATGAAGCTTTTAACTGATATTGATTAGTTGTTAATATTTATTTCTATATAAAAAGGAAAGATACTGGTAGCTGCTTTTATTGCTTTCCTGTGAGACTCTTAACCACTAGAAACCGTGTTGTGAAACACAGCAATCTCCAGATGGCAAAGGAACTACTTGAAACAGATTACTTTTACATGCACTAAGGTCACAGAATATTCATGGTTAGCCTTCTTTCTACTTCCCCTTTACCAAAGCCTTGGATTTCAGGTCAGGCATGAAACGTTTAAGGTCAAAAAACTTGTTAGCTCATTAGATGAAACCAACTTCAATGTGGAAAGGCCTGTAAATCACATTTTTTCAGCATAGCCTCTGTTAAAAGTCAGAACCTTAGAGTGGAGGAGAATCCTCACTTAATGAGTGCGGTAACAGTTCTGAAAATCAACTATTTCCACAAGTATTGATAAGCATAAGTATCAGAAAATAATAAAATTAGTCTTGAGTCTAATTAGAGTCAGTGGAAAATGTAAGTGACAAAACAAGAAGCAAAAAAAACCCAAAACCCAACAATGTGGCTCCTTAAACATTTTGGAGTCTCTCATATTAACATTATTTTGCATGATTCTGTTTCACATGTTGTGGAACTGAAAACTCAGTTTTTCATACTCTTTGCACTGAAGTTCATTTTCCATATATTTTACTCCCCCGTGCAGTTATCCATATGTACCATGAATTCTGTGTTGGAGTGACCTATCTTTGTCTGGCCTCTGGGTTTATCTTGGGTGGGCTTATTCTACACCGTGCTTAGCCTTCTCAGTTGCTTTTACCTGTTCATTTTACAGTTTAGCAGCCTGTGCCGTTATGGGAGAGCTCTTGTTTATTTGGGCATATCTATGTGGGAATAAAGTAGAGCATAGATAACCATTTACTGTTGACTTTTTGTATATTTTCAAAATTTTGCATGTGGGCTCTCACATCCATCTGCCTAATGGTTCCATTGTGTCAAAGGCTTCATGTAAGGATGTATTTCATTGTTTTATCCTCTTGTTTAGGATCATAGTATTCATTAAGCCCTTGGCACTTTTTAAGGTGACTGCAGAATTTGTGCTGTTCATTTATTAGCAATTCCACTTTTTTGCTCCTTTTGTATAGTAAAGTCTTGATTTCTTTTCCTACATTCCTTTTTACCCCTTGATTTGTTTCGTAAACTAGTTCAGTTCTGAATTTCATTTTTAAAAACAGACTAAAAATCCAGCTTTCTTAGTGGCTGTTGTATATGTCCCCTTGATTTCATTCCAAAAAGCGAGGAGTGTGTTCTGAAGTCACCAGCTTCTTCATTAATGTTATTGTATTACATGGTCAGGGCCACACAACTACTAAGCACCTATCCCTGTCAAACTCTGCTATCATGCCTTGTTTTGTGTTTGGTACACAAATTCAGACAACTGTGGGTACAACAGTGTGCAGACAGATAACGCAGAGCCATGGGATGGGCAATGATACAGAATAAAGGAGGTGGAAACACCACAGAGCTGGTCTTGGGTGCAAATGCTGAGGTCTGCCCAACAGGAAACCAGGGAACACTAAAGAATGAGACAGCACAAGGAGGAAATGAGAAGAGCAAAAGAAGATACGAAGAAAAAAAAGGAAAAATATTCTCAAAGGAGTAAGGAGACCTAGATGAGACAAACTACCTGGTGCTTAAGTCATCTTAAGAAACTGAGAATAGGTTTCCCTAAAACAGGCTTCATCTTGGAGCTTCTCAGACCCCTTTATTTTATACTCATGGTTAACTCGCCTAGAACTATACTAAAGAATATAATCTTAAAGGAACTGATTTTTAATCTTTCCAAAACCACATTAACCTTCCCAAATTAATAAATATATTTTCCCTTTTGAACTCTTTCTAAATAATTCTCTGCCTAGGATAACTGAAACTATAACACTATAAAATGGAATTTGCAAAGAGATCAGTGAATATAAATAAGAGTGGAAGGCAGTGTATATTGCATGGAGTGCTGCCATCTTTTGGTTATAACAAATCAGGATTATTTCAAGAGAGCTCTGAATATGTCTAAGAAAGATTAATACAGTCTGAAAACGTAATATGTAAACTAAGTATTATTAAATACAATTAAGGACAAAATTTTGTATTACAGATTCAGTCTGAAATGTAAGATTGTTGCTTGAAAGAATGTGTCCTTTCATTTAGACTACTGTTTTAACTTTTTGCTCTTTCAGAGATCTGAGTAAGCAAAGCAGTTAAATACTTCTCTTGTTTCAAAAGTTGAAACAGTACTTCAAGCATTTAAGAATAACACATAAAGCATATAAAAATATCAATTAAAAAAACCCCATATTTTTGAAGGATATTTCCATCAGTTTGGTTTTGCCTTTTGCTTTACATATCAGGATGAATTCTTTTTCTTTCTGTGGGTAATTCAGTTCAGTTAATGACATGATCAAATTCCATCCTCATCAGAAACATGTCTGTGTGACTATTACATTGCTCTTTTTCTTTCATATTATCTTCATAGATGAAAAAAGCTGTATGAATAGAGAATTTATTTAACTTTAGTAGAGCCTAGAAGTCAAGGAGGGGTTGTTTTGTTTTGTTTTGCTTTGCTTTGTTTTGAAGGAAGCTAGTCATTCGCCATTGAGCAAAGTATTCTCATTTTGATGTCTAAATTTTCAATGTTTTTCTACAGTTAAGTTAAGTTTCTGGATTCATGGCTACTAGTACAAGTTTGAAAATGTGATTTGAGAGGCAGGAAAGCCAATAGCCAAAATAAGATCTAAATAGAGATTATTTTCTCTGGAGCCTTTTGAATGCTCAGTTAATAATCTGAAAATGTATATATTTGCCCTCAGATTTATTGGCTTCCTCTCAGCTACAGCAGCAAACCAAACAAAATTTAAAAAAATTTTAAAACCCAAACCCATCACCTGCAGTAGTGGCTTTCTATGTCAATTTCTGTGCAAAGCAGGTGCTTACGGTGCCTATTCCTCACTTGTTCAAAATGTTTTATTTACCTAATACGAAAACCAGTAGAACTTCTCAGCTAAGGCTTTTTCTTCGATTCCCTTTACAAGATTTCAGCTGATTTGGGTTTCTTTTTCTTACATGAGTGTATTTTCTTGGTGCAAAGACTTTGACATTCACTATTCCACATTGTGTATGTTTTGTCGTTTTCTGGTTCTGCTGATGCAGTAATATGTTTTCTGTCAAAAGCGTTTTACAGGCACATTACCCTGCTTGACAGAAACAGCGAGCTACAAGGATTTCCTGAGGAGAAACTTCCAGATGCAGTGTGTGAGACTTCTCATCTCCCAACTACATTAATTGCATTATCTCCCTGAAACAACATTCCAAATGAAATCATTCACTGAAAGTCTTACACACAGTCCAGCTGTCTGGACTTCTCTAATGTTTCTGTCATCTATAAATAATTCACAGAAAGCCAACTGGGAGACTGCATACTCATTTTCTGCTCTCTCTATATCTGCCAGTCATGGGTAAGGAAAGATTTTCAACCTGGCAGCTGTGGGGAGATAGAAGTTTACCAATTTCAAGCCTTCAATAAATCTCAAGTGTGTTTTTAATAAGAAATTAAATTGGCTCTAAAAAATAAAAGTATTTTAAATAGATTTTTTTAATATTTTATCTCTTCTTATTTATTTTGAAGCTCACAGAGGTCCTATTTTCACACATTTTATTATAACCAAGAGGACAAGAATTTTAGTTTGAAAGAAAAAAGAAATAAAAAGTGACTCCTACATAGCCACTCATCTTTGGAAGTTGGAGCTTCCAAAAGAAAAAGATAAGGAAAACCACGAAACCATGAGAGCTGGAATAAAATCATGAGTATTACCAACACTAATACAGAAAGGATCTTAACTTGAAAAGATGGTGCAGTCTATCAGAAAAGAACAATGCAAATTCTTCCGTAGGCAAAAAGATCATATATTTGCTGCACTAAGTAGTTAAATAAAATGGATGAAATGTGATACATACAAACCCTGAGGCTGTAGCTAAGAAGACTGATTATTTTGTTTTATATCTGCTTTCTTTGCACATTAATTTTGGGGGGGAGGACAATTAATTATGTCATCACTAATAATTCCAGTCAAAAGATGAGGAGACTAAACTCAGATATGGTGTAATTGAAATTCTACTTACTTTCACCAGTTACAGATTTGACTCATTGTTTGTATTTTCATGTTGTGTCAAGTGGCAAAAAGACTTTTTGACCTTGTGATCAAAGGGAAAAATGCTCTCAATTTGCCTTTGAAAGACAAACAAGACATGTGGCTTTCTGAGCCATCTTTTTTTTTACAGTTATATCCTACAAACTTTGATTATAATAATGGGACCAATCATAGGCCTAATTTAGCTCAAAATTCTTACAACTCCATTGAAAACAATTGGTTGATTCTGTTTACACCCGAACTGATTTTGGATCAGTTCCTTTGAGAGACGGTATGTCCCTTCAGCTATTAGAAACTTGTCTCCCAAAGGCAGAAACATTATCATATCATTTGCACAAAGGAACAACATCAAATGCTGCATACATAAGAACAGAAAATTAAGTTTTAAAAGAGCTGCACGCTTCTTTCTTTAAGGACTTTGAGGAAGAAAATATACAAGTGTGACCTTATATTCCAGTAGCTATGGGATACTCCATGGAATCAGCAGATTCCAGTTTTTTGCATTTTTGCTCTCCTTACTGCCGTCAGCTAACATCTCTCCACAAATCCTCAGTTAAAACAGATCAAAAGTTGATAGCATCTGCAACAATAATAGTACTTCTTCATGTTCTTAAAATTGCTGTAGAAGGAAGAGATCTTAGTGACTTTTTTGGAAAAACCACAATATTGGCTCTGTCATGTCATGGTAGACATTTTTCTACGTCCTGAAATCGTGTTGGGATTTTTTTCTCTCTTCTTTATAGTCTTGTTGGAGGTATTGTTTTCCTGTTTCCTATAGAGCTGAAACAAGTAAAATGTACAAAAAATGATGGTTGATGAGAGTGAGAGTATAAATACAGAAATAATAGGAATAATAAAAGATGAAATTCAGTTCAGAGCAAACAGAAGTGTCTCTTCGTAGTGTTCTTGGGAGTAGAATTGAAGAAACAAGATTCATTTAGAGGCTTGAAACGATTAATTGCTAGTAAATATCACCTTTTAGCATCTCAATGCTCTCATGAGATAATCTGAGAACCAGCAATTTACTCTCACATAGTAAAGTCTCACAATCAATTTAGAGTTAAGATTTTATTTTTCTTAATTATGATGAGACTTTCATTTAGACACAATATGGCATGAAATGCCTCAAATATTCCTTGTCAGAACTTGATACTTTGTGTTGCCTCCCCTTTCAAAAACGAGGTCATTTGCATGTTTTATCTCTCCTGAAAGCATGAGTTACTCTCCAGAAGTAATATGCATGTTTATGAGACATTTGAAGAATGAAGGCCTGAGATTCTTCTTCTAATATTTTTAAAGGGCATTTTCAAATGCTTTATTAAGGTTTGAAAAGGTAAGCTTTTTCTCAAGGAGGAGATGGAAAAGGAAGGTCTTAGTATGACTATAACTTAAATATATGCTGTTAGGCATTCTTGCATTTTGTAGTACAAAGAATATTTCAAGTAGAGACTATTTATTGACTCTTTCAAACAATTCTTCCCTCTTCCTTTCTAAAAAGTGACCATAGAAAAAAACAATTTTTCTTAAGATACATGTCTCAGGATTTGGATACTGGGCTGGTCATTCAGCTAGAGAAAATGATCTTTTCTCAGAAATATCATATCTTTTATTGTCTCTTAGTCACTTGTTTTTTAGACCATGTTTGCACTCACTGTAGGCAGGGTTCAATGCACTAAATGCAGGTTTTTCTGTTTAAAAGAGTCCTAAAGTAGCTATCTAAAATAAATACAGAAGAATCCATCATGATCGTCTGTCCACATTTAAGTCTCAAGTTTGAAGAGTTGGATAAAAGGGATATCAATGGTCCCAGAAAAATCTTGTCAGCATAAGTGCCATAGATATGCTTCCATCATTTTGATTTAACGCAGTTAAAAATATTTTGATGAGTGGTGCTCCTCAGTGGCCAGTATTCAGACCAGCACATTTTAATGTCTTTGTTGGTGATATGGACAGCAGGATGGACAACATGAAGCTGCATGCGCTGATGACACACTGGAGGGAAGGGATGCCATCCCTACAGACCTTGACAGGCTTGAGAGGTGAGCCTGTGAGAACCAGGGGTGAGGTCCTGCACCTGACTTGGCACAAGGACAGGATGAATGGACAGTAGTGAATGGATTGAGATTATCCTTGGGGTGAAAGACTTGTGGGTTTTCATGGATGAGAAGCTCAACATGACTCATCAATGTGCTGTTACAGCCCAGAACACCAGCTGCATCCTGGCCTGCACCAACACCAGCAGGTCAAGGGAGGAGATTCTTCTCCCTCCTCTCTGCTCTTGTGAGACCACACCTGGAGTACTGCGCTCAGCTCTGGGACACACAGCACAAGAAAGATGTGGACCGCTGGGGTTGAGTGCAAAGGAAGGTCACTAAGCTGATCACAGGTCTGAACACCTCTCCTATAAGGAAAGGCTTAGAGTGTTGGGGCTGTTTTCATGCTGGAGTAGAGAAGGCTTTGGGGACACCTTAGAGCAGCCTTCCAGAACTTAAAGGGGATTTACAAGAAGGCTGAAGAGGGACTTTTCACAAGGGCATGCAGTGACAGGACAAGTGGGAATGGCTTCAAACTGAAAGAGTAAGTTTAGATTAGGTACCAGGAGGAAATTATTTACTGTGAAGGTGGTGAGGCACTGAAATAGGTTGCCCAGAGAAGTGGAGGCCCCACCTCTGGAAATTTTCAAGACTAGGCTGGATGGAGCTCTGAGTAACCTGGCTGAGTGGAAGGTTCCCTGCCTGTGGCAACGGAGTTGGAGTTAGATGATCTTTAAGGTCTCTTCCAATTCAAACCATTTCATGATTCTTCAATTTTGGCTGGGAATTAAATTTTATTTTCTTCAATTACTCTCAATGGCTAAAAAAACCCCATGGTTTTCAGTCAAAAAATGCACAAAATTAAAAACCACAAGATTATAAGCAGTATTATGACACTCGATTGACAGAGTTACCCTTAAACATAATTCTTATCATAAAATCTCTCAAACAAGTTTTTAGAATGATCTGTTGAGCATTTGTGAAAATGTCATACATCCTACATATACTGCTGTCTTTAAAAAATGTAAGTGTTGGGCTTCAGGAGGAAATAAAGATTTCTCTCCCAGTACTGACAAGGTTAGCGTTTATGTCATATAAGATGAATTGTGGCATTCTTCTTTTCTTTGTCAGCATTTATGGATCTCTTCTTTCTTCTTTTGTCTCTGTTTCAGTTTAAATTCTCAAGATCTATAATCAATTCATGAAAGGAACATTTTCCATTCTTTTTGATATATTTAGGTATTTAGGTCAACTAGAACATGATGTACAGTGATCTCACATACAGAAAGAAATAACAATCTTAAAGATTTCCATAAAAATTATAACAAACAAGTCCAGTATAGCTGTTGAGCATAAAATCTCTTTCCTTTTGCTGTCCCATTCTTCATTTCCTTATCATTAAAAACAATTTCTTCTAAGTAAGTCTTGTTAGGCATTGGAACAGGATGCCCAGGGAAATGGTTGAGTCACTGTCTCTGGAGGTTTCTTTAAAAAGTGTAGATGTAGCACATGGTTTAATGGTGGATGTGTCAGTGTTTAGTTAATCATTAGAGATATTTTCCAACTTAAATGATCCTGTGATTCTGTGATTCTGCTCTATCACGTTTAAATATGAAAGCTGGACACCCGGTGAATTTTTCTTTTTAACTTACAAAACAAGTGATCTAAAAAGAAGAGTTTGACACTGAAAATAGTCATAACATGCACTTCTTGCACCATGTGCCAAAACTATGTTCTTAAAAATCTTTGTTTAATACCTTTCAATCTCAAATCATCCCCAAATCTCACTAAGCAACTGGTTAGATTAGAAAGTTCTCTGGACAGTGGGATTCTGGTTTTGCACTTTCATTAAATTATTCTAGTGTGGGCACCTAGATCCTTTAAAAAACCAAAGCTGGAAGCTCCACAGAAGGGCAGCAAAGTACTTAGAGGTTTCAAGTCCATGGAAATATTCAAGGGAAACATACCACATAGTGGGTAACACCTATGCCAAAGTGTAACAGTAGTAAAGCTTTTGGTTAAAATACGTCTTAAAAAAAGAGGGTAAGAATAAATGCGCAACTTTTTTATTAACAGACAAGTTTATGTCAAGTCAAGCCTCATGAATTGCATCAGCCACAAATCTTTCCATCAAGATTTTGAAGTCTTAATGAAGATAAATACTATTGTCTCATCTATTGCAGTATTCAACCCTTTAATTAATACTATTAAAAATCAAACCTCAGACCAAGGACTAACTCTAGGACAACAGACACTCACTTTCTCATTTTGCCAAAAATGATCATTGAGCCTTATTCTTCTTTCCTGTCTCCCAGAAAAATCAGAATAATTTGTCCTTTTATCTCATATCATCAAACACAATGAGTGTCTACATGGGATCTCTTCAGTTCTATTTTCTCTCTTTTCTCTCCAATTTGTAATTTAACCTGAATAATTTAATTTACCTCACTCACTCATTTTCTTTGTACGATCTGATTATATTTGCTACTGATTTCTATATTTCCTCCTCTTTACACAAGATTAATATCTCCCATTTTGGAAGCATCAACCAAAGTCTCTGTATAAGATTAGCAACAACAGGCTACATGGCTCATATGCAGCTGACATAATATGGTGCCCCAAGTGCATCCAAAAGTGAAAATTCATCTCTTCTGCATCAAATATATTTTTCTGTGTTCTTAATGACTAAGGATATATCATAATGGTATTAGCTCTGCACCTGGACTGTTGTACTAAGTGTTCTGGCACAATGCATCACCAACAGGGACACTGATAAAGGCTCCAATGGAGTGTTTTGTATCTGCCCATCATGTATGTCAAACACCCACAGCTGTGGGTCTGGCCAGCTTTTGGTCCCAAGCTGCTCCAAAGTAGGGTGTAACCTGTTCATCTTTTGCAGTGCATTTCTTAAAGTCAAGTATGACCCATGGATTATCTGGAAATTATCTAATGCTAAACTTTCTGTTGCCACATTAATATTCCAACATCAAACACCAGCATCTGCTACATAAGTCAATATATAGACATATTAATTTACATTCAACTAAATTATATTATGTGAAGTAAAAGCCTTACTATGCTGTATTTCTCTCTTTTGAAAGACAAAATTAATAAAATTAACTTATATAAATTCTTACAAAATAAAGCTTAACAGATTTCAGAGATCTCAGAGGTAATATTGGAAATAGTTTCATTGCTTTCCCTCTTTAGAATCTGAAATTATGTTTCATGTATTCTGAATCTTTTTTTCTTCCTTTATCTGTCTGTTTATAATTTATATCCAGTGAAATGCAGATCCAGAACATATGTACACACGTAATCTATATTTTTCTTCTTTGCTTTCTGGTCATTGACCTATTATATAGATCAGTGCCTTTTCTTCCAGTGCCTTCTTTTCCTTTGTTTCTGACTTTGGGTCCTGTGAATGGCTATGCAATTTCCTTTGCTATATTAAAACTTGCCTTTTTTTTCCCCTTAGTGCAGCACAACTAAACAAAGGACAGTACAAGGACATAGAAACCATCAGGAAATGCCTTTTATTTCACAGCTCTTTTCATCTGCTTAACAAATAACAGAAACCATGGTTAATCATTGCATACTCCTGGTTCCCTGGGCACTCATGGAGCTCTCCATATGGTCTGTTCAAAATGGAGGCACTTGCATATATCAGATATAAAATATGCAAAAAAATATGATCATATAGTGGAACAGAGTAATAATAGAAAAGATACCTACTCAAGAAAAACAGAAACCTAGCTAATAATCACTCTACATTTCCAACTCCCAGGGTAGGAGAGCATTGTACTAAATACATAAATCTACATTCTGACATTAATTTCATAATATTTAAAATGTATTCACTCTTGAGGTTTACATATTGTTCCTTCATGCAAGAAACCAAATAGCACAATGAATAATTATTTTGTTTTCTTCATTCCTCTCTTCTTTTTGCCTTTTTTTTCCACTTTGTTCTTGATATGACCAAACTCTTCTAGGTCCTCTTCTTTTTATTTGCCACATATTTTGCTTTCTGCTCTTACTGTTTTCTTTATCCTTTACAATTTTACCACTTGTTTTTCATGAGCATGCCCTAAGATAAGAAAGGAGTCTAAGCAAAGAGAATATATGATTATTGTCTACAGAGAAAAGTGGAAAAAAATTTTACTCCTGTGCTATTGGCCTTGCATTGAACAATCTGTGGGGAAGGTTACAGATGCACATTACTGGTGAGCAAAATTGGTTATGATTAAACTTTTTTTCTTCAACTTTGCTTTGCTTCAGCAGGTTTTGAGATGGTACATTGGTATTTGAACCCAGGGTACTACTAGCGAGGAAGACAGGCCAGAATAAAGACATGAGTCCATTCCTAGCTGGCAGAAGGAGACCAGAGTCTTAGCTGGTGTAAACAAGCATCCAGTCACTCCCAATGCAACTGCACAGGTGGATACCAGGCATTGTTATCAAGGGCATCTGACAGAAGCAGTCACTGCTATAGATCAGCCTGCTCAGGTGAAAGGAAATTACTATAAAAAAAGGAACATGCAAGAATATTCTGAATGAAAATTCAGAAATCAAGAAGTGGCAAAACTAAGGTCTCCTTAGTTTTGTTAATTCGCCTGCATGTGCTGTAGACCTAAGGCTTAGCCTGGTGAGTGTCAGTGCCTGCCTCAGCAGGAGGACACTTTGTAGGCTGAAAAGGTGTGTAGAAATATTACATGTACCTTACTTTGAAAAGTAGCATAAACTAAATTTTCCTATAGAGATAGCAGAGAATGTGTTATTACAGTCTTAAATTGGGTAACTGCATACTATTTTCCCATGGGACCTAGGCCTTATTCAAAACATGAGAGCTGTCCAGTGGGAAGAAGAAAAAATAAGTGAATATGGCTAAACCTTGTGCCAAACCCAGCAGATGATCTGGTGCTTTCAGATTCAAAGGTCTAGAAAAAGCAAGGATAAAAACAGCAGTTGTTCAACTACGAACATACTGCTGAATACCTACTTTACACTGAAAAAGTGAATCCCAGGCCTGGCTGCTGACAAGATTCATTCTAATACGTTTTGAAGATGTTCTATATATGTTTCAGCTGGGTAGAATCTCCTATCACGTTAGAATCAGCAAGGTTAGCCTGTCACTTTTGTGCGTGGGTTGGACCAACTTTGTACTAAATGAGACAAGGCAAATTCCCTGGTTTTCATTCCTTTGGCCTTGTAGGGAGATGCCAATTACCTCATGAGTGGCAATAATAGTTTATGCTGCTCTACCGACTTTCCAGTGTGAAGGAAGTTTCTGAAACATCTCTCAAATTGGTTTTAATGTTGCTTTAATAAAAAAGATGTACTAAATTTTGTGTACTCATTTTTCAATATTCATAGAGTTGCTTTTGTTCTTCCAGCTCTATGTTAGAAAGGTAGTTTGGGGGTTTTTTAAATGAGTTGATTTTGGACTTGAGGCTCTAAATCACAGTGCAAGTTTTTTCATAACCCAAGTTTCTTGTTAATGGAAGATATGAACTTAGGGTTTTATACTGTTAAATAGATAGTATACCTGACCCTTATATAGGCTAGCACCTATATTCAGGACACACCCCCAGGTAATTTTTTTCCCTTAGACAGCTTTTAATGTGAAACATTTCTTGCTATTGCCAGATAAAAAATTTATCTAATTGTGTGCATGAATGCATTGGTCTGTGTTCTGATGGGAACTTATGATTTCAGGGAACGAGGATCAGTTTTGAGTCTTAACTTTCACAGTATCTCTTCTTCTAATAGAGAACGGAAGACCTGTCCTCCTTCCATATTGGATGCATCCTGCAATTCAGCCTCTTACTGGAAAATTCTACAGCCTTGCAGTGCAGTTTCTCTGCACTAGAATATCCTTTCCTCAGCTGCACCTCTATAATGTGTTCTCTGTTCAACATGTCCAAATAATTTTATACATGTTTGATTTTAAACTTAATTGTCACTGGCACTAAGCACAGATAAGACAATTCAGTTAAGACTTAACAAAGTAGGTCTAAATACGCCAGAGACTTAAATTGGGTTTTTTATTTGGACTTTGTTCTTCAGCATTCAAATGAAGATTTGGATTTTATATCCTCTGCTTGATACAATGCATCTTTCCCTCCCAGGGAAGTTCAGATTAACTTAATTAGACAAAAAACTATATTTTCATGAACATAAAAGTAATTTTGTCCCATTGTTCCAGTCCAAGAATGACATAAAGAAAAAGCCTGTCTACTAGTATTGCTGATTCTACCAGCTATACTATTAGTACAGTCTGATAAATGCAATTATGTCCCTAGGACAAGGGATTGTTATATAGCTTAGCCAGAAGCTAACCCTTTTGCCTTAAAATATGACTAAATAAACTTTATCTTTGTTAGCTGTTTTCACTTCCATTTTCCCTATGTGCAACTATCACCCTTTGTTCCATGAGCAGAGGAAATATGTTCCCATGAGTGTCTGCACTCACAGACACACGGATAGGCACAGGCGCACACATGTGCACACACCTTGCACACACCTTGCACACAGACACATGCACACACGCATGCAAGCACACATGTGTACACATGTACACACATGCACACACACGTAAACACACATGCACAACACACATACATGTAAACACACATGTACACACACCGTGCGCACACACACATACACACACATGTGCACACACACCTTGCGCACACACGCATGTAAACACACATGTACACACACCGTGTGCACACACACACATACACACACACGCACACACACGTGCACACACACCTTGCGTGCACACACATGTACACATGCATGCACACACACGTGAACACGCATGTGCACACACGTGTATGTGCAGACACATGCACACACACGTGCACACACACATGTGCAGACACATGTACACACACCTGTGCACACCTGGGCACACACAGGTGCACATGCATGTGCACACATGTACACACTGGCACACACACACAGGTACACACATACGTGCACACACCCCTCATAACACCAAGAGGAATGTGGAAAGAGGGAGAGACCACGGTACTCCACAGCGATTCCCCAGCACTTCCTGGAGCTGAAGCCGTCTTACTACACTATCTTTCATCTCATCTTCCTTCTTTCTTACTTACAAGTCTCTGTCTATTTATCTATTTGAGGTTGATTGCTTTTAAGCCATTTTAGGAAATTACCTTTTTTTTCTTTTTCAAAAACTGCCTATGGGAGTGTTCCTCTGTCCCAACATGGTTTAAAAGTGGATATTGTTTCCCACCTGTTTTTAACTCTGCAACCCTATTTTAGGGGTCCAGATGTTTCTCTGCAGGAAAATAGTCTCGGAAAGACATTGATTTCCTAATTACTCCGTGCATTTTTTTCAAACTTCTGAACTGGACATGGCAATACTAAAGAATCAGCATGGAGCTGAATTCATTAGAGATATGCTGATATATACTGACTAGGATTGCAAATTGCTGTATTACAACTGAGCAGGAGTTTTAGCCAAAAATTTATTAAAAGGTGTTTTGAAGATCTTTTAAAAAAATATTTTCATTATTTACAGACAGAAGTGTGCTTTATTAGCAAAAGAAAGATAAGTCTAAGGTTGAGATATGAGTTTTAAAAAGGCTATGCTTAGGAGGGGAGAAAACACAAAGAACTTATTCAAGGTGAAAAAACTCAGGCATATGGAGCCATATGGAGGATGGCCTAGATAAGAACAAGAGAAAAATTCAAAGCAATTAGTTGTGAATCTCTGGGAGAATACCATGGATATGAATTTATGAATGTTGCTTGTCTCAATCTCAATTTGAATTCAATTTATCCCTTATCCCCTTCTCTTCCTACTTGCTTTAGTAGTGCAGAATAATAAAAAGAAATAAATCTTCCTACTCTTTTTCTATTTTGAATAGGAATTAATCAAATTGGCTGGTTGTTCTGCATAATACATTTTGTTTTGACTATTTTTGCCAACATATGCAGATTTGATGCATTGTGTGATTACTGTTCCTGCAAATCTCAGATATCTAATCATTTCTTTCCTTACATATAGTGAGACGAGATAAGATTCAACTAAAGCCCTGAGAAAAGTATGTGAACTTGAACATATTTGGTACAATGCTTAAATATTATACATACACGTCCTATACATATGTTACCTGCTTCACTGGAAAAGGGGCCTGAGACTTCTTGTAATGTCAAATTGATGTCAGGGAAACCTTTTGTTGAGCTGAATTTGAGAGAAGTGCCAAAACTAGCCTATAGTTTTTCAAAATATTGTAGTGAAATGATAAATATCTTAAGATTGGAATTTTTCATACTGGCTTAACAAACTCAATTTTGATTGCAAAAAAAAAAAAAAAAACAAAACCCAAAGAAAGCCTATACAGATTTGCATTTAAAAAAATTACATCAGTTTAAATTCATGATCTTTTCAATTTCCTTCATGAGTTTGACAAGCTCTAAATCTAAACACAACAAAAGTCAGGAAAAAGGAAGTGGAACACTGACAGGAAGTGCAGGAGTTCAATTTCCAGGTATCATGAAAACAAACTGGTCTCAAAAATATGCATAACTATACGGTGCTTTCTCAGCCAGTCCCCTCTTACCCTAGGCAATTGTGTTACTTGGTGCCTATCACAGACTAGGTGATCATTTTTACCTCTAATTTTATCTCCATATAAACCTAAATAACTATTTCTACAAACATGTTGAAAGGTTTAAATAGTATCTAAAAATGTTTTGAGGTCCAAGATTACAGATACTAAGGAAGTCCAGAACATTTAGGAGTTGTAATAGTGTTGTATTTATCAGTGTTTTTCTCTTGTACTTTGATCTTCACAGTCGCTTTCCATTTCAAAGCAGTAAAATATTGAACAATTCCCTCTGATGGTGGTTTCTGCATAAGAATTCTCAGTTCTTTCTGAGACACCCTGCATGACAGCCAGCACTGGGAGAAAAAATGGCAGACAGCTGAATTGTGAAGAATCAGAATTGTATAAATGAAATTTAAAATATGACAACTGATTTCCCTATGTGTTCTTTATAAAAACACAGTTAAGCAATATCTTGCATTTCTCCTTACCCAAAATGGGATTTGACCAGGGGTATAAAGCTAAAGGTCTGCTTAATTGCTTGGCTAAGCAAGATATAGCACAATAAAAGAAAATAAAGCTGTACAACAACATGCTTACATTTCCCTTTATATTTATTAGCCTCCATATAAACTTACAGTTTACCAAAGACCTTTTGTTTTTGATTCCCAAACAATGGTTGTGAGGAATTCACTAAAAGACCAAACGTCACTCATTGTTACTACCTGTGTGGCTCCATTAATTTAAATGGACCCACTTACATATGTAAGGTAAGAAGAGTTTGGCCCATAAACTGCTTATGTTCAGTACTTTAAATCCTTTATTTTCCAGGAGTGACTCTGCTAATACACAGAAAAAAGAGAGCTGTATTCAGATCTAATATTTGCATACTATGTAATATATTTGTATATGTTCATTTTTAGCTGTATAGATAGCAAAAATGAAGATGCATGTTGCCATAACAGTGCCAGTACTGGAATATTTCTCCAGCCCACTCCAATGTCTATATTAAAATGCAGAGGAGAAATGTCATAAGTACACTTCTTGAAATAGAATGGCACATCAGTAACAGTGTTTAAAGAGCCTCTGTTCCAAAAATGAAATGTTCATTTCATTTGCACTAAACCTGAGGTGTTGGGTTTTTTTTGGTTTGGTTTTGTTTGGTTTTTTTTGTTAGGAGGGAGGGGAGAGAAGAGGGAATGTTGCCAAGTGAGCGAAGATGGGGATGGTTGCAAAGAAACATTTAGTCGGTAAAACACCATGCTTTCTCATAATGTCATGCATCTCACTCACAATAATTCTTTCTTATTAACTGCTTGGGAACAATTTATTTTCCTCTCAGGCTATGAAGGCAAGTGCAAGTGTAGCAGACTCTGGTTGGAGCTGATAAGCCATCCTATAGAAGCAACACTGCTGGCATGATGAGATTTGTTAAGAGGACAATATCCCATTGGCTCAGACAAACCATGCTGTATATCAAACCTATCAACAATAATATCTGCAAAATAACGCCTTTATGTATCTGCCAACTGCCACAGAAAGCTCTCCGGCATTCCTTTGGAAATGTGATTTGATTTTTTAATTTTTACTTTGTTTGGGCCATTGACGTATACAACAGCTGAGGGTTCACCTAGTCTCACTTATATCTTGCAGTATTTTAAAACCCATCCTTGAAACACAATAAGCAGAAAACTGCACTAAATAACTCAGAAAATGATCAGTCACTGATGAAAAAAAAGAATTCTTTATGATAAAAACATAAACAAAATAAAACAAACAAATTTCCATTGTTAGATTATTAATGTATCACTGTTTAGAGCATTTTAACTGAACTGTATGATCTTAAAAAAGTATAAATAAAGCAAATAAATTTTAACCTCATGATTGAAACTCTATCTCCTTTATCATCATCATTGGCTTTGAAATATTTTTTGTTCTTTTCAAGTGATGCTGTTTGCTGTTTATAAAACTGTTTCAGATGTCATATGTTCAAACACTGCCCTGCTTAGATTTTTTCATATTTAAAGAACATCCTCAAATGCTCCTAATGAAAATTTGTGTTGGTCAAGGTCAGTGAGGAAATACAGTTTTATTTTGGGAAAACTACTATCAAAGACAGTAGAAGTTTGATCATAGGAAGTAAATTTGCATCTCAAAGAGTTATAAAAGAATAAAAATAAAACTTAAAGTTATCTACGACTACAGGCAGAAGCTTACTTTTATGTACTCAGCATTCGCATTCTGGCAGGAAGAATAAAGATCTCATAAAATTTCCAGGACAGTATTTCCTGTTAAATCTGTTGGTAAGTCTCAAGTTGAACAGTTCAATAATTGCCTGAGTGGCAGTGTCATGAACAATGCAGACAGAAATTCTCTCTCCACTCATTTCACTATAAATATTTCTAGATCAGTACTTATCTGAGTGGACTGCTCAGCTTAGATAATAAATGCTGGACTCCCTGAAGACCTTAAATTGTGGAAGAATAAATTCCTTACTGCAAATTTTACTTTTCAGTGTGAGGGACAGCTTTCCTATCTGCAAAAGGGGAACGTGAGTATTTTTGTACTGGAGGGTAGAGAGGGTGGATGTGAGAATTCAAGTATTGGATATAGGAAGACTTCATCTCACTATTCACCAGGAGCACATAAGAGCAACCTGCAGGCAGATGGACAAGCAGATAGGTACCTCCTGTTGCAATGAAAAGTAACTTAATATTTCATTCTTCTTCAGACACAGTTTTCCTGGGGTGGGCTAAAGGTGTCTGTCATGAAAATACCTAAATCCTTATTACAGTACTGCGGCCTCTCTCCAATTCCCAGATGATGTCCCCTGACAAAACTCATCAATCAGAGTGAAGCTGCAACTGCTTGGATCTATGTCAACAGGGCATGAGGAGGTTTGGATGACTGAAGAAGTAGGACTAAACCCACTCCTCAGCTGAAATCCCATGTTGCTGGCACAACTATATCATGTCACCATTCACATATGGAGTATTTGCACTCCTGTTCTTCATCACTGATCACTGTGGAAGTCAGCCACACTGACAAGGGCTCAACTAAACACGGGCTCAGAGACTGTATATGCAAGCTGCTCTTGCCCCCTGTATGGAGAATATATGAATACACACATGCACAGGAGTGGAAGATGGATTAGTTCCAGTAGACAGTCACTGCAACAATTTTCCTAAAAGATAAATACTTTTTTTTTTCTTTTTTTAGTTTAAAAACTGGTAGGCATCTCCATAGTTACAGTTCGCTGTCAGTCTACCTTTATCCTTTTGATGCAAATCCATTCAAACACTGGAAGCACCTCTAGAGCTTTCTTCGTTTTCCTCCAGTTCCATGTAAGCAGGGCTGTTTTATGCGTGGAAGAGCAACAGGCATGCATGCCATTGTCTCAGCCTTGCAGAGCATGAAGATAGCATCTTCCATGGAGCCATGGACCCACAGAACCAAGCAAAATAAAGTCTATTTTTTCCAGTGGTCCCAGACAACAGGTTTTGCCCATCTGCTCAAATGGATGTGATCCATTTAATCATGATGCACAAGGTCTGAGGGTCTCAGCTACAGCCCTATAGTGTGAAAAAGAAAAAAAGAAGAAACAATGCTCCACAAAGTTCAATGGTTGTGCTGCTTGTTCAAAAGCTGTTTTGTCCTGCTTCTCCACAGATATCAACTCTCAACACTTAATTGAGCCTTAGGCAGCTCCACCTCCTCCTACTGAGATCTACTTGTTGGAAACAGCTATTAAGAAGCTTTTAGCTCCCCTCCATATTTGGGCTGTGATCTACCATCCTCTTTACACGGGCCACTTAGAGGGAAGAGGTTTTTTAACTTAATAAATAAATACAGTCTTTTCAAAAAATGAAGCTTAGCTACTAATTAGCACTTTTTGATTAATGCAAGCAATTTATGAAGATTATACTCACAGTGTTCTGTTCAACAAAACACTTAAATTCATGCCAAACTTCAAATTAATCTCTAGTAAAACATCTTAAGAACATAATTTCCTTCCTGTAGCAGAGCTGATACCAAGAAGCAAAAGCAAAACCCCCTCTTTTAAAGGACACTCCACACTACAGAAATACTTGACAGCAAGTAGTTTATGAGCTGATTGAAATTTATCTGTATAAAGAGATAACAAAAATGTTAACTAGTAAAATATTTTTTTAAGTATCCCAGCTTGATACTATTCATTGCACTGTAGTCCAAATTCTCAGCTGCACAAAATAGCACTGAGAGCTGGTCTGGAATACTTGTAGCTGAAATCACATATGGAATTCCTTTCGTAAAAGTATACCTATGCATTTAGCTTCTGAAGAAAATATTATGAATATTCCTGGACCCCAAGGCATGTGTTTTACATTGCTTGCTCTTTTATAGAATGTTTCACACAGTCCACAAAATACAACTCTCCCTCTGAAAAGTACTGCTCCTGAAATCTTAATTTTCACTACTCATCTATAACATCTTTGGCATTTATGCCAGTAAGTAAAAATTCCAAGAAGAGGAAGGCATTGACATCTTCACAACATCACCCAAGCAATGACTCCTGCAGAAGAAATTATATATTTGAGTGTCATGCTCAAGCTGCCCACCTAAATGCATCTCCAGTTAATCCCAAGACCCAAAAAATTGGCGTAGAGCACTGCTAACAGGCATAATGCCACACTGACAGATGGGCATGAGTTAAAGCAGCCAAGAGATGGGATATGATCTCTAATGTTCATTTCAACTGTTGCTTTCCCAGCCAGGAGTATCATATCTGCAGCTTGTTCACAGGGTTTACACCTATGGTTAAGGGCATAAACCAGCACTAGGTCAGCTCTGAGGTATATTAATTCAGAAAACTAATGTCTGTTTTCCCTGGCATGAGACAAGGTTTCAGAGATCTAGTGTTGGCTTTGTCTTTGAGTCTTTATCAATGGGTTCCACTGAATTGTCAGGTAAAACCTATAGCACAATAACTGAGAGTGTGAGAAAGATGTCCAGAAGTATTAGCAACACAAAATTGAGTTTTTAAGCAAATGTTAGCAAATGTTGTTTTAAAGCTCTGAATGAATGGTGCAATGCAAAATTCTTAATATGCCATCAAATCACAGGGAATCACACAGAACCTTTTAGGACCTCTTGAGATCATTTCGTTCAACCCTCCCTGTTTAAGCAGAGTTAGGTAGAGAAGGTAGCCCAGGACCATGTCCAAACATGTCTCCACATCCTGTCTGGGCAAAGTGTTCCAGTGTTTGACCAGACTCACAACAAAAGCCTTTTCTTGTGTTCAGATAGAATTTCACGTTTCTTAATTTTTCCCATTGTTTCTTGTCCTGTTGCTGAGTGTTGTTGAGAAGAGTCTGCCTTCCTTTTTTGCATCGTCTTATATCAGTTATTGTGCACATTGATAATATCCTTGAGCCTTCCCATCCCTAAGCTAAACAGTTCCATCTCCGTCAGCCTTTTTTCACAGTAAAGATGGTCTGGTCCTGTCATCACCTTTGTGGCACTTCACTGGATTCTCTCCAGCATATCCATGTCTCTCTTGTACCCAAGAGACCAGAACAGGGACCAGAGCTTGGTGTGTTTCCTCACCAGTGCTGAGTAGAGGGGAAGAACTGCCTCCTCAGACCAGCCAGCAACACTCCAACAAATGCAGCCCAGGATGCTGCTGGTGCTCTTTGCCATGAGTATGCAGTGCAGGCTCACTGATAGCTTCTTGTCCACCAGGATCCCAAAGTCCTCCTCTGCAGAGCTGCTAACAAGCTGGTGGCCCCAGCACACAATGGTACAAATTCTTCCAGATGCAGAAATTTGCATTTCTCTCTATAGAACTTCAAAACGTTCCTGACAGCCCACTTCTCCAGCCTGTTCAGGTCCCTCCAGATCACTGCACAGCACTCTGCTGTATCATCCACTCATCCCAGATTTGTATTATTTACTAACTTGCTGAGGGTTCACGCTGTTCCATCCTCTACATCAGTGATGAAGGTGTCACACAGCACTGGTCCCAGTACCAATCCCTGTGGTACACCACTAGTGTCTGGCCTCCCTTGGCCTGACCATTCATCCAGGTTTCACATCTAATATCTGCATATTTCTAGTGAAGGTTTTTTTCCTACGTTCGACATAGAAATTTCTATAGCTGGGGATTTTTCTGGCTGCAGTGTATGCATCACCAGAATTTAAGCTTTACTACGGAGTCCAAGCAATGCATAATAACATGGTTGTGCCAAGATGCATGTTTATAGAAATAATTAATTTAATTCCTAGTTTGTAGTTATGCTAATTCTGGTCCTTTTTTTCACATACAATTGTGCCAAAGTAGGTGGTAACTGGGTGTGATTTAACTTTTCATCCACACATGAGAGTAAACCAGAGCAATGAGTTTCATCCCAGAGAATTTGGATTCAGCTGCCAAACAGAAGCGGAAAATTGTGAAATGTGATTTGCTAAAACAATTTCAGTAGAAAAAGATTAATTACATGCTAAATGAAAGGTCTGATGGCTCCCACTAATTAAGTCTCAACCAAAGTGTTATTGTATCTCCCATTAACTTGTCATCTTTCACTTTCAAATTTAAACTGAAGCAGATAATTTATGCGAATTTTAAGAAAATAAGATTTTTTTTTACTAGGTGAATCACATTTTAATTATAAGGATCATATGCACTCAGTAATGCTGCCATACATATCACCAATTTTTAAGTGACCCATAAAAACATGAAATTTAACACTGCTATTCTATGCTTTGGCCATGGGTTGTTTTTCTGGGCATTTTTTTCCTGAAGTTGAATTCATGAATGCTCTCTGAAACAGCACTGTTTGTTTTCAACTCTCTGTAGCTCTGGATCACTAGTTTAATACACTGCACTGCTTTAATAGGAATCCACATGAAAGCAGTAAGCTTCCTTCTGCTGCACTAGACAATAGAGTTGCTAAACATTAACAATGCCCCCTGGGAAGGCAAGGAAAACACATTCCTAAACTCTTTTAAGTCAGAGCAAAATTGTAACATTCTCTGTATTTGAAGGCAGAATAACATCAAGAAAAACTGTTGGAAAGGGACTTGTCAGATACCAAACAAAAAATGCAAGTTATTGGGATAAGAAAAAAGTTTTATTTCTATTTCTTACAATTTCAAAGTAAATAGCTCCACAGGGATAAGAAAAGAAGCAACTTTTAAGTAGCAGAAGACCCTGTATCTGTCAAGTGAGTGTGTTTCTTTTTTTACATTATACTCTGTAACCCGTTTGTATATGCAGTCTTATAAATACATTGATTTGTCAAATTGTATCTATCAAAGGAGTCAAAATATTCTTCCATATAGGTTTATAAAATAATAGCACATTGTAGAGTTATAGTATTTCTTAAATGTAGCAAAACTGACTTTTCAGTATTTTTTTCTGTGATACATTTTACTGAATGAACAGCTCTTAATATTAGAGGAAAGCCTTACAAAAGACAAAGCTGCAAGAGAAGTCATAGATTCCCATAACCTTTTGTCCATCTTTAAGCTTTCAACCTTCTATTTCTTTTTTTTTCCTCAGATGAAATGAAATATATCAAACCCAGTCCAGTTTCTGCCTTTTAAAATACCGAAGGTGAAATACGGGGAAGCTGTAGATAATGTGGTAAGCAAAAAAAAAGGCTCTGTGAGAAGGGAATCTTTGTTCTGTATCAGCCATTGCCAGAACAATGACACGGCTGTTCAAAAAGAGCAGTGAGAGACTACATTTTCCTTTTAAATATAAGGGACAATAAGGTCTACAAAAGTATATGTGTGATATGTAGATCTGCAGTGAAAAAGGTGTTGTAACAGATGCATGGGTGACGATGGTTATGGTGATAGAACAAAGGCAGAATATTGCTCAAGGATACACATATCAGTGTTGATTGATTAGACAGTACCAAAAAATACTTAGAAATTACATCTAAGGATAAAACACCATGGATATTTTGCTAAACAGTTAGCAATATTTAAATCACTGGCTAGATTTTTGCTAAGATCAACTCTTCCGTGTTTGGCCACTACACTCACATTCATTCCCTGTCTCAAAGAATCTCCATTACTATAGAAGACTTCCTATACGAATCAGGGCATTTGCTGCAGCCCCTTTCTCACTGCTGGTCATTCACATTCACTGCTTTTAGATACTGTCCTGTTCTCCATCATGCTCTTCAATGAACAAGGGGCCCAATTACCATCATAAGACCCTATCTAAAGACACTTATCTAAACTCTCTTCATTATTCCAGCTAAGCTGGGTTCTGCTTTTTTGGCTATGTGTGGATTTGCATAGATTTCCTATCACTTCTTATTAGAACTTTGTCTCCCCATATTGACTTAGCAGGCAAAAAAAATCAAGTCCCTTTATTTTCATGTACTTACCTGTACTTCTCTTCCTTAGCAAAATGACCAAGTCCTGTTCATATGAAATACCTGGCCTGGCACAATTGGAATAGTGTCTTTCTCAGTATTTAAATAGAGCTGTAATTTTACGCAGGCAGAGATGATAAGAATTGTAGTTCTTTATCCATGCCTAAACTTCCTTCCTCACCGATTTTTATTAGTCATTAATAGTAATTAATAGTAAATTATCAGTATTGAAAATGGGACTTATGATCATATATTTAGGCTTGTCCATAATTTGACAACCAGCCATCAAACAAAAGAGAAAAGATTCCTTGCCTTTGCAGCCTTTTTTTGACCCAAACATACACAACCCTGTCAAATACATCACTTTATTACAAGCCTCTATATTATTTTTTGTATGTCACAAGTCATTGCAGGGAACTTTACTACCGGTTTCTAAAAATGATATGATAATATGTGCATATTCTGGTTATACTTACTATTCTCAAGTAATTACTGAATTTAAACATCTTCTGCTGGAATTTAGATTAATTACTGATATGACATATTGCCTGTCTAGGATGAACCACTCAATGTGAAAGGACCTCACAGAATGGCTGTTATTGAGCATAAACAAGAATGAAACACCTTCCCAGTTCTTCCTTTTTATCCTCCCTTTTTCAAAACTGGGTCTATAGGAACTTCTTTTTGAAAAGTCCTCTGCTTTATTTTCAAACCACCAAAAGGCATAAAATCAATGTATAGAGAGTTTGTGTTGCTTCTCCCTCTTTGTGTTTAATACTCTGGTGGAATTGTGTGGAATGATACCAGAAGTTTTGTTGTTTGAACACCCCTGATGCCTCTTGGAATCTGTCAAAATTCAGTTCCTCAACATGAACCTCAACCAATGGTTGATCACCCTTACTGAGTTCTTCATTACAGCACTAATCAAAATACCACATCAACTATTTATAACAGCTTTCTGTGTAAATGTGTATTCTATTCATGTGATAATTCTATTTTTCTCCTTTATCAAGCTTTGTTATTTTTAACAGTCTTGCCTCCATACAGTGGCATCCTCGAAGAAAGACCTTACCTTATTAGTATTTCTGCTCCATCTGCTTTACCATGTTAGGCAAATATTGTCGTTTGCATTGTTCTATCAGTCTCTTGGCATTTGTTTTATCTTGATCATACTCCTCAGCAGGAATCTGACTCCCATCCTGAACACATGCTGTTCTTACACTGCTGGCAGACAGTGTTCATAATTAACCTTTTTGCCATTCAGTTTTGCCCACAAAAACGGCTTCAGAAGGCATTTACTCTGCTTTCTTTTACACTTGCCCAGAGCACAGAAATCACAGCCTGGGTCTCTCTGTTGACCTTCTCACGCAGTGGAGAAGGTCAACACAGAGTTGACCTTCTCACCAGCCACACTGGAATAAACCAGAGTTCCATCCATCAGCCTGATCACAGAGTAAGAAAGTTACATGGGCTTCATGAGGGATCCAGAATCCAGGCAATGCCTAGTGTGAGATTTATCCCTCTTTCTATTTTCACATTTTAAGCACCAAAGCAGCTGAGTAATTTTTGACCAATTGTAACTTCCACAGGTATATTTGTATTTAACTACAGTGCAGCTTAGCGTAGACAATAAACCCTTCATCTACTCAGACACAGACCTATTAAGTGACACACTTTTCTGCTCTTCCCCAATATTTCCACATAATTAGATTCTGGAACTAAGGATGTGACATGGCTTTCCCTAAACAGAATGTGATCTTCACATGGATATTAAAGCAGCACAGTTCTGCTGACGTCACTTATGTCAGCTGAGAATCTGCCCACTGATTTTTTATTGAGATATGAGTATAATCAGTGCCATTAATATCTTGCCAGAAGGCATTAAACCTTCTTTTACAGTTTATTCTTTTTGTAATTTTTTTCAATTGTCTTTGCTGCTGATTGGAAGAGGATGTTTGCATTACTGATTTCAATAAGGCTTAGTGGAAAAAGGATGAAAAAACCAGGCTCACATGCGGACATGCTTCTGAATTTATAGTGTTTGGTTCATCTGGGAGGGTGAATTGGTGCATAATTTGGGATAATTTTCTGAGCCATTTTGTGCCATTCATAATTTTACTATCAGATAAAATAGTTCAATATAAAAGTCGAAAGCCTCATGCTCTTCTCCACTCATTTAACAGGCAAAAGAAGGAAAATGGAGAAAAAAATCCAAGTGAAAAAAGTTGTTTTAAAAACCAGGCTATTATTCAATAAACAAGACAACAGATTAACATTATCAAAGCACAATTATTGCAGAGCAACTCAAAGATGCTGCTGAGTAAGAAACAGTTTTATGGAGAGAGTTGTGTTCTGTGTTGTTCTGCAGTCCCCTGGTCTTAGTTCTTCCCTTTTTCCTTCCTTCCTCTAATCTGACTTTCCGTCCGTAGAGGATGGATAAGCCCCCCATTGCTTCTTTTGTTTTTTCTCTACTTTTCCTCTTCTTCCATCTAGAATTCAATTTATCTTTATTACATTATCCGTTTTCAAGTGTAAGCACTTTTTTAATGCCTACTTTGTAGCAGGATAGTGTCATTTGCAGTCTCGAACAAATGAGGTTGCAGTTGCACTACATGGGTATTGTGTGAAGTAGGAAACCGAAGATGACAAGCCCTAAGAGCAAGATAGGAAATACTGCAGGCTTTCATAGAATCTGCTGCCCTCTAAAGAGGTAAAATAGCTGAAATTACTGAGTTGGTATAAAAACAAGGTCTTGAGCATGCATATTTCCCTTCCCACATCCTACAGCACCCGTGCTTAGAAAACACAGGACACATTTGTAATGAAGAGATAAACAATGTTCCTACTAAAAAGGTCACCAGTTTCAATCAGTTTGACTCTGGCTCTCCCAAATTTCATCCATGACATGCAGACTGCCAGCCAGAATCAGGAAACATTTTTTCCCTACTGAAGACTGTATATAGTAATATCCAGCACTAACCACTAGGTACCTTGTTAAAGTAGTAGCGAAAGCAATGTGCTAGCTAGTCCACTTCTTGAGGAATGCTGGGAATTCCTGAGGTAGGCAGTGAGCGAATACAACCTTCACTAGTATTTAATTAATTTCTCAGTTTGGTGAAATGGGGCAAAAGGTCAACAAGTCAGCTGTACTACCTTTGATGGATGCAAAGGATGACACATAGGACACTTACATTATTTCATGATTAATAGGTTCCTTCCCAGTCAGTGTGGTGCTGTGTGTGTCCAGCTCTGAAAGTAGAGAAAATGTACATCACCTCTGGGTACAGCTGAATTTTACTCCCAGCAGCATCCTGGCAGTCGGACGTTGGATGAATTCTGTCAAAACATGTTTTCACAGAGATGTAGTGGGACTCAGAAGAAAGAAAGATTGTTGAGTATTATCAGTAGAGGCTCACTGAGAAAGCAGCTACCTAGACACCAGCCAAATAAAAAATAAACTCTGTATAAAATGTCCAACTATTTTTATAGCCTAGCTCAAAATGAGAAAAACAATGAAAGCTGGAGCTTAAACTGCCACTTCATCTTTAATTTATATTTTTCTCTGTCTTTCCCTAGAGGTTTGCAGAACAGTAAAGGAATGGAATAAACTAATGATGTGGCATGAAAATAGGACCAGCATTTTCTCGAAAAAACCCCAAACCTCAAAAAACCCACATGGCATTTTAAAAAATAAAAAGACCGTATTTACTAACTTAAAGGTATTTCACTGAGGCATTGAGATTGCTGGGGCTCTTTGCTCAAGGATGTAACGGTGGGGTCTTCAGTATATTTTCAATGTCATTGTAAATTAAGTGAGAGACATATCCATTGAATTATCTCAGATGTTTACAATGTAAATTTGTCTAAGATTTTTTAAAAATCATATGCACAAATATATATGACACAATAAATGACACCTGCCTAATTCAGCTTCTGAGTGCTCTGCTACGAACACTGTGTCTCTCTCCTTTGATTTAATGGAAATTAGTTTCAGTGGCATACAATGAAGTGGAGACACCAGGTTCTTTCTTAAATTGGGGAAAATATGAGTCCCGTTACCTTTACATTTTATGAGTTGGTTGCTCTTTAGTGTTTGGCAAGACAAATAGAGTTACATACTGTGAGTGACTCAGAACAGAACTTCACTATCAATCACCTGCCTGACTCTGCACAAATTCTGTAGGGCATTCAGGACATTTTGCTGCCTATGAATATTTCAGACAAGATGAATCCCTAACAGCTTCCTGATGGATTAATACTGGAAAGCAGGATTTTTTCTTGTTTTATAGCAGTTTGTCAAAATACTATTGCCACTACAGCTCTGCAGTAGCACATCTCTTTAAATGAAGAAACTAACCCAGGGGAGTTCCACTGACTCCCTTTATCACAAGTAATTTGGAAGAAATTATATTCAATATATTAATATTGTATGAACTGCAACAGCAGAAAATGGAGAATTATTGCTCCATTGTTATGGAGTTTGTTTTAGCTTCTAAGCCTTTAATATGGCACTAATGAAAGTGAACTACAGCGGAGGCTTTAATAAAGACACATCCCAGCCAGAGTCATCCAAAGGTGCAGGTGTGGGCCTGGGTCTGTTGTAAACCTCCAAAGCTTCCCTGGTGCTATGGAAGGAGAGTCTCTAACGCCAACAAAACTGTGGCTCTTGACTGTCTTTTCATAATGACAAGCCATTTCTCACTGCCAGAAACTCTGGAAAGGGACTATTCTATATAGAGAGATGACTCTGATAACTCCAACACACATGCTCATTATTCCACCTAGGATATTATGGAGAATTGCTCTGTGAACACATTTACCTGCCCAAAGACCTCCAGTCACTACTGCAAACAAGGCCTCCAAAATGTTTAAAATGCCTCTTCAATAGTGATCTTATGATAGGAACTTACCTTATTTTTATTTTTTTATTGACATCTTTTTATTTGTGCACTAAGATGACAGCTTTATTTTAAATACACATTGATTCTGTTCCTCCATGTATCCTTAAGAGACTTTTACAAAACTAGCAGAATAGATTTTGTTCTGATTTGTGATTCTTTTCTCACATTAGGGAAATCAGAAGCACCTAGTAAGGGCACCAATTTTGTCAAAATGCAATTTCATTTGCATTAGTTTAATTTAATTACTTATATATCTAAGTGTATAGAAGGCATCTGTTAGTAAAGTGTCTATTTTTCTAATCAACCTACAATAAAGTACAGTTATCATAAGTCACACATATGAAATCATGATAAAGTCAACAGAGGATTTGCCATAATGTCCACCTTCAACTAACCTTTAATTCTATACTCTTACTACAGAAATTTCCTCTTGATTTTAATGCATCCCCAGCCTTAATCTGTGCTTCCACCTCCTGTTAAACAGCTGCTACATGCCAATCCAAGGGCAGCTGCGTTTCGATTCATGTGAAAAAATTCTTTTATCTCCCATGACTACTTTTCCAAGTTGTTTTAAGGATTAATTAAATTTTGCGGAAGGCCTTAAGATATTTGCATGCCAGCAAAGTGTTATTAATTGCAACCTCATACCAAAAACATATATCTTCAGACTTGCACAAGTCTCAAATAAAGTCATATATGCCCAAGCATTCTTGAACTTTGAAATATTCACAAAAGATACAAAATTTGGAGGTCAGGCGAACTTTCAGTCAAACATGCGGCTTTGCAGAATGGAAAGAAAATACACCAACTTTTCTCATTTCAGACTTTGTCAAACGACAGAATATTTTTCTTTATTAGCAGAAATATTAAACATGATCTGACTAATATCACTGTAGTACATCTGTTGTTGTAATGGATATGAATTTGCCAAGCTATTCTCTCATTTTGTTGCAGTAAGAATAAAAAGCCCAGCCCATTAACAAGAACAGGGTAAATGATCTCACTTCATCATTTTCAAAGGGACTGATGGAATATGAAATGAGTTTCATGGTAGTAAAGCATCACAGTATTACAGAATTGTTTGAAATTACATAGATAAATGGACAGACAGACAGCTGCAAACCAGTCTCTTGAATATTTGTATATATACATATTTATATATGTCTGCACATATATACAGAAGCACATTGACATATGCATTTTATTTTTATATTTTTAATACAGAAATAAGAGAGTATTGTTTAAGTTTTATTATTTATACTTGTGACACTGCATATGTCCTTACCACACACATGCTCATCCTGTGACAAATCAGGTTGGTGTAAGGGTTGTTTTCATCTGCTGAGGATCTGGCACTGCATGTGTGCATGTATGCATGTATTTATGTGTTTATATAGATATAAATATAGATATAGATGTATAGAGATGCATCTATAGCTACATGTATCAACATAAAAAGAAATACGGACTGACAGTAGTTTAGGTTCTCTTTTTCCATTAGAAAGTATTCTATGCCCCTTTTATGTCTTCTACCTCCTTTGATGCAACATGCAAATATCAAGAAAGCGAAGAGAAAATCCTTGGGAAAGAAAAAAAGAAAAGGAGATTGTTTTGAAATAACATTAATCTTTATCTGGGTTTATTTATTTATTTATTGAACATGATTAAAGTCACAGTTTGCCCTGAAATGGCTGGATTCCTCATAAAACTTAAGGCCATCTTCCCAATAAATGTTCTAGAACTGGTCTCCCCATGACATGCTATACCAGCGATGCCATGAACTGCTGGAGGTTGTGCAGTGTTTCCAGACAGAAACCCAGGCTCATTATCCTTTCAGAAAAATTTGTCTTTTGTTTAGATTTTAAGTGATAAAAGGTGCATGTTAAGGTTCTGGGCATCCTAACATATTCCTTACAAAGATACAGTGAAATACTAACTTTCCCTTGGCACACGGTTGAAATGCTGAAACACAGCCCAAATGGGTCACAGTTTTCAAGCTCACAGCCAAATGAGGAAAAATAGGATTGGGGAGTGCTTTGAAGTCTTTCATTTTAGAAAACTAAAAAATAACGCTTTAAGCTCTGCTATAAACAACGGAGGGTTAGTTTTCAAAATCACAGTTTCATGTTTAAGAAGTGCTAAGTGTGCACTTTCTGCTTCTTTATGTAAAAACCTAATGATGGCTTAATCAATTTTATATTATTTTTACATAATACTTTGTCTTTCTTCCATGCACCACTTGCTCATGAAAGGAAGGGGAATGAGGCTTACACAAGCAGCTAAGTATCTTAGTGCATCCCAATTTCCACTAACATGATTTTGCAACCTAAATAATTTTTTAATATTTTTCCCCATAGTCTTACATGTTCCACAGCATAAATGCCTCCCACATCATGACTTTCTCCTGGCTCCTTGTCCCTCAGGGAGCAGCTGGCCCTTGCTGTGCCCTGGCAAAAGGGTATTTATTGATAGCTGTGAAACTGGGATGGATGCCTCTGGCAAAATCCATGCTGAGCTATAAAGGTCATCAAAGAAGTATTACATTCAGATTCTCTTATTTGATAATCAATCAAAAATACTTGTATTTGAGCAATAAAAGTATTTTACAGTTAAATCTGTTGTCTTCGTTCAACTCAGATTCCCATGGATCTCAATGAAACATGGGAATGTTCAAGAAACATGGCCAAAAAAAGGAAAGGACAAAGAGTGTTATTAATAACAAATTATAATCAACACTTTAACGTAAAAATAAGAAACTCAGTAAACACCTTCAGACTGATAGAAAATAATGTTAATATTTTAGACATATATATCAATTTTCAAGATGCAGACTATAATCAACCAGGTGTAAATGCGAAATGATACCTTATTTCCCAAGAATCCTAGCTATTCATTGCAACATATTTCATGCCATGTTACATATTTTCTAATATTTTGTAAAATAAATGCATGAATACATATCCCAAGTTGTAGTGTTGAAGGTGTGAAATCATTCCTCTACTCACACGTGGTTCTGTTTGTTGGGGATTTATAACACCCTGAATCTTAGCTAGGAAAAAATTGCTGCAGTTGAATATATTGTTGTCAAAGTAATTCTTCAACTAAAGTTGAAGTAATCCATACAGAACAAGAATAAAATAAGAATAGATTTTTTACAAAATCTACCATGTAAAAGAAACAATTATTTTTTCAATACTGTTTTAGGGATTCAATGGATTTTAAAGAAGCCCTTGTTTTAGGCACTAAACATGGTAGTGTGTTTCAGTTCTCATAGCCTCTGAGCCTCCTTCACATTGTAGTTATCACAAATTCTCTATAATAACAAGATTATTTTGTTTACAGAACCACAATATTGCAAAACATTTGCATCACTAATGTAATTAAGTACTTGTGCACATGCTAATGTGTTCTACCTAATCTTAGGTTTGCAAATTCTCAGTTCTGTGTAAGGGATAGAATTATAATTTTTTCCTTTTAGTAAATGCTTCAGGGTTTAATGACAAAAATTAACTGGATAGCATTAGTATATTCCAAGAGACAAAGAAAACTATGCTGCAGGAAATTATCCTGCCACAAACAAAAAATTTTCACATGTAAATTTTATGTGACTAATGCTAAGTATGCTTTGAGCTTTTAAACAATTAAAATGTTGTGCTATGTTCAACTATCATTTCATGCCCCAAACCCAGATAAAGAGAATAACTGCTGATTAAATGGTCCTAATCCAAAACTGACTGATGTCACTGGAAACCTTGTACTTATCTGGCATCCTATGAAAGTGCAAGGAGCTCTCTAAATGCATAGGCTAAAATGTAACTCCATTTTAAATGTTCTTTTGAGACTAGGTGCTGTCTGTTAAAGCAAATTACTTACAGTCATCTGTGCTACACCCTAAGGTGGAATACCTACTCATTGTTATATTAAAAGCTCATGATTCCTAAATAGATCTTTCATTAATTACTGCCTAAGAAAACAATTGGCCTGAGCCAGAGAAAATGCAGATTAATTATCACTGCTCAGTCACTCGTAGGACTGGATCCTCAATCTCAATATGGCTGTGTAATACACTGCTAATGAGGCTTCATTAGAAAACACCCCCTCCCAGTCTTAATAATTTCTTTTATCATTTTGTTACAAAATAAAACCCTGTTTCTTTGGTTTTGAGAGTGAGTGTTTTCCATGATTTTACCTACAAAAATCCTAAATCTCCATCTTATTTCTACACATTTATTTACATGTAATGTTTAAAATAGCTGTCATTTACCATTATTAAGAATAAATTGATTACTTGGCCATATCTTCTTTGTCTCATAACCAAGAATTTCCAGAGTGGAAACAGCAGTCATACAACTAAAACATGATAAACATATCAGTAAAAAGTAGCAGGAACAAGTCTCAACTATTCCGTTATGGTCAAGCTCTAATCCATGCAAGGAGTGAAGAAACAGGATTTAAAGGACAATAAACACAACTTCAGGTTTAACAACCTAACCAGAAATATGTCCCAGCTAAACTCCTTCCCCAGTGCTTAGCCTAGCTGGGCTGGAGATCAAGTGATTGGGTTTACATCTCTTCAAGATGCTCACAGTATCTGAGTAGCCAGAAGGTGATTTGGAAATCCTATCTTCTCATGGACTTACAGTCTTTTATTCATGAAGTTACAGTGACAATGACTGCCACATTTACTGTTTCTGAAGAATTTTAGTGCCAGGTCCTAGGCAAGGGAGCTCCTAATGATTAAATGCTTCTGAAGATGAAAAGGTAATCTAACAGTTAGATTTAGAGATTAAATATTAAAAAGCCATATTCATAAGAATTTTTGAAGATTCTCAGTGTCCTGAACATAACATTGATCTTTCATTAGCTGCTGGAAGTGAACACTTTGTGAACAGTTTTTTATCCTGGCATGTTTGCTTGCTTTTGGTGTAAAGCCTTGAATCCACATTCAGATGTCATTCATGAACAAGGATAGTCTCCTAATTACTGAATACTCATTACCTGAATCTATTTTCTTGGGGTTAAAATGGTACCTATTTCAAGTGTAAAACCTCTATCACTTTAGTTGAGCAATTGGCCAAATTTCTAGAATGAATATTAGCATTGTACATGACTGAACTGTGTTGAGTTTATTACTAAATATTTTAATTTCCAGAGACTGCTAAAGCAATAGATCATAACATCACTGCTCACTATTAGAAAAGAGGACTACTCAATTGCTTAATAAGCGACTAACAGCAGAAAGGGCGATAAATCCTGCTGCACACTGGAGTGTCTTTACTTTCAAACACTTGGCTTTATAACCTCAGCATTGTTGTCTTAGCATCTTTTTTTTTCCTCCTGTAGAGTTTTATAATGAAGATTCTTACTGAGTATTTAGAGCTTGTCATATCCACTTAGAGCATACTTCGGTATACTTCAGGCCACATTGAAGCTATATTCATCACGCTCTAGAAGTGGAAGACAAGCACTTAAGATTCAGTAAAGGCAGAGCATTATAAAACTGCCACTTTTAAGAAGTGCATATGAAAGGAAAAGATTTCAATGCAATTTATATATTATTCAAAGCTGCTCTAATGAAATATATATCTATTCTTATTACCTTAATTTAAATTAAAACATACATATCACAAAATTATTTAATATTGAAGTAGAAAAATAACTTTCAAATAAGACACCAAAAATATACTACTACACCAACATCAGCATTTCACTGTTCCAATTCCCCATGTATTGACGTTAATAAAGAGTAGATTTGTGTACATAAAATAAAGTTCAATGTTTCTTTAATTTTTCTGATGCATGCAGTTAACAATCAGTGCCAAATTAAGATAAGCTTCCAGACTGTTTTTTTCCATTGACTGCTGGAAAACAAGTTCCACCGTTATCTTTTACTGCTTTTCACTATTCACCACAGCAGCAATTTTCCTACTTGTATCTTCACAAAAGCCATATCAGAGAAAAAGTCATGAAAATTTACGTTTCCGAAATGAAACTCGAGTGCCCACTCTATATTTGCTCTCCTCCCCCCCTCCTGTTCTCATTTACGCTCTTCTCCATCACGCATGATTTTAGCAACCCAGCAAATGTGATCTCCCCTCTTCAGGTTTCTGCCACAGCCCTTGGAAAAGCGAAATTTTGTCCTCGTGCAGAATGGAAAAGGTCTCTAACTGCAGCAGACAGAGAAAACCAGCAGGTTCAAACTGGAACTTGGGCAAGGAGAGAGCAACGTAGAGAAGGAGAAAGGCTGCGCAGGAAGGCACTTTCACAGACACAGAGCAGATGTGCACGCACTGAGCGTGGATGGTGTGGGCTGACCCTACACCAAGCCTAGGCATGTACATGAGCAGCAACACAATGGCTGTTAAAAATGACAAATCCCAGGAATTAATGTTGTTCGCTTGTATATTTTTTGAGAGCAGGAATGTGCTAAAGAAACTAAGAGCATTTGCTTTGCACCTACGTTTTTAAGTATGGTTTTCATTATTCACTGCAGCTTGAAGTCCCTGTGTCAGCCACTTAGGGTTGTCTCTGCCTTTTGGAGCAAAGAAAAAGCAATGTTAGCTGTAAAAAAACTTTGGTTATTCAGACATCCATGCAGCAGTTGATTTATTTTTAATAGAATTGCTGTACTTTAGGTTTAAATCATATTAATGTAAAAGCATGTTTCCTAGCCCATTAAAGCTTAAATTGTGCAGATTAATATCCTACATCTACTGCTGCTCTATTTTGGAAAGTAACCAAATTGAAAATGCAGTTCAGTCTGAAGCAAACATATTTTTATTATTATCTTTGATAAAACTGGTCTTGTTACAAACAGTATATATTGCCAGTGTAATTCAAGGCAATTGAAACAAATGAGGGTATAGTTATGCCAGATAAAATATAAGACCATTTCATTTCCTCTGTGAAATGTCAAAGTTTATGATTCTGATGTCTAGAATAGAATAGAGTTGAGATAACCACAACCCACACACCAGTTTCATTTGTGGATTGCAGACACTTCTTGATCTGTGCCAATAGATTACAGTAGTATGTTTTTAAAGAGCTCATCATTTATATAAGAAGACAAGAGTTGAAATGAAAATGTGTAGACGAAAACAGCCCTCATAAAGTGAAAGAAGCCCAAGATAGCTGTAAGGTGGCATAACATCTATCAGTGAAATGAAACAGCTGTCTCAGGCAAGACAGATAAAAGCAAATGACTTCAAAGCAGAGGAGGAAAGTCAGGACCAGTCCCGGATTCCTCAATCCAAAGGGATGTCCATAATAGAGAAGGTTTGAGCATTAAACATAGGATTTTAAAACTTCTCCACATCTGGCAGCTGCTGGACAAATATTGGAGTTGATTGTGCATTACAGGGATTCAATATAGTAATTTTTGCCATTCTTTGTGGGTTTCATGTGCATACGATAAATCAGATTTATTAGAGATAATTTTGAATCTTTTTAAAGCATCACTCAATCATATTTCAAAAATTTCTGAAAGTATGTTTTCACCGCAAAGAACCCTCTGTTAAAGACAGAACAATATGAAAAATTATTCATTGACTGCCTCAAACAACATAAGTCATTATGAAAATTTGAAAATTACTGTTGAAATTTGAAATGTTTGAATACTAGAGTTGTAAATATTGGTGTTCCAATTAAATGAAAACTAGAGCCTATTTCCTTAGAGTTTCCCTTGAAATTAAGCAAGGGAACAAGAACTAACGCAGTCTAGCCTGGAAGGAAATATAATTTTTAATACCCTGTAGCTGATCAAGGAAAATATTCCTATTTCTATCATTATGTCATTAGAGTTGATTGGGATGATTAGTTTTGATTGGGCAAAAAATTGCCTAACACCAAAGTTAATTATCTGTTCAGAACGAATAGCAGAAAGAGGTTTAAAATTGTTGTCGGGTGTTGGGTACTGTTTTTACATAAAGTGAAAATTGTGAACTTACAACCACGTTTTATGTTTCTCATTATGTGAAGTCTTGCTTCCCTACATTTGCATGTGAACTTAAATTTCTGACAAAGTTTCGAACACCCAGTGATGAACACCCAGCTATACATCATAGCATGTATATATAAAAGGGAAGGTGCTTGAACGCTCCATAGTGGAAAGAAAGATAGAATTAGAATTGCTGTGCAATGGCCCGGGAGGAGCCTGACTGACTGTCAGAGGTAACAATACAAGTATTTTTTCTGTAAACAGGTCACTAAATCATTGGAGACAGTAGTTAAAGGTGAAAGACTTTGTTTACCCTATTCTATTCTTGCATTTGTGCTGTAGGTGGGTTTTGCTGATTAAATTTGCTCACGAGCTATTCATAAATACAAATGTAATTTGAAATATTCAAGCAGTGTGATATATGCATATAAAGGAAATTTGCTAAAATAATACCAAGAAAAAATCCTTTAAAGACAAGCTTCTGTAGTAGCATAGCCCATTTTGCTAAATACTGCCTCACATATGAAGAAATTATTATTTAAAACAACTGACATAGCAGTAGAAAACGGTGTCTACAAACCAAAGGCCCAGAGCTTATGGTCTAGCACATGCTGGTGCTGTGACATTGCCAGTGAGGTCCAAGGGGCTTCATCTGTGAGACTGGCACCAGACAATTACTGAATTTTTTTCCAATCTCCACCCTTGACTGACTTGATTGGACCTTCACTCATCTGAGGAAGATAGTGATGATGATTATCATTAAAACGCAACTGTTCAAAAAGAGGCAGCAAGAGAGCTCACTGTGAAAGGTTTACTTGAGGCAGTATGTTTCATAGACCAAGCAGCTGCTCTGCCTCCATGCAGCCAGCTTCCAAAAATCCTGTTGGCAACCCTGCTGATGCTCCTCCAGCCTTACCATCTTCTGTGAGGAATACTGTCTCTATCAGACAAAAGACAGTATATTTGCCACCATGTTGTTTGCTAATGTCATTGATATCCTGAAGGACAATTCATTGTTTTAATGTATGATGTAGTGCAATTCATCATGCAGCAAGAACAATGCTAATCCCCCTTCCTGTTTGCATCAGCCATCACTCTCCATCCCCTATTGTATCTGAATTAATCTGAGCTCATTTATATTAATCATGAGTTGTTTGTACAGAAAAAAGCTAGTTGCAAATTGTATGCATAGGTACCATATAGATGAGAAACGGAGAGTATTAGAGAAGATAAAAAGAGGAAATGAAAAGTCTGTTTTAGCTTTTTATGTTTATAGAGCAAATAAAAAGTTTAAGCAAACAGCATATAAACAGATATTACAGAAAAATAATATCCAGGAAATGGAATGTGTAAATGAAGATAAGCTCACTTTAAGGAAATTGAAGAAGAAATTTCAAACTGCCAGAAGACTTAAAATTCCCTTACAATTTGCACTCTTGGAGAACTGCAATACTAATACTCTGTGGTGTTGCAGATATCTTCTCAAAGGTCTCTCAGGTACAGCTCTGTACCAAGTTGAATGTTTTTGCACCGAGATTTACCAATCTCCTCTCCTAAGTATTCAAGCTGACAGCAATTTATTGTCATTTCCATTATTAAGGATTTTTTAGGTTGTGCATCAGCCATGAGGATGAATGCAGCATGCTATTAATTGTAAAGAAAGATTGGCTTTGGCTCCTCAGTTTACAGTTGAGCCTAAATATAAATTATTCTTGCATTTATTTGTTACAAAATGCATATGCCTAATTTTTGTAAAATATTTTTACATCCAAAATAGTAACATTGAAGCTAAGTGTACCATCAGAATTGAACTACATTCTAAAGCAATTCTCTGATTCTTAGCTATCATAATTTTCCATGGACGTAATATGTCACAAACCAACGTATTTTAAAGTTGACAGTACAAAATAACCCTTTTGCTATTTCATATTAATATTTCTCAAAGCACAATACAAAACCAGGGTGTAAAGATGCTATATAATTTAGAATTCAGTGAGTCAGAATTCTTATTTTTCTCTTTAGCTTTTAATATTTATTAATCTGTCTACTTGGATGCAAGCCAAAGATGATTTCCGTATTTCTACTAATGACTAAGAAATTTTCTTTTCTAGTCTAAAGTCTTATAATGGAATAGCTCGTACAGAATAGTTTTAGACAAATACAGGACTAATCTAAACATACAGTTAAGCTACAACCATACTTTTTACATCACCAGTCCTGTTCCAAAGTATGAGTTCCCCCAGCGTATTCATAAAATTCTTTGCGAGGTTAATGTCCATTAGATAATAGATAACTAATGGAGGAATATATCCAGGCAATATTTATCAGAAATCTAGTCTAATATATAGCAGAATATTAGCATTACAAAAATTTCAAGGAAGAGAAGAAAGAAAATGCACTATTTAAGTCATTGGCTGACATTTTGGTTACCAGATCTGGTTACCAATGTTGTCACTTTGAGCACCATGAAGATACCCTAATTCTTTTGGGGGGTTTTTATTCACTGAATGGTCACAAGATACAGCCATTTCAAAGACATTCAAACCTTGATTTTTTACCTGCTAATGTTCAAATATATGAAGCAAGTAAGGTAAGGACTCAGACTGGGTAAACAACCATTCATACTGAAAAATTCCTAGTACTGCAAGGGTTGTATTTTTGTGTCAACTACTTCATGAATTTTTCATTATTCGCTCCTTTGCTTTCGGTGGTTTTTAATACAGAAAGAGAAGAAGAGGCTGCTTCGTTACTGTGGTACATGTGAGGGTGAAGAAATTACGTTGGCAACTGCCCTCAAAGTGAGGCAAATGAGGGTGTTATCACCAACAGTCTGGTTACACGGGACTTCATCTTAGGCTGGAAGTTTCAAGAAAAGAGTAATAAAGGCATTTAAGAAGCAGCTATAGTCGCATCTACAGGTTTCTGGGCATGTCTTACAGTATGTAGCAGTTAAGTCATGCCCTGGACTTTTTCATAAAAACAAAATTTCATAAATGTTCAGGCAAAAAAGGCCTAGTCTGAGAGGGATCAGTATTGGTAGGAATTATTGAACAGACAGGCAAACCATTAGATTTTTACAAGATACAAGAAAGTCTTTAAAGGATTCATCCATCTGAAACAAGATCAGAAAAATATTGCTGAAGACATACTTTTTGAGCTGGATATATGTTCTGCAATATGATTTATGAAATAGGAATTCCATCATCCTCTTTATTGTTCTGCTAGCTAGAAAAAAATACTTTGAAATGGCAGTTTTCTTCTAAAATTAAGATTTATTGAAGAGATAATCAGAAAGATTAAACTTGTCAATGTCTACTGGATGTATGGTCTAAGTAACTCATTTTTCATTTTGCTAAACAATGCTTTAAGCTTATAACAAGTTTTCTAAAAAACACCCTCTTTGAGAGTAACCTTATTTCAGTAACTTTTTTAAGAGAGTAATGAGGCAACCACCAGGTTTTTAAGCCATCAGAAGCAGTCCAAGACTCCTAGGCATTTTTATATTGCTTCTAAAATGATAAGATGAAAACTTTATGCCTTATTCAGTTTTATTTCTAGTTATTCCTTTATTCAATATATGTATGCAAATATATATATAAGAAGCTTTGACAAAATTACGTGTTATATTTCTCAATAGAATGAAATTCTACTGGTATCCCCACTGTTTGATGCATTGTATTAATTAATAAGTCTTGTCACATAGTAGCAGCCCTGAAACACAAGAGGAAAGTAAATTCCTCATTGTAATTAGTGGCAAGGTATTTACATATTTATCTATTTTTTTCCTCTCATCTTCAAATATGTTAGTGCTTTACATTAATTTTTTAGTTTACAACTTGCACATAGCATTTCTGCCTGAATATCAGATAAAAGCTTAAAGGAAGGCTTGGTCTTTTAAAGGAAATTTCTTTTCTCACTTAGCAACCATTCATCATCTAAGCCTAGGGCCTCCTGAAAGCTGCTGCAAAGAAAAGGGTGGATGTTCTGTTTTTTCACTTGCTTTTTGGCTGTCATTTATTTTATTAGCAACACTACAGGGGACCAATTATACCAAGAATAAACAAGATATCTATTTGAGTTTTTCATTATTTGATGGCTGCAGTTCCTTTTCCTTCATTAGAGATTTTCAGCTGAAAACACCCCATGGTTTTGCCTATAAACAGGATTTCGGAAGCATACTTAGAGTAATAGTATTCACTGGTGCAGAATAAATGCAATCATAATGTTAAAATTATTAAAAATGTCTCTGGGCCTGTTTCCGCACAACTGCAAGCTTCAGTGTGAATTTCAGTCTGGTTGCACCTTACCTTTAAAAGAATAATAACAATGCTGCCTTGTTTCAAAAACTTTGCCAGAAAAGAACAGCTTTAGCCAGAGGTCCCCTGCAGAGCATTCGGGAGCTGTACTTGAGTTAAATAATAGCTGTGCCCATGTGTGTAGGTCAATGTTGTCAAATTTACAACCTCTGTCAAAGGCAAGGCCAAGTCTTGGCTTTGTTGGCCCATATGACTTACGACTTACCTTGTATATCCTTATGGCTTACAGTATTTGCCCTGCTATAATAACCTTGGTGAAGAAGAAAATCACACAATGCACTCTGACAAAGAAAGGAGTTTATACCACATCAAGACACTGGCTAGTGATTGGGCATGAAAGTTTAGAGAATGGGCCACAAAAATGAATTAAGTTATCTGTTCCTTTGACACTCCAAACACATGCTGGATGCAATCCTAAGGTTTGCTCTTGCCAGAGCTATTTTTGATGATTATGATTTCAGACACAATTTTCTATTAAAGCCCAAATATTTAATACCATACGGACAAGAACTGAAAATCAGGGCAAATACTCACACATCTATTCACACTAATTAACACTTGCAAGATCTGTGAGAGCCTTTGAGTAAAACCTTTCATTCTTACTTTCATCTTCATTTTTATTTTCCTATTAAGATCTCCTGTCTTTGATGCTTGTATGCTTCCTGAGTAAATTTGTCTCACAGATGCCCCATGTTTCTCCAAGTCTGCGAGAACCTTCCTTGCCTCTATATGCAGAATTATCTCTTTTAGAAGACCAAAAAAACACCAGCCTATTTATCATCTGAGTATGAAAAAGCAATGACAACATTCATATTAAATGTCAATAATAATGTGAGCAGTAGGATAAGTTACTGTCCTTGTTAAATGTAATTTCTTATCCCTCATATGTATTTTATATAGATTATAAATCTTATGGGCATGAATCCTTCCTCTGTCTGAAAAAGGGTAAAGAGTTGCAGCTGCATATTTTGGATAAATGAAGGGCAAGGATAACAGTGACAATGGTGCTGTGCATGTGGTCTGCACATCACATTTCTTGAGTATAACTTGAGAGCTGATGGTTTTCTTATGGTGTGTGTGTAAGACTCAGGTCTCATGCACACACAGTGTTACCAGTGTAGGATGCCAGAATCTGTACTGAAAATTGTGCATGGAATGATGATGGCTTTGAGGTATTTCAGCATATTTAGCTGCTAATTGAGCTCTGCACTTGCTTGAAAATACCTGTTTCTTTCCTAATTGTTATAGACTATTAAAATAATATTTCTTCACAGAAGCTGCAATACAAATAAGATTTTTTTTTCTTTTTGTTAAGAAAAATTCACATTTAATTTGCACAACCTCTACAATCTCTATACTTGACGAAAAGCATGAAGGAGTACAGTGATTCTGTTTCAAATCCATTTGAAATTCAATCCAGCATTGAATGTCACCCAATATCACTTACTATGTTTATGAGTGGGCTTAGGGAGTTAAAAACTATCTGACTGTGGTATTACCACACATTTGTGAAGTCCTCTCTATGGTTACTTATAAGGAGGTTGTAGCAAGGTGGGTGTCTAATTGCGGCTCCAAATTGCACTTTTCCCTGATGTTTTTTTGTTATTTCTGTAAAGAATAAGGAGGCCAGGAGGATAAAAAGCTCTGAGCTGCTGTGAGAATGACATTCTGCAGTCCTTGATCCTGAAAGATTCCACATTGGGTATGTTTTATATTGTACTTAGAAAGGAGACCTTTGTACAAAAAATTAATCATGAAATTTCCTGAACAATGACAACAAAAAATCTCTATTTATAGTTTGGGCACAGACTGCACATTGATATTTTGCTAAAGGAATTAAAATAACCAAAAGATCAATTATTTCTGTAGTACTTTGACATGGAATAGAACACTTGGTAACAATGATCCATCAGAATCCAATAAAGAATATTTTTCTTATGTAGGAACTATTTTTCTCTGACAGAACACTTCAAAATATATCGGTCTGATGCCTCACATATGGCCTCATGATTCAATTACAATCAGGGGTGTCCAGGAATATAGCTAATAGATTATGATCTGTATAGCGCTACACCAATTCCTGAAAGTTGAATGAATGACAAACGACTCCAGGTAAAGGCCCATTGGGGCAGAAGCTCTGTGAAACATCATGCTATCCTCCAGTAAAGCAAATTCCACACAGCAATAGGTTCTTATTACTATTCCTACTTTAAAATCCAAATTTAGTAGACTCTCCCCACTGCTGAGAAGCATTTTGATATGCTTACAGTGCTTGAGAAGTACTGTCATGCTTGATTCAACTTAAACTGTGCCTAAATAAATAAAATCTATCTGGTAATTGATTAAGACATTATTTCTATATCTGCCCATCTTCTCTACTAACATGTAAATCTGTTGATCCACTTTTACAAGACTGAAGACTGGTTTAAGTTTCTACAACGATTAGATTACTACAAGCTTCGTGAAAATTGTCAGCTGGAAGGAGGAGACCCAAAAAAGCATCTCTGATGTACAGGAGACAGGAATTCTGAGAGCAGGAGACAGTTATTGACTGTGGCTGGAATCTGACAGATGGCCGCACAAGCACACATCTAGGACCCTGGTTAGCCACAGCACGTGTTCCTGGTGCATGTCATGAGATGATGGAAAACTTAGGCTCGCTTCTCTTGGAAGAGTTAGGGGACAACATTAAAATCTGCAGGAAATGAGTTGTTAATAATTCTAGAACTCACAAAATAACTTGCTTTTATTGTGTTTATTCATGCATTTGAAAGTCCAAAAATATTAGGGAGTTTTTTTATTTAAACACGAATATTTGTTGCAAGTGTATAGCAAACAAAGGAATTGTTCCTAGAATAAGTGGACTTTAATGGCATAATTTCAGAATCACAGAATAAGTAATTTCTAACAGTAAGTAGAGGATTGTATTAGAGAAAAGAAGATGTTATTTTCCCAGAAACTAATTCTCCATCTCCTTGCCTTACTGTAGAGCTTCTGTAACCTTTCTCACACCTCCTTCTCCCTAGCTCCTTACAACAATCTTAACAGAGAGAGCCAGGCTGATCCTTTTGTTTGACATAAAAATCTTTTGAGATAAATACTGAATTAAAGAAAAAAAGGAAAAAGCTTTTGAGTAGCAAGTTTGTTTGGCTATTATTATTATTATTACTACTATTACTACTCTTACAGCTGCTTCATGCTTTTTAAGAGCTAAATAAATAGTAATACAATTGCTGGGAAGAAAGAATGGCATCCCCTATTTCCCCTATTGCACAGAGTTTTAAAAAATTTTTATACCATTTCTTACGTGGCTTTAATATGGATATGTATGGAACACCTATCTACTCATAAAGTACCAGGAAATTAATTTATATGTTGCAGCTCTACCTTACTTCCTTTCTTCGTTCCAAAATGCTGAGATTGGTGATAAAGCTACCACTGTCTCCCTAATGTGTTCCAGTATGATCATCCTCATGATGAGGGTATCTGACACAACTGCAAAACTTCCAAGGAGTTGCCTGGGATTTAGAGACACTGCTCTCACTGACTTTAACAAGATTAATGAGACTCTACCAGCACACAAAACTTTGAAAATTTAGGTGGAGCCATTAAACATTAATGACTACATTGGTTAAATTCAAGTAAATGAAAATAATTGAAATAATATTACTATAGTGTATCACCAGGATTTTATGACAGTTTTTCAAAAAATAAAGAATAATTCACTGAGGAATTTCACTTTGTCTTTCCTTCAAATATTATTTTTTGATATCTCCTGTCAGCCATGACAAATAATTCCCACAGTAGTACTGTTTACTCTATTGGTGCTGTAGAAATGGATAAGCGTTCTTTTCTTTTCTGTTGTTCATAGAGAATTGCAAATATTTTAGAGCTCTTATAAGCTATTGCTTAAGTGTTTGTCATTGTGGTATTATAGTCAGTTCCAGAATTTATTTATTTATTTATTTATTTGTTTATTTACACACACACACATATATCTTGAACTTTGAGGAGATAGAAAAATAATAAAGGAAAAATTAAAGTTGGTGAATTTGTTCTAAAAATGAAATATTTGTCAATGTTACAATGCATTATAGGGTGGGGTTGGGAAAATTGGTGGAGAAAGAGTACAGATTTTTTAATGATTGGAAATAATGACAAAAAGAACAAATTGAGGTGAAAAGCCACAGTGTACAAATATCGAAAAATAAATGTCAGCCTTTACTATGATAACTGAGAGAAGAGAGGACCAGAGCCAATAGGAAGTCTGGAATCAGAGATTTTGTATGCAGGGCAATAGGAATTCTGCAGTGAGATCATACATCTGACTGCAACATGGAATGAGCTAAAGTGGACCCCAACACAGAGCCAGCAAAGGAAGAATAAAAACAGAGTGTCTATCTTCTTTTCTGCTCTTCTCTGCCTGCTCTTGTCCCTAACATCTCTCTCTAACAGCCATCTGTGGCTACTTCCTGAGAAACCTGTAGCTATCTGCTAGAAGTCTTCAGAAATGGAGAACAGGAAATCTGTGATTCCTCAGAGGAAGAGGGATAGATATGGCACTGAGGAAAACTTTAATACAGGAGAAGACCATGACTGCTGTGTTGTTGTTTACTCAGATGCTCTGCTCTCTGCTGAAAGCATCATGAGCTCCAAAGTGTTGCTCCTCCAAAAAGTTTTGCATAGAAGAGGACTGACTTGTCTGGGATAACAAAGCAATCCAAGCAAACAGTTTCCTGTGCCACTAAATGGCCGCACCGAGAATTTCACATGTAAAATAGTTGGGAGAGATTGAAGTCAAACTAAATTTTCCTGGTCGACTGCTCAGACATCTGAAAGCAGAAAAAACCCTGAATGTTACATTACCCAAATAAATCCTTTATCCTTCGTTTTCTGAGCTTTCCTAGGAAGACATCTTATTAACACCAGTTTTCAAAATTGCTGTAGCGTGTGACAGATAAAATGCTTAAAAGTCCATGTCTTGCAATGATAGGCAGTTAGAGAAGACAGTTTTGGGTGAGCAGCAAGAATGAGTTTCAACCATTTTAATGTTTCCATACTCAATAACCATGTTCCTTAACATGCAATTCACCAGAAACCTGTACAAATACTTGGAGCACTGCTGATTTGTTGGTGGGATTTATAGAGTGAATGATGGGATTCACACACTACATTGTGCTTCATGGCAAAAGACATTTTTTGTCAAATGGTTTCGTTAAATTTGTAGTTGGAACTAGCTGGAGAGTAGCTACCTTCAAGGGTTTGACCCTGTGAAAACATACCCAAGCAAATAACTTGCTTATTGACCAAAGGGTGCACATTTTGCTTACAGAGAGGCTAGTTATATAAGTGAAGCTGTGCATGTTGTTTTGCATGTATTAAATTGGATCTCATCAGTGTATCTCAGTTATTTCTCTCTTCATGCAATATATTTAATATTCTTGAACAGTATTACTGGTTATACAAACCAAAGAAAAAGCCACTCTACAAAATGAAGGTCTCCACATATATTCTTGTAACTCATGTAATTTTCAAGTAGCTGACTTCCCTTCCCCACTTCTGTATTTGTCATTTAAATAAGTAAACAAACTAAGAAACAGAAAGCGTTGCTTCTGGACTTCATTTTTCAGCAATTTTTCATCTTCTCACAAGAGTGCTGATGTAGTTTGGTAAAAGTTTTGGTTAAAAGGTGCTCTAATTGGTGCAGACGGATAGCCACAAAACCATCAGTTTAGCTCCACAGCCACCACTAAGGAGAGGAGTTTATTCATAAACCATAGTGTTTCCTCATGAGTTAGCTTCATTCTGACGCTTATTTCCATTTGTACTCATTTTGCTTCTCACTGACTAAATTATTTCCCAAATCACCTTTTTTTCCCCCTCATCATTCCATATAGTTAAGCACTACTACAAAATTGGTTTGGCTCAATTTACACGGTAAATGCAGTAAAATGTGTTACCCCAGAAGTACATGCCTCAGAATGTGACAACCTGAAAACATATAATTTTCTATGTTAAAGTGGGTTGAAAAACTGTGAAATGTTTCTTTTTTTTCATTCGTGCTAGGCAGCTAAATTTGCTCTATTCCTAGTCTGCCATGGTCAGTTCTTAAAGTAATTTATAAGCATTTAGCTCCCAGTAAGAGAAATGCTTCATATTGTACAAGTTAGGCTTTTAAGTTAAAAGTTGCCCATCTTGGCCTAATTAGGTGGTTATTCAAAATGTTCTCAGAACAAGTCAAACTGGTGAAATTGCTTCGAAAACAAAGCAATAATGCTTTAATTTGGTCAGAAAAGTAGGTGAAACCTGTAACTTCACTATAGACTTTAATACAAGCCACGAAGTAAAATTCCCAATGTTTCAGTGCAAGTCAGCTTACTTGAGTTAAGCAAATCCATTTAAAATGAATCATTATTACAGTTCTTTTGATAGTGTAAGTGCATCTAAGATGCTGGAGGCCATCAGGCTCATCACCCCATTTTTAGGCTACCCATTCTCAGTCCTTCTCTGCTTCATGCCGGAAGGATGTGCGTGCTGCCACTTGGTTTTAAACTGCAAGACAAGAGCTTTTTAGGGCTTTAAAGCACCTTCAAACCTTTAATGCACTTCCCAGCAGTCTTACTCCTCTAGATGTGTGTTAGGCTTATCAAAAGAAAGGTTTGAGTGTATCTGGGCAGTGTGGGCATCTGGTGTGGCTGGCAGGGAAATGAAATTGCACTGAGACAAAACCAAGATGCAGAAGGATAGAAAGTTGTGCTATCCCAAGTATGAAAAATAAAAAATAAAAAAAATATTCTTATTAAGGAGTTAGCAACTTGGTTTACTTAATGTCATCCTATTCCTTCAGACAAATTTCTACTGGACAATTTCTTCAGATAATTTTCTATCTGTTTCTAGAATAGAGGCTCACATGAACCTCACATGATACCTGCATGTATCCAGGGCCTCAAATGTTGCATACACAGTGTATTCATTGATGGCAATTTATGTGTATATATTTTTCACATTGCAGTCTAAATAGGAAGTTAACAGAATGCATTTGCCATTTTCATAAATGCTATTCCTAATATCAGAAGCGAAATTAATGAAGTGAATTCCTTTCACTGATTGGATTGACCTTGGAGATATTTAGTAGACTTGCAAGCTTCAAAATTTTAAGGTCAGTAATGTTTTATTGAGCCACACTAAACTGTGTGGACACAGAACTGAACAGTGCTAAAGCATACACACAAAAACTGACCCAGACAGATACGGTTCACAGGACACTCATATAGTCATGTAATAATTAACAGTAAGTTCTGGAGACCAGAAAGAACCAAAATTATTGAGTTCCTTAATAAATTGACTTACAGTAATTGGTTACAGTTTAGTGCAACAACTATCAAAAAAAGAGCACAATTACTTTTAGTATCTAACAATTTTGGTTTGAATCACAGTTAAAACAACACATTTCTGACAATTTTGTACTTTTGTGTGCTAATATTACCTTATTTTCTGTTTTGCCTTATGCATGGTATAAAATAGAGTGCTTTAAAATACCAAAATAAATTGTCAGAAGTCTAACTTTTACATTCTCTTAAATTAATCAGGAAGAAGTATACCTAAAAGCACCACTTAATTATAATTCAATATATGACTCCTTGGTGCTTCACTTAAAGGAGTAAAAACTCACCATGCAGCTTTCAGTTTTTCCATTTTTCTCACAAAGAGAAAGAGTCATTGAACAAAAATTTATTGCACTTTTCCCCACCTTGACAGCCACTGGAGATGGAAAGCAAGCCTTGAGCCTGGCCAGGTATCCAACAGCTCTGCTTATCATGCAGTTTTCTCCTCAGTTCCCCCTTCCAACAGTGGATAAGGGCAAAGACTATCTGAATGCAATTACAATTTTTGGGATGTCTTACAGTGACTTTGGTTTTATGTACCTTGTTTAAGGTACATAACTCTAGTGGAAAAATAATCAACTTCCTATTTCTGTTGGACCCTTGACAAATGATTCTCAGCTTTTCCCACAATTTATTAGCTACTCTTGTTTATACTTAGGAAATGGTACAGACACTACAACAAATGTTTTGAACCTTTTTCTTGATCAGGAGACTTTTTTACAATTTCATATTCAAGGACTATGTGTTTTTCACATTTTCTGCTATAGTAACTGGGCTTCTCTGTAATATAACAATGCAGTTCTGGTTATTGCCTGAAAATTTTGTACTCAACAAGACATAATAGTTTACGTTTTCCTCACAAAAGGTGGTGCTTGGGATGGGAAATAATGCAACACTAGAAAAGGAAGTCTGTATGAACTTCGTACAGGACTTAGCATTATGTAGGGTTGATGCTGAGCATAACCTTCATGCAAAAGTGCTCTTCAGAGTCCCAGTTTCCTAAATTGAACCTCTTTTTATTCCTCTGCAGGTCTGGAAACCTTTTTCAATGTCTAGACTATCAGCTGGATTTTTGTTGTCCAAAAATTACAAAACTACTTAAAACCAAGTACAAAATAATATAATACTCATTTCTTCCTTCCCCCTCCCCCCACTTCCTTTCACTACACTTGCCCCTATATATAATCGATTTAATGTGTCTTTCCTACTCTTTTTATTCCCAGGATGTCTACAGTGCTGAGTTTAGGTTTGAGGTAATTTTAAAAATGTTTATCAGTTCCGATGTTAAAAATAAATTGGACTAACTCGGTGTTTTCATCTGTCAGAGTTCAAAAGTGAGAATTATAACCATCCATGCTGGGAACCAGAGATTTGGTGAACCCTAAGCTTTTCTTCAGGCAGAGGAAGCTACACTCATGCTTGTCAAGGAGATTAACGAGAAATCTGATTGAGTCTGGAAGACTATTGCTGCAGTGGATTACAAGTTTGATCTTCTCTTTTTTCAGGGATAAACAACCTCAAGGGCTAGGACACTGGCACAGAGAAGCAGATAATATCACTGGCTGTGAAGAAAAAGTGTGGCCATATGGCAGGCCCAATAAATGAAAGCAAATGAAACTGAGGCAATCCATTCAACAAAAGTACGGATGTGTGTTGTTGTACAAAATTGTCACTTTTATTTTTGTATTTGTAGATTAACATGCATTCTTTCTCCAGCTCCTTCCTATCTTATTTATTCAGACTGTATACTCTTTTGGAAAGGTCAATCTAGTACTAGGACTATGCATTGGATCCTGGAGCTGTCATAGTGCAAATGTTTAAAATTGAGTCTTTGAATAATCAGATTGAATAAACACAGGGATAAAGATTTATAGCTGCTGGTGGAGCCTGGAATTTCTAAAACTGCATAGTGCACTACATAAAAAGGAGGGAAATTAAGGAGAATTAAGCAGCTAACAAAAAAGACATGCCCTCTAACTCTTTGATCTCAAGGACCACAAGTGTATTCAAAGAACACTTACCAACTAAAAAAATCATACAAAAAATTGAGATTGTCAGAACTGGACATTTCCCTCTAGGCTGCATATGTTACTCTTTCTTAAACAGGTCTTATTCGTGAATATAAAAACAAACAAAACCCCCATCAACCAAACAACAACAAAAGATAATGATAAAAAAGTAGGATTTCAAAGTTCTCATTTGTAATATTTATTGTACCCAAAAGCTATTGCAAGATAAAACATCACACATATGTTTAAATATACTATATATATATACTTACTTGCAAGAATAGGGCTATCCTAGAACAACCAGTAAGTAAAGTAAGCCACAGTGACACCCAACAGCATTAATTTCAGTGATAGCACATCTGCACTAAAAGCAGCTTTCTCACTTCTCAGTGTATGCTTTCTGAGTAAGATCAAGAAAGGATTCTGATGGTTTTAACTCTATCCTAAAGCAAGATGATCACTAAATCAGATAAACTATTAATCTGTTTAAAGCTTGTTACTCCAGTTTTGCCAAGGCTGAGATGCTTTGCAGCAAAAAAAGCAGCCAGGACTCTTCCTGCCAAGAATCAGACATCTCATGCATGTTTCATAAATATATTTCTCCACTGAAAACACAAGGATTAGGCAAACACTAGTTCAGTTTGCAAAAGCTTCCACTAATGATTTTTAAATAACTCCAAAAGAAATCTTGGCCCCATTTAAAGCAATATGAAATTTTACCTCTAATTTTTAGCCATGATACAAATTTTATATTTTATATGTCATCCCAGTGCACTGAATATGATGATGCTTATTTTTGCTACACTTGTTAAACTCCTAAACACCTAGATAGATGGATTTTTACTATTAAGTAAAATCTTCTTAAAATTTGAATAGATAAAACCACACTTACACCTGCATTGCCAGATCATAGAAAATACTCACTTTAAGAAACTAAGATTTCATATTTAAGCTTTGCCATTTATCAAATAACATGATATCACCATACTCCAAACTTTTGTGTGAAATAGGTCAATTCTCAAGTAAGCACCTTTTATAGCAAGATGAAAAACATTTCAACAGAATAGCAACATAGTATTTAAAAGAATGTTGATAAAGAGTCTTCCTTTACTTAGAAGATCATAAACTTTATGCAAGAATGGAGAAATAATAAAGAATACCATCAAGAATTGTTTTTCAAGTATGCTGGAATACCAACATGGAATATTAAAACATGCTAAGAAACAGGCTTATTGCCTGATGTGCTTTATGAGCGTAACCACTGCCATTGCACCTTGCACACCTCACACAACTGGGAACTCAGTGGAGAGACGATAAAGAGAAGTTTTTCTTTCCAGGCAATACAATGGCAAGAGAGCTGCTCACAAACAGCCACTGGGTGACTGCAGCATCCTCTGCTGCTCTAATGATGCACAGATGTAGGTGCAGCTGGAAGGGCTTGAAGGGCTGGCGCAGCGCTCGGTGGACCACTTCCAGCCCCAGCAACACAGAGCTCAGCCGAAAATCCTGCCTTCTGCTTCCCCAACACGAGTGACTCTCCTTTAAGAACTGATATCCCTACAGAGATCTAGCTGCGAAAGGACACACCATGCTCATGAAGGAGAGAAGACCATATGCCATTGAACTATCATAGGATAGGTAAGCTGTGTAGTTCCTGCGTGAATGTCACAATATTAATGTGGAACACATCACCTGATGTGCAAATATTTAAAAATATTCCATGCGTGTGTACTAGGTCTATTTATAAGGCATGTGCTGTGTGTACACTTCAGTAGAAAGTATTTTATAATCACAGCTGTACAAAAAATCACTTACTTGTAAAGTATGTTCTTTGTCCTGTTTGCATTTCATAGTTTGCAAGCACAAAAACAATTCCCATAGTTCTTTTCGCATGAAATTATCTAAATCCCTCAGTCTTGCTCTTTAAAATCCTTAAGTATGTCCCAGCCCACATGAATTCACAAGACAGAGGGCAGGGCTGCACTGCAGTAATTGAGATGGCTCTCAGCAAGCTGGTATGGGCACCTTCAGCCACGGTCTTACAGCAGTGTGAGATACCTCTGCTAGCTTGAACAGATGCCGTGTGCTATGGACATGTGGCTGGACTGCTACTAGTGTGAAAAAACAGGCTTGTTTGCCCAAAGTCGCACTGCTGTGGGGCACAGGATTTTGCTGAACAAGTGTCCTTAAGGCTTGGGGTGTACTTGAAGCAAGCCCTATGGTCTTCTGTCTGCATTAGCCAGAACATCCAATACACCTCTCACTGGAAATCAGAAGTTAATTTTTCTTCTCTGTTGGAAGTTACATGCATTAATTAGTCCTAAGAAAATTAATATAGTCAAGATTGCTTAAAAAAAGCAAGGTCTATTTGGCTTAGGAAACGGAGATAAAATGCAAAGTAGTATGCATTCTGCAGAATTAAAGTCACTGAGTCAAAAAATTGTGTGACAACAGAGCTTGCTAAAGTTAAATGTATTTGTGTGCATGTATAAAATAGTAAATATATGAAGTAGCTCTGAGTCCTCTCTGACACCTTGGATTTGTGAAGCAGCTTTTATGAATCACCTCTACCTATCATGGTGTACGGAAAACCACGCTATGAGAAGCCAGTGTCCATAAAGGAGACAGAGGAGCCCTGCAACTTTATTTGGGTAAAGGGAGGGAGTCCACTGGGGCACACACCCACGGGGTTTTCTCTCTCAAGATTTTGGAGGACACAGCCTCCTTTTATCCTAAACTCCCGGCTGCATGTTGCCATCTTCCTTTCCCCATTGCCTGAGGTACTAGGGAGGTACAGCCTTCCCGAAACGGCCTACCACATATCCCGCCTTGAACCTGTCATTTTACCCCAAAGTTCAGAAACTCAGGCTTCTGCAGACCCACTTGTCTGTCTCAGGAGTCAGGCTGCCTGGGCTCTGTAACCAACCTGCTGCTTGGAAATGGAGACATTAAGATGCATTTCAAAGATGTTAACATCATACCCTCACCCACGGAATTGTTTGCAAAGACATTAGCACACATCTTCCCCGTCAATGGTTTAACTGCAGCCACAACCAAGTCCCACACATCTGCTCTCTCATTTTCCCTGGGGATGGGATCGGGGAGAGAATCAGAAGAGTAAAAATGAGAAAACTCATGGGTTGAGATACAGACAGCTCAATAGGTAGAACAGAAGTCACAAACACAGAATTCATTCACTGCTTCTTTGGGCAGGTAGGTATTCAACCATCCCAGGAAAGCAGGGCTCCATCATGCCTAGCAATTACTTGGGAAGACTAACACAATCACACCAAATGGCCCACTCTTTCTGCTTCTTCCCAAGCTTTACATGCTAGCTATGATGCCATATGATGTGGAATATCACTTTGGTCAGTTCAGATCAGCCAGCCCAGCTGTGTCCCCTCCCAACTCCCAGTGCATTCCCAGCTCGCTGGTGGGATGAGGAGCAGAAAAAGCTTTGACTTTGCACAAACCCTGCTCAGCCACAGCTAAAACATCCCTGTTACCAACATTGTTCCCAGCACAGATCCAAAACACAGCTTCATACTAGTTACAATGAAGAAAATTGAATCCCGCCAAACACTACTGAAAATCCAGTCCTAAAGGGACACATTGATCTCATTGTAGAGTAATCACAAAATTTCATTTGACTACAGTGACATGAAAATATCATGGGCATTCCTTCTTCACAGAACCTAAAATAGTCAATAGACTTTTAATACAAAGCCTACTGTAGCTGATGGGAACTCTCTTAATTTCCACGGGTACCTTGTACAATAATGCAAAATCTGGTTTGAAGCAAGTAAACACCATATGTGTCCCTTCTGGATCTGCAGAGATCTCTACTTGGTATTAACAGTGTTTCAGTAGAAAATAAAACAATACACAATACAAATACCTTTGTGTCCTTTACAGTTGCTTTTTCAAGTTGAATATTTACTATATTCTTTCTGTATGTGGCACTAAAGCTATTTGGCTTTATGCTGCCAAATAACATATTCTAAAATCTTGAAAGTGGTAACAATATTTTGTCTATTTAAGGCACAGCGATCTTGTTCTGCTCGGGATATGAGATCGCTTCTGTTTCAGGCTTCCATCAGATCATCCATTGTGTTGGTAAGCATTTTGGTGTCAAGTGAGGTTTCTATTGCAAATTCTAAAAAGTTTTACTTGGATCACTTTTCTGCTTACTTAGAAATCTGGTGACACAGCTGTAATGAGATGTTGATGGGGAAAGGTGCTATTTCTTTTTAACACAAAAGTAGCCAGTGATTCCAGAATGTCAGGAAATAGCATAGCTTCACAGAAGGAAAGCTCCTGACAAGAGGAAGATATATGAGTGAAGCAGATTTCTCAGGCTAGTAAGCAGAAACCCTGGCTATCTAGCTGAGGAAAGGATGAGAGAATAAAGACTGAAGACAAGAAAAATGGACACCTTAAGCAACATACCTATACACATTTATATACTGCTGTCACTGAGCTTTTTTCATTTTCAATAAATGCAACATACAAACAAACAAAAAAAAATCCATCCAATTTTCTATGTCAGAATTCATGTACCAAAACATTTTCCTGTGACAATAATTTGTAATGGAGGAATTCATTATACTTCCACTGCGCATTTTACATCCTTTGCTTTCCTATGCCTGAGTGAGTAGGCTGCTTGTTTCTGTCTCTCCATTCTCCTTGCTTTGGATGTAACAAATCTCTCTTTCTGGGGTCTCCAAAAGCTCATTCTTCTTTCACATAAAAGCTCTCTGTAATGACTGAGAAACAGTAAAATACATCCAAATAGAATTTCAGATACACTTCTGGACTGTTTATTTTGTATTTGATGTGCACATAGGTAGATAATGGAATATTAAGCTTCATTCAGAGGAGCTCCATTGTTTCTGAAGCATAATGTTTAAGCTCCATGAGCCGGTAAATGCATCTACATGACTCATTTGACGGCTGGGGCAAGCACCTACACTTAGGATTAGGAGGTGTACTGCTATGTACAATATAAATCATGTCTACTGCCTGACCACTGCATACTGTGCTCTGTGGTGGAAATAGTTATTTGGCAAAATACTCTAAATTTGAGGACCTCATTTTGCCCATGGCTCTCTATACATTATCAGCCCAAGCACAGGTTAATTAATTGTAGTATTTGTAAAAACTCAACTAATCTTTGCTCCAGCTACCAGGCCAGCTGGGAAAGATTTGCTTTGATATGGGAAACTGGTAAGGTTTGAGTCATCTTTTTTATCTTCACTCAGTAAACACTGCACGGCAGTCTAGACCACTTTTAAGTACACAGTTGTTGTAGTCTAGGCCATTAGTCAACTCCTGACCTTATTTCCCCTCTGCCAGGGATTGACAAAAGCAAACGATTGCCAGGGACCTGGATAAAAAGCAGGTCAGGTGGTGGTTTTTCATGATCCATCCATCCATCCATGAAAAAGAGTTCTTTCATATTTAGGTGTTGTGCCTCCAGCATAAAACAGCTCCTGGAAATGTTTTCTCTCCCTGTTTTGGGGAGAGTCATATCCAGCTGCCTACTTTGCTACACTTCATTACAGGAAAAGTGACAGGGTTCCTGCTCCGATGTTTTGAGTAAAGATATGCTGAAAAACTCTTTCTGGTGATTCAGGTGTTTAATTTTCATACATAAAAATAAAATTAGATTTAAGATGGAAGATCTTCTGAAACCCTTTTCCAGTTTTAAAGTGTAAGACAAGTTTTGTTCAGAAACAATAACAGGGTGAGACATAAAATACTACGAGCTTAAACTAATATAAATGGTTATTGAGAATTCAGTCATTAAGAGAAAGCATAAATTAAAACACATATATTTCAGACACAGTTCATATGTTTATTCTACACTTTTTTAATGTTTTAGAAACTGTGCTGTTATGAAGCAATGCAGAAGGAAAGAATGCTATTTTCAAAATTAACCATAACATTGTTTTTATTTTTATTTCACACTGCGGCACCAATACAAACTTGTCATTAGTAATCTAAATTCAGAAGACAGTGCACCAGACGTTCTTCTTCAGTTATGCTGCTACTGCTTTTCTATTTTGTGCAGTAATTTAAACCCATTGGAATATCATGCTTTTTGTCTTTACTCTCAGCCTAATTCTCACTGCATCCTAATAGGCCAAGCAGTCATGGCAGGTGTAACAAACAGCTTCTGCATTGCCAAATACATGCAGAAATTGAAGGACATAAACTAAGAAAGCTCCTGCACTAAATCCAAGAACTTACTGTAATTGATGTAAAACCTGATGCAGCTCCATCTGCCTATTCCATCACATGTCTGTTACTCTTTTTTTTTCCTCCTGGAATACTTCCTGAACTTACCTGGGCTTTTATAAAGGGGTAGGAGAGAGATCATTTTCACATGAAAAAAAAAGCTTCAATGATCCCTGGTCATTTTAAGCACATTATCTTTATTGCTGGGCTGAATTTTCCTCCCCTAAGCTTCCAAAAAAGCTAGGAAGTTAAATTTGTTTGACACAACATGGAGATAAGAACATCTGAAGCAAATTATCCCCTTAACAGTCTAACAAAATCCCAGACTATCATGAAGTGTAAGTGGAACTAGAGCAGGAAGTTTGAAACTGGGATGAAATTCCCCTTTCTTCGTGTTCATAATGAGTTCTGCTATCTTCCTGCTCTCAGTGTAGGGAAAGAAAAAAAAAGCTATCAGTACTGAGGAAATCTTATTAGATTCAACCCTATTTTTAAACAGCTAGGATCAAAATCTTCATTCAGACACACTGGTGCCACTCCATTAAATTCCAGCAGTGGCACCACTGGTAGAAAAAGAATGGCACTCAGATTTTTCACCATTAAGTAATCTGTTTTCATTACCTTCTCAGCAGTTTGTTTCATTTGCCTGCAGTAGAGAAACTAAAATTAGAAAACATTTCATGTTCATAGTTAGTTTGCTTCCAGTGTGAAAAAAACAAGTCTATAAATTTGTCTATTGGATTATGGCTTGTTCAGTTCTCTTGTAAAGTTGCCTTTACATTATAGTGATGAACTGTAAATGGTGTAGTGCATTATTTTGTCCAAAGTAATTCAAATTAATGACCCTAGAAATATTATTTTAGGTGACTGTTATAAAGCATTGGCAATACCCATGAATATTACCAGCAGAATTTCTTTTCTTCTTTGTAATGTATGCATTGCCATGTGTTAATAAACTATTTTCTGATCATCTTCAGGACTTGCTGTCTCTTGCAGGAGTTCCACTTGCCAGTCTTGTGTCAATTCTAGTAGCAAATGAGTGTCAGGTTAATGCTGACAGCAAACTGTCAAAAGTTTGAATGCATTTTTCTTGCCTTTACTTGCATACTCATGTTCACGTTTCACATTACCTAAAGCATTACTGATTCAGACTGAAAGCAGAAAAAAAATTAACAAGTGTGGTCATCTCTAAGGTTCTTCACCTTGTAACTGTGAGAATAATGTTAGCTTATAATATCTAAAAATTATTTTATGTTTCATTTACAAGAAACTTTCAAAAAGGAGAAAAAAATGCAAGTGATCTTTCAGGTTCAGATAAATGTTACTCTGGACACTAAAAATGGATTTGCTTCTCAAGAATGGAAGAGGTGTGTATTTTCTTGCACTGTACTGGTTCATGTCATCCTATTAAGAGTGTTAAGTCTTGCCAACGACAGATAGTAACACTTTGAAATTACTGAAAAAAAAACCCCAACAAAATTTCTTCCAAACCACACAGCGCCAGAATTAGCACAGATTTGGAAAATACGCCATCATAGCAGTGTCCAGAGACATTCTTAATAAGCTTAAAGATCAGAGGAGGAGATGAAACGTTTTGAACTTCACAGCAGCTTCTCATGACTAAGTACTGATGTCAAGACCACTTCTAAGGAAAAGTGGATGGATCACAACAGCGTGAAGTCAACCAACTTCTGGATTTCAAAAGAGAGGACTGAAGAGTAAGTTTTCTATTAAGTAATAGCAAAAAACCCTACTCTGACAATGACGCTAGTGAACACCTATTTTCTGTAGTGGTCACAGACCTGTTGTACTTCACTTTGTCCTAAAGGAACGGTCCTCTATCTTGTCCAGTTGCTTCCTTAGTAAGGCTGGCCAGACAGTAGAAACAGTAAATTTCTCTGCACTTGTGCATCTCTAATTGTTTTTCAATAACTCGTTCAAAACACATTTTTAAAATTCCTGCAATAACTTCTCAATCTTTCTTCATGACAAAGTATTACAAGCAAATCAGCATTAAACATACATTTCCTTATTTTAAAGGTCATTCAATAGGCACACCCCAAACTAAATTTAAAGGTAAAGCAGAGCTTGAAAACAGATCTGAAATGTATTTCCTCAGATGACATTTGGCTATAAATCCCACCAAAAATTTAAATTATTCTTTTGATATCAGGCGCACTCTTCCAATTTCTTAGAGGCAGCTAGATATTTTACACACACAAGGAGCTTTCCTTACTGCAGGCAAATAACAATTTTTTCAACATACTGCATGGAGTATGTGTTCATGGGCCAGAACTACAAAAATCTGTAAATCTTTATACCCTAGACAGGCAGAATTAATCTCAGATTTAATCACCCTGATGCATATCAGGACCACTGATAAGGAGGCACAGAATAACTGTTAACAGAAATCTGACAGTGACAGGCACAATGCTGTACTGCAAAAATGAGATGAATCTTCTGTATTGTGGCTCATGAAAACGGCATGAAGACCAGGTCCACACTGACCATTCCAAAAAAATCTGCCACATACTGAAATTGAGCAGCTATAGCCATCTCAGTCAAAACCTAAGACAGCAGAGTATCAGTCTCTTTCAGATAACACAACATCTGCTCAAGCAAAATGACAAGCCACGGCGTTAATGAAGGATTTCACTTTTCCTACTAATGATGGGATTTCATCATTTCATAAAAGTTAATAGCAAAAGATAAATATAAGAAGATGGAATCCTAAGAATCTAAACTGCAGTATTTTCTTCATGCTGTCTTCAGGGAATACCATCTTTGGCTTAATGGAGAAAGAGGTACATGATGATTTTAAGGGAGAAGCTTTAAAGGTCCTTGAATATTTTAATACAGATAGAATATTGCCAAGCTACAAAACTGCTCCTAACAGTACTCTACAAAAATGCAAAAAAAATACACTGAGAGAGAGATAAAGGAAAAAAAGAAATTATTATATTTATTACTTTTAAGTTTGGCAAGTAATGGCGACTATTGTCCACTACATTTACCATAGGACAGAAGTATATCTCTAAAAGAAGAAGGAGCAAGTGTCCCCTCAGGATAATGATTTTCAGAATAACTAAACTTAGAAGACTTTTAGTTTTGTGTATTTTTAGGAGCAAGTAGGCTGCAATGAGGAAAGACAAGTAACATTGAATGAATTGCCTTTTGTTTTCTAGTCAATCTGTATTTAAAGCTTTAAATAGCTTAAGAAATATATTTGAAATATGTGTTTATTTGAAGTGCCTTTATTAAGAAAACATGAGCTTATCCTTTCATCAGCTGTGCACAAAAGGAGTAACCTTGTCGCACCAAAGAATTGGGTTTACTTCCTGGATATTAGTCTTTCTTAATATCCAGAGAAATCTGTATTTCATGACACATAATCCAAACGAACTGCCAAGTAGCAAGTTATAAAACACACTTCCCATTTTTACACTACATACTTTTAAAACTGAAGGAAGTATTGCAACAGAATGTTTTGTTTGGATCCAGATAGCAATCAAGTCCCCAAGGACACCTATAGGCTTTGCGCACCACTGTAATCATGTCTCTTGTAACACACACTTCCTTATTCAGACTTCGTAAGGTCCTCTCAAACAGGTAAACTGAGTGAATCCACCATTTCAGTACATAATCTGATTATCTGATAATTCAGTACATAAAAGATAATCCAGAACTGCTACCAAATAAACTACATCAACTTACCTACAAGATTTTTCCATATGAAATACGAAGTCTTTGCAAATATCTATTATTTTGCAATTACCATAGAGTAGTTTTTCTTCTCTAATAAAAGTTCTTGCTGCTTGATTGGACTTTATTACTTGTAATAGTTGCTATAGTTATCTACATTCTTGGAGTCTTCTTTAAGCAAGTGTATCAAGATAGGAACAGCTGTACTCTGTCAGACAGTCCAGAATTAATATCCCTTATCCAAGGAAATGCCAGATGTTCACAGTAAAGCACGAAGAATCTACCATAACTTACAGATTTGCAAAGATATTTTCTTTTAGCCTTCCCATGGCAACTCAGCCAAGTACTAAATTATAAGGTTTTGCCCTTTCTAAAAGGTATTTTTTGTTTTTACATGAATAGCTAATAATTATTTCCCAAAATCTGTATGCTCTTCTGCTATGTGCTTCCCTTCCTTAAAACTGTGATCCACAGGAACTCTTGAGACTGTTTGTAGAATTTTATTTTTTAAATATTGAAACTTGTCTTCCTGTTTATTAAAAACACCTGCTTGACTTGAAAAGAAAAAACGAAAGAAAAGAAACAAAACCTTTTGGAGAGCTCAGTCTGTTTTCTTTCCTTCCCTCCAGCAATATATGGCAACATCTGCTGCCTCCCTGATGGATAATGACTTGTTGGCATTGACTATTCTGCAACCAAAACTTCTTAAAGTGGCAAGTAGATAAATTCAGGTGCAATTAAAAAAATATACATGCACACACATAAATATGTGCTTTCAAATTCTTGAAGTTTGGTATAACTGCATATACCTGCAGTTATCTTTCTGAGATCAACACACTGAGCACAAAGCCCGTCACAACAATTCTGCTTTCCTGTTGAGGAAACATGAACTGGCTTTTGCTTACTGACAAACCATACAGCAGAAACTGTTAACAGGAGGATACTGACATTTTGCAAAATGAAAGAGCAGACACTTCAAGTTCTGAACATTTATTAAGCCTCATCAAAACAGTTTCAAACACATGACCGAGTGCTGCGTGAGGCAAGTTTGATTATTTCCTGGATGATTAAGCATGACACTTGTGCGGACGGCTTCCGGAAGACCTTTCTGTGCAGCTTATGGACATGTTCTTAGAAGTCAGGACGGTCCTTTTTCAGTCTACTGTAGTCCACATTAACTGAGTAGAACTACGAAAGAGAAGGGAAAAAATATTAGTTAAAAAACTTGACTACACATTTTCCATGGTATTTACTAAAAATACGCGTAATTTGAACTCACGTCAGGAAACTGAAATCATATTTTGAGTCTGTGAACTGGACACTAATAAATAAAAATTTTTGATGAGCAGTAACTTTTTAATATTTATTCTACACCCAGTAATAGAAGCTCTGCATTTTAAATGAGGCAGTGTTCGTGTCTTCCACTAGAGAAAACCCACAGTGTCTCTTCTTAACCCACAGAGTCAGAAGACCATTCAGAGGATCTTTTTACAGTACTGCTGAGTTTATCCATTTCACTAAAAATCTATGGCTCCTGCATAGTGAAGCAAGAGCCACCTTGTCAAGTGGCACAAAGCACAGTGTCTGGTAACAGGAAGTATCACAAAGGAACATTCAGAGCAGTGCTGCAAAAGCCAAGCTTGGTTTAAGTAGCTGCATCTAGAACTGCAAAGGATGACAAGGAGGAATGAAAGCAAGAACAGATCCTCTCACATGCTCAGTTTATACTATTGTAATTGGATCCTATTACAAGGAATCAAGAACAACCGAAAAAGTGACTGAGGACAATGAGTTTACAGACTAACTACATATTCTGGCATCCCAGCCTGACTTGACATCAAGCATGTGATAATACAGTTTTTCTTAAAAAAACAAAAACACATAACTTATTAGCTTGATTTTTTTAGTTATACCAAATTTTTAATTTTTTTAAACTTTATCAAAAAACCAAACTGCCTACAGCACATTCAAGTTACAGCTTTCTGTGCAACGCCTACAGTAATGATCAGATCTTCAACTCTTTTCTTTTTAAAAGACTGAGGAAGTTAGTATGACAAAAAGAAGATTCCAATAGAAAAAAATCAAAAGCTAAGATTCATTATACAAGAAGTTTTTACTAAAGAGTCATCCTCAAACTAGAGTATATGTCCTTTTTATTTCCCACAGTGCAGATTTGGAGAAAAAATGTCCCCAGTGATACACACACCCAAATATGGCAAACCCTGAGGCCGTGTTTGCATGTTAAGGCAGAAGGTGGAATGCTACACAAGTCATACACTCTTTAAAAGAATCCGTGCTGTGCACTACGCTGAATTTGCCTAGTTTAGATATTTACAAACCAGCAACATTCCAGAATTGGCAATGAAAACAAAGGATTATGTTCTTCCTGGGCTTTTAAGGGAACTGTAACCTCTTTTATTTTGGAAGTGTGGGGTTTTTCTGCTTATTTCAATGATTGGAATAGTAGTATATGGTACCAAACAAGACACTAGCTTTGAAAACATACCAGGTTTGCTTTCTGTGTATTATTACTACACATATTTTTTCATATTATTTTTATACATATTTCATATTTATTTGAGAATAATCTTAAAATATTCTTAACAGTAATCTAAAATGGCACTTCTGTAAAAATGATTAAAACATGATTTGTGTGCAGAGAATGGCAATGAAAACGGTGAAGGATACAGAGAGTAAGTCATATGAGGAGTGTCTGTGGGAGCTAGTGTTGTTCAGCCTAGAGGAAAGGAGGCTCCAGGGAGGCCTTATGACTTTCTACAACTCCCTGAAAGGAGGGTGCAGCCAGGTGGAAGTTGGCCTCTTCTCCCAGGCAACCAGTGCCAGGATGAGAGGACACAGCCTCAAGCTGCATCAGGAGAGGTTTAGGTTGGACATCTGGAAGAATTTCTTTACTGGAAGGATTGTCAAACATTGAAACGGACTGCCCTGGGTACAGGTGCAGTCACCATCCCTGGAAGTATACAACAAACGACTGGACATAGCACTTAGTGCGTTGACCTAGTTGACAACATGGTGTTTGGCCAAAGGTTGAACTCAATAATCTTGGAAGTCTTTTCCAACATAAATGATTCTACAATTTTAGGATTTCTGTAAACTACCAAATGTTTTAGACATCTTTGCATGCTTCCTCATTAGTTCAATGAAATTACTTGAATATCAGCTAAAGAACACTTCTATTGCATCCAGTTACTTAAAACTGTTTTGTTTTTAAAAAAATCAACTGCAGAACTGAATTCATGGTTGTGCTGAACACTAACATTTTCCTGCAGTGCTTTTCATGAGTAAAGGCCAACAGCTCAGAGCTTAGAAGACTGTAGTTCAGAACTTCTGGGGTTTTGCCCATCTCCCTGTAGTTTATTTCTGAGTATTATGAACCAGTAAATTCTCCTCCTCACATACAGTTCTTTTCCTTACAGTGAAATAAATATGACTGCTTTCACACAGACTCCTTTCACCCCATTATCAACCATCATTAGGCAAGTTTTACATCTCAAACTCAGCCATCTCTGCTCAGAGTTCCAGAGATGAACAAATGCTGCACAGAAGAAATACATTACTCCTTCAGCTACTTTCTAATATAATCAAACATCCTGAAGCAGCAGGCTACACCTCTAATATTATGCTTCCTAAAAATCTGTATTTCTCATTTTACCTTGTACTGGTCACTGGGAGACATTTTGTTCCAAGGTTCTGGGTTATTTTTCTTGTCCCAGCTGTTGAGAGACATGCAAGATATGAGAGAATATTAACACTATCTTCAAAACTAAAAAAAAAAAAAAAAAACCTAAAAAAAAAAAAAAAAAAATTCGTATATGTACTGTAGTTATTAGGTCATGGAGACACCCATCCAAGCAAGTTTCCACAGCAAAAGGCACCGTACTTTGCCAGCAGTCTCTAAATATCATGGTAAACAAAGAGGTCTCCAAATCAAGGGAGGTTCCACACACTTTGTGCGGGTAATACTGGATCAAGACATTAAGGCCTCCAGGACCATAAAAACCAAGGCAGTGAAGCATAACATATGCAGCAAGAGGACTGGCACTGCGTATTACTGCAAACATACCTGACATCAGGGTTGAACATCGCCAAACGCATGAGATACAGGCCTGCACCAACACCTCCAGATCCAATGATCACAAACAGAGGGATCAACTGGAATAACAACAAAAAAATTAAATATCATACTAAAATATAGTAAAATAGTATTAATACATAATATTTCGGACTGCAGTTACGGCAAACCAAAGAACAAGCTTACAGACTTTGAGCCACAAAAGCATGGCACTCTAAACCCCTGGCATAAGCTATTTGCAGGACACCCGTGCGGTCAGAGAGGAACCAAGCAGCTATGAAGAGGCAGGTATGAAAAAAATACTCCTTCATACAGAGAAACCAAAACCAAACCAAAAATCCCGTCACAGAGCGTTTCTGAAAGCCACATATCCGTCCCTCCACTGCCAAAACAGCCCCCATCGCCTGTACTCAGATTATAAACCAAAACCATGGGAGCCGGAGTGTGGGGGCAAATTGATGCGCAGAAAAACGGAAGGGCCACCTTGCGCCTTGCATAACAAGCAAGGCCGCAGAGGCCGGAGGAAAAAGGGGACCTGACCGTGTCTGCTCGATCAGCTCCGGCCGGTCCAGGGGCCCAGCACACAGAGGAATGCCAGGACACCGATGGGCGAGGAGGAGGCGACCGGCGGGGCCGGGGACACCGAGCGGCGGCAGGGGAGGGCGGGCGTGGGGCCGGGGCCGGGTACTCGGGGCCGGGTACTCACGGCCGGGTGCTTCTTGGCGTGGGTGAGAATAACGCGTAGCATGGTGGCGGAGGTGGTGGCGGAGGTGGCGGCGGGTGCGAGCGAAGGTCTCGCTTTCTGCAGGCTCCGCAGCGCTGCCTCCCCCTTCAACCGCCGAGCCCCAATGTCACCGAGGCCCCCGACGCGGCAGGTGCCGCCGCCGCAGCCCGGATGTAGCAGCTCCGGCGTTCGCCTGCTCGCTCTCCGCCGATCCGCGCCGGCTACCGCCCCACTGCCCCGCCGCGCCGCCCCGTGCCTGCACCGCGTCCGGCCCGGCCTGCGCGGCCCCTGCCTTAGCGCGTCCCCGTCCCGCCGGCAGCGTGGGCACCGCGGGCGGCAGCAGGCACCGGCACGGGCACCCCGGGGCAGCCGGGCAGCGCCGCCCCGCCCCGCCCGCTGCCGCGCGGGCAGCGCCTGCGCCCGCGGTGCCCGCGACGGGCAGGGCCCGGGAGCCTGGGCCGCCCGACCGTGAGGGCTGCGCGTCTCACGGAATCACAGAATGGGCCAGGTGGGAAGGGACCTCGGTGGGTCATCTGGTCCAACCTCCCTGCCCAAGCAGGGGCATCCTAGAGCACGAGGCACAAGATTGTATCTTGACGGTTCTGGAATATCTCCAGTGAGAGAGACTCCACAACCTCTGGGCAGTCTGTTCCAGTGCTTGGTCAACTGCACAGTAAAGAAGTTTTTCTTAGTATTCAGGTGGAACTTCCTGTGCATCAGTTTGTATCCAGTTGCTTGGCACTACTAAGGAGAGTCTGGCTCCATCCTCTTAACATCCCCCTGTTTTAGATACTTACAGATGAAGTCCCCTTTCAGTCGTTTCCTTCCGAGGCTGAACAGGCCCAGTTTCCCCAGCCTTTCCTCTTAAGAGAGATACTCCCCAACTTGTCCTTGTAACCCTCCATGGACCCGTTCCGGGAGGTCCATGTCTCTTTTTCACTGAGCAGCCCAGAGCTGGACACAGCACTCCATGTGCAGCCTCACGAGTACAGGGTCAGGATCATCTCCCTTGACCTGCTGGCAATGCTCTTCCTAATGCACCCCAGGATACTACTGGCCTCCTTGGCCGCAAGGACACTGCTGGCTCATGGACAGCTTGTTAGCCACCAGGACTTTGTTGGTGCTGCCCTCACACCGCCTGAGAGCTGCCGCCATGCAGACATGGGGCAGAGCCCGCCACGGCCTTCCCAAGAGGTGCCTGCCTGCTCCCTATAGTATCGGGACCACTGGGAAGGCATGTGGCGGTGGGTACACACACACACCCCTGTGTCTGCTTCTCAGCTGGGCTCCCCTCACAGGGGAGGCCTGAGCACTCACCACCTTGGGTTAAAAGTTGAAGGGGTGGTTTAAAGGTGAAGCAAAGGAGTTAGTTTCATTGTCCAGAAAAGAACACAGGGAGTGAAATTCATCACAAAACTGCCAAGGTAATTATTTTGTTATGGTCAGGTTGGCAAAAGTTGGGTGCGTACGTGGTGTTCAGAGAGCCCTTTGATTTTCAAAAGCGGTTTATAATTATATATTACATATAGGTGGTTCTCTCTGGAGTACTGCGTTCAGCTCTGGGGTCCCCATTACAGGAGAGACATAGACCTGCTGCAGCAAGCCCAGAGGAGGCCACAAAGGTGATCAGAGGGATAGAGCAAAGGCTGAGAGAGTTGGGGTTGTTCAGCTTGGAAAAGAGAAGGGTATGGGGTGACCCATCTGCAGCCTTCCAGTCCCTGAAAGGAACCCATAGGAAAGCAGGAGAGGGACTTTTTACAAGGACATGTAGTGATAGGACCAGGGGGAATTGCTTTAAACTTACGGAAGGTAGGAAGAAATTCTTTATTTAGAGGGTAGTGAGGCATTGGAACAGGTTGTCCAGAAAAGTTGTAGGTGCCCCATCCCTGTTCAAGGCCAGGTTGCATGGGGTTTCGAGCAACCTGGTCTAGTGGAATGTATCCCTGCCCATGGCAGGGGGTTGGATCTAGATGACCTTTGAGGTCCCTTCCAACCCGATCCATTCTATGATTCTATAATATTCTGGCCAAGGTTGCTTTAATTACTTAATTATGGCTTGAATTTAATTTTTTTTTGTTATATAATTTTAAATGAGCAACATTTGTTTTATAGTATTTATTTTATAGTACTGTGTCCAAGTGCTATCCCATTTTTTCTCCATTACTGTGTATCTTGCACAGAATTGAGAACCTAATACCTATCTTTTGATAGTATCACCAACCACTTTGATGTGTGATTTCTTTCACAAAAAGTAGCCCAAAGGTAAATTTGTCCCCCAGGCATTAAAAAATTCATTATTTGTCAAAGGGAAGATAATCATGCTACTAACCTAAGACAGAAATAGTCCTTTTCCTAGGTAAGAAGCAAAATAACTTTACATGAATGCTTTTAATGTCTGTATCTGTATAACAAAGAAAAAATCTGAATTTAAAAAAGTGGCAGAGAACAAATGTATTGAAGCAAATGGATGTCTTCTATTTCACTCTATAGTTCCACAGACTGGCTTCTGCTCATTTTCAACAATTGTCTCAAATTGTCTCTGTTATGATAAATTCTAAAAAAACCCCAAATCATATTCCTTGCATGTCATTCAAAAATCCATTTTTCTTTCGGATTGCCAGAACCAGTTTAACCTGGGTAATAGCAAAGTTCAGTAACTTGTACAGATGCATTTGACAAGTCATTGGGCGGCACCAGAAAAAAATTATAACAATGTTTTCTTTGGAGCAATGCAATGCTTGTCTCTCTCATTTGTTTCAGAGTTGATAAAGAGAAGAAAAGCATAGTCAGTGTGCTCCAGGAGTCTGTTAACTGTTCCAGTGTTCATTATGTCATGGGGTCAGTACTTTTCCATTTTTTTCAAAATGGAAAGAACAATTTGCCTATGTTAAAAGTATGGAAAATAATACTATTGCTGCTATTTTATAAAAGAGAAACACATGAAACCTCTAAGAGTAACTTGGAAAGTTACAATGCTCACTCTCTAGCACAATAGTTGAAATTTTCACCATATACTTGGATTGCAGCAGATGCCTGTTGCCAAAGCAGCTGCAGGAAAACCAGGGAGCATCCAATGGGTAGACGGATAGTCAGAAATCATGTGGGGCTGCTCAGCAAAACTCTGCTCAGACTGAAATAGTCTTCCTCCTTATGCACAGCCAACATAGGGCTAAATGCAAAAATTCAGAGACTTCAAGTACCCTGTTTCTATACTACTAAGGGAAGATCATCAGAGATACATTATTTCCACTAGGCTATGTCTTGGGCACATATTTTTGGGAAAGACATCATGATTTTTATGTGCTTCTCAGTATAATTTTTTTCACAATGATTTATAGTTTTTGCTGTCTTATTGTGCTTTTATGAATTTAAAGAGCTATAGTACCTGACCAATTTGCAAAATTTGTCATGCATTTCATGGGCTCTCATAAATTTTAGTCATTGTGTACATCAGTTTTTATTGCCTGGAGCTGTATGGCTCAGCTGCTTTGTTGTTCATATACATGCCTTATTATTTATAATACTTGAAATTTTGTGTATGGAATTTAATTTTGCAGACATTTAAAAAAATTTTAAACACTCAGAAACCAGATTTTTTCATTCTAATTTTGAAAACTGCAAGTTAATATTTTAAAATTCCACACAATGCCAGCATTGCTAGAAATGCAACCCCTCACTTGCTAAACTTGGCAAAATTCTGAGTATAAACTCAAGCCACCTCATGGCATCTTGATGATGGATCTGTGGTTCTGAGAAATACCTACTTAGCTGCCAAGTTTGAGTGCTTGTACTATGCTATAGTTATGTAAATTGTATGGGTTCATTTATTGTAATGCTGTCAATATATTGGCCATACTTGAAGACTAACAATTTTCTGTAACTTATCAACCCATTCCCAGAAAGACAGTGAACACTGGATAAAGATGGGTAATTTTGCTACTCTTTTATCTGTCGCTTAGCTACTCAAGCTGAAAGTAAACACATTTAATTCCTCTTAGGGTTTGGTGCCTTTGTGTTCACGCCTGACAAATCTATGATTCTTCAGTTACACATGTCACTTCCTTTAATCTGAGTAAAGTTATCTTTGTATAGGTTTCTGCTTTTTACATAAGTGACTGCATAAATCCTTCAGCTATTTTGTCAAGATTTTTTGATGAAACAGTCCATTAACAGCTAAGGGATGAGATTTGCAGCAGTGCTCAGCACTGCTGAAAAATCAAGTCCTTAGGTTATTCTGGTGCTTTTTCATTTATTTTTTCCTCTTGACTTTTGTTCTCCTATAGAGCTTCACCTCATGGCTTCTGTCTCTTACTGTCCCTCTTTGATTGTTATTGTACCTTGTTCCTGTCCTTAGGCTCATTTGAGCTTTTGATTTCAGAAACTTTTCTTCTATTCCAGATGCTTTGTTTTAGTTTTGGTGGCCTTTCTGTTTCTAAAGTCTTTATTCCTCAAACCTTACCTGTTAATATGATTCATAGAAATCTGCAGATTTCTGATCTGTTCAACATCAATTATGGTGTGCTTCCTTTTTTTTTATTTAAAGCAACTGATTTTAGCCACAGATATTATCAGGTCTGATCTCCTGAAGAACAAGAATCTGAAGTCATAATAAAATCAGGTTATTTGAAGAATTGCACTCTTAAGGTTTGACAAAATCAGTTCATTAAAAAAAAGAAAATAAACAGACAAAATTATAGTCAATTTGAAGTTATATTTTTACTTGGAGGAAAATAGGGAGGTAAAATTACTAGATTTGAGATGTTCCAACTGGTCACTGATCAAGAAATTAAATTCTTTGTGAATTATCCTACAGCATCAGGACATTTCTCTGTTAATCAGAACAATGTATAAACTGAGGATTTTCTGTAGGTCTCATCAAATTTGGTAGAAAGGCAAGGACTTTTAAAATAATTCTTAGCAGAGAAAAGGAATTCTAGGAGAGTAAAATATATTAAAAAACTTTGGAAAAATATGTAAAAATGTAAATGTAAAACCTGGCTTACACGCAAAAAATACACAGGGATTTTTTTGTGATTTTATTTTACTGTTTCTTATTCTCATTTGTATGTCTGTTCCCTCTGTTGTATGTCCTTCTACTTCTTACTCTGCACTTAGCAGGGACAACAGCAGAACAGGATGTATGTGTGCAGACCTCTGACAAGCCCATTTGGAGTAGTTCGTTTACATTTTCCTTATCTCATGTTCATCTCATGTACATGTTGCATCCCTGGTCTAATGGCAGTAAGGGAACATGGGGGACTGAGGTGGAGAGATAGAGGCAGTAACATTTCAATAGAGTGGCTTGTGATGAAATCTTTCATTAAGTGTAAACATTGCAATTATTTTGCAAAAAAGCAGCCTTAAGAATTTCATAATGTTAGAGTTAGTTAAGTCAAATGTTAATGCTTATAGAGGAAAAAAAAGTAGAAAAAAAGTTAAGGCTAGAAGCCAGATTTTTTTTTTAAACTACAACAAAAATATGTCTAGCATTTAAGAGAACTATGGTGAAAGGAAGTAAGCTACTGGAAATTTGAACACTAACAGCACAAAGGCTAGAACAAAGAAATTAATAATTAAGGGTACTGAAATGTATAATATGGAAATACTCTACTTCTCTCATTTATGTCTGTCAAAAATACACATTGATAGAGGTTCCTGTCTCCATATATCCATTAAAAGTACAAAATAACTATACAATTTAGGGACATGTTATGTAACATAACCTCCTATCAATCATCTAAGCAAAATTTCTGTTAAATAGGCCTCCTAGAGATCTGGAAATGAAAGAAAAAACTTGGCTAAAGTGTTTGTATGTTCTATCACTATGGGAAGAATTGTTTTATAATCTGCTCAGCAAGTTAAAGAAAAATACTCTTATTAGGACAAAAAGGCTTTTTTAGTTCACATGCACTTATGTATATATCTTATAATTATTCATTTATATTTCAAATACAAATTGTGTCCTGGGTTTTTACAGTGCTATTTTCAAACTTTAAATTATGGGTCCAAATGTGCACATTTGCTTTAATATTATGCTTTTATTAAGTGTACAGTTATATAGACTGCTGTAGCATTAAAGTAATTATAATTGCTTTAAAGCAGGTAAATCCATACCATAAAATAAAGGCTTTCCTTTTAAAAAGAAAATAAATTCACTTTACACAAGAGTGACTATATGAATATGTGCTATTTAGAAAAAGTGAAATTAGCAGTAATAAAATGAAGCATTAATTTTTCTTTCCTGAACTGATGCATCTTCTGGCAAAATGTGAATATATTCGCAAGTATGTAAAATTTTGTCCTTGAATATTATTTTTATAAAATCCCAGTTCCTCAGCTATCATAAGTTGTTAATATTGAAACTGCGTAAAAGATCTAGAGGGAAGTTGTTTGTTTGCCCATATGCAGTATAAAAAGAATCATTGATCAGGACATTTCTTAGCATAAAAATGGTCTTACCTGTTCCATGCATAGAAACCCTATTAAAGTGTATATTTCATGAACCAGGTGGCTGTATGGATTATTCATAATGGAAAATTGATATTTTGTATTTTCCAGTTAAAAGACTCAAATCTGGCTCAGTATGTTTTCTCTAGAGATTTTGGAGCAGCATGTGCTGAGACAGTGGGCAGAACCTCAGACAGAGCCCACAGGAGCAAACAGGTACCAGCAACAGTTCCTCTTATCCTACAGAAAATAAAACATTTCATTTGAAAGACTTCAGTAGTTATGGGAGAGAACCAGAAACAGAGTAATATGACATTCCAAATGGATGAAAATATTCAGGTTCAAATACTAGTATTTATAAAATATATGTGGGGAGGGGTGGTTTAAATGTAATATAATTCTATGATGATTAGGAACAGAAAGTAAGAATGACAGGGCAAAAGCCGAGAATCAAATACTTTAAAGGAAATTAATTGTGGTCCCTGACCCTGCTTACTTTCTAGGTTCAATGAAAACAGCTGGTCTTTATATTTAAAATATAGTTCGTTTTCAATTATATAATCTGCCAAAACTTAGGATGCAGAAATACAGGCCCCACACAGTTTTTACCCAACTGGATGGCTTGAACTTGACCAGAAGACCTCAAGAAGTTACTAGAATGATCCCCCTAAAAACTATGCTGATGCAGTGCCCTTTTACAGATAATCTCTGTCATGGAATTGCATCCATAGATAATACTTCCCTGTAAGCTGCTCTTGTGTTTGATTTAAAAATTATCTGAACTCCATAAATAAAAAGTAAGTTTAATGGATCAATAGAAATTAAAAATCTTCACTAAAAATGTAAGCAGGATTTGTACCTGAAACTGTTTTAACTAGATGCTGCTTCAAGTATTCAGTAACAAGCTACTGGAGACAAATTAAAGGTGCCTCTGTTTCTAATGCCTGTAATTGTCTGAAGGCTTTTGGTCTTTCATCTTAATACAGGAGGTTAAAGTACACTTTTTAGTTTCTGCTATGGAATAAGGAGAAACATGCTTGAATAATACTTCCAGGACCATTCTCTGTCGTTTCTCTTACATATGTTGGGGAAGAAACAGATAGTTCTTATGACTCCTCTGCTCTGATGTTCAAAATTTAAGCTAACCTTTGGTTAATCTTTTGTTTGCACATAGTTTTTAGCAAAATGTGCTCATATCTCAGTGGATTTTTAAAAATTATTATTTTTAATGTTTTTTTAATGCCAGGAATCTACACCAACTGAGACAAGTCATGGATTTCCAGGTCTGGCATGACAGTTAAGAGTCACACTAGTAAAAACTATCATGTTTCATCAGCTATTGGCTAATTATTTATAAAAATTTGATCAGAGTTTGCTCTCTGATTAAAGCTGTTCTCCTTTGCTGGAAAATAAGAGTTTGGTATTGACAGCCCTTTCCAGGACATATTGCTGCTTAGGAGAAACTGGTGCAGCTGCCACGGGAGTGACTCAAGCAGACAGTCTGGGAAACAGAGCAAACTGCTTATAGGCAGCTTCTGAAATGTAGAAATAACCACACACACTCACACACACACACACAAAGTATAATTGACTGTGCAACAGCTGTAAGGAGTGATACATGAGATCTCACATTCACTATGCATTCCAAATATTAAAGAGAACAATGCAGTAATAACAAAGAAACATGAAAAGTGTGCACGTTTATAAAGTATAGTCTTATTGCTGTGGCACTATCTGCAAAAGCTGTGCCAACAAAGGATTACACAGTTAGAAAAGTAAAAATAGATTTTGTATTCCAGTTTATTTTTCTGTGTTTTTTAATTCCATGGAGAATGCCAGTAGTTTAATGGAACCACAATTTATTGAAAGAATAAGGCTTCCAAATGTAACAGTTTCAATAAGCCAAAACTTGTTCTCATTTAAGACAGTGATAGAGCCTTTAGAGGACAGGATGAGACATAATTCTGATCAAGCTATTTTCCACAAACCTAGGCTGGAGAAAAATCTCATCTGTCTTCCCCTAACAAGAACCGTATGCTTTTGTTTTCTTATGGAAAGGGTAACAAGGGATTCTTGCGATTTATGAACAGCACAGATACTGCTATTTTGGAAGTAAGGATGTTATTCATGTACTTTCCAGAGAAAACATTATTTGCCTCTCTTTTCTGCTGTAGTTTTTAGAGGAAGGTTAGTTAGTATTTGCAAAGTAGAAAGGATTACTGAATAGAAATTGCAAAAGAATATTTTTCAGGTAGTTGAGAAATCCAAGATATTTTATGCATCACAGCAGGAGGCGATATATCATTCCAGCTGCTAATACCAGACGACAGAATTATTATTGATCACTTTAGGAGTCTTTGGATCATGTTGCAGATCCTGGCACTGCTGGGTAGCACAGAGCCATCTGAAAAGAATGGGTGTGGAGTGTGTTTTGCATGTGTTTCAGTGAATGACAGTGCACTGGGGGCAATATATTCCACAGAAGTTTAGAAATTAAACAGTTAGGAGTTTAGTTGAAGCAGGTCTTGATTCTGAAATCAGTAGAAAGATATGGGTGGTTCCCAGAGGCAATCTAAACTAGAGTTAGAATAAATCACTCTTTCAGGATGTTATATTTGGCCCTTGCCAAAATCACTGGAGATAAAAGGTGATAAAAGTTGCACAGGGATGGACTTCAGTTGCATTTGAGAAGGTGTTTCTGGATAAATCTCATGCTTACATTACCCTTCAGAGCAAAACCAAGATATCTGCAGTATCCTGATATGAACGAGGTGAGACCTGGAGTGCTTGTGCAGAACATCTAATAATATATATTTCTTGCTATTTTCACATGGTTCATGCTGTGCAAAAACATTGGTTTTGGGGTTCCTCCTACAAGGGCTATGACATCAGACACTGCTAGGGCCGATGAGTTTTGTAAGTGGCCTGATTTTACAGACAGTGGCATATAACTGGGGATAAGCAATTGATGTATTAGCAATAGTTTAGACCTTTTCATGGCTTTACCAGATAAAGTATAATTCAGACATAAAACTGCCATGGGAGGGCAGTGACAGGTTCTTGTAAAGAACCTTCAAGCCATTGTCCTTTTGCAATATTTCAAATTATCACATTTGTTTGAAACATTAGTACTTTATGCAGATAATTTGTAGCATAGTGGAATATGAAATCCAGCTTGTCTCCTTTCTTGGTAAATAATAAATAAATGTTCTGTAATCTCTCTATTTGGAAGAAGGGAGATAGACCATGTTTCAGCCTGGATGCATATTAAAGCACTGCATGCATACATTTTGAGGAATGACATTTTTTTTCTATGCTTTTGTCTAGATTAGTACAAAACACAGCGTTCTGTTCCTAAGAATACAAAGTATCCAAATATCTCTCTTTAATAAATTACAAACGTTTTATCAAAAAGGGCATGAAAGTAGTTGTATTGGTTACTCTTGAGTTTTACTTACTTTTTTTTTGAAACTTCTACTCTGTTAAAAATTGTGTGATGTACCACTTATCAAGAAGTAGTATTCCCATGCTATCCTTTCTTTATATACAGCTTCATTTCAATGTAGGGAATTGTATTATTATATTTATGGGAAAAGGATAATAACATGCTTTGATGTGGGACTGAGCTCATCCTTTTCCTTTGCATAATATATACAGCATATCTGTAAGATTCACATTGTGTGATTGCATGAAATATAAAACTGTAATCAGACTTCTGAGCCGGAATTTATTTTATTTGAACAGCAGACTCCTGACTGAAATGAAAATTATGTGACAGGAAAAACTACAGCACGTCTTGATATTTCTTATATGTACTAAGACATCAAATTTTTTCTTTGAGAACTGGCAGAACATAAAAGTTAGCATATTTAATTAAAAAGGAGTTGCATAACTTTTTTTTTTTTTTTTTTTTTTGGTGAAAGGCTGTTTTCTCGTTGCATAACACAAGAAATCAGATTAAAGACAACAGAATGTTTTGTTTGTTTTTTTGCTGGTTTCAGAACAGACTTGGTCCAAAACAGTTGACTCCTGTCTTCCACTAACCAATTTGTCTGACTAACTTACAAGCTTGTATACTTTGAGATGTTACTCTGTTGATGCTGTCTTTGCCCATCTGTTTTTCCACTTTGGGATGTGCCCTTAAGAAACACCTCTTTCAGGCTGCCATCCCTATTTACGAAGACATAAGCAGCACTTGTGTGAAAGAGCTGTCTTAACAAACACATGTAGTGCTCCTAAAGTGTTCAAGCACCCAATACTCCTGTCTTTTCTCTGTGGAATGCAGAACAGATGCAGATGAAACAAATAAATTTTAAACCTGCTATCTTCTGCAAGCATAATTTAAAATTCTGGAGCTCTGGAAAGTAATAACCTTGTAAAAAATATAGGGGATATATTTACACAACCTTTTTACAGCAGAATCATTACTCATTTTAAATAAAAAAATTTAAAAATCCTGCAAGAGGCCAGTCTGGAGATGAACTATTTTTTTTTTTTTTAACTAAAATAAATAAGTCCTTATAAGAACAATTTGTCTAATCAAACTTAAATTCAGTATATTTGTTTGTTGTGCAAACAAGCTTTCATTAAAAGTTGGCCAAATTGAAATAATTTGTGATTTTAAAATCAGAACATTCTAGTGCAATGAGTTCTAAAAGAAGTAATCCACATTGCATTTTTAAAGAAACAAATAAGTAAAGTGGGAATTTTTGCTGCCTGTCTCTGCCTCTCTACTCTCCCATTTGATTTGGGAGGTAGCATGATTGTCAAGGTTGTATTTTTTTTTTAGATTGATCTGCTGGTATACAGTTTCATGACTGCAGAATCTGGAAGAGAGAGAAGAATCATTTGAGGAGCAACAGAACTGTGGATTCCACAAATTATGTTTCCTCAGAGCCAGCTTGAGTCACAGAATACAAAAAAATAATAGTGAGAACACAGGTATGCTTTTATTACATGGAACAGTAAAGGATGTAGTGAATCGCTTCGGCCAAAGTAACACAGTCGTTTTAATTCACGGTGAGCTGAAAGTGCTACTTGGAGACACAGTTTTATCCATCCTTCAACCTTGGGTACTCATGTTGCAGCACCAGTTCACATAAGGCTGTGCAAAAGAGATGAACAAAAAGGTTTTATGTGGACCCATTCCAGGTCAGTGCTGATTTCAAGTTTAAAGGATGTAGTTAACAGAAAACATGCAGAAGTGAATGGGAGAAAGGTGATGGGGTTGTGCTGTCTCACTCCAGGCCTGACTGATCTGACCATGGAGCCACCAGTGACTGTCATACCTAATCTCACATAGGCTGCTGTCAAGCTGGGCACTCATTCCTGCTTCTCTGTCTTGTGTTCCTGACCCTGTGTCCCTGCCCCTGGCTTGCACTGAATCATTTGGTCTTCAAACAACAGGACTTCTTTGTAGGGTAGGTTTCTGTCAGATCAGAAACTGGCTCACTATATGGTTTGATAATTACAAAATTTGGTATAAGTACTGAGAATGGAAGATGGCAGACTTCATATGAAACTGCACCCTGCCATCAGTGCAACTAAGAAGACATCTTTGTGGCTAGACATTGTCATTTAAAAAAACCCAAAGTATTAATCAGGCCAGTGTAATTGAAAAGAGCCTTTCTATTTTAATTTTACAGCATTTCCTAAGTCTGAGAAATAATTAAAGCAATCTGGAAATCAATTCCATTCCCTATAATTGTCATGGGTACTAAATCTGTGTAAGCATAAAAATGATCATTGCTATAGGATGATATTTAGCATACAAATATCTTCATGGAAGAACGGAGTAGAACCTTATTGCTAGAAGTCTTGCCCAAGTTTGGGACTGGAGACGTTCAAGTCTCTTCAGGATTTCTGTTTTATGAGCCATCACAATTACAGTAAATTCCCCCTCCACTCAATACCACTAAACCCTTTAAAACTAAGTACTGCCAAGTTAATTTCAAATAAGAAAAAATAAGTCTATTTTTTATATCAAATGGGTCATCACTCTTAATGGCTGGTTCAAGCAATATGACAGTATGGAAGAAAACCTGGGTATTTTTCAGAAGTTCTGCAGCTGCAGGATTTCGTCCCAGTTCTCAAGAAAAACTTGAGACCAACCTGTAAAAATATTAAATTATTATTATTTATAATGAAATTGTTATTATTAGAGTATTATTTCTTAAACATTTGTATGCATTTGTATGCTATTATTTCTTAAGCATTTATATCTTGAGAGTTTTATTTCACAGTAGCATATAAAAGAGAATTACATAGAGACTTCTGAAGGTCCTGCCCTAGCATAGACTGCTCTGAGGGCTCTGCCATCACTTAGGAATGTAAAATCTCTTTCTCTTTCACCTTCCTATATCTATTTTCAGGTACTTGAGCTCCTTGCCAAGTAACTGATGGTCACAAGCCATAAGAGTGGCCTTCACTGTAATCTGTTTTCTCCCCAGCCACAGAATGAGATCAGATCTATCAGTTCTTGCTGCACTTTCCAGGCAAGGTGCCAGTAACTTTGCCATATGCCGCCAGCAGGGAACCTTAACAAAGACATGTCTTGGTGATTGCTTTTCCTTTTTAAAAGACAAAGGAAACTGTATGTATGTCGAGATGAAGGGGAGCTCTGGCATAACTGAATGTCTTTCCTTTTGCAATAAATTGGATCTTAAATCAGCTCAAATTCTTAAAATACAATTTTTCAAGAAAAAAGACTACACAATTTGGCAAAACCAGATTAAAAACAGATTAGATGCTATAAAGTCTGTTATAATAAAAGACATCTTCTGTGTCTTTGCTAAACATTGTGCTAATCAGTGGTGTAATGAATATTAGAAAAAGCAGCAAATTGATTCCTAAATGTCACAATTACTTTTTAACAGAGGACATTAAAAGCAGTTATTTCCTTTCTTGATTGCTTAGAGGTTTTATTATTTCATTATAATTTATCATACAAATCCAAACCAAGCCAGCTCAGCTTCTTTTGTTTACAGATAATAAATAAATAGAATTTAAAAGGAAGCTATAGTAACCCCTTCAGTAGAATTTATTTTATAGCAATTCAGGAAGATTTTTGTCAGAACAACTGAAGCGTTTTCTGTCCTCAGCAAGACCAAAACAAGATTGTATTAGAAAAGCTTTATGTGAGAAGGGCCATTGGCACTCACATTCAAAGTAATTATTCTTGTAAAATTAATTAACTTTTTTTTAATCCAAGCCCTTAGAATACTTCCCATTAGTAACAGCAGGTCTGTGCTTTTTATGTTCATTGTGGCAGATGTTCTTTACATCCCAGATTTCCTCAGAACAACAGAATGGTTTGATGGATGAAAGACTACATCTGGAAAAAGTGTATCAGTCAGCGTCATTAAAAGCCTGAGCTAGGGCCCACTGAAATCAGTGGGAATCACTGGCTTATGTTCACATTTTTCATATCTTGTTAAGAGGGAGTAAGTCTTGATTATTAAAAAAGAATGGAATGACATACTTTACTTGTATTGCACATCCTTTCTTTCTCCAGCAGTGAGGAAGAGACAGGTTGTACTGGCAGAAGAATCTGTCATGGCACTTACAGATAGCTGGGCTTGGGATCCCATGAGACTTGCAGGTTTGCACAGTGACTACCAGCTGGCAAACACCCTTGGGGAGTCTGCAAAGGCTCTTAAGATGTGCTGGGAAGGTGTAACAGACTGTGGAGTACCAGTACTACTGACAAAAGGGAAGAACATTTAAGCAAACAAGAAAGCTAAAGACTCAGGTTTCTATGACAGCATTTTGTCCAGGCCAGGGTTAGTTTTTGCAGTAGCCAGGAGGACGTATGACTAGGACCTGAAGGTTATTCTCTACCACCTCACATCATTTTCTGGGGTCTGGGGAAGGGTCTCGCATCCAGCTGAGGGGAGTATGGTGTGGTTGGGTTGGGCTCTGTGGTGAATGTTTTGCATGACAATCACTCACTTCTCTCTTGTACATTTTTGTTATTAATATTGTTGCTGTTACTGTTCATTTTCTTCTTTCATTGTAGTTTCCAGTAAATTGTTCTTATCTCAACCCATGATCTTTTCCTTTTGTGCCTCCAATTCTCCTCACCAAGAATAGTCCAAGGAATTAAATTCTCATGGGCATGCAAGCTACTGGACAACACTATGCTAGTATCGCAGCCTTAGTGTTTATCACCTATGGAAATGGAAAATATAAAAGGAAATTGAAATCACTTTTCAGCAAAGTCAGGGAGACTACTATGAACAGGAACGAATCCTTCAGATTGGATTTAAAACATAAAAATAAAAAGTATCATAAGGTTTAATTTAATAAATGTCAAAATATTATCAATTAGGGAGAATGAAAAAAGAATTTGACAATCAACAAGATAAAAGCATTAAAATTAGAAATAAGATATATTTCAAACAGAAAAAAAACATGCCAGGATCCATTGGCACAGCAGATGATTTGTTTGAAACACAGAGAGATGAATTTTCTCCATCAGTATTTTCTGTGAAAAAGAAATGAAGATGCTCCCATGCTAAAGTGCCATTCTCTGGGGAGAGAGGGCTCAGTGGACAGACTGTCTGAATTTGAAGTTATTGTGGAAGCAGCTACAGATAAAATATTCTAAAAAAAGATAAAATATTCTGATAAAGTACATGGAAACCAGCACTATCACAAAAATTCTAGAAGAGCTCAGGCATGAAATGGTTCAGCTATTAATGGTGTAAATTCTTACTTGACTGGACAGTAAAGAAAATAGCAGATTAAATTCAATAGAGATAAAGGCAAAGGAAGTGAAATGCAGTATAGATAAATGTAAAGAAATGTATGCTTCTGAAGACAAGAAATTCTAGCTTTGCATGTAAAATGATGGACTCTGAGTTGACTGCTTTGACTCAGGAACAAGACCTTTGGATTATGACAGTTTCAGGAAAGTGTCATTTCCATGCAATGTTCAATTCATGCCCCAAGAAAACAAGAATCTTAAAGACAACATGAAAGAAACAGAGAACAAAAAATAGAGAACAAAAGAGAAAACATTATTATTCAACTGAAAAAATGCACTATTTGCCTGCATTTCAGTGCTGTCATCTCACTACAGAAAGGTTGTCTATAAAGATGGGAAAAGTTCATTGAAGAAAAACAAGGGGCATTGGAGACATTGAAGTCTATCTCATGCACACTATCAGAATTGACTGTGTCAGCTGGGATTCTTCAGCCTGGGAAAGAGACAACTTGGGATGTATAGCAGAACATGAGCCAGCTTCAAAGCAAACAAAACAGTGTTTTCATACACAAGGTAATAGATCTGTGGAATTCTGTATAATAATATTGAGGTATTAAAGAACTATACATGGGTTACAAGGGAGAATGGACAAGTTCTTAGAAGAAAGACCCGTTACTGGCCACTAAATGGACAAACCACAACAGTATCAAGAAACTCATAACACTGAAAATAACTGGAAGTTGGGAAATGAGTGTATAATACCATATATACTTGCTCTGTTCCTGCTTTTCTGTGGCTGTCCACTTAGGCTAGATATACCTTAATCTGAACAATTAAAACACCTCTGTAATCTAAAATTTTCACAATATGCTGTTGTTATTATTATTTAGTATTCTTATTTCTTTATACAGTGGCCAAAATTTTATGTATTTTTAAAACAAAAAGGAGATGGCTTAGTGGATGAGGTTGTTGTCTGAAAGTCACATGATAAAATTATTAATATTCCCCTTATAGCTTTTATGTGCGGGAGCTTTAATCAGGACTCAAAATTCTGCCATATCATAAATCATAGACAGAAAAACAATACAAAAATGGAAATACTAGGTCTGTCTCAAATGGTTTGGTAATACATACATAGAACTGGAAACAGAAACAGAGACATCTAGAGCAGCATATACTTGCTATACTGCTATTCTTTTATAGCAGCTATATAAATAAATATCTAATTATAGATAATATTTTTATATATAAAATATATAAAACCAAATAATAATTATACAAATAAACTATGAGACAACATGAGACACAATATTCATTTGATTGTACAAAATTTTTAGGGAGCATGGTGGTAGAAGGGTATTTGTGAGGAAAAATGAAGCCAGTTTGCAGCTATTTAAATGAAATACATTTTAAGTATGAAGAATGCCTGGAAAAAAGGCCACAAATTTGTCTGAAAATTCAACAGCAAACTAGAAGCCAATACATTGTGTTAAACAAATTTGTATGGCAAATTTCATCTGCTGTAAAGAAATGGCAGATGAAAGAAAGAGTAATCTGTGAAATGTACTGAAATCAAACTCAAGAAATTTATGACTGGTGCAGCAGAGGCGAATTCACTGGAAGGATAAAAATGGAAAAGGAAAATGGTAAAAGCTAAGGAGAATCATTACACAGATATGGTAACATCAGAGCTGCCTCTTTGAAAACCAGAGAAAGAGAAGATTGATGGAAATGAGAAGGAAGATGAGCCTAGACAAGAATTTTAGCTGAATGGGTAGATAGGAAATCTGCATGTGAGGTATGCTTTACACTGAATGTTTCAGACAACTTCAGTGGCCGAATCTGCAGTGAGGTTTGAGTTGAGGAAGATGTCCTTTGTATGGGTATGAGTGACAGGGTGGTCTCATAGTGGCTAAGAAGGTAGGTATATACAGCCAGGGTAATGGTGGGAATATATATGCAAATATATGTATGTAGTTCAGAAAGCTCTTCTACTAAAGATACATACTGTTGTTTTTTGCTGTTGTTTTTCACTTTTCCTGGACTCTTTTTCAACATGTGTACCATGTAATCAACACCCCCCCCCCCCCCACCACCATAATTAATTGACTGAGGCTGAGTGTGACCTTAGGAATGCCAAAAATCTCTTAATATTTAATGGGAACTTTTCCTGGCAGCATTTGACTGCAGTAGACCTTGTAGCAGTCTCCACTTTATTCCAAAGTATTATTGTTCAGAGACTGTTCATACCAAATTTTCTCCCTTTGTAATTTAAAACAACGAGGACATCTGATACAGTCTTTTTCTTTTTATATTTTACCATATAATACTAGACAAAAAGAGCAGAGATCACTGAAAGAGGTTGCTGTAATGGTGCAGTTAAAGAGTAAAAACTGGAAGATTTCTCTTTGGAAAGATATTTGAAGAGGTCAGTCTCCATACTAAGGATGGTGTTGTTTTGATAGACAAAAAAAGAATCTGCTGTTTGGATTCAGACAGGTAGGTCATGGCTTTAACTGTCTGCTCACTGACAGGAAAAAAAGAATAGATATACGATTTCATACTATTATTCTCCATTTACAGTTGACAGATAAGTTAAAAACATACTTACTCTTCAGTTTATTCCCTACTTGAGGAAAAGTTGTACTTCTTCTCAAAAAGTCACCAATTTCTTTAAACCAAGAATGATATTTTAAAGATAATTTATTTGAATGCAACTGTATTCTCTGCTGACTTGCCATTGTGTAAATCTTTCTGAAATGGTCTTTACAGAGCTGCAACAAAGATTCTTTTTTTCTTAGGGCAAAAGTACAGGCAGAAGATACTGTTTTCTCTCTTTCTCCAGCAGTTGAAGAGCAGCACTGAAATGGAGATTCAGACACGTACTCTTGCAACAGGCTGAGCTCTGAAGGCTCTCTGAAGAGAACCACTGGTATGCTGAGATAATTCAAAGATCTGATGTGCTTGACATGACCTGAAACACTGAAATATTTCTAGGCATTTTTTCTAGGTATTATGTTAGTCATGGAGCTGCCATGACATTTTCATACTAGATGTGCTATTTCAGGTCTTCACAATTTTCCTTTAAAAATTACCTTTTAAGATAATTTTTTGTATGTGCATGAGGGAAGTACTTTAAGGTGCTAAACTGACAACACTTAGAATGTATTTAATGGATGTAGCAATGTCAGTACAGTGCCCAGCTCCCAGCAGTGTGCCACTACTACCTCCATTCTTCTACCAAAAAGGCAACTGAACATTTCAACATCCTTGGTTTTCTGCTGAGATTGGCAAAGGCCTTGCAGAAGTCAGGGGATCAGACATTCTAAAGGTTCCTTTCATTTGGAGCATGAATTCTCCCTTCTTTCGCTGTTACTTGAAATAATCTGACTCTCCTAAAAGTGGTTAAGCATCTACTAAGGGGAAATTATCTTTCAATAAGTGTTTTAGTAGCCAGAAACTTCCAAAGAATGATGATCAAAAGATAGATTGGTATTACTTAATTTCTGTATTGTATGTTTTATTTACTTCTAAGTACTACATTTGGAGGAATTGTTGGTAAGCCCTATCTTTGTAGTGCCCAGGTTAGAGAAGCTGTGAATAAATTTTAGGCACTTCACAGATCTTTTCATTTTATTGATGTGGGTTTTTTCTTTTTGTTGAGGAATGAGGGCAAGGTATGCAAGCTGAGTACAGAAGATAAAGAGTGTGTGCATGTTATTTTCAGAAATGAAAGTGTGAATATTCCTTTGGAGAGGGAAAAAAGGAGAGGGAAAGAAAAATATTTGGGATAAGAAAGAGTAAGAGAGAAGGGCTGAGAGGGCTTGAGTCATGGGGCAGAGTATAAAAGAGAAAAGGAGGAAGAAGCAGTTGAGGAATGTGAGGTGCTAATGAGGAGAAGGGGCAGGCAGCCATTCATTATCTTCTGTTTGATCACCTATTCCTGCCAGAACTATGTAGGTAGAGACTGGAATAATCCTAGCATTGCAGGCTGCCCCAGAGGGCTGAACTGAAAGCCAGGCAGTCCATACATCTACTTGGACATTCTTATTTAAAGGATTCATAAACCCAGGGTTTTCCTCTTGCCTTGTCTGTGCCGAAAGCTCTCCTTCTTTGAAGCTGTCTGCACCCCTCAGCCTGATCTTCTATTTGGGCTAAATTTGGGGACAGTTCTTTTTAGTGTTCCTTCCCATTACATGTGATTTGTTACTGTCCTGTCCTGCCAATCGCTGTGTATGGGAGAAGGTCAGGGAGTTGTCCATTGGCAGGGAGGAGGTTTGGCAGAACCTGTTGCTGCTCATGTTATCATGCATCTGCAGAGTCTCAATGTTGGGATCTGAGCCCTGCCTCTTGTCTTCTAAGGCTGAAATAGTGTGTGAAGGGAAAGTAGGATGGGGATTGCCAGTCAAAAGGTAAAAATACACCCAGGGAGTGAAAAGCTGATATATATAACTCCTCATTGAACAGGGAAGCTAATCAGAGTTCTGAAGAAAATACTAGAGGTTCATGGGCCAATACCGTATTTGGGTAGGGCTGGCAAAAGAAGATTCAGGAAAAGAATTCATAATGCAGTCACATTTCCTATGTAGCCAAAGAACTGATGAAACAGGAGCAGTCAGCGTGAACACATCAACTACGGATGTGATAACATGCTACAAAAAGCCTAGGAAATTCAAGCACAGAAAAAACACACTTATCTTTGGAATTTTCTGTCCTTCCAAAATACACAAAATCAGAAACACAGAAAATTATAGTTGAAAGTACTTCAGCTGCATAATTATATCATATACCAACCAGCCATCCCTGTGCTCTATTTAAAAACACTTATACACCAATGACAAGCTACCCATGTTTGCAATGCCAAGAGGAGTTTTGGCTCTGGGAAGGTTTGTGTGGGTGCTGTATGCAGCACTATGCTAAACGGAGCGCAAGCTCTGGCCATGGAACATATACTTGCCAAACTTTATGTCCCCTCCATACTTCACCATAGAACAGTTTGGTGCTACATATATCCATCACAAAACACACATTTTCCAATTTTAAAGCTCTTACAATCCTGTTGTAAGCGTTCATGTTTAGCACTATTCTCAACCCTTAAGCTCTTAGAGTAATACTAGTGTGCCAAACCATCAGTTCTTCTTACAGGTTTTGTGCAGGTGGCTCATTTTGGTGGTGTGGGGGGGAGAGGTGAAGGGAACTCTGGAAAAACCATGTGCCTGCAGGAGCCAGAGACAGCCCCTGCACCCGAGGCAAAGTTGGGACACTTGCAAAGGCACGGCCCAGCATTGCTCTCCTTCACTGTCCATCTCTCACCATTCATTAAGCTTTTGAGCTCCCAGACTCCTGTGATGTGGTCAAACGATAATCCCTGGGATTTGTATTGTCACGGGATCACAGAATAGTTCGGGTTGCAAGGGCACTTTGTTCCAACCCCGGCCGTGGGCTGGGGCACCTTCAACTAGACCAGGCTGCTCAGAGCCCCATCAAAGCTGGCCTTGAACACCTCTTCCCAAATTTTTTTTTTTTTTTTCCCAGTGCAATGGGTTGCCATTCTTTAAAAGTGCAGGAATGAGCTTGACAATGCAACAGAGTCCACGAGAAACTCAGCCCTTCGAGCAGGAGTTAAATGAGAACAGCTTTGTAACGCTTCGTTTGCTCACGGGGGAATGGAAAAGTGCCAGAGTGCTTTTTGAGCAGTTTTTCACACGCAGCCCCCTGAGAACGAGTCGTTCTGCGCGGAGGCTGTGCGATCACCACCAGCCACGGCAGGCCCGGCGCTGCCGCCCCGCCAGGCCCTGCAGGGCCGCGGGCAGCGCCGCTCCCCGGCTTCCCTTCGCCGTGCGCACGCGCCCGCGCGGCGCCTGCGCGGCGGGGCGGGCGGCGGGGCGGGCGCGGGTCTGCATCCGGGTCGCCGCCGTGCCCATTGTCTGGGGAAGGGGCCCGGGGCTCGGCGGCGCTGCACCCGAGGGCCCCCGCCCGCCCGCCGCCCACCCGCGCAGGCTTTAGTAAGTGATCCGCAGCGACTCTGCCGGCCCTGCCCCGCGGGGGTGCCGCGGTGCCCGCGGAGCGCCCCCGCCCCCGGGCGAGCGGGCGCATTGCCGTCCCTCGGGCGTCCCGCGGTCTCGGCTGCGCGTCTCCCCTGCGTCTCCTCGCCGGCGGGTCACGCATCCCGGGGGATGCTGGCGGCTCCGGGGGCGTCTGTCGGCCCCGGTGGCCGCCCAGCCGTGCCGGGACTGCGGGCAGCCCGCGGTGCGCGCTGCCGGGCGGGCTCCCGGCGCCTGCAGGGAGCACCAGCGCTCCGCCGGGCGGGCGGCCCCTGCCCTGCCTTGCCTCACCTGTGGGAGCGGGTGTCCCCGGGACCCGGTGCGGCTGCGTCCGCCGGCTGCGCTCGGGACTGCCCCTGCCTGTCACGCCCGTGCTGCCTTGTAATTTAAATGCCTTTAGCGATGCTGAATTCCCTTTATGCCACCCAGTAACAACACTGTTTTTTTCCCTGCAGTGGACCGCAGTTCGAAGAGGAGACAGGTGAAGCCTTTGGCAGCTTCGCTGCTGGAAGCTTTAGATTATGATAGCTCTGATGACAGTGATTTTAAAGTTGGAGATGCTTCAGGTAAATATGCTTTCTCATCTCCTCGGTTCAGAATTATCTTGTTTTTGGTTTATGGTTGCTTATTTAATATCATACAAGAGACAGAATGCTTGTAGTGAGTCTCTTGGGACTTGGAACCCCTTAAAGAGAGTGACGTGATTGGGTAACTAGGAATCAATACTTCAATTGTGATTATTATTTTCTCAGCATAAATCTCTGATTGTCAAACAAGTTATGGTAGAAACATTTGAGTAGCTTCTGTGCAGGCTGCCCTAACTGTATTGCTTTGGAGTTCTTCAGTGTAGAGATAATTTTTGGAATATTCACTGTATTTAGTATTGAAATAAGAAGAATCTAAAGCCATTTTGTTTTGAACAAGTCTGGATAATAGTTTGTTGTGGACTTACGGACTTGCCTTTTTCTCAAGGTTAATTCTACTTGGTGAGTAAGAACCTAAAGGGAAAAGATAATATGTTCAGGTTTTTATTGTTTTTTACAGTAGACAAACTTAAGGTGTCCATTCAGATAAAAATATGCAGAAAAGTGTACACATTTCATATTTGTCGCAGAGTGTTGTGGCTTTGCAATCTTTTCTATATGTGCAGATTCCTATATCTGCAGTGAACATTTCACAGAAAGTGAAAATAGAGAAGATGCCAAAATAAAATTCGTAAATTTAAGTATGTTGAAGGAAAGGGAGAGGAGAGATAGGACCGTGTTGGTGAATAAACTGCACATTGCATGTTCTGTGGCATATGCTGAGGGAAAGAAACAAGGAGATGCAGGATGTATGAGATGTAAGGAAAGCATTATGGCAGCTTATCAAATAACTTGACTTTGTTATTTCTGTACTGGGGATGCTGGTGTGTGTTTTGTGTGAATGTGTAGTCCAAAAATACTCCAATTTAAAGGCTTATTCTTTAACATTTGGCAAGTTCTTTTGTATTGATGAACTTAAAAATGCTTAATAATAATTTACCCAGTGTCAGTTTTAAATATGTCTTAATGCTGCTTTTTTGTGGTTTGGTTTTGTTTTGGTTTGCTTGGTTGGTTTTGTTGTTCTCACCACCTCTCCTTCCAGGCTTAGACATATTTCCCTTGGTTGTTCTGGTAGAACAGGCTGAAATGGCTTAAGAGAGCAAGACTGATGTCATCTTAACAATTTCATGTCAAGACTTTTGGGGGCTTTTTTTAGTTACTCTTTTATTTGTGTTCTGAGGCTTTTTGATCCTTTCTTTTGAATAAGGATATAATTTATCATAAAAGGAAATTATTTTTAATTACCGAAGAAAATCTCCCTGTTTTGGAACCAGTAGCATAGCCAGGATTTAAGGGATAATGAGAATTGGAAAGGGAGTATGGGTGATGAGCACATAATTCAGAGCAGTATATTAGCTGGTTAACAGACAGTAATTTATTAAAAATAATGAATATAGCTTTCTGACTCAACAATGTGTGAGTGCAGAATATTAATTTGTAGTTGATATCCTTTTTAACTTTTAGGGTATTGTGTGTATGCTGGAGGGAGCTGGTCAATATCTAGACTTGAGTGTATTTCAAAATCAGTTTCATTTTGAGGAAGTTGAATGGATTTTCCTTTAAAAATGCAGCACTGAATTGAAACAAGCATGTGAGAAAAACCCAAGTTCTACTTATATTTTTTTTTCTAATTGCTGTTTTGCGTTGAAAATGAGCATAAATTCTTCTTGTGCACTCAGAAAAATCCCGTAAGTGTGGTAATTCCACAGCTCTACAATATATGTTTATTTCATTCACAAACGCACATATAGGTGTTTAAAGTAACAAAACAAATTTGAAAATTAATTTAAAGGATTATTTCAATACCATATTAAAAGAATTCTGAAGTTGTTTTCTCTCTGATGATTGTGTTGTGTCCTTATGTATGAGCTTTAGGATCTCCAGTGATATGTACTAGTAGATGATGCTGTGCAAATATATGAGGACTGAACCATGAACACCTAAACTCTTGCACATCTTCATTGTTCTGCCAGATGTCTGGGAATATGCAATGCAGTAAGGATTTGAGAAGTTTTTAAGTACTTTTAGGAAGCAATTAGCATTTCTGAATTTTTGTTTTCAGAGTCATGGTGCCTTGGTGAATTTTTTTCATTACAAAAAATATTTCAAATCGCTTAACCTCCATTTCCACCAAAAAATCCATAGGCAACATGGATTTTTACTTACAGCGTAGTTAGTTTCTTTTCTTTCGGATTTAAGTCACATGAACAGTCAGTTGGCCTTTCCCCCTTAAAAGATCTCAACATTCTGATGTCTCTTTAGGGAAACTGATTTTAGAACTGTTACATTCTTGTAAATTTACTTAATGTAAATAGTTTTCGGGCCTGCAGGCTTTTCATTATGCTTATACTGAACAAACTAATTTTTAATAACTTCTCTGTTTCTAGTAGTAATGCCATATTCTAAAGTACTGTATTCTTCTGGTTTTGTAAACATTTTGAGAAATTTATTCTGTAAGAAAGAATGTCATATGTAGTCTTGATGTGGGATCAATCAAAAAAACTGTCCCTTTGGAGTCAGAATGTACAAATATGTGACTTGAAATGATGGTGCTGTAATATACTCAGCTGAAGGTTTTTAATAGTGTCTTTCCCAATACACATCAGTTATTTGAAATTTTTCTTTTAAGTTAACTAAAGCATGCTTTGGGGAGTTTTTTTGTTCATTTTTTTTTTTCTGCAATGAGAGCAGCTCTAGAGACACTGATGTCAGAAATCAGAGTACAGGTGTAGAGTAATTCCCCGCAGGACTCCGAAGCAAGAATTTACCACTTCTTTCTCATTGGTGAACTGGGTCAGTTTTGTCAGCGCATATACTGAAATTGAAATGATGCAGAGGAATGTAGTGTGGTCCCTGAACAAGAATGATATGTGAATGTAAGGACTGGTTCTCTATTGCAGTGCAGCTAAGAATGGAATAACTGAATGTGCCCTTTGAAGAACTCAATCCTGTCACTACTTTTGCTACTAGTCTTGTAGACTCAAGTTTTTAGATATATTCATAATTTTTTTTTTTTTGGTGTGGAACCTGACTTGTATTTATATTATGTATACTATTCTTGCAGTTGAAGTCAGTAGAAGATTTGTTTAAAGCAAATAATGATATACATAAATGCATATATTAATTATTCTTAAAGACCTATGTCTTGATCTAGAAATATAAAGTTGCAAATATCACTGTCTTTATGTAACTTGTTTCCTTTTTGCACAATGGAGATTACACTTCTGATTTCCTGTACTGGATATTGTAATGTAAAGAAATGTTTCTGAATGTTGAAAATACTGTAGTGTTAAACAGTACTGAAATCTTGATGAAGAAACAAATATGTGTGATTTGAGACTAAACTTAAATGATAGGCAACAGTAAAGTTGTAAGGTGTTTCAGTAGACAGTGAAGGTAAAAGAAAATACTTCTATTAGTTAATAATTTGTAAATTACCACATATTTCTATATTAATGTGTAGTTCCTGAGAATGGAATTCACAACGGCTTTTTCTAATAGAGAAAATGGAAAATACCAGCATTATGTTCTTTTGGAGTATCTTCATCCCAAGTAAAATCTTTTGTCTGTACAGATGTCTTCCGCTCTAAGTAAAACTTAAGAGTGATTGACAAGCATTTTTGACTTCCATTCTCTTTGTAAACACTGGGGTTTCTGTTATTCCATGTGCTTACTGACAGCAGAGGAGTAAAGTAACAGAAATCTAGGCTTTCATTCCAGTGTATGGCCAGGGTGGATTCCCATCCAGTGATTATATTCCTTTGTTTCCACCCTACTGTGACTTTTAGTGCCTTGTCTTTCCAGTCTATCCCTTGTAGACCCCTTGCTCCTTGGTTCGGTGTTGTTCTGCTTGTTCAGTCAGTCTTGAACAGGATTTTTGTGGTGTCCTTCTTTACTACCCATACTGTAATTTCTTTTTTTTTGTTCATATGTCCATCTCTTGTATATTTTCTGCAACACAGAAAGAAGATTATTCTGTGTTTTATTAACTCCATCTTGGTGGGATGGTCTTTTTGCAACCTGACCACCTCTGGGAGTGTAGACATGCTCTGTGACGATAGGATGTTTTAAGTGTTTCATGAACATGTACTTGTTAAAGTACCTCAGAGATTTAGTCTTAGCATGTTCAACTGTCTCTCAGATATCACTTCCTTTGTACAAGATGTGAAACTCTTAGTTTGGGTGTTTTTTTAAAATATATACTCTAGCTCATTATTCAGTAATTTGTATTTTAATTAATTTTATTGATTATTCAGGAATGCAGCTTTGCTGGGGAAAGTCATGGCCTATGCATTACTTTATCCTGAACAGCTAGGTGTTAAAAATGGGGAAACTGGAAAATGTCAAGGAAATTCAGGAGGTAGAGCAACCAATTTCATCTGTGTTATACCATTGTAAATAAGGCACTTCCTAATGATGCAAGTCAAAACTGGCAATCTTTAGTTTTGAGTGGTTTGGCAGCTTCAATAGACATGTACAGAAATGTCATATGACATAATTACTGCTAGTGTAGAAGTGAGGAAACTGCTTACTAAATGACTTTCCTTTGTTCCCTTTCCATTGTTTTTTCTATTAAATGAAATATTTGTTTTCTGAGATGTGTAATCATGGATCAATGGTCAGTTTCATTTCCTGCTCTGTTCAGTCTGCAGCTGCAATTAATATGTATTAGATACTTCTTTTCAAAACTTTTCTCATTATTTGAGAAATCAGTTTCTCTCCGTAGAGCAGTAGCATCTTAATCTGTATTGGTTTGGTTTTGTGTGTTCTTAATCATGTTACTTTGGACAGTTCAATTTTTTAACTGCCAGCACTGCCAATGTTGAACTGCTGGTACTCTACCAGTGTTTAATCATTATAGGCAGCAAAAAAGCATAGAAAGCCAGGGGCATATATCTAACTAGTTTAGATTCATTTTCTTGAAATTATGTTGCAAGTGAGGTATTAAACCTTTATAGTTCTTGCTTATAGTTATATTGATCATAGCCTAATGGACCTCTGTGTCTAATAGACAAGTGTGGTCACAGTTTTACCAGTTACACAACTCTGCCTTTGGTAATTTAAAAATTCTTATTTTCCATGCATGATCTAGGTTTTCCTGCCTCTTTTTTACATCCAGTTATTGATAGTGTAGCTTCCTAGTTAGGTTAAGCATTTCCTTCAGGTATTATGGAGTGTTTCTTTATGATATCTAGATCAGATGTGTTGGAAGTACAGCTGCTTTTGCATGTTTGGTATAGCACATGTGCTGAGGATTTTTTGTGATACTTGAGCTGTTCTCGTAAGGAAGTTTATGGGCAGAGGCTGTTGACAAACACTTTTAGTAGTGCTTTCCACATTTCCCGTCTGTCAGGATGCAGCCACCCTGGGTGAGGGATTGTACGTGGTGCGTAACATGGTGTTTTAGCAGAGATCTCTAGGTACTTTCACATAATCATGTCAAAGGCTAGTTGTTTGCCTTTTGATGGGGGAAAAAGGGGGATAAAGGACCAATAGACAAGATGGTGGTGATTGAGTGACATTAACCTCGCCTGCATCCTGGTTTTTATTACTGCCCTCAAAAATAGGGTATTGTAAAGGCTACTGTAGGCTGTTTGATTTGTCACATGATGGCTGTAGATTATTATTGAGCAATATTAATGTTATTTAGCAGTGATAACTTGGTAGTTGCCTTCTGTATTGTTTACTCAGTTTTTCAGGTTTTTCACTCCTATTCAGTGTTCCAGGATCCTTGATTATATTTGTTGTAGGTAGCTTTGACCACTTCAGAAAGACTCAAACAGATAGGACTTGGTGCAAATAAAAGAATTTTCTAAAATTATTCCAAATGCTTCTTGTCTACTATTCGGAGTTTGTTAAGCTTTGTTAATGGAAGAGGCAAGTCCAAAATTGAATCCATGATTGCCTTTAGTTTATCATTTAGAGTTTACTTAAAACAATCAATAAAGCTATTTTTTACAGAGCTGCTTATTAAGCTAAATACTGCATTGAAGAACCAGACTGTCTCCTGTGAGTGGCTGACCAGGTACTTTTATAGTGCAGCACTTACTCTCTGTATACATGAATTTTCTTAGAATGTTGAAAAAAAAAAACGTTAAAAATTGTGGGGTGTCTAAATATTTAAAGTTGTTTGTAAAATGGTCTTGCAAAACCCTGTGAGGATTTTTTTCGTTGACTCATGTAATGATTTCAGTAGGTTTACCCTGAAGTCTTGTGCACTATACATATTATTCAAAACTCCGCAGCTGAATCGAGTGTTTCTTTATTACAGTTTTTCGGTATGTTAATTTTGTAGCATAATGTTCTCTTCTTGGAATTCCTTTCAAAATTATCCTCTTTGGGTTTGACCGCCACCTGCTGTTGTGCTTAGCAGAGCAAAAGATCCAAGGTGTAGAGGAATAAATGATGTCTTTCTCCCAACTGTTATCTCTCATATTTGTTCTCAGTACTCTATATTCTTCACTATTTGATGGTGTATCTGGCCCCATCTTTCACTTCCAGTAGCTTCACTTCTCTCCTATAGGGAATGGCATGATATGGTTGCCAATTTGAAAGAGCCATTCTTTAAGCATTTCTTTCAAGTAGAAAATTGTATACTACAGCTTCTTCCTCAGTAAAAGTGCAGCTGACAGAAGACCTGCAAAAATTGCTGTTAACACAGAATAGCTCTTTCTAGAAAAGCAGCTATCACAGCGGATGCATTCAGATCAAGGAGAGATATCCCTTACTATAGGTATCTCTGGTGTGTATATGAATGTATAAAGGAGAGTAGAAAGCACAATGTGCAGGAAGAAGGCAAAGAAATTGAAGGAGAGAAGTGAATGAAAATAGTGTTTATTTGTTCTCTGTTTTAAATTATTTGCATGGTGTAGTATTGATGTACAAGAATCAATGTTAGTAATTTACAGTGCTGTTAAAGATCAAACTGTACCAAGTCTAAGATTCCCTCCAAAATATAAAGTGGAAGCCTTAATTGGCAAGAGGTCTAAGACTACTTAGAAATGTAATAGCACAGTTAAAACATCAAAACAAATATCTGTCGTAGACTTATGGTGGGGAAATAAAGCAAAAGAGAATAATAACAGCTAACTTAAAAATTCCAATTAATGTGGCAAAATCCTATGTTACCTTATTTACAGTGAGACAAATAGTGCATGTAGGCACTCAGAACCTGTGAAGTTTCTTGTGTCTAATTTAAATCCTACCCTCTTTCAGTTTAACACTGGTTCTCCTTTTCCTGTCGCCACAGGCCTTGGTTAAGAAAAGAAATTCTCTCTAATAAGCCCCATTTATATATTGAAAGGGCAAAGTAACATCTCCCTGGAGCCTTCTCTTCCCCAAGCTGAACAACCCCAAATCTTTGAGCATGTCTTCATGGAGTGTTGCAGCCTTCTCACTATTTTTATGGCCCTTCTATGGAGGTACTCTCTCTTAACAAGGAAAAGCTGAGAGAGCTAGGCCTGTTCATCCTTGAGAAGAGATAACTGAGAGGGGACCTGATCCATTTCTATAAGTATCCAAAGGGAGGGTGTTGAGGATGGAGCAGGCTCTCCTTGGTGGTGCCAAGCAATAGGACAAGAGGCAATGGGCAGAAACTGATGCACAGGAAGTGTCACCTGAATCTGCAGAAGAAATTCTTTACTGTGCAGGTGACTGTGCACTGAAGCAGATTGTCCAGAGCTGTTGTACAGTCTCCCTCACTGGAGATATTCAATAACTGTCTGGATGCAATCCTGGGCAGTGTGCTTTAGGATGACCCACTGTGGTCCTTTCCAACCTTACTCATTCCATGATTCTGTATCCAAACAAAGTTACTGTAACTTTAAAATATTTTTTTTTTGACTGCATGTTGGTTAATACTAGTTTTGTTTCTTGTGTATGCCTGACTCATGTTCTACTATTCAAAACTTCACTTAATTATGTTGTACTTTGATTACTATAGTTAAGGCTAATAGGTGTAGAGAAATGACTGAATTACTCTTTTCTCAAAAGACTGTAAAAAAACTTGTGTTTTTTCTGGATCTCTAAATGTTAGAACATATGTTGGAAACTTTTAGTTTCTATTACCTTGTAAGGGGATGGATAGCTTTAATGGATAGCACTTGCAGATTTTTTTGTCAATAGTTTTATAATAAATCTTCTCACCAAACACTGCCACAAGCAGGTATATGCAGAAGAAGGCAAAACTGACCATTATATTGAAGTAACAACTGGCTAATCATTGGCAAAGGTCTTTGGGGTGGAAATAAATGGCTAATGAAATGTGTAGCACACTGACCTCAGTGTCTGTTTATTTGGATTTATACAGAGATGGGTGTGCATGTAAATTCTCTTGTAAGTTGATAGTGAGTGGTGGAGATTTTTGGGTGGTAACTAAAGGAATTAAGATTTTTTTAAGAATTTGCAAGCATCGACATGTTTCATCTTTGCATCTCTATGACAGTGGATCAGGAACTTGGTGATAGCTTTGAGCAAACTGAAAACTCTAGCCACTCCCTAATTGATCCCTACTTTGGATCAAGAAATTGTATTTTCTTGTAATTTTTAAAAAAATATTTTCTGAATTTTCCTTCATTAAAACTAATACTGTGAATGAAAAGCAGTAGGTAAATATAAGATGAGAGATAGCAAGGTAGATCCTGTTTATAAAATTTAACAAGTTCACTTGTCATTTTTCAATATTTTTACATGTACTTTATCATAAAAATGTCTTTATTTTTAAATAAAAATCCTTCTCTAGTCTTTTCTATTGCTCATATTGGCATGTGTTAATTAATGGAAATAGTGACTACACAGAGAACAGTACCATATGAGTGGTGTAAGGTTAATGCATTTTTGTGCAGCTGCAATGCTGAGTGAGGCATAGTTTATGTGGGATTAATAAGTGAACTCACCTTGGAAATTAAAAGACCCTCAAACCCAGAAAAACAAACGTGTTCTAAAAATGAAAGTGTGGCATTATCCATACTATTATTAGGACTACTTATATAAACTCTTCATTTTGTAGTTTCAAACCTCTTCTATTGGATAGCTATTTTATTTTGAAGATGTAGAAAACACCTCCAGAAATTAAAAACTGGAATGCACTTTCTTTAAGATGTGACTTCGCATGGAAATTACTCTATGCTACTGCTTTTTGTTAATATGAGCTGCAGTTCAAAGGAACGTATAGTGCTCATTTAATAAGTTTTACCATCTTTTTTGTTTTTTTGGCATTTTAAAATGCACTCATGTTTAACAGATTCTCAACATAATACTCGAAATAGCAGTATTTGGACACCAGCTGAAAAAATAGGTGGATTACCTTATGAGGGAGGAACATGCATCATTCTTTTGTTTAACAACTTGCTTCAAGAGATTTTATTTTTGGGGGTACATTTGTGTCGGAACTTTTTTTAAATTTTCATATGCTCAACAGATTCTGAAGGAAGTGGTCATGGGAGCGAAGATGCATCTAAAGACAGTGGTGAAGGTTCCGGTACTGAATCAGAAGAAAATATCTTGGAGGAGGAACCGGCAGAAGAGAAAGTAGAAGAGCAACAGTCAAAAACCTCCACCGAAGAAGAAGTGCCAACAGCAGACAAAGAGGTAATTAAAACTGAAAAGAAAGAGCAAGAAGATGAAGAAGAAAAGCCAAAAAAGAAGAAAGAGAAGGAGAAAGCAGTTGAACCTGATGCTGTGGCTGATGAGCAAACAAATGAACCAAAAAAATGGAATTTGCGCAGGAACCGGCCTCTGCTGGATTTTGTGTCGATGGAAGAACTGAATGATATGGATGACTACGACAGTGAAGATGACAATGACTGGCGGCCTACTGCTGAGAAAAGAAAAGGAAAAAATGCACTGCGAAAAGAGGGGAGTGATGGAGATAATGAAGATGATGAAGATGATGGGAGTGGAAGCGATGAGGATGACAATGATGAGGAAGGTAATGAAGAAGATAATAGCAGCACGGCTAGTGATGGAGGATCCAAGAAGAAGAAGAGTAAAGTTCTTAACAGGAATAATGCAGATGATGAGGAATTGACAAATGATAGCCTGGCTCTTTCACAAAGCAAGAGTAATGAGGTAGTGCAACCAACTTTCTATAATATATCTGTTGACAAATGGAAACTACTCCTCAGTAGCTATTCTGTTAATATTAAAAGTTTAAACTGATTGGCTGGAGTTGTGTTTACACAATAATAAGTGAATAATTGAAGCAGGAAAAATTATGCTAAATAGGCACTGCATATTAAATAACCTTACTTGGACCATTTGACCAATCTAATGCCGCTAAAGTCAATAGAGAGACTTGGCTTTACAGAGATTGGATTAGTACTAAAACAAATAGGAGGTCCAGTATGCAAACCAATATGTGTTAGTGGGACTTCTAGTTCTGTGTTAGTGTAAATATTCTGTATCTGTGATGTTATGAAAGTTAAAAGCATCTGTGACTTAATCATAAAATAGATAAATGAGACATTATTCTTTGCCCTTCTTTGTGACAAATATCAAAGACTAAACACAAAGTTCACTTATAGAAGAATTTTAAGTAAAGAAATATGCACGCTAGGTTTAAAATCAAATAGAATAATTATGATAATTTATGTTGGATTTGCTTGCAATAGTCACAAATGAACTAATTTCTTACCATACTAAAAGCATTTGGGAATTATGATTATTATATTAAATATCTTCCGATTGCAGGATGTGAAAATTATATATATGTGTTTATGAAAGTAACCCTTTTTTTCCCTATGCACAATTACAGTTGCCTTGAAGATTGTGCCTGTGGAAAAATTAAGATACCAGATTGTCCCTGTGGCTGACTTCATGTCCTGCAACAACAAAATTCTGAACAAAATAAAAAGAATTGCTATAAAATCTACATTCAGTTTTCAGGAAATAATCACAATGTCAACATAACATTTGAGAAATGGTAGTGATATGACATTATTTTAAGTTCTACTGTTCCCTTTAATCTTTATTTAAATGTGTAAAATGACAGGGAACTAAACAGTATTTGGAAGAATTAGCTGTGTCCATTTCAGATACTTTGATAGTTATTGTCTATATATATTTGACTGCAAGCAAGCTGTGCTGTTTTAATTACTAGTAATAATTGGGATTGGGATTGGAAAAAAAGCATGGTACATTTGTTTTTGTTTTTTTTTTTTCTTTTTTAACTTTTTGTATAGGCATCTTCTTTCCTTGTCAAGCTCTGTGATTCTAGTATTATTACCTGCATTTTCTTGGGTCAGGAGTTGAAAGTGCTCTACCAATACTAATGATCAGAACTTGAAACAGAGAGAGGCAGTTTTCTTCTAGAGTTGCTTCCTGTATCGTAATGGAGATGTGAGGCTACATTCTTAGTGATATATTCTTGAGTATAATTTCCACTGGCTTAAAAAAATAGGCCAGTTTCAGAAACCCAGAGCTGTCTCTGGTGTATCTTCTGTAATACTTCTTAGTATGCATGGATTTCAGATTCTGTTCTTGCCTTAGACTTAGAACCATGATCAGAACATAAAGTCAAAATTTGAAAATTTGAAGTTCAATTTATAATTATGTAACTGATAATTTATTTTTATTGCATGTAAAGCTCAGTACTGTTTATGAGTAGGTCTTTATCAAGAAGTCTTGCAAAAGTATCTATGGACTGAATTATAGACTGTAATTTTCAGATTTCTATGATACACAATATACTGTATTGTTACTATATACTCTCCACTGCTACAGTATTTTAAAGTAGTAAAAAAGTGGAGAAAAAATCTTGTCTAGCAGACAAACCTAGCAAGATCTCATTACACTGCAGAAACTGTGTTCTTAGAAAACAAGATATTTGAATGTATAATTAATTTAGGAAATTAGGTAATTAGTTCTGACCATATTGTAACATCCTTTGTATACATTATTTCTTCTTTGCATACTTTTGGAGGATGTAAACTAGGGAAGGTGTTTGGGATTGGTTGTTTGGTTCTTGTTTCTGTGTGATTTTTATTTGTTTGCATTTTACAAAAATATTTTGAGGTCTGCATATACATTATTTTAACATGTGCTGTAATTAAATGCCACATGCTTTTCTATTGTATTAAGCCCAGAATATAAACTTAGCTTTCTTTCCTGAGGTCAAGCATCATTAATAGGTAAATAGAGCTTTTCTATTTTTATGATTACTACCACTTCATAAGACTATTCTATTCTCAGTGAGGTGGTTATTGTATTTTTAATTTTTTTTTCCCTTTTAAGTTAGTAGTCTATGGGCATGTAGCTCAAAATGCTCACTTTCTTCAATAACATCACAGAAATGGGAATTTCATAGCGATTCAGCTGAAATTGTTTCTCCTGCTTCAGGAGGGAACAGGACTTGTTCAGGAGCTGGCAGCAGTTGCTATTCTGTGTAAAAGTTCCCATGTTTTAGACAAGTAGGGTCTCAGAAGTTTACATAGACTAAAAGCAGAGGAGAGCAGCACACTTTCCAGATCGCTCCCTCTCCTTGCTGCATAAAAAAAGAAGTTACTGAGCTGCTTTGTTTGACCTGTTGGCTGTCTTCACATGAGGTGAACTTTAATGGATGGAGATCCTAACGTTAGAACAATTTGATGTCCTTTCATCATTACTTGTTTGTTTGGGTTTTTTTGTCTGTGTTTGCATATGTTCTCACTGCCTAGACAGCTAGTGTTACTTCAGTGTTGTTTTTACAATGCAATTCTGTTTCGTAATTTAAAGTAGTACTTTGGATCTCTTTTTAATTACCAGACCTTGGGCTTCTATAACAGTGGAGTTTACAAATTTCTTTTAAACTTCTCTCAGTGAAGCCAAGTAACAGTTTTAAGTCGAAGGTACTGTCAGAAAAAGCTGATTTCTGTAGAGTTGTGACATGTATCGGAGAAATCTGTGCCATAGCACAGTAAGTCTGGCGGAGTTAGGGAGCATCCGCTGCCATTTTCCTATCTGTAATGTGAATGGTAAGCTAAACATGAGTATTTTGAGTAATGATGGGCCACAGTAATGCACGAGGTTATTGCTTTCCTCAAAATGCTTTCTCCTAAAAGGAGGATGTTGGAAGAGATGCTCCGTAAGTCTGAACTCGGTATCAGAGTCTTGTATTTTTTGCAATTAGTTGCCTTCCTGTAAGCAGCGTGACTCTGTAAATGTTCTTTTCTATTCTACATGACCTCATGTTTCCTTAGGCATAGTGTTGGTGCTGTATTTTATATATGGGGGGTTGGAATTGGAAAAATATATTTGAGGGGGCATCTTTTGCCCTAATTTTTTTTTGTTTTGTTTTTTGGATGCCACAGCAGTTTTGGCATATTTTAGCATCTTTGATATTTTGAATGGTACCATTGAAGTCTCAGCCTCTGCTTTGAAACTATTGCTGTTTCTTTGTACTGCAGTGGTTATTTTTCACTATTGTGCCTATTTTCGCACTTCTGTATATGCCTTCGTATTACCAATGAAGGTAGTTCAAGCTGAAGTATAAAATTAAAAGAATGTGTATGGAGGCCACGAAACTGCAGAAGAGACACTGGCTCTGTCTCGCAACAGTAATAGTAAGAAGACAGTGTTTATTAAGACAATTATTTTACATACAGCTTTGGGTTATGAAGCACTTTTCTGTGTTTCCTTAGAAAAATTCCCCATTAAAACCCACATTCTATTTAAGAGCAGTGGTTCATATAGTAGGTTGCCAGAACAGGGCAATGTACTTGTTCTGCAAATCCTTATTCCTGTATGTAGTCAGAAGAACATATTGTTTTAATAAATCATATAATTTTGCATAGGGACACATAAATCTGCATTACAACAAAATCATACGGAGTTGATAATTTGTTATACTTTATGTAAGTGAAAACTTAGCAGACTTGTATTAGCTATTTATTTTTGAATTTTTCATTTCCATGTGATTTTTTAAAATTTTAACAAAATGAAGCGACTGTTTCAAATGTTGGAACATTTGGAGGTCACCTTTGGCTGTTTTTTAAATTTTGATATTAAATAGTTTCTTAGGTATTCTTTTTTGTAGAATATAAATGGTTCAAAGGCATATGCTTCTCTCTGAGGAAATTATTCTCTTCTGACCTTTAGATCTTAACAGGTCTGTAGGTTGCATTGAGATCCATGCATGCCAGCTCTTATATTCATGGATGAAGCATTTGAACATTTTAACGACAAAGAAGCTTTTAGCCTTGTGAAAAAAATGTTCCATGGTTTTTTGATTGTTGTTCAAAAATTGAGCAAATAACAAATCTTCTGTTGGTTTTAAATAAAATTGAAGTTCCTGGCATAATCCATGTATCTTTATTTTTCAATATTAGGACTCATTGATCCTTGAGAAGTCTCAAAATTGGAGTTCCCAGAAAATGGACCATATTTTGATTTGTTGCGTTTGTCTTGGAGATAACAGTGAAGATGCTGATGAAATAATCCAATGTGACAACTGTGGAATAACAGTGCATGAAGGTAATACAACCCTTCATTCTCATTGCAGGAGGAAAGCATATGTTTTGCTTTTAATAAAATTATGACTTGCTTTCTTGAAAGTAAAGAAAACCTTTCAATGCTGGGGGGTAATTTTTTGTAATACTACATTGATCTTTTTTAGTGACATAATGCCCATCTTCTACTTTAGCAAAGCAAATACAAGAACCTGCAGTACGGGACATGGTCTACAAATACTGATAACAATCAATCACAGTATGCAAATACTGGAGCTATACACTGTATGAGAATAGGAAGCTTCTAAAAGGAAAGGTTATTTCACCTGTATTTTTGCTGTACCAAAAAGGCAGAGAGAAGGGGAAGAAGAAAGGTGTTCTCTATGGCATTTATCTATAAGTGAAAACAGCTAGTCTTGAACTTCCTCATAAGGGAGGTTTTGAAGTTAGAATATACTCAAGTTCTTGTTTTGCTAATTCCCTCAAAATCTGGACTATGTGTGTGTAATAAATGTAAGCGCTCTGGTTTTACAGAAACACTTCCAGAATAGTATTTTAGGTGAACGTATGGAATTTTAACAGCTTTACATGAAAGATGAGACTGTATTGTGTGTTGTTGCTCATTCTCTTGGGGTTGCAAGGTTGGGGAGATACTAGCATAGAGAGGCACACCTGTTTTGTTAAAAAGCAAAACCTGGTTTTTTCTCCTTTAATCAGATTGGGTTTTTATTCCTGATATTCTGTACTATTTTCGGACTTCACTTTTTTTTTTTTTTAATTTTCCCAGGAAAATGAGTTTAAACTACTTCAGTTCTTGAAACGAAAATAGGCTTTCATTCTTCAGAAGTGTACAAAGCATTTATTTAATTTATGTGACTCCCTTAATTTAGAAAATTTTTTGAGCAGTTTAGCATGTCTTTCCATGTAGAAAATGATTTTATAAATCCCATACTCACACTTTGGTTTTCTCATACTAGATTGAAAACTCAAAACAGTATTTTTCGTGCATTGGGATGTAGTCCAGTTCTTTGCTTGACATCACTTAGGAAACCGAGGATGGAATTTCTGTCCTGTGGTTCAGATGCCTTACATTGAGTGTCCATGTGTACCCTTAACTCTTGAACTTGTTGTGGTGTTTTGAAGAGCTAATCCATACTGTCAGTGTTGCTTGGAGAGCCGTTTAGTTGACCTGATTTATGATGAGCTGAATCACGCTCCAAGTGCCTTTGAAGGCATTAGTCAGGTCTTACGCCTACTAGAAGTGTTAGGCTCCAGAATTTATGTGTCTTGCAGAATTCCTTCCTCTGTATCCATGAGGTTTTTTGGAAAGTAATGTGCAGAATGTATTTGATTTGAGATGCAGTAACTATCCAAAACTTAGTTTTGTAGAACCTTGATAGATCTTCTTTTTCTCCTGGCACAATCTAATACTAACTCATGAGGAAAAAAAAAAGTCTTTTGCTGGTAGTTATAAATGCATGCTTGAGAATTCCCCAAACCTTACATCCAGTCAGTGCATCCCAGCTCTAAAGCTGTGGAGCTCTCTGAAAATTCTTCTGTAAGATTCGTTAAATGATTGTAATGATTGCTAAAGTGAAGAATGATGGTGATAGAAAAACGATCTTCTGCCACTTTAGAATGAAATAATGGCTGATTTGTTCTTTGTTCAAGAGGAGCGCTTTAGAAATCCCCAAAAGATCACTTCCTCATTTTGTTTAGTTTACTAAACTTTTGTCCCTACAAAAGTAAGATTATAGCTGGCTTTCCTCTACAGGAAAGTGGTTCCATAGTTCAAAAGTCACTTGAATTTTAGTAGTTCAAGATCTGTTTAAGAGTAATTGCTGCTATTCTTTTTATAGTGTTCCAGGCAAAGATTCCCACTAGTCCCACTGATACAAAGAGTACAGTATGTATGTTTCTTTTGCTGTCATTGCAACAAAGTGAAATAGATTAATTCAGAAGATTTAATTTGTTAGTTTGTTCTGATAAGTTCTACTGTGTGTACCAGATAATTGACTATAGATGTTGTTTAATTTTTCATACTTGTGGTTAAATGTTTAGTTAGCTCTTTGCAATTAATTTTAATAATAAATACTTGAAAGTGTATATAAAGCGGTTGTGAGGTTCTGTTTGAATAGGTGAAGTCTTAGAGGAAAATAAGCAAGCTGTGTATGTGAAAGTAATTGATGATTGTGATAAAAATGCAAATTTCTGCAGCAACAGTGTGAAGCTGAACAGTTTGGAGTTTTACTTGACATTTTATGTGTATGTTTCATTGCTAGATATGTATGAATATAGTTTCAAGTAGAAATGGTCGTTTATTTTGCTGTGTTTTTTCTGTACTTCGGTATTTTATAATGATAAGTAAGGGCAGGTGCTGTTTTAAATCTGAGCTTTTTCCAGTAATTTATTTAAATAATTTCTTGCAGCAAATAAAAATATTACTGTTGTGGTTTAACTCCAGTCAGCCACCAAGCCCCACACAGCTTCTCACTCACTCCCCCACCAGCAGGATCAGGAGAGAATGGGAAGGGTAAAAGCTGGAAAACTTGTTAGTTGAGGTAAAGACAGTTTAATAGGGAAAGCAAAAACCGTGCACACAAGGAAAGCAAGAGAAAGAATTAATTCACTGCTTCCCATGGGCAGGCAGGTGTTCAGCCATCTCCAGGCAAGCAGGGCCCCATAACATGTAATGGTGACTTGGAAGACAAATGGCAGCAGTTCCAACATCCCTCCTTACTCCACTTTATATGCTGAGCAGGATGTCATATGGTCTGGAATATCCCTTTGGACAGTTGGGGTCACCTGTCCTGGCTGTGTCTCCTCCCAAACTCTCATGCACTCCCAAATTCCTTGCCAGTGTGGCAGTAGGAAAAATAGAAGAGGCCTTAGCTCTGTTTAAGCCCTGTTCAGCATTAACAAAAACATCTCTGTAATATCATCACTGTTCAGCACAAATCCAAAACAGCCTCACACTAGCCACTGTGAAGAAAATTAACTCCACCCCAGCCAGAATCAGCACAGTTACAAAAAATTTTGAACTTTTGAAGCTTTATTTTGATTCCTTGATCTTATGTATGCACATATGTTCAATGACTTGGACATGTTTGCACTTCTGCCCTGTGGTCATCGACTGTTCACTTTTGAATGCACAAGTAATACATGAAGACAGCCTATCATTGAGAAGTTGCTGTTAAAACCAAAATGCAGTGGAACAGTTGCTTTTTGGTCCTGTTTGCCTAATCATTCAACTCAGCTGATTTCCAAAATAAATTGAAAAGTCATTGAAAAAGATAATTACTGTCTACTTATATGAACATGGCTTGCAACTTTGAGAGTTATTTTTTTTGTATTAATAGAAGCAAGGTTTACTCTTAATAGCATTGGTGTTGATCTATACCTTGTAACTGTGTGCTGAACTCATAGACATAGACTGTATTTGTAGTCTATGAAAGTAGTAGAAAGCTACTCTTATATGCAGCTGCTTAGAAGTTTGAAAAATGTTCCAGTAATGAGCGAGTCTGTTTGTAAATATATCGAAATCCAAGAATTTGTTTCTGTTTTTTCATGTTTCCTTTAGTAGGTAGATTGCTGTGGTTGTGGGTATCATGCTGTGTCCTGAAATTTGTTCTAATATTTGAGCTTTTGAGTTTTTCAGAGCACAGTATTGAATGAAGAGGCTCCTGTTTATGAATTGGAAATCAATGCAATGATGTTTACCTGCACTTAGGAAGAGTTATATGCCCATTTCCTGCAATCTGATTTTGATTCTTAACAGTTGCCATTTCCGTAGAATCAAAGCCAGTTATTCTGAAATGCCCAAAGCAAGTTGCTGGAATACCACAGGGGTTTTCTTCATAGTTTTTATGTGCAATTTCAAGTAGTATTATGAATGAACATGTTTTCTCCTGTTCTCTGTAGCATGCTAAATAATTATTTGGAAGGAGTACACTCTTTTCACACCCTACTGGTGTCCCACCCAGGGTCCTACATAATGATGATATTGACAGTTTGATTGTTCTTTCCCTGAAGACCTTATTTTCTCCTTGTTGACTATTACAGAAACTGTTTTGCTTCACAGGGAGGGGGTTTTTACACCCTTGACTTATGCCTTGGTGCTCTCTTCAAGTGGAAGTTTCTGTCCTCCTCAGAACCTTTCTGGTGACTGGAAAAGTTTTTTCTATGTCAGCTACCTCTGTCTTAATGTGAAGTTATTCACTAGCTGCGAAAATGCTGGTCTGACTCAAACCTACTTCTTCTGGACACCAGGGCACCCTTCTGGGTGTTTGGTGCTACCACCTTTTCCTTTTGAGGACCTGGTGCAGCAGCTGCCTGCTCTGTTGTGACTTGTGTTCTTGTTGGATTGCGTGCTTGCATTAATGAGCTTTTACATAAGGTCTTCCATGGAAAAAGGGGGTGTTAGCTCATCTGGGAGCAACTCTGCCAGAGCTCATGTGGAAACAGCAACACATGGCCAAGAGTTAGAGGGGAATTTTCATTCAGACCTGAAGTCACACACCCTTGATAAATACCTTTACTTGACTTACTGACGAGTTTTGAGATTGTGAGAAATTCACTTTACTTTCTAATACAGCTGTTTGCTGTGTAATGTTCATATCACCTGCATGGTCTGCATCACTTGTCCAAAAGCTGTCTTTGCGCTGCAGACATGTCCAAAAATCAATGTTTTGTGGAGTAAATAACTGGTTTGAATTGTAACCACCTTTAAAACTGCAAAAGTAGCATACATGTAATGCTAATTTAATACCCACTCTTACACAAAGCATTCATCTGTTAGTTTGAAAAGCCTGTAATTAATTCATAAGTCCATCAATTAAAAATGTGTTCTCATTTCACGTATCAGCCTATCCCTGTCACATCCTCCCTACCCCCCTCAAAAAAAGGGGAAAAAATCTTTTTTATTGAATTTGTACAGTTGCTTTTCACAATTTTTGTTTCTGTTTGAAGATAATTGTCATTTCTTTTTATAAAAGTCTTCTTTAGACACCAATCTGTCATTTTGGATAAATGTGCTTGTGCGAAAATCTTGTAATAGCAGGACACCCCCAACCGTGTTGTCAGTTTTTTTGACATATTGATTGCAGTGTGTCTGAAGAAAATGTCTGGCACTCATCATAGCACGTGCCTCAAGTGTAGGTAGTATGCTTGCCAGTTGTTGCCCTTGGGTTAGTTGCTGTGAGTTAAAGGAGAAAAGTTCTACGTTTATTGAGCAGTTTCTTTTCCATCTCCTGTCTTTGTTTCTTACTGCACTTTGATATATATGTCAGTGAGTAAAACTTCTCTTGCTAAAAGCATTAATGTAGTTGCCATATGCTCTGCAGTGTAGTAAAACATTTTTGCATCTTAATTCTGCCCCTTACTGTGGTCTGCTGCTGTCTAGTATAAAAATTCATTTTTCAAAATCATGTACTTTAGTACTCTCCATTTACTATATAAAAATACAATTTTGAATTTATGATGCATGAAATTATTAATGTATTTATTTTAAACTGTTGGTCCAATTAATAATAGAATGAAATATATTTTGAATACTGTCATCTCACAGCATTTAATTTTGTAAATGTAGAGTTTACCATAAAGTTCATGTTTCAGAGTATATGTAGATGTAGTTGGTGTATGCAGATATCCTGTTTGGCAAAAAATTACCTTCCCAGAGAAATGGAGGACCAGCTGCAGCCAAGACAAGAATTATGTCTCTGTTGCTGTTTCTCTCAGTGGTATAAATTTCAGAACAGTTGTTTAAAGTGGTATTATTTCAAAGTGTGTGCAATTACTTTTTATTGACAATCACATGAAAATATAAGCTATTGACAGAGTAAAATGACTTCAAAATCAGGGAATTAAAAAGAGTTTGTTTTCTGTATATATTGACATACATTCAATAAACAACTTGGCTATAATCGTAATATATAGATGCCATTAATAGAACAGTAAATGTTGTGAAAATTTTATGTGTTTAAATTAATAAGTTAGTATTATACTAAACTGGTTTTATTGTTTAGTGGTAATGGTGTTCAAGGAGGTGTCAGAAATGGGGAGTTATGATACAGTAATCTAAGAATATACAAACATGAGGATTTTATGAACTTTAGTCCAAAAGAAGCTCGTAGGGGTATTCTGAAGACCTGGACTTCAGAAGTTTTGTGAATGTTAAAGAAAGGCTGCATGCATTTTAAGGACAGTTTAAAAGTTATTTTACTTTCTTCAATGTATTTTCCAGTTAAAGGGGAAGATGGTTGACATAATGCCAAATAGGTCAGAGGTGCAGTGATAATAACTGGAACCAAACATGTCTTTTTTAGGTTCTGTATTCTTCCATCTGCTGTCCTTTCAGGCATTAAGTAGTCACACTGTCTGTACAATTGGGGTACATTTAGAGGGAACCCAAAGATTACCTCCTGATGCTTTTACTAAGCGAGCCCTTAGGTTGCTCTCTGTTCCGACACCCGCAATTCCCAATAATTCATACAGAACAGTTGTATTGAGCAACTTTAAATTGATCTTCAGTGTAGCCACTTAATACTAGGATGGAGTGATTTACCAAGTAGCAGCTTTATATCTGCATGTCTATGCATTTTATATTGCATTAAAATAATGCTTTTAAAAACTTATGTTAATTAGACCAAAATAATTCTTTCTCGTTGTAACAGTGTGGTGTTTAGTTTTGCTAAATGCCAATTAGGGAAAAGAGTAAATGCCTCCTTGTATTGCAGATATCTTGAACTCTTTAAAGCTGTCATGAAGATTTATATACAAAATGGGGCAAAAAAAATGGATTAAAAACATGGACAATTTTTTTTATTTTACTTTAGAAATGGACTTATATTTGTATTGTTATAGAAATAATGTTTAATGTCAACACGTGTGATAAGGATGGAAATAATTGCAGCACATTTGTGTCATTTTCTAGGAAGAAGGATAAAAACAATCAGGTATAAATGACTGATAAGTATAATAAAGCAACTATTTCAGAATGAAGGCAGGACAGTTTGGGGAAGTCATCATTCTAATTTTAGCAGACTGGTGGCACTTAGGCTAGAAAAGCAAATCTCATTACTTTCAATTGGTGAAGCATCAGTGTTTCAAAGAAGCTGATTTTGTTTTACCGTGTGGATTGAGGACAGTATTACTGCATCTCTAGTGTTGAGAAATTTTTAGTAAGTACTGTTAAGAAAATGTTAATATGTTTAGATGCCTGAAGGAATTATAAAAAGGTTAATGATTCATCAACTCTATGACATGAATGAGCCATGTGTTTGTACATTAGCGTTATTGCTGAGAAGGAGATATACTGGCATGTATTCAAAATTTTGTTATAAGAATTAAAAAAACTACTTTGTGGAATGTTGCTTAAAACTGATACCACATTATAAGGAAGATGGAGTTATCCTATGTGTGAGTTGTATGATCTTGTATATCCCTAATGAAACTTGTCTGTGAATGCACTTCTGCACATTACTTATCCTTTCATTTTTAGGATACTTTTTATGATGAAAAGAAACATTCTGCCACCTTATTTTAATTTGTATTGATGAGCCTCATTCTGTAATGGAAGACTACATTTCTTAAGTGGTTCCTGCAGCGTTGCTTATTTCCTGAATGTAGTTTCAGTGTATTATGCAGACCTCTGTGTCTGTTGCAAGGGGAGTTGGAACACTGTTACTATTTTATTACCGCCAGTGGGTAATGAAACAGAGTAAAAAATCATGTTTCTATTTAATTGCAGCATTGAGTAATTTAACTTCTCTGGAAGCACAAATGTTGACTTCATTGCTGTGTTTGATAAATAGCTGAATTTAATTTTTTAGTAAGTCTCTACCTTCTTTTAAGTGTTGACAATTGTTTTTTTTTCTCTTATTGGATAGCATCGAAATGTTCAAAATGTGGAATATAAAAAAACAGTTTTGTGTCGATTAGCTTTAGGATTTTCTTTTTTGTCATTTTCAGTAGTACTAATATAATTCTTACTATAGTGCAAAATTCAAATAACAAATCACTTTAAAGTCACTGTTCTCCTAAATTTGTGATAATTAAGCATGCATAGTCATCTTAACAATCATAAAGAATACCCTGGATGTACTGAAGATGAATGGAGAAACCGAATGATTGAGCCTAGGCATAGTTTAAAACCAGGTACAAATGAAAGTGTTTAAAAAAATATATATGTATTTCATCAGTCACCATTGTGGTGTCTCAGAATTGTCAGTCTGTGCTCCGCAAACTATATTTTACATTTGAAGTTGCTCAAGGGTTTTTAAGGTCAGTCCTACAGCTCATAAAGTAGGTAAATAGTGTTTTTTATTTCATGTACATGCACTCTTGTATTGATTTGCGTGCTGAATGCAAAGTGGAAAAATGGAGCGCATATTTGTTGACTGGATTCCACTGGCATAATGAACCTCTAGAAGAAAACCCAGTCACTCTCCCCTTTCCTCCAAAATTGTTCATTTTCAGGGAGAAGAGCTGGTTGCATTTATCTTGAAATGTATTTCTTTACTTGAGAAAAAGGCATTAAGTTTTTCTTAATTGTTCATTCCTTTAAGTCTTGTTTTCTTAGTTTCCTTCTTAATGGATAGTCTGAAAGAACACAAAGTGTTGCTAGAGGAAGAGTAAAACAGTCTTTTTCTTTTTGTTTTTTGGTTGTAATCTAAGAGAATCACATAAAACAGATGATTTTCTAGAATTAAACTGTCTTTAAAATGTAAATTTTGCACTAATGATAATAATTTCAAAAACTATAGTTGCAAAAAATAGTTGCAAGCTTTCTTGGGTATCTCAGTATTTTTCTCATATCGCTCCCCTGAATCTATATGTGTGTATGTTTCCTTCTGAAGTCGTAACTGGCAAGTGTCTACTTCTACAGTTGTCTCTTCTTATATTGATCTTCCGTTTCTCCTGTGTGTAGGTTGCTATGGTGTTGATGGAGAGAGTGACTCTATCATGAGTTCAGCTTCAGAAAACTCCACAGAGCCTTGGTTTTGTGATGCATGCAAATGTGGTGTCACACCTAGCTGTGAATTGTGTCCCAACCAGGACGGCATCTTCAAGGAGACTGATGCAGGCAGGTAAGACTGAATAAGTGATGTTTTGAATTTGATGTCATCTTACATTTAAGAGATTGAGTTTTTTCCTTGTATTGTACAGACTCTGCTCAAGTCCATTGACTTTGAAGTATGATGTAAGTGGGAGGAGAACTACATGTTTTTTGGGTTTTTTTTAGGAGAGCAAAGGACTGGGTTAGTAATGCCAGATAATGGGAAAAAGTAGCATAGCAAAATTATATTGATGGTGTGCTAAAGGTATTCAGACAGACCTAGAATATTACAATTATTTTGAGTTATTACGATTATATTCTTGATTTTTGAGAATATGCTTTGCTTCTTTTTAGGATTGAATTCAGGTCTAATTTCAGAATAAGCAGATTAATTCTCATGTGATGTCTTCAATTCCTGTCACATTTGGAAAATAAATTAAGATGTAGATATTAATGATAGCTAATTATCTATAGTAAAGGCAAAAGCTGTATTATCAGTCATGTCTGATTTATGCCTAATGTTACTGGGTTTTGCTGCATGGTTTTGTTTTGTTCTTTTTTGTTTGGTTTTTTTTTTTTTAAATAAACCATGGAACACAAGGTTTTTTCCCATACACTTTATGGCTGTATAAATTGCAGGTGTGTGGTAATAAGCAAAGCTTTCAGGTACTGGGCTTGTCAGAAGCTTTTAAAAAAAAATGTTACACAAGTGAATCAAGGTTTGTATTGAATAATTTTGACCCTTAGTCAAGTAGTGCTTCTTCAATACTTTTAGGATTCATATTCTTGTTTCTGGTTTGTAGCAGGTTCAAGAGTATTTGTGCACCTTCCTTATAAAGCTTTTGCATTACTAAGCCAAGGGTACTTTTTTTCAGTTGTTTTCTGTTTTAACAATAATGCTTCTATATGCAAGAAAAATACTTTTGAAGACTAAAAGTGAATTGTGCAACAGGAAATGTGAGACTTGATACCACCTGAAAAATTTTATTTCAACCTTTTTATTCCTGTGTTCTCTAAAAAATTTAAGCACTATATATGTGATTTCCGTTATTATTCTAGTAGAAGCTATAGTCAGCATTTTAATGATTGCTTAAAATTCTTCCTGTAAAATGGTGGAATGCTTTTGGTTAATCTGGAAGTATTTTCTTTGTTACATTGGTTTGTCTGTGCAGAAGCGTATGCCTGCCTTGGTGCCTGTGGGTGTTATCATTATAGTTTATTATTGTTGTTGTATCTTTACCTGTTAGATAATGTGATAATGCTATCCTGGATAAGTTTATTCTCCCAGATGAAGATACTATATACTAGAAAAAACTAAAATGCTAATTGCTATTTACTAATTCACATTACTAATATGTGAAAATTCCTGTGCTCTCTTTTTATTATTTATTTACAATATGAATTCTCAAAGGTAGGGGGGCACTATAGACTAAGGATAGGGTCTTGTGGCACTGTCCATTATGTTTCATTGTACTCAGTAAACTGCAATCCAATTCAGTGCTTTTCTTGACATATTAGCAGGAAGAGACTACCAAGTTTCAGTTTCCTTTAACTCACCATTGCTCTTCATCCTCTTACCACTTGCCTAAAATAAATGCTTTGTATACATCGGTGCTGGAAACTACACAAACCAAACCTAGTCAGTTTCTCTTCATAATCAAATTAGAATAATTTCTCTCTTTCTACATGAAAGGTGAATCATTAGAATAATGAGGTGCTTAATTTCTCAGCAGAAGCCTTTCCACATTAATTTCTCAGTTTCACAAGTATAAATGTGAGTGTATGAAATTTTACTTCTCAAAATGCTATTATCCAAAAATATAAATTCTGTCCTTGTTTCAGTATGGAGTTTTTCTTCTTTCCTAATCAACATCTGTCATCATTGCTCCAAGCTAAATGGATGGTAAAGTAACAAGGAAGATTATTCTTCTTTGATTACCCAATTTGTCTTAATTACAAGCTTCTAAAACATGTGCAGCTAAATAAATGAGCAGGAAAATATTTAGAACTGGTATTAAAAGCAGCTGAAGCTGCTTCAGCTGTGAACTTGACTGACTTGTGTATGTTTTTTAATAAAGATTCAGGTCTGAGTTCGCATATAGGTCGTTAAAGAAATGAGGCACTTGTGTGCCAATCACACTGAAATGGCAGTTGAAATCTGTAATACTGCATTACTTGGGTGACATGTACTAAAACATTTTGAGAAGGTCAGTATGAAGCAAGCAGCCAGCTGTTGGGTTTATCATAGATAAACTCCTACAGAGTGCAGCAGCATTAAATACACCAGTGGAGCATGAAAAAACTGTGCAAATTAAATTGAGAAAGCAGCTGCTTGTAGAAGATGTGTATCTTTATATTGAACTTTGCAGGGTACATTTAAGAGGCTGTATTAAAACTTACTATCAAAAATCTCCAAACCAGAACCTTGGATTTTTGTTAAGAATAATAATTGTGGAGATACGTAACTTCTTATAAAGATTTTTGCTGTATTACACAGCTTAAATTAAAGGAAGAGTATAGAAAAGAAGGCCTACAGAATTCAGATGTTTTTACTTACAAAGAAGTAGTCTATTTATCTCAGGGTTACAGGTCTCATTCTTTGTGTGATATTTTGCTTTTAAAAAAGTATTTTTATTTCCTTTTGAAAACAAGTACAATATGCTCATGCAAATGAGGTATTTACTTTAGTAAATCATAATGTTTACCAAAATGCACATTTAAGCACATATATATGCTTTTGTAAAAGTATGGTAGTGATTTAGGCCAAGCTATTGCCACTCCTGGATACAGTGTGGAAGGGCAGAGGTGGTACCTAGTGCACCATCCCCTGTGGGGATATCTTGTGCCTCCACTGGTTTTTTTGAGAGTCAAGCAGAAGATACAATTTTCGTATGCTCATGAGAAGACTCTTACATTTTGCGGATAACGTTGTGTTAATTTAGGGGGTTGTGCTGGCATGCTGGAGTGTTTATGCTGTAATAAAATCAATGATGAGGTTTACTCCCTTTCTGAGCAGCAAGAAGTTTGGCAAAATGCTTGAGTATCTCAGCTTGTTCTCTGGCACCTAGCAGGCTGTCATATATGCACTATGTTATTTAAAGACAGGGTTCTAACTCATCTTTAAATTTTCTTTGGATCTTCCTGTAGTTACAGTGTTGGGACCAAATAGTTTTGTGGATGTGAAGAACACTACTAAAATTCGTGGAGGCAAAGCAATGCAGTTCTTGCATATAAATGTGTATTTGGAATATACATTATTCTCTCTGTTTCAAGTTTATATGTTTTAAAGGGAATTTACTACTCTAACACCTCAAACCTGAGTGATTTAACCATAGGATAAAAGCTTGTTTTTAAATACACAAGTGAAAAGAATCTTGTCAGATATGACACAGTGGATCAGTCAATGTTGTGGCTTGTTAGATTTGTTGAGAAATTTATTGCAGAGTGAAGTGATTTAATGGCTTTTAAGTAGTTTCTTACTGTTACTGGGATTTTTCTGTTGTCCAGTTAATGTCTTGGACTGTTTTGTGGAAAAATGGTAAGTAAATAGTCTGTCCACCAATTTTGTGCATTGAAGGATCATCGTTTTCTTTTGTAAAGACTGAAATATAGATATATTTTTGAGCTTGCTACTGAACCTTTCATTTTGGTTTCTTGGAATCTCTGTTTGGATATATGATTAGTAGATAACATGAAACTTAATAAATCTGAGTGTGATAAATTCCAGCATTGTAGGTCTTAGGACCATTGATGAGACGTGTGCTGCTTTGGGAGACCAGGGCTACATGGATCTCTAGAATAGTATAACCATGAGCGTCAGTATTTCTCTTGTCTGTAGCAGCTAGTTAATAAAAGGTTAATAAATACTCTGTTTTATGTGCACCTGAACCCATGATGCTATTGCTGTGGTATAACTGAATTTTTTCAATTGGCATACAAAGGAAAGAGGAGAAGAGATAGGCTAAACAGTGGTACGAGATTGGAAAAAAGAGGACAGCAGCATGGATGCAGATTTAAGCAGGTGGTAACAGGTCTGTACTGAATCCCTGGTAAAAGAGCCAAGGGAAGAAGTGTTTCTCACATCATCATGGGTCTTCTTGAATACAGGGAGTAGATTCTATTATTTGATTAGAACAGAGCAGAAGAGAGTTTTAGTCTACACTAGTGATACACTTACTGTTAAACAATAATGGCTGGGAAGATTGTTAAGTACTGAACTAACACACTTGGTGAGGCTCAAACACAGGATATTTCAGCTCAGTTATGTTGGAAGTTCCTAGCTGTATTCAATGTCATGGGGGCATTTATAGGTTCAAAGTGTTAGCTACAATCTCTGTAATTGAAAGGCCATTTTCTTGAATATTTTAAGATAACAAAGAATAGGAATCTTGACCCTCTGTCTCTCAGAGTTTGCTCCCACCTAGTGACTTAGCAAGGAGTAGCAAATACTTCCTTACTTAATTTTGTTAAAACAGAAAGATTATTTGGAGTAGTTTGTTAATTTGAGTCATGCATGCTGTGCAGAGCAGATTCTGAGTTTGTTGCTAACTGATGTTTTGTGACAATGAGAGCTGGATCTTTCAGAAAGCGTTCTGTAAGAAGAAGAGGAAAATTTGTCTTCTGTTGCAAGGCTGGTTTTGGGTAGCTGAAAAGTTCAGGAGGTTAGGAAGATGCCTGTCGAAAGCAGACTTGAGGTTGAAGCTTTTATCATTGTGTGGCATTTAATTGCTATAAGGTTCAGATTCATGCTGTCTCCTTTTCTGCCCCTCAGGGCTGAAGATTTAGACCTATTACTCTCCAGTTTATTTTTGGCCATTGAAGAAGGGAATAACTAAGTAATAATCTGTTCATCTGAGTTTCAGATGGGCTTTTCTGTAATACTACCCAGATGTGGTTGTTACTGAATGCAAGTCTTATCTACGTTGCTTAACACTAGTTAGTTTTGGTGATACTAACAGGTGTAAGCAGCAGTGCAAAGTCTGACTGATGCTGTGTTTTAAGTGCTTCATAGCTATATGCTCGCAGCTCAGTGTTGCTGTGACTGCCTGTATAGTTTTGTTCTTTCTACTGCCTACCACATCATGAAAGTGTCTGTCTGCTGTAGCTTTATAAGTAGTATCAAAATCTTCATACGCCTTTCATGTTGCTTGAAAAGTGTGTGGAGGCCTTGTGAGAGCCATCAGAACATGAAGGTGATGGTAGCCCAGCCCTTGATGCAGACAGGCAGAGCAATCCCAGTGCCTTTGGAAGGCCTTGCTCTGACTCAGTGTCTGAGTGCCTGAATTCCAAATAGGCACTCTATCCCTGCTTTTAATGTACCTTCCTTCAAACGTTTCATCCTGCATCTGCAACATTTACAAGGCACTTTGAAATCTGAAAATGGTGAGTATAATGTAGGATCAAAATGTTGATAACAGTAACCTAATTTTGTCTGCTGTTTTAGGTGGGTCCACATTGTTTGTGCCCTCTATGTTCCAGGAGTGGCATTTGGAGATATTGACAAGCTGCGGCCAGTAACACTAACAGAAATGAATTATTCAAAGTATGGTGCAAAGGTAAGTTTAGAAGAGATGTAGTGCCAGTGACTTGCTGTATTTTATGTTTTTACATGTAATAGAATAAAATGCATGTTCCCAACTTTATTTATCTTTTTAATAGCAACTTTGTAGTGAGGTTCAGGACTAAAATTGAGATAAAGTTTGTTATTTATTGTTATACCATTGCTTTTCCCTCTGTCTTTCTGTATGTTTTCTTACCACTGTTCTCCACAATTTCTGTCACTGTTCTTCCCCGGTTTCCCTGATTTTTTACACAGGTGCTAATTTCTTTTGAAGTCAGTTAGTGGCAGATTGACAGAATGTGAATGGAAAGTGAGGAGGATTTATGAGATGAGAAATGGGAGGTTAAGTTGATTAAGAAAGGGGCAGATGTACATTCAGTAAGAATTACATTACAGTTTATATGTAAACTAGTATGCATACAAAAAGGCTGTTCCAAAGAAGTGTTTACAAAAATCCACAGAAACATAGGATCCTCAACTTGAACTGAAAAAGGGTTCTAAATTTAAAATTGTTTTACAAGTAAATGTTTTCAATCCAGATCAAAAGTAATCATGGACAAACCATACAGAAAACCATTGCACTGGGCAGAGGGACAGCACTCACTAGTTTGCTAAATACTCTTTGTATGGCTAATACAGTGTGGAGAAGCCGTGTCTATCAGGCTAATGTGAGGGAAGGTGTTTGGTTATAAGTTGGCAGCTCTAAAGCTTCATTTCTGCAAAGTCACTTCTGTTTCCTGGAATGTCAGTTTGTTAAGTTGAATACTAAATGGAAATACATAGTGCGGTTTTAAAAATGCATACAATATATAAAACAGATTAAAACACTTTGGATTGCCTGTGTACAACATACCTGTATCAGGAGCAGGGGCCTGCTGAGGTGTTTAGCCTTGTTTAGAAATGGTTATACAAAAAAAAGGTCAGGATAAGCACGCCAGACCCTGCAAACTGTTATTGGAATGAATCATGCTCTTTTTTTAAAATAGCATGAGTGATGTATAGGAGCAGGGAAAAGATTTTGGGCATCTTTTGCTGTGAGTAAGGTGAAAGTGAACTGTACAGGTGAAGACTCATTACTGGTGCAAAGCTATAGATGCTGTTTGCTGTATCAAGTGTGGAAGTTACACCTTAGTTTGCTAAATTGCCCCCTGCAAAGCCAGCTTAATATAATAGTCTTTTTAATTTTATTTCCTTTCTTCTCTGTGTTGCAGCTACTCAGCTAAAGGGTGCCCTTCTAGTGTGGCATGTGATGTTTTGAGATTCTTCAGTCACTGAGTTTTCCTTGCCATTGCTATCTGTTGTTTAACTTTCTGCATGGAGATATTTCCTCTAGGTGATAGACAGCTTTGTTCTCTATTCAGCAAGTAGGAGACTAGGAAATACATGCCTGTATAATTATGTATCATCTTTATGCACTAAATAACAGCATTGCTTAAGCAGCCCCTCTTCCCATTTCCTACTTACGTGCTCATCACTCTATTGCTGGCACAGGGGTTTGGTTTGAAATTGTGATGAAACAGAATGAGGAATTGATCTGACTGAAAAATAAGTTCACTGTTTTTTTACAGGTCATATTAGGGGATGTCGGTTTGCTTTTTTGCAAGTGACTGTGCCTAGAATGCACATATCTGAAGCCATAGTTCCTTAATTAAGTGAATCACAACCTTCTTTACTGATATTTATAATTTTTGAGTATTTGTTTCTGCATTGTCACGTGTTTAGTCCTCAGTCATTGCTTAACAAAGGACATGTATATTATTATCTATGGTTTTCATTCATTCAGAGCATTGCTCTTTTTTTGTTTGTCCTCTGAACTTGTTGAACATTTGCTGAGGAATAGTGCTTTTTTGATACCATACTTATACAATTAATAATGCTTGAATTGCTTGGATGGTATTTAGTTGTGTCACTGAAGGGGAATGCAAAACATGGAGGTTCATTTAAAAATTCATCCAACATGCTGTTTAGATTATTTAAGCACTTCACCATTGCTTGTTGAAAATGAAATTAATAGTGGGAGTTGAGAAAGCATGAAGCTTTAAGTAGTGTCAGCTGTTGGGAACATACTTGGTTTCTATACCACACAGGAATAACCTACCAGTTTGTTTTTAATGTCCAAGACCTAAATTATCAAATATAAGGCAAAATGCACCTGTAATATTTACTGTGGCATTTCCCATTCTTCTTTGTAAAGGAATGCAGTTTTTGTGAAGATCCTCGTTTTGCCAGAACTGGTGTATGCATTAGTTGTGATGCTGGGATGTGCAGAGCTTATTTCCATGTGACCTGCGCGCAGAAGGAAGGCCTCCTCTCAGAAGCAGCAGCGGAAGAGGTAGCTATGGAAAGGATAGAATAAAAGACCTCTACTGAAAGCTTATGAAGATGACCTGAAATGGTGGCTTTTTTGTTCACAGACTCTGAACAAGGTTTTTTTTAAAATAGGTAACAGGGCCTAGGCTGAGTAAAGGAACTGTACAGGGAGAGCTCTTTATTCACCAAATTGTCCAACTCTGAGCACCTTTTGAAACTGACTGGAAAAAGGTTAGAGAAAGTTAACACAGAAGTTAGCTTAATAGACTATCAGTCAATACAGACACAAATTTTAACTCTATTTCCTGAACTTCACATAGGGTGACATACTTGCCTAGCTGTTTATGTAGTATAGTAATCTCTATTTCATACCAAATAGGAGTCTTGGGAGATTAACTGCATTTCTGATGCCATTTTTTCATGCGTTTTCCAGTATTTTCTTCAAATTGTAGTACAGATATATCACTTTCCTTGTGGTAACATTAATCTTTGGAATCAGAATGGAAAGCAAATATTTATGACCTCCTGATAACTTCTTAATATCTTTTCTTAACATTTTTTTCCCTGTAATATGATCTAAAGCAATTTAGATTTGAGGTTTCTACTTCCCAATTCATTTTTATGGTATAACTACTTTTAGGTTGTCCAATTTCATCCTGATACATATCATTTGGATTAAACTTGTCGTGTTCATATCTTCACAATTTTAACTTTTTGCCTTAGGAAGTAGTACAGGCAACACAAAAACAAGCATTACGTTCACTGTTGATCTTGACAATTTGTTTCTGAAAACAGTGGACCACTAAGGGATTCATGAAGGAATCACAAAATACTTCCTTCTGTTGGGCCGATAAATAGGAAGATAGTGCATTGCCTCGTTGTTGTCCTTAGTAGATTATGTGTAAAGCTGAGTCTTCAAATGCTTTATGTGAATTCCATCTGCATATATGTATCTGCTTGCCTTTCTACCTTAAAATTTTGTTATATGTTTTCTGTAATCAAATTTTTAATCTGGGTCTCACACAACCTCATTTTAGGGTGCTGCTAATTTTTGAAGTAAGCTATCAAATAGTGTGAAAATCGAAAATAAAATAAAATGTGCTTGTAGGGAAAGGCTGGGTAAATTTTGTTGGTCCATGTTATGTAAGTGGAGTGAAGGAAAATTTGATAGGCAGATAATTTATTAATATTTGTATTACTTTATGAAGGAAGACTGCTTTAAGTTTTTCTTAGGTTGTAGATTATGAAGTTGTTTGTACTTTTTTGAAGTACAAAGGCAATGAATGTGTTTCTCAAACCATGTCTCCTCATGGCTCAGATATTTGTAGTCTGTGTGCAAGTTTCGTGTGTGCTAAAAGTTGCTGTAAACCTGCAGCCATGATAATGTGCAGATATGATGATGGAATGAAGAGTGAAAAATGGAAAAATAAAGATCATCTGAGAGATGATAAATCATTTGAGCATATAGCCACCAAAACGATTGGAAAAACATTAGAGAAACCAAATATATTGCCTTTGATAGTATTCAGAATTATAAAGCACTTGTAGGATTTAATTTAAAAAGCACAGTGAATCAACAGGAAATGAATACATGTTATATGTTAATAGGATTTGCACTTAGGAATTTATTTTTCTGGGATTTTTTTCCTGGGAATGCATAAACAGTACCGAGATTGACTAGTAGAGAGTTAAATAGTTACTACATTTAAAAACATTAGAGATTATGCAATGAAAACAATGGGAAAACACCCTATGTTGTAAATTATTTCAATATGACAAAATTGATTTAGAAACATACTTTTTAATTGTTTTTAAAGACATGCCCATTCGAACATGTGAACTGATTGCCAGAATGTTTGTGCTGTTCGGAGCCCTTTGGCCTTACTTTATGTCTTACTTTATTTTCGTTCCTTCCCCTTTGTTTTTTCTGAAACAGGATATAGCTGACCCTTTTTTTGCTTATTGTAAACAGCATGCGGACAGGTTAGACAGAAAATGGAAGCGGAAGAACTACTTGGCTTTACAGTCTTACTGTAAAATGTCCTTGCAGGAAAGAGAAAAGCAACTTTCACCAGAAGCTCAGGTATTGTGTTCGTGACACAAATGCCTCTGTATTAATCATCAGTGTTAAACAAGACAGAAATTAAGAGAATGTCGAAGTGTTATTATAGTAGGAAATTAAATGTGAAATATATTGATAGTGCACGGTCATTTAACAGGTTAGTGAATAATTTGTAGGGTTTGGGCTCTAAGAACAATTCTCTATATATCTGATATAGTTCTGTCTCATACTTATATTACATATATATTTCAGTAAATGTCAAATATTAATATCTGTGCTTATCTGAATTGAAAAACATTACTTTGGCTTTGAGAAAAAAAAATTGGTGATTACTTTTTCATTGTATTTCATCGATTTTGTTTAACATTTTCTTCAAGATACTGAAGAAAAAAAGCCAGACAAAAAATAAGGCATATTTCTATCTAAATTTCCATTTTTGTAGGTCTGAGTGGAATTCTGTGTGCCAGGTGTTTTCACAGTAAAGATTTCCTAGAAAAAAAATAATGTATGCAAAGAAGTGAGTCTGTGCTACTGCGTGGGAGTTGTCTGAAAGCCTTAGGCAAGTCTATATCCCTGTCTAGTGGCAGATCCATTTAAAACTGTTAGTTACTGCAGAAGCTCAACTGATAAATGTCCTGTTGATATAAAGGTTTCAGTATCTCTGAGGAAATCTGCATACTTTCATGTTTCAGTGTGTGTCCTTTATTCTTTTTTCTGATTCTGAGGAATTTATAGCATAATTGGCTTCACTGTTTAGACTGAGCTGCATTCCATGGAAAAATCACACCTGTGCAAAAAAGCAGCTTGTTACCTGAATGAAACCTGCCTAATTTTTTTGTAGCAAGTAACAGATGCTGTAAATAGTGGAAATCATTTATGGGAGAATTCTGTCTGCTTTTTTTCTGAAGTGAAAATTACAGTGTAATTATAAGAAAATATAGTTTCATATTATCAAACTCCTGATTTTAAAAAAATCGTACCTTTCTAGTTCTTCAGAGATCTTTACGAGAAGAGAATATTAATTTAAAATGACCTGTGCTGTTGAGAATGAGCATGAGCAAACTCCTGTAGAAGAATTTTGAATAAAATATTTCTGTGAGGTATTGAGCTTCGTGTAGTTTGATTTAAAACTGGTTTCATAATTCTTGCTGAATATACTCAGCTCTCAGTTATATGAAATGCACCTGTGTAGTGGAGACATCACACTAATAGGAGTACTACCCAATATAATGGTAAGTGTTGGTTGTGCAGTATCAGTTTGGATACAACAAAGCTTATTTGCTCTGTTTTCAGGCATGTGTTATGCAGTCCTGATAATGCTGAGAAGTTCCAGCACTTCCCTTTCTCCTTCCTCTTTGCCCCAAACCAAGACCCTGCAATTTTTATCAAAATTGTTTAGATTAAATTTTTGAAAACTGAAAGAATGACTGCTGAAAACTGCAGGTGGAGTTACTTGGCACAGCATCATAGGCACCTTGATGCAAGTATGATAACTTGCATACATTTTGTACAACCACGTTTTCACTATTGGTGGCTTTGGTATTGTACAGTGGCGGCTGTCGGTGGACTGCTGCTGTGGGTCTAAGAAAAAAGCCATTGAATTCAGAGCTGACCTGTAACCCACATTTGCTGTGTTTCTTGGTCATTAATTTTCAAGACCTAGTCAGGTAATGTGTTAAACTTGTCTACAATATTACCTTCTGTGATACTGTCTGAAATCAGAGATGTTCCTTTACCATAGTGTATATGTATACGCACAGTTTTTGCTTTTTGTCTCCGGAGCATCTCACACCATATGGTGGGGCAATCACATCAGTTTAGTTTCTTCTTTGTGCAGGCAGGTAAACAGCTTTTAACTGATATTCAGCTGGAGTTTTGCCTCTGAAGGTTTGTATGTTGTCATTTTCTGCCAGAATTGCCACTTCATAGAGTTCCCTCAAGACAGTGTTTTCCAACTGTCAGTAGCAGCTCGATCTTCTGGGGTAGATCTCCCAGATGGTCACAAATATACAGATGTCACCAACAATATATATTGTGAGCTTCTCTTGTCTTCTTCACTTCTGTTTGGGTTGTGTTTTTGACAAATTAGAATCAGCAAATTTAACATCTCTAAAGAGAAGTGGCATTGAGAAAGGAGTACTTACAAAAGTATATCAAATATGGCAAAAATGCTCTTCAACTTTTATTGCTCACATAGATACCTGTTTAAAGTGTATCTAAATGCATATGTGATAGGTCATCCAAAGCTTTTCCCAGAAGTGAGTTTTCACAGTGCCATCTAATTATCAATTATTAGAAGGGGCTGTGCGAAAGCCAGCAATCATCTGTTGCTTTCATTGATGGGGAAATCTCATCAAGAAGTGTGTGCATAGCTCCAAAACGTAGTGAAAGGATAATGTCGTTTGTGTGTGCGCTTTGAAGTAAAATGGAATGTCTGTATCAACGTCTGTTTCTTGAGCTGTGGAGTTCCAGAGTGAAAGTGGCATTGATTAGATTTGTGCGGCTTTTAAAATGAAAATAAAATGCGAGTGCATTCCAAATTATAACTCAAAACTAATTTGGAATTGTTCCTTGATGTTTGTCATTTGTGGAATTCTTTATTGCAGGCTCGAATCAATGCCAGGCTCCAGCAGTACCGCGCCAAGGCGGAGCTGGCCCGCACCACCCGGCCCCAGGCGTGGGTTCCCAGGGAGAAGCTGCCACGGCCGCTCACAAGCAGCGCTTCCGCCATCCGTAAGCTCATGCGTAAAGCTGAACTGATGGGAATCAGCACAGATATTTTCCCAGTGGATACTTCAGATACGAGTTCCAGTGTTGATGGAAGAAGAAAACATAAACAACCAGCTCTCACTGCTGATTTTGTGAACTACTACCTTGGTAAGGGTGTAAATGGCTTATTTTTCTCAACGAAAAAAAATCACTTTGCTGCATTGTGCTTTGCTATTTCATTGGCTTTTTTATTTTCATTGTATTTGTTTATAGTAGATAAATGTGGATTATGACTTCATTTTAGGTCAGGTATATTATTGCTTGGAATCCCTTTTTACACAGAAAGCTTTTTTTTTAAAGACACTTAAAAAAAGAATAAAGGCTTTCAAATATAAACAGGAGACTAAACTGTCTTTAAGAAGGGAGTAGGTAACCTGGGTTTTTTTCCTTAAATTCTCCTCCATTTCTATATGGAATAGCATGACTTCGTGGCTGTTCGCTAGATGCTGATCGAAGTTCATTGTTTAAACAACTACAGTATTTTGCTGCATATAAATATTGTAACTGTTCATTCTACTCAGTCTGTGTAATAAACCTATAGGCCATAATTTTGTATTAGTCTTTGTATTGTTACACTTTTTTACTTTCAATTCTTCACAATTTTTTAATGCATAAAACTTGAAAATATATATTCAAGAATAGGAAGTAATGTAATTTTCTTTTAAATAGAGAGAAATATGCGCATGATTCAAATCCAGGAGAATATGGCTGAACAGAAGAATATCAAGGATAAATTAGAAAATGAGCAAGAAAAGCTTCATGTGGAGTACAATAAGGTAAAGAAAAAGGGGTGATAAACCATTGTACTGTTTTAGTATTGCTGCTGTTAACTTTGATAGAATTTTTCTTTCAGTGGAAAAAAAGTAAGATGAAAATGAAAGACGTAAACTATTGATCCTTTAAAAGTAATACTTAAAAATATATTTCTTCTTTTAAAAATATTCAATAGTTTGTCTTCTCCCATACAAGTAGAATCAGCTTCTAAAATGTGATGTGTTGACCAGACATAAGTTCTTTAACTGACCCCACCGTGAGCTCCCCTAACAAATTGCACATGGACCTGTTTGAACCTTCTTGATTCTGTGCTTGGAGCCCTGCTTGATAATCGGCATTCTAGGATACTCAGAGTGTTATTTATGTCAACTCCAACTCCAGTTGTGCTTAGATTTAATGACTTGGCTAATTTTTCAGATGGAAGTAATCAGTATTCACACCTCCACAGTGTTCTCTGCATACTTTTTAGGGTATAACAAATTTGAAGCCCATAAATTATGGTATTGCTCCCGCAAAATGTTGATAATGTAATTTTTTATTAACTCATCCTTATGATTAAAAAAGAATTTTGTGCATTTGATCAAAATAAATATTTCTTTATTTTAATATAAGTATTTTGAAATGTAAATATACTGTAGCTTTTGTGACAGATGGCATTTTGCAATTCTTGCTGCATTCAACAGCCTATTAAGTGACGGTTAATGAGAATAAAAAATGGTGTTGCTACTAATTCCTAAACTGTTTGGTTTGTGTTTTAAGTGAGAACATGTGGAAAATGTAGGACCAGATCCTTGTGAACTGCTCAAAGATGATAAAGGGAAAGGAAGTTGTGCCTGGGGGTTTTAACCAAATTAATACTTACCACCCAGCATATACAACCTAACAGTTACTTTCAAAAGTAGAAAAAACCTTTTTGGCTTATGTTCTTTAATAAATTTTCTCTTTCTATGAATATGAGTGTGGCAAAAGAGAGTTTTAATATATTTAGGTGTTTACTTATTATAATCTGCTGCTCAAGTAGTGTGGGCAGCACATACAAGGTGTTGCTGTATCTTAGTTTTGCCTTCCATCTGATTTTATGAAAACTTGTTTTCATGCTGAAATGCTTCAGATCTTTATAAAACAAGTGGCTGCCTTGGTTTTTGTCTTAATTCTGTTAAATTAGAGTGGTTGTACTGATCTTATCCATATTGATATGAGTTTCATTCTAATGCCATAATAAATTAATGCACCCTAGATAACAGGTTGAATAAATTTCATTAAATAACTCTGAATGGATTTTCATTCCTGTCACTTTTTTTTTTCTTTAACCTTTCAGCTGTGTGAGTCCTTGGAAGAGCTACAAAATATGAATGGAAAACTGCGAAATGAAGGGCAAGGCATTTGGGCACTGCTGGGTAGAATCATTGGACAGGTTGGTTGGTTCCTCGCCCCCATTTAAAGAAAAACCCAGAAGAACAGGTTTTCCAAGAATAGGCCTTTTTGTTTCTGTCTGCTGCCTCTATGGCTGAATAAATTTATTTGATTCGATCAGGCCCAAGCTTTACTCAGGGGATAATGCATCCTGATTGAAGTACCTAGATTTCTGCAAGCCACCTACTGGGAACCTGTAGCTTCATTTTGTTGTAATAGTGTTCTTGTTTGCAAAATTCTTTCATTTGGCATAAGTGATTTACCTGTCATTGGCGATGAGCCTTAGCATGAAGCATGAGTTAATCCTACTGTTTTTGTCTCCAATTGTCTTTAGTAACTGTAGGCTTTAAATGAAAGGTTAACTCTTTATGGCTTTTATAAGACAAAAATCGTTTTAAATGCAACATATATGTAATGGTGTATAACTAGACAGAGGAGAATATTTTGATCAAATGAGTATAAATATCTAAGACAACAGAAGATTTTACTTCCTGTTGCCAGCAATTATCTTTGTTCTCATTGATACAGGAAAATAGAGAAGTGTAGATTTTTGCAGTGTTTTCATTTATGTTTTATGTCAGAGGTATTAATTGTCAATGGATATTTTGGATGTGAAAGGGAGATTGCAATGATTTCCAGTTATGATTTAAGATTGAAGAAACTGTTCGCTGTGAAAATGCAGACATACGATTGTTCACAGTTTTGTCATGCCCTTTGTTACTGCTGAGTTTGTGCTACTGTTCAGAAAATGAACCTTATGCTTTCTTTATGCAGTAATAGTTCCTAAGGTATGCCAGCTTTTACTAGTTCTATTTGTCTGCCTATCTCTCCTACTTACAAATAAGAATTCTTGCATAACATATCTTTTGAACCAAGATTATTTTTCCTTCCTTTGAGTAAGTATTTGCAAATATGTTTCCTGATGCAAATGTTACTAAATTTGGGGAAAAAAAAAAAAAACAGAGAGAGAAAAGCTGAGTGGAATTCATTTACACAGCTTGCATGACATTTTTTTTCCAGTTGGTTGAACAGATGCAGACCCATGGGGCTGCTGAGAAATGACTTTGATAGATGGTTGCTGTCTGAGAAGCCAGCATACTGCAGATAGTAGAAACCCAACGAGAGTCTCTTCTGCTTTGTGAAGGGCTTGGTCCAATAAGATAATTTTTCTAATTAACCTGTCGAGCACCAGTGTAGCCATGATGCTGGGGAAAATAAACTGCCTCAGTATTCTGTTACGTCCATGAATTTGCCTTTGCTTGTTTCAGCTTCCTAGAGAAATGCATCCTTGTCCATCCCTATATTGGAAGCTTGAAGAAAAATCTAAAAGCTAGTCTTTCCATGTGTTCCTTATTGAATTGAAAAAAATTACTATAAGATTACTTTATAGTACAAAATCACACTGGGATATATGTGTAGTCTCAAAAATAGCTATCTAAGCAGTTTCCCACTCATTATTGTGTATCTTGTTCTTCATGCATTGAGATTAGAGGAGTATTCTTTAAAAGTGTCATGACTCATGTGTACTGCATTTCTTCAAATCCAATAGAAATTGAACATACCAGCAATTTTACGGGCTCCTAAGGAAAGGAAACCAAGTAAAAAGGAAGGAGGAACACAAAAGGCATCTACACTTCCAGCAGTACTTTATAGGCAAGTAATTAAACTTTGACAGAATAGATACAGTATCTAGTAAGTTACAGTTTCAGAAAAGTGTTCTGAGAAAATCCTTTGCTTTAGTATTTAATTAACAGAGTGCATTAAAGTTGTCTATATGTTTTATTTACTTTTGAAGGCTAAGTTGAATAGTGGTAAATTCTTTACCCTACCACACATGAGTAAAGTTTGCATGTTTTTGCTAATTTGATGGCAGTGCTTTAAGGACAAAGCTAATTCTTTGTATCTGGAGCAGAAGGGTCCTTTGTTTCTTTGATGTGAAAATTAACTGGTCACTTTGCTCTTTGAATGCAATCATCTAAGTGGATGATTTTGAGAACAGTGATGATGCTGTTCAGTCACAATTCCTGGACGCACAAAACACTTGTCATATAAGAATTCTTGCTTTTTGCTCGTGATAAATTTCCCTACTTCTGTTTTTATTAATTCCCAAGGTTATGAAATGTATTCACTTACTCTGTCATAGTCCTGCTTTGTCCCCCTTTCTATGAAGCTACTGACTGGGTTTTTATTAAGTCTAATAGTGGGACATATACTAGGAACCCAGACTGGGTCTGTGCAAAATACATGTCATCTAGGATCTTGTTTTCCCACCACAGCTGAGGAGTGACGTGGTCTATTGCTTATCTAGAGAGCAGCAGTCAGGCATCCAGCCACAGCAAGTAGTGTCTTGCCCACCTAGAAGGCTAACTGAAGGGTATGATTTACGTGAACAAAAGTTAATTTTAGTACTGCAAGAGGTAGAAATCTTGAAAACATGGCAGTGGGCTGAGGATTTGGCAATTTAGATGTACACTATATAACTGGAGTCATGCTTCACTAGTTTTCTTTCCTTCGAATGCACTCATTTAGTTCCTCCCACGTTATAGTGCAATCAGTGTACACATCTCTCTTTTCAAAATAACTAAAATTTCAATTCCACTAAAACAATAATAAAAAGGAAGTGTAATTTCTAATGAGTTACATTACCCAGCATAACAGCAGCACAGACCTATTTCAGTGTGGTTACCTGAATAAGCATATGATTGTTAAGATTGATACTAGTAGCATAATTTTCTGATTAAGCATTTGATGTATTTTTTTTCCACTTGCCACTGGTGTATTTTGTTGATGTGTTGGGTGATTACTTACTTGTTAGAAGTCCTCAAAAATATAGATCGATAGCCATTTTTTGCTAACTCTTATTCAGAGCCTTTTATGCTTTACTGTACTTAGGTAGAAGCTCCTTAAAAAAACCATCCAAAAGTACTCCATAATTACTCCAAAAAGTAATTATGCACTTAAATGATACATTCAGATTGAAGTTGCCACATGTTTGTATTGAAACTGGGGAGTGTGCTGGGGTGTATCACTTATTCCTAATGAATATGTAGTTATAATGCTTTTCTGCTATGTACATGAAAAGTTGTGGAATTTGCAAGAAGAACCATGATCAACACCTACTGCTACTGTGTGACACTTGTAAACTCCATTATCATCTTGGGTGCCTGGATCCACCTCTTACAAGGATGCCAAGGAAGACCAAGAACAGTTACTGGTAAGAGCACAGTTGATACGTTGTCTTGTGCTGTCTCTGTACTTAAAGTAGAATGTAAATGTGAATAGACTTGTAAATTCTGAGTGGATTAGGCCTTAATGCAGTTTGAAATTAGTTGTTTCATTTTCAGGTTATTAGCAGTGATGTTTCAAGGTTTAAAAAAAAAGAAGTTGTTAAGATTTTCTCATTAATAGCCACTGTGTAAAAATAGATTATAGCTGTAATTTTCTTGGGTTTTGAGTTCATTTGTGATTGTTATTGCTGCAATATAATAGTGGTAGGAAATTATAGGCTAATACTTTCGGTAAATGAAAGTCTTGGTTTTCTCTTTATGTTAGGGCTTAGATAAGCAACTCTCGGTCCAAAACTTCACACAAATACTTGTAATATTTTTAAATAAACTTGTAAGTAGTAGATTTGTTTATTGCAGTATGGGAAGTGTTGGATTTACTGCTGTCTTATGACTCAAGTGTACAATGGCAGAGCACGTGTGTAACTGTACTTACTGCAGTTTCATTTCCATGAATTAAAATTCTTTCATGCCTGTGGAGCAGAACAAAAGCTAAGTGGTACAATGGAGAGATGATAAGGTGGCAAAGATGCTGATTTCCAGACTGTCATAAAATTAGCTTGCTTCTCTGTAGCATTAGCAGGCTGCATGTTTAAACTGCTCTGGAATGTGTTAGAAGCAGTTTGTAGCCTGCAAGAAGTTAGTGTACAGCAGCTCAAGGAGCCATTCATCACCTTGCCTGAATGTTAAGGTACCAAATCAGAATAGTATAAGAATTCCTTCTAAAAATACAGTAAAACTATTTGAATAGAAAAAAATTAGTTTCTGCTTTTCTTCATGTATCTCTAATTTTTTTTTTTTTAAGAGCTTTCATAAAACATTTGCTTCAGCCATCTTTTTGTTTAGTTTTGAAGATTGTGTGCAGAACAAGATGGCCAGTACATGAAATGGGAGGCCTCTCTTTTTTGTATCTAATGCAACAAAACCTGATTTACCTCAGTAAGTTTGTTTAGTAAATTAATAGAGATTTCCTTTAAAAGATGAAAATCCCAAAAAGGTTTTCACCATCATTAATACTTTCCTGAACCTAATTTTCCTTTAATTATTTAATGTAGTGTGTGATGTTAGACTTCTGATCTCTTTGGTCTAATTTGCCAAGTAGCTATTTCTCATGGAAGCTTTTTTTTAAAAAAAAATTTTAGCCAGCTTCTGCATTTGCACAGGAGATTTGATTTCTGTTCTACTTTTTAACAAAGTTGAAAAGGCTCACTAAAAGCTATCAGTCCAAAAGATGTAAGACTATAATTCTCAGTAGGTGTTAAAGGCAGGATAGGTCAGGTTAGGTAGTAAAGCTCTTTCATTTCAAAGCTATAACTTATCTTTGTTGTGAATTTCATGCTTCAGTTATATCTCAGATCACAAAGTTAGCTTTTACTTCTAATTAGCTAAGGCATATTCTGGAGTGTGAGATGATAGCAGACAAATTGAGCTGCATTGATTGCATTCTTTTCATCATTGAACATTCCTTTATGTATTCTTTTCCGGATCAGTAGAGAGCATATAGAACAGACCCTTAATCCAAGTTTGAGTTCAGCAGGTTTTTCCTCCCCCGCTGTTTTGAATACAATTTTTCTCTTTTGATTAAGATATGAAGAAAAGTGCATTTTTTTTTAGATGGGGGCCATGTACTTTTCAGATATTTGTATAGGATATAATAGGAACTTAGCAAAACGATAAAAGAAAATTGATATAGTGGGAAATTCCTTGAAACTCTAGGCAGCTTGAAAGACTTTAAGAGTGGTTAAAAACATTGAGTTTAGTTCTCCTTTAAAATAGTAATCAAGAAACAATTAAAAATAATTGTTTCTTTTTTTTCCTTCTGTTCCATTATCACTGCGAATAATTTACTCAGAATAGCTAACTTGAGCCCTTGCAAAATTTTTGATTATTAATGTACTTTACTAATATATGTTTATTTAAACAGTGAGTACTTTAATGTGGGTTTGTTCCATAAAGTCTTTTATATTGTGTTTGATAATGTCAGGTGATTCAAGTTATGTGTGTGATGACACATAGGCTATTTGTAGTTATAGTTTTTGTCCATTTCATGCTCAGCATTTAATAGTTCAAATTACAGTTTACCAAAAAGGGTTTTGAAATTGTTAAATTAAATCCAGTATGAGAAAAAAATATATATTAGGTATTTAAAAGCTGATTTGTTAAAGAAAGCACCAATTATATTTGTTTATCTCAATGTTTCTAAAATTTAAATTGAGTTAACAATTGTAGTCTTAGGGAAATCATAATAAGAATTTAGACCTGGTGAGCACCAGTGTTTCACAACTTACTAGTTTAACTGGTTTAAAACACTTAACACTAAGAATTTTCCTTGTTCAGAGGCCTGACCATTTTCTTCAAGGTAACATTTCTAACATCTTACACATCAGTTTGAATCTTAGTAAGTTTATAGCCTGTCCTCATTTCAAATAGATTTGAGATGAAGAGCATAGGAACTATTTTATGTAATAATACATTAAAGTATTAATTTATGCCTGTTTTGATGCTTTGCTTTCAAAGTAGAATTACAGAATATCCTGAGTTTGAAGAATCAAATCCAACTCCTAGACCTGGAGTTGTAACCATACAGTACAGTGCTGTGGTATATTTTCATTTAAAAATTTGCAATTTTCGGTTTCTTAGAAATCCTATTGATTAAACACTGGAATATTATTTTGATTCACATGTTATCATAATACTAAGTCTTATCATTCTTGCTGACAACTTGTGTGCTTTTCTGCTCCTGGCCATTCTGGGTGGACTGGGAACTGCATTTTCATGTAGCGAATGATCCTAACTGATATGAAGGTGATGCGCAAGTGTTGGCAGACAATACAACTAAATCAAAATCTCATTGTAAAATATTGACTTTTTTTAAAAGAAAATACTTGGCAGCTACCAACAATTATTAGCTCTTTCTATTGAAATGAGATTGCTGAAAAACAATGATAACTTCTGGTAGCATATGAAATACTGGGGACTGAGATGGACAAAACAAGGACTAATGATTGTATTAAGCTTGGGGTTTTTAATTTTTGTTCTGGAAGGCCAAGTTATTTTAGTGGTGACTGCTGTGGGGAGTACTGGCCACAGGACAGAATGAGCTGTAGAGTTCCTGACCAGCAGTCCTATGAACAGTCATTCAGTATCTGGACATTCATTCATATTCCTGACCTCATTCATTCAGTATTGATCTAGCACATCTTCAAATATTTTTTATCCTGAGTCACTGGATAAAAATATAAAACTATTATCTTATGTAAACATGAGTGCAATATGACATTGCATCTAATATACCCATTTTTATGTATTTGTCACTTGTCCTAATTGAAGGCTGTTTAGGTCATTGCAAATGGCAAATTTTCAGAAACTTTACACTCTGTAAGGGCCTCTTTGAAGCTCTTTTGGAAAACTATATTTGGTTCATATATACTGTCTTTTATCTCCAGAATAAAAGCAGCCCTCCTTTTTTTCCACCTCCAGAATGTCATTTAACACATGTCATTTATAGAGCAGAGGTGTCATCTTAAAGCTGTGGTCCATATTTCTCAAGTTCAAAGTGGCTTAATTCTTTGTAAACGTTGTGAGAGGTGGTTTGTCACAGAGTATGTCTGTGAGACCTGTTTCTTCCTTATTGAAAACAAGCCCCACTCTAAGTAACTGCACAGTTTTGCTTTTTAAACACTGAGGACAGAACTGTTTTCTGGAAGTGGTATTTGCTAAGCATAGATGATTTAAATATACTGTTTCCCAACTCACTGCTACTGAGTTGGGAATTAATACCAAGTTAGATTGAAAAACAACAAAATCACACAATTTCGTTTTTCATCTGGCTGTTGTCAGTGCTCAATCAAAGACTTCCTGTGTGATTAAGATTGCAGATCAGTACTGAGATTTCTTGATGGAACAAACACTTCCAGTAATTTTAGCAGTAGGCACATTCTAGAAGTGGGCATATTGCTGCCTGATACTCATTTTCTCTCTAGATTAGGCAAATCCAGTCTAAAAGCAAAACAAAACCTGTGTACAGAAAGCTGAACCTTTGGCACCATTTCTCGTGTTATTTTGTTTATGCTGCATAGCCATGCTTGCTAGTTCAGAGGTAGTCAAAGATTACTGGAATAATTCTAAAGGTGACCTGCTGTGGCAGGTTCTCTGTTCACTGCTGGTCCTTGAAGAACTGAAGCATGACTGTGGCATAGCCAAAAAGAAGTCATATGGATGTTTTCTATGACTATATTGGGATTAAACAGTAGAATGGGAAGAATACTTTAAATTCAAGAACCATGTTGAAATAAACTATAAGAAGAGCTGAAAGGAGATTGTTTCCAAATCAGAGCAGTGTGTCTGTAACAGCTTTTCTGTGGCTCTGTGGGAGCTAGCAGCTAAACTGCTTTGTAGTTGAAGCTTGTCAGCTTTGTAATAGGAATGATGAGACATGGTTGATTATGATAGTAGACCCTATTCTGGTAAATCAAGAGGTTGCTTGTAAATTCGTTTTTATAACTCCTTTTCCCCTTCACCCTTGGTGTATTTGTCAGGTTTTGTTCTGTGATTCACACAACGCCTTCACTCCCATCATAGTATGATTTTGCTTTTCTTTTCTAGTTCTATGTTTTTTGTAATTTTGACTGCTCTCACGCTTACACAACCTGTTTCAGAGCAAGCTTATTCATAAAAATGGAACTGAAGGAACTTGCATGCAGTACCTCACCTTTTGGTTGAGATGTTTCATATCTTCCTCAGTAACATCAAAGTTAAAATGTTTCACTTATTTATATTTAAATAGGATACTGGTGACACTTCAGGACTTTACTGATCTGCATGGGTATTTTCTGTAGAATTGTCTGAACATAGGTAGCAGAAAAATGGTGTCTTTCCCTTGTAATAACACAGAGATAAAGAACAGGAATGATTTAAATCATACATGCAGGGTGGTGGATCCAAGAAACTGGTTCCCAGCTCCAAATATTGTTGTAAAGCCCTAGGACTATTGGTTTGTCTTACAAAAGCTTCGTTTTTAGTGCAGCTCTTTAGTTATGGAATGCTTTTGTTTTTATACATAGCACATACTTTTATCATAACAGTGGGGAAAATAAATGCTTTGTGAGAACTGCTCATCACAGAATTTCTGTACATTTTCATAGGTATTACTTGCATCTGCATAAGCAGATCATAGTAATTACTTTCAATTGTGCCTTCCAGTACATAAATTAATGACATGACTGATGCTCCAGTGTCATGGAGGGCTGTGCTCTCTGATGCTTACCAAACAGAAATTCACCTTAAACCTTTGTGTTGGACAGCTTGAAGACAATGCATCTTAGAAAAATAAAGAACACAAAGTAATCTTTAGTTAAGCAGACACCCAAGATTTTGAGAGAATATTGTTACTCAAAGCTTCTCTCTCCTGTTACTGGAGTGCCTTTCTCCATAAAATAATAGTAGTTTGGTCTGTGTATCTTTATTTACTTAAGTATATGTGAATACGTATTTGTGTGTGTGTATTCACACAAATTTATGTAAACATATAACTGTAAAAAGTGAAGTTTTGTGAAAGCTATCATACCTTATATTTTTCTATATTCTAGTGTCCTAAAGAGGCCTAGTGGTGTTAACAAGTACTGTGTGTAACAAACTGAGGCTTGTAAGGAGGATTGTGCTCATTTTAACAAGAATAAGGAACTAAACTCCAAATAAGCTATTCCCTTTTCCCCCATCCCTTTTGATAATGGAGGAACAATAGGGAGAGATTGACTAATTAACAATAACCACAGCAGTATTAATAGCAAAATTATATGAGAGCGTGTTTTACCCACAGAAGGGTATTCATCTCTGGGAGCAAGCAAAAATGTTTCCCAAAAGCAGTGCTGCTGGTGTGGTCTCTGGACAAAGGCTTCAAGTTGAGGGGAGCTTAAGCTTAGCGTGGCTTAACATCCCCCTGCCCCAGGCGGAAGAAACCAGGGAAGAGCTAGGATGAAACTCACACGGCACATCACTGGTGTTGTGCTTCCTGATGTTTTTTCCAGACCACTGCACTGGGCTGTGTTGGGCAGGGTTTGCCCAGCTCGTCTTGGTCCCACCTGGCTGGCACTGGCACTGCTCCAGCACCTCTGGCTGGGGTTTTGGGCTCCATCCAGCTGCTTCCGCTATGTCAGCTCGGGTGGAGGTTTGGAATGGAAAGGGGGCTAGCAATGGTGGAGAGGGAACTGGGGCTGTCTGATCCCTGCACGTTCTCTCTGAAGAGATCCAAGCAAGATTGGAAATTTTCAGTTTCTGGCACTGGGCTCTTCCTGCTGAAACCACACCCCCAGTGATTATGTGGGTGATATGGAATTAAATACTGCTAAAAACTCTGTCTTCCTTTTCTCTGTAACCAGGACAAGGAGGAAGAATACAGGACTGTGCTCTTGTATGCTGGCCCAAAACTGCTTGAAAAGTACATAAACTGACTTTGTTGTGTTTTGACTACTCATAAAAACTCCATACTTACATGAGAGGGGAGAAACTTTGATCTTTCCTGCAATCTACCCTGTTCTTCTGCTTTTCTAGACCATCAAATACAACCAGTACTTTCATGTGTGCTATTTACCCTGATCTTAAATGCTTTTGAGAGAAGTAGTAATGAATCTTCATAACATTATAATGCAGCCACAATTATCTAAAATTTACATATGGAAAAGTTAAAGGAGAGAGGTCTTGAGTTAGTCAGGGTCACACTGATCTGTTACCCAATCCATGATTAGTTTCCGTCTATTTTAACTTGTTAGCCGCTGGTGTGTCTAGCAGACCATGATGACTCCTAGTGTCTTTTGGTATAGCCAGGAGAGATCTGAGATGATACTGCTTGAATTACTTTGAAAGAATTGGAAAACATGGAAAGTTGATGGACTTAATATTGTGTTAGCCCTTATTGAAGTTCACAGGAGAACTACTCCTATTGAATGTGTAAATTGGAAGAAATGAGCTCAAGCACAATCTGACTTTGTGCTTTGTTTATACAGGATGGATATGCCTTCTTGTCACAAGTGTGTACTAAAATTTAACTTCAAATAATTAAAATAATTAAATAAATATTTTTGTTTTGTCTCCTTCCAAAGGAAATTTCCTTCATCATTTAGATAATTTTAATGTGCTTATCCCTGTTAATAGCAGAACATAATGTTGGTTGATTTTTCTTCTGGTTGGTATTATTAAAAAAAACATACTTAATACGAGAACAGTGGTGAATTGGAATTCATTTGAATGGACTTGTAATTTTTTGAATTGGAAGTGTAGTGTGAGAAATAATTAAAACTGGCTCTTATCAGTGAGTATAATTTTTAAATTTTCAGTAATATACATTTAGTGAACATCTGCATTTATGACTTTGTATAAGATTATTTTTTGCAAGTAAAAACAAATCTTGATGAGTCCCTATCTTGTTAATTCTGTTATGGAGCTTGTTAATAGCATTACCTTAGCATCTGTTCATTTTTGAAGTTCTGATGGTGATTTTGTACTTTTTTCAGAAACTCAATAGGCTATTTTTTTTCAATTTAGTGTTCAAAGTTTGTTAATATATGTCTCTATCTTATTATTTATAATTTTTTCCTAATAGTTTTTTTTTTCAGATATAAAACTCACTTCCTTAGAAAGTACATATTTAAATTTATTTTCATAGCAAACATGTCTTCCAAACCCCTGCCACTAATATGTGCTCTCATCAGAATTAATTCATTAGCATATCATTGTAAAGATTAACAAGCTGGTCTAGTGGAGGGTGCCCCTGCCCCCTTGGCAGGGGGGTGGGAGCTAGATGATCTTTAAGATCCCATCCAATCCAAACCACTGTATAATTCTATAATTAAATTGCAGCACCAGTTACAATAATTAATAGATTACAGATCAGTGGGCAGCTTTAAAAATGAGGTTGTGGTAGAATGAAAATAATGAAATAGGATGCATTGTTCTTGAAGATTAATTCCTACTTTCCAAATCTTGGTTTTCAAAGTTAAATACTGTCAGGAATATAAGAACATCTTACTTGTGTTTTGTTTGGTTGCTTAAAATGTATGTTTTAGGTGTCCATTTGATTTCTTGACTTTTGAATTTATCTTAAACACAAATGTTTCAATATGTTTCTTTTTCTGCTCTTGTGACTGCAGTCTTAAAAAGAAAATCTTCCACTTTGCAGGCAATGCTCAGAATGTGACCAGGCAGGTAGCAGTGATATGGAGGCTGATATTGCCATGGAAACCTTACCAGATGGGACCAAAAGATCAAGGAGGCAAATTAAGGAACCAGTGAAATTTGTACCTCAGGATGTGCCAACAGAACCGAAGAAAATTCCAATCAGAAACACGGTAAATGATGGTGGAGTTGATGTTTTAAGGCTCATGTTCATAATAATATTATTTCAGATTACTTACATTGTGGACATTTTGAATTGAGGGATTTCAATTTGGTTGATGTTCTGTTTTTGTTATATATTCCATTTTCTCCATTTAATGCTGCATTAGTTGTATTAAATATATGGTTTTGCTAAATCAAAAAGCTCGGAAACATGGTACTTAACTGCAGAGCTGTATAAGCTTAAGGAAAAATTCAGTTTGCACTTAAACTTAGCCTTTACAGCTCTTCTTCACTTTAGTAGTAAGGACACTTACTTGGGTAGATTTAAATATATTGAATTATAGCTGTAAAGTAATTAGTCATTTCCTTATCTACAGGCAACCTGCTGACTGACTGCACATTTTGAGACCATCACAAGAGCCTGTTGTTTCAGTTTGTTTGGCTTCCTAGTCTTACTAGTCATTGTATGTTTTCTTAAACTTTTTTTGGTGGATAGAGTTATGAGAAGACAAGCAAAAGCTTTTGCTTTCTGTACAGATGAAATATTTAGCATCTTTCCTTCATTTGAAAGCAGTACTTTTTATTAATCACTCTGCACCTCTTTAAATTTTGCTCTCTGCCTTGTTCATAAAACAAGGCTTTTCATGTGTGATGTGTCATACCACCTGTAAAAAGTACATAAAAATATCAAAGGGCATTTAGGTCTCATGGAATGAGTAGTGTTCCCATGTCCCTTCAGACACAAGTGGTTCATCTTCCAATATATTTCTTATTATCCAGAAATATTTACAACCTTTCACATTAGAATTAGATAAACTTCATCACTCATGCAGTGCAACTTTATTCTCATCACAAAGCTTTCCAGACATTTTATGATTATACTAGCGGATACTGTACTTAAGGTACACTGATAGGATTAAGCAAGTGTTTTCCTGACCCAGTCTTTGATGTTTGCTTTAATTTTGGGCCACAGCTTTGATTTACATAATGGCTTCACTTTCCTGGTCTATGACTCAGAACTTTAAGAATGACTCAAGCCAAGCTGATTAATTTAGGACAAACTCTTAGGAGTGTGAGTGATCCAAAATCAAATTTTGAGAAACTTCTTTCTTTTTCTCATTGAGGGAAAGTACCCTTCTTCCTTATGCATAAGAGCTCATAGAATCTTACAGCTGCCTGGGTAGGTTGAACTTACTGTTATTAGGATGTTGTTCACACAGAAAGAAGACTTACCTGGTGTTCCTGCTTACTGAGCCCTTTGTATCTCATCTCCCCTTTTTCTCTTCTCTTCTCTTCTCTTCTCTTCTCTTCTCTTCTCTTCTCTTCTCTTCTCTTCTCTTCTCTTCTCTTCTCTTCTCTTCTCTTCTCTCCTCTCCTCTCCTCTCCTCTCCTCTCCTCTCCTCTCCTCTCCTCTCCTCTCTCCTCTCCTCTCTCCTCTCCTCTCCTCTCCTCTCCTCTCCTCTCCTCTCCTCTCCTCTCCTCTCCTCTCCTCTCCTCTCCTCTCCTCTCCTCTCCTCTCCTCTCCTCTCCTCTCCTCTCCTCTCCTCTCCTCTCCTCTCCTCTCCTCTCCTCTCCTCTCCTCTCCTCTCCTCTCTCCTCTCCTCTCTCCTCTCCTCTCCTCTCCTCTCCTCTCCTCTCCTCTCCTCTCCTCTCCTCTCCTCTCCTCTCCTCTCCTCTCCTCTCCTCTCCTCTCCTCTCCTCTCCTCTCCTCTCCTCTCCTCTCCTCTCCTCTCCTCTCCTCTCCTCTCCTCTCCTCTCCTCTCCTCTCCTCTCCTCTCCTCTCCTCTCCTCTCCTCTCCTCTCTCTTTTTATACCTAATGTAGCGCTGTTAGGGTGTGGAGAACCATGATTCTGGGACTAAAGAGAACTAAAATTGTTGCAGGAAAGAAATTCACAGTTGTAATAAACAAAGGAATGATGTAAGGCATTGTTCAGAAATCCATGGGAATCCAAGATTGGTTCACTCTAAAGCCCATGTGAAAACTGCCAAGCTTCTTCTGTGCAAAATGGGGAGAAGTCTGATTCTCTGAAGAGTTCCCCTCATGCTGTGACGCTGTGATGTGCTAAGCTGGTGCTACATTGTTGATTTGGCACCTCATGTGTTGCATAATATATCTGCACACATTGTAGTATGCAATATAGAAATTAATTGATTTTCAGTGGACTAATATGTTGTCGCTGTATGGCACTGCACTGTGGAAAAATTACTGCTACCAGTTTAAGAAAGATTTTGTTCCTCTGTTTGAATTTTCAGTCAATCTTTCAGTTCTTTCCAGTTGTGTACTTTCATACTGCATATAGATTTGCAAGATGATGTCTTTGCTGCCCTGTGGGCAGGGCTTCTCTGTTGAAGAGAAGCATCAACCACTGACTGGAGTAGCAAACCCCACACAAATTCAGGGTTGACTGGGAATTTATGATTCCCACAACCATGGTCTTTCAGCTCAGGGCACTGGGACCCACTTTAGCCTGTCACTGGTGTTGAAGACAGAGACAAAGAAGCCGTGAAACGTCTCTGCATAGTCTGTGTCCCTGTTTGTGAGGTGACCATCCTCATCCTGTGACAGGCCGATGTTATTTCTGCACTGTAGAGCAGCTGTTTCAGAGAAATGTGAAGACAGAGAGAAAGTTCAGCCATTTGGACTCCATTGTTTTGGAGACAGTAGCTATCATATCGTACATTAAAATATAACTTAAGTTTACAAGACCTTTCTGATTTTAAACTTCCTAAGAAAGACCATGTAAGTGAATACACAAGGGTAGATTTAAACATACCATACTTTACTCTGAGTCAGGGTCTGTACAAATTACAAATGAATGTAAATAAACTAGACATTAGATCTTTATACTTAATTCTGTTGTATAACAGCTCTACTTGCAGACAGAATTTAATGAATTGTTTATGCTTTATGCATTTCAAGCCATATGTAGTGACATTTTAAAGGGTTTTTTTGCATTTCAGTGCATAACTCTTTATTTAAAATCTGTAATCTCTATAATTCCAATTTCACACTTTTATAAGCATCACAAATCATTATTTCTGCTGCTAGTTAATTTTGTAGAAATTAATATCTAATGATTATCTAATAGCTAATAGAAATCAATAACTAATTGCATAAACCAGATTTCTATAAATGCCTTCTTTATATTTCTTATAAATCTGTATACATTTTTTTACATTTGCTTTTCAAAATAGTACAATTTTTTTCACTGGGTTTTTTATTATGAAAATTAAAAGTATAGAATAGATTTTTTCCTTGGAAAATACTTTAAAGAGACGCAAATAGCATTTTTCAGCAGTAAAATTGAGAGATTAATGGTTTTCCTCCGCTCAGCTATGTATGCTCAGATTTCAGAGTCTTTTTGAGGTGATCCATATTATAAAAATCCAGGTTTTAATGATTTGCCAACTTCATTTGCTATCCTAGAATAAAAAAGAATACACAGATTATTTTTTTATCAAACATGCAATCAAACATTGTTAAAGCAATGTTAAATAAAATTTTATTAGTCTGGTGTCATATTTTTGCAAATAAGAGTTTTTCTTCTGTCATTTGGAAAAAATGATCCTAAGTATAGTTCAGTGAATTTTAAACAATTTTGTGAGCTGTACTTTGCCTACTATATATGCTGTTGTCTGGAAGTATAATGGAGTTCCCATATGTCACACACATACACATCTTCTCAAGCAAATTTGTGCAGCTGGGGCTAGCTGTGTGCTCTAAGAGTGGAAGGGATGCTGGTGTATCCTTTGAAGTTAAGTAGTGTTCGTGTTGGTGAATATTCCATCTTCCAATCAATTCTGTCAGATTCTGATACTCCTTATGAGCGTATTAGAGGGGGTTTTTCATGTGGTTTGTTTTTGTGGAAATTCCATTTTTTATTCCTTTTTGTTGAGAAGCAGCTATCTACCCAGTGTTATAAAGGCTTTTCATAAAGGCATTTTGGGAACTTAATAGTTGAGGCCTGTAAAGAAGCTATTCCGATACTGTGATACCAAACTTAATTTTGTTATTTGAAACCTGAAAATCTTTTTTCTGTAAGTGCATTGTATATAAAATCCAGAGGAACAGACAGTAATTTTTCTGCTTACCTGCAAGTAAAAAGTCTGTGTTAGTTTTGGTTTTGACATACAGAATTTAAAGATTAATTGCTGTCGACTGAACATAAATGATTTAGAAAAAAAATCAGTAGTCAGTCAGCTTTCTGAAACTTAACGTTTTCATTATAAGTGAACATTGTAAAATACTTCATTTTCTTCATCAGTTGATAGAAAAGCTCAGGTGGGTCTGTTACATGTCATAACGTCACCAATGTCACAAATGTAAAAACTTAATTTAGCTTGCCAAATACATGGATACATGGTAGTATAGGACTCTTTCTTTTGGCTTCAGATGAAATTCAGAATGGAGTGAAGTAAGATCCAACTCTTCCACAATGCTTGAAGCAAATGGAGTGTATCAGAGTTTTACGTTTTCTTTTTGATTTGTTTTGTTTGGAGTTTGGGGGTTGTTTTGTTTGGTTGGTCTGGTTTTTAAGAAAAAAACCACTACAGATGATAGATCACTTGTTTTTTGTGTAGCAAAGGCATGGAGAGATGGATATATTTCAAATGGTATTCCAATGGTGTGAATACTGGTATCTCTGTAAGTAAAGGTAACTGGCATATATATCACTTCTGCAAACAAGTGCTCTTAAGCTGAGTTTCCCAGGAAAGAACCACTTGTTTTAGCAACACCTGCAAACTGAGCTTTTCTGACCTCTTTGTCCTCCTGCTTCTGTTTCAGTTCTCTAAATGTGTACTTTGGAGGAAATTATTGTTAAAAAGGGTAGAAGTCAATCCTGCTTCTTCTCAGATTCTGGTACTTGTTTAAACTTGTGAAACAGAAGTTACATGTTAATTGGTAGATTCACTGATAGTTTTGCTTGGCAGCAGGAATGTTGCAAATTTTTTTGTTTTCTAGAAAAGAAGTTCTCAAGAAAATGGATACTAAAATAATAGAGAAAAAATGTATTTTTGTGTAATTAAGCTTCATGGTTGACTTGTTTCTCTTTATAATCATATTTTTGATTTACTGCTGTTTCTTTTTGTCTGACAGTTCCCTTTTTATTACTGTCATTTTTCTGGAAAATTTAATAATTATTTCAGAGATTTTTTTTTAATAGTAGCAATTTGTGCCATTTAAGATATTCACTTTGATCTGTATTGAACGAGTGTGCCATCTGGTGTCTACATGGCAGTCCTTACCTTTATTTAAAATAATTTTATGCTTATGGGGTGCTAGCAGTTGAACATTTCTTCTGCCTTTTAACAAATCAAAGGGAGTCAGAAGAATTTTTTTCTGCAACTGGTTTCATCATAACTTTTTCATTGGGAAAGGAAGTTTGTAATTTCTAGCTTTTCATAAGGAATGGATGATGTCATGGATTAAAAATTGCTGTCTTGGCAAAATGGTCATGGTTCATGTGTAAGAGGATAGAGAACACATTATCTATGCAGTTTCAACCTGTGTGGCTTTTTTCACAGGCTTTTGTGGTTTGTTTTATGCATGTTATTGATAGTTAGTGCAGTGATTTCATTAAGTCACTTTCTTGGTATAGTGAAAGTTTTCCCAATTCTGTTTTCTGAGAGTGTTCTGTTTTGCTTGTGTTTCATATCAGAGTTATCCTCTGTTCTGTAGTAATTAAATTAGTCCTTGCCATGACCTTTTTGTCTGGAATGATTATATAGAATTCTAATGTTCACCAATTTATGTTTTTTGTCTTTAGATTATCCTTAGTATATGATAAAGGCTGTGTAAATGAGAGAGTTGAGGTTTGGAGGTTTTTGATACATGTGATACGAATCTGTGAACCATAGTTTAGTATAAGGTAAAACTGTGGAAGTATATAGTTAATGTTAGTGTGTCAGCTACAACTTGACATAAGATAGAAGGGAAAATGTTGGAAGAATTTAGATAGGACCCAGAATTAAATCATGGTTGTAATTTCATACTGACCCTCTTTGCTGTGCATTTTAGCATGTGCAAAAGACAGCTATGTGTCTTTTTCAAGGAGTCAGTGTAGCCACAGGTCTGTCAGAGAAGCATAAATCAATATGTACTATTTCTCACAAGAAATGTGAGGTTTATAGATCTCCAAAAATCAAAGCATCTAAAGTTCTTCACATTTTGCCCTCTTATAACTACAACACACACAAAACAACAGCTAAAGACTTTTTGCAGGAGAAAGAAAGTACCATAGTCCCAATAGTTTTGAAAGTCAGGTATGTCTTTAGTAATTCCATCAATGTTTTAATGTGAAATCTGAGACTAGTTTTGAACTATTTATATGAAATGATCAGATGAAAATGCGTGCTTTCCTAATGATATCCTGTGCCTCCAAACTCCAGGAGGAGTCCAGGAGGACTTGGAGTCCTAACTGAATTTCCTGTGCTCAGCTTTGCAAAGAAAAGTAATACTTACTTCATAGTACCAGCACTGTTAGGGGTATCAGAAACTCAGTGCTGGAAAGAAGAGCCCTATGTATATGACAACATTGTTTATGTGGCGTCCAAGAGGTTTAGAAGCATAATAAGGATCACCATTTTTCCTGTCTGCTAGCAGAAGCAATGGATGCTAATGGAGTGACATACCTGAAATAATCAGCTAGAACATCATAAGGAGGTGTGCTGGGCCTCTTTGCTGCTTTTGTGTCTGTGTGCAATCAAAGGAAATTCTAACCAGTTAACATATTAAGCAAATGAGAAGCTGGGAATGGTGATTTTTCTGTTGTGGTGTTTGAAGTAGTTGGCAGAATTAATACAGCTTTTGCAAATGACTGGGAATCACTTATGTTCTCTTAAATATCATCGAGGTCTAACCCGTCCTATGTTTTTATTTTCTTTCTCAAGTAAAGTTTTGAAATTACCATGCAGAAATCACCATTGTTCTTCCAAAAAGCTGTGACTCAGGAGATCAAATCCAGAACCATGCTTGTTCAGTTTCTGTGGAGTGGACTTGAACCCTTGCCACTGACCACAGAATCTTTCAGTATTTCATATTCTTTTCCACATGCTAACATTGTTAACTCCTCCATATATTCTTGTGTAAAAGAAGAAATTAAGTCATGACAGTATAAACTTTTATCCTCCAGGATCACTTCAGAATAAGCTCAAGAAGAGCATATACTTCTAACTTTTGGGAATCTGCTCTCCCATTTTGGTCAGTTTACCAGTTCTGGATCCATAATGTTGGGTTTTCTTCTTCCAACTGGCAAATGAAAGTGCTTCAAGGGAACATTCTGCCTTCTGTTGCTGTCTTTGGATGAACTGGTTTAGAGCATAAACAGTGAAACACACCGATGAGGTTTGGTGACAGGCATAGTGGTTTTGGGTCATGTGGGCACCTATTCTGTCCTGTTCACCATTGTGCTTTCCCACTTGGAAGCTAACATATCAACTTGTTGCATCTGTTAGCGATGGCAAACAGACTGTTTCCTTTGCAGCTTTGCTTTGCTGCTTTGTTTCCTTTCGCAAACAGTCTGTTTCCTTTCAAAGACTACAGGGTTCATCCTAGGCTTTATTTGTTCCTTTACAGATGTCTTTCATTTGTCTCATGCATGGAATTTATTTTTCTGAGAATATTCAAAATCTTATAGTCAGAGCATTATCTAATCTTCTTCATTTTATGTGTTTCATATTGTTGCCCAGTTGCTTATAAACAGAAATTGGAAATGTAAGCATTCGCTTCTAGCTTTTCCAAGTTCAAAATGGAGACTCCCACTTCAGTCTTTCTTCTTCTCCTACTATTGGGTTTGAACCTGTTGTTGATCACATTTTCCCTCAGCATATTTTCATTCAATTTTTGACAGGGTTTTTTAATGGTTTGATTTTTTTAAAGCGTCTTGAGTTCACCATTTCCTTTCATGCATCACCCCATATCCCTCATGCATTTGATCTATGTCACGTTGTATCATTTATGACTTCATCTTTCATTATTAATTGCTTGTGTCAGTATTCTGGTTTTGAGCCATTTAAGTCCTGATTCTTTCAATTCCCTAAGCCAACATGCAAGTTTCCACTCTGTAACAGCAGAGTGCTGCATTGCACAGATGGATACTTCCATGGCCCAAAACATGATAGCTGAAAGAAACCAATTTTTTATTTATCTTTCCCTTGGCTATGGAAGTATATGCTCTAGTTCTCCTATTTTTTCCCATTTTTTTGGTTTTTCAGAGGCTTTCTCTATCATTCTTTCTTAATTGTGTTTTATTGCTTGCATTATGTATTATAAAATGTTATGTCTTATATTGGATATTGTAGTGACTGTCAACTTAGGTCATTACAAATTAGATTAGATAGGAGCAAACCAATGTTGGGTGTTCTCCTGCTTCTCTTTCTTTTCCGATTTGATAGATGTTTCCATGGGATGCCCATCACTGCTTCTTTGTAGGTACTCTCCTAATGTTTTGTGTGAATTTTTATAACAATAGGCAATAAGTAGGATTTTCTCTTTTCCAACTATTAAATGAAAAATCAGAAGTTAATAAAATAACTGAAATAAGTGAAATGGTGTATGCCTTAATACTGTGGAATGGTTCTCCAGCCTCCACAGATAGTAAGCCTTGAAATAAAAGACTAAAGGGGCCATTGTTAATCTTTAGGTTTCATTTATTCAGAGCATTGCCCTTTTCAGAGGGAGGGCATTAAAATTGCTATGAAGGCTAAACCTTTGGGAAGATATTCTTGGAAAAAATGGCTTGCTTTCACCTTGATGATCTCATTGAATCAAATGGCTCAGTTTCTTTACCTGAGGAACATAATCTTACAAGATTTTAAAGAGTTTAATTAGCAGTTTATTTGATGAGGTGTGTCTTTCCCCTCAAAATGTTATGCTAAAGAAGACTCATAGGAAGAATTTAATCTATTTTATCTTTTGTAATTTTTAACTTTTTTATCAAAGTGTTTCTGTTGTTTTTGTTTAAAAATATTTGTGTTTCATGCCTGCATCTGAATTTTAATTCATTGACCTTTCCTGGGCTGCCCAGATTATTTGGGATGTATTGCTAATGAAATAAGCTACTATTTTTCTGTTTCAGTTCAGTGTAAGGTATGTTCTTTGTGATGCAGCAGCTAAATCTTTTTACTGTTTATTTCCAAAAATAGTAGTTTTTAGCATGATTCCCTAATGAAAAGAAGTTAGTGAGTTTCCTACTACTGTAGTAGCATTGCCTTTAGTAACTGGTAGAGCCATTCTTTACAATATTTGATTGAGAGCTATGTATGCCTAACGTAATTAAGTGTTGGAGTATTTTTTAGAGCAGCTGGATGGGAAATGATGAGGCTTGAGTATGGAAAAGGTTCTCACTTTAATTGGGGAACACGGGGAGAACTTTGGTATACATTGGGAGGCATTGTCTGGATGCACTGGGGGAGAGGTTAAGAAGTCATTAGAGAAGGGGAGGAGTAGGAATATTATGGTATAGTATCAGGAGGTCAAATTTTATTAATTTGACTGGTTTTAGTGTCAATTCATTCCCTTATTTGTATTATTTAACTGCCATAATTGTGAAAGGAATTAAATGAAAATAGAGTCTGCATTTTTTATGACCTTGGCATATTTGTCTGAGTTTTTGGGGCACTTAAGGTTATATTGAATCAGCCCTTAGCTATAGGCATCTAATTTTAAATCTTCTGTTGCCTATGTAGTAAACAGAATGTCACCCTGGCATGGTGAATCCACTGATGCTGTGGGCTCCAGAGCTCAGTGGCTTACTGTTCAGTCTTACTGGTAGGGAAGTGAGCACACAGCACACTCTGCCCTTACTGGAGTGCTCACTGAATGAATTCTACAGCTGTGCAAGCAAGGAACTTAGGATGAGAGACAACTAAAGACTTGCCAATCAGCGGTCCTTAAATGTCAACATTTGAAATAATTTTTCACAGAAATCTTGTATTTTTACATGTAGAAAATTCTATAGGTACATATTTTGAACCACTTTCCATTGTTCAGTACTTTATTATCACTATTCTTGTCCTAAAGTGTCACCTTGTCACAGTTGCCATGTATGGGTTGCATGTGTCTAATCCACACCTTGCTTTCTGTTTTGATCTGGACTGAGTTGTCTGTCCCAAATGGTAGACGTTTTACAGCATTTCTGCCTTCTGCAGAAAAATAAAAAAGCTGCTGGGATAGCACTGTCATTAATTGGGATTTTGCTTGGGTAGCTGATAACATGACTTTGCTTCCCCAGCTTAACTGTTTAAACACTTTGGAAATGCAGGGACAAACTTCACAAAACTGTCTAGCTCAATTTTATGATACTGGGAAATCTTCAATTGAAGGTATCTCCATAGAATTGAGTTGCCAGGTATTTTGTTTTAAAAAATCACTTTATGTGCATCTTTTATTGGATTAACGTCTTAAGTTTTGAATATGAACAGGTTTATCTCAATTGTAATATATGCCATTTAATAACAAGGTTCCTTTAACTTCTTTAACTAAACAAATCTTAAAATTTAAATTGCTTATGGCAAGTGCATGCAGCTCTAATATTTGCTTTTTATAATCTCTCATGGTTTCATTCTGAGCCTGCTAATGACAGAAATTATTCAAAACTATTTAAAATGCAGTACTTTGAGGCAAACAGTAATGAATAATATTGAACAAAGTAATCCAGATTTACCTGATTCTTTTCTGTTAGCCTGTAAAGTGAATTTAGTGACAGCATGTGTAAAATTGCAAATGTCAAAATACTGGAGGGCTGTTGCTAAAAATCACAGAATATTCAATTTTCAGTTGTGAATTTGATGTTATTTTCCATGGTGAATGCTGCCAATAATAAAATGATCTGAGCAGAATCATTGCAAATAGGTATAACTCAGGTCACTTTGGAAAAAAATAATATAAAATTTTTATTTTAAAAGCGTATAAAATATTCTACAAATATGTGTGCTAAAAATTGTGATTTTAATGTTTATTTTCTGGTGATTATCAAACTAACTGGAGTATGTTTGAAGGCTTAGAAAGCTAATGAAAATATAATGCAAGTATAAGTTAATGTGACATTCCTGGTCATATATACGCCACATTAAATAGCAGACAGGTGAAAAACAACATTTTCTTGACAAAAGTGACTACATTATTTATAAATCTTACTTCTGCATTCTGATGAAGTTTAAATAGGTTTCATTATTCCTTAAAATGGAGTTACTAGCTTGTAATATTTTCATTGAGAGTCAAAAGTAATGTCATTGTTACCTGGATTTCCAAATTATGTATCACTTTTCAAGATAGCATTACTCTGATGGTACAAGGCATGTACTCTTGTCTCTTGCTGCTTAATTAAACATGAAGAGTGAGGACCCTAACACTGCCTATATTGGCATGCACTGTTATGCCTACTTCTTTATAATCTTTGCGCAGCTGCATTCAGCAGGGCCTACGCAGCTTAAAAATGTCAAAGTTTGTAAGTGTTCTTAGGTCTAATTCCAGAGGCTGAAAGTACTAAAATTGGCGGTTACTGTGGTGGTGTCTAATCAAATTTTTTTTAAATCTAGTTTTCATTTGCAGTGCCCTTGGATTGTGTAACATGTAGTTGACCTGTAGCCCACATAACATTAATACCTCTAATATTACATTGATGAATTCAGTTACCTGTAATAAATCACTTTTTAAAAATTTGGGCACTTGGGTGTCTACTGTGTGGCTTGTGGAAGGTAGAACACCTCAATTATGACTGTAGTATTAAATGTACAGTGAATATTGTTATGTGTTAAATACATTAAGTTTTGCATTTATTAATAAATCACCCTTAGGGAAATGCAAAAGAGAATCCTAATGGTAATTAAGGTATTCTAAAGAGCCATAAATTAGACTAGCATTTTCCATTTCACTACATTCATTGCTACTACAGTGTTAACTCTTGTCTAAAAAAAGAAAACCTTCCTAAGTGGAGTGTTCTTAACATATACAGATCAAAATCTACATAAGTATAAAGGTATACATGTGTTGAAGGGGCAGGTTTATTTGCATTACAGCTGTATTTAAATCTGTGAAACAATTTAATGTAGAGAACTGTCTTTAACTTGAAGCTAGTATAAATCACCTTCAAAGAGGACCCAAACAGGAGAATCATGATATCATTAGCTTCTATAGAATTGGATTTATGACTGCTTGTGCTTCTAAACTGGTGTAAGATTTTTTTGATAAGCTGTTTTTTACTTTTTCTCACTTGAAGTGAGCACCAGTTGCTTTGAAAACTGTTTTAAGAAATCATAAAGTAATCAGTGCTTTTTTTTATCATATGATAAATTACTTCCTAATGTGATGATTTCCTCCCAGAAAAGCAGGCATTTTCATGGGTTTTTTTATTTATTTATGTTATTAGTGTCAGTGTGTCAGACATTTTGGGTTACTGGAATAGTCTCTGATGTTTCTTATTTCCTCCCACATCTCTTCTAATAAACTTTCCTTGTTAAACAAAAAAGAAAGTGCATGATATTGTCAGCTTGTCGCAGTCATTTAACACAGGCAGGTTAATAATGCTGCTGTTTTGAAGATAAAATGTAGTGACTGAAGCTGACCTCATGCAAGTTGTGTGTAGTAACTTCAGAGGTGCATGTAAACCTTTGACACTTACTGTAACAGTCCATGGATACCTCTTGTCTTCCACACTGTTGCCTTTTTGGCCAACTGTAATACTGAAGTAATTCCTACATTTTGTATCATGTGTCCATCTGTGTTCACCAGTTATGTGTTGGTTTATGCTACAGTTTTATGAGCTTTTGCCATATACCCATTATACTAAGCTTCAGTTTGAAAGCTTTAATTCTTGTTACTCCTCAAAATCTGTAAGTTGTTTTGTGTTTCTTTTTAGATAAATTAATTTAATCTGTTTTTAATCTTGTCATTTGGCTTATAAATAGAGCATGTTTTAGTGCTCAGTGAGTTTATTTTAATGCATTGTTCACATCAATTTTCAAAATCCCACTTTTGGGAAGTTTATGCAAAGTCAGTAAGAGATTTGGAATTCTAGGGGCAATCTTTTTAAGAATAAGACTTAACATGTTTAAATATTCGTATTTAGTTTTTGGCTAGTTCTATAGATTTATATCCAGTCCTAATACTCTGATTAGTGTAATTGTCTGGCAGTGGTTCTGTAGGTAATGCTTTAAATTATTTCCTGCAATATGTTTTTTGTTGCTAGGAATAATAGATAAATAACAAAAACGTTCTGTTACCTAACATTGAATTTTAAATATATTCTCTTCTAGAGAACTAGAGGACGAAAACGAAGCTTTGTGCCTGAAGAAGAAAAACCTGAGGTTGGAATATAGTGTTTTGTTTGTTTGTTTTTTTAACAGTTTCACAAAAAAATTAAACTTTGGGCTGAAGTGTTACTTTCCATTCCATAATTGAAAATATTTACTTTCCTTCCCTCCTTTCCCCCCATTCCTTTCTTTTTGCCTTCCGCTATGACAGGAACGGATTCCGAGAGAAAGAAGGCAGCGGCAGTCTGTTCTGCAAAAGAAGCCCAAGTCAGAGGATTTAAGGACTGAGTGTGCTACGTGCAAAGGCACTGGAGACAATGAAAATCTAGTCAGGTAGGTTTGATACTCTCACCTTATGAGGAGTTAAAGTCCCGTCTTTATCACTGTTGCGATTAAAGTGAAGAAAATATACTTTTAAAAACCCTGTAAATTTCCTCCCCTCATTTAGGGGTAACATTACATCAGAAATACGGAGTTGATTGACTTATTGATCTGCCAAAAACATTTATATTTTAAATAACCAAGATAATCTGTTTTTCTAAGGCAGGAGAATTAATTTGCTCTCGTCAGGGTGGATTGTCAGTGTTTCAGAGCAGGTCAGAAAGATAAACCAGTATTTTAATGTTATTAAAGCTACATGAGCATCCTAAAAGTAATTAAATTAAAATAATCAACAATTTTATGAGCTGAAATGTGGATTATGAGGAATTTATGTTTTTAAAAAGGTATTAACCTTACCTCCATTAATGCAGATCATGAAAGGGTTTGATAATCAAGTTTCTTATCTGAAACAGAAATGAAAAAAAGACTGTTGAATGATGTTTTAGTAGGTGCAGAAATCTAATTAAAGTGTAGAATAGCTGCTATTAAATAGCTACCGTTGACCACAACTTCTGCCAATTTTGACTTTATAGCTAGCACTGTAGCCCCTTTGCAAAGCTGTAGAAACTGTTCACAGTTCTTGAAAGAAGAATCATGGACCTTATCAATCGGAAGGTGGATTTTAATTGAATCTACAGAGAATTTATTAAAATGGTCTTATAAATTCAGATTTTAAAAGTGTGTTGTATTTAGGTCCTGTGTGCTTCAACCAGATTTTTCTAGACAAATTCTTCTCTTTAGGTCAGATATAATTGTTACTTTTAACTTCAAGGGTTAATCCAAAATAAGTATTTTAATTTATTTCTAGGAGTCAGAGTTATGAAAAGTCAGAATCGCTGATGATACAGGCAAGCAACACATAGCTTTAGAATCAGGATGTGTCACAGGTACAGATGCCTTGTGCACACTCACAATAGCTGGTTTTAGTATCAATTGCAGGATATGGTTTACCTTAGAAGTTGATACAATTTCAAGGTTGTGTACCAGATTGTAGTTGCATGTCCAAATTGGAGGCAGAGTGCTTGTAAAAGCTCATCAGTAACTGTGTGACTCTCATACACAGACAAGCTGCTACTGCTGGGTAATCCTAGATCCTGCTCAGAACCAGGCTGTGAAATAGAGGGGGGGAGTTCCAGGTATTGCTCATGCAGTTACACTGATGAGAACCGGTGGCAGCAGGTGTTTATCTGCCCATGACAAGATAAAGGGTTTTCTTAAGTCCTATAGTTTGCAAAAAATAAAAGATGCGGGAAGACAGTTTTGTTGTGGGACGGAATCCTGGCAAAACACGTACTGTGCTTTACTGTGAAAAAGGCAGTGAATTAGTTTTCTTCTTGAGGCTTTTTCTAGAAGTGGTAGATACCACATTGGAGGACATAAAGGATGAGAAAATGCCATGAGGAGCTGTATATTTAAGTTGCAATTCAAAAATAATGTTAGAAAATTAGTGTTATGTCTTGTTTACTACAGGAAAAGATTTTAGTAGTGATTTAGATGGGCCAAAAATAAACATACTAAAATGCCAAAACCCAACAGGTTCTCTTAAAAATTATCCTCACAATTAGGCTAAGAACTGAACAGTCCTCCTGCATAGGAGGAGTTTGTTATATTCTAACCCTTTGTTCCTAAGTCTCTGAAAAATATTTCCTTAAGTCTTCTTATTTTCCATATTAGTTTGAAAAAAAGATTTAAATTTAAAATTTTCGTTTCTTCAGGTAGTTCCTATAAATACTTTCAACTTTATCCAGTTTAGATTACCACTGCTTCTAAAGAGCTGTGGAGGCTTACTTTTGATAATTACTAAATTATGGTAACTCTGCAGTCACAGATGTGTAGGGGAGTGATCTGCAGAGTGTTGCTATGTCAGAGAAACTTTTCAGAAGCCTATTTTCTTTTGCTTTGTCACAAAGTGATGGGAGTGATGCTCTGCCTGCCCTGTAGCTTTCTCTTTTCTGTACCATCATGCAGGACTCCTTTGTGCTGGTAGAAATAGAGTGTTCTAAATGCAAGGTCGTCGGGCTCCTTGCAAGCAAGAAATGTCTAAGAGGGAAAACAAAGTATTTTTTCAATATCTGTTTGTTTGGCACTGTCTCAGTGCTAAAAATTTCTCTGATCTTTATTATTGTCTTTGGCCATCACCAAAATGTTTTTTAATTACTGGATTTAATTTTCCCTCTTTCCAACCCACCTGCAACTAAAAAAAAAGGGGTTTGTGGTGATGTTATACGAGCGGTTTTTCTGAATATGGAAGTTCATCGCTAAGTTAAATATGCAACTGGTGAAACTGCAGATTTAAGAAAAAATCTTGAAGGGCCTTCTGTCTTTTCCTGCCATGTGTTACTACAAACAGGGCAGGTTACGTGACTCTCAGACAATCTGCTTTTAGAAATTGTAGGTTTTTCTAATATTTGTTTGACTCTCACTCCAGAGTTGCTATCTGAGTAAGGATTAGAGGAAGATAAGCAATTTTTTCATATTTCAAATAATGCAGCAGAAGTTAAAAATTTATAATAATTTATTTAGCAATGAATCTGGAGAAAAAATATAATTTAACTAGTTATTACTGTGTGACCATTGAAGTTTTGGTTTTTTTTAATCTCCATTTTAGGTGCTTCTGGGTAGCATTGAATGGTTAAGGGATTATTTGTTATATGTTCATTGGCGTTACTTAACCCATTATTCATGTGGTTTAAAATCAATAAATAAATATGGAAGGATTTTTCCTTAAAAAGTACATTTCATTCTTATGAATTATAATGCTTTACTAACTGACTGAATTATGCCATAGTGACTGTAGTGATAAAAAATTAGGCTATCTTTAATTATTAGCTTTTGTCTAAATCTCGCTGACATATCACTTCTATATATGCAAATAGTTGCCATATGTATGTATTACACACAGGTCAAGATAGTGCTTATTTAATCAGGGATGTCAGATAATATAGATAGGCTATTTCAGTATAGTAGCATGCACTAGAACTGAAAGTTTAGATTTTGTGGTTTTGTCCACTAGAAAGGATCAATCTTGTGATCCTTATGTGATGGTATTTTTTTAAAGAATTTATTTTATAAATTCTTTTATACATGTCTGTATAAACTCTGTTGAACTAAGTAATCCTGCAATTTTTACCCTTGAGTGGTACAGTCAAGATTTCCAGATCTAACAGTGAAAAGTTAATTGCCTCATTTGAGTACATGGTTTCAAAGTTGGATCTGCAACTGTCATTATAAATAAGTGAGAAAGCTATAGCTGTAATTAGAGAAAAGTGTGGATTTTGAGTATCTTTTTACTCAAATGACTTGTCATTGAGTTTTGAGAGAAATAGTAGTAAAAGACAGAGGTTTTTTAATATTTTATATTTGACACAAATAGGTTTAATATAAGGAATGAAGACAGCACTTTTTAAAAAGAAAGAGCTAAGAGAGTTATTTTATTATGTGTGCTTGAAACTACCTATAAAAATATACTGCTCAATCTTAATTATCAAATATTGGAAACATTTGCTTGAAATTGAAGACATGCATTGAAATATGGGAGTTTCTAAAGCTTGATGTGAAAGGTAAATTTTCTGACAAACTCAGAAAATAATTTTAAAGGTTGTATTTGTTTTTAGAGCTGACCTCTGCTCTTTGTTTCAGAAAGCATGTAGATACAATGCTTTTCATTTTGTGAATCTTTTGAAGTCATATATAGTTTAGACATTTAATAGGTTTCCTGGGTGCTTAATTACAGTCTCACATGAATTGCTTAGAATGGTAGATCTTGCAGAGGAATTGCTTGATTCATAAGTATCTCATGTTTTGGTTTTTTTGGTTTTTTTTTTTTCCATTAAGTTTTAATTCACTAATGCAAATCTTTAAAAATAACTCCCCAATAGTTCTCTTTAGAATGTCACCATGTTTAGTAGGAACATGGATAAAGAAGTGTCTTTCAGGTGGCTCAGTATGGAATCGGTAAAACTTGCCTTCCTTATTTTACCACTGGTACAGGCGAAGTGCTTCTAGCACAGTATTACTGTATATTCTGGTAAAATAAAAAGTTAGGATGAATTGTGTAGGTAATTTGATTATGTAGAACAGCTTTTTAAAGAACTGTACAAAAGCTAATCTAGTTACCTTTCAAGGGAGGACTTCTAAAGAAGTAGTCTCTTCTCAAAAAATAATCCAGTTTTTAACTGCTCCTATTAAAAAAAATAATAAAGTATTGCTTCTGTTGTTGGCTCTAAGATGTGCTTGGGTATTATTTTGGAATATAGTGCATTGGCATCTCAATAGTAGATTTGAGAAAAGCAGAATAGAATTAGAATATCGTTCATGTATGGGCCAAATTCAGGTTAAAGAAATCTCTGAAAAACATTCAGTTTCTTCATCCAACAATTTAGACCAAGCATATTATAGTACATTCTTTCATAGTTTTGTGTATTGAGTTTTTCTGCTGTGTTGTCAGTTAAGTTAGAATTTTCTATTTCATTTGATTTGCAGTAACTGAGGCAAAATTACAACTTCAGCATTACAGAGAGGGTAGAAAAGATCAATACAGTCAAGTATTTGAAAGAACAGAGAATCAAATTTGTTGAAAACATAGATTTGAGCACTAGTTATAAAGTATTCAAAAACCATAAGTCTGCAAAGCAAATTATCAAGCATGTATGTAGTATTTATTTATATGCATATATTTACTAGGAAATAAGCTAAATATAAAAGTACTTATTTTTCCCAATATACTCTCTCACTTTCCAAGCAAGTCTGATGTGCTGCACATACAGTCACCCTATCAAGGCAGATGTGAAAGGGGAAGGTGAGGAGTAAGAAAGGAGAAAGAAGAAAACATATGCAGCATCATATTTACTAAACAAAAGAATTATTGAATAAAATTACTATAAAGTTGACGTTACTATGAGTTATCCAATCATATTATAACTGAAAATCTTTAAAATGCTTGGAACATCTGTTATTCTGGTGCGGCGAAGATGTGTTTCAAGTTTAGGATGATAATTTATACTGTGCAAAGGATTGCATGCTTAGCTGCACACAGTGGTCAGCTTTAATTCTGCTTTTGACAGAAAGTGTGTTCTGGACAGTCTCTTTTGAATCCTCTGGAGATCTTCTCTCCAAAAATGTCTCTCGCCAGATTTCTGTAATTGTATTTGTCTTATATAGGTATATCTTTGCATTTTTATTTCTTACATTTCCATGCAAAGGGGCATGCCAAACTTCAGGTTAGGGATTTCTTCCTTATTTAGCAGTTAGTTTTGAAGCTCTTCATGAGCCAAAGTTTATTCTGGAGCAAGTACATTAATTATTCATTACTTCAAATGCACTGCAACAAAATTCACAGTCCATCATAGTGATTGAAAGCCTATTATTTACAGTACAAGTTCAAGACCACTAATGTAGGGATTAATCACCAGGAAAATGTTTGTTAGTTAAGCCATAGTTTACAACAATCTTATATTTTACAGAGGATTACAAATGCATTATTTTATTGGAATGAACTAAGAGAATGAAAGGAAATGTAACATTCAGTTGTGTAGTTTATTTCTGCTATATAATTTACAGGGATTAATTCTGTGAGTTAACTTTTCTCATTGCTTGACTTACATGTTAGATAATTTCTTGCATAATTCATTGTATTGCCTTCTGAAAAGTGTTTCTTTTTTATTCTAGAGAGCAGGATAGTACATATAATGACAAATGCACATTTTTCTTCACAGAGAACTTTATTCAAACTGAATTTGCATTGCAGTTTACTGTAAAATACCACAGATTTTTCGTTTTCCATAAATTCATATGCTAGGGCAGACATTAAAAAAAAAGTTGTAGGCATTGTGAAGCTCTCTTGCCAAGTACCTACAAGCCAGGCATAGGTCTGGTAGTAAGATTTGTAGTGCTGTCATTTGTGGCTTCTCTAGAAGCAGACTGGTGGGTGTGTTTGCATTTGAGTTATCCAGCTACCTGAAGCTGCTCATGCCTGGAACATTTGCAAAAAGTCCATGTCAGACCCTTGGGGTTTCTATTAATTGGGCATCAATCTATTTACCTGATACCTTAGAGGATTTCTTTAGTACACTTCTCTGTTATTTTCCTGAAATGAGACAGCAAAATCTGAATTGAAGCCCAGATTATTTTTTCCCCTTGACTGTTTTGCTGCTTAACTCTTAGGGAAATTTAAACCATCTAAAGAATAAAAGCTCAGATCTTTGGTTATTGATTTTTTTGTTCCATCTCTGGTTTGATTTTAGATAACTCTGTAGTCTTGAAGGAACCATCTTAGGGGTAATCTGTGTAGGAGTGGCACAAAGCTGAAAATTTGGAGGTACTGCCATGTTTAAAAGACTTGTTACCATTCAATTCTGGTATCAGAATTAAGAAATTCAGGTTGGGAAATATGCACAGGACCATCTGATGTAATTTTTCTGTAAGGTTTAGCGTTGCGCCTTTGTTTTGCAAAGGAGAACAAAACTGCATGAGAAGTTATCTGGCCTAGTGTGCTTTCTGATCAAACGCAGGTACAGCAAAGTGTGATTCCCCCTGCATGCTCCACAAAGGATTTCTTTGATTTTTGGGGGGATTTTAATTACATTTCCTATTAATACACTGGGAAGAAGGTTAAATCCTTAGAAGTATCTAGAATAGAGGGAAAACATATTTGTCTCTCTTCAGTGTTATGAAAGTTCTAAAACTCTTTTGAAGTATTATTGTGATATTTGACAAGGTATGTTAGTGTTCCTCTTAGAAGTGAATACGGGGGCAGTGTGAGCATTCCCCAATTGTTTTTCTTCCCATTATTTTCTGGGCTGTTTTGTGATCCATCAGTCAAACCTTTTTGAAGTTCATACTGGGCTTTAATGTGTAGAAGCTTAGTGAACAATAGAAGTTTATACTGCTCAGGTATAAGTGTAATTGTCAGAAGTTCTTAGTATTGATATTTGAAGTGTAGTGATCCAAAAAGCTTCTGTACCAGTGTTATGAATGTCAAAAGTGTGTAACAAGATAACCACTTGTAAATAAGTGGATCTTTCTACAGGGTTACTTTGTTTTCTGCTGACAAGGAGTATTTTACCATTCGTTTATTACTGAATTTTTAATATGTAGTTATCCTTTTTTTCTCTTCATTTACAGCTGCTTGATGAAGCCTGTGCTGATCATGGGTTTGTAAATTACAGCTTGAAACTATATTTCGCAGTTGTAATCTGTTCCCCAGACAGCTGTGTATCTCAGAATTTATTTATTATTTTTCTGATTGCCCTGGGAAATATATGCATCAGAGACCTTTGCTCCTTTTTTTTGTATTCTATAGCTACTAGGATATATAATAATTTATAAAATAAAAAAGTATAATATAGAGGTTCTTTGTTATGAGTGACCTCTTTAGATACAGCACTGAATGAAGTGCTTCATTGGAAGATTAAAGTTATTTAATGAAACAAGATGCAGATTTTGAAATTGCAGTTTGTGATGGAAGAGGGAAGACTCATGACATATCAAATGATTTCCCAGTCTGTTTACCAGTAATAGGTTATGACTGGAAAAATATCCATCTGGATGGGGTCAGTAGCTTCTTATATTTGTGGGCATTCTTAAGATGTTTTTCTTATATCAAATTGCATCAAATAATTCAATCAGTTGGTGTTTGAATTTGTCACTTACTCCTTCATTCTGGCCAAAATGCTTCAGTCACTTTCAGTGCAGCAAGGTTATCACATCAGAATATTTTATAGTATAGCATACTCAGAAAGCAAATGTCAAATTCATTACCGATTCGGTTGTTTTGCATTGTTGAGCTGAGCCATTGCTACAGAAGCCACAAGACTGAAATCTGTAGTTATGAAATTTATGACCTGAGAATATTCATGTTCAGGTATTAAAATGATGTGGTAGAAGACCACAGAAGGAGACAATAGCTGTTAAAATGCTGTGTTGCAGAATCAGTTTTGATTTGTTACAATTAGTGTCAAGTGAGCATCTGTGCAGTCAATTTTCTGGGTTAAATATCTCTTTACAGAACTGTAGTGTAAATTATGGACTATTTGAGTAAGAAGTCCTTATATGCAAAAGAGTGATGCTTTTACTGCTCCACATGCTTTTTTTCTCGCTTTTGTTACTGGTGTCCAAAACTTCGACAAGTCTTTGATCTGTAGTTAGTTAATCTATGTGGGGTTTTGATAGTAGGTGACATGAAATTTGGGTGAAAAACTTCATCTACACTATTCAAAACCAATTTTGTTGTAGAACAGTGTGAAATTATGGGGTTTGTGTGTTTTGGGTTTTTTTGCATTACCAAAGAAGCCCATACATGAAAAGCAGCTAGAAGTAAAGCAAGCTTAAGGATATTGAGTCACTTTTCTCAGCATTGACCAGAGTTATTCTTCACATTATTAAAATGGTGTATAGTACAAGTTTTCATTAATAAATCAGTGGAACAAAGTTGCATACAATTGTTTGCTAATTTGGGTATAAATCAAGAATTTTACATATAGTATTGTTTCCTTAGAGTCTGTAGATAATCTACATGTATTTGGGACATTATTGTTCTTTTTAGCTTAATTGTGCTATAGGCTGAGGTATTGCAAAGCTTCATAGTGGAGAACATACTTTTAATCAGGTAAAAAACCTAAAAAGAACAATTAAAAAAAAACATTTTGTCATAATGCCTCTTCAGCGTTACAATATATTTGGCAAAGATTGCTTTTTTAGCAGCATCTATAACAAGAGAAATCCAGTTTTAATATTGAACTTTATTTTAAGGTAGCTGAAATAATTTGCATGTAATGACATCTAAATAGAGAATTTGAGAATTGTGACGCTAATATCAATCTTCTTATAAAGTGTCTTTTTTTTGAGAAAAGAAATAGAGTGGTAGGGTTTATTTCCTGTAATTTAGCATGATTTTGATTTCCACTAGATTTTGTCTATTGTCTTACCCTAATTCCCTATTAGCATGGTCATTGAAATTACAGATAGACTAATCTAGAGTAAAGTCTATTACTAAAGCAGTGTTGTTTCTGTATGCAAAATTTAGGAATTTGTAAAATAGTTACATAGTTTTCATTTATATTTCTGCCTTGTTATTAGTTTTGTTTCTTTCTTTTGCATAATTTTTAGTTTGGGGGGGGGCGGGTTTAAGTTAATTTTTGGATTTTTTTCATCTGTGCCCTGTCCAAGGTTGTATTCAGATTTTGCTTTGCCTCCAATTAGGAAAACTGGATCTCCTTTACAACAGCTGAGACTGTTACTATTACTTGCATTTTGTGTCATTCCTTAACATTCTCATCTCAATGAAATTAAATTTTTGCTTCTGATTTGCTTCAAGCCATTTAAAATGCGAAAGACAAGATCCTGTATTAAGACAGGAATTCAGTATCACTGAATGTTTTAGATAGTACTTCATTTCCTTATAACAACCTCATTCGTCTTCTTGAGATTTTTTTTTGAACATTTATCCTTGAACTGATTTTTTAATGCTTGTTCTTTACTTGGAAGTGTCCTTTTAAAATTTTTTTTTATTTTTTTTTTAAATCTTGTCATTTGAAGAAGTGTTCTTTTGAATATTGTCTTTTGGAAATGAGAAACATGCAGTTTAAGAATTTTGCCTTACTGTCTTGTGTAAGGTAACAGATAAATATTTGAGCCTATCTCAGATTTCATTTTGAAAAAGGCCTAGTAACTTTACTTAGTTCTGAGAAGAAAGGGTATGGAAAGGATGTGCAAGAAAAAAAAAGCTTATGTTTTCTTCAAGGATATCAAAAAGCTCTTAGTGAAAAATACGTTTTCTTTTTCATATCACTGGTTGTAACAATGCAAAGGTCAAGCGTAAATTAATGTGCAGTGCTTTGATTAACTAGCTGAATTCATCCCATTCCCTTCTGCTCCTTTCCTTACCCAATTGTCAGTTAAACTAAGTACAGCAACGCTGCTGCATTGCATGTGCACTTAGTGTTGAGGAATGGGAACACTAAATTCCTCTAATTCTGACTTGGACATCTGACATGGTGTTGTATTAGGGAAATAGTAGAGTGTGAGTTGACATTGGAATATGGTGTAGTAACTGACTTTTACCATTGCACGTAAACAGAGTAATTATTCTAAATCATAGCATCACTTTCAGATGGATAACCACTAAAATCACTGCACTGTGGTTTCCTGAAAATGCCACAATCCTTCAACTGCCAAATTAAGCCCAGGGAGAACAACCATCGGTAGTGCCTGCACAGTTATGTAGAGGGATGAGCCCTGAACCAAATGAAAAGATGTTCTGGAAGAACAGTAACCTTTCCCATGATGTGCACATTTTCCATTACATTTCTGACACAAAATGCTGTGAAATGATTTAATGTTGACATTTTGTTTTGCTGACTTTTTCCTTTCTTATTAAAAAGAAACAAAAGTTAGGTTAGGAAAGTAGAGGGAGGGTGGCCAAGCATTTGAATTCTAATACAGAAATCTCTGCTTTAAAGTCAAAACTAAAGCCATTCTAAATATACATTGTTTCTGACATTGGATTGTACAGATTTTGGGGGGGAAAATGTGCATATCTCCAGCATTGATATTGAACATCTTGCTCTGTAAGGTTAATTTATGTTGCTGCTTTGCAGTAGCTACATACCAAGTACGATAATTCAGTAAAGTATCCTTTCTAATTAGCAATCACAGAAATCTTACACATCAGCTATGCAACACAGCACATGCAATACACTTATTTCTGCTTGTCATTTTTGATGTATATTGCTGGAAGTGATTGTAGAAGGGAGCAAAACAAGAGCAGACATGATACAATGAAAGGTCAACACTTGTCACTTGGAAAAGGATAAAATTTTATGGAGTGAGGAAACAGAAAGCAGCTCTCTATTCATGCTATATGGGAGCTTGTCTGCATCTAAAGTAATACATGTAAGAGCACTTGGACAGAAGAATTACTTGTCTAAAATGTGGTTCACGCATCCTTTGGCAGCTTTCGATTTTGTGTTTCAGAACTGATGAAGGGCCTTGCTTGTTTCTAGCACAGTATACAATTTTATCTTTGAAAAACACAGCTTTTGCTTTTGTTTTCTTAAGGATGTGTGAAGTTTTCTTGGCACCTCATTTATTTTATCCTTCTCCCATCCAATTTCAATATGTTGGATGATGGTTGTCATTTTAAGTTATTCTGTTTCCATGAGGGGGCATCTAAATATGAATAAAATATTTTAGTTTGCAGTCACTGAAAATAAACATAGAGTTTTGGTGGTACAGTAACTTACTTGAAAGAAAATATGTATGTTGGAATATGTTTTCTATCGCATTATTTAATGCTTGGCCAAAAAGGCATGCTCGCTTTGACAAATTCAAAATAATCTTAACTTCTGGAAAGAGGACCTCAGTTTGTTATAATTTAAATATTTGTAGCTAAAAGTGAAACACTAGCAACTAACTCCCTCCTTTTCCTGAAAACTAATATGTACCATTGTGTTTTAAAAGTAGGGTGTATCTTGGAAAAGCTGTATGGCATCTGATAGCACTTAAAGACTTCATAAAAGCTTCCGCATCCTACATACGCTAAACTAGGTTTGAGGAGTGGGTTTTATTTTTGAGAGGAAGCCAAATGGTAGTGATAGCCAAAGGTGAAAATGGTACCAATGCTTAAAAGTTGAAGCCTCACTCAGTTTTAGCCTGAGAAGACAGAAGTAAAAACAAGTACAATTCAGTGATAGTAGTGAACTGATAGTTAACTTATTAAATTCTAAAAAATAATGTTGTAATAAAGACTAAAATAATTGCAAAAATCCTAATGGCAGTAAGCTAAACAATAGAATTTGTTGGCATTTATTTGACCATAATATGTAAACAATAATTTTAGAGCTGTTTCGTACAGAGGACTATTAAAAATGAAATAGATGTTATGAAATTGTTCTGGCAGCCTTTAGCTGTTTGCTAACAATTTAATACAGCAATAAAAGCTAGCAATAGCAGCACCAAAATTGCATAGCAGAAACTTGATTATAATTCGGTAAGAAAATATTGTATGGATTAAAATGCTCACTTCAGTGTAAACTGTGGCCAGGGTTTATCCTTGGGTTTAAAAATGTCATAAATTTGAATACGTTTTTAAAGTGTTCTTGTTACTAAAAGTCAGAGACAAATTATGCCTGGTGCTGATGTTGCTGCCTAGGGAAATAGAGGAGAGGAGTTAAATCTTCTGTTCTGTAAGTATGCCTGTATTAAGCCTTCCCAGGACTCAAAATGGAAGACTCTTTGGACCTTGTGATGTGGACTTCTTATTTAAGTATTCCCATCTCTGTTCAACGATCCACGTGAATAAAACATAAAAGATAATGGATGGGACACATGCCTGCATTTTTGCATCTAACTGAGAGTGTGCTCATTAGCACACCAAGTGTGAGCTCAGACTTGTGGTTTATGCCTGAAGAAAGGCAAATAAAATAAACAAAAAAATTAATCCCTAAACTCTGTCTTTATGAAATTGTGAAGTCCATTGTAATTGTGAATTTGACTCTCATTTCCTTTGTAGGGCTATTTTTGAGGGAGCAGAATCTATATGCACTTCTTAATTATCTGTCCTTTAACTTGTGTAGAAACTCAAGCTACGTGAGGAGGTTTGTGGAAGAATTTTCTGGAAGTTAAGCGTGTTTTATAAATGCTTATTGATTATATAGCTGGTTTAGTTGGCAGGAATCTGTGCAAGTCCAGAGAATTTTTTATTTGAGAACCTCAACTGGTTTTGAGACGTTTAGGATATTTAAGTTAGATTTCTATTGAGAAGGTTTATATTTCTTAAAATATTTTGAGAAAAGGTGAAAATGTGGAAATGGTGAAGACGGAGCTTCTGGGAAGCTGAGAAAAGGAAATGAGACAAAAGAAGGGCTAAGTAGGCAGAGAGTAAATGGGTAATGAATAGAGGAGAAATCAGTTTTCAAAATCTCTAAACCTTGAAGTAGTGAATGAAGATCTGAAATTTCACATGAAAGATAGAAGAGATCCAGTCTGGACGCTGTTGGGGACAGCTTTCTGGCAGTGCATATTCTGCATTAGCATTTCATTATATGAGAATCGAGAAGATGAAAAATTTAAGTTACTTGAGAATGGTACAAAATATGACAAGAAAAAATCAGCCTTGAAAAAGAACAGTTGATTTCTGAAGATGTTCAGAAAGAATAACAAAGAGGATTCAGTAACAGCATGAGAAATTGTGACCAGGATAACCTTATTTATTGAGTGGTTTGCTTCAGAATTGAAGACCATTTCTTAATAAATGACAGGAGAAGTGAGGAACTTTTAGATTTTTCTCCCTTGATGAAGCCTTTAACTGCCATAATATATGAGTCTGTGGAGGAATGTTAAGAAAAGCACTCAGGGAAAAAATACTTAAAATGTCCTCTTTTGAAAGAAAATGTAATATCTTTTAAGATTTTAAGTTTGCATGAGTAAAATCAGTAATGCTAGTTTTAGTAGTCCTATTGTGTGATGTGAACAGTAATATTTATTTGAAGTTTCTCTGCATTTTGGAGAGAAAATGCGTCTACGGGTATGTACAAACTGCAAAAGCAGCAATTTAATATCTGAAAATGCAGAGCAGATGAAAAGAGGAAAAATAAAAGTGTTTCTCTCTCATAGTAAAATTTGTTTAAATTTACATGAAAACAGCCTGTCTGCTGGTACCTACTGACAGTTCTTTTAATAACACTTGCTGTGAAAAAGAGATAAGAAAACCAGTGGGCTTTTAAAACTCTAGTGGTAATCTTAGTTGTTCACATTAAAGAACAATAAGTAAACTGCAGGGCTTTAATTTTCTTTAATTTTGAAAGGTTTGTCTAAATAATTTCTGATTTATTAAAAACAGAATCACAGAATGCTTGAGATTTGGAAAAGACCTCTGGAGCTGGTCTAGTCCCAGCCCCCTAATCAAAACAAGTCAGATAGAGCATGTGAGTCAGAGTAGTGTCAGGCTGGGTTTTGAATATCTCCAAGGATGGAGTCTCTGCAACCTCTCTGGACAGTTTGTTCTGTTTCTTGTTCCTCCTCAGAGTTGAAAAAAAAAATAAATCTTATATTTAATAATCTCCTTTATTTCAGGTTTTTGCCTGTTGTCTCTTGTCCTTTTGCTGGGCACCACTAAAAAGTCTGGCTCTCTTTCCCTCCCCTAACAGGTGTTTACACACTGAGAAGATTCCCACTGAGCCTTCTCCAGACTAAATAATCTCAGGCTTTAGCCTATTCTTTTATGCCAGATACTCTATCCAATCATCTTCATAATCCTTTTGCTGGACTTACTCCATTAAGTCCAGTATGCTTTTTGTACTGAGGAGCCCAGAACTGGTCACAGTGTTCTTGGTGTGGTTCCACCAATGCTGAGTCAAAGGAAAAGGTATATTTATTATTCATAAAAGTAAACCATTAAAAAAATATTCTTCTATTGTATATATCAGGTAAAATTTGGTTTGTTATCAAAGAAACATCTTCCTGTAGTCAGTGTAGTGAGTCATTAGGAGCACTAAGAATGAGGAACTAATTTTGTTTATTAAATTAATGTCTTGGGAAAGTCATGTCATAGTTGTAGTTTGTAGTTGTAGTTTGAAAGGTGAATTCATTGAGCAGCATTCTGGAGAATTATCAGTGCTAATGCTTACAGTTTTCCTCTGGAAGTTATATCTTAGTGGAAGGCACCACTATGTAAGTTCAGGTAAGACACCCACAGTTCAAATAATGTCCCCATCTCTCTTGAAAAGTGCATTTTTCAAACGCATTTCTAAATTCACTACATTAGAATGTCCCCCCAACAATAACTTTCAGGGGTCACTTGTCAAATTGCATTAAAAGAGCTGTATCACCTAATCTGGCAGCAGACTGAGACACCAAAAAATCTCAACTGTGAAGGGTCTCTTTGCCAAATCTGCCAACTCCAGAGCATAATAAATAATGTCATAGCTAAAACTCCACACTTTTTCTTAGCTAAAAAGGAGTTAGAAGTGCTAGGAGGGGAGGTCTAGTGGTGTAGCACTAAAAGGATAAGGTCCCTTATGAGAGATGGAGAACATGAGGGCAGGAGGAATGTCAGCCTTTTAAGTTATCCTTTGCATCCCTTGTGGCAGGTAGTGGAGTACCCCTCAAAGTAGGGTAGTGGCTGCAGTTTTCATACACTAAGAGTTAAGATCCCCACTCCTTTAATTCTTAGCAAAACTGGGAGTACAGGAGCTGGCTTTCTGTGGAGTGATGGAAGAGTGCTTACAGCAAGGTTTTTTCTTCTACAGATCCTAGTTCCTTGGAGGTCTGGTCTGAGCAGTTTGTGCCATTGATTTCTAATCTGCACTAAAACTATTGTGGCCTCTTTTTCACACTATAGGTAGTAGCTCATATCTCTGTATAGGCTTTTCATAACTATATCTGTAAGTGCACACATATGTCTGTGTTTGGAGTAGTAAATATAAGTGATATGTTAGGATGTTTTGTGTTATTTTTCATTTTGCTACTTTGTGAGAGATATACATCATTTTCATTATTCAAACAGGCCAATGAATTTCTTCTGTCTTGGGCACCAGATCTTTGGGAAAAATAGTGCTTGAGCTTCTGTTGGTCATTGTATTTGAAGCTTTCTGTGTCTTGGTCAACAAGGGAAAAAAATTTGGAATTAATTACAGAAGTCATTGGTGAATGAGCTAAAAAATACTTGTTTTCTTTTCAGGAGCACTCTCTTATGAAAGTTTGGCTCTTTTTGAATGTTAGCTTCAATTCATTTATTTCAAATTCATACTGTGATTTTTGTTTCTTGAATTACTGAAATCTAACCACTCAATTTAATCAAGAAAGATGAATGATGTGTATTCTATTCAGTGACTATGTTATGAAATACTGACTCACAGGCAGCAAAATGAGAAATGGTGAAATGATCAAGCAAAATGTCCATGACTGGAACTTAACAACACTTACTCTCTGGAATTTTTTAACTAGCGTTGATACAGATGAAAGTTAGCTATGCTGGACAGTGGTAATAATTGCGGTACCAGACACCATTTTCAGTTTCTTATTACTTGTAAAACTTTAATCACTTGGACTCAGAATTCTTCATGTCTCTTGTGTCTCTTTTAGGCTGGATGTTTTCAGGCAAAATTTTAAGGTGAGATTTGAGCAAGTGTACTGTCTTGCCGAGGTGTCCCTCACCCTGTACCTTAAAGAAGAAAAGTGAATTGAAGTCTTTGATCAGTAAATTGAATTTTGGCAAACACCTCCGTTTCTTTCCCAAGGACAGAGAAGGAATATATTCATGTCAATTTGATGAAATCTGGGAAAATGGAAGCCTTGAAGAATATTGTGAGAGAAATAGATTCCTCATAACTATCAGAGTCATGGTATGGCAGGTTTTAGATCTTTTGTCTTTGTGCTTAGAGCGTGCTGTGGGCCATTTGAGTATGCTTATCCCTACAGCTGGAGTTGCTACAGGACTTCCAAGGAGCAGAAATGTGGATTGAGAAGAACGATGTCAAGGACAGTATCAGTGACTGGTAATTTGAAGCCTCTGAGCTAGATGCAGGGTGGACAAGTGCTATACTAGATAAGAAGAGTAGAATGGTGCAGTGAGTATGGAGAGGTGTGTGACCTCCCTTCTTCTGGGTCATCTTTTGTCATTCATAGAGATATGCAAGCAGGATGTGCAGAACTCAAGAATCCACAGCAGTCACTGTCACAGTGATTGTGCATTTTGCATTTTGCTAGGCTAAGCTTCGGTGTGAATATCTCACTTAGTGCAGGTGTCTGATGTATCTTTGTTGGTCAGGCAGTCTTTGGTAAGGTAAAGATGTTTCAGCCCTTGCTGCTCCTTGGACCAGGCTGATCCTTACCTAGCTGAATTGCCATCCACAGATTCTTCACTGTATTCTCAGAGGGTTTAATGTTAATGGGTTTTTTGTTTTTTTTTTCCTTGAGTCACTACTCTGTACCATTTCATATCAATAGACGTGATGAAGTTTTTTACTCATCTAGCAGAGTTTAGCATTTGTACTATATTATATCTTCACCTGTTTCCTTAGTGAAACTAAGCCAAAATCATGCAGATGTGCTCTATGAAACAGGGCATTGGGTTACAGAGAGCCAAACCTTAGAGCTGTGGTTATCTGGTATAGCCCAATACAGAGATCATGATGGGACTGGGACTGGAGAAGGACCTGAGTTTGGCTGGTAAATGTAAAGAAATAGAATTGAGAGTGGTAAGCTTATGTAGAGAGGCAGCAAAATCCAGACTGTTCAAGCTTCAGGACTTGAACAAAGCTGGACTGGTTAGAGAAAGACACTGAAACAAGAAAACCATGTGGATAGCAGTCAGAGGAGGTTGGTACTGAAACTGTTTTAAGAGCCAAGGTAGTTGGGGACAGGAAGGCTATGTGAAAAGGAGAGGTTTGCTATGGTCAAGAGCTGATGCTGAAGTCCATGATGCTGAAGTAGGGAATGGGTGGCTGGAAAATGACATCTTAGTAAATTTTCAGCTACTTCATTGTTATAGGTGGCAGAAGGTATTTATTATGATTGTGAAATTACTTTTTTTTTTACTGATTTATCAAAACATCTGTAAAGCTCCTGACTGGACAAGGAAGTATTTATTAAAAAAAAAAAGTATGAATGGCAAGCATTAATGAAAGAAACAATGCTAAAGCATAACTAGCATTACTTATGTGGTTACAGTTCCAATGTATTTATTTTGCATACTTAGAAACTCTTTATTCTAAATGCAGAAAAATGTTGGGTGTATGACTTAATTAATCAAATATATATTGATTAGCAACCCTCCATAAAAAAGGGTTTTTTCCTGCAGTTCCCTGTTTTAAGTTGTTAGAGATTTTCTTTGATGTTACATACTGTCTTTCATCTATCTTGGCGTGTTAATTAAAAAATAAAGTAGTCAAATAGTTTGGAATATTTTCATTTTCCTCTGTTTTCCTCTGTTCTCCAAAAATAAGTAGGAAAGGAGAGATTTCAGAAATCAGCTAAACACAGTCACAGATTCAAGCACGTTGCAGTATTCTGAAATCAAGTTCTTCAACTTCTTTGTATCCATCATTTTTACCTTTTGTCTGCCCATCATTCTAGTGGGTCAATAGATTCACATTCTGTGTTGTTTTCTTCTAGAGAGGAAAAAAATAGTGAAAATGAACATGGGAAAAAAAGGGTGATTCAGAATAACTATGACTATTAATAAAGCAAAAGGCTAAATCTACTCTGTAGTTCCAATGTCATGCAGGATGCCATGCAATATTCTTTTATTTCTTTTTTTTTTCCCAAATTCAAGTTCTGAAGATAGAAATTGATATAGATACATTGTTCAAAATACATTTAAGCCTGCTCTTAATTGCTTTTAAAAGTTGTTTAATTTCTGCCTGGACTAAAGATCTGACATGTTGCAGAGGGAACCAGAGTTACTGTGGAACTGATCTGAGTGAAAGTGCCCAACTACAGCAGAAACAAAATTTTAGGAAAATGGTAAAATTGAATATCAAATGGAATAATTTGATTCACCATATATACAGCGTGGTACAGGGTGAGGCATCCTTTCTCCCTACTGGTTTCATTTGGTTTCATGTAGATTTTACTGCCAAGGTGTAATATAATGAGAATATGTATTACAATCAAATTGTTATTTTTTTGTTATAGTGGTAGTTTCATTTCTTGACTCAGTTGAAACAAACTTCATTCTTTATCTAGACTAGGTTATTGATGTACCTGCTGAAAGTAATACTCAAGAATACAGTTGTGTGGTAATGACATTGCAAAAACTCTGCAGAATCTTCTACTTGACTTTCAATTTGTCATGATGAAATAATTTTCTTGCGGGTCCTTTTTTATATTATTTCAGAAAAATCTGAAGTAAGCATGTTGCAAGGGACATAATGGTATTATTCACTGAACTTTTTAGTTCTTTTGGAAGTGATTTATTTAATACTTAGCACAGAGTTTCACAGATAGAACATCTTAGTACACTGTTCTCAAATTTTTGGCATGGTTTTAAATGCTGTTAATTAATAGATTTTTATATATAATACAATTTATCTTTGTCATTGCTTTTAAGATTTACATAATATGTCTGAATTTCATTCGCATGCGTGCATTTAGCCATAGTATAGACCAACTGTTATAACAAATGTTCTAAGTAGTCCTTTCAGGAGTGCTGTACAATGCTTTTAGTATATAGCTTCATTATGGTATAATAGAAATATATCCATTGTTTATACACATTGCTTAACTTCTGGCTTCTTTTGAAAAAAGCTATTACTACATTTGGCATGCTTCAGGACTAGTTTGAAAGAAAATAATAATTCCTCTTTTTTGTGCATTTCAGATTTGTTTTATTCTTAGTCCATTTCCACTTAGAGACCTGTTATCCTTTGAGAAAGTTTTAATACTGAAAAGTGAAAATTAGCTATAAAATTTAATGGAATATATTAAATGTTTGCTTTATAAGTTCAGCTTTTCTACATCTGTCAATCAACTTGACAAACTTGATGGCCATTAAAAAACAAGTCCAGTGTTAAGATGCTTATTTTAAAATGCAGGTATTTTTATGAACTGTGCAAGTGAATGCATTGCATTTTCCCTACTTTTGTTTTCTTACTCTTTATTTTGTTTGTAAACACATCCAGGAGATTTTTCCTTAGGCTACTTCATGTGTAAAGTTTTTTATTGTGGTGTTGTAAATATATATGAATAATACTAATTTTTTGTGGGTTTTTTAGGGTCTTTGTTTGTTTGTGGTGTTTGGTTTGGTTTTGGTTTTCTTTTGATTGGTTGTTCGGGATTTTTTGATGGCTACCAAAATGCTTTAGATATGCTCACAGTTATAAAACTTATGCATATAACTTCTTCTAGCTTTTATTTGGTGAAATGTTTATAGTGTCTAGGTTTCAGTAGAATATGAAATCACCTTTCAAAGAAAACGGCCTTTAATGTGATTAATACCATAGAATTTTAAGATGGCATCAAGGGCACAGTATTTTACTATTTGTACACAGCAAGACTGATTATAGATCAGTCTCAGACACCTCTTAAAAATACAGTATTGGCTTATGTACAGTCAGATACTATCTATAAGAGGGCTGGGAAGGAAATTTCTTACTCCTTAAAACTGACAGAAATCCACTACTAACCCAGGCACTGGGCATCACAGGATTTTATTCAGCATTGCGGCTTCCCATCCTGACCACAGGATTTGGTGGTAATGGTATGGTAATGCTTTCCTCATACCTGAAATGAAAGCTATTAGAATATCAAGAACAAATTATCATAGTTTCTTTCTTGTTTTTTCCCACACAGCTGAGGCATAAATACCCCTCAGCTCGCTGCTCAATTCTTTGTACTGAAAAGGCATCTGCTGATGCCTCCGCACTAAAGCTCCTAAGCTGCACATTGTGGCCGTGAGCCCATGTGGTGGTCACATCTAAGGAAAGTTTGGTAGCACTGTCAGCCCCAAAATCAAAGAATCACAGAATAAGCTGAGTTGGAAGGGACCCACAAGGATCATCAAGTCCAAGCCCTGGGCCTGCACAGGACCATCCCCAAGAGTCGCACCAAATGCTTGAGAGCATTGTCCAAACATTTCTTGAACTCTGTCAGGCTTGGTGCTGTGACCACATCCCTGGGGAGCCTGTACCAGTGCCCAGCCACCCTCTGAGTGAAGAACCTTTTTCTAATATACAACCTAAACCACCCCTGACACAACTTCAGGCCATTCCCTGGAGTCCTGTCACTGTCACCACAGAGAAGAGATCAGTGCCTGCCCCTCCTCTTCCCCTCATGAGGAAGTTGTAACTGCGGTGAGGTCTCTCCTCAGGCCCTTCTTCTCCAGGCTGAACAGACCAAGTGACCTCAGCTGTTCCTCATAGAGCTGCTCCTCAAGGCCCTTCACCATCCTCATTGCCCTCCTTTGGATGCTCTGTAACAGTTCAATGTCTTTCTTACATTGTGTCACCCAAAACTGCCCCCAGCACTCGAGGTGAGGCTGCCCCAGTGCAGAGCAGAGCAGGACCGTCCCTTCCCTTGCTGGGCTGGCAGTGCTGTGCCTGATGCACCAATCCTCTCCCCCTTGGCTCCCTGGGGTACTTTGTTACTGGACAGCATCTAGAGCTCAAGCTATTGCCTTCTGCCCTTTAAGCCCAGCTGGCTTTCAACCCATTCATCCAGACTTGTTTTTAACTTTTTAAGGAAAATGCCATACCAGACTGACTGCAAAGCCTTATGCTGGACACATTTTGGTGTGTCACAACCATTGCTCTTCACTTTTTCACAGAGCAATTTTGAAATTCATCATTTCAAGCATGACCAACTCTTTTACCCTTACTAAATCTTTTCTAAGTGCTCTCAGTTAGTTTTATGAATTTAACAATGGATCCTGAGAGGACATCATCCTTCATCTTTCCCAGTACAGGGACAAGGCTGACCAGACCATGATTTTGTGTTGTTTAGTATCTTTTTCTGTTGTGCATGTCTTAACCTCTTTGAGTTGGGCCCATCTCAGCATTTTTCAGTTGTCAGAGTCCTACCTTGACTGCAATGGTGTTTCTTAGATCTTACACAGGAGCCTGACAGGGATAACAGACATCCCTTTCAGAAACATTGAGTAATTCCTATGGAGTGGAATATGTCAAAATGGACTAGATCCTGACTTCTTGCTTTCCTGCTGTTGGCTGTCCTTCTCTTTCCTATGTCACGCTAGCTGAGGCCAAGTTTTCACCATGCATGCTGATGTGTTGAGCTCAAAGGCATCACGTACATAGCCCCTTCTATTTCTCTGAGCTCTGAGTAAATTTTCTTTTAAAAATCATACCCCTTTTGCTTGACAGCCTTCCCTTTCATGACATCTTACTGCAGCATTCTGCCTAGCAGTGCCTTTGACAAGCCAAGGTTTCCTCTTCCAAAGCCATGATACAGCTTCTTGTGGCCTCCCTTATGGAGAAGTAGTAAATTCTTCTGTAATTTTTAAACCATAGCAGTGGTAAGAGATTGTACTTACACCTCCCTTTGTTCTCCGGACTCAGTGTTCCAATAAGCCATAAAGTTACAGTAGTGCTATTAATAATTTCAATCTAATTATGAATAAAACCAGATCATAATTGATCTTTTAATCATGGCAGCAAGTGTATCACAGATTTTGACCTGAACTGGGATACACAGCAGCTTGATGAAGAGGTTCCCCATGATCTTGTTGAGACTTTGAATGGCTCACAGTAGAACTGTTACTGTTTTAAGATTTCTAGGAATGGGAGTTTTGAGAGGAAAAAACCCCTATAAATGTCTCAAAGAATATTTTACTTTGAAAGGAGGGAAAAAATGCCCATCTCCTTGTGCTTGAGAGATCAGCAGAGCGAGAAACCAGAATTCCTACTTTGGCTTGTTTTGTAGTGCTCGTGATAATCATGCTTAGATTTTAACATGTTGAAGTCAACAGAAGGTTCTAAATGCTTCGCAGATATCCATAAACTATCAATAACTAATGGCTAATTAATGGCTTAGTATTTTCACTGAAAACAATATGAAAACCATGCAGTCCAGTGACTTTGCAACTCCATTACACACTGGTGTGGACTGTTGAGTATTGAAACTGAAATAGTGAACTGAAATTTAGATTCTCCTCTTGGAATTCATCAATCCCCATTGATAAAGAGGCAGCCCACAAAAATTACTTAATCTACTTTTCTGTAAAAATAAAATAATTATAATCGTATTATATAATAATTTTAGAATTTATTTTATATAATAAAATAGATAAAAAATATCCTTCACACTTTTTTTATAATTTTAAAAGACTCTATTCAGGTTTTTTATTTCAAATCAATATTATAATCTAATATAGCTCTGCTAGTTAAAATATTTCTCACAGTATGCCCTATAAATAATAGCAATAATAAGCAAGTTTTGCATTTGAAGAAAGTTTAGATTTTTGTTTCCAATAAAGTACTTGATCTGTAAGATTAATGGCATGTTAATATATTTGTATAGTACTTATGAAGGAGTACACAGTTCTCACATTAACAAAAGCAGTTACAGTGAGTGACACTACTCATAATAAAAGAGGTGTAAAATATAAAAATGTACATATTTTTATTGAGTTTGTGTTTTTTACTGTACTGATAGATGAAGTCTTAATTACTTTTTGGTTTTGGAAGAGGTAATTTTACAGGGGAGATTCTCAATCCATGTTTGTTACAAGATGTAACAATTACTGTCAACAGAACCAAAGCCCTGGGATCAGGCAGGCAAATTAGGTGGTACTGAGGGTCAGTCATGTTTTCTCTGGAAGTGTTTCTGCAGGCATGTCTGGTGTGCATGTTTCTTCAGAGAGGCCTGAATGTTCCTGCTCTGATAGATACCTAAAAACTCTTAAAACTTTGAAGTATACAGATAAGACATAAAAAGTGAAATTGATCAGAACTCGTGTCATCTCCTGTGATGCAAAAAGTTGGGAAGGCAGTGAAGGACTGGAAGTTGATCTTTAACTCCATTTTCATTGATAATTAGATTATCAGAGGAAAGCTCACAGTTATGTCTAATCCAGCAAGTCACGTGTTTTCTTGGTCCAGTGTGTTTTGCGTGCACGGACAGCCTAAGACTAAAGCTGGGTGAGTAAAGGGCGACTTAGCTGACCTGTCAGCTACATATTGCTGGCAACATCTATTGCCACATCCTGATTCAGTTTCATTAGCATATAATGGTGATTACATTATTCATCAATACTCCTCTCAAGGCTTGGTAACTCCCCAAATATATGGCTTTTTTTCCCCCCTAGGTTTTATGCAGTTTAAAATTAACTTCAGTTGTGAAGTTCAAATTGTGAGAAAACAAGTACATTTGTTTTCTGTTAAGTGTGGAAAACCATACTTGTATTGGAAGATATGATTTCATATATACCATAACCATTTATTAATTATTATACTTATTGTATACCAAGCAGGGTTCTTTTCTTTCGAATGTAAGTACTCAACTGAAAATAAGTACACTCTAATACAGTGTGGATTACATGATATTGTGCAGTTGGGATTGGGAATTATTTTGTACTGCTGTATGCCCTTACACAAACCCTAACTCAGTATTTTCAGTTTGTAATAATAATGATGATAAACATAATGCTCTATGATCTGTTTTTCTACCTACATAATACATATGCTAGCTCAGGACTCAATTGAATTCATGGTTTGGCATTCAGTTGAGTGTATTTTTTTTTCTGCAGTGAGTACAGAGATTAAACTTGAAAATATGCTCCTCATGCTCATTCAAAATAATAGCAGGAGGAAGGAAGAGTTTCGCTTTAAGTGGAAAGGGATAGTCACTCCTTGCAGTTAAGCACTGAATCAGATAGAGACAGCTGCAGAGGCAAGATATGCATTGCAAAAAACAGATCAATTGGAATCAGTCCCATCCAAATGAAATTACATCACTCAATAACCTTCCTTTCAAGCCATTGAAATTTTCTGGCCCAAATTTCTCTTGTCAAGTCACTGAGTTTTGCCAGTGATTAAAGTGTCTTGAAATTACTTTGATAACGTCAGGGACCTTGTTGTGACAAGGTCTGTAAATGCAGTCGTTTAAAAGAGAAAGCTGGGTGTCGTGTAGAGTATTGAGCGTATTGACTGAATATTTTTTCATGGGTTCTCAAAACCCTGTATTCACAAAGCACAGAATGAAGGAAAATGACATATCCTATACAAAAGATTAAATAAAATATTGGCATCAGACATGTGAAATGGTTTCATTCAGTAATAAAAGTGTAATTTTCTTTTGAAGTAGTTTGAAGATGTGTTCTTGTTTTGAAGTGGGCACAGAAGTACTTTGAGAACAGAATTCTGTAAATCACGACAGTCTACATGTTTATGCAAGTGACCATCTCTAAAGGTCGCTATTTATGCTCCAGTGTGACAGTTATTAAAATGAAGCAGAGCTCTCTATTCCAGTGGTGCCACAGATGCTGTGATGTCCTGCTGATGACTTTTTACAGGCTAATCAGTGTGTATATTAGCAGATATAAATCTGTAACTCTTCAGGAAGCATTTATTAATATTTATAACTTGATCGATACTGAGAAAAATTGATGTAATTAGCAATGTCTAGAAGATACATTGCTCATCATTGTTTCGGGGGTCTGGTTTGGTGGGTTTTTTTTTCCTTGTGAAGAGCTCAGTAACTCTCATCCACGTAATAGAGCTATTGGGTACAGATTAATTTCTGAGATGAAGAGGTGTAGCTTGAGTAGCCTGAATTTTAAAATACATATTACTTACCATCTTACCTCATTAAAGTTATTTGCAAAAACCCCAAATTTCTTTAGGCTTAGTATACTCAACCTGATGGGAGAGTCCTAATTTTTTAGATCTGGTAATGTACACTGAAGCAGCTTCCTGCCTTCAGAGCATTGAAGATAAACTGATTTTATGAAACTGATTTTATACTTTGCAACTGTATTTTTACTTGTGCCCGGTTAGCAGCCAGAAACACTGCTCTTAGAACAGGTATTTAACCTGATGAAGGCAAGTATTAAAATGGCTAAAAAGAACAAGGATCAAAACTGCTGACATAAGCATTATGTTTGTCTGTGATTTGCACTTTTCATTGTCTGTTACACAAATTAAAAGGGTCTTTGGCAATTTCAGTAGAAAGTATTGAAATAATTTGTGGGGCTTCTTGTCCTGTAAAGTCTTTTGAAAAGGAAATTTGCACATATCTGCACACCGGTCCTTTATATAATATATAAGGAAGCGGATGGCAGTCGTGTGGTTAGGGAGGAGAGTGAGAGAGGTTGGTGTGTTTCTCCCTCCTTGTACCAAAACTTGAAAGGAAAGTGCTTTCATAATTACTTTTGTCCTGGATTGATGGAGAGCTGGGAGAGAACAACTCTCCTAAAGGACCAAATATGCAATGGAGAACTTCCCTGTTGAAAGCATCTATTATGATATTATGTGTGATGCTTTTATGCTATTTTATCTTAATATTTGTTGCATCTACTGGTAAGAGAGGAAAGCTGTTCAGTTTTGCTTGCTGTCCTTATTTCAGTTTTTTGTGCTTATTAAATCCTTTTCCTAAGTGAGGCAGAAAATACAAGTCTAGCTATTGCAGACAACTCTGAGTACCTCAGCCAGTTGAAATTTGAATGGATGTACAGGAATGGGAACAGTTCTTTGGTTGAGGAAGGGTTGGCAAATGGTATGTAGAGATGGAAGAAGAGCAAAAGCAGAGACTAGAATTGGAGAAATGTCATCAATGCAGGACGTCTTAGGACAGAAGTCAGTTATGAGATGAGTTTGCTCTTGTATTACAATAGTACAACAACTACAATAATTACAAGCTATTCTATTTATATGTGCATATTCCTTTGTCTTTTACCAATCTTTTACTTGCTAGATCTGTGTTTAAACAAAGTCAGTAGTGATTCCTTAATAATATTTCAAACATGAGCGGGGTGAAGATAACCCTCGAATGCATGAAGTAAATGACATAAGGTTAAATTTTTAGTAGAGTAGAAATGGAAAAATCATCCAACTATTTAAAAAATAATTTCCCTTTAATATACAAATAAATACTATAATATCCTTTAAATTTTTTTAATATATTGTTACCAATAAAAATGCAATACAAAGAAATATTATAGGAATAACTAGTAAAGGTATAGGTTACTTACACTTGCTACTTGATGTCTGTGTTCTTACAGCCTTACCTAAACTACTACAAAATATTGAGATCTTTGCTCAGTAGTTACAAGTTTCCTCTGAGAACCTTGCTTCTACTTTATTATTTTGATTTGTGAGCTTAGTAAAGTTTAACTTACTATTCTGTTGGTTCAGCTGTGAAGTTGGTTTTGTATATAAAAACATCTTTACATGGATAAAATTTTTATATAAAAAGAATTTATAAATAGAAATTTATATATAAGTACAGTTATAAGTACATGTAGATATACATATGTGTGTGTGTGTGTGAATACACATGCACGCGTACTAATTTACTCATTTTGAGAAACCAAATTAAAAACCCTTGTATTTAAAGTATAGATTGCTGTATTCCTGTCCCTAGCCCAGATGGGACAGCCTGTCTCATTCTGATGACCTGACTCAAATGGTACAGTTGCAGCTACTCACATTGCTGCTGAGAGGGTAGGGTAGAGGTGGCACTTCAGTTTATCTTGAATTGTTTCTGATGCTACCCTTCAAGTTTCTGCATTTCAGTATGCACCCCTGTCAACCTCACCCATTCTGAGGCTGTCAGAACGAAACTAGGTGCACTCAGTAAGGGAAGGGGATTGTAATAAGATGACTATTAAGAGTATTTCTATTTTGCAGCTAAGCTTTTTTTCAGTTTTCTTGAGCAGTTCAGAAGAGTACTATAGAATTACAGGTACAGGACACCCAATTTAAAATTTTAATTATGTCTCAAGTATGAGATGAAGTGAGAATTGAGAGTGGATTTATGTATGGTACTTCCTTGCTGTTACTCTAATTAGACTCAAAATCCTTATACTCAAAACTAAAATTTGGTTGCAAAGGATTGTTCAATTCATGATGAATTGGCAACATGATGGCAGCTGTTCACCAGACTGTTATATTTTATCAAAGTATGACAGCACTTTCTTTTTTATTTACAATTCTACTTAAATACATTTCAAAGTAAAAAAAAATCTCCACCAAATGTGGTGATGAAGACTTTATATCGGTCTTTCTTTCCAAATGTATGTGCTCAGCTTAAAGACAACTTGGATGTTTTCCTATTTAAAATCTCACAACACTATAAGTTACATTAATTTGCTGTATGGCAAGTAGTTTAAAGACTTTAAATGTAGAGAAACAGCACTTCAAGGTGTACTGATTTTTAAAACATTCTTGAAAAGTATGTATGTCATGAGTGTCAAAAAACAGGAAGTGCAAGTAGGAAAAGAAAAAGCTGTAAAGGCTTTGGAATTATTGGCTCAAGGACATTTTTTCAGAAGTGACTAAAGCTTTTGATTTGCTGAATTACTACAGTCATTATGAAAGAAACCCTCCCTTACTTAGCCCTTCCTAAATCCTAAGACTTGTTTTCTTTGAAATGCTATTCTATAAAACAAGCATTTTTAAAGGTTATAACACAGTACCCATGTTGTTTGTGCTTGTAGTCAGTCCCGTTGCTGCATTTCTCTGGGTTTCAACTCTGAGCAAAATGCTAGCTTCACAATGAAGCCTACTTGTATTTAATTGTTGCTTTTATGGGAAAAAAAAAAAAAAAAGAAAAAAGAAAAAATTATCTTCTGTCTTGTGGTGGACTGCCTTTGTACTTTGAGCTGTATTGAGAAAAAGTTAAAATGATGCTATACTTAGTTTAATGTTTTGACACTTAGAGACTCTTGAAAGTTTGGTGTGGGTGTCTAACTATTTGAATCTGAGCATACACATTGCTTAAATTTAGTGTGATGTTAAAATGTTTCATAAGACAAAGGAGAGCTGCTATGATCTTTCAATGTTAATACTTTTTTCTTATCACTTTACTGTGTAGATACCCTTCATGAGACACAACTCTGCCACAACTCATCCTCGGAGGCAATCGTGGAAACCTTTTATAATAGGATTTTTAAATGTGGATAAAGCTCTCAATAGAATACCTAAAGTAAAGGAGAACAGCTACCTTGTCTCAACTATAAGCTTATTATGACAAAACATTGAGTTTGCTTGTCAGGCTTGGATAGAATGTAATTGATTGGTTTGTTATTTGGACTGACAAGGTAGTTAATTTGCCTGCATTTTTTTGCACTAATCAGGAACATTTTGTATGTGCATCGTTGAAAAATCCCGGATAAATGTCTTGTCAGGATTGTCCTATTAAGTAATGTCTCTTTCCCCTGTGCTTCGTTGGCAAATGATGTTACACAATGCTTGGATTCACTGAAGAGTGACAGAAGCCTGTGGGACTTAAATATTGTGTGTTCCTCTATGGTGATACTGAAAGAAATAAGCAACGGTTTGCCATCCGCCTGCCACTCTACTTATATACAGTTTAAAAAGAACATTTCTATATAGAGCACTGTGTTGTACATAGACCTTACTGTAAAAAGGATTGTTTCCTAAAAAAAAATAAATGTTCAGTGATAATGAGACCTGTAAAACACTTGAGACTTACTATTCTGAAGGAATAGATTTGCCGTGGAAAAAATTGATTTTATGCTTATTAGTATGAACTAATTGTTTCTGACTCCAGACACTCAAGTGAATAGAACTATACCTATACTTCTTTCTGAAAAATTTTTAAAAAATAAGAAAAAATTGAGTGTATGCAAACATTTGTTTTATTTGGCTTACTTCTCTGTCAGTGTTCAGGACAAGCTTATCTCCTCCCAGTACAAACACGAAATTGTTTTGTAAGCTGGGGAAGGAATGAAGAACTGATCACACAGCGTGACAGCTGAGATCTTCGTCTCCGTCCGTATATATCCTGGTAGATGCACACATAGTATTTTGATCTTCAAATGGTACAGATCCAGTTCTTAAATCTACAGTATCAGAGTGTTGACATCTTCATCGTTTTCATCTTGAACTTGCTCGGAAAAATTCTGCTCAAATGCCATCACACTTGTAACTTTATGACCTATAATCTTTGAATTTCTTGAGATATGGTGGGTTTTGTCATCTATCAAGGCACGTTTCCATTTGAAAGTATTTTTTAAACTTAAGAAAGAAATTAAATGCTGTAATAAGTAATAGGAGAATATACAAATTTATGTATACTTATCTACGAGTCATATCTTACCAGGGCATTTCATGTTTGAATATTATATTAAATAAAATCAACCTGATGTCTAACACGTCGTTTTATTTTAAAAAGGGGGTGGGAGAATCTCAGAGTTAAGATTTTTTTTGGAACTGTCAGAAACGCTTATCATTCTGTATTGGCAAGGCACACAAAGACACTTTAAAAATAAATTTGTGCCAGGAAGTAGATGCTAATGCAGGAATTTGATCTTTAAGGATTCATTTATCCTTTTTAGGAAGAAAAGACTCAAGTTTATTGACCACTTGTGCCATATTCTGAAAGTAAAATGTTGTGTCCAAGTGCTGTGTAAGCAAGGGAGGGAGAAAAAGGTGTTTACCCATACATCATGCTGAGTTTAGGAAAGAAAAAAGAAAAAGAGTAATGTTTACTGTGATTTATGATCATTTATTAAACTAGCATGGTCTAGGTATTGTGGATAGGAGAAATGATAAATGTGGCATATCTTGGCTTTAGTAGGACTTTTAAAATACTTCCGTGTGTGACATTCTTTTAAATAAGTTAGAGATTCTGTTAATTAAGCTGCAATAAAATATGTAGCTGATAAGGAAAGTAAACTAGCTACCATGGACTTACTGTCAAATGATACTCAGCTCACTGGGTTCCCCTCCAGCTCTCCTAGATTCAATATTATTATATTTTTATTAATTTTTGCTTTAGTGTATTAGTACTGAAAGTGTTTGGTTACATTTGCAGGTGATGACAATAGGATGTGAGGGACTACAGTGTTAGAATTAAAAAGGAAATTTTAAGAAAGCGTTCAGAAAAAGCATGCAGTGTAGGAAGGGAAAAGGCAAATCAATGTTGAGTGAATGGTTGTGATACCAAGAGTAACTTCAGAAAAAAAGGAATTGTGGGGGACTGTGGATCGTAGATCACAGAGCATGGATCAAACTGATCATACCTGATACATAAAAAGAGAGGTGTTATATTTAACACATTGCAGTATTCTTCCTGGATATTCAGAAGACCAGTATCTCACCCTTTGAAAAGCCTCAGCTAGCATATTCTGTCTGCTTTGGCAAACAGAGAGGTCCAAAGCAAACTGAATTGGATGGTAAGAAGACCAACTGAGACATAAATTTAAAAAAGCTTAAAATAGCCATATTTCTTTAATATAGCGAGGGGGGAAATCTGTTGAAAAAGCCTAAATTAATATAAAGATGATAAAGAAGTTGCTACAAAAAAGGAAAAAAGTGTTCTTCAAAGCTGGTCAGACAAAAATAAGCTAAATGGTAGTAAGGTGATATTAGCCAGTACAAAGTTTTGTTCTAACAGTAGGAATACTTGCACTAGGGATGTTTGTTAGGGAAGTTCAGTAATCTCTGCTATTGGAGGACTTAAGGACAGACTGATGTGTGTTAAATACAGTTTCAAATATTGTTGATATTCCCCTGGGCATGCATGAAATCCTAAGGTGAATTCCTGCTGTATTTTTTATGTTTCTCCCCCAGTACAGCCTCCAGGTAGAATTTTGTTCTCTCTCTCTCCCCCATATCATTATGTTGAAAGCCAGATAATAGTAATTGCTGTTTCACCTTTTGAAAGATGTTTGATGGCAATATTCAAAACTAAAATGGACTTCTCTAGTAGTTAATAAACAGTACACCATTCAGTAGAGTTAATAGTCTGAACACCTGAGAGTGGCACTATAGATGCAATCATGTATTACGACTACAATGTACTTCTGAAAAACGAATGCAGCATTTGGTAATAGCTTCTTAAATTTTACACTTTCCAGTTTGTCAAAGGGCTTTTTCAGTGTCTGTAATTGGTATAGCATTACCTTAATGCATGTCTTAGAGTCATTGTCTTCACGGAAATTCTTAGTTTAAATATTAAAATACTGTAAATAGAAGTTCTGTACAAGAGCTGTATATTAACAAAAGCAAACACATCTGAAATAGTGTTTATGTTATATTCCACTTGTATATGTGGGCCATTAATGAATTTTGCAACCTAATTTAACAAAGCCATGTGCTGTGTAGTTTTGCAGTACTATGAGAGAGAAAAGTGAGCACTTCTTGCTGAAAGAAAGCTGTTCATGTACAGGTATAGTAAATAAAGTTTCTTTTCAGCATTCTTGGATTTCATTGTGTACATGCAAACTTAAGTTTCATAAAGCAAATGATTTGTAGACCATTCAGAAAAAATCTGGATTACATAGGAATGACATATAACAACAGCCCTTTCAGATTCTTCCTTACCCATGAATAATCTGTGTTAGGCTTTTGGATCTGAGGGGGTGTTTGATTTAGTATTAAAATCATGATTTTAATCAGTTAAATCCGTTTGGTGGTAATTTTGGGTTTAGCATAATAAATTTGGCTACACAGATGTCTGCCAGATTAATGCTTATTTTCTTTCGCTGTTTTGTCATGTAATTGATAGACAATACTTGTTTTTATTAATGCCCTTGAGATTGGACAGAAATTTAAGTAAACAGGAGATAAACAGTTTCCTGTATCCAAAACCACAGAGATACCTGTTCATGAAACAACTGTTAGTTGAAGATCAGTAAGCTCATCGTGCTCTGTCAGGCTGTATGTCCATCTTGCCCATACACTGTCTTCAACAACAGTAGATAAAACACAGAATGCAATAATCATCCCTCATGTGGTATTATCTCTCACCTTTCGGCAATAGTCATGCCCTTCTCTCTTCCAGGCATAACAGAAGAGAGTGATAGTCTACTCTGTCACCTACCATCTTAAAGTATGTAACTCAGAGACCTCCTTTTGTACACTTGCATTGTACCTGGTCTTAATCACTTAATATCATAGCAAGTAATACCATAGCATTATCTTTCCCAGAAAGAGTATTTGATTTACCTAAATCAAAATGATGAAAATATTAGAATCCAGAAAGGTGTAGGTTGGAGAGTCTCTGGAGGACATCTGTTCCAGCCACCCACCAGTCGTTTGCAGGACTGCCTGCAAAGTTAGATCTAACTTTGAAATTAAGTTAAGTTCCTTAGAGTTTTATCTGGTTGAACTTTCAGCATCTGTGAAGATAGAGAGCCTTTCAGGATAACAAGTACCTGTGTGTGAAGAGGCTGTATGGTTGGGCTATATCCTGGTTTATAATCAATAATTTATGCATATGCAGTCACGTAAGAATTTTAATGCTGAAATGTGTCACACTCCTGGTGGTAAAGTCACCTAAAGTTTGATTGGCCTATGGGAGAAGACTTATTAAAACTCTTCTGTAGAACAGAAACTGCAAGATGATCATCCATTTTTAGTTGATATGCCACTTCTAGGTAAGGGAAAAAGTGTAGCAATCAAGAAGAGAACGAGCTTTTTCCATTTTACACCTAAAAGGGTTTTATTATTTTGACAATTTTTTGCCTAAAAACAAAGGAGTTGGTAAGAATCTAGATCTTAGATTTCAGAGTCTAAATATAGTAGTGTATCACTTCTTGTTTGTGTTTGACCTGTGACATATCACAGCAAAATGAAACTAATTCGTTTTGGAATTCATGGGGCTGAATTGAAGAGTTTTGGTGTAGAATGGTAGGGTAAGATACAAAGTCATACCTTTATTTTCACTTTGTTTCAAGAAGTGTCAGAAGCAAAAGATAAGAAGAGTGTTGTCCACATTTTCTATAGTGAAAGCATACTGTAGTTTTGGGCTCCTCCCTCAGTAACTAGAATAAATGTACTTTTTGGACAGCATTAATAATGGTGCACTAAATAGATGACTATACAGTTATTTCACCATTAGATCTTGAATACTACTTTTAAAACAAGGGCACAGGAAAGGGCCCTCTTTGATGTGACATGTAAGAGTTGCTGCTGCAACCTACTCCATGGTATTCTTTCCTATGATCCAGAATTTATCACTCCTGTGGTCTGCTTGCAGCAAGGTATGACAGGAGCGCTCCTCAGATGCTCCAGGCCGAAGTCAATCATTTTGAGCTACATCAATTTACTCTGGGTTTTTGGGAATGCTTACATGCTCCTTTTCATTGGATATATCATGCAGCTGCTAATAAGAAACCAAGTGTTGACAGTGACTTACCAGTCATGGCTGGTTTTAAGTTGTTCATCTGAAGTCAAGAATTTGCTGCAATTTAAAATGAACCCCCAAGCACATCTCTCTCTGCAGTTTCAGAGTGACTCAGCACTTGGACACTGAGGGATTAAAGGGGAAGGAGATCAGTGCCTGGGAAGAAACCTCTGTTCCTCAGATGTCTCTTCCTCAGGTGCTAAGAGCCTTTAGTCAGAAATGGGCTCCAAAACAAGCCAACAAGGGAAGATGCTTATCAGTAGTTAAATCTATGCAGGTGTTGGAGTAGCCATTGTGTTGCATCCTCCCAGCAAGTGGGTGCATGTATGCACACCCATCCCACTGCAGTTCCCTTAGAGTTTAAAAATTCTGGATTAGTTTACTTCGAATTTTGTTCTAAGTTTGTCAGAGGAAGGATTATATGACAAATTCTCTACTTTTAATGGTGATGATGGTTTGTTAATACATATCAATGTTTTATATCTTTTTTTATTCCATTAAATCTTTCCAAGCTGTTGTGACAAATAGAGAGTAGTATATATATTTTGCAATGTTGTATTTTGTCCACCATGGTACCTTTTGGCATGACACTGCAGGCGGTGTGCAATGATGCGTACGTAAGTGAGATTTTCTGTAGTCTCTGAAGCGTATTTGGAAAGTTGTGTTTAAAGATTAGCTTATTAATGTTGTGTTTCAGAGACATGTAGGTAATTACTTTTACAGCTATAGATGGGTGATGCTGTCTCGTGAATGCAAAATAGATTTCTTTGCTCTGGCTGAATCAGCTCTTTGTGGTTTTCGATGATATTAACCAGTGACTTACAAATGTGCCAGTGACGGGCGGGTTTTGCATTCACTGTTCCTCTGTAAAAGCACGGGTCTTTTTCCCCAGTGCTTGCAGGAAGACTTCTGCAGGCCAACTGATAAGATTCCCTCCTGTGCAGGTAGATGCAATGTAATGAAATTGGATGTGTGTGCTGAGCTTTGTAAATAAAATGAGATTGACCCTAGCCGTTATCTCATTTATCTCATTTACATTGTAAAATCAGTATCTACACTATTGATTAGAGCATAATTAGTTAATTATGAACACAAAAATGCAGAGTTATGTAGGGCTTGAGCACAGCCAGCTGTACTGCTAAAAAAACTAATAAAAACAATCCAAGGGCAAGAGCAGATGGAGATCACTCTATTAAAGAACAAAGCAGACATATTTCAGGTATGGGAATGCCTAATCAAGCTTTCTTGCTGTGAAGATGTAGCTGACCTGCATTCTGTACTTTTATAAGTAAAAAAATGTTTTATTATTTTTTAACTTATTAACGTAACTACTTCAGAATTAACCTTTCTTCTTCACACTCCATTTTCTCCGTGTATAGTGGGCATATATCTATCCTCATTAATTGCTGGAATGAGGAACACAGTGATTTCTAATTTTGATGCATAAAGTAATTTCAGGCTTGTTATAACATTGATAGTAAGCAATTACCTGTCAGTTAGAGGTAATTTAGGAGGTTAGGTTAGCTTGTTTTTTTTGTGGAGCTCTGCTTTTATTTCTACAAAGTTTTCAGTACAGCAGCTAACCAGGCTGCTGAAGATGGCCAGCCACTTAATTTCATTTGTAAATCATGTGTTTAACCACAAAAATAGTTATTGAAAAATAGCAGCAGGATAACATATTTTCTAGTTTAGGAACTGTTTTGAACATGTGGCCTTGAATACACGAGGGTAAAAATTTCAGCAACCTTTAATATGGAGGATGTGGCTTCTTTCCCTTTCCCCCCATCTCCATCCCAACAGTTTTGTTTCTGCTGTTAAGCCATCTTCAGGATGGAAGCAGATCATACTTGTAAATTACAGCGCCATGTGACTCCTTTGCTCTGTGAATGTCCGAACTGTGATTGATCTGTGAGTGCATTTACCAAAAGGCTGCAAGACTGTCAGCATGACATCTTTTGTGACCTAACAATTTCATTCTCCATAATTAAGTTGAAAGTGCTCTGTATTTTGTGTCGCTTTCTTATTTTCTGAATGTGACAGTGGGATTTCTATCATTTTTATGTTACTAGACAAAAGAACACAACTAATAGTGTACACTTGAGGGATTACTCTTGTTTATTAGTGCTATTTTAACTTAGGTGTAAAATTTTCTTTTGGAATTAAGAATTAAGAATGCCAGTTTTGTTTTCTGCACTGAGATGTGTGTAAGCTTCACATTTTGTCCCCATTCAGTCTCAGCAGACAATGATTGCCAGACAGCTAGGGCATCATCTTTAACCAAGGTACAGTGTGTATTCATCCATTTTCCCAGCATCATACTCTGGGAACTTTGGAATCAGTGAATTTCTGTTCCCCAGTATACAGTTCATATTCTGATAAAAAGCAATAGGAAATAAGCATTTAAAAATATTTTGTACAGTTTCATTTTTGTCATCATGCAGCTTTTTAAGTTTTGATATATGAAAATACGCTTTTGTTATTTGCATTTCCTCAGCTGTGCAGATGAAGATAGAAGCTATTAGTATCTGAAAACTTTCTTATAGATATTTTTAACTCATTCTAGAAAAATGCCGTTTTTCTTCTACCAAACTAAATGCTCTGAAGTGATAAAAATTAATGACAATAAATATTAAAAACATGGAGTTTTAGAATGGTGCCTCGAGAGCCATATTTAATTTCACAATGTCGTGGTTATTTCAACCAGCTTTGTGAACTCCCTCAGCGTATTCTGAGGAAACATGGTTGAAAGTGTAGTCAGGAAGTACCACATTCTGGATACAAAATGATAAAAATGTGAGAAGACATGCCAAAGTTTCATTTTAAAGGGGAAACATCTTTTTTTAACATAGAAATATATAGAGCAATTACTTCATAAAAAAAAATCTAAAGCAATACTGTTTAAATCAGATGTAGATTTTAGGATTAAACTCTGAACGTACTCTAAATCAGTCAGAAATATTTCTTTTCTGTTACTTAAGAGGATCCTGAATACATGAAGGGAGTTCTGATAAGCACTGCTCAAGTGCAAGCCATTACATGCATAAGATTCCAGATATAGAAATAGGTTAGTAAAAATATACTCCTTTACAGATGAGAACATTGAGGTTCAAAGTAGGCTTAATCTTTTGCTGAAGGTCATGTACACTGTTGGAATTTAGGAGTGTGACCTATCCCATCTCCCACTCTCAACCTTTTTATTATTTTAATATACCTTCAACAAGAAATCAAACTGCATGTATTCCTGGTTTTAAATAGTATGTTTCTACATTAGAACTCTTTTGTCTTTAAAAACTGAGAATGGTTTTCTATTTTAAATGTTTTCTTTGTCCTGGAGTTAGATTGAGTCACTGCTAAACAATCCTAAGGATATATATTGCAAAATGGTATATCGCATATTTTAAAAGATATCAAAACCATGTCAGTCCAGTGTTGCATCCTGTGAATAGTCGGATTATTGCTTTTAATTTCTGTTTAGCAGAAAGCAGTTCCTGCCATACCCTTATCAGTGCTCATGTGTTACCTGTGACTCCCAGCAAGCACAGCCTTGCAGTGAGGACAAAAGTATTTACCTAGGTTAAATAATCATAATCAGAAAACAGTTATTTCTTTTTATTTGGAGACTAATCCTTGGAGAAGGCACATGAACATTTTGTTCTGTTAACACAGCAGTATGTTCTGTCAGTTGAAACCTCTTTCTGTGATGCACAGTCTTTTCTGTTGATAAATTATATCCCTCCGTCTTTGATCTGAGGATGCCTGTGCCATGCTATTACTGCAGTTTTTGGACATTTTTGTGTTTGCACATACAGTAGAGGAGACAATGAGTTGCCAGGAAAGCAGAGAAAGAGAGTGTAGGGGGTTTCTTTAAAATTTTGATTTTTAAACATTTACTCTCTCTTCTATTTTTGGATCATTTATATTTGCTTTAATTCAGAGTTTAAGAGTGTTTCATGAAGAGACTATTGCAAAGTAAATTTAACAAAAGCCTTCCTTTTCATACAAAGGCATACAGGGGGATATGCAAATAAAGAGATATTCAGAAGGGTATATGAAAATCTCTGTTATTTCCTTTGAAAAAATCTCTTTCCCATTTTGAGCATACTATTGTACTGATTTTAAAATCCTTTCATGAAACACATGTTCTACTGCAGCATTTTTTCTATGCTGGTACATTAAAAGTAGGTTAACAATAGCTATGCTGTATGTTTTGAGCTTTTTGTGTGGACCATGCATAGCACAAAACACTAATGAAAGGTTTATTAAAGAAGAACATCAGTTTGTTGGGTGTACACAGAGCACTTTTATAAGTAAAAGATCACAGTGAAATCCTTTTAAACTAACGCCGCTTTCCAGAAAATTTGATGTGTATGAGAAAATATTTTGTGTGTTTATCAACCACTTAGTCATGGTGTAAAAATAAAATTCATAGCTGTAAGTTACACCTGAGTTATTGAATATGTGAGTGAATTTTTCACAAAGCTTTTCTTGAAAAACTACGTGTGCAAAATAGTGTCCTAATACTATGAAAAAATAAACACTGTCACTGTCTAAAATGTCAGTATTTCAGAAAAAAAGGGCAGTGAATGACACTGAAGTATCTAAAAACTTAAGCAATTTTTTTAGTTAATTTGCCAGTCTTTGAAATGTTGTCATTTATATAAGATGATGACAAAGGTGATATATGAGTGTCTGCTTCAGAATATTCCGGATTAAGCAGAACCTACTTGAAGTGGCTGTTTAAAATTACCCCTTATAGAAAATTGATTTTCTTTATTATGATAATGGATCAGGAAATCTTCTGCTGAGAATTGCAGGGAAGCTCAATCTAAAATAGTACAGAAGTACCATTTAATATAAATATATATTTTGTTTTTCTCTTGCAGGTGTGATGAATGCAGGCTTTGCTACCATTTTGGCTGTCTAGACCCTCCCTTGAAAAAGTCTCCTAAACAGACTGGCTATGGATGGATTTGTCAGGAATGTGACTCTACATCCTCCAAAGTAAGTTAATTCACCTTGAAAATAGTTGAAGTATTCTGGTTTTAGGAGTTTTACTTAGTGTCTGAAGTTTTTGATAAAATGCTATGCATAGGTTTGCTTTGGGAAACAGGAGAAGGCCATAAAATAAAGATTTCAGATCCTCTGTAAAATGGGTATTAAAAAAAACAGTGTATGCAAAATGGAAATATTCTTAATCAATAATGAGAATTTTACTATCATAGTTAAATGCTTGTTTTTCACTTTGGGTTCTCTCTGAGAAAGGTGTGAGTACAGATACTCTAGCAGCATTGGTAGTATTGCCAAGAAAAAGTATTTCTGGAGTACTACAGAATACAAACCTCTAAGGACAGAGATAGAAAATGCATATGTTTTCTAAACAATGGAAGATGATTTGGATTACTAAACCTGTTTCTTTCACTGAAAATTCATATTAAGGTTATTAATACTTTATATTGATTGTCATGCCTTGATCAAATATAACATTGTAAAACTAGAGCTACATTTTTGACATGGATTAGCTCTTTAGTAACATTGAGAGTAATAGTATTTTTCTATAGTACCGACTTCTGAAAAAATAAACATTTTGATTCTTTCTTTGTCTGCACAGGAGCTTTAGCACTGGTGTTCTTTTCTATCACAATTATCTCTAAAGAGACAATTTCCGATTGATTTTCAAAATTGGATTTATAAATATATCTGATACCCCAGTGCAAAAATAAAAGGGTGTTCTAAAAGTCTTCAGAGATTTTACAGGCTACTGCCACTTTTCTTTGTATTTTGCAGAATCTTTTACCTAGTAAGTGCCTCAGTATTTGGATACACAGGAGTGCAGCTATGATGAGATGTTCTCATGTTTCCTGTTTGCATACTTGGATACTTAAACTCTTTCGTGCTGTTATTTTTAAGATTTGCTGATACAAAATGTTCTGGGAGTGGTATCATTTTTTGGCTTGCTAGTGTCCCTTTCCAATTGGAAAAATATGTTATTCAGTTTCCCCCTAGAGGATTAATCAAATTGTTCTTTTGTAAGGAGGTACGGAGACAGACGTCGGAAATTAGCTGTCCACTACAGTTTAGACATCAAGCAATCTTTCTTGAATACCGCTTACATGCAAGAGACATTCCAAGAGTGAATTAAAATTGTTATTGAATTTCTGTCACCTGCTTCAACTAAAACAGGGTGCTGATAACATGAGTTAGAATCTTGTGTCTCTTATATTCTTGACTTCCAAGTAAACAGAAAAATCCAAGGGTTTGTAATTTCTAGTTGTGTTTTCCTGGAGATTAGCACATTGTGTATCAGGTACAATTTTTTAGTTGCTTTATCAGGTACATTAATTATTATGGTCTTCACTTCTTGCAGGGTGTGTATTAGTTTTAAGGTGTGTTTAAAAATGCAATATTTTGAAGAGTAAGCAAAATTTATCAGTAGAATGATTATATATTTTGTGTTATCTTAGTCATTAATACAAATTCTTTAAATGTCCTTGTTTCTGATTTTCATTCATAAAGATTTTTAATGAGTAAATTTAAATAAAGTCTCTTGCACTTTAAAGTACAGGCAATTTGAATTGCATTTGAGTGAATATGTAATGAATATGAAAGACACTAAAAAATTGTCTTGTGGTGACTCCTTGTGGTTTTGTTTAGTCACTTTCACATAGCTTTTTCAGAGAGCTGTGCAGGGAAATTTCTCTGATAAAGCTATATTGCTCTCTGTGTTCCCCAAAACCTTTTTTGGTAGCTTTTTTCTGTTCTATGCTCTGCAGTGTAACAAATTCAAGAAATATGGTATTGAGTTAAACTCCTTTCAGCCTTAATGTGAACCTATTCTTTAAAGGATTAGGACTTTGTTTTGTACTTCATAATTTTCAAGTTCTTTGTTCTACATGGCTTTAGGATTGTATATTTTATATCTGTGATTTTTCACAGCCAGGAGGAGCTGATATGATAAGGCTTTTTCTACCCCTCCCGAGAGGGGGTGGTCTCTCGAATGTGTGCTTGGGGCTCGGAAGTGAGCAAGTGTAGAGAAACTCGGGTCATTTGCTGCACTCTGCCTGACCTGTGGATGAATTGCAAGCCTGAGCTACCAGCAATTTCGGTCTCTCAGTCACTCACTGCATCCAATTTTTGATGTGTCACAGGGAAGTTTCTAGTATGGATTATAGCAGCAAAATGCCATTGTATTTCCTGCCTTGGCCAAGGAGACTGTTGTTTAGTTTGCATTCTTTTGACTTTGTTCATCTGTTTTGATCCAGTTTAAATCACTGTTATAATATACATTTTAAAATTCCCCAACAATATATCTTCATTAGCATTATAGGGCCTTGAAAATAATTGCTAGGTAAATGACACTATTTCAATGACAAGAAAGATCATAGTGCTGAGCATATATTGGCTGTAAGTTTTTACTTCTAATTATGAAATTCAATTTTAGATGTTCAGGAAAAGTAACATTCTGCTGACAGCGAATAATGCTATTTTATTTTCAGATTTTGCCAAGCACTTGCAGGTGTCAGCAGTACAAGGGATGTAATTTAGCAGTAATAAAGATATGATTTAAATTGTTATCTAGCACAAATGTTGGACATGCTACTCCCATTTTGCTCATCCTAGTCACAGGACTCTCCAGCAACTGTGTCAGTTTTTCCACCAGCATAACATATTCCCATATTACCCTGCCTGTCAAATAATAGACAGACAGTGACTTTGCTGTAGGGCATGAGGGCAAGAGTTTCTCTGCTGGTAATAGTTGCTGTCACTTCTTTGGAATGGGTGATGCTCACTACTAAGGTCTGACAAGCTCTCTCATCTCAAAAACATTGTAGATTTTGTTGCATCACATGAAAGCTGAAATAAACCTGTAAGGTCTCCATTCCTATAACACTGTCCATCCACCCTGCAAAAGGATTACGGTGCACTTTCAAGATTGCCAAACAGCACTATAAATCATGATTTTCTTGGTAGTTTTTATTAGTGGTGTTCAGGCTTAATATAGAAATGTAATTCAACTTGTTTTAGTTGAATTTTAGAAAGACAAAGTGAGTAAAACATAAACCAAATTATTCAATATCATGACATGGTAATTTTTAGTAGGAATAAATGTGGCCTGACCATTTTTTCATTATGTATAATAAGATATCACAATGAGGTTTCTTTATTATTAGATGTGGACTTCTTTCTATTGCTTTCCAGTAAAAAAATACTGTTTGAAATATCTCCTCCAATTTTACAGTTTTGCAGGGACCAAGGCAGTAAGGAGTTTAAACATATTGTCATGGTGGTTACACTGACCATGCTAGTTAGGTTTCTATCTGCTCATCTTTGCACACAATCTGTCTTGCAAAACACTGCAAAGTGTACGTCAGGTCATTATTTGAGTGCTGCAAGATCAGCTGCCTTATCTCTAGACTTCTGTTTTAGTTTCCTTTTATTTCATTTCTTTAGTGTATTGCATTTTTTCAGTGGAAATAAATTGTCAGTGTATATATGTCAGCATGGAATTCTCATCTAAATCCCATAGGAAGTATTTTCTGGAAATACAAATACGCAACACACCAGCCCTGGCAAGTAATATATTTTTGTACACATTTTGTGTTGGATAGAAATCATAGATAATTTTGCTGATTAGCCAAGTAGAAGCATTTCTTTGGGTATATTTTGCTTTCACACAGTGAATATGTGAATGCATTTGGACACTGTAATATTACGTTATTGAATATAATGTTTGAAATATTATTTTAAGTTTAAAAGATCTTTTAATATGTAAAATGTATTTCAAACCTTTAAATTTGGTCAGATGAAAAGAAAGAAGTGCACAATTCAACTCCTGTAGGAATTTTGTTCTAGTCAAAAATAAAGTTGGTGGTTAAGAAGGCCTGTGAGGAGTGCAGAAGTGTCTGATCTACTTCTGAGTTGAACAGGCAAGAATCTAGTTATGGTTTATGGAATTTCATCTTTTTCATTATGACTTTTTCCAAACTCAGGAAGCATTTTCTCACACATCTAGTTTTATACAAGAGCATTAAAAATTAAACAATGAATCCAAAATGCCTAATGCTAACCTCTCAAAATTTAGGAAATACCAAGGTTGAGGTGGCATGCAGTGCTTTAAGTGCTTTTTTGGCTATGTGTGACTTTGCAGCCTTTGATCACTTCATGCTATGATTTTTTAATTTTCTTTCATAGGACCCCTGCCTTCTCTGATTTAGCTGTTGGGGGTCACTAAAAGGGATTAATTTGGGTTGAGAATTAGGACAAAGTCCTGTCTTTAGGGTACTGCACTGCAAGGCATGAAAACTGAAGCAATGGTTTCAGAAATGTGTAAAAAAGGAAGTTTGACCTTATATTTGAAGTAGTTGAGTTTTTACCAATAAATTGAATTTTATCTTTGTCTCACTCCAGAGCTCCCATGAGTGCTAGACAAAATTAAGATTTTCAAATGTTTAGTAATTTATTTTTCCATGTTTGCTCTTACTCAACTTGGATTCCTTGGCCCAGCCTGCAAAAATGCTGAATTGGCTGAGCTGAAGTGGGTGATAGTATATGTGTCTATACCAGAAAACTCTTATTTGAATGTAGCATATGTAGTTGGCACACAGTAGTAATATAGTGCTGAATCATGTCTTAAATATGTTTTACCTGTGCTTATTTTATTCGTTCAATACAATGCAATTTTACATAGTTATATTTAAAATGCATTTAAAAAAAATATGTAAAAGAAAATTTATACAGGTCTTTCGAATGAATTCAAACTTGCTTCAGTTACATATTCTGACAAAGGATGACCCTTATTTAGTCACCTTACATCAGAGAGATTTTTGCACCTTTTGAGGACACAGCATGGAAGAAAATGTACTGCCATCATGGCACCCAGCATTGCAGCTAAAAAATGATAAAAGAATACTGCTAATAAATCTGCTTGCTGGTTCAAGCAGAACATAATGTAATGGGAAAAAATGTTCAGTTTCTATGCAACATTTTTCAGCCAGAACCTAGGAGTATTTTAAGGTAGTTTACAGAAAAACAAATTACATAGTGCAATTCACTAACTGCATTTGTCTTCCACAGGTGTGAATATTATGATCTATGTTATTATATAGTCATAAAGAATGATGGAGTGATTTTTGCATTTATTTATATATTTTAAAGTTTCTTGAGAGTTTAACTAGCACTTTGGTTAGTTGTGTGACGTAGAAAGAAAGAAAGATGTTTTTTAATATAGCAACTTGGAAAATACTTGGTTGTTTTGAAACCATTGTTGTCTTCCTAAGTTTGTGAGGAGCAGTAAAACATTGGTACTGGAGTCATTTCCTTAAAATTGGACAGGAGAAAATAAACCACATCTGTAAGGCCACACAAAGAATTAACATAAGTCCATACACCACTTACACCCTGTTTTAAGAACTTCAGTAATGTCAATCCTTGGCACAGAAATGGATTTCACTACCAAAGTGAAAGTCAAAAAAAAGAGTGAAATTGTAGTATATGGCAGTATCACTTGACTGAAGTACTGCCAAATGTATTTTAGTATTGCTCCCCAGGTATCATATTTTAAAAAAATGAGTTGGCACAGCCTCTGTTATTTTCTGGCAAACAGGTATAATACATCTATGTAATGAATAATTTATACCATAAAATGTTCCAAAAATAATCAGCCTTGAAATTAACTTAAGATGGGACTTGATTTATGAATAGCGGATAAGTTAGTTGGTATTAAATCCCCAAATTAATCCAAAAATTCAGATACACTTAGTAGGCAGAAGATTCTCATAGTCTAGGTGGGAGGCTTAGGTTTTAATGGGAAAAAAAAAAAAAAAAAAAGATTAAGCCCTGGAGAATATTTGTGGAGCAGATGCTTACTTTTAATATTTTGATTCTTCTCCATATCAAAATCAGTTTTACCAGTTCAAATATTCCCTCGTGCTGATTGCCAGATTCTCATCGTAGGCTTCTAGTGCTTGTATTTTTTAGGTGCAGCTTAACTGTATTAAAAAAAAGTAGCAGAAAATGAGCAATACAATATAGCATTGTCTTTCACATGAAAAATGTTCTCTGAAAGGGTCTCTCTTTGACAGATGGTAGTGTAACTAATACCAGCCAGAAGTTTAAAGAAATTGGAATATAGGACTCTTTTTTAAAATGTATTATTGTTGTTTCAAATGCAAAACCAGATTTCTGATTTGGAAAGATAACACTGGGATAGATCAAAAAGTATTATAAAAATAAATTATCAATTAGGAGTGCAAAGTGACATACATAATTTTTTCTTGAGTTAAACTTTGACAAAAACCAGCCGTTAAAATAAACCTGCTAAGAGTCTCTTTTCCCAGTGGTGTATTCTTAGAAAATTGAGATTTAAAATATGCACTGCAGTTTTAAATAGGGCTTTTTTGTGGAAAAAAAAAAAGAAAAAAAAGAAAAAAAAAGAGCCATTTTAATGGCACTTGGTCCAAAAGTTTTTTTGTTTACAAGTTCATTTTCTTCCCCATATTTTTTCTATGCAGAAGAAGGAAGAAATCCTTTGCTGCTTACGTTCATTTGCTCTTTTCCATAAACAACATTATAATTTTTTTTCCAAAGCTGAAACTTTGCACACTGTTCTTTGTCTTAGTGTGGGAGCAGTAGTTCTCCACAAGCTGCTCCATCCAGCTTGTGTCCCTTTCTGCAGGGTGCAGTCCTTTAGGATCAGACTGCTCCAGCGGAGTTGTAAGTCCTGCCAGCACACCTGCTCCAGAGCAGGCTCCTCGCTCCATGGGGATGCAGGTCCTGCCAGGAGCTTGCTCCAGCACAGGGTCACAGCCTTCTTTGGGCATCCACCTCCTCCAGCGTGGGTCTCCTCCGCAGGCTGCAGGTGGATCTCTGCTCCACCATGGATCTCCACGGGCTGTGGGACACAGCTGCCTCACCATGGTCTGCACCAGGGGCTGCAGGGGAATCTCTGCTCCAGTGCCTGGAGCACCTCCTGCCGCTCATTCTTCACTGACCTGGGTGTCTGCAGGGCTGTTCCTCTCACCCCTTTCTCTGGGTGCTGTTGTGCAGGTTTTTCCCTTTTCTTAAATACGTTATCCTTGAGGTGCCACTGCTGTTGCTGATGGGCTCTGCCTTCCCCAGCAGTGCCTCCGTCTTGGAGCTGGGTGGCATTGGCTTCATCAGATATAGGAGGAGCTTCTGGCAGCTTCTCGTAGCAGCCACCCCTGCAGCCCCCTGCCCTGCTGCCAAAACATTGCCAGGCAAACACATTACAAAAAATGAAGCAAATTATTTTTTATGAGGCTTTGTGAGTGTCACACAAATCAAATTATTACTGAGGTAGTCCTGCTTTTCATAAATCATCTTGATAATTTTGCTTTTTTGTGACTAAACATGTTACTGAAGTAAAGAACTGGATGGCTGAAATTAGAAACAAGCTTGGTCATTAACTATCGCTTTGGTTAAATTACACACCCATGTCCAATTGCCAAAGGAACATTTAAGAGGTACCTGATTAATAAAGTGTACTGGAAACAAATAATAAACAGCATAGTGGTTGTACATTTTTAATTCATGTAATGTAAACATACACAATCTAATATATAAATGACTAAACCTCTAGTTTATGTTTAATAAATATTACTTACTCTAAGGTAGTGGTTGAGGAAGCAAAATCTCTTCATGGGCAGCTGTTCGAAATGCTGCTGCTACTCTGTACCTTCTTTAGGTTATGCTTCTAACAAAATCTGCTTACAATTATGGTTTATCTGGGTAATAGCTCTGCTACTGAATCGTGACTTACTCTTCCTAAGGCATGACAAAATGAATTTACAGCCTTCATTGCCTGCTACCATAGTATTGAGTGGCAAGAAATCTCTGCTGGGAGCTAGCTGCAATTGGGAAAAATCCAAAAATCAGCTAGTGTCATGAGGGAAACAAAGCCACTGAATGTGGTTTTATGCTAACACAGCATGAGAGAATGAAAAACCAAAAGCAGTTTTTCAGCTCTGAGCAGCACCCCACAACAGGAAGATTTTATTATATGTCCTCTTTGGTATTCACCTGTGCATATTCTCTAAGAATGTGAGAAGGTTGAAAGAGGAGTAGTGTCTAGGAAAGACAGAGGAAACAAGTTTGCTTGCACCTTACAGAACTGGAGGCTTTCTCTTTCTTGCTTTTGAAAATCGATTTCTAGATATGTACAATGTTGGGAAGCATTGTGACAGTGATCTTTGCATATTGGTAATGCTGTATTGAAATGTAAAAGACACAGAAATAATGGGTTTAATGCAAATTTTCTCTGTTTTACATTCCTTTCCAAGTGAAGTCACAAAAGGAAGGTACTACATGGTAACTCCCAAAGCATCATAGCTTACAGTACTGATGTGCATTCAGATCTACTTTGTCAGATCTACTTCTTTTCCTGCTTTTAGAGTTCCTAAAATAAAGAGCTTTTTAGGTATCAGTATTTAAGGGCTTCATGCTGACAGTGGAGAAAATTTAGCAATAAATTGTAATTGATCATCATCACTACTTTCAGTTAATAATCCATTTGGAAATTTTGATTGTTATTCACTTAATTAGTAGAATGTGTTGGTTTTGGAAGTGTCTGAAAAAAAAAGTGTGAATGAAAAGCTTGTAACTGACTTGAATTTTTAAACCTTTTGAGTCTTGATTAAATTCCTGGTTTAGATGATACAAGCTTCCAGGAGGGCAGTATTTAAAAAAAAAAAAAAGACATTTCCATTGTGCATAATCCTTTTTGATTTGAGTATTCATTAAGAATTAAGCAGTCAATAGAAAATTGCAAGGTGTGTGCTTTGCGGTGACATAAACAGGGACTCCTGATTGCACAGGTATGTCTGGAGGCTGGTTGCATCCGGTTCCACCCTAATTTTGCAGAGTGCTGTTCTGTTGCTACCAGATTTCTGAGATAAATGTCTTTACCTAGAATTACATTTCTTGTCTCATGTTTTTCGTAGTACTAAAAGGTATGTAATTAAAGAAGAATTATATATTTTAATTCCTCATTAGTCCAGCTTTATTACCCTGCAGATTATTTTAGCACTTCACCTGTAATCGTATTCTGTATGACAGGAGAAGAATTAGATCTTTAATTGTTAGTCTCTGTATAAGATCTGAGCACGTTTTCATAGTTACCCAATTAAGTGTTCGTGTTTACTCTCAAGGTTGACTTTATTTTCAAATCTTTTAAAGAAATGCAGCCATATATGTCACTTTAAATAATGTGTCACTCATCAGTAGAGATTGCTATTGCTGCCTGGGCAAAATCTAATCATATTGAACAAGGAGAGAGAAGGATGGGGTGCAGGGTGGGGGTAGAAACCAAAAAAAGTGCCATTTTATGAAGAGCTAGGCAAGTAATGAATTTTAGTACAGTCAAGATTTGCTTTTTGTCGTCATGTTAGATAGTGAAAGTGAGGTTCAGTTGCCATTCTCAAACAGAAATTCTTTTAGTGCCAGCCACATTTAATCACATTTCGCAGAAGACAGCTGGGCATTGCCAATTTGTGCTGTGTCAGCCACTTTCTCTGCAAAGGAGTGTCTCATTGCTTGGATTTTAGCATTCTGTAGCAGAAAAGTTCCATCCTCTTAAAATTGGCTCAGCAGATAGCTTGTGTGGGAATATAACTGCAAGAGCATTACAATCAGTTCTACCAAGAAAAAGCACAACTATTACATGGAATTTTAAGATGGCTTTTGAAAAGATTTTCACAAAACCTTAAAAAATTATAGTTAAATTCTGGTAGCAATTAAGTTTATCTTAGATTTTTTAGTAAATGTGGCTTTGGTAACCGTTGAAAATTATTATCTGGTTCAGTGGTTTGAAACATCTTTGTGCATGTTTGAAAAGTCTTAAGTGTATTTCAGCTGCGAAAAACATTACCAAAAGATTTTATGTGTGGTAAACCTTGGAATCTGTATCTGTAAAGATTTTTTTCTAGCTACTAATCTCATGAAGACTGAAGGGCAGATGGTATCCTTTCAGATGTGATATAAATAGCCAAAGAAAAGTGTCAAAAAGGAAATAGCAAGATAGCTCAATATTTACGGAAGGTACACACAAGTGTATTTCGAGTGAGTTAATCACATCACATACTTATTTTTGGAAATAGAAGGGCATCAGCAGATTGATACAGCCATTGACATAATAAATATTAAATATGTAACCAGCCCCTTGCAATAAATGAGGATACATATCAGATACTAGTATTTACAAGCATATTTTGTATCACATGAATATGCATTTCCCCTGCCATTTTCTCCTACTTCCTAATAACTCCACTGCTTGTTTAGGTTAAATGTATTGCACAAGACAGAGGAATTTCAGAACACAATGATGTTCTAAATGCTTTGGTTTGTAACTTGCTGGTGGTGAAGAACTTTTTAAAGGGCTTTAAGATGTCTGTTTTCTTGTAATGGTAACTTTACGAATCTTACATTAAAAGGTATTTATGAGAAAATACAAAAATATTAAGATTTGGGAGCTGTGATTTATTAATCTGTTATTAATTCTCTCACTGAATGAGCTATTGACCTGTTGTTGTTTATGTGCTTTCAGAGTATAGCATAGACAGAGACTGAAAAGCTCCTTTATATAAAAATAGTGAAATAGTCAAAAGACAATAGATACCCCTGCTAATACACAATGAATTATTTTACCCACTGAGTCATCCCTCCATGCAAAACAACCTGCTTCAGCTAAAGAATAGTAAAATGGTTTAAGCAATCCCTTGGGATTTTTATTATTTGGAACCCTAATAAGAAGAGGAAGAGGGAAGTGAACTAAGATCTTCCCTATGATATGGAATGTGTTCACTAATTAATTCAGGGCAGCCGTCAAACTAGTGTCTGAAAGTAAGGCATAAGGTATGTCTGTCTCTCTCATGTTCTTTTTTTTTTTTTTCCTTTTCTCCCTATCTTTTGGAAAAATTGAAAAAGGTAGGGACAGTTCTTAAACTCCAGACAGCTTCCAGTGAATCTCAAGGACGAGGAAAGGGACTGTTGACAATCCAGGATTACACAGCTGAACTCTGAATAAAGCTGGTATTTAAAATACCATGTTATTTTGCAAATTCCTATTACTAGCTTAAATGGTTCTACATTCTGGTATGCTGATTTTAATGGATTTTAATCTGAGGTATCTCAGTGTATATTTACCTTAGGATTCTGTTTAAGGTCAAAAATGCATTTTTGAAAGGAATCACCCAGTTGTCACCAGTGGCTATGCTTTGGTTCACATTCTGGAGTGTTTTTAGGAGTGTGCAAAGTGAATTTCTGTCAAGAGGCACTAAAGCCTAGGATATATTCTGACTGCTAATGGGCATGCTGTCTTCATGACCAAACTAGCTGTATCTTTGAAATATGCATTCTACATCCGCCTGGTCCTCAACACCAACTGCTTTGCTCTAAAAAGCTGTTCCTGTCACTCCACAGTTTATTGCTATGAAGCGCCTTTTACATTTACTGTATTGAAGGTGTATTTGTGGTCTTGTTTCATCTGTTAAAAAGTTGTGTTTTTCCTGTTTTGATAAGATAATTTATGTAATTCTTGTTTTAGTAGTCACGAGTCAAAAGCCTAAAAATTAATACACAGATCTGTTTTTTCTAGAGGATTAAATTTTGTCATTTGTATGTTTGCATAAGCACTGTATGCGTATGCTTTTAACTGAAAGCATCTGATCTAAAGTGTTAAGCAACCATATTTAAGAATAAGGGACTTGCTCTGTGTTTTCTGGTACAGATGAGAAACATAAAAAGGAATTTTGTCTGGTAGGTGTAATCTAAAAAAAAAAAAAACACACCACAGGGAAAATATAAATATGCTTCTAGGAAGAAGGCAGTAAAGTTGACATTTTGTGTGAATTTAGCCTCATCGTTGCAGTGTTCTTAATTAGGGAGGAATGAGGAATTTCCAGGCCTTTATGAGGATGTTTTAAAGCTGCAGCAGTAGTTGTAACCTTTCAGTTCCTATGAGCTCAGCAAAAGATGGCTGATTAATGTCACATCTTAAACTGTGTCAACTGGGCTGTTCATTCCCATTTTAGTAAACATCCCATTGTCAGTGCAGCTCAGTGTGCCAGCATAAAATATCCTAGTGTTTTAGCTGGCTACTTTAGTTAATAAGAGGGTATATATCTATTTACTAATATAAAGTTAAATAGCAGATTTCTTTAATTATTCTAGTGACTAGTGTGAATGAATAAATCAAGGGCATCCACAAAATAGTGTTCCTGACATTTGTTTGAAGCTTCTCAAAGGATGTAAAAGTTGTTTTTTTTTTTAATTTGGCACATTCAGATGTTAGAGAGATCTCAGAAGGAATGCATAGGAAACATTTTTATAGAAAGCTTCTATAGAGATAATTCATTCTTTTAAAACTATTTTTATAGCTTTGAATTAATGTTTTGCTTTTATGCTTTATCAGTTGAAAATACATGATGGTAGTTTTTAAGAAGAGAGAGGGAGAGAAAGAACGGAAGAGAGAAAAGCACGATTGCAAAAACAATGGGACTGCAAGAAGTGCCCTTGGTGTAAAAGGGGAGCTGTAAGCACACACACATTCATAAGAATGAGAAAAATCCACTTGGAGAATACACAGAAACCCTTGTAGGGGAGAATGGGGTGAATTAAGAAATAGGATTGCAGCAAAGTGGAAAGGAGGGTTTGGAGGACACACGGAGAGCCTTCCCCCAGAGAAGGGTAGAGTGCTTGTAGAAAACCTCTGAAACAACAGGTAGGTGCCATGTAAGGATAATTTAGACAGCTATAAAACTTGTGTAATAAACGTAGACTGCAAAAAAATGATGTACTGAGCAATCCCTTTCTTTCTTTCATCTTGTTACTGGAAGAAAATTCTGGAAGTGGGGAGAGATGAAAACCAATCTTGATTTTAAAAGTAGCCTTTGACGATTCTGTGATGCTTTTGGTGATCACACATTTTAATATCACCCTATTTTGCATTATGTTGGGAAAATCTGGACTTCAAGGAGTTGAAAAGCAAGAATCAGTGCTGATGAAGATGTAAGGAGCTAAATAAATATTACTTAAAGGACTTCTCAAAGATGAAAAAAACCGACCACAACCCCTATGAATGTGCTGACCCTGTCTTGAGAATTAAGTTAGTTGGTACAATTTAAAGCTTTGTTCCAACATCTGACAGACACACTCTGCATGCTGAAGCATAATATCTGAAGATTGTGTGCTTGAAAGAAAGCCTTTTCTGAGCTACATTCTATTTTTGTTAGAATAAAGCAGCTGCTTTTTGGAGCAGAGATCTTCTCAAGTGTTCAATCTTCTCATTCAAGTTAAGAATTAGCCAAATATTGTGAACAAATTTTGTGTATGCTTTCTCCCAAGTTGCTGAAGTGGACTAAAGCAAACTGTTTTGCCCATAAATAGGACAAATGTGCAGCTTGACCCTAAGAGATGAAATTAAGTTTGCTGCTGTACCTTACTCCGAAGTTGTCACTGCCTCAGCAATCCAAAAGCATGGAAAGCTTGGAGTGTTTTAAACATGGCTTGAAAAGAAATGTGGCTGGTTAAATCTTTCTGCTACAGAGACTATATGAATGGACTGCTATGATCTGCCCCTGATCATTTCTGAAGGAATAAAACATTGCTTAAGGAAGGAGACAACTGCAACCACAAATGTAGCCTTAGTAAAGGAGCAATTGTAGCTGCAGCACTGCCCTCCTGGAATAATACCAGATGACTTTCTATATTTGTTGTTTAGAAAATCTTGTTTTCAATGTTAGGTGTAATTTTGTAAATGTGTTGAAGTCAATAATTGCAATATTATGCAACACATACAGCTACACAGTAAACGTGCCCAGAGTACTCAGTCTGTGAGCTGCACACACCTGTGTGAGAGACAGCAGCCACAGCATCAGTCCACACTTACTGTGGCTGTAGATGGTTCTGCAGTGCTTGAGAATTTGTTGTGCAGCTCCTGAGGTTTGGGTTTGGGATTTTGGGGTTTTTTTTTTTAGATAGTGGAGAAAAGGATTGGAGAGATCAGAGCTGTACCAAACAGGCAGAGGGAAAATGAAATATCCTGATCCGGCTGTAATAAATTATGTGTGTACTGTCATAAAAAGCTTTCCAGACTAAATAAAATAACTTCTATAAACTCTGTAAAGTATAAAATTAGGACAATAATAACTTTTTAGGTTATACTATCTGCCTGTAACCTAATTCATAATATGAAAAAAATTGCAGAACAATATATAGGAAGGAAACAGTGCAGACAAAAAAAAGGGAGAAAGTACTGAATTACTCTTACATACACTGATAATGGCATAGTACAGCAATCTTGCCAGTATATTAATGTCCTGCTAAAGGATATTCATATAAAATCTGTTGCTCTGGTGCACCAGATAATTACCAAATTATGCGAGACATATGACATTTAACACAAAAAGACAGATATTGGGGTTTTCGTTTTAGTGAAGAAATTCTAAAAATTGTTCGTGATGTACATGTTCATATGGAAATTTTTGCCAATTGTTTAAACTGTCCTGTATCTGTGATCAGTAGCTTTAATCCATGACAGTAACAGAAAAGTTGTATTCCTTATTTTATATATGCAGGATGAGTTTAGTGTGTTGAGTGGCTATAACTTGAAGCTTAATTCCCTTTTTTGTATTCTAATGTGGTTTTATTAATTACCGAATTTTAAGAGATGATTTTTAATGCAGTTCAAAGAATTCTGGGGTGAGAAAAGGCAGCTATTGAAAGGGTAGCTAAAAGAATAGCTTTTGAATGTTGGGAAATAGTGAATGGTGAGAAAGTGAAAGAGAAATACAATAATCCAGGAGACTTTGATTGGGAAGGTGGAGAATTGAGTCCCAAGAGAGGCAGGATTAGTACACTGAGGAATGGAAATGTAGAAAATATGTGAGTTAGAAAGGGGAAACTTAATTCAGGTTCCAGAGGTCAGTGAATGATAATACCTTCAAACAGTAAAATGTTCTTCTGTTTGCTGTTTCTATTTGCATGTGATAAAGTTAGAAGAATAGATATGAAAAACATTTTGAGAGTTCTCTTTCTAGCTTTAAATGTATGTAAATTTTTTTTTTCTGTTTGAAGAAGGTGTCCAGAGAAAACAGATGACCCTGTTTCTTTTCATACTTTATTCAAACATTCTTAGTAAAATACTAACAATAATAGCATGTTTGTTTTAAAACAACAGTAAAAGTGGGAATTGACCCTTTGCACTTGGAAATCTAGGTACATTTCAAAGATGCAAGCATACTTTATGCTCAGTGCTGTAGTTTATTGGAAGATAAAGGGATAAAAAATTTGAACAGGTGGGTATTTATTGGAAACATACCTTTATTAGTTTCTTCATATTGCACTAGGTGTTTGAAGAAAAAAAGCAAAACTAGTGTGAGGCTAAAGAATGTAATTAAGTTTCTATATTTGGAAAACAGAATTATAAAAGGTTTTTGTTTTGTTTGTGTCTCTAAAAGAAGGCAGAGGTTTTAGAGATAGCTTAAGGTTTATTGCTTGAACTGAGGTGGTTTTGGAGTGAGCTAAGAAATAGACCTTTTTGTGTTAACAGTGTATAAACATAGAAGTCATCGTCCCCTTCTCAATAGAGAGAAAAAATAGCCAAGGACATAACAGCAGTGTTGTCTCTGTGACTGGCAGCATAGGAGGTTAGCACATGGATGTTAGAGGTTGCATTTGTAATTTCCTGTCTTTGGAGAGGGCAGAAGAAGAGAGGAGATTGTCAGATGTTGAATAAAATCAGCATGAAGAGAATGACAAAGGCATAATAGAAAGAGGGAGGGAAATTTTGCCACTGTGGAGCATGACTTAAAAGTTTAAAGCCCATATTCTTGCTTCATTAACTAACAGAGGGTAAAATCTGAGGAACAGCAAAATGATTGATCTCACATGTGAGTAGATTGAGATAAACTCTACATTTCTCCCTGGGGATTTAATTTGGCCACCTGTGAACTGTGGAGAGCTGCAGATACCTTGTCTGCAGCAGATTTTCTGAAATTCTGGCTAAGATGTTGCGAATACTTTCAAAGTATGCCCCTGGGGTGCAAGAGAGAATAAGAACGGTAGGACTGGTTGCTCAGCTCCTGGAGGGATGTTCTGTGGTCTGGGCTGAAGAGGTACAGTGTGTCTAACCCAGGAAGGCTTTTTCTGTGCAGCGCTGGAAATGACACTCTTGGAGACTACAAGCACTTCAACGCTTCAATAAAAATGTGCTAATTTCATCCCATAGTGCTTCAGCTGTAAGAAGCTGCCTTCATGTTTCAGAAATGCCTTTCTCCCCCCCACACTTTTGTAAGTCTAACGGGGGGACAAATATTTCTACTTTGTTACTGTTAGAAGTCTTTGTTAGTAACTTTGGCTTCCAATTCATTACTGCAGTCATGTTTTCACAGCCTGGTGTGAGAGATAAACCCTTTGCAAATGAAGACAGCATCCATTTTCCTTCTACCTCAGGCCACACAGAATTGATTGGGGTAATAAAATGACAGTACGATGTAATATACTGACGGCTCTTTAATTTGGAAGCTAGTTCCAGGCTGATTCAAAACTTGTTTAAAGCTAATTTATGACTTGTGTAATTTTCAACTGGACCAAGGTAAAGGATGATATATGAAAAATGATGCAGAGTTAACATAATATATTCAAACCTGTCAGCTTGAAATCATCTATAAAGGATTCGTTTCAATCCTTTTTTAGTTTTGTTTTAAAGAAGCAATGGCAGAAAAAGTCATGGCTGTTCGGTTGGTATGAACACCATTGTAAGACACTATTTTTCCGTCATCGTGTTTCAAATGCAAATTCTTATGCTTTCTAGGAAAGCATTTTATGCATAGTTTAAAAATATATATCAGTTCTCCATTTTCTTCAAAATAAGAAGCTGTGTTGGGTTTCTATTTTGTTGAGTCAGTGTCTGTGCTGATGGTAACATGGATTGGTAAATACAGTATTTTGCTACTGTGATGTTCACTGTGTGTGTTGCCTGTGATTACACATCTGTATATACATATCTTATCCTATTTACATATACAATGCATACCCGTACCTGTGTCTCAATCTTGAATTACAGGTCTGGTTTCTGAAAAGCAAAATGTAAGAACAGTGAAATTCCTAAATTAAGACACAACGTCAGCATAGCATAAAGCATAAACATCTCCCTTTGAAATCTATCACTTTCTTGTGACTTGCAAATGAAATCCACCTCTGTTCTGTATGCACTATTGATTTTTCAGCATACTGTGTCAGTGATACTTCTGCACAGAAAAGGACAAAACTAAAAGCACAATGTGTACTCCTGTAGGGTAGATGCAAAGAGCAAATATACTAGTCGGAATGAAGGGAAGAAGAGAACTGAGTAATGCCGAGACTAGCAAGCAGATTCCATCCCAGGACTAGAATATCTGATTTATTATGTATTTGTGTCAACATATAATTAAAATGCTATTTTTTGCAGAAAAGAGATTGATCAAGCCAATGCAGTTGTGGTATCTTAACCTGCATGAACATTTAGGTCACAGGAAAAGAGCCATAGTTAAAAGCAGGGCTGTCTTTCTTGCATAATCGTAGCAGAATATCTGCACATTTCATGTTTCCTCTTCAAGGTTTTGTAAGTCCAAGAAGGATCATTTTCTGAGGAGCTTTGATGAAAATCTGTATTTTTCAGGCAAAAATTAATTACTGAGCATTTGGAATTTATTTGTTTATAATGCACTTAGATTTTCACAAAGTATTTCCACATTTTAAGGAAGCTAGAAGTGGCATTTAGTGGGTTTCCCCCATAATTTATTAATTAATGTGACTAAATACTACTCATACTAAAGCTATATGTTCATCGATCTGACTTGAAAATGCAGATTTGTGATTTTTCCTATGTAGTCTAGAAAATATAATAATAATTTAATGAAATGGGAAAATAATAAGTTAATTAAAGCACCAGAAAAGGCATTTACCAAAATATTTACTTGTGTTAATTATATGTCCATAAACCACCACATCCATCACTGCTGCAGCTGAGGCTTACAGATCCATGAGAAATGCCATTGTCATTGTTTTCATCGTTCAGGACCTTGAAAAAGTAATAAAGTGACTTTAGAACACTAATTTTAAGTATTTTTGAAGTATATTTTTTCCTTTTAACCCTCTTTGGTAAAAACATTGATTCAGGTACAGATTTTTTTGCCTTTCCTGTACAAGAGTAAACAATGCTAATACTTTTTGAGGCTGTTTTACTTGCCAGAGTACAAGTACCAGGATTTATAACCAGAACTGTTGCTCACTTGGCCACATACTCATAACACACCTAGAAGCAGCTCCATAAAAGTTCTCATTTGCATCTTGCAGCATTTTTATTATGGTGCCTTCCATGAAAGGATCTCATTCACTTACTGAATATGTCAGTTTCTGAAAGCTGTGTTTCACATGTTGCCAGACTAGTTCAGAACAACATAGATTGCCTGCCTTACATATTTAGATCACAGAATAGTCTGGATTGGAAGGGACCCGCAAGGATCGTCAAGTCCAACTCTTTAAGTGAATGGCCCATGACCTTAGCGTACTTAGCACCATGCCCTGACCAACTGAACAATGTGAAAAGAGATAATAAAACCAATGCAATTGAAAAGGGAAGCATATTTTCTTGGATAGGTTTCTGAATAATGAAGTAAATTTGGGTTCCATCCATCTCTCTAAAAATGGAAGTATTAAATTAGCCGGCTGGTTCTTAAGAGAATTATTGAGAAGGATGGCCAAGCTGCTGGAGAAGAAAATGCTCAAGACTTGGTATGAAAAAGAATCCATGGTCCTGTTGAGACAAAAAAATGTAACAGGAATGTAAGTTTACCAAATTGCAGTTGCTCAGATAATTTTTGAAAAACACTGTTCATTAATTTTAAAAAGCAAGTAACAGAAAATGGTTGCCACCATTATCTGGCCACAGGTAATATCAACATAACAAAAGCTTGTTTGGGCACAAAATAGAAGCAGAATTCAAGGAGAGAAATCACTGAACCAAGGGATTCAGAGAAGTATATAATTTTCTTCCAGCAGATGTGTTTGTTACTTTTGTTTTTGTAGGAAGCGCAGAAGAGCTTCTGGAAACATATTGAGCTGATAAATTGCATGGCATTGATTTAACTTTCTCAAGGAGAAAACACTACTGTTCTATATTCAGAGTTAGCTCATGGCTAATTGCGTCGACAAGAAGAAGTATTGTCATAGTTCACTGGGACCAAACTGAGGTGGCCTTTGAGAGAGAGGATGTTTGCCTGTAGAAGCCCAGGGAAACCAGTGAGCTGTGAGGATGGACATGATGCAAAGTTCTTTTTGATGGCATATATAGCATGGGGAAAATCAGACTTTTATTATCAGAATGCTAGTGATGTTTCTCCTTGCAGCTCCCTGTATTTGGCTGATACTCTTCCAAGATACCTCATTTTTCCTTTTGTTCCACAGATCCAACATTATGTCTATAAAACAGTTCAGTGCAATGGCATTTGGACTCACTGTTAACATTTTAATTGATGGTATTCTTTAGTCTTCACTAAAAGCTATTTTTTTCTGAAAGCTGTTTTTTCCTAAAGTGTCTTCCTCATACCAAACCTTAAATTTAAGGTGGCAAGCCACAGAATGGGCCAGAATAGCCTTTTTCTAAGTCACAGAGAGGTAATGCAATGAGAAGGGTGTAAAAAAGCTTTATTAGAAATCTTTGAACTCAGAAGGTATTTTTTCCACTTTATAGTCTCTGGGAACCCCCTCCATGTGTTAATTCTTTTACAGTATCTGGTCTTACGTGTGATTCTCTGTGTGATTCTGTAATGGCTGTTGAACCAGTGCTCACTTTTTCCCTTCCCATACATTGGGCTAAACTGCAATTGCTGAATATTATAATTATGAAATTTTAATTTACTTTTTAGAAGTTGTTATGTTTGAAAACTTTATAATGAGCTTTGCAGCTTGCAGTTTCCAAAAGTATAATCTTGATTTCCTTGCAATTAATGAGTGTAGAAAGAAAGTGATATATCAAAAGCACATATTCTGCTTGCTAAGTGATGACATCTAAAATATCTTCTATAATGAGCATTACAAAAAGCGTGATAGAGATTGTACCGACTAATGGATTTTTTTCTCTGCATTAAAATGTCTCAATCTATGCAGTTATCAAAACCGCCATGTGAAGCAGTGAAGGTATTAAAGTATTTTTTATTCTGAATGATCTAGTCATGTTGCATGGCGCAGTCAAGGCAATTTGAAAAATAGAATCTAAATTGCTTAAGAATTTTTATTATTTTTACTGTAGTGTTAAATTTGCTAATAGAGAGCAAACTTTGCTAACTTCTTTAACTTTACCAGTTGTATGCTATATTGGTTGGCAGTGATTGATAAAATACATTTGTTGGGGTTGTTCTAGGATGGCTTCAGCTGTTTTGCAGAAACATCCATCTGCCATAGTGGATGAAATGTAATATTCCCTTCCTTGCAGTTCAGGAACAGGGGTAGGTATGGGCAAAAAACCATGCTTATTCAGAACTTCGCAATTCTGAAATGCTATAACTACTTAATAATTCTTAAAATGCTCTTGTGAGGAATATACTATTATTTTAAGAGAAAATATATGACAGATGTTTTTGACTTGGGCCAAGAAGTTGCCCAGAGTAAAAAGAGTAGCGTTTCAGACCTCAAGTATTTTTTTATTTCTCTCTCTGTGCTTAAAGCACAGTTCCTCTGAAAAGTCACTTTCTTGGCGTGCCATGTTAACACGCTGCTGAGGGGTCTGTTTGTCTCTGTTGCCCTCAGGACTCCGAGCCGTCAAATGAGGTGGTCTCAGAGGCCCCAGGTAACGTGGTACCCTCTACCTCAAGAAGTAGCTCTGAAGAGCTGATATCGGTGGCACAGAAACGTCCAGAAGAGGTAGGACTTTCTGTGTCTGTTCTTTTCTGAGATGAACTGTTGGGGGATACACATTTGCCTCTGTTTTTCATGCCTAGCTAGAGCTCAGTCTTATCCTCCCATATAAAAAGTGTGCAAGACCAAGGTAAAACTCAGGACCTTGATTAATGATACCTATGAGTATATTCCATAATATATCCTTTTTCAATACTGTTTCTTAGTGATTAGGAAAATTTTTTTTCTTGTTCCTGTCTTTCACGCCATGACAGTAACAGGAGTCCTGTTAGATTCCGGCAAATTAAACTTTATTATACTAAATAGTCAGAAATAGAATCTTTACGTAGGTGTATAGGTAGATATAAACCTTTTATCATCCTTCAAAAAGTTTAAATATGTCTTAACTTCTGGGTTGTGCAAAGGAAAGACCCTTGCTGATATTGGGCCTTTCTTTGTTCTCTTGTTTTCAAAAAAAACATTACAGTATGATCATAAGTTCTTACTTCCTGGTGTTATAAGCAAAGGTGCTTGTAAGGTAGTTCCATGGGGTAGCCAATGACTTAAGACATTTCCTGGGCTTGCTATGCATCCTTGTCACAGTAGACTATAGCTGCAGGAGAGGTTGTCTGTAGAATTCAGACTCGTAACTTCATTTCATGGTGGCAACTATCTTCCCAGATAACTGATATTATCCTTAAATTAACCCTTCCTGTGAAAAATAACTCCTTCCTTTGTAGCAGCCTTAACACTTAATCTCGGCTTACTCAGTTTGGTTATTATTATTGCTATTAAAAATATTTCAAGTACCACATAATATACAGACTAGTATTTCCTGCCTTTTTTCTGAGATTTCTTTTGACTGTAATCTTCCCACCAAGGGAGAGCATCAAATTCTAGTCATAGGAAGTATAATGCGATTTATTAGTTTAATGCATCCTTTAGATAAATATCTTCATTTCTCTGATAGTCTTGTCACTTTGTCTGAAGAAGAGGGAAATCCAGAGTACAGGGTTAGGAGCATTCTTAAGAGTATCTCCTGGATTAAGACCAAGTAGACTTACTTATTTTGGGATATTACTACATATTCCAAGATAGATAGTCAGATAGATAGACATCTAAGCAGTCCTGAAGGATAGAGAAATACAAGCTTTTAGTCATACTTTGGTCTGTATTCTTGAGTAGCAAAGGGACCTTTATTCCTTTTAGGAGAGACATGGGATCTGCCTCTTAATTCTCAGCTTTATCAACTTACCTCACTCCACTGGAGAAATTAAAATTGAGAGCACAGATGGTGTTTAAAAATAAAAGAGAGGAAAAGTGCTGCAGAAAGGAATGAAACGTGGTTGGTAAAAGGTGACTAAGAGGAAGATGGGTATTGTTTTAGCAAAGTTTCTGCTTTTGTAGAATAAAAGCTGCTCAGCTGTGGGGGAGAGGAAACTTCATAGAATCAAGATGGAAATATATCTTTCAAATTTTACTAAATAGTTCAGTCATAGTTTATGTTGAAGCTGTTTTACTGAATTTGAGGTCATGTGTTTTTTAAGAGAATGAGACTTTCTCCAGTCGTATTTACTGCAGTTTGCACAAAAGAGAGAGAGGTGAGTCAGAAAGAGTTTTGTGGTTGGATTTGCAGGGAACCTTGAGAGGGGAGTACCAGTATGCTGAATTTCCAAATTCAGAACCCACCATGAAACACCCCACCTAAGTTACTCATGGGTAAGTCAGCATGACAAACAAACATTTGTGAATTACACCCTAAAAAACAAAAAAGTGTTTGCAGAGCTTGACTTCAACTTAGGCCTTTTATATTTTTAATTTTGTTTGAAGTCTTCTGGTACATCTTTCAGTATCTGCTTAGTGAGTTAATATTTGGAATTGACTACTGACTGGTGCGTTATTTGTGTAATTTATGTCTCATCTGAATTCAAACCATCAGTATTGGTGAGAACAGAGTTGTTAAAGAAAGGCTCGAATGCAGCCATGGCAAAGAGAAGTATGAGGAAAGATTAAAGAAGGCAAGGTGGCTAATAGCAAAGGGTTTCAGGAAGGTGGAGAAAAATGGAGAAGGTTGTGGACAGTGGTGTTCAAAAAGAGTCTTGGGCTTGCAAATGTGAGGATACACAACTTCTAATAGGAGAAAGTACGGAAAATCCCACGAGCTGCCACATTAGTTTGAATAAAGCACATTTTTTTCCTGCTTACAATTTGTTTGCCTCTCAGTTAGAACAGTCTGACTAACACTCAGTTACTTGTGTGATCAGTGGGATGATATTTGTGGGATGTAATTTGATCACTCAGATGAGGCTTTGTTTTGCTTGTCTAGTCACTCCTAATAGAAATGATGGTCTAATATTGAGTTCTACTCAAAAGGAGGGCAGGATGGCATCCACTGCTCTTACTGCTGCTCTGCTTCCCAGTTTCTTTTGATGCTCTAAAGTTAGATTAACTGTGTCAGATCAGGTCAATGTCCAGCTATGGGATATAGGACAAAAGCTACTGCAGAAATAATTAGCATGTTGAGTGTTTAGATCTAGACAACTGTGAAATTTCTGCAAATTTCACAGGTGCCCTGAATCACTTGTTAGTGATTCAGGAAAGTGTGCATATTCATCGGTGTATTTCAGATGCAGAAATCTTTTGGGTTATAAAGTAACTGAACTGCCTTTAAAGTTAGGAAGATACTTTATTGTCTGTTTCTAAAAGCTGTGCAACCCTCAATAGATTTGAATGGTTGAATAATTTTAATTAGTGTCCATCCGAAAATAAGGATGTTTCCTCTGTGATTGATAAGTTAATATTGTGTATATTTCTTGGGTTTTTTAAGAATTGGAATTGAAAAGTGGCATGGAAAGAAGAATTCAGTGCATTTGGAAGGGGATAGATGTGTGTCATCCTAATTTCAGTGTAACTTCATTAGACCTTCCAAGCAGTTTATATCGTTTTGGCAGTTTTCCTCTAAAATAATGCTTAAGATAGGATTTTTGTTCCCATAAGCCTTTCAAAATTCAGAACTACGTCACTGTTAGTATGCCCTTTTTTCTCTTTACCATAAATGGATGAAAGGAAATTTTCTGGATGTCATGATTATTTAAGATGCAGAGATTTTAAAATATTTTAAATGTACAAATACACTTGCTTGAATAACACTGCAATTGGTCATGACCCTTACTCTTTTCTGTGGTCAGCTTCACTGTGTATCTGGCAGTTGCAGCACGTTTGGTACATATATTTGAGTTGGATTTTCGATGGGTATATAGAGATGTTGAAGGAAGTGAAGGTTTGTTGTTAAAGTAGTTTTTCTTTCCCTTTTTCATCTGTCTAAAGAGCAAGATGGGTGGGCTTTATCTTGATACCATTTCTTATAAGCAGCATTTTAATCCATGGGGAATGGTGGTGTCAGTGGTTTGTTATGTAAGAAGATACTAGTTTTGACAGTTCCCTTAAATGTGAGTCTCATAAGAGGCATATTCTCATGTTTAATTAGAAGTAAAATAGAAGTACATGAGTTATGTGTATTAATTTCCTTTGCAATTCTGTGGCAAATTAATTAATCATGTTTTAATAGTGTAAGCCTAGGGGCTAACAGAGCCGATCTTTCTGAGTGTCTGCATTGTCTGAACACTACAGTACGGAGGAAAAGCTCTGCTATCCTTTCTCTTGGATAGAAAAATGAATTCAACAACCAACAAACCCCTACTTTCCCATACAACAAACCCCCACATATAAAGCACTTTAGGGTAAAATATGAGTGATGTGTCTATAGCATATGAACATGAATAGCTTATGTATCTGTGGTGCTTTTTGGATGCTGTGTTAAAACTATAAAAGCTGTGCAAAGTGTTGTGGTTCTCAGCTAAGGAAGGATTAAGATAGGTACCCACTAACCTTTTTCTGAACTATTAGACATTCAGTGCTTGCAGTTTATCTGGACAGAGCACAGACATTTTTCCGTAAGTAATATACAGCTAAGGTATAGTGTTTTGTTTGATAGAAAAAGATGGGTCCCACATTTAAGTCGTCTGCCATTAGTTGTGAGTACAGTACAAGAATCCTAGAAGGATTATAGAATATTTCCTATATGAGTGAAGGGAAGTGTTGCTTAATTTCTATTAATACAATTGGCAGCTGATACTGGCTTTTGTTTCTTGATTTATCGTCCTTCCTTGGTCTTGGGATAAAACCTTTCCCAACAAATCCCTTTGGTATTTCAAGTTAGTACAACAGGAATTCTCTTTTTTTAAACCCAAAGCTATAAACTTCTTCAGCAGTGCATCCAATCCATCCTTATGCTGTTTTATTACACGGAGGTTTTTGCTTTTTAAACAAACTATGATATAACATGTTCTGAAATGATTGAATTGAAAGTAATTCCATGGCAAAATTTGTAATAATGCTCATGTGATAATTTTTTCCATCTGCTATTATTAGACTATTAAATAACTGAATTTCCATCACTGACATAATTCATTTCAGAAAATAATCATTGTGAAGAGTAAGCACAGGCAAAAACTCAAGAGATGATTTGCACTCTTAGAGAACATAAGAATATATTAGATAAAATATAAATTTGTATATCTGTCTGTAGGTATAAATGCACAGTTTTTATGCTTGCAATTACAAAAAGGCTGTGCATTCTTTGCTAGACTTCATAGGCATAAAATATATTCCCTCTATTCTGTGTATCTGCTGGCTTGAATGCATTTAATAGAAAATTCGTGTCAGACAGTTGTTGCTATAAATGCATTCTTTCTGACCCACTGCTAATTAAAAAAAAAAAATACAGTTACTGACATAGGGTGAGCTGGACTCATATTTAGCCTTGAATACTAATTTTTTTTTGTTTAACTTCTGAGGAACTTTCCCACTCAGAAAAGTAATTAGAAATGTTCATGCTGTATGGACCTAGCAGTCTGTTTTCTGATTAAAAATCATAAGTGATAACTTACTAGTTATTTTGTGTCATGACTAAATAATTCCTGTTTTTATCAGTAGTGATACTGGAATGTGATTTTGGAAAAGAGGTTAATTTGTTCTCTAAATCTGCTGCTACACTGAGATCTGCAAAGAAACAAAACACCAAAAAAAACCCACCACACAAAACACTAAATGGCATACTTTAACAAAGAGAAGAAAACAAATTGGATCATCTGTGTCATCCATATTCTTGTAGACATAGGATGGATTTGTTAGTACTTCTTTTCTGGTTTTAAAGCTTCTGAGCGGTGGTGGTTTTCATACTTCTGGGGTCTTTTTCTTTACACTCTTTTGCAGTAAACATTCTCTTCAATAATGTTTATTGCACTCCTCTGTTTTCTCTGAGTGATAAGAGTTGCAGCAGATTACAGATTTGGAATTGCAATGTATTTCAAATATTTTCTGGACCTAAGTCAGCTTCATTGACTGAAAAAAAGGCTGATATTTGGTTTCTTGTGGAATTACTTATGGGTGATTTAACCCATAATCCAACTCCTCTTGTCAGAGTGTGTCTTTCAGCCATCAGACTCATTTACCAAACCAAGGGAGTTGACTCACCTATTCAGACCATTTGGCACTCAAGAGATTTGTTTGATTTTACTTTTCATGCTTCTACAAGTTATTATTATTATTATTATTATTATTATTATTATTACTACTGTAGTTCCCATTAATATTTCAGAACCAAAGTGTTAAGCTACATGCCTAAAGAGCCTTAGAGTCTAACTGTGTTAGAAGTGAATTAATAATGAACTGAGAAGAGGAACATAATACCTTTGACTACTGAAGTGGTTCTTCTGTAAAATAAACTGGGAAATGCAGTTCAGCATGTAAATGCTCTGGAGTTAGGAATTCATATTTTCCCTCTAATCTCTTCACATGACTGTTTTATGTAATCTTCTTAATAACTAAATATAAAGGTTGCAAGATGGCTGGAAAATGTTGTCATGCGGTTCTGCTTTTGAAGTCAAAATTTATTTATGTATATTTAAGCTGTAAATGGCCTTATGAAATGAGGGTTCCTCTTAGAAGAACATTATTAATTTAAAAAATGAATTAGGTCTGTTCAGAATTTCCACAAATCCAAGACATTTTTCTTTATTTAACCTTTTCACAGTCTCTGCCCTTCTTTAAAGTACATTCAGTCCTATATCATCTGTTACTCAGGAAGGTATTTAATACATGACTAGGCATCATTTGCATTATACAAGAAGATTAACTTTACAAGCTCTGCTATTAATCTGAGTAGCTCTACATATTGACCTATGAAAGAACATAATTAAGTTAGCTTAATTAAGTTAGTTAATTGTTACACTCTGATGAACTTACTATTGAGAGGAAATTAAAGGCAAATAGAAAATGGCATTCATTGGTTTGAAATCATATTTTAAAGGATTTCACAAAGATACTTTATATATAGATGATGAAAATATCTATTGTCTAATAACCAAAGCAGAGACAATTAAAATCCCTGCAGTTTTCTCCTTTATTGCCTGGCATTCATCCATATTTCTAAAAGAAATTTTAAAAACATGCTAAAAATTTAGAAAATAACTATTGTGGGGGTTTTTTCCCCCAGTACCCAAATAATGGAATTCAGAAATCCTGTCTACACATGGACTACAGAGAAAAGCAGCCCACCGTCAAAGTTTGCATAGTGTTATATATAATCTGATACCACACTCTCCTGTGGGGTAAAGGATTGAAAGACCCCGCAGGGCAGCAAGCAATGCCCCATCATGTGTGCATACTCGCGCATCAGCGTAAGAATGTCTTTCTCATGCAGTGACAAGAGGGGAAAGGAGAGACACTCCTGGATTCACTCTGTCAGCTGTATTTCTGTTGTTAGGAGTGCCTGCAAGTTCACTGCAGGAAAACACTCAGGGTTTCAGCACAGATCCTGCGTGTGGATAGACCCTCCACATGACTCCAACATCTGGGATGCATTCATCAGTCTTGATAAGCACTGATAAGTACCCTGGAGATCATCAATTCCAAGTAGCTGCAATTAATAGACAGTAAGAAAAAAATGGCCAAACATGCAAAAATGTTCTACAATGAATGCTGCCAAATGAGCGGTTTATTAATGTGTGAGATTCATTGATTTTACCGTGGCTTTGGTTTGGAGTTATTTTCTGTGAACAATTATTAGTTCTCTATTACTTTTTTTTTTTATTTGCTAGGTCTATACATTTTCTGGATGGCATTCTCAAAGATTTTAGGATTTCTGCTTTCTTTCTGTTGTAAAAATTAGTATTTTAATTCAAGTGAAAGCAGTATTTTCCCTGAGGTATTATTCTTTGGCATTTCCAGATCACATGAAAGGGTCATTGATCTGTGGATATGTTCTCTGGAAAAATAGCAGCATTGAAAACAGGAAGGCAGTGGCATTTAGGATCACTTGTGTACAAATTTGTGTTCATATTCTGAAGCCAGATAAATTGGAATTGCATTCCTTCAAAGAGAAAAAAATCTTTCCTTTAATGACACTTGATTCTTTTTTATTAAAAAAAAATCTGAAACAATTTTTAAAATGGTTAGGATAGGAAGAAGCAATTAAATTATAGCTACTGTATATTTAATAAGACACATTTTTTTTCTTTAACACCTTGCCTACAAAAAAAATTTGATTTTAGTAAATTCAATTCGAAATGAGCATGTTGTTATTTTTGTCCCCTTTAATATGTTATGAAGCATTAAACAACTTGTTATATTCTAAGAGGAAAGAACAGCTTTGTTTTCAGCTTCAATGATGTGCTTTAAATCATAATTTTATTTTTTTTTTTGTTAGAGAAAGGGAGTGGAAAATTGATTGGAAAATTAGAATTAAGCGAGCTTTAGGTGGGAAAATAGCAAGAAGTTCAAGTTTAAGGCTGTTTCCCACCTGCTGAGGCTTTTGATAGCTGTACTGATGTCAGTGAGCTTCAGTGTACCTGTGTGCACTGTCTGGTCAGCTTTCACTATATTCCTTTGAGATATCCGTGATGTGCCATGGTGCAATGTCATGTAAGCTACTGTTGTCATTTCCTGTGTGGCACATGTGATACACAATCAAAGTTCTTTCCTGAAGGAAAGTAAGTGTAGCTTCTTTCTTCAATATATTAAGTATACACTCTTAATGTTCTATTTTTTGTTTCTTTCCTGAGGGATTTGTTGTCTTCACTCTTACCTGTTACGTTTAAATGAAAAATTAAACTTATAGATTCTCTGGTCACTGCATGCAGTGTAAATATTAGGGCTCACATTGCACTATGTGAACAAAGCAGTGATCCTTTTTGTACGGCATGCATAATATCAGAAATTTCCTATTTTAATATGACAGGTTGAAAATATCATCAGAACCCTTTTAAGTTATTACAGGCTAGATTTGAGATAATGAAGCTTGAACAGAGCTAAAGATTTCAATATCATCCTTAAGGTAGTGAAGATAAGCAGAGGTCAGTCAGTAGTCATTAATAACGTAGGTTATATAGATTTTCCCTACCCGGTTGCTTCAGGGTTATCTCTAAACTGCAGTGCAATCCCAATAGTGTCCCAATGCTGCTTCTTCAAAGTATTGTTTCTTTACAGTTCTTTCACTGTTAAATGGAATATTTAGACACTGAAGAGTTCATATTGCCTAAGTATTTCAGTGCAGTAGGATCAGTGATTTGTTATTTGTTAGAATAGCTCTTTTTGCTATTAGTGTATATTTTTGTGATAGTCATATATATTAATCTACCTGAATTAACAGTAATTTGAAACTATGTTAACGTCAAGCATGTATTTTCTGAAGACTATCAAGTAGCTTGGCACACACTATTAATAGCCCTTGTTGACCTGCTAAATCCTTCTTAAGTGAACAGTTTTCCTATAATTAATTTTTTTATTTTTAAGAGTGACTACTTAGCTATCCTAGTCTCTCAAAACCTGTAGATGACCTGGAATACCCAGAACTACATATTCTGTGCTGGTAGCTATGTTCTTTGTTTTATTTATAAACTGAAAGTGTTCCTGAAAATTTAGTTAAATTCAGAGATTTAGACTGTGATGAGGAATGGTGTCTTTGGGAAGTTGGCTTTCCATTATCCAGTCCTAGCGTATTTTAGTCTGGTAAAATTCTTGTTTAAATTGGTTGGAATCATCATAGGAAATTATCACACACCTCCTGTCAATTAAGATACTTTTGTGTTCTCTCGTAATGACTGCTTTGTATTATTCTGTAATTCTGCACGTGCACACTAGAAGTGGAGATGTCTACTGCATAGCTTAGCTGGCTACAATTATTTGCCTAAAACTCCATAGATTCTGCCAGTGCTTACCACGGAAGATCCTTGCAGAGGACTTCTCAGGGCACCTGGAGGAGGCTTTAACCTAGGAGGGTGGCTGAGATGGTGTCTGGAGATGTTCTGCAATTCAGTGGCCACCAGCCCAAGCCCACAGGCTGCTGAAAAGGCAATCTGTGTTCACAGCCTGCCTGCTGCTCTTGTTGGACCAGCACATAAGTGAGCTGGGTTAGGGGGCTACTCTGCAGACCATGGAGTGACACCCATGAGGGTGAAGGACATTCATAGCTGTGCACCATGACCTCGCTTTTCAGCATCAGCATGCAGTTAAATGGTCCAGGGCTGACACTGAGATAGCGTTGTTATTTGGGTGCTTTGGAAAACTTAAATGAAAATAATCTTCGAAATGCTCATTAGTGTTTTTGGACTTAATTTATTACCCAGGTCTTCTGTATTTATCCATTCAAAAGGAGCACTTTTTTCCTATTTTACAGCTGTATTCTCAGTTTACCGTGCAAGAGTACATTTGTCATATTTGGGTTGTTCAGGAGATGGACCAAAATTAAGAGCTAATTTTGGAGCTAATGAAAATCCCGCTTCTTTCTGCAAATTAGGATCAATTACTGCTTGTAAGGTGATTAGTTACACAAAATTTAGACTGATTTGGTATCCAGACCAACAAGCACTGGAATTCACACAAAGTGGCGTGTGTGTACTTGCATCTTTGTGAAGTTTTGTGATCTTTATCAGTAGAAGTCTTTTCAGACTATTAGTGGACAGAGGCATATCCACCTTTGCATGTTGGGAAACTGCCAGTGTTGGTTTGGATTCACCAAAGTGCAGAGAGCCACGTGGTTCCTGCCCTTGGTCACAACAAGCCAACACAGTGGTACAGGCTGGGTGCAGAGGGGCTGGAAAGCTGCCCGGTGGAAAGGAGCCTCAGGGTGCTGGTCTACAGCTGGCTGAACATGAGCCAGGGGGCCAAGTAGGCCAGTGGCACTGTGGCTTGTAGAAAGGTTGCTGTGGCCAGCACGACGAGGGCAGTGGTTGTTCCCTGTACTTGACACAGGTGAGGCCACACCTCGAATCCTGTGTCCAGTTTTGGGCCTTTGACTACAGGAAAGACACTGAGGTGCTGGAGTGAGTCCAGAGAAGGGCAGTGGATTTGGGAAGGGTCTGGAGCACAAGTCTTATGAGGAGCAGCTGAAGGAGTTGGGGGTGTTCAGTCTGAAGAAAAGGAGGCTCAGGGGGACGTTAACACTCTACAAATGCCTGAAAGGAGGCTGCACTGAGGTGGGGTTTGGTCTCTTCTCCCAGGTAACAAGTGACAGGACCAGAAGTGGCCTCAAGTTGTGCGAGGGGAGGTTTAGGTAGGATAGTAGGAAGAACGTATTAAAGGAAAGGGTTTTTCAACATTAGAACAGGCTCCTCAGGGAACTAATTGAGTCACCATCCCTGGCAGTATTTAAAAGACTTGGTGATCGTGCACTTAGGGACATGGTTTACTGGTGAACTTGGCATTGGGAGGGTAATAGTTGGGCTTGGTGACCTTAGGGATTTTTTCCACTTAAACGATTCCATAATTCCATTATTCTGAGTTCAAATCTAGGATTCTAACCAGAGAATTCTATATGAAAGCAGAAAAAAAATCAAGTAGTGGCTTCTAATCTTGGGGAGACTTACAATCAAAATTACAAAATGAACTGCCAGTGGAGAAAGTTGCCTTAAATCTGTACAACTGATGATAGAATCATTCCCTGTATGTTTTCCAATCCTTTGACTGTACTTGACTCCAGTTTCCCCCAAATTTTCAGTAGACTTTTTGTGCGTAGGCACTCACTAGAGGTAAACTCAGTTAATCAAGTATTGGTTACATAGGGTCATATGGCTATTATGAAAATAAGTGTCCAGAGTTTAGGAGGACAAAGACTGACCTTTACAAAATACCCATTACAGAAGTGTAAAAAAATAGTCAAAATAAAGCCATATTTGTTCTAATATGTCGCTGAATCTGAGATAGAATACTCAATATGGAAGACAAGATGCTAAGTGCATGAAGAAAGAACATAAGGAAAGGAGCAGAAATTTTTAATGCATTTTAGATGCTTATTTTTATTCTCATTTTCTGACAGTCTTTATTTATATATTTAGCTCTGGAAAAAAATTTCAGTAAGTCAGCATTTACAAATGGATTCACTCACAGAATATAATTTGTGTGTGTGTGCATGCTGTGCAAAATTTTAGATGTTTGTTTCTGCAAAATGTTGCTTGTTTTAACAGCCTCTGTAGTTTCAAGGGTGATATTTGAAATGGGGATAGAGGCAAAAATGATGGTTTTATTCACAGTCCGTAGATAATCCTAAAGTCACCATTTTTCATATTGTAGCCTGATAAGCAGCAGAATAAAAATAACCCTATTTTGAAGTCATGGTGTTGCTTGAGAAAGCTTTTAGTGTCTGCAGAGGCACCAAATTATTCAAAAAGGGGAAGGACATTAAAACCTTACAAAAAATGTAAATCCAACCCCTGTTCCTGTAGGAAAGATGAAGTAGAGGAAACTTCCTTTTTCACCACAAGCATGACTCTGCAAGATCTCTCTTATGCCATGGAGTGGAATACATTTGTTCCCTCCATCCCTGCCTCAAGATGTCATGTTGAAGCAGTAAACACTCAGAGAAAATTTGAAATAAGTTTTTATTTCAATTAGTTTTTCAAGATCAAAATGTGGAAGAGCTTGGATTATCCTTTATAATACTATTATTCCTAAAGCCTATGTTTTCTAAATTCTTCATGTGATGCTAAGTATTTCAGGTGGGATTTCTTTATCTTTAAAGTAATTGTATTCAATAATAGCATTTGATTTGGGAAACTAATATGGGTAGATTTGATTTGTTTTTGCCTTCATCTTGCAGTCGTCCCTGGGTGTCTGCCTGTGACCGCTGTAGGTGACAAGAAACTGGACTAGAGAAAAATTTGATGCTATCCATTGTAGCTCTTATTTCTTTATGTTACAAGTTAACCTGCCACTACCTGTGTGTATTGATGAAGCCAAGAAATAGTGTGCCAAAAACAGAAGCTAAAAATAAAACTTTTCGGATGCAGTATTGCATACATGTTGTGGGTCTTGGTTTTTTTTATAAGTTAGCTTCTATGACTTGTGATTTCTACAAATGTAGAAATACAAATGTAGCACTTTGAGAAAATGTCTTAGCCTGTTTTCCAGAGTATTATAGTTTTAGAACTTCCTATTTTTTATTTACTGAATTAATGCTACTTTATTTTCATTTAAATCAACATGCATTGAATTTAATAAGCACAGAGTCTCTATATTGCACTCTGTGAAACTCCCATAACTTAGCAAATAATTCTGTGCAATTAAATATTATGCTTTTCTTGTGGCAATCTTCCCCTGAGAACTTGTAATTTTGGGTATTTGTTTTTAGCTCCATAATTTGTACCATGAGTGCATTTCAGTGTTGCAGTCAGGGCTATACAGTAAAAATCACTGAATTAAAAAAAAAAAAAACAAAAAACAAAAAAACCCCAAAAAACCAAAAACTAGGAAGATAATTACCTCAAAGAGGTTTCATTCCTAGTGTAAAATCAGACATTGTGGATTTAAAAAAAAAAATTAAATATTTTCTATTTTTTTTTTTTAAGGAAAGACTGATAATAAGGCTGATAATATTGTTTTAAATATTTTGAAATTTCACATTCTTTTCCTACGGTATTTATTATTAAGTAGGTTAAAATAGCCTCTGCTTCTCTACATAATGTAGAAACTTCAGTTAGTAATAGAAACAAAATTAAAGACAGTGAACAGATCACAGAATGGAACAAATAAATTCCTAGTCTTACTAACTGGTAAACTTAAGCAAGAGAGATATTGCACATATCAACCAGGAAAATGGAAGGTTGTTTGCATAAATATTTTTCCAGTGTTAAAGCACGTCATTAATAGGTTTTATCAAATCACACCAAGGATCTGTATCAAGCAGCTTCATCATCCATAGAGTCATGAAGTGAATGTCATCAAAAATCACTGGGCCTTAACACTTATCAGCTCACTATGATAAAATGACTGCATTTTTATTTGCACAATAACCTCAAATCCTCCTATTAAAAAGTGGCAAATTTTTTTGCCCTTTACTGTTCTAAGTGTGACACATGTAACAATTATTCATCACTCCATAATGGATCATTTTTATCAGAGTCCTGTGTCTTTTCTGTATACATAGAATAAATATTTATGTTTTCTCATTTTTCTGAACTAGAAGATACTGATAGAATAGGTTTGAAGTGTCAACTATAATTCATTGCATGCAAAGAAAAGCTTTATACTGATACTGTGTGAAAGGAAAAGAATATCTAAATCATTTCAGCAGCAAGCTTATAACCAAGATAATATCAGCATTTTCCTTCTTGAAAATATATATGCCATAAATTAAAGGAGGTCTTCAGTATTTTATTAAAATGCTTTGGACAAGTTTAACCCCATCTTCAACAGGAATATATGTATGAATACGAAAACACTTTTTTTTTTTTTTTTTTTAAAGTTAAGGTCAAGTCAAAGTTAAAATAAGCTTGCAGTAAACTTCCTACTAATCTTGGAAATATTTTGTTTAGAACACATTAGAAAAATATGACACATATTTAATGTCAATTTAAAAGAAATCATTTTATTCTTATAGAAAACTGAAGATATATCTTGCACTTTACTATTTTGTACAATAGTAATGTAGTCTGGGGGAAAAAAACAAAACAAAGTATTTGTGTACTGAGTGTGTTTGAATGAACTCTTAATTTAGTTAAAATTAGCCCTAGCAGTAAATGTAATAGTGGAGAGGTACATATCACAGTATATAATTATGTTTAAATATATACATAGCAAAGTAATTGGGTTAATAAGAATATAATTAGAATCCAAAATACACTTGTAATGAAGCATTTTATACAGAAATACTACAGTTCATGTAAATACTATGGTATCTCAACACATTTTCAACTCTGCTTCCAGCTTCTTTAGCAGGAAAGTGTTGGTGCTATTTGTAAGGAAGTAATAACAAAAAAGTTGTCTGTGATGAAACCCTGCATCCGTTTTGCAGAATTCACAGCTGTCCCATTGTTTTAAAGCCGTTTGATTTGGAATACTTTAAAGTGTCATATCCCACTTTCCTCTAATGTATGGAAGGGTGAGTGGGTAAATTTTTTTCTTTCTTTGTCTATGCTCCTTCCCCAATCCCCGCAGCAGCGACTCCCACACTTATGGCTACTAGCTCCCTAGTTCCAGCTGCAGCTTTGCAGTCTTCTGAGAGAGGTGCTCTCTAAGGAACCTGGTCAGAAGAGATATTGCTTTTTTGGAGCCAGTCCCATCACAAAAGATGCACGGCATCCATTGCAGCTTTTTGCAAACAAACAGAAAGCTGAAATGAAGTCTTACTGTTACTGATGTGTGTGAGAATTTTACTTTGAACTCCATATGTTTTCTTTCAGCAATAAATACAACTTTAATCACTCATTAGTATCATATCACACTGATGATGAAATAAGCTAGGTCACGTATTTAATAAGAAACTTCAAAATATAATTTTATGGGGTTTACCCAGTGTTTTGGTTTAGAACTGCTGCCTAGAAATGTGATAATTGTTTTCTTTAAAAAATCAGATATTTAAGGACAATTTGTAAACGAATCTTTCCTTTCTATGGCAAAATCACAGAAATAGTTCATTTTGGAAGCAATTAGTATGTTTCGAAGGTCATTAATGTAAAGCTTTGAATTTGTCCCCACAAGTGACATGGATAAGCTAAGTGATCTTATGGTATTTGCTGTTGTCAAATTGCATTAGCATCTCAGGCATGATAAGAATGTCATTAACGTGAAACAAAAATTAATTGCTATGATAAGGCAATAAAGCCTGTTTAATACTGCATGATCAGTAGCTTGAAAGAAACTTGCAATTTCAATTTTAATTCTTTCTGTAAACATTTCCATTTCCTACAGACTCTGAATCTTTACCTTTTGTGATTATTTGCAGACAGAGTGGAATTTACTCTTGGATGGGCACTCTGTAGAACAGCTTGCCAACTGTTCTTGCCAGAATGTTTTCAGCATATGTATTAGGGAATTTTTGCATTATCGCATCCTAAAATCAATGTGGAACATAAGGATGATGAGTTATGTTCTAGGCATTCCCTCTACTGTCCATCAAATGCATGTTGTGCAAGCAACTTTCCTAATTTTCAGAGAGCTCAAACAAAGGAAAGAAGAATTCGTGTCACAATAACCAAAATTAACAGTGGTTCTATATCCAGGTGCATGGAAATGAATTGATTACCTTTGGTTATGCTTTGGTCAGGTCTTAGGAATCTTTTTTGACATTATTCTTTCTGTGTACACTGAACTCAGCCATCTCAGAGTCCTCAAAGTATTTCAATCCAAACAGCTGCCTACATAAAGGATGAGGACCTGCTTTAACTGATAGGTGCCATTGCTTTCTGGTTCAGAATTAAGGAGATACTGTATGAGGGTATGTCTTGAAGTGTGTGATCATACTTGTTGGAAATCAGGCACTTATTTAGGCCACCTGGCTTGTGGCTATGAAGATCCATGCTGGTGACTTTGCATTCACAGTCCATCTTTCAAAATACTGGCTTCTAGAAAGTGTGGGACAAGTTCATTGGACAAAAAGTGCATTAGGCTACCAGTACGTGTAGTTGCACATAGTAGAGTCTTTTCTCCTTGTGGTAAACTCAGTATCTTCTGACATCTGATGAATTGATTTCATTCAAGTCAGCTTTTTGTGTTTTGAAATGGAAGTACTGAGAAGTTCTTGGTTGTCTTCACCCCTTCCAGAGACACTGGAGCCTGTGTTCTTTGCAGAGCAAGTGTGATGTCTTCATGGCAGATGGAGCAGGCACACTGACTGCTAGTACCTCATCCTTTTCAAACATACATCAATCCTTCTGAGGCAAGCAAACTCCAGAATTATATCATCTGTTAGATTTTGATTGACTGTTGGTGGCTTCTGAATTCCAGCATGAGAATTCATATCTTCAGAATGTTTTTGGAGGAGCTCACTTCACATCTTCTATCACCAAATAATTTCATTAAGGAAGGCTGCCCCTTGTCAGAAGTGAGGGCATATTGCTCTTTTCATGATAGCATTCCAGTTAGCTGTAAGTGTGTGGCTTAGAAATTTCAGCAAGTCAGCCAGTCTTGCATTTGAAAATGGTATTTCCCTGATACAGTCAGGAGAGATACACCTAGGGCTTTCTGAAGTGAAGTTTCTTAAACCACATATACCCTTGACAGTGCTTCTCAGAGAGTATGAAAAAAATTGTTAACTGCAAAGTATCTATTGCTTGGTTTTGAAAGGCTTGATAGATCAGTGGTTCACACACATTAGTGTAGAAAGCACAAGCCAAGCTATTGAGGAGGTCTGGCCTTTCATTAGTTTGGACAGGCATTTTGTTGTTAATTGACTCTTCTCATCCTTTCCTGCCGTGGGTTATGAAATCATATGCCCTAAGGAAATGAAATTCAGTTATGCATTTAATATTTTTGGATTAGTGGGGCACATGCATCTGGCATGGTGAAAGCAGGATGATTTTATATATAGAAGTTAGTTAGAAAAATTATCTTGGTTGATATAAATATGATCACAACCTGCTGTGTTCCTCAGAAAATCTCTAATACTTGAGACAAAAGCTGCTGTTATCACTGTTAGAATCTGTTGCATTAAGAGTATAGAAATCTGGCCGAAAATAAGCATCCTTGCTTCACAGCTAGTCCTCAGAGGTCAGAGGGGCTGGGTGTGATACATCTCATGGAAATCCCTTCACTACATATCTCATGGCATATCTCATGGCGATAGGCCTCATTCCTACGTAATCTAAATATTTTTTCCAAGTAATGAAACATTAATGTGTTGGGAGTTCTAAAATATTCCAAAATTTGGCATATAAAAGTGATAACAAAAATATTTCACTGTTGTCACATGGGTAGTGGTTGTCTGGTTGGAATATAGTCCCAGAATATGTTTCTAAATCTTTAGAGAGAGAGACTGGTGCCTATTTCAGTTTCTTTAATACTCTTAAATGTAAGATTGGAGGAAAAATTAAGACTCAGAATTTTAAAAATGCAAAACAACTGCCTGAAGTTTTCTTTCTAGGGAAATCTACTCAGTTCCCCACCTTGAACATATCTGTAAGTGGTAAGCTGTTATGTCTACCTTATCCTTGTACCATGAGAAGATGTTCTTTTAAGGAAGTAGATGAAGAACAACAAAGAAGAGCTTGTATCCAAAGGAAATGGTACTAGAAAGATTTTAAGCATCATCCTAAGGATCTCTGGGAACCTTCCTTGTTAAAAAACTGAGAATTCTGTGAAGTAAGCTGTGAAAGCCAGAAGGAAACAAACCTGAAGGTGGTGAAACGTACACCTAAGTATCAAGTTCTACACATGTTAAGAAAGCAGTTTGTGGGAGGAAAGTGGAGCAACTTTGAGACGTGTTATTTTCATCAGCTTTTGTCTAGTTATCAGCTCAAAATAAAACAACCAATTGGGCCTGGACAAATTTCCCTTTTATTCTCGGTATCAGTGGATAAGACATTGAAAATGAAAAAAAAAGAAAAAATGTTGGGACTTTTCCCAATGAGTAAGGGAGGACTGTGTTGCATTTAATGAACTATGCAGACAAAATAAAAATCTTAGCTGTCACTTCAGTCATTCAGGATAACGACAGGAAAAAGAGAATCACAGATGCAACCTGGGTTTTTACATAGGCCAGAAATGCAAATCCTTTTCGTTAAGCAAGAATGCTGTCTTATTGCTGAGACCCAGTGCAGGAAAAATGCACTTCAAATCACCTTGGAAAGAATATTGCCAGGGAATGTATTTTCTGGGTTTGGGGGTATTATTCCTCCTTCCTGCACATTTTTTTGCTTCTACCAGCCTAACTTTGAAATATCCTGTATAAACAAAATCTTACACATCATGAAAAATTGCAGAAATTATTAAGGAACAAATTTACCTTTCTGTGAAGAGTGTAAAACTGACAAATTTGAAAGAAACTACATTAAGAAAATGTTTGCTTCACAAATGGTAGAAATTTTTAATTTGGATATACATAATTTTCTTTCTCCTTCTGCTCAAGACGTTAAAGACAAACACCTCTGTGAATAGATACTTGTTTGGCTAGGATAAAAAGGTATGTGGCACTGCATGTTGTGATGGGAGTATCTTAGTGGTATGCTTCCATCAGGTTTAAGTTGCTTAAAGACAGTTGGGTTTGTGTTTTTTATTAAAATCCCTGTCGAATCTCACTGTGGTGACAGAAAGTCTCACATCCTATTCACAAGCAATGAGCAGCAGCCTTGTGTTGCCTTTGAGTCATGGATGGACACATAGCTTCTGCAAGGAGAACACAGCGATGCCAGGGCATGTACATGGCAAGCTGCTGGCACCTGCAAGTGTCTGTCATGTTCAGGACAAAATAAAGTCAAGAAATTAAAAACAAAAGTACAAATGCTCGGTGACTAGGAAGTTATTGTTTTCTGTGATGGCAAAATATGAATAAGGTTTTTCTGAATGGGCTGCTGGCTGCTGTGGGGTGGCTGTTTAAGATACATGTGGTGCTTTCACCTAAGAGGAGATAGTACCTAATGGCGAAGCTCCTGCCCTACAGGGGGGCTCGTACACTCATGGGCTGCACCAACAAAGTGCCTAATGCTGTAAGAACCTACAAATCTGAGCTATTCAACTTGGGATGAGTGTTACAATCAATGATTGTAGCTTTCAGTAGACTGACTCTTCCTCTCCTTGTCAGACATAGCCTCTTACCTGCCTTGTTGAGTCATGTCTGGATGTGTGAGAATTTTATCCAGCCATAGCTAGTGTAGAATGCTGGTTTGTATAAAGCCATCTGTGGGTTAAATGTCTCAGTTAATGAGAAATCGGCTGTGTGGGATTGGATTACCACCTGGATTAGATTTCTAATGCAATAAATTTCCAGGCATCCTCTTTCAGTATTTTCACAACACTTCAGTCTATATTATGGTGGAAATTGGATTAAAAGGACAAAGCGTGAAGTCATTTGCTGAAGCAAACAGGGTGTTAGTGCCAAATTTTGTATAAAAGGATGCTGCTGAAAGGACCGCATGTCTCTCTTCTAATCCACAGAGAATCCTCTGCCTCTGAGTTTAAGGACTTCATTTCCAAATACAATGCACAAGGGGTACATAAACCCCTGTTAAACAGTTCATTTTGTGCATTCATCTCTTGTTTGTTTATGGTATTAAAAATGTTGTTTTCGGCCTGGAACAATCCCATTCATGTGGAAATCACTTTGTAAATTTAAATACTCTATTAGTGACAGTTGTGTTCAGAGAAAGTATTTTAACGTGTTGGGCAGTATCAATAGCAATCCTCCTGTAAGTAAAATTTTAAATATATGAAAGAAAATCCTGCCTTTTCTTTTTCTCAATGAAACAAAGATTTTCGACAGAAAAAAATGGTTATTTGTAGAGGCAATGCTCACCATATCTGAAAATGTCATGTTGCTAGGAAAAATGAATGATTACTGTTCTTGGATGAAAGGAATAGTGTGTATGAGACTTCCACTGTCTTGGAGTGGACAGTAAAGTTTGAATTGTAGGCACAAGACAGGACATAAATGATACTTTTTAAAAATCAAAGCTCAGAAACTAAATATCCAAAAGTTTCTGCACCCAAAGATGTAATTCTTGATCACAGTCTTAACAATTATCTTCAAATGATACAAGATGGACTAAAAACGCAAGTACATTCGTGTAAAAAAAAAATTATCTAAGTCCAGATGACCACTGCAGCTTTCACAGAGAGAAAATGGACCACCACTTAAATTGCATTAGGATGTGATCTTCCTTGGAGAGTATGTGCTTCTCTTTCTGAGAAAGAGGAATAGATGCATGAATTTCATTTGATCTCACCAGCTGAAGTACTAGCACTGACTTGGTAGTTACTTCCTTATTACATTATATTTTAAAAAGGGACTCCATTCTCTTTGCGTCATTCCAAGCCAGACACCTCTATTTTGCATTACTTTCTGATTGCTCTCAAAGCATCTTTCCAATTAAATAATTTCCTGACAAAAAGCAAGTTTATATGAAGTAAAACTGTTTTTCATACGCTTTATAGGTTGCTGCATATTATTCGATAACATGTATTGTGAAATTCCTGCTATTAATGATTGTTTACTTTTTCTAGAGACAAAAAATAAGCATCGGAACTTAAAACCATACAATTTCTTCCAGTAACTACACTCATTTTATGTCTTCTTTGCTGGCTTCAGAAGGAATGGGTGATGTTCTGTGCTAGAAAAGTTAATGCTTTTAAAGTCTTCTGTACTTTCTGAATGTAATAACAATGGCAGCACTTAGCACTTATATGAATCTTTTCATGCATAGAGCTTCATCCTGACATTGAAAGTATTATTATTCACATTTTACGGATAAGTTCTTTAATGTAGCAGTGAGTTCAATTTCCACACCCTCCAGGCCGAATAAGTATTACAGTAGGGGTACATATGTCAGAGATTTAGCTGAGAAATTCCTCATCTGCATCTCAGACCTTGCTTTACTATCATCACATGCATTAGCTTCGTGCTGGTTTCTGTTAGTGACCCTTCTTTAGATTAGAAAACCTATTAAATACCACTTCTTCATTTCTGCCTCTTTTTTGATGACATTTTCTAGAAATCCAGAGGTTTCTTCGACCTTTCCTACACAGGCCCTTTGACCTCAACTCAGTTTCCCCTGCAGAAGGACACCTCTACAGACTGACTTGACCCTCAGTATTGTTTTGATAAAATATCTGCAATAACTGTCTGATTTTTTTATGTCTGCCCTGTACAACCAATTTATTTGTTTAATAAAAAAATATAAAATATTTTTATTTGAAATAGTGTTATATAAATTTTGATGATAACCACTTTTTAATTACTCTTCATTTATTAGCCATAATTGAAACCAAAATGTGATTAACATACATGGCCATTATCCTGACCCACTTAGCTTTTCTGATATTTTACTTCTTGTTCTTCTCTTCTTTCCTTTTTTTTCATAACTGATTTTATACTCTGCATGATCAAACTCCCCAGATGTGTTTATACAGCATGTGACAGGATATGACTTGGCTAGATTTGGATTATTTATTAATATTATAGGTAAATATTATATCTGTTTGTTATTGTATATCATTTTGAACAGCAAAGTCTTCAAATGACCCAGAGACCTTTCTATATCTAGGTATTGAGAATCATCATTTGGTGGAATTTTCAGTAGACAGAGGAAACAACAGCTAAAAAAATTTTTCATTATTTGCTCTTTTGAGAACTTATCTCCTGAAAAGTTTCCTTGAGTTTAAATTAATTGAAAATATGTAAGTCCAATTCAAGTCACAAGTAATTAATGCTGATAACTTTCACTGAGAGTAAGGAGAGAACTGGCAGACAAAGAGAAACATCAGTTAAAGTAGGAAAAGTAAGATCCTTGATTTGTCTATTTGCCAAAATAGATGGCATTTGCTGTATTTTATTCACAGTCTTATAAATAGTTAATAATCATATTTAAAAATTACATGGGCAGAAGAAGTAGTAAAGTTAGCCTTTTGTTTCTAAATTTAAATGCTAATTTCAATGGCGGTGCTACAGGCATCCATGGTTCTTGATGTGTTGGTTGTCCAAGTTACATGTAGAGGAGAGGAAGCAGCAAAATGGGTTGCCTCAAATACTAAGTGGTATTTGCCAAAGGAGAGCATAAGCCTGTTTTTTCCACATAACCTTTTTTTTTTTTTTACTGTCCGTTCAGTTTTGTGAATAAAGGAGACATGGTAAGTTTATCTTAAATCATGAGTAAACAGAAAATACTGAAATAAATACTAGCTGTTAATTCTTAGAATAATGATACCAAATTCCTGGAGCTCCTGTATATGCAGAAAAACAAAAGCCAATGAATAAAAGCAAATAGATTGCTACTAAGTTAAATGAATGACGATGGAAGCTTTTGCTTGATGTTGTTAGGTAGCACTGACAGGTACAAGAGCAGAGAGCAGCAAGTACCAAACATCACTGTGGGGCCGTAGCTGACCCCGTGTAAGGTGACAGATAGAAAATCTGTAGAGGCAGTTGAGTGGCAGCACTAGGATTTCAGGAAAACATAGCCCGCTGAAAATAGCTCCAGCTTCCTCTTAAATCCCTATAATTAAAATGCCCTGCTTGATTCAGGGGCTGTTTACCTCGGTATCCATTCCAGAGAAGCGTTGTTCTGCAGTACAGTTCGTATGTAGCCCCGGTAAATGGTACTGTTCATTTCAGTAATCAGGATGAGCTGAATGTAACAGTGCATGTATACGTGTTTGCAAGTTGTGGCCCTTGATGGTAAAGAATATTATGGTGAAGAATATTATTCTTGGAAGTGCCATGGTGTAATGCAATGGGAGACAAAAAGCCTTCCGAGGGATAGAGTTTAGTGAGCTTCAAAAGGAGTTTCAATGAATTATATTAAGTGACTTGAGAGTTTTAAGGAAAAAGTACATAAACAACAATTTATAATGTAAGCTCTGTAATGAGCTCTTCTAGCATAAATATGCAAAACACTAATTAGTTATAGCCAAATTTCCCTAGCTTTGAGAATCTTTCAGAATATAGCTTTTCAGTAATTGAATCACATCAAAGGGTTTTTTCTCCCACTCTTCTAAGAAAGTTATGTGTGATTTGTGAAGGGTAGGCAGAAATGGGAAGCAAGCTGTTGACAAACCAAAAGATGACTTTGATGTGGTTTAGTGAAACAGTGACTTACAAATTTATCAGAAAGAAATGCACAGTGAACATTTAAGAAGCCCTGTTTGCAGTGACTACCAGCACCAAGACGAGGTCTGTCAATTAATTTGATTCTAACATTCCTAAAGGCAACTAATTTTTTTATTTTCCTTTTTCCCCACAGAGATTATAAATATTGTTAGTTATAAGGTTTTGGAAGGATTTCAGAGTATGTTTGAAGGCAGATGCTGCTTTTACAGGGCAGGTTTTTTGGAAAGTTCTGCTTGATGATGTTTGAAACATTGAATGGTTGGACATCACATTATTTGCAGTTGGAAGTGTTTCATCTGATTCTGGCTTCAAAAAATTACAGTGAAACAACATCTCTATCATGACAAATTACCAAAGCATTCCTCAGTACACCCACTGAATTAAATAACATTTGGCTTTAGATCCTCACTTGGAAGTGCAAAGAGGAGTGGAGTTTGAGGAGATCTTCTGTTAAATCTGATACTTTTTTTTACTTTTTTTTTTTTTTTTTTTAAATTTAGAAGCTGATCAGTCTGAAACTGTGAAAACCTTGGTGTATTAAATGTTGTAATTTTGATTCCAAATTGACTACATGTTTATTATCAATACACCCTTGGTGCTTCAAAGGCACCTGATTTGACCTATTGTATGAAACAGGACTGTTCAGGCATCATTACAGGGTCAGAACAGGATCCTTCAAATAGAGCAATAAAGTCAAAATATAAAAACAAATCTACAAGCCTTCCTTTGCCATCAAACCAGCTGAAGTCCAACCTTTAAAGCCACAGATTTATTGTCTTGCTAGATTTCAGATCCATTGCCAAATGGGTCAAGGGAATCATTCTATGATTCTATATAGTCAAATTAAAAGTACATTTATACGGCTTGGAAAGCAATGATTTTGACATCCTGGGTAGGTCTGCAGTGCTTGTGTTAATTCAGATTAAATGAATGATAACAGTAGGAAAAGTGTAGATCTTCCATGAGAGATGGAAGTGTCTGCTAATATGACACTACGGATCTGGTCCTAGCCTAAAATGCTCTTTGGGGGATTTTATTTATTCGATATTGTTCAAATAATTGAAATGTTTGGTTGTTTGTTGCAGTTATAATTGTTGGATTCTGAATTTAAATATCAGTATGTGTTTTGAGAGTCCTGCTGAAAGGAGTTTTGTTTGCTTGCTTGCTTGGTTTTTAAAAAGCAAAAGTCTTTTTAGTCTCTGATTTCTTCAGCAGTAGCTGAAGATTCTATTTGCTCTCACAGTCTATCCTTCATCTACTTCTACAGCTTCATTCATTTCTGTTTTGTTGGCAACTGCATGGATTGTGACTAATATAGGAGTTCAGTATTACAGCAAATATAAAGTAATTTCCACAACATTTACTTATATCACATTTTGGAAAATAAGTGGGAAAATGAAGGCCTTTACTGCTGTCCAGACTCCTATGTCATCATACTAACTCCTTTGACAGTTCCATCTTTTATGCCTTGAGCCTGAGCAGAATTTCATGGCTATACTCAGGTGAAATGTTCTGATGAAATAAGAAAAAAGCTTTCTGAATTCTTACCTGACACATTATAGCAATATTTTCATGAATTCCCAAGTTATTAAATTTATAGTACTGCAGTAGGCTTTTTCCAATTAAATATGCATTTTCTTTTGTCATAAGGAAGGAAAAAACTTTGGTTATGCTTTTTACAGTAATCTAATTAAGCATTTCCCATAAGTTCATTTCAGTATCTATCATGGCTCACTAAAGTTGAAATTCAGTATAGAATGGTAGATTAATTGCCCTTTGTCTTCGATGAAATAAGAATCCTAAATATGCAGAGTCATGAAATTTAATTGTGTTCCTCAATTGCTTATTCAATGCTTTGGAAACCTGAATCAAGAAATACTGAAGAAGAGGGCCAAAGGTTGTTAAATGTACCGGGTAACACAGATTTTGAACTTTACTTAATGAACCGAATGTTTATTACTATGAAATAAATGCACCATCTAAAGAATTATGGTGGAAATGTAAAACATTAAAACTCTAATTAATTTTGGTCAGAAGCATGCAATGCACTCATTTTTCCTAAAACATTTTCATTAGGGTCTATATTTTCTCTGTTATTGAGATAAATTTATTCCTTTCATATGGGAGTGCTGTCTTTTTCTGTTATAAACATGTCCTTCAGTGATGTTTACAGGGATGTCCTTCAGCTGCCTTCAACTTCAGGCAGCATGTCTTGATAGTAGCTTACAGAAGCATTTTTCTATAACTCAGTTGTGCCTACTTTTCCTTTTAATGTTAATCATTTTTGAAGCAAAGAGTGTTCAGACCTCTTGATAAAGGGCTATAGATGTATATATAGATTATATGCAGATTGTATTTCACAAATTTATTTGAGAAAGCAGCTAAAGCATGAAAAAGGTCTTCAGCTCTCATTTAGTAATTACCAAGGTACACGTATAGCCTAACAATTGAGCACTTAAAAATTAAACTTGTACTTGTTGAAGTTTTTTTCATTAAATAATACTTAGAAATAGAGCTATTAATTCCTTATTGTTGACCTGAGCACTTTTTGTTCTCATGTAACTATTGCAAGAAGTAATTTTATTTCCTAGTATAAAGAATACAGACATGAATTTGCTTCTTGTAATTTAGTAAATATATAGTGTAAATATGGTGAAAGTATAACCATAAATATTTAAAATTATCTTCATTATAATATGCATTTCTAGGCTATGAAACATTATTTTGTAGTAGTATTATGAGTATATATAAAGTGTAACTTTCTGTTTTAAATTTACAATTCATAAAAATAATTATTATGTTGCTACATAAGTAGAAAATGGTATTTCAGTTTCCATATGTGTGTTTATATATGCACAGATGTAATTATTATAATTGAAGGACAAATTTGCCTTAGGAATGATCTTTTTCAGCATGGTGTCAGATTTGAAAAGTAATGTGCCCTCTTACACTGGACGGGAAATTAAGAAGGCTTGTCCCATATGGGCACTGTACAGTCCCATTAAAGCTGCTTTGCATCTCTTTCCTAGTTGGTGTTGCAGGTCTGTGGTAGCTAAGCATTTATAGGTGCAGTCGAATGTTCATTAACCTGAACCTTTAGAGACTCAAATTCTTAAAGAGGAAACATTTTCCTCTACTTTCTTCAAGGAGAACCAGCTGAACTTGTAAAACAATGGTTGGGTTTCAAGCACCACCTGCCCTGAAGAGGATCCCAACTGTAGTGGCAGTCAGCCAAAGGGACCACTCAGTGGAATGGTTGCCTCCTAAAAAGGAGAAGAACAGATGGAAGATTTGAAATCTGGCATGAAATTCCACTTCTGTACTAAGCGTTAAATGAAATTTGACTGTAAGGGCTCTTGCGATGGTACATTTATCTGTATAATCAGAATTAGCAACAAGGAAATAGAAAATACAGAACACTGGCAAACATTTCAAAAAGACTTTAAAGTTCTTGTAGCAGTGTGAGTTAAAGGAAAGAGTTTGTGATAAACATGCAGCTGCTTCTAGCTTCTTAAAAAGAAGCTTTAGTGTAGTTCTGCTGGTCTTTCATTGCCACCTAGAGCTCAGCAGCATGTACTGCTTGGTCAGGAAACACTCCAGCGTTGCTCTTTTCACTGAGCAAAGTGGGCTGGAGAGCTGCTTCCAGTTAATTGATGTCATGTTTGCTTACATAGTGATGGTTAGTCCCTTCACAGCCTCCATTTTATAGTGTACCAGATCAGCAGAGATTTCGCTGTAGGACTTCGGTGGGCTCTGACAGTAAGAATTAATGGAGATGCGCATTAAAAGGTACGACTGTCAGATATCCATTGGTCCCAGAGGGGGCATTTTCTTGATGGCTGCTTTAGAATACTTCATGAAGCAAATGTCAAACTTGTCAAGACTGTCACTATGAAAATGATCCATGTAGCAAGGGTCTCCTTTTCTTGGGAAACAAACAGCTGCCTTATCACTGCAGAGCTGTGGTGTCAGAAAACTGTCACCCATCACAAGAGATTTATATTTGCTTCTAATATCCATTGGTAAAGAACTGTTCCATTTGTACTCTGTATTTTCTCACCACTCTTCATTATAAGGGTTGTCAGTAATACATTTGAAGAAGATAGCATAGGCTTCGGAATTAAAATAACTTTTGAATTTTCCTGCTGGATTCTTTCCTTTTGGCAATTTAACAGAGAGACTATCTTAGCTCCCAGTTTTTCCCTGACACATTTTCCTCCAGATTTGGCCTGTGGCTTTGGAAGCTAGACCTTCACATACACAAACAAAAGCTCTAATAGTTAATAAATTCCTTTTTTTCCTGATAGATTTTTTTAGGAGTATTAAAAGTATTTTTACCTACTTCCAACTGGTGTTTTCCTAGCCAGATTTTGTGAGGCAAGAGATGAAATGCCAGTTGGGCATCCTTAATACCTTAGTCTGTTAGTCATATTACAGGTCTTTTGGGTTAAGATACTCTAGAAAGTAATGCTATCAGAATTTGCTCCTGAGTGCTTTTGAGGTGATATTTCTAGATTATGTAATAGCAGAGACAACCCTTTAGTCATTACTCATTATAGAAGGGCATTTTTGTGTTTTGCATACTTTCTTATTATTCCAATGGTCCTTTAAAACATCATGTAATAATATAGCTGTTTATTACGTTTAGAATATCTGTTACAGTTGGCAAAATACACAACATTGTAATACAACTCTAGATATTACAGGTGTGGTGCAATGAACAAAACTGGGAATTGATGTATTTCCTAACACAGTTAATTAATGTGTGATCTGTTCTATATGCAGAAGAGTGTCAGATTTCCTGTAGAGTTAAGAATAGCCTAATTCACTCTCATTTTCCAGATTTCATTTCATTAACTAATGGAGGAAAAATAAATTCTCAGACATTTTGAATGAAATTGGTTGGCAGGGGAAAAAAGAGAAAGGGACACTCAAACCCTTATTTCTAGGCTCTTTTTTTTTCTTGTTTCATTCCAAAATTTGTCTGCAGGGGGATATTCTGGAATAATTACTACAAAATTAACTTTCTGTGTTAGACCCATATTTCTTTGGTCAGAGAATAATGTGGTTGACCTTCAAGATGCTTTCAAAGGGGATGAAATTATATCACAGTCTTTCTCAACTGTCAGCTCAAAACATTAGAAGTAGAATCTTAAAAGTCAGACTCTTACCTTTAGTTTTTGACACCTAAAAATATCTAAATATTGAAGTATTCTCATTAACTTCAGCAAAGCTATTGAATGCTCAATACTTCAGTAAATCGCAATGCTTAATTATGTGGTAGATTTTAGGGTTTTGGTTCCAAATTCTTGGCCCCATTCTGTCGCTGTGACCCTTAAGTGCCCAGCTACCAAGTACAGACTAAGCAGTGCAAGGGAAGAGATTTCCATAGGACGTTTGAAAACTCCTGTAGAGCACCCAAAAGACCCTTTAATCTGGTATCTTTTTTCCATCAGAGAAAAGGTGGGATGCCACGGCAAAGGATATAGGAAAATTAATGTGGAAGGTCCATCTCTCTATCAGTGTCATCACATGCAGATGAGGTGTCCAGTCACCGGTGGCTTAAGGAGCTCCTGAGGTGGCATTTCAGCTCAGAGTATTGGGTTTAGCTGCACTTTGTAAATGCTCTTTGTACTTTTCCTTATCACTGTTGGTTTTGTAAACCTGTGATAACATAAATTCCAGATCAGTTCATTCATTACAAGATTGAAATACTCTTTGGGCTGTTAAGTGCACTTTTTCAGTAGAAGTAGCAGTACAGTCTTGAGGCTTTCGCTTCCCTTGGCTACTCCAACATGTCACCAGGTCTGTGCTGAGGCATCTTTTAGGTGAGAGTATTCACTGTATAGTATTTGAGTCTATTATTGTAGTCAGAAAAGATACTGAGACAAGTTTGATTCTTGGCATCCAGTGGCAAGAGCTACTTCAAAGGTTTGATTTGGGACATCTGCTAGGAAAAGCTACTTTGATTTTAGGATTTTTAGAACAGAAGGCCCTAGATATTAGAGTCATACGTGGCTGGAAGAAAAATAAATAATAATACAAAAAACAGATGTGAGGTACTAATAAAAATAATTTGAACTGAATTTCTGTGAACAGAAACCAGAATTCAGTATTTCGTCTGCGGGTAATAGAAACTTTCCACACTGCTGTCATGGACTGGTTTTTAACAGGTAACATGAAAATAAAAGATTTTCCTTTGCTATTCATCAGAATTAAAAGCATTATAATGATAATGATAGGTGGTGATTACTAAAACAAATATATTAAATATACTTAATCTGCAGTCTGTTCCACATAATTTCTTGATAATTAGGCTATATAGGCTATGTAGCTGAAAATTCAAACATTATTAATGACACTAGAAACTCCAGCCATTTCAGTATTCTATGTGCAATCATCAGGCCGCCTCTTGGGCTACTAGGAAAAAAGATGAAGCATTTCATAGAAATTTTGCATTGTCAGCAAGCTGAAATAATAGTGAGTCTTCACATCGTGTAGTGTGGTTCATATGTGCTCTAAATTGCCAATTCAGATCTTCCCCAAGCATACTGGCAGTGATAGAACACTTCTTATAATTTATAGAAGTTCATGTCCCAAATTTTTCTGGCATTGTCATTCTGAGACAATGAGGCCTCTGCTGTCCCTTCTTTTCTGGCAGAAAGCTGCATGAGTGCCAAAACTGGTGGTTCATACTTTCCAGCGTTCCCTGAAAATCCTTTCTGCCATCTTGCTTGTGCTGGCACTGTTGTTCATGTGGCAGTGGGCAGGCCAGGGAACTGATCTGGCTCAAGGCATGTCTGACAAAGAAAAGGTTTTCTTTCTAATTCATACAATGAGAAAGATCAAACATCATTACTCTGAGCTTTGCACAGTAGGTACCTGTGTTCAGAGATACCAAACTTCGATTTCTGTTTCCAAATGAGGTGTGAGTTTCTGTTCTTGGAAAACAGAGATGGAGTAAAAGCGCTTGTACAAAATGAAGATGAACTATGTGAAGCACAGTTTAATGCAATGCTAGGCAGAAAGTTTTTGTGCATAAAAGTGCAAAAATAGCAACAAATAAAAAAATAAATAAAATAATTAAATAAATAAATAATAAAATAAAATAAAATAAATAAAATAAAATAAATAAAATAAAAATAACAACAAATAAAAAAAATTAGACATCTGGATGACTTGTGCATGGGAATCTGCCCACATAGGTCAACTTTGTGCTCTGCTGGTAGATTGTACCTGTTTGAGTATGTTTTACTTGGTTGAGGCAACAGGAGATCAACAAGGAAAGAGTATTAGTTCTGCAAAATATCCCAAAGTGGATGCTTCCATCTCAAGTAGTCAACCCAAGCTAATCCTGGAGGTGCCATCACCAACAGCCATTGTTTCAGCATCTCAGAACACACTGATCACTGCAGCTGCAGCTGCTAGGAAAGCAAGGAAATCTGCTGGAGTGCAAGCATGACCTTTTGAGCAGAGAAATAAAACATTTCAAGTTTACACAAACCAGAAGATTCTGTAAAAAAAACCCTCTTTCACTGGATAAAAATTTCTTTGTCGTTAAAACATAGGCTCAGGGGGCTGATGTTCAGTATTGAGCCTGATGTGCCTTCACCCTCTTGTAGTCCTCAGTGAAGGTGTGGCCCTGTTCTCTCTGAAATTTCTGCATGCTCCATCTAGTGGGAGAGGGAGCCCTAAGCAATATGTCAAGAGTTCTGGGGAAAGAATGATAGTGTAGGGTTTATATTCCTGTATGAGAGAGCACAAGGACATTGGAATGATGTCAAGGTGTGTGCTAGGGAGGTGGATTGGCTGGCATTGAGGTCATTTGGGATACAACTTCTATAGGTAGGGACCTTCAGAAACATGCAGATTTTCTGTTCTTTTATTAATGTGTTTTTCAATAAATAACCTGGCTGTTTCTAGAGTAGCCAAAAGTTTCTGTGGGTGTTTGTTTATTCCACGATATTCTTATGTCACCTGTAAGTGGTAAGCTTGCAACACCTCACTCCCTTGTTGTTTCCAATTCGGCCCTGTGTTTGATTTCACCTGAAGTTTGACCTCTATATGTATACTATACATTACTCTCTCTTTAATATATTTTACACTTCTAATTTCAATGAATCTGCAGTCTTTGGTTTCACACACATGTACAGACATGTTTTCTCACCCAAACAAAAAGAGCCACAGGGAGCACTACATGTTTTAAAGGTAATTGAAGAGATGACAGCCGAGAAAGATAAGAAGAAAAGCTTTTAGCTTTTAGTGGTCAGTCACGTAAATATTTCTCGGTGCCTGGGCTGTCCCCAGAAGGGGGAGGATGCAGAGGCATAATGGCTTGGAGTATCTGCTACTTTAGAATAACCAGCTTTTCCATTTTATTATAGTTGAGTGTAACATATTACAAGATCACGTTTTTAAATGAGATTTTCTACTGCTGTTCTGTGTTGTGCTGCCCATGTAATCTTCCTGTATATTTTCTGCCTTTAAATATTATAGTTATCCTTACAAAACATGCTTTGATGGTGAAAGGAGGACTAGGAGTCAAAAAGATAAAGTTATTTTCCAGCAAGAATAAAAAATTTCTTTTAATTTAGGAAAGTACACCTCAGGTTACCGCATCCCGCCTAAACACCCCTGGCATTTCTTTTCTCTCAGCTGTTGGCTTGTGATGAGTAGTGTTACAGCAGTCAGGATGCTTCTTCTTTCCCAAATGTCTGTTAATTTCTTTTTTGTGTTATTGGAATGTGGAAGATTCTCTGTAAATTGAATTAAAATGCAGACAGGAAAACTGGCCATACTTTGAAATTGTGATAAGGATTGTTCATGATGTGATGGGCTGCAAGTTGCCTTGGAAAACGGTTTTCTCACTCTTCCATAATTTATACTTTGGAGGTCACGATTTTGTACTGGACACAAAATAGTATCCATTCCTATATGGAAACAGGCATTATGATGTCACTTCATTTTTTCAGTGAGATCCAGAGGAACCCATAGTGAATTATGAGCCCTACTCTTGGAGCTGAAGCTGTAGAATATTGTAAGCATGCTGCTGCCTGACATGCTCATGTTTCCTATTTTAGACCTGACTGATCCTCAGATAACATATGGTGGTACAAGTAATTGGAAAATTGGCAGACCTGTCAAGAAAATATGCTAGATGGGACAAAAATACGATGCTGCAGCACATAAAGTGTCTCTGAAGTTAAATTTATTGTCTTTTATCAAATGGTGAAGTAAACGTATCTGGTCTCAAAAAAATGAAACATTTTTCAATGGCAGATGCTTTTCAAAAGTAATTTTTAGTACAATGATGAAAGTTCTTGCATTTGAAAGTAATTTAGTGGAAACCTCTGGTCAAGAACAAAGGAAAGGTGTGTAATATTGTCTGCTGTAGGTGTTTGAATATCTTGTCATCTCTGTTGTGGTTTAATAATTTCTTTATGTAACCGTCCAGTGAAATGGTCAGTAAAGTATTTACTCATTAAATTATTCTTCTGTTATAAATGTAGGCAATTAGACTTCTTTACATTTCTTATAATTTTTATTTCAACTCGAGCAAAAGCAATCACTTGAATAAATGACTTTTTTTGCTTTTTTTATGCTTATTGGTTGGGCAAAAGATGGCAAAAGACTGTACAGAATTCCATACGTTTGCATAAGCAGAAAAAGTGTACTTCTTCAATAAGTTGATTAATGTTCAGGTTTTCATTTTCTTTTACAGGAAGATGAAAATGAAGCTGAAGCAGAAAATCCATCTCAGGAGCTGAATTTGGAACAGAAAAAATCAAAAAAATAGGAGATTGCTGTCTTGTTTGAAATATTTGCAAGTTGTGTAACAGTGGTTATAGTTTCTCATTGTAAAATTAACAAAAAAGTTCTCAATAAAGTCATTGAAAATTAAATTCATGGTGCACTGGGGAATTAATTAAGTAGCTCCTGGTGATATTCTTGATTACATTAAAAGCTGAATTGTCAGAACTGAGTACCATTCCAGTAAAATTCTGAAAGCTTTTTGAACACGTTATGGAAAGTTGATGGGTTATTCATCACTAATAGCATTTACTAAGCAAATAGGGCAATTTTATGTTTTACTCTACAAAGCAGTGTTATCCTTAAAGGATAGTTATAACTCAGACATATTTTGGTATTTCTGAGCAAGAGCTTTGATTCTTAAAAGTTAGATAAATATGTTCTACTAAAGGAGTTCTAAAATTTCTTCTGATCGGTGATTGAAATAAATGTTTCTGAGGAGTAAATAGAGGCAAGGTTTTTTGGTATGTAAAGTACATTTTCAGAAGTAATTAGTTTTACATTTGTATTGTGATTTTTAATTGGTTTCTTGTTGCATTATACTTTCCTTTATGTAAACCTTTTCCATCTTCACATAGTCGTTGTCTTTTAATGAATGTCAAGCTTTTGTCTTGATTATGCCATCTTCCTCAGGTCTAATAATTCCCTCATGTCAATCTTTCCATTCTAACAAAATAAAGTTACTTCTTTCTGTGTCATTAGACCTTCAAGTGAGTAATAAATATCTAAAATAACTTTTCTTTCTATAGTCCTAATTTTGTTTTCCAATTTACCTCTGCTTTTTAGCCTGTGCAGGTCAGTAAATGGGAAAGTACAAGAAACTCAGAGGTAGATTTATAGCCTGATAGTTGCACAGATTGCAATGAAGAAAAAAAAACCTCACTGATTCTCTCTTAGGTTTAAAACAGCACTCACTGAAGTCCCTTCAGTGAGGTTTATCTTGCTTTAGAGAAATTAATTGTCTTCAGCTGAAAAAGTTCACTTCTTTTCCCACTCTTCTATACTTTTACTGTTACTTTTTGCACTGAGTGTTAAATGACATTGTAAATAGTATCCACCCTCAATTTTATCCTCTCTGTGTAAATTATATTTTCAGATATTTTAAAAACAACATGCCTGTGCTTAAGCAGTATATTTTGTAAATTCTTTTCTGGTTCATGAGGTTCAAATTTGTGTAGCTCATGGACAAATTTCAATCACAATTACTCTACAGGAGTTTAATGACACTGGATCTCATTTTAACGAATGCAGCTATCATGTAAATTAACATATAAAATAAATTCAGCATTGGTCCGTTTGGTGCAGATCAACCACTGTAGCCATCTCAGAGGGGAGGGGGAATATGATTTTCTCTTCACTGCAGTGGAAGAGACAGGTTTAGGGAAGACAGAAGCAGAGTTTTACCGTGCAGGACCTTAGGGAGCATTCTTTGTGCAGTGATGTGAAGGATCACAGGGTGGGTGAAAATGAAGAGAATGGTTTGCATTCTTTCAGACTAATCCAGAAAACTGTAGTTCTCAGAGCTTAGTTCTCAACAGGATCTGAAGAAGGGGTAGGGTGTCCAGTAGAACAGGCTGAAAGGCCTCTGAATTTTGAAGGACAGAACTAGTTACTTTAAAAAAAATGTAAGAGAATGAAGTTTTACTTGGGGCTTACAAAAAGGAAGTGTAATGGCAGGGGGAGTTACTGACTGGGATGAATTGGCCTGGACATGCCTTGGCCTTTCAGCCTGCACTTGATGCACTTCATGTTTAGGTTTATCCTGTCTGAAATTAACAGATAGGGCCTCAGATGCACAAAATATATCTTTATATAACCTTATATAATCTTCAGTCCATGGCAGAACATTTGTCCTTTTGCTGTGAGTCTAAGCTTTGTGACAGCCCAGGACTGTACAGGTGTGTGAGAGGAGAGGAGTGGTTATTCTGTGTTCAGGTTTTGTGTGAAAATGCATTACTTGGGTCTTGAACACCACAGTGAAAAAATAGTTCAGGCATTGAAAGATACCATTTGCTTCCATTTGATGCATAATCCTGATGAGCTTTAAAGCAGTGTTTCCATATCTTTCCTAAGCTCTTCAAAAATTTAATGTGAACATATAATTACATAAGCCATACTTTTAGCTAACTCCATCACCAGAAGTCTACAGTCATTGTTGTTAACCTGTCCCTTGGTTACGTTATTTACTTCAAAAATCAAACATGGGAATTCAGACATTTTCACTGAAAAATAATAACCAGTACTTCTCCCATAATCATCTGGGATGGAGATTGAGACAAATGTGGCTGAAATGCAGTCCGAGCTTCATCGCTTCCAGAAAAAGGTAGGAGACTGATTTTAATAACTTGTTTGTAGACATGTTTACTTAACAGAGGGGGAGGGGTGTTTAACTGATAAAGGTCAAATTGATCAGATGAAGATTGTACCAAATAGGTGACTTTATTTCCTTTATTTTGAATCTGTTCTAGTTAAAATCTGCAAAAGAATTGATTCTTTGTGTATTCTTGAATTTTCAGACTACCAGAATGAATTATATTCTCATCGTATTTTTTTTTATCAGTGTCCTGAGGTTTTTTGATACAATGCACTGGGTAAAGCAGATGGCTGCAACACTGCCACATGGCTGTGACATGATGCTTCTGAGTGTTACTCTTCAGCAGAACTAAGGTGTAAACCTTATTCTTTGCAGAATATTATCACTTTTGTTAAAGGTATGTCTGTGCTGCAGTCAAACATGAGCCAACTTGGATACTGAAAATATCCTAGCTCCTGCAGAACAAAGTTCAAAGCCTATCTGAATAAGCTCCAAGTCTAACTTAGAGCTGGGAAGAGCAAAAGCCAAGACAGCCTTAATTAAGCTGATTGCAGTCACTTTTATGGAGAACTATATTCTTTGTATACACACAGACACCCCTCTGTACATGTGCCCCAGCAGCCAGTTATAATGTCGTTTTTGTTTCTCTTTCCCTCTATTCTGTTATTTAATACTAAGAGTCACATGCTGCTCTGAAAATCTAGATGGAGAACGACGTATTTCCCACTGCATCCCTCTCATGCATGATAGGGATGATGCTCCCCAGTTGGAATTGCAGTTTTCTGGATTGCATTAGTGATAGCTATTTTAGGGTGGCTTAGGGGATAATTATGTTTTCTGTGCTTGAGGAAAAACTGTCATTTTCCTCATATTAAAGCAAATTCACTGCTTTTGTGCAGTTAATGATGGATTGCTGTTGGTTTTTGTACTCAGTCCTCCATGTTTACTCTTTTCCCTCCTGTGGCACAGTGGGCTTTGGAGAATTTTTTGGACTCCAACACTGTTTTCTATTACAGACAATCACTTTGTCCTCAGAGAAGAGCAAATTTCTCTATTACTATAATTTTTGTTCTTAGAAAATAATGTCTGACCTTTCCACTCCCTGATAGGGGTATCAACAGTTCGAGGTGTGGAAGTTCTTGTCAATCACAGAGTAGTATTTCTGATTTATGAGAGTGTGGCTTATGCTTTATTGTAGATATACGTGTAATGGTTTGTTATTAAATTAATTTCCTTAGTATATTTCCTAATTGTTGTCATGCAAGTATTCTTATTCAGAATGCTACATTCCTGCATTAAAGATAGGACTCCAAATGATTGACATGAGCTAAAGAATCAAAGCTACTTTTGACACAGATGCTGTTGCTTTCCCTTTTGTTGCTTCACTGGTATTGAAAAAGTTGGATCTAAAATGATGTGCAGTCATAAGGATTCTGGACAAAAGCAAATGTATCTTGGTATTTTAATTCCAGCATATATGTAACTTTTTATGACTAAATGAGTCATGTCCACAGTATTTTGGTTTTTTTCTTAATGATACATTGAAATGTATTGCTACACTGGACATTTGGTGCTCCAGCACAAATCGTAGTGCATTGCGTGCGCCAAGTGTCACATACAGTGGCAATCCTAATACAATATTCATTGTCTGCTCATTAGAAAACATTTCTATACCTGTAAATTAAGAAAACTATTTACCATGATTATTCCCTCTCAGGAGCTTTAATATTTGCACAGTAGGAATTTTTGAAGGAAGAAAACCATACTGACAGAGCAGTATCTCACTTCAGTGCTTCTTCCTTATTGCAGTCCCATAAGCCTCGTAGTTGGTTGCTCTGCATCACGCTGCAGAAACTAACTCTCCCTGACATTAGGCTGGATAGGTTTTACTCTGGTTTTACTCTGAAAAGTGAAGATTGATTAGAAACTGACTCTATTTCACATGACCTAATGAAAACAATTTTTACAATGAGAAAACGACTTCTATAACCTATCTAAGGCTGTAGAGTGAAATCATAGCAGGTAATAAATGTTTCCCCACTGTGAATTCAGTGTGGATTCTGCAGTGATGTTATCTGGGGAAGGAAGTGAAATGCTGAAGGCAACAGCATGAAAATGCATGCAGCTATGGCATAATTCTGATTTGTTTGGAAGAACTATTAATTTCCTTGTTACAAAGCCAAGTAAGAGCAACCCTTTAAAACTGTTGAACCATGAAAGCCATTTCCTTAAGGGTTTTAAATTTGGGAACAGAGTCATGAAATTTATAGCTTTGATGAGATATTCTTTGCCTGCAGTCAGAATGAGAGCCAGATCATTGGTTTCCCAGCATGACACCTATGTATTCTTGTGTGCACTAGATGTCATTAGGCTCATAATAACACAGCTATCATCACATTAACGTCTGAAAGGTTCAGTTTTGATGCTTGGTTTAAGTCTCATTTATACCTACAGCATACAAAACAGCTGAATAAAATAAAAAGCTATATCTTACCTATATTGTGCTACTGTTATGCACTTTAACCAAAAATACAGTAATTTTATGCCTGATCAAATTTTTATTATTTTATTTTTCCTGCCAAGTCATGTTGTTTTGAAAGAGCTGCAGTGATGAACTAATAGCTTGCCATGAATGCAGTAGTAGATTATGGTACAGTGAGACCACTTTTTTTCTGGTTCATGCCAGTAAGGACAGTAGGGAACATCATATACATATTGGCCTAATAATTGTAATTTTCAGCATAGCATTGAAAATTTATGTACTATGTCTGCCATCTTATGGTAGAGGAGAAGTGTGTCAGAGCAAGCAGATAGCTTGTATTTCTCATTTCTTGTATTCTTTCAGGTAAGGCAGTGCAGACTGTCATGTTCTAGCAAGGCTCCAGCAATTCGAAGTCACACGAAGGAAATACAGCTGAAAACAATTTAGGTTTTCACTGCTCTGCTACATATTCTGCAAGTTTCTATTGAAAAAATGAAGTATATCACTTTACAGCATGAGGTTGTGCAAGTCTTACAGTGACTATCTTAACCATTTGCACCAAATGAAATTTGCAGAGAGATACCAAGAGAAATCAGCTTTTATTCTTCCCTGTGACTGAACAGTTGGAAGAGTTTGGGAGAAACATCTTTGCTGTCATAATGGAGAGAAGAAGTCTAAAGCACCAATATAGCAAGTCCAATAAGTTGTGGCTTACAGGCAAATTACTTACTACTTTGATCTGGAAAGTTTTCTCCAGATCAGTGTCAGAGCTTTCATTTCTGTACATGGGAGGGATACCTGTGGGAGTTCTGGCAAGAGACAGTCTGCAGGTTGGGGCTGTAACATCCATTGAGTCAAAAGCAGTCAATTCTAGTGATTTGGAAAGAAAAAAATACAAAGCTTGAATCATCAGAGGTTGTGAAGGCTGCATGAGACAATATTCTGCAAGAGCTTAAAACCCTTATGGAATAAGAAACACTAATTAGCAGCTGAGGAGATGGGATTTATAAAATATAAGAGTATAATAATAATGTTACCCACACGAAAGACTTCAGAATGTTTTCATTTTAATTGTTGAAATGCAGTTTCTTAGTATTTATTTTAAGTATCACTGCTTCACTCCCCAATATCTGAATTTTTTTTACTCAAAATCGGGGCTTTTTTTTAACAACTTGCTATGAAAGATGTGTTATTAAATAACCTTTCTTTCTTAAATATTTTAAGGATCAGTTGAATTTTTTATATCTTTATATCTTCATACATCAAACTCTTTCAAATATTGAATGAGCTGCAGTATTATGAAATGTTTTGTCCCTGAAAAGGAGTGCAGTATTCATTCTTAGTTACAAACATAATGCCAGGTAGTTAGGTGAAAAATGGCCTTTTTGGCCCTCATTTGTTCCATAAAAGTATCCTGACCCTTTTCTGAATCCAAGCATAGTGTAGATAATATGTAGCATTAATGTATTTAACCTGCATTGCTCATTATCAAATTGTCTTTAATTGCTAAGTCGCTTGCCTATGTAAATCTGTGAGAAATCACACCGTTGATTCCCATTTTTAAGATTTGAAGTCAAAACAAAACTGAGCCTACCTTTTCTTCCTTGTAGATAAAACCTTTTTAGACTTGCCAGGGGAATTGTCACCTTTCAGAGAAGCAGGGTGAGGCTACTGCCAGCAGTAAGGGACAGCAGCACAGAGAGAAGACTCCTATTCCCCAGAGCTTTGTTTTCATTACAGAAGACAACAGCCTGGAAAGCCAGGCTGAAGGAGAGATATGATTTAGGTTATGTTCTTTTAGCACATCCCTACATATTTTTCTGTATTTTTTTGTCCTTTGTTAAGAGAGGAAGGAATACAAGATTGCATTGCTGAATGCTTAAGTGATTTAGTAGGCCAGTGTTGGGTTTGCATGGCCAAGCTTTGGTAGTGGGGGGGCTGCAGGGCTGGCTTTTGTGAGAAGCTGCCAGAAGTGTCTTCCATGTCTGACAGAGCCAATCCCTGGCAGCTCCAAAGATGGATGTGCCTCTGGTCAAGGCTGGGCCAATTAGAAATGGAGATAATGTCTCTGTGATAACAGATTTAAGAAGGAAAAATAAATAAAATATATTGCACAGTTTTAATTGTGGCAAGAGAAGAGCAGGGTGAGAATACATGAGAGGAACAGCTACACTGACATGAAGCTCAGTGGAGATGGAAGGGCAGGAGGTGCTCCAGGTGCCAGAGCTGAGGTTCCTCTGCAGCCTGTGGTGGAGGCCATGGTGAAGCAGCTGTGCCCTTGCAGCCCATGGAGGATCACGGGGATGCAGAGATCCATCCACAGCCCACGGAGGAGACACACACCAGAGAAGGTGGATGCTCGAGAGGAGGCTGTGAACCCATGGGAGACCCGCGGAATGAGGAGCCCATGCTGGAGCAGCTGGTCCTTCAAGAATGCCATGGAAGAGTGACCCACGCTGCAGCAGTTTGCAGAGAACTGATGCTCATGAGATGGACTCACTCTGAAGAAGTTTATGGAGAACTGTCTCCTGTGGGAGGGATCCCATGGTGCAGCAGGGGAACAACTCTCCCTGAGTATCAGGATGAAGCTACAGGTGATGAACTGACCATAACCCCTATTCCCTGTGTCCCTGTGCCTCTGGGACAGGAGGTAGAGCTGAGAAGGAAGGAAAGGTGGGGGGGGAAGGTGTTTTTAAGATTTTGTTTTATTTCTTATTATCCTGCTCTGATTTTGTTAGTAATACATTCTATTATTTCTCTAACTCTAGCCTGTTTTGCCTGGGATGGTATTCAGTGAATGATCTCTCCCAATCCTTATCTCAACTCATGAACCCTTTGTTATATTTTCTCTCCCCTGTCCAGCTGTGGAGGGCAGTGACAGAGAGGCTTTGGTGGGTGCCTGGCATTCAGGCAGGGTCAGCCCACTACAGCCACACCGGAGTACAAATAACAGACCTCATCTCAGTGGACACTGTCCTTGGGTCCAAGCAGTTACAAAATTGCTTCTGACCATCTCATCCCCAGGAGGCAGCGTGCAAACATTGCTTTGCTTGTTGCTGCACACAGTAATCGATGCACACTTTTATTGCCCTTTGAAAAGCCATGCAGATGTAAAAGAGTCTTAGAATAATCTTTTATTTTTTTTTAAAGATTATCCCCATCCAGTTATTCATAATGAAGAGGCTTTCAGAGACAGACTGAGTCTATTAAGTAATGTCAGCACCATCTATATGCAGGCTCTGTTGCCTTGCAGGTATTTTCTGAGGAGTGGACTGGTCTGGCCTTCAGTAGCTTTGTTCTTCTCAGCCCCAGGAGCACCTTACTAGGTGGTTGTGGGCAGTAACTCCTCCTGGATCTGCCAGAGCAGTGTCCCACGTTGTGGCTCTGTCGTGACTGCTGCTTTGTTCTCCTAACCCAGGGAGGGTAGGGGATGTAATGGAGCCTGCTCACCAGTACGGTAGCTCAGTCCCTCAGCCAGGGTTCAACAATGGTCAGAGCATCAATAACTGTGAATTACCTAGACCAGGACAGGACTGATTTGATGGTGAAAGTCTGCCATCAGCAGCAGGAATTTGGCACAAGTAAAAGTAGTCCTTGAAATTAAACTATCAGTTTTTCCATTAATAACTGGAAGCTAGGTCTTTGGACCCACATTTTGTCATCTCATAATTTCATTTTCAAGCTGGTAAGATTTTGCTGCCCACAGCTGAGTAGGAAGTTGTGGCTTGTTGATGTGATCAGAAGGCCTGTTATCTTTCTGCTTTTCTTCAGGGATAGAATTCTGTATAACATCAGACCCCAAAACTGGCTGAAGCTCAAGTAAAGGTAACCTCTCAATAAAGGAAAAACGCACAAAGCTCTCATTCTTGTATCAATTTAAATACAAATACAAATGATTCTCTGGTATCAATTTAAATACAAATTTTTGAACAGTCACCCTGCTTTTGCCTTGTAGCCTGGGACTGTCCTTTCTGCAAAGATTTCCTCATCTGGACATGCTGCCACTGCTGAAGTCATGCAGGCTCACTTGATTTAGGTTCCCTTACTTCAAAAGACGACAGTTCCAAGTGTTTTCTGAGAGGACACCGAGGCTGAAATAATTTCCTACCTTCTTGCTGTACAGTGCTTGTTCACCTTCAGAGAGTACCAGAGTTCTGCAGTAGGGCAAAACCCATCTTTAAGGCACGACAAAAGGCTGAATGTATAACCCTTTTAACAAGGAAAATCACTGTTTTCTTGGACTGATTAATTACTAGGTAATTTTTCCAGGGTACACAATCACCTTGTATTCTTGTTTGAGCAGTTAGTCTTGGCAGTTAGAAACATTTAGATTATTTTAAAGCGAAATATTTATTAAACACCAGTGGAGTGCGTAGTTGCTTAAGTACATGCAAATTCATGGCCTACTGCCTTCATTCACTGTGAATGAGAGTTTTCGTCATAGCTATTTGCCATTATTGTGGGAGGGGTTATTTATTGTAGTAATAGCTCATCATGTACCTGAAGCCCAAATACTTAGGAACAGTAAAAATGAATGAGAGTAACTTGGCCTTTATTCTGTTCTGAGTTAAAAATTAGTGTTTGGGAGGTTTTGGCTGTAGCCTGTGAGATGTTTTCTGGTTAGCTCTGGTTAATGCTGGTATGGTTAATTTTCTTTGTTCAGTGAAAGTACCTTACAAAACTTAAAAAATTTCATTAGCTCTGAAAGTTTCGTGCAAAGGAAATTGCACAAACCTGGTAGAATTGCACAAACCCTACAGGATTCTTATCAAACAGTGACAGCAGTGACCATTTACCTTAGAGAAAAAAGGATCAATATATGTAATTTTGTTTTAGTATTTTGACTGTTAACACAAAATCGAGTGACATATAAAATTTTAGTACCAAGGCTCACTATTAACCATGTTAATATTTGACATGTTATTTAAATTTTTGATGTCTAAGAATCTTAAAACGTAGCTAAAATGTAGAAGGTAAAAAATACCCACAACTTCTACTTCCCCATCATTTATTCTAAGTTGAGCAGATCTATAGAGTGTAAATGGCTTACCTTTCAAGCCATCTGGGACTGCAAAGGCAAACAATTGTATCTCAGACATAATGTTTTAAAAATGAAGAAATGAACTTGTTTTCCAGTCTAGTTTAGATAAGTAGACTTTTATCTCTACCACAAATGTTAAAAATAGAAGAATAATCATTGACATTATGCATTAAGGTTCTGCCTCTAGTATTGATAGGAAAATCAGATATATCATTAACATATCATACCTACACCCATTTCATTATATTTGTTAGTCTAGACATGCAGTTCAGTGGACAGAAGAGTGGTGTTTTTCAAATATTTTTTCAAATGCTGAAGTGCATACCATTCATAAAGTATGTGCAGTGAGAGAATTACAGACCTCTGACACAACTACAGCTTTGCTATTTTTGAAACCTCACAGGAGCAAATCAGAAGGAACAAACTTCAAGCATACCCGTAGAAGTACCACTGCCCCTCATGATCATGGCCCCTGAAAATGGAACAGTCAGTTTGCTGTGTGCCCAAGGTGGCAGTGAAGAGCTAGAGAGTTGCAGCAATTAAGTGACAGTTTCACTGGTATCAGTGCCTTTGAACTTGTACCACTAGATTTCAAAGATCTTGGTATTTTTAAGTAAAGTTATTTTCTTTGCAGGAGCATAGTGCCATTAGAAGTCAAACTATTATAACACTTTTGAATTATATTTCACTTTGAAATTGTTTTTCCTTTGCTTTTTGAAGCACTGTTTTTTTATGGCACAAGGAAACAAGTATCGCCTTTGTTTGCCTATTTTATAATGAATTCTAATTTTACATCACAGCCCTGTCTAGTATATGTATCCCCTAATACCTGATATTCAAGCCTTTTCTCAAAATGATCAGCTGCTTTTCTAACTTTGGATATCAATTAAATGTAATATTTTTTATACGTACACATATATAAAAATCTGTACTGTGTTTCATTCAGTGACACAGGATTATAGTTTGTGCAGTCTCCATCCTTAGTAGAAAATGCCCTGAGCAAACTGGTGTGATCTCAAGCTGACCCATCTTCGAGCAGGAGGCTCAACTAGAGACCCCCTGAGCTGCTTTCCCACCTGAATTATTCCATGATTCTGTGATTCTGTAAGTATTTCATGTATATATACTTAGCAACTTGAATGTGCAACTAGAGAAGGTAATGAAACACTTCTCTAATTTTAAAGTCCAAGTGTATCTATTTTCCCTGTGGGAATGTGAGAGAAGATGTCACTTTCCCGTGCCTGACCCTGAGCTTCACAGTGCATTCAGCGACCGAACTCTGAGCAGAATCCAGGCACTGCCACGGGTTCTGCATGTCCAGGTGAGCTCTTGGGGCCCAGACAGATACTGCCTTCTAAAATATGAGTTATAGTGCAACTTTTCTGCCTCTAAAAATTAATATCAGATTTTGTTACTCCATTTCAGAGTGTGCCAGCAACTTGCGTATTTGAGTTTATTGATTCATTATTTATGTCTTCAGAAATATCTGATAATGGAGATAGATTTGAGGGTTTGGGTTCGGATGTTTTTTCACTTTTTCCCCTCTCCTGAAATTTTCGACTCAAACATATACAGACTTAGGTGGAGCTTGTGGAGCTCAGGCTGACACAATTAAATGTCACTAAGCTCTGGCAATGATAAGGAGCTTCAAGAACTTTTTCCAATTCCTTTGTGCTTGAGTCCTGCTCTACTGACCACCAGTTCTGTATTTTTGAAAAGTCACTGACCTCTGGACTTTATCACAAACCGTACAAGCTTAAACTTGCAAGATGATACGTACATGGCAGTCTCCAAGATAAACCTTGGGAGGGATTAATATTTCTGAGTGTATGACTAGTTTGTAAGAGAACAGTGTTAAAGGTTTATTTTTCTTCTGCTGTTCTTTCCTTGTTTTACTTCCATCAAGAGAATTATTTTTGCATCTCTATTTTATCTCTCGCCATAGATAAAGCAACTGATTAACACCAAGTAAAAAAAAAAACAAAAAACCATAGGTAAAGTTACAGCAAAAGATAATATTTCACCTTTAGTTGATAATTTATTAGAGAGTTCATCCATGATGTATGTAACATGTTAATAAAGACTAAGGGTATAGTATTTATGCAAGGAAAGCATTGTGGCATAAGGTGGCAATCCTCCAGTGAAGCAGTAACTCCAGGAGATCCAATTCATCAGAAGCTTTTTGACATCTTTCCCTTGGGCCAGGTCAATTGAAACTAAAAGCATTGCAAATGTCACATATTGAGGGCTGTTGAAGACAGCCATGAGCTGCATTTACAAGCCTTTGCTGGCTGGCTTATCTTTGAAGCACTATTGATTACCTCATGAGGAAGAGGCTGTATATTCTTTCCCTTCTGCCAGAGCCAGGTAAGTTATGTGGGCACAGGTAATAGAAGCAGTGAATTTGGGGGAGAAGAGATCTATGGTGAAGTAAAGTACAATGGACACTCTGATGTCAAGGAAGGTGCTGTGATAAAAAAAGAGGGGAATGATCAAGCCAAGAACTCCAGCGAGTTAACCTATGTTAGCATGGCAAGCAACAAAGCCATTCATATGACAAATTATTATACCAGCTGTCTTGTTTTGCCTTTCTAAATTGTTCTATGCCCATATCCTTTGGAAAAGGCTGATTTCCTATATCTTTGTAAGTACATCACCATGGCAGAATGGTGTGGGTCGTATGTCTTCCTACAGGCTTCACATAGGGAAGTTCTTAGTTTATTAGAACAATTGTCTTCTTGGGAACATAGAAGCTTGGGAAAAGTTTTAGTGTTCTACTCCTGTGGAGATGGTAATGTAAACTTCAAATAGTAAGAAAAACTCGCATGTTTCATGACAACCTACCCAATGAAAATTCTTATTAAAAATATTTTAGACATTTTTGTAATAAAATGAAGTTGTACTATGATGGAACTCTAATCAAATTACAGTTATTTTCATTTGACATAAAAAGAAATTTCAAATTCTTGCTGTTTATCAACTTAGCTTTCCTAATTGAAGGAAATGGTTTGTACGTCCTTTAGAGGATATGCAAAGCACATTTGTATTGCCAAATCAGCCTTTTCAAGATCGTTGCACAGTAGTCACTGTTGAATGGCCAGCATTCAATACAGAATGATTCTTCTATATTTAAAAACTGCTGTTTCCATTTCTTTTCTTGTCTAAAACCTAATTTGACCTGTTGATTCAACTTATAGCAAAGTAAGTGAATAAGAAACCTGACAGCAATTTATTTTTGTGTGCTAATTATACATAGTAAGCAAAGAGGTGCATAATGACTAAAGGCAGAACATGCTGGATTTATGGTAAATTTACATATTTTTATTATGCCTGTCCATAGACACTCTATAGAATAATAGGACTGCTGTAATGAGAAATGAACATCAAGTTGTTTGTTTCATGAAAATGTCCAGTCAAATTCCAAATAAATTGCACAAAGATATGGGAACTTTGCTTGCTTGTTTGTAATGTTGGAGAAACAGTGTCTGTTTCTTGATGTGACTCAGATTTTTTTTAAACTTTTCATCTATAAAATTACTTGAGGCTTCTATTTTGACATTGGACATTTCTTAATTTTCAAGTCACTACACACAAAAGAATTTTCATTCCCATGTGAGAGAATTCAGCAGAGACTGGTTTTAATAGCATCAAGTATTATAACAAAACATTTTGATTTCAATACTGCCTCTATTTATCCCAGCAGGAAAGCTCTTATTTCTGAATTCCCCAAGGAACTAGCTCTTGTACTTGCTAATTGCTGTACCACTTCCCCGAAGCTTATCATCACTGAGGTCTAAGTTTCTCACAGAGAACTTGACTGGAAAGAAATGCTCAAATAAAGGATATTTTCCATTAAAAACTAGTAAATTATAGTCCACATTCTCATAATGCCTGTTATCCTGTAAATATGTACACATGTAGGCAGAATGTAATTAGACCTGGAACTGCAATGGCAATGCCAATCTAATGATGCCTTCTGACTCACCACTCGGATGTTTGTTTAGTAGCATAGCATGAAGAGCCACATTAGTGACATATGCAAAGTTCAAAGTCAGGTTTTAATTACTAAATGATGAAAATGTATGTTTCTATTTGAATCCATTCCAGGGCAATCTGTTTTTAAATGACTAACATATAAAAAAAGCCAAGTAATTTTTCCACATTGATTAATGATTCATTTCTGAGGGCTTTTACATAAGATCATGTGTTTAGTACATAATAAAAAACTATTTGCATAATGGGGATCTTATATTAAATTAGATCATATTCAGCCTGTGATTGTGCCTTACAGCCCAAGTTCTTTTATACTGAATAGCATCAAAATCACAGAATGTTGAATTATTTGTTTCATGTATACTAGGAGATTATGTGAGGCAAGAAGAAACCAGACATGTTGAGAAAATACTATATATGCAGATGAAGGATAGCAGTGTGTTCTGGTTTCAGACTGGAGGCATGCTTAAAGTCAACATATCTGGGGTTAATACAAGATGTGACTGGTTTAATTCAGAATTGAAATGACGACTGCAGTAAGTAAAAGAAGGCTTTGATTAGGAAGATAGTTTTTTACAAAGAGGACAAGAGGCTCTAGGTTCCTATTGCAGCAAAAACAAAAGTTAGATTCCATGCTAAAGGGTCTGGTAAATCAGTAGATAAAATGAAAGAACTTAGTGAACTTGCTTTCATAATCGATCTGTCATCTAAAGAGTCTCTTTTCAATACAGAATTGCTGTATCCAAGTATTGCAACTGCTGCAGAGTCCTCTTGACATGACCAGGATCTACACCTGACCACACAGACACATTGGCTATTTATGTAACCCTCAGGTACACATTTTGTTATGTTTACTAGATTATACAAAGTGTTACTACAGCAGATGTCCGACTCATTCCCAAAATGTTCTCTACATTATCATGTGTATTTTATGTATAAAGATAAATTTTGTTTTTTTTTTTCCTGTGTCTTCTGAAAGGTTGGAAAGACCAGTTGATCTGCCCTTAATGATTGATAATAGGAGAAATCTGATGAGCTTTATATCTGGAATAATACTACATTAAATAACAGTATATCAGGTTTGAATGATTGTAAAAATTGTACTGGTAGGTTAAAAAACTTACATTTTCTGTTCATTGTTCACTCTTGGCAATAAATTAATTATTCTATATTGAAAAATAAATAGAATTTTACTACTTACTTCCTCTTATCAGTAGAACATTGCCATCCCCTTTTTGCCTGTTTCACTGATCTTTAAATGACACACAATGTTAATGAGTTTGAGGGTTATTCTCAAGGAGAGTTTTTGTGTGTACTGCCTATATTTTGTTTAACAAAGAAGTATTTTCTGCTTTGAAGGCTGGACTTACTCTACCTCTTCTGCTCTTTGTGATCATGAACGGTCGATATGCAATTTCAAGGAACAGCTGTAGAAATCTTTTTCAAGTAGGTTTCATTCTTGAGCTCTGGTCATTTCGATACAAACTGCTGAATTTTGAAGTTCTTTTTAGATGTATGTTGAGCATGGGCATCTTTCAGCATAGTCATATCAAATCTTTCCTCTTCTTCTGATGTTGCACTCACCCATGGTGATTTTTTTCATCCAGCCTTTATAATTTTGAATGGGTTTGTCTGGTACTGTTGAAGCTTGCTTGTATCTTGGTTGTAGCAGTGATTCAGACAGGCTTTGAAGAACTGATGCTTATGTATCAAACAGATAAATGCTTTCATAATGCCTAGAATGCACTGTGCTTTCATCCTCAGTTATTTCCAGGACTCCCCAGAGCTCCTGGTTTTGTTTTTAATTTGCTTTATTCTTATGAGTCTTCGTTGGACAGCATCTAATTCATGATGCAAAACACTGTACCATGTCCTGATCGTTATATATAGATAGGGATTGGTTCCTTTTCTTCCCTCAGGGGATAAGTTGTAAAATATTAACACATAGATATTTTGAGGCACGCTGTTAACACAATTTGTTTCACTTGGCATCGTTTTTATCCAGCTCCTGGACATGAGTATAGGTGCAGATAAATTAAATTTCTCCCCTCATATATACAATAAATTGCTCTATTATTCTACAGACTGCCCCCCCCATACAGTAGAGGTTTTTAAGCACGTGGCTCCTCTTATTTGCATGCATTTAACATATCGGGTTTTCTTTGACAACTGAACCCTCAAAGAGGCTCCTGGCACCTGAGGAGATGGCTGAGACCCAAAAGAAATATATTTAGGGGATGCTTGAAGTGCTTGACCATTTGCAGGCTCCAAAGCCTTGGGGGATTTAAATTCTAGGGTTAAATAGGCAGGTAGTTAACTTAATTGCATTAAAAAAAATTATATTAGTTTTACAGGGCATTGATTTTGCACATCAGCCAAGTTGTCTGAGGACTCCCAACTTAACTGACCATTTGCACAGCCTTCCTAGGCTGGAGTCGTTTGAGATAGCACACCTAGAAGTAAGGAGAGCTGTGTTTGCAAAGAGTGGTGGCACTAAGGGGTGAGGGATTACTGTGAGAGCCCTGCCAAGATCATTCCAACAGCATGAAAACTGCTGATAAACGCTGTGGAAAAACCTGAAGTCCCCAGTTCACGGAAGCCTGCTCGACCAGATAGGCTTGAACAGCTGCCAGTGTGTGAATCAGATGTCACTTGGGTTTGTACTGGAGGAGACAATCTGTTTCAGCGGCACCGGAGCCTGAAAAGAGGGAATGAATCAATGGGAAGAGACTCCATACACAATGTCCTTTTCATGTTACCAGGAGAACCAGTCTTATGCCAAATTACTCTGGGATCAGGCTTGTGCCATTTACCTTATTGGAAAGCAATAGCTCCCCTTTATCAGTCAGTACAGTGCTCATTTTCATTCCTATCTTTGCATTAAAGAAAGGGATATGGTTTCTTTGAGAATAGCATTGAATTAGGTTTCATTCTGTGAGGCCATGCAACTGTTGATAAATAATTCTGTTTGCCAACATTTAAATCACTTATTTTCATGATAAGGAGAATTTAGATTTCCTTTTGAATTAGCTGAAATTTTATCAGTTGCAAGTTCTGTTCTACCCCTGGGGTCTCTCTGCCCCACTTAGCAAAAATGCCAAATTAGAGAGCAAAAGAAAATAATTCACCTTTTTCTTTATTTCAAGCTTTACTCCTCCTCCAGAAATGAAAACATGCATGTGCACAGACACACACTCCATCATTCTGAATGCTGGCTTTGGTCATTGCAAATGGCTTGAATTATTTAAAACATATAAGGGAGGGACTCAGTAAATTTTTATATTTAGCAGTGGAGATTAACTGTGTTCCCACCATGGCTCTAGTAGGCCATCTTTTCTGTTCAGGTTTGGTTTAGATGGTTTTCAGGTCTCTTAACTATATCATTAATTTTCTCCTTAGCTGACCTTTAAATAATTACCACTTTCTCTCAAGAATTTGAAAAACCTTTACATTGGATGCAGACAGAAAAGAAGAACTTTGAGTGATCTGTCCTGTTATTCAGTGAAAAGCCATTCAGAGGTTTAATTTTCTGAGGGAATAGATTATTGCTGAGTGATACATTGGTAGTTGATATTAACCAAGTAATGCCTGTATGGAAGCAGCCTGGATGGCAAACAGTGGTTCCTGAATAGGGAGACAGGGCACAATTATAATTCATCGCGTCATTACAGTGCTTTTATCCTTCTCCATTGCCCATCTTTTGAAATAAATTTGTTTGTTTGGGTACCCTATTTACTAAACAGGAAAGTAGGAAAGTTGCTATCAGGGCAGAAATGAACAATGTGTAGAATAAAGGGAGCCTTAATTTAGATTTGGAATTAATCCTTTTGGATCTTTTGCAAAATACTTTTTTCTCCCACACAGTGTGATCACATTTGTGGTATGTTCATGTCTTGCCACTTTTTAAATATTGTACCTCTTTCCCTGAAGCACTTCTCAAATTATCCCAAGTGTCCCTGGTGCTATTTTTTTCCATGCATATTTTGTGTCTCTTGCTGATTTAAGCCATAAATATTTCAAAAGCTCCAAGTTTAAAAAAAAATCGATGATAACATATATGCAGCATTCATAATATATAAAGACAGTTGTCTGAAATGGCCATTTGAAAGTTCTGGAAAATGAATCATTGTAGTATTTATTGCAGAACTGTCTCCTTTATCAACATAATTATTATTGTTATTGATATTACTATAGGCATCCTATTATTGTAGCCTTGTGCTTATTAGATGGGAGCCTGTTTCACATGGGAACGCAAACTTTCTACAGCTATTTTAACCATGCATTTGAAATACTGAGATGCATTAGGACATAGCTGCACAGAGATGTTGCTGCACCATCCTAACAAGTTTTTTTCCACCAGCTCTACTTTCTCCATTGTCCAGGGGCAGATCTGCAACATTGAACCTTGGCTGCCTTCTGCTGCCCCAGACACAAAGGGTAGGACTTCAGCACCAAAGAGCTGAGCACAGTGACCTCACTGCTCTCTAGCCCATAGGCACAAGTGCGTGAAGCAATAGGAAACATATGCTCCTCGTGGCCTCCAGCCCTGAAGCCTCTGAAACACATGGGCAATGTCCAGGAGATGGTGTCATAACAGAGCTGGAGCGGTAATTGCACACTGTCTCTGGTTGGTGGCCTTTGGTGTCATGCTTGTGGCTCCAAATGCTGCATGAATAATTGAATCTCACCTGGGGTTGCTTCTCCCCTCTGTGTCCTCTTCTAAACAATTATGAGTTTGGAACCTCTGGGTGAAGACATATTACAGGCATTTTAAAACCCCGTATTCCTTTATTGCTTCAGCTCTCTGTTTCCTAATTTGTTTTTTAATTTTGTAAAAAGTAAACTGCTGAGGACTGTACAGGAGCTCAGAATTGAATGTTAGTTTTATGCCTCCAGATAGGCTTCCTAGCTCTGATGTGATTTCACAATGCTGGGCAGAAGTGCCCATTGCTCAGGCTGAAAGGGCAACTTTGCCAGGACCAGCACAGCAGGTCCTGTGAGCTCCCTCTTACCACCCCAGTGCTTCACACAAGCTGTAGATCTACTTAGCTGGATAACTGCAGTAATAAAAATAACAATAGTAATGTGAATTTTATTGTTCTGATGGGGCAAAACCAGCCTGGCTACCAACCCTACAAGTTTCATCTGGATTTCCTCCAGCATGCTCCTCAATGCCAGTGGCAAAGACTGTGCAGCTCTGATTATGCCTCATCCTGTTGCCTGCAGGTTTTGTCAGAGAGATGTTTGTGTGAAGCTAATGGGACTGTCACCAGAACTGTGGCCCTGAGGGTCAGAGACAGTTTAAATCTCAGGAGCACCAGTAAAGTTTCTGAGTTTGACACTTAGAGAAAATAAGCAATGTATTTAGGCTTGCTGACTAGAAATATTTATAATTGTAATCAAAGAATTACTAGGGATATAAAGCTTCATGCACATTTTGTAGGTCAGTTTTGGAAGTTTACATAGGAAGAGTTATCCAGTAAGAGAATTCCAACCCACAGAAAGGTAAGTCCTGGCATGTTTGTGATTTTTCGTGTGAGTCAGTACATTTAACAGTTTGCAGAGCTGACCAAACATGATTTTCTTTTCATAAAACAGTGAGATTGGGTGATCTGTTGTACTTTCTCAATTAGTTGTAATGAGAGACATTTGACTACATTATTGGAAAACTAATATAATTATCGGATGCTGTATTGGAAAATTCATAATGATTTGGAGCTGCTGGGAACATTTAATGAGATTTCTTGTTTTGCTTTCATTCATTTAAGTATGTCCTTTAGCATTTAGATTGGTAAAGGTTGAGATATTTTGGCATGAAAGAGTTTCTTAAATGCAGAATTCTTGTATAGTGGGGTCTGTTCATGTCCCAAACCTTATCTGAGCCTGATTAGAATGGAGAAAATTTATTTGGGGTGTTTCTGTCATTTTTCCATTATGAAGTTTCTGTCATAAATTATGAGAAATCTGGATTTTTCCTAATATCAGATTACTACATAATATGCAGATTCATTACAAAAGAAAAAAAATAATGCTGTATTGGAAGCTTTAAATACTCAGAATGTTCCTCGAGTAGAAAAAAAAGGGCAAAATGAAAAAGAAAAAAAGACACAACAATAATTGTTGTATGCACTCTTATTTTTAAATTCTAAATACAGCTGGTGGCTATTCAGTGCTATAAGACAGACTTCATTGCTTCATTTAAATGTAATGGTAACCCAGCATAAAATCATTTATCCTTCTTTATTAGAAAAATGACTTCTGAAGAATAAAAGTTGTCTGCAGTTTTAAGTAAGCCATATCTTTGAGTGTAACTTTGAAGTAATTGTTTTTATGTTGTATAATATGACCCAAATATTGTGGTTTTGTCAGCATGTCTAATAGGTTGCTCAATACCCTTGTTCTGCACAGGTCATTGAGCCCATTCATGTTCAATGATATACAGTATGAATGCTCATGGGTAGTTTGATACATCTTTAATAGAAGGTGAAGGAAATGCCACAAGTTTATTTTTTGACCTTCTGGAAGTGCATTTCCAGATGAAGTGAATTGCACTTCTAGCTTCATCAATGAAAAGAGAAATTCTGGGATAGAAAATGTTTAATTACTGCAGATAAACTTCTGAGAGCTGGACAGTCATTTCCTGTGATTTCCATTATAATGCAAATTAAAGGAACATTTGTTTTAGATAAATTATTGTGCAAAGTGAAAGGTCATCACAAGCATTTTCATCTCACTTCTAAGTTCTTGGATTAGTTTATGCTACTTGAACAACCTCGTTTCTGCCCTCAGTGCAAAATGCTCTGAATAAGTAGCTCTGGGCTACTTCTCTCTCAGGGCTTTTTAGCTAGAGAGTACACGAAAGAACTCTGAATACTTGATCATAAGTAATTTATACTAAAAGTTGATGTCAGTGGACTTTAAAAAAATGAAAAGAGGGCAACATACTTCTTATAAAGTAATTATTTGATATAAGAAATCATTATGATTATTATTGCGATGAGTAAAAGTCTCTACAGTCAATAAAATGCATATTATGTTGAAGAGACAAATATGAAAAGAACCCTGAAAGCCTAGTCCTAGATGACCACTAACTTTAATAATGTAGAACGAAAATGGTTTGAGGTCATTCTGGCCCATTTACCAAGTTGCACAAAACCAAATTCATGAGACACAAGACAGGCATTTCAGGCCCGATCCCAGATGATTTTGGTGGAGTCCCAACATGGAGCTGATGGAATCTAGTGATGGTTATCTGGAGTATGGAGATAATTTGTACCCTTTGACGTGTCACTGAACTGATGAGTGTGAGAAATAATTTGAGCAGTGTGGTGGAGTGTGAGTGTGAATTGAACAAACTGGGATACCTGGTCAGCTCTTGATGGTGTTACGGGAGAAGAGTCTGACCTTGGGCGATGAAGAAATGTAGGTGCTCCTCCAATGTGCCTCTTCACTGGCAAATCACCAGGCTGTGCCTTTTTGCTCTGAAAATTGCTGGCAAGGGAGTGGGACAAGTGTTCAATGACACATTGATAAGACTTTTGTAGAGTTTTGTATCAGAGTTTACACAGCACAAAGGAGTTTCAAAACTTAGTGCAGGTACAGTGTCACCTGTCCTGAAGGACTGCATGGTGGGCTCATGTGGTGAAGTCTGGTAAAATACGATGGGAAGAAGTATAAAACATGAGTCTGTATTTAAGTGTCCTTTAACATGGTGTCTCTAAGATCTGTGGAAGAGGAGTCTCTGTCCCACTTGATGCCCAGGGCTCCTGCCCAGCACAGCTGATGGATGGCAGATGACAGCAGTGCTTACCACTTGCACACAGTGCAAGGACTTAAAGATCACCATTGCCTGTCTCAAACCCTGTTAAGGTCCCAGAATGATTTTGCCATGAGATAAGCGCAGAACAGAGTGACAGGTTGGCACTAACTCCAGACCTGGTGGAGGTGAGATCTGGTTAGCACATCCTGGGTAATGCAACCAGACAATAATTCCCACGGTGACAAGCTGTGTAAAGAAGCAACTGCTCACACACAAATCACCAGTCAAACAAAGATCACCCCTAGTTATAAGACAGATGGCATCAGCGATCACCACAGCCCCTCTGAATGTGCCTCCATGGATACCTGGAATTTGGACTGTAAAATAAGCCCCCACAGCTGGAACTTGAGAGAAGATGAAGGTAGTACTGCTCTTTGGGTGTTACCTCAGAACTAGGGGGAGGATAACAAAGCTGGGGGGAAGAATGTATCACTGATAATGGACACAAAGAATGCAGAATTTATGGGTCACAAGGAAGGCTTCATGGTGTGTTTAAAGCACTGATCACCACTACGGCTCTCTATGACTGTGATCCCAGTTTCCTTACTTTATCTAGGACACTCCTAGGAATGGCATGCTCACTCATTCTTGTGGGTCTAGGTTCATTACTTTGGGGGGAAAACAATCAGCTAGCAGCATTGTTGTGTTTCTGTCCCAGCTTCTGCTCTTAAGAGTCTTCAGGAAATGGAAGTAGGATTATCATGAGTTACAGACTGCCTTACACCTGGGCGGCATTCAGTAAGGCTTATAACATTGCCAGATTTGACAGTGTTTTACCAATGAGGAAAATGGCTAATGGGCAGCTCTGTGACATTGCTGGCAAATCATCAGTAATCAGTTTCCTTTTTATAGAGGAAGGAGGGTTATGAATGCGGAATAAAATGCACTAGGAGAAAGAGAACCCTAAAAGCTGTGCTAAAATGCTAATCAGCACTTAGAGACAGAACAAAACCGTTTAGAACAGGGTTTGTCTAATTAGAATTTCACTGAGGTTTAGAGATCAAATACGGTGCAAAGTTTCTCCTCACCTTATCTTTGTCATATTTGTACTTGGACATGTACTCTGCAGCTTCCAGAATATTATGCAGCTTATTTCCAACATAGTTCGGAGGGAGTGGCCCTTCTTTAACTAGTTATTTTGCTTTTTACCCCAGGCATACCTTATTAATTATGCCACAGTACATTGTAGGCATTATAAATCTTACCGTACACATGCCAGTGTCCTCTAAATTGATCTTATGGGCATTTATGTTGATCTTTTGCCAACTCATTGGTCCAGTTTCGATTTCCAGAGTGTTTTTTAATCTAGTCTCAGTTCTACCCCTGGATTTATTGTTCCTTTTATGAGATTGATCTAAAATTCTATTTATCATTGTACTCTTGTGTTTGATAGAGAAATTTAACTGCTTGAGGGTAAATGGATAACAAATTAATAACACTTCAAGAGCAAGTTTCAGAATGGAGAAAGCCCTTTGTGGTCACTATAAGATCAGGATTTTGCCTGAAATGATGAGATGATGCAGTAATGCCAAAGCCTTTACTGTAAAAAGGGGTAAAAGAAGGGACTAATTGCTTTGATACAAAATTTTGGAGAGTGAATAGATTGCCAAAATATGCTACAAGAGAAGTACAAAACCAGTTGTGAGAGACTGCTGCAGAGTGCTCTGCCACCAGGCAGTGGGTACCTTGCGCAAGACAGGAGCATTCAGAGATGAAGCTCACCCACCCCATCAGAAAAGCTATAAATGAAACAAAAAAAGGCTGCAGTTGGTTTGAGGAGAGAAGGCTTTCTGACCCTGGTTTTATACTCAGTCTAGTGCCACATGGATCCTTGTGGATACTCTGAGCACAGCTATGGCTGCATCTTCCCTTTCCTCTCTTTTCCCAGGCTCCAGCAGTTATGGATGCTGGCTGTGAAGATGAAACATCTTTCTGGGCTCATGGTTCACAGGCCCTCTCTCATCTGGTGTTTGTGGTGGGGAGACCATTAGACTGATTTCATTCCTTTGTCTTGGCTTTACCAGACTGGTTACTCATTTGAATCATGACCTTTTCTTGGCCCTGGGGATTTTACATTTATGTAATTCCATGATCATTAAATAGATGTCAGAAATGTTTTGTCTCCCTTATTCCCTTGCTTTTTTTTCTTATTTTCTTTTGTGAAGCAGTTTTGGTTGGCTACGTGCTGAGTCTCACTCATTGCAGCATTTAGCAAGAACAGTCTGGCATACAGACTTGGCTTATGAATCCATTTTCATAATGTTCCAGCATCCACATCATGTTTTTTTCCCTGACAAGTAGGAGATTTAAAAAAAATAATAATAAAAAATAAGCACATTATAACCCAGCAGGAATGATTTTTGCAAAGTTACATCTTAATGTAAGAACTACATAGTAGGAGGCTTTTTAGGTCAGCGTAATCGAGTTCCAGAGTTGGTCTGGGTTTTGTTTTCCTTCATGTTTGTTTTTTTAGTGCCTGCTATGGTTTGATGAACTGTGCCTTGTGTGCTGTTTCAGAGACATCACAAAGAATCATCAGTTGCAGAAGGAGCGCAACACTGTCAAACTGGAGCAACAGGAATTTGTGTATGTGTGTTTTGTTTCAGTGCAATGGCCCTCCAGGAAAAGTGTCAGACATTCAAAGAAATCCCTGTATAAGATCAGTTTTGTGTATATACACTTTAAAAAGCTTTCTGCTGATATGTGGGGGAGATAAGAGCAATCATAATAGAGACCAGGCTGAAGAGAAGCTGCAAGTTTACATGATGCCCAGGAGAAAAAGACCCTGTTATCCCCACCGGCAGTCTTCCAACATCTGTGACCCTCATTTTTCTGTTAGGGAATTAATGTTTTTCAGTTTAAAAAGAGATTTGCAAAGGATTTTACTGATTTATAGGCTCATTCTCCTGCTCAGCAAGTCACCAGTGGCTTCCCCTCAAGCTCACAAAACACCTACCAGCCACGAGCTGCTGAGCCTGATGTTTGGACGAGCCAGGCGATGAAATCCTCGCTTTTCAGCAAACTAACTGGAAGCTGACGGAAGCAACAGAAAACCTTTCTGCTCTTCGGTGCTGCTGGCAGGATAAACAGCACAGGAATGTGATTGCCAGGGAGATGATCCTGCTGTCAGAAGGCATTAAAAGGGTCTAAGCCACCTCAGAGCCTGCTGTGCAAGAGGGGATGTGCACACGAAGTCACCGCTTGTGTCTTGGTGAGCTTCAAGACACATTTTAGGTGGGGCTGCTTGCACAGGATCTTCTTGGTCTGTTAAAATCTCCTCCTCTTCAACTTGGCCTGTGCAAAACATATGCTTTTGAGCCTGAACATATATTTTTAAATTTCTCATTGTGTTTTTTTCAAATCAAACATTGCAATGTGGCATGTACCATCAGAAAGTGTCAGGGTTTATTTGAAGGTACTTTTTCTGTGTTTTTGGACTGCCTCACACAAGCAGCCATAACTAATGAGCTTTACTTTCACAGCCTGTTCAGGGGCTGCTTTGATGAAAATAGCAAACAATGCATTTTAAGAGACAGATGGTTTTAGATATTTTCTGAAACAAGTATGTTCATGTTTTAATTGCAATCAAGGGGTCTTAGAAACAAGACACTCTAAAAAGTTCTCTTAGTGGAATGGATGTTTCTCTAGCTTCTTATCATGATAAATCCTGTTCTTCAGAGCATGGGAAAATCCCATAAATGTTTACAGAATAAAAAAATACAGTGTATTTCTGCAAAATATTGAAAAATATAAGTAGATTATATTTACTATAGATACAGTAATTATTTTCTTAAGTTTTGCTAAATCAATAATTTAAAATATTTAGTAGTGTTTTAATTTCCTCCTTACTCCTTCTCTAAAATATCTGAGATGAAATTAAAAATAGTCAGAGTTTTCTCTTAGCTGGTTCCAACAAACAGGCCTGTTCAGTCTGAGATTTGAAAGGCTTTCCACCCATCTGTTTTCTTTTTTGGTCTTTGGCATTTTACCCACTGAGATTAAGTGATAGAAGAGGTAACATCTGTACTCTTTCCAAACCTGGATTACACTCTATGGGAAATAAACATAGGAAATTTGGGGGAATTAAACTTTTATAAAAGGTCTGTAAGAGAGGAAACTCTGTGTGTGTGTGCACATATTAAATTCAGGGAAATCATCTCTTGTCCTCTGGGTTTAGTGCTGGCATACACTGAAAGGCTCAACAGAAAAAAAGAGAGAGGTTGTTCTTGTTTATTCAAGATTATGCATTTTCCTGACAAAGAGCTGTTTGAGATAACCTATAATACTGGTTTTGTCCTTTGTGGGCTAAAAACAAAAAAAGGAAATCAGAGACAAAAAGGGAAATTCCATTTTATGAGTAAAAACTGGAAGGAGTGTCCCTGCTTTTCCTTTTGTTGCAACAAAAATGACATTCTTAAATGGCATACTCTTAAGGCAGAGCTTTTATACACACAGGGCTTCATTTATGGCACTCCAGCTTCTGCTAAAATTAGTGACTCAGAAATAAGGCACGTAGAATTCCTTTGAAAAACATTCTTATTGCATGAATATTTCATGAAACTTTCTAGACAGATGGACGTAGAAAACAAAAACTTGCCTTAGCTACACCAAATGTACCTCAGAATGAGAGTCACTGGGCTGTTCTCTAAAAATATGACAAAGTTCCTGTCTGTGTTTCTGGAAAAAAGGACAGAAAGCCCAAGCACTGAGCATACAGCTCCAGTGACCAAAAGGAAATTGCCGATAGTTGATATTAGCAACTATTGCTCGGAACAACCTGAAAACAGGAGTTTCAGTGGTTCTTACTATGGGCTTCATTGTTTGATTCTGCTCCACAATAGTGTGAAACTTTGTTTGTCTTTTCAGGAGGTGGTAAAAGAAAGTCACCCACTGTTCAGGACAGTTAATGGCAAAAGTGAATAATCTGAATAACCTCAATAATAAGCTGAATTGTGAAAAATTTACATCCATTCTCTGCTAATTCAGTGGGGAAAAAAAAAACCAAAAAACAATCTGTGAGTAAACCAGTCCTGGTTAAAAGCTTTTCTCACTTTGAGTGCATCTTGGGCAAAACCAGTGTATTTCTCTTGAAACTTTTGTCTGGGTGATTTGACCATATCCTATCAGATGAAGAAATTCTGAATCAAAAATTTCCAAGGAATTTACGTTTATCTCCAGGAACTTTCACCAGTCCAACATAGGGAAAAAAGAAACGTGGTGGCACAAATCATACTTAAATAACTCGTGCTGCTCTGATGAAGTATGTGTTTTGCTGTGCACTGGGATGTTATTGGAAGTGAAGAAATTGTTGTATAAAAAAAGTCAAATATTATAGGGGAAGCAGATGTAAAAGAGAAGTTGTTTAATAGATTAAATTGTGGAAATTATTTAAATTGTTGAAATAGTTCTCTCAGCATCTTGGAAGATCTTGAAATTTTCTGTTTCAGATTAATTAGTCACATCAAACTCTTCTTTGTGCTCACTCTCATCCAGATGGAAAACATCTGGCTTTGAGCAATCAGAGATCATAACTGTGCTAATAGAAGATTCTGAGAGCAGTGAGAATTATTTAACATTTGTCTTTTTGAAGTACTTAAATTGTCTTTTCTTAATGATGTTTCAGCTTCAAAAATCTGAGAAAAAGAGAAAGTTCAAATACATGAGGCAAGGAAGTTCAGCACACACATAGAAGGATATCCTTTGAAAGTCTTCAGCTACCAAGAACCATTTTTGCCATTAAGCCATGAACAAAAAAAACTTTTTACAGCTAAGACTAAAAAGTTTCTAAATGTTGTAAACTGTTGAGGCCATCTCAGAGCAATAACAAAGATTTTGCATCATGTAGATCCAAGCTAGGACACAGTGAAATTGATCTCTGGAAATCTGTACACACTTCAAGGTTTCAGAAATAATTTTCTACTAACACTTTCCCTGTGGTCTCTATAGACATTTTTTATCCATGCTTCAGCACAGTTCCTCTGTTATGATTCATCTTAGGACTAATACGAACTTACCTTTTGGTGCAAATGTTTTTTATGTAATTTATGGAATGAAGAGCAGAGAAGTTTTATATCCTTTTATTGCTTAATGCTTCATAATATGGAACAAAGATTTTACATTGCATTTCAGAGATGCTGATATAAGGGAGAGGATAGGAAGGAAAATAAATGCATCTTTAATACTATGTTAATTTACAAAAGGACAAAGAATATCAGTGTTTGTTTCATTGACTTTCACAAACTAACAAGTCTTTGTGCAAATATTTAAAGTTTTCTGTCAAGCATACTCTCATCCTCTTATCTCCTATGTTGATAGGAGAAATCTGTGTTATATTCTGTGTTATAATAATTCTTTAGGCAAAAATTCATTATTTTATCATAATTTCAAAATATTTTATAATCTCCCATAATTTCAAATGGTTTTGCAGCAATTTTCTAAACTTTAATCCTTGTTGCCCTAGAACCATTCTATGATTATAGAATAAGACATGGAATATTTGTGGATTAACGTGGCATTCACTGGAGATGGCTTGAGTAATATGTTTTAACATTCTCCTACTGCTCATTGCAACAGTTTAAACAAAATGAAATTATTGATATTTCAGTTTTTAAAATTTTAAAAATTAATAACTAAATGAAGGGAGGTTAAATTTGCAAACCTGCCTTAATGGGTTTTTTTCTGTTTCAATGATAAAATAGAATGATAATTTTATGGTGTGATGAAAATATGTATTTACATATTGGTAAATCCACTCTTGCAATACTATTTAATTAGTTCCACACAGTTGTTGCTAACAATTGCTAACACTCAGTAGTGTACACAATTTAAAGAAAAGATACTTGTGGCTGATTTTGCATGTTTTCTGCTAAGACTGAGTGCTTCCAGCAGAAATTATACCACTTTCTTTTATGGGAATGATTCACTGGTACACCTGATGTTGGAACTATGCCTCAAGTCATTACATCTAGCCATGAGAGAAAAGAAAAGGGTATCACTTCTTGGCAAAAGTTCAAATGTTTCAATGTAAACATGAAGAGCCTGCTTACATTTTAGAATGTGGAAATCTGGGTGGTGCAGGGTGAAATATTTTCTCAGGAAGGGCAACTGCTGGTCACAACACGGTCAGAATTTGAAGAGTTAGAATTTAAAATTAGAACAAAATTTGAAGTTTCTTATAAACAAATCCCCTCCCAAAATAAACAAAAGGTCTTTACGTTAAAGCCTCCAATTCTGATGCAGAAGAGGTGATCTGAAGTGGAAGATACCAGAGACTGGAAAAGGGTGTGGAAAGATAGGCAGCAATGTTGAGAAAAAATGCTACAAGGGAAAAAAGTTAGATTTCTCTACTTGTTTCTGTTGTTAAATGCATTGATTATTGGATTTAACCTCCTCAGCAATATTCAAACTGCTAATTATTTCTGAAGTTTTTTTATTTTCTACTTCGTCTTTTACTCTTTCCGGAATAGCTGGTCCTTTGGAGTCAGTAGCTGATGCTTGATGATCGATTGATCCTATTAAAACTGAGGTAGTATTTCCTTTTCCCTTTACTGCTGGGTCTGCTTCATATTTTTACCAGCTGAAAAGGCAACAGTAGGATTTCGGTGCACACAAGGCTGAATGTTGCGCTACCTTGGAACTGTTTGTTTGCTTCTTGGGACATGTGGTCCAGGGCTAATGGAGTATCTAAAAGCTGAGTGCCTTCACTAAATGAATGGCAGTGGCATTTGGTCGGTTCCAGAGAGTTGGGTGCCTGATCCCAATTCAGTATTGTCTTCTCAGGGTCAGTGGTGAGACAGAGACTGGGGCTGAGGAAAGGACTCAGAAATGCTGAGCACAAAGGAGGATGGAGACAAAGCGGTGACTGCAAGCAGTGTCAGGTGGGACTGCTGTTCCAGCCCAAGGAGCTTTGGGAAGCTGCTCTCGGCTAACTTGGCTCTCTGTACGCTGAGAGAAACTTACTCTTGCTGTAGGCCAGGGTTTGTGTGCCTTAGGGGCAGCTTCAGGAGGAAACGGAATTAAATGTGTAGCACACAGGGAGTCTACAGAGGACAGCACAGACAGTGCATAGGCAAGAGTTGAAGTAGGACATTAAAGGATGATGGTTTCGTGTGCTGTATCTTTCATATTTCTAGCCATATGTACATCAGTAATGAATTAGCACATTTACACTGATATTTTTTTTGTTATTCCTCCCGAACAGCCAGCTACAATATATCTGATTATTTTTAGCACTATGTTGTAGACATTTTGTTAGCAACGTGGGGACTCAAACCCCTCATCCTTCTTCCCATGAAGCATGTGGTACCAAAATAACCCTCTAAAAATTAAGGTTTATTTTACCCGTTTGAAGCTTCCACTCAGGGGAAATTTCTATCAGACATCTCAAAGAAGTTCTATTTGTTCTGCCTACTTTAGCTTTTTTCTAGTTTGTGGATATAATGAAAGATGTTTCCTTTAAAAGCAATTTTCTTAAATCCTCTACAAAAGTGAAAATCAGTGGGCTTAATGATTCCCTTGGCAACCGGCTCCTTAGGCAACAATGCAGCAATTATAAATAATATTAATAAGTTCGTCTGATTGTTTCTGATAACAAACCATTCCAGAATCCCTCTTTTCTTTTTATAACATAGGGCACCGGATGTTGAGAAAGAGGCAGAAATATTAGTGTGTGTGTGTATGTGTGAGAGAGAAGCAGAATTGATTTGCATACCGAGCTACAACACATAACTGGAAAGACAGCAACAGGAATTAATTTTTAGAGATTTACTTACAGGGGTGTTATGACCATCCTCTCCAAAACAGAATGAAGACAAAACCCTAAACCTAATGAAAATTGTTTGTTATTCAGTAAAGAGCCCATATGAAAAATTCAATTGACTTACCATGGTATAAAATGGAAGAGTATCATAGCCAAGTGTTTTAAAATTAATTTGAATACTTCCATTTCTATGGCAGCCAGTTTGGAGGATTTTACAAGGCCTTGATCATTTATTAAGGGGACAGTCACAGATTCCTGGCGACAGTACCCAAAAATGAAATTAAAAATTTAAAAAAAAAAAAAAAAGAATCCAGAGGAAGAAAGCTTGACATTCATGTTCTTAAACCTGAAAGTATATCATGTTTGTTATTTTAAAAAATGGTGTAGATGGGCATGACAGAACCTGTACAGGATATTGCTCTGTGAAACACCTGTGCATTCAAGAGCTCTAATCTGAAGTCGAACTAAACTGCTTTCATTCTTGCAATGTGATTCAGTGTTTTTCTCGAATTACAGAACTTAAAATATACTGAAATTTCATTGGGAAAAATGTTTCAATAATTACAGCTCACAGAATAAATATATTTATGTAGAACAAATTTAATTTGTACATCACAAACAATGCTACCACTAGTAGAGATTGATGTATATTGTGTAAAAAAAAATGTTGATAATGAAATGTTTACCCACATATCCTCTTGAATGTGTGTATACATAAGCATTTCCTTATAAAAATATATAGAAATATTGCTTTGTAGATTGGTAGGGACAATGTTCTGTCATAAAAATAAAAGTTATTTTATTTTAGTGGATGCAAAGGTCATATGAAGAGATTTCATCACTTTCCTAGAATTTTTGTGGACTCAAACAGTAGCTGACTGACTGAATTTGCTATATCAGTAATGATTGTTCATCTAAATGACCTTCACCATTGTTTCCTATGTTTTTTCTCATCTTTGACCTCAATAAACAATGATTTCATATCTTTTCTAGTTAATTGCCCAAAGCTTTTTCGTACTTTCTAGCCAAGAATGGGATGCAACTGGATAATTATTTCCAATTAGCAGCTAATTTAGTATTCCAGTAAAAATTAGCTGTATTTTTCACTTTGAGTTTTACATCATTTATTTTGTAATTTGCAGTATCAGGAAGTGCCAAATCAGGTACCTGACAAAAGACTAAGAAAACTTGAAAGAGTGTGAGTCAATTTTCATAAGGAACTATTGAATTACCACCTCCCCCCCCAAAGCATATAGAATTGTGTTATATGCAGGCAATTCAAAAGTGCAATAATTTATCTAAATCCTCCCTGATGCCCTGGATTTATTTCTGCTAACTTAAAACACAGGTGATATTTTGCAACCTCTTAAACACTCCAAACCTCTCTTGAGCAGATACTAATTATTTTTTTCAAGGCATTTCTGTGTTATTCAGACATTGGAGAGCAAACATTAAATTTCTATGAAGATAGGACTTCCAGACCTCTCTGAAGACAATATTTTCATTGCACTGCACATACAAAACAAAGAGCACTCAAGATCTGCTAAGTTAAACGAGTACCATGCCACAGCTCTTAGATTCTGTTTCACAGTAGTATTTCTCACAGTATTGTTCCACAGCCACTGGAGATGTTGAAGTCCATCTTCTGTCAGCGCACTGTCAGACACATGAATCTCAATGACAATGGCCTTCATTTAAAGCACAGATGCAGATGGATAAGTTTAATTTAATTTGCTAAAAATTACTTAAGTGGGATTATCCAAAATGGTTAAGGAGTGTTAAAAACGTAAAATCTACATTTTTTAATGTCAAAGGACAAAACAATACAGATAAACGATAGTTCAGGCTGAAACGGTTCAGGAAAGCTCAGATTCAAAATTGACCAGTATAAATGAGGATTGTTTTATCGATGGTTTTTATTCCATCTGATTTGAAAAAAAAACCAAAACCCCAAAGGATTAAAACCCAAGATATTTCTTCAACCGTGCTGCTGAATCTTCCTTTGTGGTACTGTTGTACATGGAGAAAATCAGTGATGATGACATTGGTTTAGATGTTTGGAATTCAAGTACTGGATGGAATAATATTCATTTACTTAAACCCCATTGTATCTTTTCATTGCTCAAGGTGGTGGGGAGGGAAGAGAAGTGATTTTGTTTGTCTTGATGCCAGGGATAGGCACTAATTTCTCTGGGGAAATGACTAACTACATTCTGCAAAAGGTTTGATGGTTGTTTTAGCACCAGGCAAAGGAAGATTTGAGACTTTTAAAAGTCCATGAGATAAACTGAGAAGTAACGTGTCCAGAATTTTTTCTTAAACTGATTAAGTACTGTGTGTTTTTGCCAGTCATTGTTCTCAGGAAATAATTTCCAACCTCTCTACCTTCTCATATGCCAATGTCAGTTATTTGATATAAGTTGCATTCACAGGTAGGTCTATAGAGGCTTTTGCTGTAGTTCACAACTGTGATAGAAAGGGCAGGTTTCAGAAAGAGAGCCCAAGCAACAAGGAATATGAAAGGTTCAGAAAAAACTCTATTCTGAGAAAAAAGAAGGAAAAAGGGATCTATGCAGCAGTTGGAGGTTTTATGATCTATAAATTAAGGAAAATTGATCAGTTGAGCTTAGAAAAATAAGCAGTAGCATGGAAAATATGAACATTCAGGGACAAATGTGCTTTTGCTGAGTGTTTTGGGAAGCAAGATTTGTGTCAAAGTGCATCCCACATGGCCATGACATCTTGGAGTTATGTATGTGCGAAAAAGAGACAAAGGAACACCTGAAGAAGCAGAAGGAGACAGAAGTTTCAGATGGAGGCTGAGGTCTGGCAGGATTTTGGTGTTCAGACCAGAAAAACAGTATTTGGTAGCTTGTTAGTGTCTGTTCAAGGAATGTTATAATTGTTCTTTCATAAAAATGAATGGAATTTCAGAGCAGATAACTGATGGAAGTACCAACTTCTCTTTCATGCTAAAAACATCTCCAGAGTGATTTAATCTAGTTTTAAAAATAAATAAATTATTTTTCCGTACAAAGTTATTTAATTCTAATTTAAAGAGGAAGACAACAATTTGAAACATTTGCAACTGGGCAAGCCCATTATCTACTTGAGAAAGCAAGTACATATTCCACTCGTGGTGGCACTTGTTACCTCTGCACAGACTGCTGTTTGAGTCCAAATTTAAAACGTGGAGAAAATGAATTTGGTAACTATAGTTCTGCCACCATTCATACGGAGTTCTACTGCAGATGGACATAGGTAATATGGGTCTCATGAATTCATTGTGTCTGAAGAGCGAATGAAAAATCCTCTAAGCGCTTTACTCACACCCCCTTAGTTAGGGTTGCTTTGCTCCAAGAGATGAATTTGTTTCTGACACAAATTTCCTCATCTTCCGAAAAGATAAGGGAAAACCCAGATCTGTGCTGAGGGCCGCCTTGTAAGACACCTGGTTAAAAGGGTTATAAAGTCTTATTTGCATGTAATAGCCCATGCATAGAGGCTACTAACAATAAGTGTGGTGTGTCAGTAAACACCTGGATTAAATGTGACTGCTGCAGCGGTGCTAAGCCTGTAACAGTGCTCTCAATAGTAGATGCTGAGCACTCTGGAGCACCTTTACAAATTGCATCATGCTGTCAGTCCCAGAAGAACGACAAATTTCTGTAGAAAAAAATGTTTCCAGTTTGGTAATCTAAAGGTTTTGTGTTGGCTTTGTTTTTCTTTTTAAGCGTGTTCCGCCATGATTAGTATATTTGAATGCCACAGTTTCCCAGACAATTCCCTGATTGAACTGGGGACTATGTTAGTTCTCCCCATGACCCGTCAGAGATAAAGAATTTGTTTACTGTAAATTGCTCACCACTTACTCCTATGCACCATCTGCCACTCTTACCCACAAAGAGCTGCATTCCTAATAATAGCTCTTTTGACTTAAGGAAAATAATTCAAGATATTTCATGTACAGGCTTGGGATATAATTGCAATTTTAATCTCCTACCCTTACATATAAATCTTCAGTGTCAATAAATAAGCATTTTAGATTTCACACTTTTTATGTAACAGTTGAAGTTTTGCATCATCACAGTAAGGAATGAAGAGGATACTAATTTTTCCATAAACTCGTCCCAGCTGAACCTATCTGTATGTTTTTACGTCATTAGAAAGTTAATGCTTTTTAACCAGTAATAGCCTTTTTTCATCACATATCTGTGAGATCCTGTTTTAAGAACAGTGAAAAAGGAAGGATCTTGCTGGCACATTGTCCCTCAAATATTGGTGTGTGGCCCCCAGGCTTATCCCTAGTGAGCCTTGTTTTATCTCTTTGTCCCCTCAAATCTGGTTTAAAGCTCTCTCAGTGAGCCCTGCCAACTCCTGGGAAAAACAACTCTTCTCCTTTTGAGACAAGTTTTCATACAATTTTTTTTGAATTCCAGACTTTCACCATCTTTCCTGGCACTCTTTTAGAAGTGTCTCTCTAAAGGTGTCTTTCTGTCTTTTTTTTAATCTTTAGGACGCTCTTGTTCACCAAATATCTTTTCTTCATTTATTTCATGAGTTTTTGCTTTCAGCATTGTCCAGGACTGTATATTGTGTATGACTCCTTTACTGGAAGTAATTCAATTCACTGGGTATGTGTCACGAAGAATTTTTTTTCTTTCCTGTTTGATGGAGCATTATTCAGCACATCTTTCTGTACCTTTGAATTTTCATAGAATCACAACTTTCACTCTTTATATGTATTTTTCCTCTGAAGAACCACAAATACAGGTTTTCACACGTATTAAATTAATACTTTCTTCTTTGCAGAATTCAGTCTTATGTCAAGTCATCAGTAGGAGTTAAATAAAATACCATCATTAATACAAGTTCTCATTCCATGTACATGGTATTTAATTAATTTTTTTGCTTTCAGAACAACATGTTACAACAGGTGTAAAGACCAAAAAAATTGTCAGCCTTCACATAAAATGCAACTCAATGTCTATCACACCACCTGTTTTCAAGAACCTAGGAGCCATAAATGAAGGTAAACATAATATGGTTCCCAGTTTTATTGTCATTTTTAAGGTCTTTTCCTACATATTTTTCAAAGCATCTGTGGCAATGGTCTCTGGGCCCATTACACACTTGCAGCTTCCTTTCCTATTTTCACCTCAAAATGACTGAGGACTTGTTGAAGTCCCTGACTGAGAAACTTACCTCTACATCTTAAATGTCTTTCTTACAAAATATCCACTGTTCTGCCTTTAAAAAATGATTGCATTGTTTATAAGGCTCCTTCAGAAGTTGTCAGACACTGCCTTACATGTAATTTTATCCTGTAAAGACTGCAAATGTGTGTTCTTTGAGAGCGTTGTTCTTTGTAAATGCAAGTAATGTTGGGAACACTGGTGCAAATTGTGAGGCACAGTCCTTTATTTCCCTTTTCAGCCTCTTATGCTTGAGTTATGACAGCTCTTCATTAATTGAAAGTTATCTATTTCCGTTTTTAAAAAAAATAGAAATAATATCAAATTCTGTGATTATTTACATAACCACAGCTAATTTCATAAAATTATTTAAGTGTGGCTACTACTTTCTGTTAAAGTCAAAATTCTTCTTAAGAGGAATTTAAATATTGATGAAGAAGCCTCTCAGTTTTGGCTTTATATTAACTTTTATACTCCATTATTAAGAAACCCATCTTCCAAATCAGAATTCTCGTCTTGTTATGCTATTGCTATTGAAAAGTAATAGCACAGTTTTATTTAACTTTTTAATACTATGATTATTAATCTATATTATTTCCTGATTCTGTTGTTAGGTTTGTTATTTGTGGATAGCATGGCTGATATGTGAATGCCTACCCTTTTATTTTTGTCCATTAGTAGAGTAGTTGTATTGATAAGTGACAAACTAGAGAACATATTTTTAAGGCATTTGCCTTTGGAATTCTGTGGTCTTAGTTTGAATATACATGGAAGACTAGAAGCAGCCTACTTAATAACAGTCAGCAAAATTTTATGTTTAACTACATGCTCATATATGTTGAACTGTGTAATTCAACAGCAAAAAAACCCAAACAAAGCAATTCAATAACAGAAGGATTCATATATATATATATATATATAATCCTAATAAAATAACTTTTCCATTTTTCTTTTCCTAGCATTAACTTGTTATGGCTATTAAATGATCGACCATGATTACTCAAATCTCTGCTTTTCACCTTTAATGTCAAAAATCAGTGACACAACTTTGCCTGAACTACAGGTCTGCCTAAAAACACAGTATGAACAAACAAAAATAATTTTCAGATTTGAATTTTGTCATGTTTTCCTTTTGTTTACTATCTCTCCCATTTTCTGTCGACAAGGAGCTGCTACCCCCTCTTCTCTACACCACATCATTATCGTCTTGTCTGCCCCTGTTGCTGTGATGCTTCAAGATTTCCTGAGAGCAATGGGATTTGTCTCAGCTCTCTGATCACGACAGAGAGAGGGGTTGGTTTATGTTTGTTGGGATGCACTTGTTCCCCATCATCATGCCAGGTCCCCAAACTCTTCCTTTGCGGTTAGGAAGCAAAGACTGCAGAGTCCAAATTCCTTCCTTCTGGCTTCATCTATATGAAACACTGAAAGTTTGCAGGTTTCAGACTTATCTCCACTGCCTCCAACACCAGGCAAGCTTAATTGCAAATCAAAAATTTGTTTCTTATGTCTACAGGTCTAAGTTTGGGAAGCACAAGTTTGGAAAGAGAAGGTTACAAAAAGGCAAACAGAAAACACAATTCCATCTCTCCAGTTGTTTAACTTCTTGTGAAGGTCTCCAGGCCTTGTCCCTCTGTACACTATCCCTGCTTCCTACCAGCCTGGATTCCTTTTCCTTCTCCCAAGAAACAGACAGCAATGATGAATTACACATCTACAACGTCTTTCCAAGAAATGAATGTACTCGGTGGCTCAGCCAGATCCCCTGGGTATTTATAGGTGACTTCCCACCCCTGTTTTGCCGCAGTCATGCAGGCAGCGAACTGCTTTTGTTGCAGTTTGGATGTTCACCCTTTTTGTAGTGCTGTTTTCTTTTTGTTTTTAATAATTTCCTATAGAAATGGCATGTGATGCTTCACTAATAGAGAGGGCAGTTTTAGTGAGAGTTTTTCCATGGCAACATAAAAGGAGCTAATGCCCTTGGTATTCCTGGTGTCAGTATGATAGTACCTATTTTAATTTTCCATTATAAGCAACCAGCATTTTCAGTTGCATTTTGGTGAGCTTTTCCATGTCTCTAGTAATTCTGGGTTCTCCTTCCAGCCTTGATTGTAACACTGGTATTGCTTTTTATTTCCTGCTATCCCATGTATATTGGGTACACTTACGCAGTGCTGACAATACACAATGATGTTTTCTCAAGAAAATACCTAGATCACTGCTATTCATTGACTTCCATTTTAACAACAATTTCAGAGGCAGTTCTGTTTAGTCATTGCCATTCTGATTACAGCAGAATGCTTTGATTTGCTTACCTTCAAATGGTTCTTGTAAAATAAGTAGTTTTTTATTAAAATATTTCCAGTGATCAATTATGAAAATTAAAACAGGTAGCCTTAAAATACGTGGGCATACAGAGAAATATTAACTATTTTTCTTTATTTTACTGGGTTCACAAAGGGAAAACTACTTTTTCTCTGAAAGAAATTATAGTATACAAATGCTTCCGGAGGAAGGCTCATTTTTATTAGGCTATTCACATTATTTATTATTCATAAAGAACATTTGAACAGAAACTGGCCAATGTATGAGCCAAAATCCTGACTTTAGAGAGGTCCTTTGGCTGTAGTTTTCACTGCCCTATCTAAATCAGTAGTATCTAAATCAGTAGTAAACCATTGCAAGCATGTTGAACATCCTGTTTGAAAGTTAAATCTGACAAAATGTACTTACTAAAACATATATTGTAAGAGAAAATGAAGCATTTATTTGATATTTTATGTTCTTTGTCTTGTGAGGTATAAAGAAATTCAAGATGCTCCTTCTGTCCTGTATTTTCAATATTTGTATCTTGCAAATTTAAGTTTTATCTTTGAAAAAGAAGTAAGAAAAATATTTAGGTCTAATCTAATTTCATTTTAATTTGGCTCAATATAATGTTAGCCAAAGGATGGTAATTAGACTTGCTAAAAACAAAGCAACATGAAGATGGGAAAATGGGCTTATTAAAATAAATCTCAGACAGTAGGAAAGATGGAGTCTTTTCTTAGTCTTTATGGACAATCTTCTGTCTCCAAAGGCAAAATATTTAAGTCTTTGTTACACTGAAATTCTACCCGTAAGGACAGATAATACGCTGCTGTATTTGGGGGCTGGTGAAATAAGTGCCAACAAATTCTTGGAGCATGTTGTAATTGAACAACGTTCCCTTTTGATGTTGACAGATGATAAATATAGCCTGTAAGAGAGACCAATGGCCTATTTACTAAGTTTTCATTTGTGTTATTTATGAGAATTTGCTTTTACAATATGCTTATTTTAAAAAAAGAAAAAAAAAAAAAAAAAAAAGGAAGTTCTGGTATCCAGACTTATTTTGTTTCAAGATTTCAGAAACCACTCTTTTATATACCATTGACTCTTCTGGATGTACATTTTGTACCAGTGGTAAGCAAATCAGCATCAGGGAGGTGCAGCCTCACATGATTCTACCATGGCTTGAGAATCAGCTGGGAATGCAGACTTTTGTAGTCAAATCTTGCTTCAAGCCTGTACTTTTAGAAACTCATAATAGAATTTTCTTCCTTTTTCTATACCTGCTTCTCACAGCAGGAGGTTTAAAATTGCCAGAGTTAAGCAGTTTAATAATTACTTTTGGAAAGTGAAAATGCACATGGCCAGGCAATTTCATTTTCATTTTGAAAATAAGTTTTTCCTCTTGTTTCTGAAAAAGGAGGTGGAAATTATGATTGCTTATGAAATTAGTTTGTATAACTGGTTAGGTATTTGATTATTTGAGCATCTGTCTTTAACAGCTGAGGTAGTTCTGTTGCCTTAAGCGGGAATCAGTGAGGTGAGAGCAGACAGTGGGAAAAAGACAGAAATTGCTCTCAGGCTACTTGCCATACTAACAAGAGGTCTAGTCACAGAGAGCAGGAGTTGTACTCAAATGGCAGATGTAATGGGAAAATCAGAGAGATCTGCTTTAAAGATGCACTTTTCTGCAAGGAGGAATAATTCCAGCTGCAAATCGTTTGGAGTGAAATTCTTTTCCTTCCCTTAAATATAACACCATGATGATAAAGATAATCCCTTATAAATGAACTAGTTGAAACTTCAAAGAGAGTCCTGTGTTTCCCTGTCTTGCAGTAGTTCCTGTGGTGCCTTGCAGTCCCCCATCCCCTTTCAGACATGTAAGATTGAATAAAATATAAAATTTTGACCAGCAGAGGAGAAAAATTGATTTTCTGATACTTTAAAATATTTTAAATTACATCACTTCATATAATTTTTCTTTTTAGGTAACACCATGATTTTTTTGTGCTATGTTGTCCATTCCAATTCTTCCAGTGCAGGTCACACAACTGTTCTTGTTCTTATGCCCCACACCTGAAAAATGAAATAGGGCAGGGAAACTGTGAAGATCAGTTAGGCAGCATCTCTTTATAAACTAAGCTCACAGAGCCCTGTTGCTAATCCAGGTTCTGTCAGTTACCATTGTTTGCGCTTGGCTAGGATTAGCAGTTAGATGTATGGATCAGAAATGTGGCATGGGAGGTAAGAATACACATAAACCAATAGTGTATTAGACCCAATGGGAGAATACTTTGCTCTGTCAAAGGAATGAAGTAAGAAGCTAGAATAATTCTGTTGCTATTCCTCATAAAGGCCAAAAGTGAAAGCCATGATGGTCATAAAATCATGAACAGCCTTGGGGAGGGTGGAGAGTGAATGGATCTGAAAGGAACTCTTGGCCTCTTACAGGGTTACTACCTTGCTCAGTAGAAAAAGGAAAGTTAAAAGAGTTTGTTGTACAGCTATCCAAAAGGTTTTTCTTTCAGAAGAAGTGAAGGACAGCACCCCCATGACTGAAAGCACACACTGTCTGCCAGCCCAGCATCTGCCTTCTGGCAGAATCCCCAGGACCTTAACCTTGAGAAGCTAAAATATCTGACAGAGAGATAAGGTCCCCACATAATAGGACATTTAAAGGATAGTAGGATAACTAAAGTTTCCTTTTACAGTTCATATAATGTAGCCATGCTGTGCCAAGGGAAAGGACCAAGTTTCTCAAGATAAAGTAAATGATGCATGAATAATATTTAAAATATGCCATGCCATTCGTGTCCAAACCTGAAAATGTACCATGCTTTGTTACATAATGTGACATATTTTTAACCTCTCCCCTGAAATAAAACGGCCAAAGGGTTTAAAATATAGAAGGAGCAAAATTAGTGTCCTCTAATCCTTATCTTTCAAAAGTGCCACAAGAATAAATGACTCAGCTGAGTATCCCTTGGAAAAAGTTTGACGGAGTATCTTTGTGTTATACAAAATAGTGATTTCCCATAATACAGCATGCTGGAATCTGTGAGTAGTGGAGAATTTTTTAAAAGAAAAAATAAACTTGATCTCCAGTATGGTTAAATTATGGCTACTAATGTGTCTTCAGCCTGTTATGTGCAACAAAGGTAAGAAGTCATTAACCAGAAAGGTATGTGTTAGGCAGAAACAAACATTTTACTGTCCTGGGAAGCAGATTGGAATTGATTGGAAAATAGATATTAGGCATGTGGGAAGTGTATCATTACCTAAAATGCAATTTCATAAGTGTCAAACACACACTGCTATCCTACAATACTCTGTCTAGTTCATAGATTGTCCTGAAATGAGTCTCAACCTACCAGCCTAATATATCTCCCAGAATATATATTTAAAGTTCTCCTGCACTCATGTCTTTTGCAAATGCTTGCAGTCTGTTATAAATAATAGCATAGTGAGATAAACTGCTAATGACTGCAAAACCATGATAACCCTTAACATAAAGTTCCTTAGAATTTGTGATGGAGCTCTTTTCAGTGAAAAGAAGGATTATGAAGAGCAGAGACTGCCACCAAACCCAAGATCTCTGAGAGCAGTAGATTACATTTGCAGATAAATCATTCTAGCACAAAGGGACATCTAAACGATGCTAATAAAAAATGGAGCTTCTTTATCAGATATTAATAAAACTACATTTATAAAGATTAATGGAAAAGAAAAAAAGTCTCTGGGACCCTATTGTTTTGCACATGAAAAACAGCTGAATTTTGCATCTTTGAATTGATTTAAGGAATGGGAAGACAGATTGCATGACTCATTGCTATATCCTTGTCATTGTTGTTTTAAATAGCCTGCAATTATAAGGAAAAAAAATCTCCGTTTCTGATGGAGTTGTATCCAAAGGCCTGATTGTTAAATGGGTTTTTTCCCCTGCTCTTTATCTTTGGTAGACTGACATGGCCTAATCACCCAGAGAGATGAGGACTAGCATGAGTCCTCTGGGTCACATTAGTGATCCTGGACTGATGGAGAATGGGCAGTTATTGAAGCCTGAAGTCCAAAATATTTAGGATACACCAAGAAAACAATATCACATATCATAGTATTTATTTGTTCACTTATAAGGCTGCTCTGGCACAGTTAAATGACATCTTTAGACTGGAAGATGCAAATTGCAGTTGTTTGCATGGTTGGTTTCTTTAAAAAGATTATATATGACAGGCTTTCTGCTCAAGTATCAATCTTGTCACAAATTTCTTTGATGGGGTTGTCTCTGAGGCTCTGAGACTTAGCCTCAGAAAGATAAAAGCTAGTCAAACAGCTAGAGCCATCCAGATGGCTTCTTCTTTATTGATGACCCACCTCTTGTTGCACAATTTCTTTGCTGCTTTTGGGGAGAAAAAGATCAGAGGTCCTTGTTCTGTTTCCTGTATGATTGTCCCTTAGTTGTTCTTTTCATTATTCTGTAAGTTAATATCAAAGAGAGAATCTGAAAGAAATATATGACAGAAGGCTTGTCTCCCCAGATGCAGGGCCAGGAGGGAGGGGAGAGCAAGCATCATGCCAAATAATGACAAATACTGTGATTTCCAAATGCACTGAAGTGAAGGAAGAGCCTGTGTGGTATCTGTAGATGTTTTGCAACTGATTTCATGTTAATTGGCATCCGTGAGAGCTGTTTGCTAAATCACTTTCAAAATTATACAAATACCCTTCCTCCCCAAGCACTGCTTGTATTAAAGTATTTGCCTGGTGTTTTTTCCTGTTCCTTTGGTCTCCTGGGATTTTCTAAATCTCTGCTGAATGGGGCCTGTCTTTCACAGAATATGATACTGGTGTAAACCACATTCAGCAAGAGTCCAGTGGCAGGAGATGCTAATGGGAGCACTCAGACATTTTGGCTTCTTTGGCATAAACAGAAAGAATTTCAGCCTAATGCTGGCCATGGCCCCTTTAACAGGACCAGCTAAAGTGTCTGAGTTAGACACAAACTCTTCCTTTTAGTGAGGAGTTTGATCGAGCTTTTTAACCTAAACAGAGACATGACCTCCAAAATATTTCTTTTCTTCCTCAATGCTTCTGCAAATATTTCTGCTCTAACATGGACAGTTCTGTTCCCTCTTTTTCCGGTGACAGCTGAATTTCTGCAGTTCTGCTTTGGTGTTGGAGACGTTCTGTTTCTGTAGAGAACAATAATGTTCTCACATGAATTACAGGATTTATGAAAGTGTGGAAAGCACGCAGCTAAAGACTTCCACAAAAGTGTGGGGTTTTCTTGGAATTTTCAGGAAAAACACCCTTGATGTCGAAGAGGTTAAAACTTCTTTCTTTAGGAATGCAAACATATAGAAATACTCATACTTTTTTGTGCTACTAGTGTAAAACTCCCAGCATAGTAAAATGGAAAAAACATTTTTTTTCTATGAATTGAAGATTAAAAATATTTTTCCTACTCATGCTTAGTTTTTCCAATGCTCTTGAAACAATAATGAATTTTACCACTCAAAATATTTTCAGATTACTATCCCTAAAGATGGATTTAAGTGTTCCATGATAGATCTATGATTCATTAACAAAAATATATGCCTTTACTATAAGTCCTTAAGAAGCTTAATGGTGAAACATATTTTATAACTTTTAATAAATCATTTCTTAATAGTTATTGTGTTTCATGTGATCACCTTCTTCTTCATCAGCTTGGAGTGAGATGGCATTTCCCCAACATTCAGGGGCTGCTGTTGTACCAACAGCCTGGGCGTGTTTGCATTCATTATCTTTTTACATTGGAAGAATAATAATGGAAGAGGGGAAAGGATGGGGAAAGAGCAGATCTATATCATTTCTTTCTCAAATTCAAGTATATGCTGCTCTCTTGTGGAACTTCTATGGTACTTACAAGCATTAGCTAAAAGGTGTCCTTGCTTTCTGACTTTCTGACTTCTATTTTGGTCTGTTGAATATTGCTAAGACAGATTTAGTGCATATGGTGTAGCAGGTTTTTTTTAATACAAATACCAATTTTGCCTATTAATGTACTGTTGGTTTTTTTTCCCGTGATGGTCAGCATCCCTTGTTGACATAGCTTTGTGTGCTGCATTTGGAATTAGATTTGTGCTGTTTTGTAAATAAACATATGTTTGTTAATACTGGAAAACCACCTCTTGTACTGTCTAGGTGACGCTGAAATGCACTTGTAGTTTGCTCTGGTTCACTCTTTCTTAGCCTCAGTAAGAAAATAAGTGCTTTAAAAAAGGGAATGAAAACTTGGGTATCTGTCTGCATGATGTTTTTGTATATGGGATGTGTTGTCCAAATCATGGATTCTCGAATCTTTTCTCATGTATTATGGAACTGAAAGACGAGTGGAATTTTTAGAAGAATGTTTCAAGGTCCAGTCAAAAATGGAGGCAGTGCAGTTACAGAGTCATCCTCACTGAGGCCCTGGATAAAAAAGAGCTCCACAATCAGGAGAACTTAGGGTGCTTGGTTTCCTGAGGATGTCTTCAGGGTGAGATTCTTTGCTTCATTTCAAAGGAATGCATGTGCATATATGTGTGTTTGAGTTTATATGGTTGTTCTGTCATCAAGACCCCCTCTCTACCTTGACATCCCTTTTCATTACAAGACAGAAGTATTTGAGGCTGTAGTCCTTTTGTCAGATGTGGTTAGAAATGTTATTTATTATTGAGGGATAGAGAGGTAGAGAAATTTTATTACCTTATTTACCTGAAAAACATTTGTTAATAATAATAATAACAATAAGCTCTACTTGTGCCTGAGTATGCCATACATTCTTACATATTCTGCAGCATATTTTATCCAGTAGAATCCTAAAGGAATATACAGGCTAAGCATCCCCCCTGAGAATTTCTACTGCAAATCTGATATTTAACTTGTTTCTGGAAAGTCTGGTTGAATTCACTGATATAACACACACACAGCAAAATGCCTGACTACAAAGAAGCACTTCATTCTCTCATATAAATATTTGCTGCCACCTCTGAGAAAAAAAAGCTCCTTAGTGCAAATACTTATCCCCGTAAGCATGAAAAATTTTTGAAGATTTTATGTTAGAGCACCACCATCATTAAAATCACACAGAAAATTTCAAGAAGATTGAATTTACTCTTTCTGAGTAAGACTTGTCCAGTAAGCTGAGGTAGGATTTAGACCTTTGAAGATAGGCTGTGTTCCTTCAAGGGTTAGAGCAGAACAAAGGGGACTAAGTAAGGTCCTAGAGGTCTTTTTAGTGCAAGCTGGGCTTCCATGAGGCAATGGCTAATGCACTATAAATGCAGCTTCTGGCTCCCTGCATTCCAGCTTCTCTGTGTACCCAAGCCTTGTATTCTCTTGCTTGCAGACAGGGTATTATCTGGTGAAAAGAGAGAGTACAAAGAATCAAGTCATAATCAGTAAGCTTTTGTGAGTCCTGTGAAATAGAGTGAGAGCTACGAAGGAAAAGCAAGTAGATTTTGAGTGTACAATATTTCAGGAGAGATTGGGAGCGGGTGTTTTTACGATATTCTATTATGTCTCCTCTTTAGAGAGAGGCTAAGCCAGTGCCAAAGGAATAGTTTTCCAATGTGCTATTTGTTCACAGGATGGATAGGGGCTGACAAGCTGACCATCAGAACAGCTTCTTTGTCCTTGGAGCTCCAGGTGGTTTAACAGTGCAGAGAAGCTACGTGTTTTTACCAAAATGACTGTTCATTCCTTTTTAGATGACTTTTCATCCCTGTCCAGCTTATTTTCAAGGACTTTGAAAAGAAAAAAAAATTAGGCAGTGTATAATAGGAAGGTGGTGTGGAGGTGAGGGTAAGATCCTGGGTGTACGCAGGATGTAAGGGTCTCTGACCTTGTCTAGAAATACATGCATCAAGAGAAGGCTCAGAGGTAGAAGTATCAATATTCATGCTACATAAATAAGTATTGCAGCTTAATCATGGCTATAATAAGTTTTACTAGCAGTAAGATTGACATGACTCTGTTACACCCCCTGCAATTTCTGTAAATGTATCTAAGGATGTAAAGAGCAGTATTAAAATTATTCTCAAGAGCCTTGCAGGATTTCTTAAATTATAACATTTGTTTATTGGTTTTAACAAAATATCGGAAAGCTGAGCCCTTTATGACAGCTAAAGAGAGTATGGTAATTACCCAATATAGAAAGAAAATAACGCTGGCAATCATGTAGATTGCAATAGTATAAAAGAATAGGCTCTTTATTACTAATAAAGTATCAGGGGTTATTCTTGTTTACTACTTAAGGTTCTGATTTTGACCAGCTTGTAGAGATAGATATAAATTTAGGGTTGAGAAGAGCGGACTGATAACCTCCTTCAGGCAGCTCCTAGTGCAGCCCTGTGTGCAGCTGGCTCCTCACTGCCAGGGTCTGCAGCTGAGTCATGGTCACCAGGACCCATTTCCAGGCCTGAGAGCCATCTTAGCACCTCTGTAGTCCCTCTGCAATATTCTTAAGGAAATATTTCTTTTTTGTTATGCGTCTTTTTCTAATTATCTTCAAATGCTTTTCACCTTTGAAATAATCAAGCAAAGTGTATAACTAGTTTAGCAAGTGGTGACCCTTAATTTTGCCCAGAAAGGGATAGGAATAAAGAAAATGACTGCATATATTCCCTGTTGCCAGCGTGGGGGTGGAAACAATACTGACTTCTATACACAGTAGTTACACCATTAGCTTTTTAGGAAAGAAATAGAGAAGAGAATTGCCTCATGTTGCACAAATTGGTCTAGAAACTTCTAATCTATCAGAACTGTGTTGACTCAGCTGAGGTCTGAGGACCATTGGGATAAAGTGGAGAATAGCATGGGCACCCTGAATTTCCGATAAAACTACATTGAAAATTCTTCCAAAGAAGGCAAAGTAACCAAAAGCAGTGCATAATGGAGTGATTATATATCACTTTTATCATTCCTAACACCCAAAAGATGGATGTGATATTTAATTGAAACTAAGATACTTGTTTTGAAAGGCTTCACTGTTACCTGTGTAGCAAATGATTGCATCTAAGCTTCTTTCCTGTAGAATTTGTCCACTTTGCTGAGCTTCTGAAGAGAATAAGAGACAAAATCTCTCTGAAGATTTTAATTTCTTTAAGAATGCTACTCCCTTCATAGGACTGATCTTTTTACCCAGGATTCACTTTTGCCTTTAAGAATCCATGTCCCCAAAATGTTTGAAAAACTTGTTAAATTTCTGGTCCTTATTCCTTTCTTCATTTATAGAAACTGCTCATTGGTGCATGTGATTGTACCTGCTCTTCATCAGCAGCATGAAATGTGCTTTGTATCATCTCATCAGAAAATGGCATTGTATTTTCTCCTTCTACCTTATCACTTTAATCTTTTTTTAAAGCTTATTCATAGCACTGAAGCCTTTCCTCAAAATTGTTGTGTGTTCATTAGACTCTTACCATATGTCACGATTCAGCTGCAGATGCTGGCAGTGAGAGAAACACAGGGCTGCATGAATAAGAGCTTGAAGGAGGTCATTAGTCCCCTCTGCTGAGCTCTGAATTTATATCTATATCTGATATCAGATGGGAGATCTATATCCTGCAGATTTCGTGTCCATGTTTCTAGGGGTGCTATAACAGCAAAAAGCAACACAAAAGGCTGGGGTAGTGACAGCAGCGACAGCTAAAGCCAGGGAAAACATTGGCAGAGCAGGGATGTGCCAGATGTACTGTAGCGGATAGTGCACTGCTGTATTCAAAGAGATGCAAATGAGAGCAGGAATAGAAAAAGAAAATTTTAGTCTCTGATGGGACCTTCCCAGTGCAGTAATCCGTGTCTCTAAATCTCCTCATTGCCCTGATTTTCTTTTTGCATCTGCTACACAGGCAGCATCTTGGGAGAACTTTCAGGGCGTGCGTCTCCAAACTGTGACAGCATCTGATTTTGGGCAGGAATGTCGATCCGCCCTTTCCCGGGCTGGGGGCGAAGGAGCTCCAGCGCCGCTCGCAGGAGCGCCCGCCCAGCGCCGCCGTGTGCCCGAGCCCGACTGGCGCGGGGACAGAGGTGACAGTGCTTTGCCGGGAGTCACCGGCACGGCCGACAAAAACCTGACAGCATTTTAAAACTTACAGGGTTTGCCCGAGGGCGTGTTCTGTTTGGTTGTCCAAAAGGCAATGCTCTCACGGCGAAGGAGATAGCCGATAGCTCTTCCCTCCTTGCTTTTATTTTATTTTATTTTATTTTATTTTATTTTATTTTATTTTATTTTATTTTATTTTATTTTATTTTATTTTGTTTTGTTTTATTTTATTATTTTTATTTTTATTTTTATTTTTATTTTTAAAATTTTATTTTATTTTTATTTTTACTTCATTTTATTTCATTTCATTTTATTTCATTTTATTTCATTTTCACTCTGCATCTCACCCACCATGGTTACCACAGCAGCATTGTTGTCTTACAGAAGCAGAGAGAATTCCTGCGTCAGTAAGTGAAGAGATCGCCAGGGCTCCAGCAAAGGCACCATCCTGACTCGAGTATTGTTGTTAGGTGGGAAGAGAAGGTTAGACTAGAGGGGTCCTTTGCCAGGAAAACAATTAATATATCATTTTATCCCATCCAAAATATTAATCACCTAGAGTATGTGATGGATACAGAGATAAGATTTTTCAGATGCAGCCAAGGTGTTTATTTTTTCAGGTGAAGAGGCCCTCTAATAACCAAATATTAAATACTTACATTACCCTTCATTTCCATTCTCATTTTCTATCTTTTTGCATTCTCAAAACATATAAGCTCACACTGGTTGGAATCTCATGAGTTTTGTCTCTTAATTTTATTACCTATTGCCAAATATTCTTCTCTCCTCCTATTTAAGTCCAGCGCACATTTCAGCATCAGCAGTGCTAGACATAAGCAGCTTGGAAAAGTTTATTTCAGAACCAGTTTACTGTAGTTTGTGAGGGAGATTGGTGACACTGGTTGCTTGACAGCAGCTTTCCAGTCAGTCAAAAGTAGAGAAGTAATTTAATTCCAGTGCCCTCTCCGGAGAAAGTCTTTGAAAGGACAATAATAAAGTGGGAATATCGTGGACACAGAAAGAAGCAGAGGACAGAAGAGATGACTCCGTTGTGTAGTTCCCATTCAAAAATGTACCTTGCTCATTATTCGTGTGTTCAGTGCAGGAGCTCTCCTACCCCTCTGTTACTGAGGAATGAATTGGAAATAGCTGTTGTGTTGTTGTAGGAACACTGGCATGAAGAAAGAGTAACAAAACCTCTGTAGTAGTGTTAATAATTGTAGACTCCAGATGTAAAGAGAGGGCAGGACTTAGTTTAATAAACAAGGTATCAAAGTTCTTTTCAAATATGTGGTTCTCTGTTGCAGGCCCACCATTAAATTTCCTAGGTCTAACCTCTGGTAAAGAGAAGGTTTATCTGGTTTAAACTTAGAAAATTCACCTTCCCAGGACAGCACAGTGGCTGTTTTTTCCAAGGCAGGTGTTTCCTTGGTCTTCACTTTAACTTGGTACATGTATTGGAATGTGTCCACCTTAGTTGTAAGGAGGTTTTGCTCTGAGTTAGACTGTGCTTAGCATTGATGGTAAAAAGAGATTTTACTTTTTTGGTAATGATTGTGTTTTCATTTCTCAGAGAGATGTTATTTGATTTGTAAGATTAGAGGAAAATTACTATAAACACAGGCAGAGCTCTTAACAGATGATATTAAATGTAAAAATTAATAATGATCTTTCTTTCATTTCAATATACACTTGTCCAGAGGGTGTAGCTACTTTATTCAGCCCCTCAAAAATGCAAGGCAGAGCACTGGACACCTGGGTACCTCCTGGGGTCTCCTAGGTGTTGTGTGCTTTCTGTTTTTCTGCAAGAGTGAAAATGTGGCTATTATAGTTAGGACTTCAAAGGGAAAGCCTTTGAAAATGTATTGTCATCCACATATCCAAGTTCAGGCCTTACATATCCAAAATTTGTCTTATATCTTGGGCTTAGAAGTATGTCTTGGCTCACTGATACCTTGCTCAGATAGCTGGTGCCCTGCGTGCAGTTGGTCCTGTATACATTTGTCATTTATCAATGGTATTATTAGTATGGTTTAGTATGGTTTCCAGGGCTTGTCCCCTAGGGATGGATGTTGGATATACACAGACTAAAACCAGATTACATATACAGAGAGAGGTTTCTGATGGAACATTTTGTTCTTCCTCCCTGGTCTTGTACCAAGACATTGTAATACACTGGTATTTTCAGCCAGCACACACACATAAATATACACATGTATATTTATATATATGCAGATCAATTTTAAACTATCAGTTTTAAGCTATCAGTTTTCAACTATCAGTTTTAAACTATCAGTAAATTTTTTAGGAGTCCAAAGTTCATGATAATTAGCACTTGAAAAGTGTTGTGAAGTTTTTTGTCATTCGTGTTTTGACATGCAAAGACTGATGTTTATACTAAAAAATCTGCTAAAGATTTATTGCTTTCATTTGCACCTCTGTTTGATTAATCTTTTTTTCTTGGTCCATCACTTTTTTTTCATCAGTTATGGTTCTTTGCTGATTATCTAACACGTCTGAAGTCCCTCTTTGATTCAAGGAAATGAAAGTTGGATGGTATTGTTTGAAAAGGTGCTATTCCTGCTAAATAATGAAGGCATCCTGGCTCGTTTTTTTTACTGATAGGTCTCTATTTGGCTAATTGGTCTGTTGACATGTAAAAGTGTTTGGAAGACATCACAAAAGTGACAGAAAAACATGCCCCCAATTTGTTTTAGTGTTCTGTTAAACTTTTCTGAAGTTTCTCCTTTCTTCTTTTTAAAGCTGTAAACATCAGAAGGAGGCTTTATGAAATTGCTTTTACCTCAGACTACAGGGGGCTTTAATGGAAAAGGGGAAAATGTTTGAAACTGTTGAGTCTTTCTTCTTTTTCTAAGGCAAGAACATTGAGAGTCCACACAATGGGGTTTTAATAACTGATGTTATTACCTTCACAGCAGTAAAAAAAGATGGAGCACCTGGTTTTACTGAACTGGTTAAAAGGAGACTAAGCCATTCCATACAATATGTACTTGAAAAAGCACATAGAAGTATAAATATGTTATTTTCAAAAAGTCAAACAGTTCTGTAGAGCATATATATGAAGTCCAAGAAAATGTTAACAGACTCTCTCTCTTTTGAAGGATCTCAAGTACCACAGTGCCACCTGGAAGCACGGGGGCACTTCCCTGGGTAATTAAGTCATTAACAGCGTCCACTGGAGCCCTTGTGGATGCATCTGTGCTATGATGGTCTAGTGACCAGTGTGTTCTCCAGGACTGGGAACAACCAACACGGCACATCTGGCAATAACAGAGCTGCATTTCTCCTTTGCCTCTCCTGTAACCATCACCAAAACATCCCTCAGTGCCCAGAGAGGCCTTGTGATGGCTCCCTCTATGCATTGCCCAGGAAATTCCCAATTTCTGCAGGGTGAGCATTCAGTCCATGGCCACTTCACTTACGAGGTGGTGTGTGAATGTGTGTTGCACATAGCCAGGGTAGCTTTTTTGTAAAAGTGAGCAGGAACAATGATATTCACAGTATATGTCAATGTATGTATGTTCCAAGGAGGCATGTTTCACTAATTTTTAAAGTTTTAAATAATTTGAGAATTGCAATAGATTATATGAAATTAGACATACCAGATCTTCTATGACCTTGATATTTTTCTATTTCTCCCCTTGTGATTGAAGTAAATACTTCATTTATTGCCCTCGAATTAAACTTTTGTCAAGATACCACAGTATTCTTTGTGGACTCTGTGCTGTAATCAGAACTGAAGAATCTGAAATTCTTTGATATTGCCTCTGGGAGGAGATGGTTGTGAGTTTTCACACCAGTGTGCTTATGTTCTGTGAATACTCTCATTTCTCCCTCTTTTTTATTTTTTCTTGAACAGTTGTTAGTATTGGACAAGAAAAACATGCAAATGTGAGAGTTCTCTGTGCCTGGCTAGCTGTTCGTGCTGCTGCTGCACAACCTCATGATACTGTTGCAGTGCTCTGTGCTTCATGACACAGCACTCACAGAAACCACAGTTTCTAGTGCAAACTGTAAGATCAAAGCAGATACTGCGAACAAGTTTATTTTGTGTTACTTCATTTCACATATCATCTTTTAATTGATCTCCTGAGTCATTTAAGACCCCCTCAACCTGTCATTGCTTTGGTAATTTCTGTTGTTTTGCCATGCAACGAGACTTATTTTTTTCAGCTTTTATTTATTAAACAGAAGAAATCTGCAATAATTAAAGAGTTTGTGCTAGGAAGTTTTGTAAAGTTTATATGTTTGTCTAAATATCTCATCTCTTAGTTTGGTGAGTCAGGCTGACCAGTGAGTTCTTTTATACTCAATTCAGTGAAGCTGATGCCTTTTTTATCCTTTGAATTATTTGCTATTACATGCTTCCAGAACAGCTGTACTGCTGTTCTGGCCCTCTGCTGTGCAGATAAGCATTGCAGCTTTTCTCTAATTTTTTTAGCCTTCCCTAACAATGTGATTGCTTATGAATTGTTCCACTGTTGTGGCTGCAGTTTATTTTCCATAGGCTCCCATGGTTATGCATCACATCACTGTACATATGCACAGAACCTGGTGCTCAACCTTGTGCCTTGGCCCTGTTCCCCTAGGGGATCTTTAGGGAATCAAAACTGACTGGACCTGTTTTATGGCTACAGACATTGTTTTTCCTCACAGTACTTTGCCTGGGAGTCCAGTGCATGAGAATCCTGAGTGTTAAAGAGTGTTTTGGGAAGCCATGCAGGCTCTGGTTATAGGTGGTACAGGGCTGAAACCAAACGTGTTAGCTGAGCTATGCATCTTGCAGCACTACGGTGATTTCCTGTGGGGAGCAAAGAGAAACATGACTCTGACTGTTTGCTATGGAAAGATTATGAAATAAATATTTGTTTTGCCAAGGAAGACATCCAGGTGCAGCTACATCACCAAAGCCTACAGAAAATTTGCATCACCCTCATAAATGAAGATAAGGGCCTACAACTGAAAAAGTAAGGCTTTTTACCAACAGAATGTCAGGGGTTTTTTTAAATTAGGAAGTCAATATATGGTATACAATTTTAGCTAAAGCTTTAAAACAATATTAAATTGCATAAAGATCTATGAATCTATAAGTAAACAAAACACCTTGTCCAAATGGTAAACTTTGCAAAGGTGTCACCCTAGACCACCTGGCCCATCAGCAGCACAGCACTCCCTGACGGAAGGGAGCTGGGTGCCCTCCCTGGCCAGCAGGATTGTTTGGCTCTGCAAATATTCCACTGCTTAAGGCAAGTTATTTTGAAGGCTTTGCCAGATGGGACTTCTACTGCTTGCTTTTCTCTACTGCCTGGAGAGAGTATGTTTTAATTGTAAGAATCATGAGTATTGGAGCTGAAATTTGCCCTAATGCTTCTTCAAGGCCATATATCACACCATATATATCAAAGTATGTTTTTGTCTACATGCGTTTGAGTTACATGTTTTTCTTGCCTTATTCTGAAGGAGCACTGAATATCTGAATGTGCTGGAATTTGAGACTGTTCTTATTTCCCCTCGTTATGACATTTACATTCCTTCAAATCCTCCTTTCAAAAGAATCTTGTTCATCTGTCTTCGGCTCAAGACTCTTTCCACGGTGCTGTGAGGTTGGCAGGCATGTTTCAGGCGCATGCCTGTGTGCTGTGATCCTTGCTGCTCAGGGAATGATCACACTCCGAGGAAAACAAAGACTGACCAGCTCTCCCACTTCTTGTCTGGTATGAATTTATGGCAATGGCACCTGCTGTAGACCATACCCCAGATCTGCTTCTAACCTACCACCCTCGAACAAGAAGGGCAGTAGATGCTAAGAGATGGCACAAGTTCAAAAGCAAATTGTCCCCATCATAAGAGTTAAAGCCACCTAAGTCTGCCAGATGCAGTGGCTGGTGGACAACTGCTGGGCTAGGGAGTCCTGATGCAAACAATGACAGTGTAAATGCAAGAAAAAGCACTCCAGAGTGATGTGAAAGCTTTGGATTTTTAATTATTCTTTAAAGATTAATTTCAAATTTTCCACTCATTAATATCTTTTGCTTGTAAGTTGTTTTGTAAGATGTTGTTCTACCGCTGAGCAATTCTTTGCTGATTCTGTCCCTGTCTTCACTGGTCATTTGCTGAGCTGTAGTTAAAGGCACTATTTGTCTATTAACTATCACAAATACAATATATTTTGAAATAATTCTACTCTGCTCTTGAGGGAGAGAAACCTCACAAGACATCCTTTGTCATGTCTTTGATCACATCAGATTTTGCTGTGGTTCATTGCTTTATGACATATTTTCCCTTGCTGTTCTTTGTTCCCCCACTGCTATCTTGCAGTGTTTTGCAGTTAATTCTAGCTGCTCTTTGGTTCACTTCAGGCACTTTTTTGTTCCAGTTGCTCAGAATTTTAATACTTTCCATAACTAGCCGATAGGCTTCTTTACCATGTCTGCTCAGTCAGTATTTCTTTAGCATTAGCAAGTTCTCTGTCCATACTGAACAGTTTTCTAGCTCATTGGTGTATTAGGTGGACAAAATTAGTGCAACTGGTTACCCTTGTGACACAACTTCTGCCATCATGATTCAGATAAAAGCCTCCTTCATTCTCATAAATACTTAGATATTTCCTACAAAAATTGACTGTTTATTTTTTTCTTTCATCACATTGCTTTGCACGTAGTGCAGTTTTAGTTTCAATTCTAAATTAAAATATCTGACTAAACTAGCTTGAATTTCTTCATTAATAATAGCAAGCTGTGCCTCTAAGGTAATGACAACCTTTTATTTCATTTCTACACATTTCTCTAATGATTTGAAGCCAGAGTGTATCTAGTTTTAAGGTTTTCTATTATTTTTAAAACTTTATGTACCAAGAGAAGATTAGTGTATCTATATTCATATCACACAAAAAGTCATCTATTCTTTTTTCTCGTTCATCTGCCCCAGAATTCTCTCTGCTGCTACAGAGTTGTTACACTCAAAATCTTGCTCATGGGCACAGAAGCAGCACACCTTTTATATAAGTAAAGCTAAAAAATTGTTAGCATAACTGAAAGTGAAGTACTCTGAGCATTACTAGTTCAGATCTAATTGTTTTGAAAAAGAAGGTTAATGCAGTTAAAATGTTAATAGATACAGGTCCTAGTATGTACCTCCCTGACTGAAGCCTCCACTGCTCCTCTGGATGCTGAGATTGGTGAGGTTTCCTACTGGTGGCAGTGCTGGGGTGGCAGTGAATTGCCAGCCTCTGGAGTCCTTCAGAGAGAGGAATACGGTATTTGTGGTAATCCTCACTCTAGGATTAATTTGGAGCCTTCTTTAGGTGTCTGCCAACACCTTTTTAGTCCTTTGCTCTGTCTTCACTGTCTGTAGTTCCATATTACACCCAATTTACTACATATGGTGTCTTTTACGCATATTAGACACTATCTCTTGTTATCTCTAAATCCGGGTCTGCTATCATCAAATTAGAGTCACAAACACTATTCTGCACAGAACAACTGCTCGATACTTCTATCTATATAAAACTATGGTTCTACTGGACGAGGACAAAACAAATTAAATGTAGATATCTGGTATCCTTCCTGCTATTCCAGCTTGTTCTCCTCTGTTGATGCTCCTAGCAACCAGTTCAGCTGGGTTAAAAGGCTTCCAGAACATGAGAGAATAAAAACAGATGGATGTAGATACATGTGTCTGGTAGTCAAATATGTACAATGTTGACAAAAAGAACAAAGGGAAAGATTGTCCTCCCTCCCACACTGAACCCGCCCCCCAAAACAAACAAAAAACCCACAAACAACAAAGAAGCCAAAAAAACCCAAAAAAAAAACAACAAAAAAAAAACCCCAACCAAAAAAATCCCCAAAACTATGAGAATATGGAATATGAAGACATTCTCACGCAATTGATTGTGCAAATTATCCACAGAGAAATCGAGAGCACAATGAACTTCCTTGTCCTTAGGTATTTTATGATAAATGGTAGATCTGGGAGGCTTTTTTGTAAAGTAATTTGCATACATTGATTTGGAGAATTCTTTAAAATAATATTTTTTCTCTCTCTAAAAGCAATTTGATGTACTTTTATTTAATTGTCCTGTGGCCCTACTGCAAAAAAAACCAAAACCAAACAAACCAACAAACCAACAACTCTCCCAGTCCTGCTGCATATGTGATTTCTTGTTATATACATAATTCAATGAGATAATCAGAGACTGCCCAGGTTGTTTTGCATGCTAATTGACAACTTCTTAAGTAGAACTTAAAAAGCTGTAAACAATGTAAATCAAGTAATAATAAATGTTATTATCACTTACATTATTTTCTTACAATCCCTATAGTATTATTATTGGTATATAAATCCTTAAATAATAGCAGACAGCGTCATAGCTTACAAGAATTTGTTAAACATAAAGACAATTTTGAATATGTCATGGTATGGCATTTTGATGAGACCCATGAAGTATTCTGGAGAAACATACTCTACTGCCATTTCATTGCTCTAAGATGGCAGATGAAAGTCTTGTCATCTGCAGTGCCACTTCATTTCAAAGCGAAGGCATTTCCAGAGACAGAGTATGGCAATTTTTAATGTAAATAATGTTTTGCCTTTCTGAAAGAGCCCATTTACAGTCTTGAGGCCATTAGACTTCTGCCCTGGCTTCCTCAGCACTGCAATTCTGCAATTGGATTGGAGAGTCAATTTGAGATTAACTTCTCACTTGTGCTGCAAAGCTTCCTTTTTATATTTCTGTTAAACTGAACAAATGGCTGCTACTAATGTTTTGCTCATCAACTAGTAAGTGGAGGCCATTTAAGACAGAAATGTAGGGTTTAGCTCCAGCTGCTGTTCTAATGTTGCAGAAAGCCTTTGCTGCAGTTCATTAAATTCAACTTCAGGCAGTCACAAAATTGCCAGCTAATTATTTTTTTCTTTCCTCGGCTGAGTGAAACCTGGTGTCACCAATTTCCACTCACAAAATGGAGCTACAGAATTCTTCATTCTGAAGACTGAAGCAACAAAGCAGTGAGGAAGATACCAAGATAATTCTTATAAAAACAAGTAAGACTGAATCAGTGGAACTTTATCTCCTACCAGTTTGTCAGACTAGTTTGGGAGTCAGACTCTGTAGGGGATGTTGGTTCTTTGCTAGTAGGTCACAAGGCCTTTATTGAAAACTGTTAGTTTATGTTTTGGGGACTAATAGGCAGATTGGAGATTCAGCTTATATGGGTTCAACTCTCTGGCTGAAAAGGAGCAGACCTGTGCCTGGGAAGTAATTTTCTTCAGTACTGAGTACACATGGTGTTTTAATCTCTATTATCTCTGTACAAATCAAATTAAATTATGACAAATTCTTTCATTTTGTGTAATAACAAAACTAAAAATGAGATCCAAAATTGAAAAATACATATATGGAGATGTCCTTCCTGACCTTGCATACAGAATTTCTACCTGAACACAGCTCTGTTAACACATGGACGATTGTACACACCTCTTACAAACTGTTGTAATCATACCTTGAGATCATCTGTACTACCCAGGACTTTAAGTTGTTATTATAGCTTATAGATAAAGTAACTAAAATCAGAACATCTGTGTGTGTTTAGAATTACACTCCGAAACAGGAAATTTGAATAACCTCTTGCCATGGAGGTGCTCATGGAATAGGGATTTTGGTTGACTCCTGGGGTGATTTACTCTTTAGGGACTTTACAACCTGAGAATATTTCCAAGCTAGTACACCAAGCTTTCATCCCAGAATTCTTGGGAAACTAATAGATAGTGGGGAATTGAGCTTCTGTTAATTATTGTTTATTGTCATATCACAGTTAGGATTTCAAAGAGAGACTTCCTCCTTCTGTTATGATTGTACACACAGAGGAAAGATCCCTTACTATGATTTTACAATTAAAATTTTCACAAAATAAGTATAAAAAGAGGACAGAGAAAAATGTGAAGTAAGAGCAATGGAATGGCATGATCAAAATACGTAGAATTGCGTATCTTCAAGGTTTCTAAATACATAGCTGCACCTTTAGTTGCAGGAAGAGAGGAAAAATTATTTCAGCCTCAAAATTCACATTTTCTATATGCATATTTTTGCTTTTGACAACATGTCTTCAAATACTTGTAAGTTGTCAACTGGCAACTATTGTTGTCTCACTGCGATCTTAAGAGTGAGAAGACACATCAAAAGAGAATTAAGGCTATGATAGCACTCAGTGCAAATCAGAAGAGTTCCACAGAAGGCTGAAATCTGGCATTTGTGTGAAGCACCAAGACACAATGGGGACACAAGGAGAAAGCTGTTAAGGGAATTGGGTTAGAGTATGAAAGCAAGACACGGTATGTCACCCTTTGTCTTATATGATAGCTTCATAGTTTTTATGTGGCACAAGTTGTGTAAATTTGTTCGGGTTCAGCTTGGGAGAGGTTTTTATAGGACTTCATTAGGCAGTGCATTAAAAATAATCTGTCAGTACTGGACCACCAACAAACTGAATGTACAATCACCAAAGTGTTAACTAAATTCTGGTCATGGGCTCAAATCATATTGCTATTTCCATATAACGGAAATATAATATAATTATATGTTTATATATATATAATTACATATAATTTCCATATAATGGGCAGCACTGGGAAGAATTAAGAAGCTCAGAATTAAGTCACATTTTGACATGTATAGGTAAGAAAGACGGTTTGTTTTTATAATTATTAAGGGAACGAAAGAATTCAGTTTTCTTTCAAATGCACCACTAAAATTTTGATGAAACATTTTTTATTTGTAAGCTAAACAAAACTGATCGAGAAGCAACTTTCTGCCATTTTTAAGACCTATATGACACTCTGAAGGGTATTTTTGAAAATAAAAATAACATTAATTTCATAATTTCAATTTCAGAATATAATTCTAACAAATTTAAGGTCCAGGTTCTGAAAAAAATCCACAAAATATTTAAACATATGTGGGAGCCTCTAACCTCTCATCTATAAATGGACAAGTACCAAATCTCATTTCCTCTAAAAAGACAAAAATTTTTAGATACGTAAATCCATAATGATAATTAAATAGGTTCAACCTTGAACTGATCAAAATGTGATTTCTTTGTAAATGGAAAGGTCAACTTCTAGCACTGCCACATGTGGATAAAGCCATGGGTTGATGTCACCTGCCTGCCACCCTGACACTGCCATGCTCTCACGAGGCTCTGTCCTGTCCCAGAGCAGAGCTGCCTGACAGCAGAAAGAGGAATGGCATCTGCCCAAAGTCACTTAAAGCTCACTGCAATTTCAGCAGGATAATTTTAAAGATCCACTACTGTAGGTCTTCATATTACTAGAAGGCTAAAATACTTACAAGGCTTATCTGAGTCTCTTGTTTTACCTCTCAATATTTGTCCTTTCATTACACTTGTAGTAGAAAATCATATTCTCCTGTAATGTTTTGGTTTTTTAAAATAAAGACTACCTTTCCCGTTAATTGAGAAGTCTTGCAAACAATTCCTAAAGTCCTACCATGTTTTCTTTACTGGATGTGAAGACCCTATAATCTTCATTAGTATACCACAGCTATTTCTCTTCTGTGGAGTTTAAATGAGAATTTTAATTTTTTTTCTGTCAGATGTTCTTTAACTGGTAATAACATTCTGCCTGTATTGAATTAAACAAATTTAAATTATCTAAAAATTCCTCTATTTCTTTATTAAGTTGTAGGTGGGAATTCAAGACCAATGCTTCTGTGATTTTACTGTGGATTCCAGCAGGAGAAAATGTAGGTAGGAGGTACTTGTAAAAATCCTGAAATGCCTCAAAAATCAGAGTTGTGCACTCTCAAAATTGTGTTTAAATCTTTTAGGGATTAGCCTGGAAGGGTTACTGGGAATGTAGTAACTACTGAAACAGGACTGACCCCCCATGATCTGGTGTGTAAATTACACAGTAGAACTGGACATGAAAAGAAAACTGAGTTTTGGAGAGCACAGATATAGAATATGAGCAATTAAGACAAAATGCAAAGTGACTCCTTCTTTTCTCTTTCTTCTTGTGTAGGGACAGTGACAGATTCAGCTTCACGTGAAGTGAACACATGTCTTTTAGTGAGATCTTGATCAACACCTTATTCTCCACAGAAAGGGGTTTTTTTCTGATATAAAAATTGCAATTAAGGAAGAAAATTTTAAATACCATTGATTTATTTATTACATATTAATGGATCAACTAAATGTATTTTGTAAATTTCCAAGTCAACTAGGACTGTAACAACAGACTTGATTGTTACCATGACATCAGAAAGGTTTTTTTGTTTTTAAAGGGAAAGATTAATTTTTAACAAGAATATGTTTGCTAATGCCTTTCAGGAAAAATAAAAAGAGACTATTTAAAAGGTGGTCATATTTTAGGGATCTGGCTTTTATTGTTGCTCTATCCCAGCATAGTATACTACATCTATTAAAAAAAGACATTAAATGATTTTGTGTTTATATTTATTGTCAGCAATACATCAGTTATGTAAAAATAACCCAGATGAAAATGTAAGACTTGTTACATTTTCATATCATCTGTATTAACTGAATAAAGCTTAGTGACAATATACACAAATTTGCAGTAGTAGTTGTACGTAAACATTTTGTGCATTAAAAAAGAAATATACATAATTTAAAAAATAAAAATGCATTACACAATTTACAAATTAACATTAACAAAAAAAAAGGTAAACATTCCTCAGACAGCTGCCTCCTCATTCTACAAAATAAATATTCAAGTAAATTAAGTTAGGCAAAATAAACTCTTAATTCTTAACAATTTACATAAAGGTAAAAAGACAGATTTCCATTTAATTCAAGGTATATTTTACAGTGATTTACACATAGAGTTTTTTAATTGGTCTCTTCAAATTTTAAGATTGGAAAAAAAACTTTATTACATTTTGGCAGGAGGAAGGGGGTTTCAAAATTGATGCTTTATACCAAATATAAACAAGCTTGTGCAGTTGCATCAAAACTTCCAAAAGGAACTGCTCCAGGACTCAAAGCAGACACAGTAAGCTAGAAACTACAGTTTTAAAAAGGAAAATATAAACGACCACATCAACAGGAAATGTCTACTTTGCTATTCTCTGAACGGTTTATTTGATCACTGGAAACATTACTTTCACAAACTAATAATCTACAGTAGTGGCTGCTTTAGGCACTGGATTTGTAGAAGCACTCTGATTTTTAAAGCAAATTGCTTTTCATTCTATACTGATAATTCACCTATTATTTATTTCTGTTGCAATGCTAGAGGGCTTAATTACCTTTGCAACTTTTAGATTTACACAAAATTTCAGCCCTCCTTACAGCCTAGCATTTTTTTCTTGATAATAATGGAAGCCATTCTGGCTTCAAATTTCCATGCACTTTGTTTGTAGAAAAAATAATAATAAAAATGCACTCTAGATTTTAAATGCAGCACTAGTATGATGCAGATGTGCACCAGATATTCACCGATCAGATATAAAATGTAACACATACTAAAATACTTGCATGGATTGCAAAGGCCAAACATACTTAAAAAACCCTCCTATCTCTGTTTGTCCATTTAATATGGTAAGAAAAAGGAGATGTCATACCTTTAAGATCAAGTTATTAAATGTTTAGATTTAGGACATAAAATTCTACAAGGCAAGAACTAAGCAACAGCTCCTGCTAAGACCAGCTGGTATCAGAAATAAAGATGACTCATTGCCAATGAAAGAAACCCTGTTCCCTCAATGCCCTCTTGGTCCAAAACTATTTGACAACACAGAATCAGACTTCTAAAAGAACAGAAATCATTATTAAAATTTGTGTCTCCACACATAGTTATCGTTCTTTAATACTTCATAATTTTTCCGTAGTTTTTTTAAATGTCTGACAAAAGAGGAACCACCCAGGTTTTTGTTTCTGCTCAAGAATGCTTAAAATTAAAATTATCAAGATTTGTATTTTTCCAATGGATCTTTACAAAGTGATGTAAGACTGAAGACCCCAGTCCTGAAACACATATTAATGAACCACTGCTGGGGCAGGGGGCCATGGAACTTCATTAGCTTCAGCTGGATCAAGGTATAAAATGAGAAATTGAACCTGTACCAAAGATTGTTACCATTGTTCCTCTGCTAATCATTCCCATTTGGGGAATACACAGTGGGAGAAAGGTAATTTTCTTGATGCAGTAACACCACACTGGTAACAGGTCAGCTAAGGTAAAGTAGGACCATAATCTCTCTTGAACATCCACAAAATGCTCATTGGTTTCCAGAATTGGTTTACATAGAACAAAGGTGTGTATTTTCAAGAACTGATATAACCCACTGATGTCCAGTCATTGATTTCAGTGGATCTGGGCCCAAGTTTGCAAAGCTAGTTTCATTTGGTGTGCAAAAACTGGTGCTTCTTGAGTGAATAGCGTGATGAGTAGGCAGAAGTGGTTTAGGTTATAAAAAAGACCTGAGAACCTAATACTGAACTTTATATAACAACTATTTTTGAGAGGTTGCCTGATAAAGTTTTGTATTGCTTAGTAGTGGCACAGTCACTTGTATGTTCAGGCTACACACAGAAGCCATTAGAGGAGAATAACCCTTCTCAGGTCATGGATCACATCCGTAACAAGCATGTCACATGCACAGTGCCAAGTCAATGAGCTTCATGTTGGAAGCGTGACACTGAAAAGCCATAGGCATGGAAGAGGTTAACAGTGAGTTTTCACACTGCCAGAGTTTTTTAAAAAGTCATGAGTATTAAAATGGCAGAACTATTGATCTTATTGTTTACTTGCCAGTACACTCAGGAGTTTAACTGAATAATTAAAAGAGTCTATTGAATTATCCTAATTAGAAAAGACAAAACATCTCTGAGTGTTGCACTGCCAGCAACAGTGAAAAAGCTCTCACTAACAGAAGGAAAGAAAAGCAAAACCATTTTATTTTAGTTGAACAATCAGAACACCTTTTTAGACAAGAAGTATGTCACTCCGGATTACAGGGCAACCACTTTTCTTTTTCTTTTCTTTTTTTTTTCTAACAAAGTTAACAAATATAAAAAAATCTAGTCATAAACAGCCTTCAAAGTACAATTAGAAACCAGCAGGACAATCTATACCAGTATAGGTAGATGGGGCAAGAAACTAGACACTTGTATTACTGCCATGGTGTGGAGCACAAATGGCTGCTGTGATGAGGAACGGTGTGTACAGTACACGTCGTAGCCAAGTCCATCCCGTCACAGTCCAAACCGAACACTACTCTCTTCAGGATTCAAGACCTGTCTACTTGACACTCCTTGCACAAGATACATCATTATCCTTTCTGAAAAGAGGCAGTTTCTATGGCAATACTAGTTAAGTGCATATCATGCTGCACTAATATAGTGCAAAAATTTGCCTTACATGTAGCAAAAAAGATGCAGGCAACAGTTTGAGTTAGAGAAAGTAGAAACATATTGTAACATTTACATCAGGTATTCTTTTTCCAGACAGCAACCACTAGAAAATAGTGAATCTGAGAATGCCTCCTTTCTGGATGTACACATGAGGCCTTTATACTTTGGAGTGGTAACAGGACAGAATTTTGCAAGTGAGTCATTGCCCTCTGAAATACAGGTTAACACAAGTTATCATCAACTGGCAGACTGTTGAACTTGCTCAGTGGGTAAATCCCAGTCAAAAGTTAATATTGTACTAAGCACTAAAATGCTCTTCATCAAGTATATAATCTGATAGAATAATACATATGGTTCAACTGAGTATATATGTTATGTTTGAATATAAAGAGTCATAGACAGCTTGGTACAAACTTGTCATGCGTAGTGATTATACTTGGTTAAAGATGCAGGGGCTTCCAAGTGTTAATACTATGTCAGCTACAGTATTCTGGAGACAGAAGTGGTGCTTATAGTTTCTAAGACTGAGGAAGCACCACAGATCTCCAACTGCAGTGTCCATTCACATGATTCTGCCCGATTTCTCAGTGCTGATGGTCTAAAGTAAAGCAATAATACCTTGAGTATCGGTAGGCATCATGAAATCCATCCTTCTTTATCTATGGTGCAGTTACAAAAAAGAAAAAGTCAAAACACTTAATCCACTCCATAGAAAATCCCTGTGGCTTCGGACACCTTCTGATTTCATTCCTATGATTTAGACTCCATTTGTCACCATGAGAAGTTATATTTTACATGTCTGCATCTCCATCATAAGCCAAGGTTAAAGGTTTCAGTCGGTTGTTCTGCCTTCTCTGGGGCTTCTTTGGCTTTTTGCTGAAACAACAAGATAATTTGTAAATAGAACAAGCAATTAATTACATGCAAAGATGTATTTCAGTCTCAAATGAAAGACGAGCATGTTGATAATGTATTCAGTTGTTTGTTTATAAAAGATATAAGCCTAAAACCTTCACTGGGATCACTAATTATCTCTTTATCAACCCAAAGTAATATTTAATTCAAAGCTCAAGTGTTCAGAAACAAGCTGCTATGGTGCTGATGTGACTTGATGAAATGCTTGGCAGGTACTCTTGCAACATCACTCAGTCTTCAGAAGAACTCAGAACCTGCCATGCAATATTTGGTCATGTATCAAAGCTGCAATCAAGCTCTTTTAAATTACGTGACTCAAATCTTAGACCGTTCTTGACACATCAAGGGTTTCCATGGGAAAGATCCGTCATTTGATTGGTTTTATCTCATTATACTTGCTTGAATGACTACACTTAATTCTAGATGTTATAATCAAACCAGTCCTTAATAGCAGAGGTATGGTTATTAGCCATAACGTTCCTTGTCTAGTCTTGAATTAGATTTTAATCTAGCAGTATTTCCAACTCATTTGATATAGTTTTAAAAAAATTACCAGGCCATAGGAACATGAATGTTTATCCACGCTTTAGTACTTATCTTCTTTCAGAGTGTAATATAAGCATTTCTTTAAGTCAGGCCTGTGCATCCTCAGTCTTGTCCAAAATCTTGTATCAGCTGTCACTTAGCCTGCTCAAATCTGAGCAGGCTTTTATATAAAACCATTTGTTACAATAACTTGCAGTAGACACAGATTCCAGTCCAAATAATCTGCAGTGTATTTGAATGCTAATGGATTTTTTCCCTCAAAGAAACCCAAACCCCTGCCCCCCCAAAAATCAAACAAAAAGACCCCAAACAAATTTTCATCTTACCTAGACAGAAGTGAGGTTTTGGGCAAAATTTACTGAATGGCAAACATACCCACTTACTAATGCAGTACAGCCCAGAGCCTGATGTATTTTACCACACTTTCCTCACCTGTCACCTGTACAGTCATTTGGATCAGAAATTCCAAAAAGGACCTAGAAAACTTCAGGGAGCATGTTCTCAAAGATGACTTGTTAAAAAAAAATTAATTTCATGTATTAAAAAGATGAGAAAGTTTTCCAAATTTCTCTGGTTGTATATCTCTATATCTTGTCAAATATAAAATATTACTTGCCTGGTTACTAAATTTCCTTCTTGCTATTTCTCTCAGCATTCTGTGATACAGACATGATAAAATTATTCTGGACACTGTACGTAACAACCAAGATAAACTGAGAAAAAATAAACTGTGCACTAAGGTACCCCATATTTGTAAGTTCTTCTAACCTCAGAAGACATGTGGTTATCCATTACCTAGAGTACAACCAGAATCTGATAACCTGAGTTTGGACAAAATGACATGGGAAATTCAACACTGCAGTTCACAGAAGTGCCTGCAGTTTCTACAGCAGCAGATGTAAACACGTGCATTACAGTCTGTGTGGGGACTGTTTTTTTATAAATAATTAAAGAACTCACCAGGCTAGATAGATCATAGAAACAATAAAGATGAGTAAAACAAATGCACCAGCAGCTACACCATAAACCCAGGTCTTCAGCCTCCCATCTAAAAGGAATGAATGTTAGTCAGTAGTGTTTGAGTTAGTCTTGTTGAATTATTAGTTCTGATATAGCATAGAAATACTTTAATTACCCAAAATAAATGACCTCATTAGCAATTACAGTGTAATCAGAGTAAATATTGTTTAATAACTGAGCAATGACTTCTCTGTGCTCTGCTTTTTAGTTGAAGTCAGCATAGTTCAAATGGAGCTGAGATCTGCGGCAGCAGGTGAGATGGCAGGAACTCAGCTTTGGGGCTCTCTGGTAGCAAGGAATCCCTCAGTGTGATCACAGGGCAGTGCATCAGCCCAGGACTCATTCAGCATCACTTGCAATTGTAGCTCTGGAAAATCAATCTGCCTGTTATTTTTATTCTGGTTCCTATTTACTTTTACATTTTTAAATACCATTAGCATGCTGTTTCTCATCCATACCTTAACAGCACGTACACAACTTTTATTACTGCATAAAGTAATATTTTTAAAATTTCTTTCCCTACCAAATGCATGGTTTTTTTGTAATAAATAACTTCTCCTCACAGAATAAAAATACACAAAAAGAGACAACCCATGCTCATAAATAGAACAACTGTTTGTTGTTAATAAGGACTGTATTTATGTGTAGCCTGTGCACTTTGTATTTTGGACATGATGTCCCTGCAGGCCCATGTATACATACCACTCTCCTTCTTGCCTCAGATGCACCCAGGTATACCAGGAAAAATTATGTGGCTTTGTCTGAATTATTTCATTTACAAGTGGTACAAGTTTTATTTCATGAAGTTGTGTATATTTTCAATGTAAGCAAATAGAGCTAAAATTTTTTCTGACCAAAAACTTAGGGTTCTCTTTAGCTCTGTAGAACCAAAAGACATCATCAATGTTATTTATATTTCCACACTAATAATAACAGAAGTTAATCAGACTAAGATTGCTCAATTACCCAGTAGTGCTTTCTATTGCTGTGCAGTTAAGCTCAGGCGTTTTGGTCTGTAACAATGCAAAGTCTTGCAGTCATGTGGATGACTTGCTCAGGACTAATCAATATCAAAACATTTTATGTTCGTTACCTTAATCAACCTAATGAGACATTATAACTGATAATAACTGACATAACTGAAGTAGCTGATCCATTAAAGATTAATGGAACAGTAGATTTGACCTGACATATCCTATGATATGATAATATCAGTGGAGGAATTCAGACTTTAGTACTGCTAAATAGGTTAGTTTCCTCTCTCCTTGGCTTATTTCCATTGGTAAATGTAAGGATTTTAGTTTTTTTCAGGTTGGCTTCTTTTAAAATAGTAACATCTCCTTGAAAAAAAGACTGGTAATTCTTTGTATATAGATTTATTTGTTTTTGTCAAAGCAAGGAACTCTGTTAATGAGGTCATTCCTATTATGCAACTACTGACATCTAACTCAGGCTTTCTGAATTCTTTCTGGACAGATTATTTCTAAGTATACAAGGGAATTGGCATCTCAGACTCATCTGTTTCTGGTAATACCTCAACCCACACAACTGAAGACGATAGTTTTAATACCTTCCCTTCTGGAACTGCAATATAATTTGTAGAAGAAAACTAAATAACTATTATAAATCTAGACTTAGAAACTGCTAGGAAAGAAATAATCATGCCAGAGCAAATCAAAACTTTTCCAATAGATATCCAGTGCTGGAATTAAAACAATCAAGCCTAAATCTCATCTGAATTGGAAAATGTCCACTTTCTCTTATGCTTCCTCATAACTTCACTGCATAAAGTATTAGTTCTATTGCATATGTTTGAGATTATCTGAACTAGTTCTATTAGTTCTGTTTGGTATGTTTGGGATTAGCTGAGCCATATCTCCTTCCTAACTCGAATTACATCAAATTGGTGAGAGTTCATGATGTTTCTTGACTGTACCTTGCTCCAAAACCAACCCTGAGCTCACATGAGCATCCACATCCCTAAACAGTTGAAGGTGACTGTCTGATATTTGCTTATTGTTGCCACTCTGGCAGCTACAACACACCCTCTGGCATTTTCAGGAGAAGTTAGCTAAAGTGAGTACATGATAACATATTTGGTAAGATGCTGTTTTTTAAAAGAGGACCAGAAAAGTTTAATTTTCTATTTTTTATTGTTGATTAAAGTACTTGGAGTAAAGACCATTTTATTGCAGGTATCAAATATAATATCAAAATACAAATAATAGTAAATACTGGTAGGACTAGTGGGATCTAACATAAGTATTTCTAATTTCTAACCCAAACATTATTTAATCTGCTTATTAGAAATATTTTTACAAATCTGAATTTGAAACATTTTATGGATTATGCATGTAAAGATAGTGCTTTCGATTCTGCAATTAAAAACATCCAAAAACCCTTTAGAAATTAATGAACACCCTAATACATAAGTGTATTAGAATATTTAGCTCTATGTGATTTAAGAGACACTTAAGATGATAGCCAATTGCTCTCCCATATCATTAACATTTTGGACATATCTCTTTATGTGACAGTATTTTGTTAATTAAAGTTTTATTTATGTTTCTTTATGTAAATATTGAATTGCACTAGGAAATATTTACTGATGTCTGATTACATGATGGACTTTATAAAGTATTTTTTATGAAATAACTCTCTTATATTTCATGCCCCCTTGCACATAAGTCTTTGCTCAGCTCTAAAAAACGTGGTCCATCATAAAAGCAAATGCTGCTTGTAGAGACTTAGAGCATATCTATGCAAAATAAAATAACACGGTTAGCCTTCGACTAGCATGAATTTGTTTTAATATGGATATGTCAGAAAAGCATTAGCATACCTATACTGATTATTTTCCTACAATTTATGCGATGGCTGGAAATTTTAAGCAGCCTTTACTTTTTGCAGTCTTCAGTGTTACCTTTTCATTCCTCTGTCAATGGAATTATTGGTTGAGACACTATAATTTAATATATTGGCTTGCACCTTTGCAGCAAACTTGCTTCTAAAGTGAGATTTGAAATAGCTTCTGTGCATTTTAACAGGTAGAATGGCTTAAAAGGAATGTAAGATTTCACTAAATATATTGATGGATAGTGTGAAGGCTAGGGGTTTACTTATGTCTCTTTTTTTGTTTTCAGTCAGAGCAGTTGCCTGCCTTCTTAAACGAACTCTTAAGGGTTTTTCTTGTCTTCCTAGGCATCACAAAAATGTAAATGCCAGACCCTGCAGCAGTACTTAGCACTAAGAACTGCTCATTGCATGACTTCACCTGGCCCAAAAGGCTGTAGAAACCAGGTCCTTCCTCGTCCTGCCTGGTTACTGGAGGGCTGGGTAGGGTTCACAGCTCGACTGGTTTTCACATCTCCCTTTTTGTCCTCCATGGTGGGGATCACCACCACTGGGATGAGAGTGCACTGTTCGAGTGTGCCATCAGAGGACATAACTTCAGTGTATCCATCTTCACAACTGCACGTTCTAGTCTGTAGGGAACAAGTGTTTTACAGTGTGTAGCAGAAAAACAAGGTTTTCTGTGAGCTATAAAGCATAACAACATGGATGGCTTTTGATGAGTGCTAGTCTGGAGAGTACCTCTTGATATATTTTTATGCCAGTTTATACCGTATCAACAGAGATTGTTTAACATTCAATTGGAAGGTGGAAAATGGTGCGAGATGGATTTTAACAAATTAATGACTAGTAAAATCTCTGAAAATACTTTTTGTTGCCATAATCTCTGTAATCAAGAGATGTGTGGGAAGCCCTCACAGGGGTGTTCTACGCTCCAATGCAGTAGCACATACCTCACTGCAGTAAGCGTGGGGTTGGCTGCACGGTGGGTTACATGACCTGTCAGCATCTGGTTGGCGCATCACTAAACAGCCCCCTGTAGGACAGAAAATCATATTTTGACACAGTAATACCTCACCACTGATGAAATGACTGATGTCATTATTTGCTGCAGTATATCATGGATGACAATCTTATTGCTAACTTGAATGTAAGGGTCCTCCTTTTATTCCAAGGTGAAGGATGATTGGAATCAAGTATTTTCTTATACGTAGAGTAAGAATACAGCAGATGTATTTGATATCGTGCATTTTAGACAACTAGTACTTAGCAATGGAGCCTTTTGTTTTGCCCTTTGTTCCTTTGGTGGATTGCCCAAAAAACCAATTTAAATACTTTGTTGTACTCAAGGGAACAGATTTGGTTCTCTAGGGCCCTCCTTATGACTTACATATTAAACTGTGGCCACAATAGAAATAAAAGCATCTTTTTTATTTATGTATTTTCCTGTTAAACTGAAAAAAAGTTACTCATCCTGTTTATGAAAGGATAACTGTTTTTTGCTGCTACTGGGTGACATGCTATAGTTCTGCCTTTATGAAGCAAGGCTCCATGTTAGTCTAAGATTTTATGAAAGGAAAGCAGTATTATCAGTAAAGCATGTACTGCATGTTACAATACTGATGATGTTGTGGGTTTCAGTCTTTTCTCTTTTTATACAGACCTAGTTTCCATTTCTACAACTTTATATATAGTGTAGTTATCGTTATGGACCAATACACACCATCAGGCTTTCACTATCATTTCAGCCAGAATGAGTTTAAGATACATTTAGAATCCCTTTGAATTTACCTGTGTTCCCTTTTAGCTTATAGAAGAGGGATATGCATCACATTGCTTAAAATTTATACTGCTACAGGACAACTCTTGCATCTCCCAAATTAATAACACTTTTACACTGGTGTGATATGATGATGAAATCCTGATGGCTGAGGTTGGTCACAACCATAGCAGATGCAGTTAGATGTGGTTACATAGATCCAAGTGTTAACGGGATGGCTGATGAAGAACAAAGAAAACCCTGCTGGTTGCCATAAGTTTCACCCACCCCCAGAAAAGAAAATCATACATCCTAGCATACAAATCACATGCCTGTGGGAATCTATGTAATAAAATATCAGCCATCCAAGGAAGCTGCAGAAGGAAAGGGTTGCCTCATCGCCCATGGGAAATAACACCTTCAAGTAAAAAAGAACTATTCAGCACAATCACATTATGCAAGTAAGTAAATAGATAAGGACCTTAAAATACCAACAGAACTCACAGTAACTATTTAATAATGTCTGAATTAAAATACACTATGTTAGAGCCAAATGTGTAGGAATAAGGCAGATGAGATACAGTAATCAGAGATATGGGTTACTTCTGAATCAAAATAGGTAATCTCAATTCAAATCAATCATGTATGTGCATCTATCACATCTATGAGCTCTTAAATAATGTAGTTTATACAAAACACTTTCAAAAATTGTACAAATGTAAACTAAAATCTGGTTCACTACTATATATTTAATGTAGAGAAGTTCCCACAGAATATTATATTTAAGTGCTGTGTTTGAAACGATCATAAAACCCGTGAAAACTATCATTTTGCATTTACCAGAGACATATGAAAAATACAGTTTTGCATTGCATGGAGACCGATGATTGCGTATTCTGGAATATTGCATTAGTCTTCATTTCAAATCAGAAAGTTACCACAGCTTTAAAGCCACATACAAACAAACTTTGAAAAAAAGATATATAATATAGGTCTGACATTTGTCTGCCTTGGAGGTCCTATTATAAAAAATCTGCCAACAGCACATAGTCATACATTTGTCTTTCCTAGAATTTATTGCATGGCCGTATTCAGTCACATCACAAGAAATTATTATTTTCATGTAACTGACTGTGATTTATGAATACATTCTTATTTTAACATCTCAGAGCCATAATCTCCAAGATGCCATTTCAAATCCTATAGGATCTTTCATAGATAATACCCTATATGAATCTCAATAAGAATCCTTTCTTGGTGTTTTACTTACCATAAAAACGTCTTAGGTAAGCAGGAAGCAATCAAGGTGCATAAATAATGCCCTGTTGCATTTGTTGTGAGTAAGTCTTAATAGTCTTACATCACAAGGTAAGATTTGCAAGAGGCTTTGAGCTGTTACTTCAAAACCTTGTAAAAATAACACAAAACATTTTATTTCTACTGTTACCACTCACAGTAGTGGTGGGTTCCATCATCAAGAAGTATTGTGGTGGCAATACATGAATAACAGCTCCCCTCCTGTGAGTGACCTGACAGTGGCTGGCATTGAGAATGAGTTTATCATCTCTGGCATTCTTTTACTCTCACTTGGTCTGATAAAAAAATTATTTAAATAAATGCATAACTCTTAGCTTAAATGAATCCCTGTTTCCAATAAATAAATCAGTGTAAATAGATACATATGAAGATTTTCGTCTGCGATCTCAGTCATTCTTAATTTATGTTTTTTGTGCATTGGTTTGCACAAGAAGTCACTGCATCTCATAGCTGTCCACTGAAGCATCCTGATACAGATTTATGGCATTGAAGTAAAGAAATACACTAGCACATTTATTAAAATTTTATATTTTGTAATTTTAAGGAGATGTATCTTATATGGATGATATTATCAAGCTTTGCAACCTTCTCTTTGTATAGGCATTGAAATGACCTGTAATGCATATAAGTTTTATTTTCTGTAGGGCTTGAAATCTGAAACCCTTAATTTAGAAGTGTAAAGAAGCCTATGGTAAAAAAGCCCAAACACATAGAATGTAAAACACTTCAGGTCCGCTACAGAAGATAATATTTATATTTACTTTTAGGATTACATGCTGCATAATTCTGGAAAAGAAAACACATCTTTAGTATGCAAAAAGATGATGATTTTGATTCATACGTCACGAAATATTTTTGGCACATCCTTTTTAATTTGCTTTTCCAATTTGTTGGGAAAACACATTATCCACCAGTTTTCCAAGACTTTTTTGTGTATACAGAAAAAGTAGTTACCTGTGACGTTTAAACCATCTGACCTTTGGCACCACACAGTCCGAGAAGATCCCTTCCATGGGCTAGCCATCCACTTGTACTCATAGCACTGCCCATCTGCACAGAGAACATTCGCATTTCAAGAAATTTGATGACAAGGCTTTAGGCTACCACTGGCAGCACCCACACTCATTAGCAGAGCATGCTCATTATGTGGCCACATTCAATATGGTTAATGGCTTGTACAGCTAAGTAGGCCCCTTTCTCCTTCATCCAGAAACTTAGAAGGGTGCACTGCACACATGGAGCTCCCAGCATCTCCTGCACTTACTGGACACATAAAAAATAGACCAGATGTGTCCTAGACACCAACTACAATTATGAGCAAGCCTAATGTAGTTGATGAGCAAAAAAAATGTTTTCAATAACCTCATAATGTTTGTGGCCCATCTGTTGTGCAAAACTCATTTAGGATCAGGTTCCTTTCCTGGTAACACTGAGCTTCAGCCAGGGCTCCAGTGCTTGGTGGAGTGGCCAGGGCTGCATCTGGCTTCATGTCTCAGCTCTTCTGTGCACCACTCATGTGGTCTGGGATGAACCATTAAGTCCTTCTGCGCCTTAGCTCTCTATTATAAAATTCCTTTTTGCCTGATCTGGCCTCTGAATGAACAAGAAATGTCTGTCCAGGAAACTACTACCTGGTAAGCATGGCTGAGACATTTTTATGACATTGCCATGCAATTAATTAATTCAAAGAGTAGAGAGAAATCTAAATATGGTTATGCATCAAAACTCAGAGATATCTTGTTATTAATGTTATTAAGCAGATAAGGAAACTGTTTTCCAATATAAAAAGAAATGTTAGTATTAAAAAATGGTAATTCTAAAGTGGTAACATATGATAGTCATCACTTGAATTTTTTTTCTGGTTACAGTTGATATCTGGAAAACAACAACTTAAGTGCATTTCTGTCTATCAAATTTGCATTTGCATAAAATTGGTACCATGAACACAAAGAAAACAAAATTATGGTTATTCTGTATTTTTTCCTTACAGGAGTCAGCCTTACATATATTTTGGTGCTTACCATTGCATGATCTTGTTTCCAAAGCCTGTTCTGGACAGAGGTGTTGATTCTCTAAATCCTGAATGATCACTGCTCGAGATCGGACTTGTATTCCTCCAAAACCAAGATCCTCACCATTAACACAGGTCAGCTGGCAAAGGCTCCATTCCGACCACTCTCTCAAGTAACAGTCCCCTGTTAAAGAGCAATTTTATAAGATGAATGATCATTGTATGTTGAGAGCTTTTTGCACTGAATATGTCTTTAAAAAAATGTCCAAATATGGTTTCTTAATTTTCCTTCTTCTTAGTTCCTTTCATTCCTCTTTTAAACTTGACTCATAGTTAAGGGAAGATAATATTTTGATACTATCTGAGTATCTGTGTCATAGAAAATATTATAAAAAGATTATACAAGGGACTATTTGTTCTAAAGCAGTGTAGTTTCTTGTAGCATTCCCAAAGTATCACTCTCATTGTGAATCTCTTTGCAGTGCTCCACCCAATGTCTAGATTTTTATGCATTTTAATATATTGTGCATTGTGTATGCCTTATGCTAAATTTACATATCTTTTTTTCAATTCATCTTTGATCTTAGAAAATATTGTCTAGTATTAAAAAGATTAATTATTGCTTATCCCCATGCAGATTTTCTCTAAGCAGACATAGAAGCAACTGCTGGAACATTTTTTGCAAGAAAGGGAAATGGAAATGTGATTAAAATGTCTGCTCTCACTATTTCATGTTAAGGTAACAGATCTGTAGAACGCTATAGTGTAAAACTGAAAAATAAAATTATACTAATGACACTAATTAGCACGATCAGCTTAAGAACATTTAAGGAAGATCTGAAGCACAATACAAAGAAACCATTTTGTTAAAACTGCAGTTGAAAATGGAATAGACTGTGCACAGACTCATAAATAAACCTCTTAGTTCTCATTATTTCAGTGAGAAAGCTATTAAAAATTCATGCTACCTTGCATTATACTGATGACAGATATAATCAGTACCGTGTTGACCGGATGCCTGATTAATGAAGGAATTTTATTTGCCAACCTTAGGAAAGCATGCAAAGAAATGAATAATTGACGAACTGATGTATACATAATAGGAAAACAAGTAGTGATTTTTGGAAACATTAGTTGGACTGTATCATTAGCACATCCCCACAGGGCAGTTATTCTTGCTGGCTAAATGTGAGATTGTTGAAGAACGGGTCCCTGCTCAGCAAAATTTTTAAAGCAATCAGTAAGCAGCTATAATTTTTTAACAAAATTCACTAATATGAAAACATAACTACAGTCTTTGTAGTCTTCCAATTTCTATTTAAGAAGTAAAAATACAGTAAAATCATGCAATTGGAAGTCTATGTACAAAGCCGTGATGGAAATCTGTCAATTTTTCATTAATTCCTATTTATTGAGACTACCTCCAGTCCAACCTGAAATGAACTGGGAAAAAAATTCTGGGAAACAGGAGCATTTCAAGAGAATGAAAATAGAATACTGGTATGAAATGACAGCCACATTAGAACTGAAGGAGTTTATCACTTCTTCTGAAGTTGCATCATTAATAACTACTGAACAACAGCAATATAGTTCAAATGCTACAAGTAAATGTTAGGAATTAACTGGAGGGATTTTACTGGAAATTAAACAGCTCTTATATGCTCTTAATCCTTCTCTGTATCAGCATCATGGACCCGATCATTCATAACAGCTCCTTTTGATTCAGTGCACAAAGGCAATGATTGTGCATGTCATATCCAGAGAGTTGAACAGCTAGAGGCACTCATGTTTTCACAGAGATCAAAACTTTAGTTTCATTTGGAATAAAACCTTTAAAGAAAAAGATTAGGTGCTTTAGGTTATCTTCCTTAGACACTCATAAAAGGCATAAAGTTTTTAGCCGCTGGTAAAAGTAATAATAAAGTTGTTAGGTAATCTACGCACTTAACACTGATATTTAGCTGTAAACCAGCACCGTTTCTTATAAACACAGGTTTTATTTCAATAGATTTTCTGAAAAAAATGTATACATCTTAGATACAATCTGTGACAGAGACATGTTTTTTATGAATTTAAAATTCAGTATTTTTTCTAATTGATTTATTGTGATAAAGCCACTCCTAGAACGTAGCTCTGCTTGTCATTTGATGGATGAATCCAATCAGTAAAGCAGATGAAAAAGATTTAATTGTCTGTGGCTAATGCTAGGCACTAATAGCTGTAATGACACCCAACCAATCTTGAAATGCAACATTTATTTGAACAGCTTTGTTACCTGGACAAGGGAAAGTGCAGGTTTCCTCAAGTATTATCTTCTTATCACCTTCTATAATAGGCTCTATTTCTCCACAGAATTCCTCATCTACTACTTTGCCAACATCTTCAGTGGATCCATCATAAACCACACAGGAAATGTTCCTCACTCGTGTTCCCTCTCCACATTGAGCATCCTGTGGAAGGAGAACATATATAGATTGATACTGGACAGAAGAAAGTGCCAAAAGACTAGATCTGAGTTACATGTTGCTCTGTCTCCTATTATTTTTGCTTAACTGCTTATTCATTCTAATATGGAGAAGAAGAAAAAAAAAAAAAAAAAGACATAGTTCATTACTTCTGAAACAAACGAAAAACCCAACCCAAAACTTCTGGTCACTGTTACTTCCTTCCTAAACTTACTTCCTAAAGGCTAGTTATGCCTTTGAATTGCAATCACAGCAGTATGTCAAGTGAAGATATCTTCTAGTATACGAATATATTTCTGCTGATATTCTTTTACAATAGAAGGATTTAAATTACGAGCAAAGATGCTGCTTGGGTAGCAAAGTTTACATTTATACTTTGAATATCTGTAGGACACTTGTATCTGTTGACAAATATGAAATCTAAGAAAAAAAACAACTTTAGATTTATATAAGAGGGGTGGAAGAATATTGTTTACAGTGCTCTGAAGGAGGTATCACAAATATGCCTGGACCCACACGCTCCCAAACTTCAAAGTCCCATATGGCTTTTACCTCTACTTTGCATGCAGACCATTGGCCATATTGCCATCGATAACAAGGTTTTACTGGACAGGGTTTGAATTGTTCCATCTGAGAAGGACAAGGCCTCCCATCACCCTGAAATGGCTGATTTATAGTCCTTCTTCTGATCATTTTTCCTGCAACAAAAACCAGCAATATAACAAACAACAAAGTGGTTAAACTGATTTATTCCTCAAGATGGCTCTATTTTGCTGAAAAGTGTTGTATTTGAATAAAGTAATTTTTTCCGGATTTGACAAATTGGATCGTAAAGCCAATCTGCTGGTTCTTATCTGTTACGTGGATTCATATTTTCCAAGTCAGACACTTTATATTCTGTCATTTGTTTTTAATGCAAGAATTGCAGAAGGATGCCTGATTAGGATTGCTCCTGTGACAGCAAACAAAAGCAGTAATTTCCTAGTTCAGAAGCCTGAGAAAAATTATTCTTTATGAACGTGACAATGTTTGTGGCATTTCAGTGGAGATTCCTGCTCCTCATCTGGAGTTTGCTGCTAGAAGAGGCCAGCGTGCTCTGTTCTTCCCTGAGCTAACACAGAAACATGTCCCATAATTGTCTGATTCCAGCAAAAGAGAACTTGCAACTTTCTGTCACTGTTTGTTGGAAAACATTACACGCAGATTTTTCAGGAGATGGAGGATTCTTCACTCAGGCTCAAAGAAAATTAAAATACAATATTAAAATCCAACATTAATCTCCTCTTCAACCATGAGTGGTATACTACGCAGCTTCACTGAGACACAGGTTCTATTTCAAATACATATATAAACTGGAAGAGGAAGACATTTTTATCCTTTTAGCAATTCTTCTTTCATCTTGCAGTGGACATTAGACCATTATGCTTCATTACAGAGAGGCTGTGTGACATAACCAAAAATTTCCTTCTGTATCAGAAGTAGTGGTGAAGTGGCTGCTCTAGAGTTGTCACCGCACAAAAGATTCCACAAAAACAATACAGCTGTGGTATTTTAATTTACATATAGATAAATATAAGAGCTGAATCTGAAAAAATATGTATATATTTAAATTTGTAAAGTGAGGCTTATAATAAACTAAGGCATTACACAGATTTACCTATATAACACCTGATGCAGTCGGCCAAAAGAATTAATCTTTAATTACACATTGCAATCTCATGCATTTGCAGCTGAGTACTCTAATGATAATGACACGAATCTTTTGCTGAGAGCAAGCTACACAAGCCACCATGCATAAGCAGAACAATATCAATCTCCCAGACAGCTGTGCTCACTGCAGACAGCTAGAGAGATGTTTGCCAAGTGGAGACTCATCATTCTTGAATTCACAGCTGCTCCAACTGAGATGTCACAGGAGAAAAAAAGATTTGCTTGAAAAGTACTGGAGGAAACACTCCAAAGAACAGCAAAGAGCAGACTTCTTAGCACACCAAATTCTTCCTCAACTATATGGATATTTCCATGGGCGCACAAATGCAGTTAAGATTCGTGGTCACTGGATTTATTATATGGCATTACTTATTGAAAAAGATCCGTTACTTCCAACTTGTTTTTGTAACAATTTCAGTTCTCTAAACCCATCACTAATAAAGAAACTTAGGAGAAAATCCTGCCCTCCTCTTCCTCTCCCCCAACAGCTGAAAAATAAATATTCAAATCAATTATTACTTTTGTCTCAATATATCATTCATCATATCTCACTTTTTTCCCCAGAATTAGAAAATCTTTGGACCAAATTCCCATTTATTTTCAGTGAGCACCCTTTCACTCAAGCATATTATTTCCATGAATAAGGCTGATTTAGATCCCTGTCACTCTCCCTAGCTAGCTACATCTTTCAGTTCTGCAAAGAGAGGTATTATTACTTTTATTAAAGTAAAAAAAAGAGAACTCAGTCTTTAAAATATGCCAAAAGTATGTACTGACCTGTAAGGCCACATGTTTGAGAGCACTCAGACCAAGGGGACCAGTCAGAGAGCTGACAGTTCACAGGACATTCCACCATGCAGGACATATTCATTTGCCATGTCTTTTCCAAACCAAGCTGTAAGAAAATGTTAAATGGTCAGCACATAACTCCAGGCCTGTATCATCAGTACAAGGTAAAAAAGTAAAGTAATTAGGACATTTAAAATTATTATTTCGTATACTGACATTTATATACATGCTTAAATCCTATTTTCATCAACCATTTTCTCAACTAGAACCTATAAATGGAGGGCTTCATCTCTGCAGTATTACATTTTACAATAGGTAAAGGCCAAAATAATTTGTGAAGTCAGCATTTTGAAAGATGAATGAAAAATACTGAACAGCTGTTAATAACTACATTGAAGTGATACTAGAAGCCAAGTTCAAAACTAGCAAAAGGCAGAGAATGAACATGTATTGGACTGTAAGAAGATGCTGAAGATGCTAAAAGTTTACAGGACCTCAAGAGAGACTGAACAAGTTAATGGAAGAGAAATCTCAAGGTTTAAACACACAGAAACCCCACCAGGCAAATGCAGTCCAGGAACTGAAAACAGGTGTAGGCTATGAAAGGAGTAGATGGAAACTCCTGTATGTCTGTGCTTCTTACTTTTCCTTAGGCATCAGCTTATGACTCTCTCTTTTTCTTCCAAATGTTCTGTATTATCATGCATGATTATTTTATTCTATATTCTATATTCTATATTCTATATTCTATATTCTATATTCTATATTCTATATTCTATATTCTATATTCTATTCTATCCTATATATCATCCTATCCATGCAAAAATATTGACATGACACTGACAATGATTTGTCCTAAAAAACCCATCTTTGTACATTTTTCTGAAAAGCTTTGCAAAAGCCAGAATCCTCTAACATCCATATAGTAGAAGATCCAATTGCTGTAGGAATATGAGAGAAGGGGACAGACAAAATAATCAGACTCAAGTTTTCCCAAAAATGTATTCTGTCCTCAGTTCTTCCCCGGGTATGATTCAGCCTAATGCCCTGCCCCAGAGAAGGAAGAACTTTATGATCATTCTTGGGACATGACAACATGGTCCTTTGGTCTGATCCTGGACAGCCATTTCTACGTTCTTACAAACTCTCATACTCCAGATTTTCCCCATCCATGGAAGGAAAGAGACACTGTCACTAACACACACGAGAATATATGATGCAAGATTAAATATGACTGAAGGCAAAAATATTAGTATAACAATAATAACAACTGCATCCTGCCCAGCTTCAGAATGAGTTAGAAGGGTAGGTCAACTATGGGGTGTATGATATAAAATGTGAAAAAAAAATCAATCCTGCCAATATGAACAGGATTGGCAGGATCGATTTTTTTTATATGAACAGATCTACATCTTTTCAACACAAAAGATTGTCTTCTTCACTGGACCTTACCAGTAGGCCTCAATCATCATTGAGGCCTTTCAGAATCCCAGGCAGTTGTGAATATCTTTAGCATATCTTTCACTAGAAAAAATCCCCACATAATTAAAGAAGAAGGGGGAAAAAAGCCAACTAGACATTTCAAAACCTATAAAAACTATTAATTTTAATGACTGGAAAGGTTAATGATATAAAACCAGCAGTTAAGACTTTAAAAAGGAGATAAACTCACTATTTTCTACTAAATACAAGCATAGGGCAATAATTAGGCACAACATTAACATGTCATCCATAAATAAACTACAGTAAGTACTGAAAATGTCTCCTCCTGATAGACTCACCAAGTTTTAAATTTGCATTTGCAGTACCATTTATTGAGACAAATGAGGGTTTAGACCTCTGTTCTCTTTTATACATCAAAGAATGAGTTCTTCGCTTTTCTGAGTGCTAAGCATAGCCTTGATTACACAGCTATCACACACAGACAACACCTGAAACCTTTGGATAATCTGGAATTTGGGTGATTAGGAAGCTAGAGAACCCTCTTTGAAGTCCATATTTGGGTCAAACCTTCTGAGTAAAGGCTTTAAATCCTGCTGCATTGATTCCTGCCAATTATAGAAACATGACTGTTCTCTTTCAAGACTGGTCTTCTCAGCTGGGCTTCAGCAGCTCAAGAGGGAAAAGCCCAAGAAAGATATTAACAGCGGAGAAAGCTGAAGGCCAGATTACCCACAGTGACCTTCTATTTGCATGTCTTAGATACTGAAGTGCAGCTTAAATAAATCTGGGGAACAACTGTCGGGCTGCAATTTGATAGTATTCACATATTCTTTTCTTGTCCCTCTCCTTCCTTGAACTGATGAACCACAATTCAACTTGAAGAGCTTAAAAAAGTATTTGAAAATGTGCTCAGTAGCGCCCTTACCCTAAAGCCTCTGTTCTGGATGAGCTGTGGTTTCTAATTCAACAATAGCAAGTACTGAAAGTGACCCCTGTGCACTCTGTGCTCCTGGTCACACATGCCAGGGGCAGCAGGCTGCCTGACCAGCATGCTCTTTAAATCCTGTGATCCACAAGAAGTATCTGTATTTGTTTATAGGAATGTTTGGCACCAAAGATTAAACCCTGCTGTGGGAGGTTAATCATGTAATCTGACAAGCAGACTATTCACCAATAAACCAGCAAAGTCTGTTTTTTCATGCTGACGCAACTGCTGGTTTCCAGGCTTTTCTCATCTTTAATTAAAGGTAAATGAACGAAAATAAGTCTATAAATATGAATATGACCAGGACCAGCTTGCTTTAGGTGATTCAATTTTCAAATATTCAAAGAAAGAAAGAGAAGTTCTTGTGATGTGATAATTTTGTAAAAGTAGAAACCAAGTAGAATCCAGTATTACTGTGCCTTGAGAGTTTGAAGAGAACTGCATTAACATAACCAGTACTTGGAAATGAGCTCTAGAAATTGATTTATCTTGGCAGTAATCAGCATGACTGGCTATCTTCTTTAGCTGATTGACTCAAACCAACACGAGATCATATGGGGCACATAAGGAAACCAGAACACAGGGGCTCAGATGGAATGCTAGTATTTAACTATGCTGATGCTCATACCTGGAGATGGTGATAGACAAAATTCAGCATGAAGGGGTTTTTTTTAAAATATGGCTTTATTAGTTTCTTGAACCATATGTTATTTAGAAATTCAGACATTGCAATAACGTGTCTTAATTTCTTAGGGGTCAGTGTAGGTTCTATTATGATCTCTCTTCTTTGCATACAATAATAAGAAACATAATTCAGTAAATGTACCTACACATAAATTAAGCAAATTTTATTCATCCATCTAGTCCAAAGTTTTATGATAGCCCAGAGAAAATTCATTAGCTAGTCATTACAAAATTATTTTACATTTCTCCTGTTCTTCAACTTTTCCAACCACATGCACCTTATTTTCACTTAATTTTTCTGCACTGCCCATATAATGCAAAAAGACAGCAGAAAGCCCCACCCTGAAGGATCATTAGGATGAAGTATATAGTATGTATTCACATGTTGATAATTTCTTGAGCACTATCCTCTTGTGACCTGCAAAGTTACAGAGTTGGCTTTCACAGCTTTAGAGTGAAGGGTCTGTTAAGATCTGAACATCTTGGCTTTGCTGTTAATCAGGTTAACAGGTCTTACTCCTCAGTTATTGGATCAGCCTTTGACCTTGTTGTAACACTGCTTACACATCCATAATTCAACAAATAGTCTTAACAGTGTGACTAGGGAGTGGATCAGAGCTTTCTACAAGAAGATGTATCTCTATATGGTCTAGCAAATCAAAAGGGAAAATAAGAATGTAGCAGTGGCTGATGATAAATCCAGGACCCCACTGCCATCATATCTGTTGGCCAGTCACTTACAGCAAGTAGCTTTTCAGATATTATATTCTTGCCCTAATTATTTCTCTGAGTAATAAACTTTCACTTCTTAAATGCAGGAAGGCTCCAGAGGTTTTCTTCTGAAATGAGATTTTAGTGTAAAATGTAATCAGGCCTAAATGTGGTTTTAAATTTTTGCTTAATAACAGGAATAATTTCTTGGCTTTATGGTAGAAGAAATATACTTTCCTGTAAAATCAAATAAATTTTTTTTTCTATTGAAATATTTATATGGATGGACATTTTAAATTATGTCTTTGTATTAATTAATCAACATTGCAAGTCTCTTAGAAATGACAGAAACTACAGACATTTTTTCTCTTTTTTAAACACATTAAAACATTAACAAAATGCATTAATGCATTGCCTTAGTAACTTCACAGCAACTTGCTGGTAGGTAGTCAGATCCCGAGTTTTTTCTTGAGACATAATTTTTGTAGATGTCCTATCCCTGGAAGTGTTCAACGCTAGGTTGGAGGGGGCTTTCAGCAACCTGCCCTAGTGAAAGGTGACCCTGGTCACAGAAAGGGGTTTTATAGTTAGGGTGATGATCTCTAAGGTCCCTTCCAACCTGAACCTTTATACGATTCTATGAAATTATTAGATTTGATTATAAATCCAAGGACTATGTATGAAGGAGGAACATGGGACAGAAGTAGGGTGTAAGTCTCAGCTGAACCTCTCTGCCTTTGATAAGAGCTTATAGATTCAGGAACCCAGGATGTCAGAGGAGATTGCAGAAGTTTAAGCAGGTCAGATACACCATCACAAATCTATACTCCAAAGTAAATGATGAGTTTCCTGTCTCCCTCCGCTTCTGATGAGACTCTTCTGTGGGCACATCCTGAAGACCAGCTAGTAGACAGAAAGGTCCTACAGAAAAGCTGTTGGTGCCAAAGCTGCTTTGGAGACCTCTCCAGCTTTGTCCCCTGCTGCAAGTAATTTTATTTCTGATATCATGGTCGTGGGGGAATGGCATCTGAAGCAACTACAGTTACTTTCCATCAGAAATGCATGTAGGATTTCCCTTAATGTAGTACTTGCATTATCTTCATGTTTTCTTTCATACTACTACCTCCATGCAATTGAAAGCATTAAGACCAACACACAAAATGTCAGGAAACCAGTGTTGTCAAATTGGAGGTTAGTTTGAACATTTGCAAAATGGCTCTTTCAAAACTTAAGGGCTCCTATCTGCTAGTTAGCTCTCCATGTATGCTCCTACTTAATATAACATTCATGCTGCTCATTTTTTCACACTAGCTTGGGTATCTTTTGCATCACACAGCTGGATACAAGAAGTTAGCATTCAGCCCAGCTGCAGAACGGCACGTGAGAAATATTTTCCAACACATTGAGTAGATGATTGATACTGGCAGGTGTCCAAGACTCCATACAGAAATTGTATCAAATTAGAATTACGATTAGTATTCTGATTAAGATTTATTACCTTTATTCTACTTTATTAATTATTGTTTCTGAGTCATTTCCTTCAGGACATAATAATTAGCATATGTTCACGGAGGCACTTAAAAGTAACCAAAGGAAATGGTATAAAAATCAGTTGATGGCTCAGTTCATTTCAGAGGTACTTAACAATCCATGAACAGTGTTGCAAAACATCTGGTGAAGATGCCATGCAGCTCAGTTGGCTCAGTATTAATTAGCACCATTAGAAGGGAGCTCACTCACAGGTATGCACTCACCTCTTCACAGTATTTCAGGTCAACCGATTTGCCATCACTGCGAACGCAATCGAGCATCCGCGTTTTGATGCCGCTGCCGCAGACAGCCTTCTCACTGAGCTGACATGTGCTCCAGTCTGAAAAAGAGGAATGCATTAGCGCTGCAGACTTTCAGATAGAATTCATAATGATCCAGTCTCCCACCTAATTCTGATGGCCTAAAATAACCTTCGCAAGCAACTTTTACACATGCCAAGGCTCACGGACCCCAGCTGCTACATATTTTTGGAAACAGTGACTTTTATTGCAAATAGTGCCATGGTACCTTCCTGAAATGTTTATATTTGGTTTTGTCTGGATGGATTTTGAGTAAATCACAAAATTATATGAGAAATACTTTTCCTGGAGTTACGGCATGCCCATTTCACCTGCATTTAATATTTTATCTAGATCAAATAGCCTGAATGAGTTTTCAGTACAAGTTCCACAGCTGCCTCTGGGTTAGAACAGAAAGCAGAAAAATCCATCCTGTAAGGTGAATGGAAGTAAGCTGTCAGATGTAGTCCCAGGCTGTCACCAGAGCATAACACCACAAATACCTGTCACATTGTAGTCATAGTGGTAGCAGTTCTTGTTCAAAGTGCAGGCTTCTGTCTCAGTGGCAGCAGGACAAGGCTTTCCATCATCCGGCTGTCTCAGGGATTCAGCTGACCTTTCACGGACACTACTTCCATTGCATGGCTTGAAATGGAGATTGGAAACAGCCTTGATATTTTGGCACCCTGATACCTCTTTATGTAGCATGACAACAACCTTTCAAGTAACCCCTTCACAAAAAACAAGTGTAAAATAACAGGTTCGTGCTACTGTATAAGAGAAACCCTTTCCTTGTTATTTCAAAGACATTTAGTCTGCTCTTTCACCTTAGTACCACCCAAAGGGAAATATCCTTTAACCTGGTAACACCTCTCTATTTTCCTAACTAGTATACATTTCAATAATAGTGCTTTGGAACTATTTCACTCAAACAGGATATTGAGATGCTCACTTTTCAAGTGCTATGATGTAGTGCACCAAAACCTCAATACTGAGAGGTCCTGAAACGCCGTTATTTTTTGTTTTGGGCTTTTTTGAAATTTCTTTTTGAAATTGCTGTCAGGAAGGAAGGGGAGAGGAGACCCAAAATTACCTTTCTAGGCTCTGTCTTGATCTACAGACTTCACTTGTAGCAGGATAGTGACGTTTTTAGTTCAGTGGCTGCGCCGCTACCGAGAGGCTCAGAGCTGGGCTCAAAGACAGACTCAAAAGCCACTGCCAAAGCTATTCCACCACAGAGAAGGCACTCCACACTGGGTAGAGTGACCACTGGGGACATTTTAGTCTGTGTTCTGGAGCAATTTAGCTTAATGGAAAATACTCTCATACTTTACCTGCAGCCAACAAAAAACAACCCTAAAGATGACACTATATATAGATATTTGCAGGTGAAATCAGTTCAGCGTCTTTGCACAATACATCATATATACACTTCGAACGTATCTTCCCCAAACTATAAACATGACACTTCAGTATATTTCTTACCAAAGAACACTGAGACCAGGATCCCCATTCAGACATAACACAGTCCTCAGGACATGGCAATGTGCATTTTCTAGCCCCAAGTGGCATCTCCTCAGGGTCACACAGATAGTCTTCTACGGTGTCAGATGGGCCATCCACAGTGTTTAGCATGCACCTGGAAAAGAGAACTGCGCATAAACTGCATTTGCCGTGGATTTTGCATGGTATGTGTTCTACAGTATTCTGAGGCATTTTAACATTTTGTCAGCACATAAATGAACTAAGTATTGATCAATGAATATCCAAGAAAAGCTGAAGAGCCAAAAATAATCCTTGTTTTTACAGATGACAGCCACATAAAGACACGCACATAATTTAGACAGTTCCCATCAGTGATTTGCTGAGAGGCCCTGGGTAGGTGATTTGCTTGACATTAGCTTACCTCTAAGCCAGAATAATGCAAATCATCTATAATTTAGACATATTTTGCCCATACTTCAGCTGATAACTTTAAATCCAGAACTATCAAGACTTTAAGAATTTGATTTTCTTAGTATTAATCCTTAATTTACACAGACACCTTAAAACTACCAATAGATTAAATTAGGAATCAAGGTATATATCCATAACCAGTAGAAAAATTCATAGCGCACTCTCTAAATCTATTCTAATTTAAATCCCCCAGAGCCCAGGTGTGGACTCAACACTAGGCATTAGATAGAATTACACCAAATTAAATACAGCCAAAACTGAAAGTGATGGTTCTTTAAAGTCAAGGAGGAGCAATATTATTTTACCTGACTTTCCTTGTTTGAACACCTTCTCCACAATTCTCTTTTAAGTCCACGTTGGTCACCTTGCAGACACTCCAGGGCTCAGTGACCCATATGTACTGGCTGCAGTCACTGTGGCAGGGGACTACCTCATACACCTGGAATCCACGTTCAGTGTCAGTTTTGGTGCACACAAGTAAGATAAGCATTCAAAAGCAATCATACAAAGAAAGTTAATGCTCTTTTTGTAAAGAATAATAAATATGAGCTCGATGATTTAGGCACCATAGTAATAATGTAGATTAGATACTTTACAGAAAACTACTGAAATAACAAATAGACAGAAGCTATCAAAAGATGGATTCTCTGGTGTTCTCTGCCGCTAAGCCCATGCTGTGCCATTTCCACCAAAAACATCAAGACAAATAACATAAAGTCTGTAACTAGGCTAGACCATGAAGATAATTTTTTTAAAAACAGTTAAAACTCTGCTAGCACTTTATCCTTCACATCTCTTCTCCATTATTCCATCCCACTATTATTATATTATTAACGCAGTTATTAGCTGTGGTGTTTTTGTATTTCTAAGGAGAGGTGACCTCAAGAGAAATTATACCAATATATATTGATTTACTTTATTTATTCATTGTGTATGCTTAAAATCACTGGTATTTGTGTACCAGCATTAGTTCTATGTTTAGATTTGAATACAAATTTAAAATGGCATCTCATATAGCAATTCCTACATTTTTCCATGTACTGACTCAAATGTACATTACAATAAAAGGCACAGACAACACAGACACAATCAGGAAGCTTATATCTCTATTTTAGAAACACTTACCTGTGCCTGAAGAAAGTATTTTCATGAACCCAAAAGAAAAAAATAAAACAAAAAGTTAGAATTATTAGAGTGAAACATAGGTATTAAATGGCATCAATTTAGCTTTATTATAGACAATATTCTGTTACTTCTGCAAAGCAAAAGGCATCAATTTTTTCTCTCAGATCTCCCTTGCTGTCGTAAGTTAGTTTGCAAGACGTTTGCCCTTGGAATAAAATAAAAGTTTATAAATCACAACTGGTGGGAAGAAACTGTCTATTACCTAGTCCCTTTCTCAGTTAGATAGTACAAGTGTTTTCCCTTTTTGCCTCTAATGAGCATCAAACCTTCACACAGCAGGAAATCCAGTTTCCCTTAGATGAGAGAAAATCTTCAGTGTTTTTGGAGGACACTGGACTTCTCTATTAATTGAAATTCTTCTGACAGCACGAAGTGCAATAGATTCGAAGGAATAAATGGAAGTGGCAGTTCTCATCCTTCCAAAGTTTCTAAGTCCTTCATGGAGTGTCTTAATTATGCATAAATTACTTAAAGCCCATTGCCTCGAAATTATCTTATACCAGCTAATTTTATCATTCTAGGTGTCTAATTACATCATTCTAGGTACCAAGTCAGCACAACTAAAACTGCTGGACAATCTAAGACTTATCTTAAACGAGTCCTTGATTTCTTTTCAGTAACATTGCTTGTGTAGAAAGAGGGCTGATGGTTTGATAGTGAACCTGCAACGAAATACCACCACTCACAGAAAATATAATGCCTTGTACTCTAAATGCGTAGAGTCTGATATCACATCACTGTGCAGCTGATCAGCCCACATGCAAGACTACCAGCACAGTCAGCACACTTGAGCCTTTTTTTAACTACATAAACAATAAAAGGCACAAAAGTGGGTGGTGAAAATGCATGTTAAGGAAGGCACTGGACTCTGCTGAAAATTTGTTCTTCAGAATTCTTCTCCAGAATCTCCAAAATGAGAATAGGGTGACTTAGTTCAGGGAAATGTCTGTATGTCTGACCCTGGTTAGCATAAAAAGAAATACATAAACCCCACATACTTAACAACTTTTGCAGTAACATAAAATTTGGATATCTTGCCAGAAAGCCAGAGGAGAACTCTCTATTGCATCGCACATGTTAGTGGTGTTCTCCTGACCCTACTGGCATTTTTGTAGCTATGACTGCAGACCACAGCAGTTGGGTGGTTATAAGAATTGCATACCCACCTACTCCTGATAAGGGGGAAAATAATGCCTGGAATCAATGAAAAGATGGGTGTCCTTAATTTCTGTAACAGTCTCAGATTATTCTCTTCATTTAAAATTATCTGATGGCCATTGATATGATTTTATGACAAACCTGACTCTATTATTACTGTAATTATGATGTCTTTTAGCCTAATGAAGTGAGTACTGCACAAGCTTTATTCAGTGGGAGTGTGGTTTGGGAGCAAAGACATTCAGTGACAGATCTAGCTTTCAGTGTGCTCAGTCCTTCCTCAAATTACAGGCACCCACCAGCCCTGAGAGACACCAAACGACTTCTTAACAAGGTCTTAAGCATTTCATTTCAATGTTTCCCTAGCCTTCCTATTAGAAAGTTTTCCCAAGGCTTAACCCAAATCTGCTTGCAGCAATGTAAGCCCACTGCTTTTTATCCTATCCATGATGGCCATGGAAAATGGATTATTTCCTCCTTCTCTGCAACAGTTATGTATGTACTAGCAGACTGCCAGCATTCTCCCTCCCATCTCCTGCTCCCTGGGCTAGACAACATGCTGTAGTCTTTCCCCAAGTTCATAATTCCTAGATGGCATCTTACAGCATAGCCCCTCTGTAAATCATAGTCCACATACTTGTGGGCACCAAAGACCCAACCTTACCACTCTGGGTCATATATATGCAAATAAGCATGATATCTATGTAAGTAATAAATATGCAACTAAAACACATTATATTTAATGTATTGAAATAAATACTCTGAGAAGTCAGTACTTTTCCAGCTGAATGGTGGACCACGTTTAGTTTAAATAACTAATTCAAAATTGGAATGTCTGTGTATTTCTCTGCTTGTTTCTAAATTGACAGGAAATGTATTTAAAAATGAAAAATACAGCCTCTACATTCTTCAACAGCCTTGTATTATCTGTGGAGCTTCATTCTCATGGAATTACTATATTTCAATTTTATTTTTACAATAATTGTACTGTGAATCATCTACTATTATTTGGCAAGTACCATGCAACCACAAATCAGATGAGTCCAAGTACCAGCAGAGGGCAATAGTGTTGCATAGAAATGGTGAACAGACCTCCAGCAAAATCACCTCTGATGCAGAAAAATACAAGCCTATTATGTACTACATGAATATTAAAGAAGGAAAAAGACTTTTGTATAGACTATAATTTGCTTCTATTGAAACATGTTCCTCCTAATTTAAGGCATATTTACATGTTGACCCAAATCCAGCAACCTTCATTCTAGTTTGTATTGTTAAAGTAGATCACAAACTTAGCTTATTAGCTTCAGTTTAACACTTATGATTTTCTAAATTAGAACTAATTACATCCCTTAAAGTAGAAAATTAGATCAACAAGCCATTTCATTTTGTGCTAGCAAAATGTCAATAAGATAATATTAAGTACATGCATTTTCATTCAAATGTAAATTGAGAGCACGTTTTTTAAAAATCTTTGAATATTTACAGAAAGACCATGTATCTGTTTAACATGCCTCTGCAGACTAAATTAAAATCAACAGTAATACGAATATAAATCAAATTTGAAGAGCATAAGTTAATTGACAAGGAATGTTTTTCCTTTCTAAAACTCTCCAAGGAAAGAAGCTTCAGAGGTTTAACTTGGGCTAGTGCTAAACTTGGTCCCAAAGACTAAATGCTTATTAGTGGTCCAAGCACTCCCAGTGTGCTCTTGGATCACATTTTCTGGCTTAGTTTCACTTGAAGAGGATCCAGACTGTATGGTCAGACTGCTCTATACTGCAGTTTCAAGTGCAGTGAGCAGGACAACTGGGAGAGTGACTTCAGAAGTGTAGTTGTGACTGGAACTGCAGTGCCAGGGCAAATGTACCCAACAGGTCAAGCTCCAGCTTGATGAGAACCCACTAAGGGACACTGGGATGACGCTGTGTGACTGTTTTGAGAGTTTTAATTTGTTTTCTGATCTAAGGTAGTCAGGGAGTGACACCAAAAATCTTGCCAGTTTGAGCAGCTGTAAAGAAATATTATACCCACTGTCACAGAATCACAGAATGGTTAGAAGTGACCTTAAAGATCATCTAGTTTCAAGCCCCCTGCCTTGGGCAGGGACACTTCCCACTGGACCAGTTTGCTCAGAGTCCCATCCAATCTGGCCTTGAACCTTCCAGCGATGGGGCATCCACAGCTTCTTTGTGCAGCCTGTTCTAGCGTCTCGCCACCCTCAGAGTGAAGAAAGTCTTCCTAGTATCTAATTTAAATCTACTCTCAGTTTGAAGCCATTCCCCTTTGTCCTGTCACTACATGCCCCTGTACAAAGTTTCTCTCCATTTTTCTTGGAGGATCCCTTCAGATAAGAGATATTCAGAAACAGTCTTCAAAATCTGCATGTTAGCATGCTTTATTGTATCTAATCTGCAGTTCAGAAAATATGCAAAATTCTTGCAGACAAGGGAGTAATGAAGGCAGATCTTTTGCTGCCTGAGGAATTCTAAACCAACACACACTCCTTCTACCTACATGTGCCCCTTATGTTATACTGTTTTTCTATGTCAATGAAAAATACAGATGAAAGAGGTATCTGAGGTATGGAAAAAGCTATATCAATAAAGTAAATATAAATCAAATTACCTGATTGACATGATCTAGCTTTGGACAGGGTCTTCCACCATTGTAGGGTTTTTCACGGAGCCATTTAGAGCGAACCTTTACCCCACTGCCACAGGATTTACTACAGCGAGACCAGTTGGACCACTCACTGAGCTTGCAGTCTGAGGGACATGGAATAATGCAGGCTTCCTCAATATACCCTGTACGAATGGAAAAGAAAGTGAAATCTCTTCAGCATGTCACTTTGCCACTTCTCCCTGAAGCCTTCGTCTACTTCATTTAGATTCTCCAAAGTTTGACTTGACAGGACTGTGTGAATAGAGAGATTTCTTCATCATTAGGGCTAAATTAAATTCTGCAGAAAACTGACACATATAGCTGGAGACTGTGTTAGAGTAGCAGCTGAACATCCTCACTGCTCATCATCCCATCTGATTAGGATTCACACTCTCCAGATTTCAGCATTCAAACTTTCTGACAGCTACAGTGTAATTGACACTAAACATCTCTTGGTGGCATTATTCTTACTCTGTATAAACAATTTGTTATTTTTGTAAGGAAAAAAAGATTTAATTAAAGGCTACTCCACAACTGTATCACGTAATTCAATTGCAGTTATACATCAAAAATCCAACTGAGAAGAAACGCATTTCTCCAGCCTGGAGCAAGGGAACTTAACACCTTGTGACCTTTCTGAGGCTAGAAAGAGAGAGTAGCCTGCCACATTAATGATCTAACGATTAACAACCATCTGCCCCCAGTAGCACACTGAATAATTGTGCTGAATGGAAAAGCAGATGTTTGGTTTGGATAAGTCATTGGTCCAGCGAGGTTGGAAGGGGGTATGACATGGTCTGCAGGGAGTAACATGAGGCCTCAATTCACTGAATAAGTGAAAATGTCTTTCTTTCAAAAGCAACATATGCCATAGCTGTACAATAAGTGTAATTTATTCCAATATTTAAGGGAGAAGCTATAAAACATCCAAGAAAAAGCTGGCCTCTACTGCCTTTTTACTACAACTATATTCTGAACTCTCATCTCCCCTTTCCTGTGTCCGATCTGCAAAGTATTTACCATTAGCAAATGTTCACTTTAAAGATTAAAATAACCTTGGTCCTTTTAAAATTGCATTAAAATATTTTAAAAAACCAGTTGTGCAATTAGCACATACTTGGGTAAGATCATTCTCACAAGATTGGCACAGTTTGCTATGCTTCAAATGTTTCAATTGTTTCTCAGATATATTGAATTTTTTTAAATTTGAAAGCAATCAGTCTTTTCATGAGACCTGAATTGTTTTTTATCTATGTTTTTGAGTAAAGCTGTTCTGTCTCTTCCAAAAGCAAGCAACAGCAACCAATCACAAGGTTTGTAAAGATTCAAAACACTTAGATTTCAATTCTATATACCTATTTCTAGTTAATTTGTTGATTTGTTTTAGATATAGCTAATTTGTTTCAATAGATAATCTATTTAATTTGTTTTAGATATAAAGAAAAGAAGGTTTTTTAAGAAACATACAGTAGCATTCTGAGTATTTTATGGTCAAATTCATGTGATGGTTTTATCCTGTATGGTTTTACTCTGTTTAGAAGTGTTAAATATTTAAATAAATATACAAAGAACATCCTGGACTTGAGCACTGGGAAACTTCTGCTCAGCAAATGTACCTCCCTTAAAATGCCTAGAATGTTATTAGCCTGAATTACAAGCATATTTATTAAATATCTATTGCCATTGCATGGACCAGTTCAGTGATGCTATATGAAAGGGACACTCTGTTAGATAAAGTACATTTTTGAAGATCACATCCCTGCATATGTGGTGGTGACATAGACTGCCCTGCAGTAGTAGATGCAAAACTGATTACATTTCACCTTACCTGACATCTCTGAGTCTTAGAAATCCGATGCACCCTATCTCAGAGCTCCATCCTACACTGAACTTTGACTGCATAAATACCAAAGTCTGTATCTTCACCAGAAATGGGCTTTCAACAAACCCTCTCAGGTGCTACACAAAACCATGTACTCATCAATCAGGAAGCTACTGAATAAAAATGGAAAAAACCCAAAGGAAGTTAAAAGAAGCAAGTCCCTCCAAACAATAAGTGTTTAGTGATATTTACTAGTAGATGGAACTAAGTAAAGATTTTTATTGCTCTATGAAATTTCTTGTGATTCTGAAATGTTGCTTTCACTTTAAACATAACTTCTAAATACTTTTTTTTCTGGAGAAATCTTTTTACTGTAACAGTAAAAAGTAAAGTAAAAAGTAAAAATTTAACACTTGGTAAATTTCTGTCTCTGCGAATTAAGGTCTGAAAGAACCAAATTCAAGTTGTTTTAAATATATTGCACATCCTTAAGTAGGTAACTTTAATTAGTATGGGGTGCTTTAGGCAGGCTTTATTTTAAGGGCTTTCATACACCTCTGAGTTTGTCTTAATAGCTCTCAAAGCAATCTTCCCAATCTTTGCCAAGATTTTCTCCAGGATACCATGGTATTTTGGGACTTTGACAACACTTCATAGCCTACCAAAAGGAGCCTGTGTGGAACATACTAAACTAAAATAATTGACAAATTAGAAACTATTTTGTTCCATTTTCCTTCTGTTCATCCAAACAAGGGCAAAAAATTTAACAACATATTTAGAATCTTGCAGCCAGAAGTTGCATCAAATGCATTGTACTATATGCACTTTCCAGGTTAACATTTAAATTACACTAAGCTACATTCCAAGTGATTCCATAACATATCAAATGAAACCATATCACTAGAGCAAGTTTTATACTATCTATGAAATATCTACATTCAAGTCAACCACAAAAACTGCCTTACCATAGAATGCAAAAAAGCCAGAACAGCATGACTGTACAGATACAGAGCCATAGAAAGAGTTGTAACATGAAAAAGTGCAACCTTGCTGATATGTTAATGCATTTTGTAGAGGATGCAATGGTCCAGTTGACCATTCAACTCCACACACCTTGTAATGAAAAAATACTGATCTAATACTGTGTCTTTAATCCTACAAGCTTCATGGAATAGCTTCTGCTCGTCATACAATTTTCCCATGCCATCTCCATGATATCTGGGCTATGATGCTCTCCTCTCCCTCTTTCCTATTTTATCAGAAAACCTTCAAGCTTCCACATATAACAGTTAACAAGAGGACGGAAAAGACCTGCTAAGAAGAGAACAAGAATGGAGTCAATCAGTGAAAGCACAAAAAGGAACTCTAACAAGGTAGGAAGGCTTCGAGATTCTAGAAGTGTGGAACATTTTTGGAGAGCAGAGAGAAAAACACTTATTATTTTGTAGGGTGCAAGACAAGCATTAAAAAGCTCCTAACCTCTGGTAGTTGAAGAACACTGGAAACAAAAAAAGCTCAAAGATGTGAACACCGTTAAGGTATCCAGAAAGAAATTTCACAGCTTCTCCAAGCAAAAGGAAAAGAAAATAAGTGAAGGACACAAAGTTTAGATTAGATATTAGGAAAAAGTTCTTCACCCAGAGGGTGGTTTGGTTCCCCAAGGAAGTGGTCACAGCACCAAGCCTGACAGAGTTCAAGAAGTGTTTCGACAATGCTCTGAGGCACGTGGTGTGACTCTTGGTGTTGCTCTGTGTAGGGCCAGGAATTGGACTTCGGTGATCCTTGTGGATCCCTTCCAACTCAGGATAGTCTATGATTCTATGAAGGTACTTTCCATGGCAAAGAGTCAGAATTCAAAACAAGGGAGGAAATGAAAAACAAAAAAGAGACTAAGTAGGAACAGAGGAAAGGGTAAGAAAACGTAAGGGAGAGGGAAGAGAAAGTAAATGGCTCAGAATGTAGAGTCAAGAGAATTGTAAGGAGACACTGCATAGAGATAGAAAACAAAGAAAGAAAAGAAATAAACATCCTGCCAAAAGTAATATCTTGGTGTAGCACAAACAGAACAAAATGCTCTCAAGAGCTTACTCTGGTATCCTCTGGCCAGACAATGAAATGTAATGAAGAATGTTCCCAGAAATCAAAATAGAGGACAAGGGGAAGAAATATAAACACTGTGCACTCTGATTTGTATTCCACATATAATTAGTATGCAGAACGGAAATGACCTTGTTATATCTGACATCAATAAGTTTTTGGCATATTCATCCCTTGGCATATTTCCTCTCAGGGCCTCACCATCTTGCTCAACAGACTATTTAACATTTAGCTATGCTACTGGACTGCCTTAGAAAGGAGGCAGAAGCAGACTTCAAATTGCTTACAGATATCACTTTAGTGAAGAAAGAAGAGTGAATGAAAAGAAAAAATTACTCGTTGCGAACTACTTGTTCCACTCCACTTACTACCTGTCAAATGGTACTTTTCAGAAAAAGCTACTCTGGACTTGTCATCACCTCAGATGCCTTTGAGTATGAAGTCAGCATATATTTTTGGATGAATAAGGACAATCTCCATAAGTTCATAGCAATCCTCCCTCAAATCCAAGCAAGCAGATATTCAGAAACTTTGAAAAGTTAATACTTTCATTGTTGTTGGTTTTGTTCAATTTCAGATGTTTGTGTTTGTGAAGTAAACTTTGTTCACACTGTAAAACTTTTAGTGACTGAGAAGACAGCCTGCTGTTGTACTGAAAAAATATGTTAAAAACCCCATTGAAACACAGAAACCAGAAATACCACATGCAAATGGGACTGGTGATTCAGATACATAGTTTCTGACAGGAAAAGGTCATGAATGAGCCATTTTTTAACTTCCAGTATTGTTTTCAGTCCGATCAAATTATCCTTGAAAGGGTGTCACTTGTGTTAGACAAACCTCGTGTGTGTCAGTACGGAACCTGATTACAGAAACAAACCTCTAGTGTGTGGATAAGTGTCTGTATGGTGGAATATCACCCAATTCTATCACACAGACTGGCTGGTTAATATAATTGCACTGAAAGTCATACCAGAGCTTTGAGGTTTAAAGAACAAGCAAAAAACTACCAAGGTAAAATCCAATAGATGCAGAGAGAAGGAAAGAATGAGAGCAGTGAAATGGCTATGAAGAAGAGCTGAGAAGGCGAGGGAGGGACAGTGAAATAGAAAACCAACACTCTAAAGGCTGAAGATATGTCCTCTGGACATCAACAGTTGACTTTTTGGCTGTTGTTTCTCATCCTGACTGAAGTCTTTCACTGCATGTTTCCTGTATCTCTTCCTTCTCCACATAAAATCTGAAGGATGCTGCAGAGATGAGACCTTGGTGTGCTGCGGCACAGGGCACAGGACCTGCATGGTCCAGAGAGGTGTTGGAAAGAGTTGCCAATATCTGAGGGCCTAGGCCTGTCCCCAGATCAGCACTTTCTCAATTATTTCAGCTCTTATAAGGCTATGAAATGGGCAGTTCTCTGCTATGAGTGAGAACACAGCTGTTCTATCATTAAAGATTACTGAACCACAATTTAACAAATGGCTTTGAACCACTGGGAGTATGAACTGGACTCATTAGTAAAAGGGAAAGTTTACTGTTCCATTGATAATTGGCTATAAAATCTGGACTCCTAGAGCAAAGTCATTAACAGAAGTGATGGATAATTTATAGGGGAGGACTTTAATGGACTTCATGCTTTCTCTAATGACAAAGCAGGATAAGTAGGTGGATATAAGACTTTTCCTCACAAACTGCACATGCAATGTGTAGGAACAGAATGACTACTCCAGTTGAAGGGTGCAAACATAAACATCTTACAAAATGTTTACATGAACTCTTTTGTCCCTAGGACCGACAGAGTTATGCTCATGCTTTTATGACTAAATGTCATGCTATGTTTCAAAGAAAAAAACCTACAGTATCAAAATGGTTTATGCTCTGATCATAGATTTTTTTTTCAAGGAAATATAAAGTTCATGAACCTCATCTTCCAGGACAAAGAAATATACAAGTATTTGCATTTAATTTGTAACAGAAGATATGTATTTCTAGAGACTATTCATATTTCTGCTGAATCACGGAAGGACAGATTGAACACCATAAGATTCTTTTTTCTTTTTCTTTTTCTTTTTTCAGGATTACCCTACAAAGCCCCAAAATCTGAGAGCAATTGTTCATGCTCAACTATCTCCTGCATCAGTAATTCTGTCACTGGTGAACTAAGTACAGGTCTTTGGGTTGATGGATGACTGCTTCAAGACTGATGTCCTGTTGACAAGGCAGATGTGGTGGCACCAGAAAGCAGAGGCCTAAGGTAGGATTTCTAGTGTAGGGCAATAGGTAGCATATTCCTAGAGAATACATGACATAAATACATATATATTTTTTAAAATATATGTATTTGAAAATAGATAAGCTGTGAAACAGCAAAGTATTCTAATAACAATTTGAGAACCTAAACTTACCACCATACTAGATTAGAATTTCCTATGGGAGATATATTTACTTTTGAATAAACATTCAACCAAAAGTCTCAATTAAATTTTAACACTGATTTTCTCTTTTTCTTGATGAATTTGCATTGCTTCAGGTTAGAACAATGAGAGTGAAAAAGCCCTAATAAAAAGGGATAAAGGAAGCTGTAATGGACATCTTGGACACTATAGACTCTGTTATATCAGACAAGATTTCATTTTATTGCACACATAAGCAATTAAATAAAAAATTCCTCGAATCACATTGATACTCCTAACAGCTGTTGCAGAAGTATTCACTGATACACAGATATTCCTCTCTAATCCTCCACATAAGCCTTGTAGCCACAGAGGGCTTTGTAGAGTCAGCACAAATCAATGCATCTCATTTAATTAATGCTAAAGGGGGAAATAATCTCACACTAATAAGGCAGCAGACAAACTATCCTGACTGCTTGACTGTGCCTAAGGTCTTAACAGTAAACGGACATGAATTAAGAAGGGTAATACGACCTATATAAAAATGCTGCATCTGTCTGCTACTCTGTTTGCCTTTGGTAGGCACACACAAACACAACCACCGCTCAGCTTATGTGGGTCATGATTCATAATTGATATATGATGGAGAAAAACTATAAACTGAAGACCAAATAGTGAAGTTCATAAGCATGATAGGGGCTTGCTTTTGATTTTTTGTCATGAAAATTCCAAGGTAGAGTTCAAAGGGTCAATGAAGAGAATCTCTCTCAATTTTTTTCACAAATACACTGAAACAGATTGTTGGCAGACACATGTCATTATCCACAGAGCTCTAGCAGACTAGTGATGACAAGGATAAAGCTATGAAAAACAACTGCTGCTTTTCTAATGGAAAAAAAACCCCTTTCACACTTGACTAACAAACAAAGTATATGTTTTTTGTTTCTCCAATAAAATTACCTATGTCATATTGAAAAAAAGCAGAAAGCAGAGAAAGGGCAATTTAAAGTATCTCCCATTAAGGGAAACAGGTAAACAACAGCTCAGTTACCACTTTTAGCTGATGTTACCACATCTGCTGACAGCTGGCAGCTGGAAGCTCCTACCCACACTCTGCAGAACTGGAATGGCTGAAAAACACCAGTGGCAGAAATTTCAAATGACTGCTGAATGCTGTAAACTCTTGCACCAATAAATTTAATTCATATTTAAAACAAAATAACTTGAAAATATAAGTCAAAATATTTGGTATATATAAGACCACAGATAAAAATGAAAGTAAGGAAAAGAAATGACCTTGTCTCTCTGCAGCTGAAATTGATGTCTACTTTCAGCTGTTTGTTTTTTGAAGCACCTGTTAAGCTACAGAAAGATAAAGACCCTCTTCAGAAGGACTTCTGCTCTCTTCTCCAGCCTTCTCACATAGCAGTAAAAACAGATTTATTTAACAATATTTTGCTTTTCCTTTTTTTCCTACTGTCACTCCTGTTTTTTTGAGAAACTTGCTTGTCCTTGGGACTTTATAACTGCACCCAAAATTTCAAAAATTATCATGAGAATCCTCTGATGGATATACTAATTTAGGGTGGTCCTTGTGTCACATCTGTCCTTTAGCTCCTTGGTGTCTGTGAAAGAGCTAGTCTGCTGGTTAACTCTTCTCATATCGTTTGAACATGAGATTTATCAAGCAGGAAAAAGAGCCCTGAAGTATTTATTCTTCTGCTCCTGTTTACCTTTTCTTTTCTGAATAAATCAACTGAATTGTGATGATAAGCCCACAGCATTTTGAAAAACAAACAGCTTATGAATTTTCTGGCATGGCAGAGCAGGTCTGTCTTCTTGTTCTTTCCACTCAAAACAACATGACTTGCAATGCTGACCTGTTCATGGCCTCAAAAATTTGCATGGCAATATTTACATAAAACTTTTGAAAGTCTCAAAATTTGAGTTTCTTGTGTCATTTGAATGTATCACATAACATATCTCATGATGTACTAATAACATTAGTGTGGGTGCAGTTTGTCCCTCTTGTCAGATTTAGAGGTTGTTGTCACAGCTGAAAAAGTTCAATTATCTCCATTTCCCACCTCAGGATTTCATAGTGTCAGACAACAACAAAAATTCAAGCAAAAGTTGGATACCACACAGGAAATATCTTCCCTTAAATGTTGGTCTTCTTTTCTCTCCTAGTGCAAGCTAATTCGAGAAATCATATCCTATAAAAACTGCAAGTACATAATATATTACTTGGAAAAGAATAACAGACCCACAGGAATTAAGAGTAAAACAAATTTCTGAGTAAAACAGATAACATAGCAGAAAAACCTGATGACACTTTGGATTGGTTATAAAATTAGTGAAAAATCCAGTGAAAAATATGTTAAAAATTAGTGAAAAATCATTAATGTAGGGAAATAAGCACCTCTGTTAAAACTTACAAAAATAACCCAAGCAAGCTTGAATTATGTGCCCTGTCAAGTTCAGCTTGAAAAGCCAAATTCAGATTGATGGGAAGCTACAAAGCACTTTTATTTTCTCGCAGGTGGGGTACTATTGTGATAACACAGAAGTCCCTTGTTGATTTGGCATAATATGGCTTTTATGTTTGTTCTTAAAGAAAAAAATAAAAAACAAAACAAAGAGCACACTGAAACCTAGCGAAGATGCCAAGCTGAAGAACTGTCATACAAGGGCATGAGAATAACAAGAAAAGCATCGTAAATAAATACTAGGAAGATATAAAATAAGATTTAGCTGGCAAAACAGCAGTTTGTACATGTTGAGAAAAATAAAACAAATCTTCAGAATGTAACCCATGAATACAAAATAGTTATTCAGAAAAGGCAGTAAACATACACTGAAATTAGACTGAAAAATCTATATAATTTGCTGTAGCCCCCTTGTATCTGCAAAAGTATGCTTAACCTGGGAAACTGTTGAAGGCAGACAATAAATTAGGTAAGCTTTACATAAATCTATACTTTTTATATGCCAAACACCTATCAATAACAGAGGATTTAGTGGAAAAGAAAACATACATTTACTGACACATTCATTAGCATCAGTTTAATTCCTTATCATCAAAGTCATCTTAGATACTTCATTCCCTGTATACAGGAAATTCATGTCAAACAATTTTAGGAAAGTAGAAGGGATACAGGATTAGTTCAATATGAATTCCAAGCTTCATCTGCTCACATTACACCACAGACAAAGTCAATATGCACTCTCCCCCTCAAACTGAACTGATGAGAATACACAAACAGGGAGAGGGATGAGCTGAGGGGTGGTGGGTGGAACATCAAGGAACCAGACTCCTTAATGAACTGATATAGAAAGAAAGAATTCAAAAGAAAACAACACCTGAAAACAAAGGGTTCAGGCTTCCCAACCTACAATAAGTACAGTAATGACAGGAAAATGCTTCCATTTTACAAAGTTAAAAAAGACTTCAAATCTCCCATGAGAAAAATGGGATGGAACTGGAGAAAGAAAAAGTACAACAAAGCAATGCTATATTGTGCTTTTGGAAGGATGCCTGTGACTGCTAATAGCATGTAAACAGTAGCCCTGGCTATAGTAGGAATAACAGTAATACATTGTTAGCAGCTTTTCCACTGGATTATTATTCATTGTGGTCACTGTGAATGTAGGCCACAGATAAAATCTACTGGATCAGAAATTACTATCACAAAGAGTTATGTCAGGGTAAACAATGATGGCTGAGGATATCCTTTTTTAGCAATTTTTTATTCCTCTTACATCTCTTTGATTCTCACGATGGAATTGCACCTCAAAATGTACTGCCAAGGCTTGAAAGCAGCTACATCCAGACTTGTTCTATACAAAAAAATAGTTCCTAGCAGCAGTATGTTACCTACCATATGCAACACCTACAATTTGCTCTTGGACAGACAGTTTCTTCCCTTTTTTTTGATACAAAAGCTGGCAGTTCCCATTCTTCAAGTCATTGAAAACTGACTGACTGTGGGCCATCAGCTCCCTAGTTTCCTACATACTGAAGTGCTTTTACAATTTTCCACTTTTCAAAGGTCACTCTGAACTTAATGATGAAAAACCATTAATTTCTAATATAGTGTCCAATATTGCTAATTTTTTAAAAAATCAGCTAAGAAATAGGAAAAAGTTTCTGTTCTGTATTTTATGATGGTGCCTTCAAACAAATCAGATTATTCTGCACTCTTTTTTGAGTGGTTTCTGAGGAGATTTCTATTTCCCTCAGGACAACAACCCAGCCCAGGTAAATCTTTGCTCACACGACTGCTGGTTGTTAACAGCAGATGCATCTTTTGGTACTGCAAAGATGGCAAGTGGTCATGGCCAGGCAGAGTAAGCATAGCACATCCTCTTTAGACTACACAGAACAAAACTAGATCTTTGCAGACCTCATCCCTGAGCAAAGAGCTGAGAACAGAAGTAAAGAACATTTTCAGAGTAAAAGGAGAGATTTTCTGCCTCATGAGAACTTAGGATTTAGACTTTGTCATTCAGATGTATTTACACAAACTCATCTTTCAAGTATGAGTTATCTACAGCAAAAGATGATTTTGAATGAAAAAAAAAAAACATGGGAGAAAATTCTCCACCAAATTATCTTCCAGCTTTGCTTTGAGGAATTTAGCTGAATGCTCATTTTTACATCAAATAACAAAGATATGCTAACACCTTGACTTGATACATTGAATTTCTAGTTTATCATAGCTCTAAACTGGAATTAATAGTGCAAATTAAAATCTCCTTATTTAATTCAATTTCTCTGATTAGCTGTTTTAAATTTATCCAAGTAAATAAAGGAAATTTCTGTTACCTTAATTTAACATTAGAGAGTAGAACATGTACGTGAATTAAACTTACATTGACCTTTTAACGGCACCAACATCCAGCTTTTCATACCAATTGCTCAGTTACAAGTTTGCACCACAAGCAGGAAAAAAATGAACACAAAAACTCCAGTGATGTCAATTAGCACATTTCTGGCTCGCTGAAAACCAGAAACTGCCAGTTTTGATCCTAATGCTGCAGATGCATCCCCTTGAGGAAGGAACACTGTTCCTTCCTGGAGCAATGTAAGTACAAAGAATATAAAGTCTTTAACCATCCTAATTTTACACATGACAGATTTACACAGAGAAAAAGGGCGGTGTGCTGTTGCACTCAGGTCAACGCATGCCTGTTTGTTACGGTGCCGAAGAGCAAACGCTAGAGATAAGGCTATTTAAGGAGTTTAAAACTATCTAAAGGATCTGTGGAAATAAGTTCAGCCTTTCCAAAATAGTCCTCTGCTTGTTTATTTTTTGAGAATTTGTCCCTTCGAAATTGCTTTATTCTCATATTTTTAGGTACAGTTATCAGGAAAAGTAAAAAGGTTTTAATTTTTTCAATTAAAATACCTGGTTAGTAGTTGACCATGATTTCACTTAAAAATTTAAATTTACTATTTTACAAATCAGCAAAAACGTGCTGGGTTTGAAGGCATCTTGGGTTAAAAGGCAGCCTAACCAATAAATATTAATCTGCTAATTCTATCTGTAAACATGCTATGTTAAATTTAAATAAAGCACATAAGTAAACAGATGAAAGAAAATAGGTTTCTAAATACCATGACTGTTGCATCGTGATGTTTCCACAAGTCGATTGTTTTGGTCATAGCATGCCATGGCCTGGTAACGATAGCCTTGTCCACATTCCTTAACATCTCCTTGGACCTTCATTCCCAGCAAAACTTCCATCTTACCCTCTGGTAAAATACAGTCTGACCAATTTCCCACAGGCTGAGCACTGTACTTGTCACACGGACAAAACTGATTCTCAATCAGAGGATACAACTGAGAATTTCTGCATTTGTCCTTTTTCTTACTTTTTCCTGGAAAGAAGAAATAGTTATTTTAGCAAGTTTGTATCACTTTAGAGTTTATCTCCCAAAAATTTTATTTAGACTTCCATAACAAGTGCTTGCAACCACATACATACAACTAATATTAGTCATATTAATCTTTACTAAATTAGGTTATTAACTTGAATTTCTAAAGTAGTGGATACCTATGATTTGCACAAAATAATATCTTTTTTTAAAAGAAGATGTTATTTATATTTCTTTTGGATAAAAATGTATGGGGAGTAAAGTTTGAAAAAGTTAGCAATTAAACAAATACACCCTTTTCCTCCTATTTCATCAGCAGTGTGCAGTTCAATAACAAGATTTCTATCTGGATCAAGGTTTTTCAAGTTGAATGAAATTGCAGAAGGAAGTAACATTCATCTTTGCTACAGTAGTACCTTCTTTCAAAATGTCAAAATTCTTTAATCATCTGTTATCGTACTCTTGTTCATAATTACCATTCTTCCTCTCTAATAGAATAAGCTCCTTCTCTGAATTTGTTTCTATTCAATTCTGTTCTTTTTTTCCTTAACTGGAGCATAGCCACCCACTCAATTTCCCCTTCCCATTAAATCTATTTTAATCTTCTCTTTGGTCAAGTTTGCTTAGTTTTACTTTCCATACCAGACAGTTCATATAAATTGATGTAGCGGTCTGCAAAAGTAGTTTCAAAAAGGCTCATTACTTGAATACTACTGTAAATTAATATTCTGTAATATTTTCCTTGCTATCCAAAACAAGGCACTGGACACAACTTTGCAGCATCCTTAGCTCTTGTATTTATTACTGCCTTCATTTAGAATAGAAAAAGGGTACCTTTAGGTAAGTTTATCATTCTTTTGACAACACAACTTCTTACTAAATGTGCTCTTCTCCTCTGGGAGTATTTACCGGAAATAATTATGAATTTACTCCAAGTCAAGCTTTACAAGTTAGTGTGGGTAACCCATTGCCACAGAGAATACACTACAGCACAAACCACATAGTTAGCAAGTTTGCAGATTAACTTAAATGAGGATAGGAAGTATCACAAAATGTTAATAATGTGGTAGGAGAATATGTATTTTATTGCTCTGTTTTTAAAATAAGGAAAAATACTGTTAGTCAGTTTGGTTCATTTTATTCCTTGTGGAAGCAAACCTGACATAAAGTTTACTGGAAATATTAGACAGTCACAGTGAGGCTTCTTGAAGATCATGAATTATTCATTGTCCACTGGTCCTCTTATTTACAGGGGGATGGAGACAGGGATAACGTTTGGATCCTATCACATTCTTTCTGAGGCTGCTAATGGGCACCCCCCTTAGCCAGCTTCCCTCCACCACAGACAATACAGACTAATTGGCAAAGAGTGCTGTGACAGAGGCCAAGCCTCACTCTTGAGGTTTCAATTATAATTTAGAAGCAGAGCATGGTTTTTTTTCCTCTTCACTTCATGCAGAAGAAAAAAACAATTAAAAAAATAAAAAAAACCCCAGAACAACAGATTAAAGAGAAGTTGAATAAAAAAATGTTTCAAAGTGGAACAGTATCCATTATGTAGAACTAGGACAAGTATGTGGCAAGGGCATCACTGGAAAACCTTTTTATTCTGCTAAGTAAAACCTAAAGAGGCTTCTTGGGGCACAAAATAAGAGCCTTATTACTTGTCTCAAGAAATAAGGCAGAAAATTAAGCAACGTATTGCCTCATGTGGTCCGTGCTGCTGGATGCAAACAATGGAAGAACGGCGAAAGAAAGAACTTGGAGAGCAAACATTCAGCCAGAGAAAGGACTGGCTTAATCATAAATTCAAGACTGCAGCTAAGTTCAAAAGAGGTAAGCCGAAGCTTAAGGCTGAAAACGGTGATCTATAGCAAAATGCTGAAAAGCACTCAGCTGCCATAGTAATTCTAAACACACCAAAAAACACCATCAGAGAGAGAAGTCTGCTTTAGCCAAGACCAGATGGGGGAAGAGGAAGGCAAGTGAGTTAACATCTGATCCTGTTAAGATGTGATGATTGTTGACTTGTCTGTCAAAAAACCCCACACAAACAAACAAAAAACCCAACAAACCCAAAAAGACCCTACAATGTGCACTGTATTTAGAAAAAAATTCTCTGTTCTCCCATCTTCTCTCTAGCCACTTACCCATACCAAGAGTCTCTGACATATGACACGAGTTTTTACTCCTGGGTGTTGTTCCCCCAACAGCATATAGACCATGTCACTGGATCTGCTTTCTGCCACTATGAGAAACACTTGTCTTAAGGGAACCTCACAAGCCCTCAGATTTTAAACAAAACAGTATCAATAATTAATAAAAGATGCATTATTTTGCTTGTTACTCTTACCAACAAGAGTGCGTTTTCTTGTCCTGACTCCTCCACAGTCCCCATTACAGGGAGAAAATTTTGACCAGCTCGTAAACTGACAGTCGTCTTGGCAGGGAATCTGGCACATCTGTGTTAAGGGTGGTAACGGGCCAGAGTATTTAAGGCACTCACTGATGTCAGCTTGTCCTCCATCTTGTCTGCGACAAGTAATTGCTGGAAGCAAAAAGAGATGGAGTCTAATTCAGCATTTTTTTATGAATGTCTCTATTCAGTTAAGTAAAGTCTACAATATTCTACCAGAAAATCACACTGAAAGCCCAGAATACCTATACAATGACTTAATTACTGCCACCAGTTTTACCTTGAATGAATATATTTGACATTTCTCACTTTTTAAATAATTTATCAGGACTTACCAGGAAAAAAAAATTACAGAGAACTGTAAATATTATAAAGGTTGCACCATGTCATCCACACCTCTTATACCACTTTACACATTATCATTTTTCCGACTGACACAGCCTACATCTCAGACATTAAAAAACTTGCAATATCATTGAAGTAACTTAATTGTATAATTTATAAAGTTTTGTCAGCAGATTGAATTTTAGAAAAATGCATAGACATAAAATTTATACACATATTTGAGTTCTGGATGCCACTTAACCCTTTACCCTTTACAACACTATTGTTGCCTGATGTTCTTCAGCAATTTTTCATCTTGAAAATACAGTGCCTTTCCCAGGGAAGGCTCATCAGCCAATAGGGGTACAACTTTATAAAACATGATAGCCATGTCCTGAATAAAAGCTTCTTACTTAAGAAGAAAAACAATTCCTTAAGAAAACATCAGGTCACACAAAAGCAAGCAGGTGGAACATAAGGATTTATAAAGAATAGGGAGGGTTGCTTCATTAATATAGTCTTTAACAATCACAGAATGGTTAATGTTAAGGGACCACTGGAGGTCATCTGGACCAACCTCCCTGCTCATGCAGGGCCCCTAGTATACATGGCACAGAATTGTGCCCAGAAGTCTTTTGAATACCTCCAGGGAAGGAGGCTCCACAATCTCTCTGGTCAATCTGTTCCAGTGTTCAGTCATCCTCACAGTAGAGAAGTTCTTCCTCATGTTCAGGTGGAACTTTCTGTGCTTCAGTTTCTGCCCATTTCATCTTTTCCTATTGCTTGGCACCACCAAGAAGAGCCTGGCTCCATAATCTTGACATCTTCCCTCCAAGTACTTATTGATATGATTGCCTCAGTCTTCTGAAGGCTGAGCAGGCCCAGGTCCCTCAGCCTTTCCTCACAAGAGAGATGCTCCAATCCCTTAAGCATCTTTGTCGCCCTTGGCTGGACCTCCTCCAGGAATTGTATCTTCTTCTACTGAGGAGCCCAGGACTGGACTTCAGGTGCAGCCTCATCAGGGCTGGGCAGAAGGTCAGAATCACCTCCCTCAACCTGCTGGCAATGCTCTTCCTTATAAACCCCAGGACACCACCGGCATTTTTGGCCAGAAGGGCATCACTGGCTCATGGACAGCTTGTTGTCCACCAGGACCCCATGGTCCTTCTCCACAGAGCTGTTTTCCAGCAGGTCAGTCCCAAGCCTGTGCTGGTGTGTGGGATTATTCCTCCCCAGGTGCAGAACCCTGCACTTGCCCATGTTGAATATCAGACAGTTCTTCTCTGCCCATCTCTCCAAACTGTCCAGATCCTTCAGAAGGGCTGCACAGCCCTCTGGGGTATCAACCACTCACTCCAGTTTTGTATCACCAGCAAAATTGCTGAGGAGGCATGGTACCCCTTCATCAAAGTCAACAATGCTCTATAATTGTTTCTCAAGTGTATGTTTTTAAGCATGGTTGCTAATCTATTCTATCCTAAGCTCAGTAAACCTAACTTTAGTTCCTTCCCCGAAACAACGTAAGACTTATTATGCAGTAATAAGACAGGAAACTTCTAGTTGTTTGTTCACACAATAGAATTATATTTATGCTTCTTGGCATCTGACAGCACACAGTAGATGCAGTAGCTCAAGACTGTAATTTGGGTCACCTATCGTTGCAGTACCATTGCATCCAAATATTCTGTATACATATGAAGGAATACAGCTTATTATATTACACTCCATAATTTAAGCATAGCTCTTCAATTGTGCTGGCAATAATTGCTTTATTAGCATGAATTTTAAAAAAATCAAGTTCAACTGTAGGAGAAAAGGGGTGTTTGAATGCAACATTTCAAAATTAATAGAAAAATGCCTGTGAGTGGGCAAGAAGAGGGGCAGGTGACCATCTCTTCTCTCTGGTGATCATTGACAGAACATGGGGGAATGGCCTGAAGCCGTGTCAGAGGGCATTAGTTTAGGTATTAGGAAAGAGTTCTTCACTCAGTTGGGAACTGGAACAGGCTCCCAAAGGAAGTGGTCACAGCACCGAGCCTGACAGAGTTCAAGAAGTGTTTGGACAATGCTCTCAGGCACATGGTGTGGTTCTTGGAGCTGTCCTGTGCAGGGCCAGGAGTTGGACTTTGATGATCCTTGTGGATCCCTTCCAACTCAGGATATTCTATGATTTTACAACTATTTCCTCCTGGAGGAAAAAAGGAAGAATAGTTAAGGAATTTTTTTTTTTAGATCACATTAAGGTAATTGTAATGGTCTAGTGACCTATGATTTCTTAAAAAAGCTTTTTGGTCTGACAGTTCTAAACTACATTTCTGCCTCATGATGACTGTAGGAAGCTGATCTTGATGACCCTTATGTTCCGTTTCTAGTCCATGTGCCTACTAAAACACACACAGAGGTCCCAAGGGAACTATTTTTGCCACATGTCTGTGGTGAAACATTGAAAGGGAGGGGGTGTGTGTTTTTCCTGAGATACTAAGCAAACAACTTCCCTGATCCTTGACTGCCCTTTGGATCAGGGTTGCCAGCACTGCTTGTAATAGGCTCAGTACTGCATTAAGTTGTGCTTATTGGGGGACTGACCAGCTGCACACTGTCTAATACAATTATTCTGCCAAATCCTATTATTATTAGTGTAGTTTAAATGAGAAAATATTTTTTTCAGATATAATTACAGTAATTTAGTGAGAAAAATCAAATATTTTAAAATTGAAAATCCATACTATTGGATTTCTAAGATTACATAAATAATTTGGAAGAACTCACGTCAAACCACTATCTTCCAATAGAAGCCTAGGCTACAGCTACAGGATTCTCGTGAGATATTCTTCTCTGCTTATAGCACACATCAATTTCCCTAAGGTAAAAACATAGTTCAGACTAGTTCTACCATGTGGAAATTCACAGAGGTCAAATCTAAGTCCTCTGTCTTGAGTTTGACCTTGTTATGTGCACACATCAGCAAAACTAATTGCATTATCTTCACTGCATTCTCAGGGAGATGCAGGCCACCATTTTTAGCAAAGAAAACTATACCTAGCCAAGGGCTAAAAGGCAGTACACTAATTAGCCAATATCCTTTAATAACTTTCTTCAAAAGTTTAATACTCATTTTACATACTGCCTCTCCATCTAGTCCTTTGATAAAACAATAAACATTGTCCACCAAAGAACATTCTTTCTTTCTCACTAAATTGACTTTTTCTAATACCAATATTCACTCCCTCATCTTTCCTAGCAATTAAATATTACTCAATGTACAGATATCCGCTCTGTCATAAATTTTTTCAGATTCATATTAATGCATCTAATTTACATCAGGCAGACCCAGGTGAAAAGCTCCCCTGAGGATTAACACTTTGGATTTTTCCAGATTAACTGTCTGTTGTATGGTAGCAACCAAAGTAGGAAAACTCTTCATTCTCAAGACCTAAATATTTCACCTTAATAACAACACAAATTAGAGGACAGCTTGGCCTACTAAATCAATTCCTGAATATTAATTTTCACAGTGCCTGTCCATAACTATTCACGCTACTTCTAGTTGACAAGACCTGGATGATTCACTCTATATTCCATTTTCCTATTGTTATTTTCCAGATTCGGGTATCAATGTGAAAGGTTTATACTCCTTATGACTGTTGAAAAGTGGGTATTTTTCCATTATTTGAAGCAGGGATTTTGACAACTGTATACGGTCCATTAATACACTTTTGGCCAGCTAACTATCTGGACATCTGAGATGCTCTCACTGTAAGAGGAGTTACTTTTTCCACTCACAAGCAAATCTGGGCAAACTCATCCCCTGCCTCTTTGATCAAACCCATGGTTCTTTAATTATATTCTGTAGAGGTTGCTGAGATCGATGATTAACTCACTACACAGAAAAGTGTCTTCAACTACTATAAAGCCATACTGTACCAGGCTAATTATTTTGCTTATACAACCACATTATATTTATTACAGACATTAGCAGTTAGTGGAAAGAGCATGGTTCCTCCATTACTGAATTAAACCCAGTAATTATTAAGTGAAAATATAGAACAAGAGTACAATTAAAAGAAAAATCAAATTTAACATAGAAACCATTAACTTAGAAAATTTTTCTGGTATTTAACAACTATTATCTCCCACAGGAAAGGTGTGAAATAAATAGCAGTCTAAATTTTATAGACAAGGGACTTTGATGTAATTAAAACTTTATCGGATTGCATTGTTTCCACCAAGTCCCCACAGGAGACTACAGGCTAATATATTTCTTGTTGGCATAATGAAACACTGAGACTGTATTTTAGCAAGTCATGTCATGTGAGAATTTATATAAAAGCCTTTCCAGTGCTACCATCATTAGCATACTTCACTGACATTTCACTGAGATGTGAGATTCAGTAACTCCTATACCTAAAAATTAGTTTATAAATGAAGGTGCTCCATGTCTTTTCCTTTACAACACATTTGTGATACCATTTTTTTCAATTAAGTATTTTTAGCCACAAAAATATGCTTTTTCTATTCTAGAAAGCAAGAATCATTTCAGCACACAACTTTTCCTACACTTTCTATCCACGTTGTCTAAGCTATGATTTCATCTATGTTTATTTCTTTCTTTGTGGGACACAGCAGACTAGACACTGTGTAACAAAATGTTCCCACCACTAAGTATCCTAAGAAGGAGCACATGCCCAAATTATTGTGAAAATACAAGTCTGAGTGTTCTTTATGTTCCAAGGACAATAACAACATATTTATGCCAAATAAAGTTGTCTGGAGATTGTGGCTCTTTTTTTCTGCAAATAAAAACTTAACTTCTCACGTAAACACTGCTTTTGAGCACTTGTCCAAATTCTTACTTACAACTCCTGAAGTTGATCACTGTACTTAGCAGTGACTAAAATACAAACCAGGCAACTGAGCACTCTCATCTGTTAAGCATCAATGACAATAAAATAGTGGTCTATAGCTCCATGAATAGCAGCAGTCCATGATTTTGACTTCTTTCTTGTGCTTTCAGTAAGGGCATTAAACACCCACACAGCAAAGTCCCCTGCCTCCAAAAGCAATGCCTGGAGAGGGAGGCTGCTGTCCCTGTTTAGCGACGGAGCGAGTAAAGGGCTTCTGACCACTGTTCTGCCTTCAAGCCTCCCCAGGGCTCAAACAAGCTCTCTCTGTGTGCTCATGGCCATCCTGGGAAGCTTCCTCCCATTCCTGTGTCTTTCAAATAACTACACGTCCTGAGAATGAAGAACAGAGAGAGCTCGAGACCAGGTTTATAATAAAGACCAATTCCCAGTGACATCAAGTACAGCTATTCAGGTATTTTCTGTGACAGCTGGGTCACTTTAACTTCTGTTTAAATATACAAATCACCTTCCTCTTGCTATTACAGAAGATGCTGACAGATTTCATAATTTTCACCCCATTCCTCCTACAAAACTCTGAGGAAGATTCATGGTGGCAAGGACTGCAGGCTGTGCATTCTTCTGCAAATCCCATTTTGGTCACTGGGATAGCCCTTACCATGTGCATCCATCCATATACATCATGATGTGATTAGGCTATTGCAGTTTGGGCACTCGAGCTTCTCATCTGTTCCATGTCCTCTTCACTACCACTGGGATGCAGTCCAACAAGTTCTGCTTAAATTTGCAGGAGCTACTGGCAAAACAAGTTTTAGTAACTTTCTTAGGTTTTCCTATATAATTCAAAAGGGATTTGAGCTGTATTTCTAAGTTCCTTCACAAGTCACTGAAGCTGAGATTTACTAACACAGATTTAAGAGACAACATAACACATACCTGCCTCAGCTGCTCACAGTTTCAAACTTCATTTTTCTATCTCATTGAGCAGACTACTATTCTGAAGTCAAATCAATGTGCTAATAAATGCTGGCCTTAAAAATACGAAGTGATATCTCTTAGCACACCCCAGCCAGAGGAGACTCTTCTCATCGTGAGAGTGACAGCCCACATTCCCATCAAATGTTAGTAGCCTGGGTTTATTAAGCATTTATTCTCTTGTTCTAGTTATTGGGTGGTGGTAGTTTTATTTTCATTTTCTTGGGGGCAGGGTGGGGTGCATTTTTGATTTGCCACCACTGTGCCTCTCTCCTGGATTTCAGGTTACTCATCAATACATCTGATCAAATTAATCTTGTTAGTTGAGAAACAGCTTATGAAAATAAACACAGCATAAATGTTGTTGCAGTAAAATATGGCTTTTCTCTGTATTTTGTTTTCTTGATGGGTAGGGTCAAAAGAAGTTTCAAACTCCTTGCTGATGTACTCATATAATCTCCTCTTGAGGGTTTTGAACAAAAGACAGAAATCTTAAGTTGCTTCAGTTCTGTAAGACATTCTTGCCATGCTTACCCACTGTTAAAAGGCATTTTATCAGTGATACATATTCAGATTTTAATTCATCATAGAAATTCAACACAATTGTCATGAACACCAGCCTTCTTCAAATAAAGTTAATGACAACAACAATGAATTTGCTGCTCAGTATTAAATGCTATTTTACTGTGTTTACGATTGGCTATTAAATACTTGCCCATTATTTGCATGAATAGCTAACAAACACATTTTCTAAAAATACTTCTAAAGAAAATCTTTTTTTTTAAAACAAAAATCAGAAACCACTAAGCCCTTTAATTCTCTTTCCTCTGCATTGACCCAAGTTCTGGTTTTACAACATTCATTTAAACTGACATGATTCGTAACAAAACCTTCATTATACAAGACAGATAGAAACAAAGCTGTCTTTACCAACGAATCACAATTCTAAACTTTATGATTCACCCAAGTATCTCTTCTTCCAAAACAGACCAAATGTGATAAAAAAGCTGAAGAAGTGTAAATAGTAAATCTGTGATATAAACCAAGGCATGCATATGCTCTAGTTACAGACTCTTAAGATCAGACACCTAACTAGTAATTTGTAAAGATTTCTAACTTCTAGTTTTTCCTTCATATTTAATTATCCTTCTAACTAAAATATTAACCATAGCAGACTATTTTGTACAAAAGAAACTGCTAATGAACGCATGGTCAGATGTGCTTTTTCCCTGGTGTATTCCTATTCTTTCTCATTTAACACATTTGCTGATAATCTATGTGTTATAGTGCTTGTGCATGGGCAATCAGATCAGAAATAGGACAAGCTGAGAGCAATGGCAACATCCCTTTGCACTGAAAAAGTGGAACCCAGAACTCATTCCACACAGAAGAATGTAATTACGTGCTCTACCGAGTATCAACACAAAATTAAAGGACAGTGCATAGGAAACCAAAGGACAGAGATTACTTCTATAAGATTATTGTTTCACTTTATCATCAAAAGCAAATTAGCACAAATGGATGAATGTGTGATTTCTGCATTCGTGAGTATCAGAAACTTGAAAGAGAACTCTTTCTCAACTGAACAAGAAATGTTGGTATGCCAACAATTTTCACAGTATGGTCAACATTTGTACAGAATTCAACAAAATTCAACAAACAGTTCAGATGTTCAAAATATCTGAATTACAGCAGCAATCATAAATGCAGTATCAGAATGTTATACCAAATGGATTTCATATTTCAGTGTTTAGCATTTCCTGATTTTGGGGTGATTAAAAGGACTTGCACAGTAGTAGCTCAGTCTTTTCTGTATCTGCATCACAAAATAGCCATTAAATAAATTATTTATTGTACAGAAATTTTTAACGACATTATTATGCAAAGTTTTCCACAGCCTGTAGAAATTTTATTTAGGAGTAGCCAAGTATGCAGGCAGGAGCCAAGAATTAACAGGGAGAGGAAACAAAACCTCTTCCAGAGCCTTCCTTCAGGAACTGGGGAAATCTTTCTAATACTGTCCAGGGCAGAGTTCAGTCAGGCAGATGCTTTCTTTCAGGTCAGCCTCCCTTCAGTGAGCACCTTGCATGATATCCATTCTTGTACAGGGGACCAAACAAAATAATGTGTATCACTAAAAATGCACACTATTTTTGTGAATATTTTGATGGCAGAATTTGAAAGGTAAGAGGCCATAGGGAATATATTGATGCCTTGTGTAGGAGATAACTTATCAAATAAAACACAGTATTCATGTTCAAAATGCAATTTTCTGAGGTGTGAAGTAAATAAAACTTTAACTGATAATCTCTAGAATTCGAGAAGTGTGTTTTCCAGAGTGAAATTTACTTTTTTTACTTTTTTTTTACTTTTTCCAGAGTGAAATTTTACTTTTTGTGCAAAAATTCGACTTGTACTTCCAAGTCATTATCATTGTAAAGATAAAGTATTTTACTAGTCTCAATTTAAGGAAAAGCTGTTCTACTTTGTTTAACTCTGAAAAATTATCAGTTTACATTACTGAGTAAAAAAATAAAAGATACGTTCAACACATTATGAGGTATTACAACACTGAGATATGATACATAATACCCCTGGGTTAGAAATTTACATTTTATATTAATTTACATCACTTACATAAATTGGAAAAATACTGGGCAAAAAACCCTCTGTCTTTAATGCTTAAAATTTTCACCACTGCAACAGCCTAAACGATATTTAGATTCATATTTGGGTATCTGGACTAAAGAACAAATAAACTTTTGTTGTCCAACTTGAATAACTTGCTCTGTGAATTCTACAATTGAATTTATACATGTGATAGACCTGACAAAAGGAAGAGAAAACAAAAATCTTCCTTTCTAACAGTTTAGCTCAGTAACATTCACAGAATTCTATCAAAAACATCGTCTTTCTTCAGGCTTAGCTGCTCCAGGGGTTCCTAATTAAGGATTACGCATCCTACCACTTGACCATATTACACTAGAGAGCTACTTCCATTATATCTGCTTGTGGGAACAAGATTACTGCTTGAATACATCATCTTTCACAAGATCAAACTCTGTGTAGTACCAAAGGGAAATTCTGCCAGTCTGTTTTATCAGATTTGAAAACTACACGCCCATTAATTTCAAAATAATGTATTATTCTATATATGTGTGCCCTGGACATGATTCGAATTACATTAAAAAAATTAAAATAAACTCTCATGACACAAAAGAATAATAAAATCCAATCTGCATGCACTATTATTAGCTATCTTTCTTTATTAACTGACTTTGAGGCAAAGTCAAGAGATTTAGGTACTACCATGCAAACACAGAAGACAACATTTTGTACTATCTGAATTCCAACCATCAAAGACAGAAATCTTATTTTCTCAGTGTGTAATCTGAATGTATCCTCCAGAGCTGCTAGAAATAGCTTCCATTGTGGTAGACCTTTGAAATAATTACCACAGCCAGAAGTCTTTTGTATTAGCAGGCAATGCCTTCAGGTTTCATTTTGCGGTAAGCTCTAAATTGATCTCCCGTAACACTTTCTGAGTACGTGGTAGGAGCTTCTAGCTTAAGATTTACTCCATAACTTTTTAAGCATACCATGACCTCCTTTAATACTGCAAGGAAGTTAATGACCTGAACATTTCATTTCTGCAGTTAGCAATGTCCTTCCCCAGGAATGGCATGATCTGCTGAGCCAATAGTGCTTTAACAAATAGAAGTTTGCCCTCAGAAACAACAGGGGAGAAAAACCTTCCTGGAATTCAAGGTTGACCAGTAGTTCAAAACAATTCAATTACTTTAACACAGTAAATAGGAACCACAATTATTTTCACATTGAATACATTTAATGCACCTAAAAACCCTTATTCTGGCTATATTTAACAGTCACACATACACAATTCTTTTAAAGCCACAAAATTCTCTATGAAGACAGGTGACAGCAAAGCTGTATTTGGATGTAAAAAATATTTGCTATTAAATGGAAATGGTGCAAAAATGTCTGGATCATTGGCTCAAAGAGTCAGTGGTTTAGAAGTCCAACCAGCAGCTGGTTAAGATTGTTTCACCTCAGTGGTTGATTCCAGGCACAATTCTGTTTAGCCTCTTTAACAGCCTGTACAGAAAGCATCCTCAGCAAGTTTGAGGACAATGGCAGTTTGAGCAGTCAGTACCTACCTGCAAGGGCTGCCATTCAAAGGACCTTGGCAGCCTGGAGAAATGGGCTGGCACTGAACTTTAATAGTGTAAATGCAAAGTCCTTCATCTCCCATGTTCCCATTGCTCTTGGTAACTACCTTAATTTGAGGGCATGGAGAAGAAATAGCCAAACTGTTCTCAGAGATACACAGTGAAAGGGTAAGAGGTCACACACAGAATTCAGGGAACAAGTGGCAGAGAGGCTGTAGGATCCCCATGCTGGCAGAGACTCCAAACACACGGAGACATGGCCCTGAGCATTTTCAGTATTTTCCTTTGCTGATGCACAATAATATATATTAAATCAATGTTAGGTTACAAGGACTAAAATGTAAGACATTTCCCACACCTGTGCATCTACAGATTTCTAAGAAGTAAATAACAGAAATAAAGATTCTAACCTCTTGCTTGTAGCCCAGGTCCACAAGTCTCATGTGCTCCCGGACTGTCTTGGCGCACGTACCATGGCACCAGCTGGCACCTGCGCCACTTGTGGGTCTTCCACCTGAAACGAGAGGGGAAGAAGTCCATCTAAACCTTGTAGCCATCAAACCTGAGGCACACAAGTGCTATATAGTGTTATAAACCACCATAAGCTGTTGCTTATTTTTACTAACTGGTCACAGGCAATTCACAAAAAAACCCGCAGTAACAGTAACAAAAATTTATCCCTATTCTCTTAACTTTTTTTCTTCTTTTAGGATGAGGCCACAAAGAACACATGGAGGGAAGGAGGAAGCAAAAGTGGAAAGAGAAAGCAAACCATATACATTTTCAAGGATTTTGAAGCACAAAGTTATACTAACAGTGCCAAACAAATACACAGTGAATGTATTGACAAAGTACTAACACAGTTATACAGAATATGAGAAAGAAAATTCAAAAAAGAGAACTGTACAGAAAAATAAAATTAGGTCACCTGAATAACCCTTTAACAAGAGAACTCTTTTGCTATGAATTTATATCTGAGCATACTTAGAGTATTTTACGAGTCAACAAAATGACATACTAAAATTTGAAAAGTGGATTTAATGAAGGGACACTAACATCTCAAAACCAATGTGGACCAATTAAATAAAGATAAATTTTAAACAGTAGCACAATGATAAACTTCCCCTCTTTCCCACTTTATTGTCCTTCCTTTCTTTTTTCCACCTATATCAGTGAAGCAAAGATGTATTGAAGTTTCCCAAACACATTCCAGAGATAAGACTCCAGGGCTGATTTCTGATTCAGGCAATATTGGGATTGTCAGTGGGCAGTAAACACTGTCACTAGAGGTACTGGTTTTTTTCCCCAGGTCTTTTCTTCTATCCCCCTTCCTTAGCATGCCTTCCAACACAAAATAAATGGAGCAATTCTGCCTTTCTTGAAACACAGACAACTCTTGGAGCTACTATGAAAAGGTAGGATGACTAAAATTTTAGGATATGATTACAATGGTATTGTCACAACAAATAAATTCCTTTGCTAAGCTTCATTTCACAAATACTACTCCAAAAGGAGAAATAAGAAACAGAAAGGAAGGGTAGCTACAGGAAAGTATTGAGACAGTGGGTTTGAGTGACTGCAAGGGTTCTCCAGGCAGTTCCTGGGATCCTGGGCTGCTGAATGCCAACACCTTAAAAATGTGGAGCCAGCCAAGAAAACCAACACAATGTGGATATGAGTCCACCACATCAAAAACAAAACACAAACAAAAAGAACTTGCAAAAAAAATTTGATAAAAAATGCAATATTGCACTGCTTAAATTACTCTATCATTAACATAAACTGCTATGAAAATTTACAAAGTTCCCTCCTAGTGCTGCAGATTACCCTAGTCCTTAAATATAACAAATCCAGGCAAGTTTGTTTGATGTCACAACTTTAAAATAATCCACAGTTGTTCACAGCTCCAGCCATTTTTTAAACTATCTCAATGGTTTTGCACCTCGAGTTTCATTGCAGCCTCCCTCTATGGGACAGCAACTGACTAAGGCACGAGGCAGCTGAGTGTGTGAGTCCATCTGTCACAGCATGTGTGCAGGTCAGAAAGATGCTAAAGGAAATATATGGAACATGTGTTTAGTATTAGTTCGTGTCATGAAATATAAATGACCTCATCTACCACTCTCTAGCAACTCTTCTTTCTTATGCTCAGCGCATTATCATGCAGCTCAGATACTGAAGACACTAAAGAGATGAGGAGCAGCGAGCATTTTAAAACATAAAACTCTGACTCTCATTTTGACTGTAAAAAGTTCTTGAGCTCTGTTTCTCTGGTGTTTGGAGTACTGATTCTGGTAGCTTCCCAATGCTCTTCTCAATCTTTTCATATCTTTTAGTTGCGTAGAGTGTGATCTCCTAATGAATTTGCAATGATAATTCTTATCAGATGATGAAAGCAACACATTTCTTTAATCTCAATTTCTTTTCATTAAACAAACCTTAAATTCTATTTGTACCCTTGCAACAGAGAACAGTTTCATGGGGATTATGATTCATAAAACAAAGAAAAAATCTTTTTATTATTTTGTCAAGAAAATCTAACTAACAGCATTGGAATTTTCTAAACTTTGTCTCTATCAACAACCAGATCCTGTTGTATGTCTAGACCTTCCCACACACTCAGATATTACAGAACTACCCAAACATTTTCTTAAGCAATGATGGTTCCACCTTCTGGAACAGTCCTCAACATTTGGTGGTGAAAATCAGGGCAATGCAGAGGACAAACAGCAAATGGGGGCTATCTTCAACTCTGGACTGTCTTGGGGCTTACAGGGATAGAAAGATGAAGGATATGGTACATTGAGCAGTATGGCACCAGAACTCAGCTCTCCTAAACATATGAGCTTGCAGTTCAGCACTTCGGATAATTTAGAAAGATTTTTTTACATGTATAGAATGTCAAAACAGTTTATAGGAAACATTTTTTCTAAAAGTAATTCTTAGTTGTTGCAATGTTTTTTCAAAGGAACTGGAACAAATGAACCAGTGATTCCCTGTAGCCCAACTGAGTCTGCATACCTGTACTGAAACCCTGATTCAGACGTGTATCCCATTTTTCTAAACAGTACATGTTAGAAAAACAACTACTGCTAAGAAATTAAATTCAGCAAGCTTTAGAGGTAGTACAAGTTGAAAAATCATGTCTGAGCTGTTTCTGGCTGATTGTCTCACATACCTGTAGTTATGACAGACAGGAGAAGCTTCACATTCCCTTTCCTCAAACAGAGAGTCTGGGCACTCCCGACCACCGTTGGCAGGGAGCTGGATGATGACTCGGTGACGGGACTGCTTCCTTACTGTCACACCCCCTGCAAGGAGTAGAATAGCTTGTTTCTACTGCTGCTACTTAGGGATGAAACTAATTAGGGTGAAAATAAGGTATTTGAACCAATTGTTATAATATTGACATGCTATTTTGCCCATAAGCAGAAAAATTAAAACTAATAGAAAAAACACTTCCATTTCAGTTCAAGGCCAGAAATGAGAACTGAATAGAATGCAATACCAGCAATATTGAACAAATCAACAGACAGCTGAAACAAATAAGTTCAAGAGAACAAAAATTGAACCTCACTTTGCCGCCGCTACACTTTACAGTTTGAAGGCGTAAGTTTGCCCTAATCATTTGCATGTAAAACCAGAAACAGAAATTCCACTCTAGAATTCCTTTACAGTTTGCAGTTTTTAATTATTATGGTCATTCATTATTAATGATAAACAGTAAATAGTTCCTGCAGGAATTTTGATTTCAGTCATCTTCAGGTATCAGTTCTCGGGCAGAAAATTAAGAGAAAAGCTACAGATCTGTATTAGTTCCACAGCAATGCCTATGTTAGGTAAAAATCTGGGAGGTTTTTTTCTTTTTTCACAGAGAGCAGCAGAGCAGACATTTGGCTGACTGGGCTGATATCAGCTTTGGGTGGGTTATTACAGCAGCTGCAGCCTGTCTGATCACAGAAGCACGCTGGACCACGGCCAAACAATTGTAATTAGGAGTGAGCAGTAGGAGAATCCCGGCGGTGGCTCTCCACCACCTGGCCACTCTTCAACACAGAGGAAACCCTTCACTCCCGAGTCAAACAGCTCCAGGAGATGCCAGGAGCTGGCGCGACGGGCAAGACAGACGTGCAGCCCAGCAAAGCTACTGACCAGCTTGCTGGCACAAATGGGTTAACCCCATGAAACAAAAACTGTTTGTGTAGTATGAAGAGAGTTTCACTCACTGAATAGAAAAACGCCTGTAGTTCACAAATATATTGCTTTACAGAAGCGTGCATGCTTGTTTGTAGTAAACATTCATGAAGATAAGCTCACTGCATCAAGAACTTTTTTAAACCCCATAGAAATGGGAAAAGAACTTTTGTCCAATATGATCTCCTCCAATAGAAGTATTTCAGAAAGAACAATTAATACAGCTGTAAAATAACACATATTTAATAATGAATAACTATTTCATAGATTCAGATTTAATGGATTCAGTTCTCCACTCTTTTTCAAAGGTTATGAAGTTAGTCTCCTGAACCCCTTTTTTCATTTGTTAGAATGCACTGAACACTGATTGGAATTACTGCAAAAATGCCTTTATGCTCATGTCCTTTATAAAGCATAAAGAATTGGCCGTGACAGCCCAAGTCTGCATGTTTGATGTAACTGTATCTTTTACATTCTGACAATGTGGTAGCTGTGAGTAATCACCATGTCCCACATAGGGATTAGCACCCTGTGGAATTGGGGGTATTACAGAGTCTGTCTGTAATAGTACATATTAGAAAAATGCTTCCTGTTAAGCTTAAAAAGAGAAACAAAGCATAAAAATGTGGCTAATATTAAGCCTGTCATCACTCTAACCTCATGTGTGATTTCTGTGTAATAAAAATTCAGGGGAGACAGACACTGTTTTAAAGAGCTTTGCCAAGTGTATTAAAATGGTGCTGGATTGTATGTTTAAATCAGACCATTCACATCAATGTAAAGTCTGTTGATTTTTATTAACTCTCCTTCAATTTTCCTTAGAGTAGAAGCGGCCAGACAAAATTATATATAACTGCATATCTACTAATCTACGTACTTATCTCCTGGTATACAAGTACTTAGGTTTTTGTGATGAGCCAACGGCATAAACTTTTGCGTTTCCAAACCCTAAATCTGTCCATTTTATAATCTGACAATTAAAATGTTAACATTGTACAAGTATTGATGTTAAAATGATAAGATGATGATGTTAAGGAACATGTGTCTACCCCGTAACTAGTTATCTCTTTATCAGTGTAAGATGCAAATGGGAGTTTGTCACATTAGGCAAAATGTGGGAAAAAAAATCCAAACAGATGCATATAGAAAATGTATGAAATAACTGTTTTTTTCAGCAAAAACTCTATGTCCTCCCTGCAGCAGCTGTGCCAGGTATTACAGGTCCTCTGTTAGAAAGGGACGTGTATAAGCATTCTGCCAAAAGAGACTGCTAGTCTAACTCCCCATTTTTTTTATTCTTAAAATCTATTAGCACACAATGGATAAAATTACCTTCTTGACATGAAGAAGGACATGCTGTCCAGTCACTGAATGGAGTCACAATACAGTCCTTCCTACAGGGAAGCAGACAAGGTCTCACAGTTTCAGGTCGAAGGCTTTCAGGGCATCTAAAAAAAAATAATTACAAAGAAGCATTATCAAATAAACAATCACTGTGCAATGCAGTAGCGAATCGTGTGAGGTACTGAATGCCTGCAGGCACATGAGAACAGTGTTCATTGCCCAGAATTCACCAGGATGAAGCACAGATATAAAACCTAGTAGCAATTAAATACATGTGGTGAAAGCAAGCCAAACCTGGTGTATTTTGCACCTCTAGATTAAAAAAAATCATCATCCCTCACTCACCATGCTGGACTTTGTATTTTCAGGGTTATTTTCAAGCCTGCACATAATTATGAAGAACTTAGTAAAATACATTTTCAGGTCTCATCACCATATAAACTCTGGAAGGAGGCATATTTAAAATAAATAACACTGCTAACCCAGGAACAAATAGGAATAAGCTGGCCGTGATTATAAGAGAAACCAAAAAAGGATTTAAAACTGCCAGATCAATGAGACTGAGAAAGACTGTCAGAAAAGGCAGAAAACCTTACTTGTTTTAGGAAGAGGCTTGATCAGCATATAAAAAGGATTATTGGACTGCCACATATGGGACTCATTACCTAGGTCATTTTCTCCATTCTGTGGGGATTCTGTCCTTTTTCATCAAGGATAAACAACTCTCTATGCTGCAGTACTCGTTTCAGAATGATGTGATAACTTTCACAGAAGTACAGCAAATATTTAAAATAGTTTCGAAATTGTTATTGCTCTAAAATCATATAGACTGTGGACTGTCTGAAGAATATTGAGGGATGTAAGAAAAACATCACACCTACTTTTGGGAGCTTTTGGATCATTATAGAAAAACATTACTATGACTAGCTTTTCCTCTTTGCAGTGCTGGGCAATTGGGACCAGAGAGGCGAGAGACTAGTTTTATATTTAGATTTCAACAGCTTGGTTTGTGTAAGGCATCCTTCTTGCCAGTCCAGAGGGGAGCATGGGCAAGTCTAACGGTGAACTGTCAAGAAAACTCAGTCTCCATGGTCAGCGGAGAACTATGCCTGTGCAATATGAGGACAAGGAAAAGCAGATTTGCAGCTTTACAGGAACATACTCGTCAGCATTAATACTTGTTTGTTCATGCTTTCCATCAGTTGCCTCTGCATTTTCCTGTCAATTCAGATACACATCTCAGTGTATGATCCATTAACATGGACCAGCACCAATTCCTTGGTGCCCTCTTAAAATGGGATCTCCACCCTTTCACTTTTCTCCCCTTCCACCAATGTGAAAAAAACATGAAATTATATAGCTATAGCAACATAAATCTCCATCACTTATCTCTAATTTCTCTCGATGTTTTTAAGTCAAATTGTGCCTTGGTTCTCTGTGATTCATAAAATCAGGTTCTATATGCAAGGGTGTATTTAGATAAGATCAGATACACTTTAAAAAACTTCTGCTACCATCTGACATATATTGACAATGTCAGAAATTTTCTCTAAGGTTAAAATAAAAAATGTTTCTGAAAAGCATTGAATGTTGGCTTACTAATGGTTTTTCTTGCATTGGCTTTTCTTTTGAAAAACAGGAGAAATTATAAGCATACAAAACAGTCTGAAATATACACATTCACCATTTCACTGAGAACTTCATCCTTCAGGAGCACTGAACACTACAATTCCTCTTCAGATACTTAGGCAAGGCAATTAGTTCAATTAGAACACCATTTCTATGCTTTATATGGTTTGTATTTACTATATGTGGCTTAAAGCAAAGTATTGATTTTTTTGCAGTCCTTACTCAAGGTCAAATTAAACAGAAAAGATACATGCCAGAGTCTGTAACTTGTGAGGCAGATAAGGCCAATAATATTGATTGTATCATACCACAGTAATCCTTTTTATTAAGGGGAGTTTAAAACAAGGTTCCTATTTACATTTTCATGTTAAATGTCTGGGTCTTTAAAAATGATTCAGTGATTTTGTTGTGACAATTTGAATCAACCAAGAGTTTTGTAATTTCATATGATTCATTTATGGAAGAATAAAACAGTCTTCCTCCCAGAATTTAAGGTCAAATAAAAGGTAGAGACATTTACAGTAGATTTTAAAAAGATGATAAATAATGAGAGGTTTGTGAGGTTTTAAATGTAAATGTACCAAACAAAAGATATAATGGTATCGTGACTAAATAGAACAGCAACTTAATGCAGATAGACAACAATTCAGATTACTGTGCAGTCATTACCCCCCACATTTCTATTTAAAGTAAATTAGGCTTAAATCTACTGCAGAATAAAGCAACAAATGGCAGGCACCAAGCAAATATTTAGTGTAAAAATAGCTGCCTCATGAACTTTCTAAACAACCTCTGCAATCAGTTCTTCCAGTTTTGAATCTGTCCTGAGTGGGATATATTTACAGACTGCCAATCCCTACAAGGATATTATCAAATGTATTTTACTAGCAGCTAATCCGTATTTAACCCTGGTCACACATTAAACTGTAAAACCAAATCATTAGGCCAAAGGAATAACTTAAAAAACATATAAATGGGAAAGAAACTCTCAAAGTTTGTCAAGCTAACGTTCAAACTAATGTTTTGAGTTAATGACCTGTCAGGTTCCTCTATGCTACACCTCCTTGGTCTGGTTCTGAGAAGAAGTGCTGTACTGTATTTAGATTCACACCACTATTTTTGAGTGGAGCTGCACTAATTCCTACAGTGCACTGCTTGTTTGGAGGAACCACAAGGATCTTGGAAAAGGTGCTGCTCTGCATGTCACACACACACTCCAAGAATTTTATTGTGACTCAACCTGATGGTGGCAAGGAGCCAACTGTATTCAGTCAGCTGTCAGCAGAATCACCACTGCAAATACCACCCATAAAAATCCTTAGTGAGAAAGGTATTATGTCTTCCTGTCACGCCAGTTTTGTACTTTTAGGAGACGAAGTGTTCCCTCATGAGAAAACAAAAAGGGGTCTTTTTGCCCTTGCAAGCAGTCATTGGTGACAAAAAAATAAAGCCGTAAAATCCAAACGTAATTATAGTATGAGGATATTTTTAAAGATCTTTACTTTTTCGGGCCTACTTGTCCCACGTTGACTCTCACACAGATGACCTTTCTTGTCTGCATCCCCACAGAACAGGTGGCCTCCCCGTTCCAGCTGGCAGAGGAGTTGAAAGCAGAGACAGACGTGTCCTCTATGCACTGTCCCCACGGGCCAGTCTGCCAATGATACACAGTGCAGGAGTGCTCGTTACAGCTGCGTGTTTCCTGCAGGGCACTACTGTTTGGGCACTGTATTCCTCCTGGAACAATAAAAGAGGGCAAGAGATCATTCAGTGGAAGGAGATACTTTTTTTTTTAAATTTAAAAAAACCCATACTGCAAACCCACTTTGAAATTTTCTTAGTTATATACTGTCAGTTCGATTACATGAAAGAAATGCTGTTCCTTTTTCCTCCTCTTCATATGCCCAATACTGACTTCGACAAATTTCAGTCAACAAGCCACACAGAACAGACTGTACAACGACACTATGTAAATCTGTACCAAAAGGACAACATAATAATCATAACTTCTATCACACATTCGTGTGCTTGGAGTTATCTACAGCCTTATTATTTTGGGGGACATCTCTAGAAGGGACTGCAAGAGATCACATAAAGACATATGAAAGCTCTAGGCAGAAGAAATGGTTGATTATTCTAGTTATGCATGTGTAAAGACCACTGTTTAGGTCTAATTCACAGGTCAATTAAAAAGATTTTTGGAGCTCTTGTCCTAGCTCCCAGTGGATGTTTATCCATGTTATGTAAAGCAAAGCTGGCAATCTCAGGTCCAGATTAAGACAACAAAGCAGACTGCAGGTTAAGATTAAAATGCAATGAAATGTCAATGACTGTGCAGAAAAACTCAGATAACGTTATCTTTGCTGTGTTTGGTTTCTGATAGTTTGTTCAGTTTGCGATATTCAAGCACTTCAAAACTACTTTGGCCTCCCAGTCCTCCAGGAGAAATGAAGAGGTGTTTCCTACCAGAGCTGATCACAGGCTATTAGATGTGCAGCCCTGTGAGCAGACACCATGTCCCTTAAATACCTGCTGTTATCAGACACACAGAATCTAGGGTTAAGATTCTGGCCTACAAGGGACAATGGGACTCCTATCTCCAACTGATGGAAAGGCAGAGAAAAATCTAAACAACATTTTAGCCTTTCCTAAAAGACAAGAAAAGGAAGAAAGACAACTGAAAGAGAAGCCTTTTATTAGTCAATGTTGATGAGCCATACAACTTTTCTCTAAGAAGAAAAATATGTGCTCACACCAAATGCATGCTGTAGAATATATTATTATTCTTTATATCCCAGCACTGAACTTCCAGCTGACTGTCTGCTCTACAGATATGGAAGAGGGAAGGGGTTTTAAGCACTCATTGTTGAAATTAAACAAACAAGTAAATGGAATCAAAGAAACAATGGATGCTTCAAATACTCCAACACAAGAAAGGTAGGTCACCAGTATAAAAAAATACTTTATACCCCAAGTTGTTCTGCACAGCCTAGATCTGCAGGAAACATGAGGAAAAGTCCATTCTAATGAAACCACAAGATAAAATCCTAATTCTGAATATACTTCTATAAGAATATTTTTAATTTCTGGCTTTTTTCTAAAAAAATTTAATGCAACCAAGCAACAGTAAACATTTTATTAATTGAGATGTCATGCCACAGACTAGCTAATGCTAAATTTTGCAAAAGGGGATTAGAAAAACCTACAAATATTTGAATGTAATTAAAGAACAACTTGAATCAATTTTTTTTTTGTTTCATAATGAATGCAGCTCAAGTCTATCAGAATTGCTTAAAATATATGTCAATATGCAGAGCATAAAAATACCAGATGCATTTTCCTTAAAAAGGAAATAAAAAACCAAATGGTAAAAGAAAATTACGGTTATGTAATAAGTTTCATAAAGTTATCTAGTCATCATTCTTCAAGAAAAAAAAAATCAGCTCATACCAGTAGATAGGAATAAAAGCAAGGAAATTAAGAAAGTGAGTTTATTTTGAAGAGAAAAAAATTAGTAAAGTCACAAATTATTTGTCATGGGAGAGAAAATTGATCCATGTGAGGAGTCTAGACATGTTCCCCCATTAATGCGGGTAAAAAAGGAAAATTTAAAAGACATAGGGAAGGTTAATAAATTAAGTATTTCAATCTGATGTTAGCTTAAGAAAGAACACAAGGTAAATATTTAAGGAAATTCATAAATTAAAAGGGGTGTCTATGGGAAAAAAATATTTTCCCAGAATTGAATGCCACAGTCACCAGTTCCTATGACATTTGTGAAAAAAGTGACAATTTAGGTTCAGTTTTGACAGCTATGCAAGAATGTATATTCAGGGAAAAAAATGAGACTGACATTGACTTGTAAATGAAAAACATTGGGGCACAAATGTCTGCAGCTCAGTGGGAATCCAGTTCTGTTCAGAATAAACCAGGAATTTAAAAAACATGCAAAGACTGAACAAAATGTGGAAACAATACTACTAAAATAAAAATCAATGTGCCATTCTCTCCAGGAAAACAGCATTCTCTTGTGCTTCCTCAAATTTAACTAGGCACAGAAAATGCAGAAGGGGGTGGAAAACTGGCACTTAGAGATGCCCTTTACAACATCTGTGTAGGGGTAACAACTTCATGACCATGCCCCCAAAAGAGGACAGGCTTGACAGGAATATGTAAGTTAATGGGTATCACAGAAAAAGAATAAATAGACATTTGAATTCATCGCAATATGTGAAAAAGGGATATACAATAATAAATGCATCCTTTAATAATACATGATCAGGCAGTACTAAAAAATAATTTCAAGGATACAAAAAGCAGTTGCAGCTGAAGCATTTAGTTTCAGGTTTGGATTCTTAAGCAAAGTAGACTAGGAAGTGAAAGACTAGCTATGCAGAGGGACTTGCGTATTGCTCATAACATAGCTGAGAAATTATATTGTTTCCTTGAAAGCTTTAACAGAATTGTCATACGCTTAGATTGTTTTTCTGCCTTATTTGGAGTTGCTAATGGGCAAAACACCTCGCTCTAGGATATTCAGTGATTGCATTTTATAAATCTTTTTTGTGACATTGACTTGATAACTTTTGAAATTTCAAAATGCTAAACATTTTTAAAAACATTTAAGTTCATTTTAATTAATCATTTTGGTATCACTTGTCTATGCACATGCATATAGTTTTACAAACACATTTCAAAACAGCCGGAACAATCTTAAAGTTTGAGAAAACAGATGTGACTGAAGTGCCTCATATTCTAGCCGGTGAGGTGTTACTCATTTCTTTGCTGTAGGAAAGAGGTACGCACTTCTCAAGGCAGCTGCACTTCTTGAAGACAGACACAGTCCGAGCCAAGACTGTTCCAGCTCTGCAAACATCAATGCTTCCTCACCTGGTGTATATCAGCTACACAAACCAAGCAGACCTGTCCTAAATACACAACAGGTCAGGATACAGAGTGGACCCCTGGGAATGGCAAGGTCTGTCCTCAAGTCTTTTCCAGGATAGGATTTGTATCCCTGATCCCTCACTACAGTCAGGAATCTGATCTTGAGCAAAAAAAGAACAGTAACATCCTCTGCCCTGGCTCACCTTTCTCACACAGGTGTCAGGTCAATTAGTAAAACTTTCCTGAAAATTCAGGTTGCACAGTTCCAAAACTACGTGGGGCTTTTTAATTCCTGTTTCGTGAAAAACCTCATGTTCTCCAAAACTTACTCTTTTGTGAATGAGCAATTTGCTTGTAAAACAATTACTCAATTCTGTGCTTTCAGATTTAATTATCAAGCACTTTTATTTCAAGCCAGAAAAATACAAAAATTAAAAACAAACTCAACAAGTGTAGGTAAAGTAAATATTTAAAAAACCCTCAGCATAACTTCTTACTTGCAGCTATGAAGTCAAACTGTACCAGAATTTTCATAAGAATAAAATTTTAAAGGATATCAACAATAATTTGCTAAGTGTTGAGAAGAAACTCATTTGGTCTGGCTATTTCTTACATATTTAATAAATCAGTCCTGCAGATAGACGAGAAGAGCTGTTGGTCCCTGTCAAACAGAATATCTGATGAGACGGACAACTGATATTCTGTACTATTATGTGATGTTTAGTAGTCTGTGATGTACGAGGTCACACCAAATAGTCCTTCTGGCATTATAATTTGCTAATCTATGAGCATGTAATACCCATAGTAAAACATTGCCATGCCTATGCATCCCTGCCCTAAGAGAACATGTGAAAAAAAAAAAAATCCCTTCACTCTCATTTCATTAATTTAAGATTTTAAGTAATTTTATTTTCCTCTTTACTTTCGACTTCTGTTTTTTTGGTTTTGGTTTGGTTTTCTTTGGGTTTTGGTTTTTTGGGGGGGATGGGGTGTTAAATCTTTACTTTTCCAAAATCGGTATTACTGATAAAACTTGGCATGTACCTTGGTATGTATCCACAACATTAGTGCTATGCTGTATGGCACTGATTTGCCAGTGTCAATCCCTGGCAGTATATACTCACTACAGAATCAATCTACATATATATTACTTACTGAAAAACTAAGATTCAATTAGTACTTTTTAGTCTCAGGTCTAGTAGTAATGGGAAGCAGTCTTAGTGCACACTGCTAAGTATATAAGATTAATTGTAAGCAGGGAATAAAGAACAGAAATATGAAATAATATAAAACAAAAATAGACAAACTGTACATTCAACAGAGATAGGCTGAGCTGTAGATGATGCCTTACTTGATTTATGCAGAGCAACTAAATGATGTATCAGGTAAGATCACTATGTCCTTTGCTGTCATTTTATATTTTGAGACAGTGACTTTTCTGAGTTTCTTACTGTACCATGAAGATATATTTGACAGTGACACAAATGAGCTACCACTATAGGCAGTCTCACAGAAAGGCAAATTTATAAATGACTTTGCCTTTCAGATCTTCAAGCTGAGGACAATGATCACAGAAAAAATATCAAAATTGTTATTGTGACACTCATTTCTACATGGAGTCATCTCACAAAGCACAGAAAGTCTTTATCTTGTGAAGAGACTCCTTTTTCTCCACTGAACACAAGTAAACAAGCCCATCCCAGATGTGCATGACCACACCGTGCTTGAGGCTCAGCAATGTGTGGTTTGACCAGAAGAAAAGGGTCTTGTTCAGAATGAGAAAATGATGATGAGACAGAGAGACAACTGAGATCAGCTCCTGGTTCAAGCAGAAATCAGTGTGGTGCTGCTGGGGCAGTTGGTATTCCAGAGGTCATTAGAAAACTTTGTCACTGCTGTAATTTACATAGGGCTTACATTTTTTCTGTGAACCTATAAACTGCTTAACAATTTAAAAGAACTAACACCTGCATGTAATCCTTTATAGAGGGCATTTAACTTTTCTGTCAGTAATACACCTGAGTAAACATCTTCCAAGAACCCTTCAGTGGCTGTGTCTCCTGGCTCCTGGTGTTGCATGAGGCATTTTATCAGCTGGACCCTGGCACACATGACATGGCCATTTTCGAGCCATATTACATTCAGAATACATTTCTTCCATAAGCCCTCCACCCCTCCAAATAATTGAAACCAGAACAAAAAGAGCTGTAGAAAGCATGGAAAATCATCAAAAGAATAGCCATGAATCTATATCTAAAACCTATTTCTCCTTCTCCTTTATATTCCAGCTATGTCTTCTCTTCGCATTTGCCGCAGACGCTGCACAAGGACCATTTGAATAAATGGAAACCATTCACGAGTGAGGATTTACAGGGCAAAAACCAAAGTCTATGAATAAAAATGTTAGTGGTGTAACATAAGTTACCTATTTGAGATAAGAAACTACAAAACCCATTTGCTAACATTTGTGCCATTAAAATTCTCATCTTCTCAGCATTCAGGGTACTTATACCCTTTCATAATGGACCCTAAATTAGGATTGCTAATCTGTATCAGGTAAATTGTTTGCCTTCTTTGATTTTAATTGGCAACAAGAAAACCATCTATGTGAAATTGAAACAGTAACAATGAGAACCCTAATAAAAATATAGTAACATTAACTGAAAGGAGCAAAATAAAATCTCTTTACAACATCTTTAGGTATGAGGAGTAAATACAGGATAGCCATTTAAATAATTTTACTACATTTAAAAAAACCACAACTCCACCTCATCATTTCTTCCTGTCGATCAAGAAATTCCTTTGACATGCCAAAGACAGCTGAGAATTCACAACCGAACAGGAGCCCGCGAGAGCGTGAACCCTTACCTTCACCTGCGTATGCTAGGATGGAGCGGGCGCGCATCTGCTTCCCTTCTGTGGTTTTGCCGGAGCAGGTGTGCGAGCAGGAGGACCAGGCAGACCACATGCTGAGCACACAGTCCTTGGGGCACGGGGCTTCGCACACCACCGGGATTGGGTAGATGGCATCTCTACACAGCTGTCTGTCAACCTCTTCTCCTGGGAAAAAAAGAGGCCCGTAGCAGTCTATCATTTGGTAAATTAACTTAAAATGAGCAACCTAGTCCAGATGGGCACACAAATAAATTAGATTCTGCTCTTCTGTATAAGCAAGGTAAATAGATTTTTTATTGAAATTACTCATCTCCTCTGCCTCGATTCTAGAAAAGCATGCTTAAACCTAGTAGGTTTAACCTGAAACCTCATGATTCATATTCTCATGAACTGAATGCCAGCCTGGGTGGTCTTCAGGCTTTTGTCTTGTCATACATACTTGATCCCACACAAAATCCAAATGTGAGTAACAGAGTATATAATACAACTATGGAAAACTGTGTACATGGAGATGCATGTATAGTAATGACCCAGTTTTGGCCCACATTTGTGGGAGAAGGGGAAAAACATCCTAACTTAGTCAGTTTTATAACCCACAATTCATCCTTTGAATTGCAGTTACCATCAAAATATGAAAAGCTGCAGTAAATTGCAGTCAAAGTATAGTTTGGTTAGAAAGATCTTCATTTGTTGGCAAACCAGCAACACATCACTCTTTGTGTCATGGAATTACAAAAAGATCTATGCATTCGTATTCCATAGGTACACATTCTATTATAATAAGATCCTGGCTGGTATAAATTGCGTAATGAAATATTAGCTAGTGTTTAAGTAGCAGGGTTGCTTTTTTTCTCAATCAGATATTTGTGCAAGCACTGTGTCAGAGATCTGTCCGAACAGCACCCTAATCACAACATGGATAGTTTTGTGAGGTGACGTGATTTCTTGATCAAATAAGTTAATATTTATTAAGGGAGGAATGAACAAATGACCACATATTCTGACGTCAGTAAGTCTCATGATAAATCTTTATGTTGAAGCAAATGACGGAAAAAAAGAAGGAACGAGAGATGTGGGTCCACTTTTTAGAATTGTAGCCTTGTTATCATAACCTAATGTCTGTCACAAGGAGCTGTGAACACGTCACATCTAAGAGTACACTGGACTCCTGAGGCCCTGATAACCACATACAATTACGGCATGAAAGAGCCAGTTTAGCTGTAAACATAAATTTTTTTCTTTTTTAATTTTCTAAAAATCATTAACATTTCAAACCATCTCAATGCCTTTGGTGCTATATGATGCTTGCTGTTCTAGGGCATAAAACCTTCTGTTGAGTTATGATTAATCTACTGAAACACTTGCGAATCTTATATGATCTTGAACAAACAGGAGTTATCTACATTAAGGACTTTCTAAGATCTATCATGCCAACCCTTTTGTTTGAATAGCCAAAGTCAACAAAATAATGTCTTATCAATATTTGCAAATGAATGTAAGTCTTCAATACAACAAAATATTTGTTAAATATATTGATTAAGTACCTCGTAATTGAATAATAAAGGCATCAGCTACTGTTAGTAACTACCCTATGGACTCTGAAAGCTAATTCAGTGAGAACTGAGCATGGTATAAATGAAGACAAAGACCTAAAAACACTGCTTTACCCGAGTCTCAAATTAGCTTTTATTGCTCATAATAATAAAATTATTCAAATACCCATCAAAACAGAAAACGACATAAACCACATTTTTAGTCATTCAAGGTTTACAGTCTTCGAACATTTTAAATAAGAATCTCTGTTAAACTGAGTTCCTGAAACTAGGAGGTTCTTTAGTACTAATGACATATCATGAGTCCCAGAAGAATTAACCAAATTCTTTGTGAAAGAGTAAAAGATGAGAGCCATCCATTCAATACTATATCCTTTTAAACAGTGCCAAATATTTTATTCATACAGAATATTTAGGCACAGCAAAACTACAAACATCAATCTTCCTTGGTTCTGAAAACCAGGGAAAATCCTGCAGTTCAAGTTTTTAACATAGCTTAAAGTAGTCATAGTCATCTGAATTATAAAGACCTTTGAAATCATGTCAGTCTCAACAGCCATATTTTCCCATATTAAAATACAAATTTGAGCCCTGCCAAAGGCTTCATAGCTCTCCCATGCCAAGTTCTGCTTCCCTCACTGGATTCAGTCTTTGCATCAATTATATCCCTCCGTTATATTGCAGGTCATCACACCCTGACACCAATGCAGGAGGGATTCCTTTCTGCTTCATCAGAAGGGGATGTGTTTGGGTTCAAGGACAAAAGACGGGGGACTGTAAACTTCTTTTCTAAACAGAAAGTCAGAAAAGGGGTGAACCCTATTTTCAAATTGTTCCATTGCTAGATAAGACTCAATAAGATAAACTGCTAGGACACTTGCACCCTTTGCAAGAAATGCTACTATTACAATAAAGTGTGTCACAGTGTAAACACATTTTAGCTTATTTATGAGCTTATTTATCACCTACTGGCTGTTAACTTTAGAGGCAAGCTGAATTTGGTGCCAGAATTAGAAATTCTGTTAACATAGTTTCAGTCTGAGTTTATATCCCAATTGAAACCAAGCCTTCACTCTCTCCCAAAATCAAAGCCCCTTTTTCTCCTTTAACAGTGAAAATATTCTAGAGATATGTATCTTACATATTGGCATTTCATTTTTGTCAACTGTCCAATTCTTATCTGATGAATTCAATAGCATAGAAATGTAGTTGGAAGGAATGTTTTATAATGCGTACTTCTTATCTTCACGGAAATATTTTATTTAGACTAAATTGTTTCTGACATTCACTAATGATTTTATGAACAACTTGACCTTTGTTGCCTTCCTCTTCGAAGTGCATAGTGTAGCTAGCTACCAGGAACCACTCAACCATAAGCTGGGAACAATGCCAGTGTAAAGACTACTTAGAAAACATCTCATTTGGGCAGGTTTGCCATTGTGTGCTGAAGCAAGTCCAGAGGAGGGACATGAAGGTGATCAGAGGGTTGGAATATGTCTCCCATGAGGAATGCTGAGAAAATTGGAGTTGTTCAAGCTGGAGAATCCAATGAGACATTATAGCAGCCTTCTAGTACCCAAAAAAGTGCTGACAATAAAGATGAAAAGATACTTTTTCAAAAAGCATGTAGTGATAGGACAATGAGGAATGGCCTTAAACTAAAAGAGAAGATTAAAGAAGGCATTCTTTACTGTCAAGGTGCAGAGGCACTAGAGCAGGTTGTCTGTCAAAGTGGTGGATGGCCCATCCCTGGAAGCATTCAAGGCCAGGTTAGATGGAGCTCTGAACAGCTGGTTTTAGTGGAAGGTGTTCATGCCCATGGCAGGGGGGTTGAATTAGATGATCTTTAAGGTCCCTTCCAACCCTAACCATTCTATAATTCTATTATTTTATTTGAACATTATGCATATAAATTTATGGCGCACAAGAATTGAAAACAGAACTCCAAAAAACATGACTGAACGGCCTCTGCCCTGGTTTACTTAAGCTCTAAACAACAGAATGTCAGAAAGTAAAACGCAGAAAGATGAAACAGAATATGACATTTCTGTCAAGAGAACTCTTCACCATTTATCAGTTGATTTGTTCATTAAAATCTGAAATTTAATGAGAGTCCATATTTAAAAACAATGCCTATGTTGTTGAATGATATTTCTCTATTAGGCTAGAGACACACATTTTGGACTAAAATCTCTTAAGGAAATGACGGCATGTAAAAATGGCAGGAGGCAAAAGAGGTTTTGTTTTCCAAGAATTTAAAATGTCCAAAATTGTTTAAAACTTCCTGGGATTTTTTTTTACAGATTTACATCAGTGAGGAATGCCAAGGGGATAGCCTTTCAAATCCATATCTCTTCCTGAAATAAGTATGCTGGATCCATCTAGACGGTCAGCAAAGCAAGTCACTACATTAAAACCTCCTTTTGGCCAACTTCTTGGCATGAAGACTTCGTCGTATGTGTGCACCCACGAGAGCCACTGTTGAACTACGCAACTATTTAGTTGCTTTAAAACAAACAATCAAAAACAACCACAAAACACCAAGCCAACCAAACAAAACCCCCCGAACCTCCTACTGAATAGGCAAATTTTTAGAGATCAGAGAGGTAGCTTGTGAGTAGTACTCAGGAGGAACTAATAAGTATCAGACTGTATTCACATCACCATTCTTGTTTTATCACATTCGCAAAGCAGATATTGTATCGGTGAAAATTTAGTCTACATGCTAAAGGTTGGGCTAGACCGCATTCTGTGGTTAACGCAGTTGAATCATGTCAGTCCTTTATGTTTTTGTCTACTCATCTGTAAAATGTGTCTGATATTTAAGTTGCTTGTAAAATGCTTTAAGAAAGTTCCAATGGGAAGCACTCCTAGAGCTGGAATTGCTAGAGAGACATGGTAAAAAAACCCTCTTGCTTACTGCACATCTTTAACATGAAGCATGCTTCATTGCACAGTAAAAAATTGCTGTCAAATTCTGACCTGTAGTAAATGGAAGTGAAGGTGCTTAACAGAGGACAAAATGTTTTTTAAGCCTTAAAATGAACAGTAAAATCACTGCAAGATTCAATGAAGCATAGAGAACAACTTAAAAAAAATCAGCATAAAATAAAATTGCTGCTGGAGCCCTGTGTAATAAGTCAATGAGCCTGGTCTCAATTCTGTACCAGGAAACCAGCTACAGTTTCTGAAAGACTCCCCTATAACCTGATATAAACTAAATAAATTTTGACAATAAAATAAAAATAAATTGAATTAAATCAAGAGAGTGCTTTGAATATTAATATCTAACATTATTTTTCATATGCCTGTGTAATCAGTAAAGGACAGGAATACAATACTGTGGTAAAACAAATTTTACAGTCGTATTTTAAAGTTCTTAAAAGAAGTAATGACAGAAACTGAGTTGAAACACTAAAACTGCAGACTTCAGATTCTCTATTGCTAAGTTCAATGTGTTGAAATTTAACATATCTTCAAGTCAAAGAAAACAGTCTCTTACATCAGTATCTTGTACATGACCTATCATCCATTGGAAAACTACTGGGCAGATGAAATACTTGGAAAAGCACTCCAGAGCTCAACTTTCAAAGTGTCTGTGGGTGAAGAAGGCCCTGTCATTATTTAACTGCCTTCAGTAATGCCTCTAATGGAGGGTGCAGGAGAAAAATGCAGTTAATTCACACGATAGCGAAATCTGTGAGCCGTGCTGGTCTCCACTGACTGTTTCCTTCCTTTCCTGTGTAGAAAAATAATCAACAGGAAAGTATTGCATGGCCTTTGGTATGGGTTGTAAAGGCTGAAATGGCTGAGAATATTCTTTATCTTGAACTCCCATGCAGTTTCCCATATGCACTTCTTTCACGTGAGGACCTTTACCTGTCCTTACACTGACTCCCTTGTCATTCTCAAAATGCATCAGACTGGCTGAGCAGCCAAAAATGCTGTGTGGACTCCGCCCATCAAGAACAGAATATGCCTATCTACATTCAAAACTTACTAAAACCAGATGTGTGTTATGTGCTCAGTCCTGGTTTTTCACTAGGAATTAACTTTAACCACAGTCACAATTAGTAAAGCACATCCTTCTCCACTAAAAAGCCATCAAGTCTATAATCTACTTGCCTCAAGTTACAGAAATGTAATGACTAGACTGGAAGAGTATAGAAGCAGCATTAATGAGTCTACTGCCATTATTATGAAGATGATTTAAAAAAATTCAAGAACATCACCAAATAAGAAAACATACAGATTTATCCAGATGTGAAGTTCCATACTACATTTTCTTTAGTAATAACCTGGTAAACGTATCGGATTATTAGTCTAATGCAAAATGGAAATTCTTCACATTACAGAAAAGCTATCAAACTTAACAAAACCCCATACATTTTTCACATGCTAGGACAACTTATATCTGCAAATGAGCAGACAGTAATCAATCACCAGGATAAACTAAAATTACTGTTTTAATTTCTAATACTACATTTCTTTCAAATCACTGATTATCAAAGTTCACCAGAACAGGAAAAATCATAACTGCCTAGCATGAACTGTCACAGCAAATTAAGTTTTCCTCCCAAACCTTGGTGCTCCAGCAGTAGTGTGACTTTTTCTTTTTAAAATGATCAGAAGAGGTAGAGAGCTACATTGTGAACTACGCATACTCATAACACTTTCATTCAAATTCTGCCCTTTTGCATACTCAGACGCTTGCAATATGTCTTCCTCAAGCCTCCTTATTGTACTTCACACTTATCAGAACTGCTGAACAGAAATTCAGTCTCATATCAGGACCTCTTTTTTTGTTGTTTTGTGGGTGATTTTTTTTGTTTGGTTTTTGTTTGTTTGTTTGTTTGCATTTGGGGTTTTTTTGTTTTTGTTGGTTTTGGTTTGAGTTGGGGTTTTTTGTTTGCTTGTTTGGTTTGGTGTTTTTCTGGCAATTTTGTTTTGTTGTCTGTTTTTCCTTATACAGGAGGAATTTTCTGAGGAGCTCTGTCTTTCTTAGAGCACGTGTCTCTAATTAAAATGTATACACAACTTCAAAAACCTGACCCAGATTTTTCAGTAGGGAGAATATAGAAGTTAATCTCTGAAAACCTAATCAAATAAGCCACAGAAAGGGGAAATGATAATATTTACATGAAATTCATCATTTACCATCTTGTTTAGCTCAACGATCTTAAGAGTATTTGAAAGAAAAAAAAGCAGCACATGCAGCAGTATCTGACTGACAGAACAATTTCTGCCCTTGAATCAGTTCTATACTAGCAAATAACACATACTTTGATTGACAATAGGAAATTTTAAATGTTTTATTAATCTCACTATCCTTCATGCCATCCTGATGGTATTTATTCATATCTGCTCCAAAGAGAGCATTAATGTTAGTAAAATGGCAGTGTCTTTCAAAACAGCAGCAACAGTGAATTACGTTAGTAATTATCTTCCATTAGAGTTCCTGAATCAGATGTCAAAAAATATTGATAAATTGTCAACATTTAGAATAATTTTTAACCTCTCTAATTACCAAACATAAAGCAGTATTAACTATAACGTATGACCTCAATACACCCTGCTTCATTGATCCCTAAGTTTTTCAACAAACACGGTGTGAAGAGACAGTGTATTTCCCTTCATATTATTCCTATCAAGTGAAGCTTCTACATTCATTTCTAATGCTTAGGTGCCTAGCTGGTAGCTCCAAGTGTTAAATCAGTTGCTAATTCCCTAATCACATGCCTTTCTCTCAATCGCTTTTGCTAAGTAGCATTTGCATTTAATTAAGTACATCTTAATTAGTTGATGGTTAATATTCTTGAAGTAATTTTCTTCTAAGAAGCCTAAGTAGAAACGGCACTGATTTCAATGAAGACAAATACACTGGTTACTCACATCTGTTCATTATGCAAAAATGACAGAAAGTTGGTCTAATAGTTTAATGATATGAAAACATTGCAGGATTGTAAACTGTTTGATTTGGTGATTTGCGTGTGCAAATTTACTGTGGTGTTGGTTTCAGTGTACTATCATACAGACTATTCCTTACTAGAAGAAAAATGGTAAACATGAAACTTTGGCCACTTACTCAGATAACCCATTGGGAATCTCATAAACATGTATGTCTCTATTATTTTTTTAAGAGAAACTTGAGAGCACAAGGACAGATTCCTTCATCTAATTTACATCTTTACCCTGACTGCATACACAAACCTGTGACATATAGAAAAGGCCCCTGACTGCTGTCCTTTCCCTATGCAAATATTGGAAAATACATACACCTTTTAAAATAAAATACTAAATTTTAAAATGTGGTTTGGGCTTTTTTTTTAAAGCAAACATTTGTGATGACAAATGGCTAGTAATGACAGGAAGAAATAGTATACAAAAAGAAAATAGCTAGAGCTTAGAAAACCACCATATCCAGTGTTTTTCCAATAAAAGATAACAGCATGTTAACGCACTTAAGAAAAAAATCATTATCATTTTATTATTTTCTATTCCTTAATGAGATGAAACACCACATTTTACAAGCAGTAACTTCTTGTTAATGGCTATGTGCAAATTTCTTCTTTATTCACCATATGGGAAAAGTAATTCTGGTGAGTGGGATGGCACTGGCTTCAAGAACTTCCACATTCATGCAGAAATACAATTTCAAAAATAGTACCTCAACACTTCAGCTCCTTCTCCATAACCAAACCAGTAATTGAGCTCAGTTACAGCTTACAGAGTAGCATGTGGTTGCTAACCTTTCCCACAACACAGCACATTACCAACTGTGTAGAAAAAATGCAGAAGCAGGTAACTGCAGGTAAGCAGCCCTGCAAGTGGTTTAGAGGGAAGCTGAAAGATGTGAAAGCCATTCTGCTCCAGAGGCAGGACAGTTCTGGTTACAAGGTTTACTCCCCGTCCTTAAGCTCATCCAAAGTTTCAGTCATGCAAATTTCAATGAGTCACTGCTAAAAAATCTAGGTCAGTATTCCTTAATGTAACACGTAAAGCTTTGCAGCATATACAAAACAGTTACAGGAATAAAAAAAATCAAAATAACATTACATACCTTGAAATCATGATAACAATAAAGGGACAACTGTGACAAAAAAATTAAGAATATATTTTAAAGATGGATATTTCCTGTTGTAATTGCTTCAGATGGAAAAATATCTTTGCATATTCTTTGTCTGTAACTTAAAAATAATGGTTAAACATAATGACCTGACACCTTCAGATACAATATTAATGCTTCCAGTAATCCCATTTTCATGTCTGGTAATAGCAGAACATATGTACCTCCATTTATATTAGAGTCATCTATCAGGATTACAATCATGTCGATAGGGTCTAAATTTGACAGACACAAATGAAAACAGAGGAAGAAATAGTATTTCTTTACCCAAGTAATAATTTTTGATGTAAAATGCAGTGTCATTTGACCAGATTAAACGACAGTATGTAAAAATAATATTCCATAACTCTGTTAACACAGAAATACACAGAAACCTGAGGTATTCATCGGCGGGGGGGGAACAAACCCAAAACCAAAACCAACAAGACACCATGCTTTTTTTTCCATGAACGGGAAAACCTCATACTTGTGCTTGAATTCTTTGCTCAATGAGATTAAGAAAACTGAAAAATAACTGTTCTCTTTTTGCCATCTTTACATTTTTGTGGTAACCACTTTGAAACTTTACATCTTATTTCTTTATTCTCTCTCTAAATTTTCACTATACTTTGCTAGATTTATTTCGTTTGATAACCTGAATTCACCAGAAAGTACAGAAAAAGATTTTCCCAATTCTCCCTGTGGAGAGAATTTCTAAGTGGTCATGGTGATGGCAGCCACAGTGTCAGTTCCCCCAAGCATACAACAATCACTTGGCTACCTGTGAGGCTCTCAGTAAAAAAAAAAAAAAATTAAAACAAATACGTATACATAGATGAGGCAAGTTCCTTCACTACACACACAAAGGCACACTGAGGGTGTCTTGTACACTAACTATGGTTTAGAAAGTAACACAGCCTTTTTATCTCTGACACAACCCTGCAAGTTACTGAGTGCATATTTTGTATTATGCATCAAAGACTAATGGAAAGCTCTTCTTACAGATGATACCTTCTTTGATTCTTCACTACTTCTGATAGCACTGAATATTCAACAGCAAGAAATATGCTGTATCTGAACTATTAGTGATAAATTCAGTATCTCTGAAAAAGCCTGATCTAAATAGAGATATTGAAGAATAAATCCAAATTAATTAAACTGGGACTTTGAAGGAGATTAGTTAAACTGTATTAACATTTTTTATGGCTATCCTTATTCAGAATGAAGGAGAAAATTCTTGATAAATAGAATTAAGACCACTTTGAATAAGTGGATTTACAGACACATTTAATATAGTTTAAGTAATTATTTTTGCAGTTAATTTGGATCACCTTTGCAAAGTGTCTTCATGCTATAAGCAAAGTAAACAAAACCTGAAACATGATGTGCCTTTAGCTGAAAATATCCTATACTTTTAACTTGGTGCCGTAGAAGATTTTTACCATGGGGATAGAAGTTCAATAATTCTAATAAAGACTCCAGCAGAGTACCCACACACTACCTAACAACAGGAGTAAAATTTTCCTACTGCTTGACAGGTAGTTGAAGCATTTTCATGGTTCATTTGCTAATGTAGTCTTACTGAGAATTATAAGGAACAGAGAATACAAGTGTATTGATCATAACCAAGCAAAGTTGCCTTCTAGTGTCAAATAAGCCAATCAAATGTCATCTTGATATGAAAGAAAAAATAAGTTTGATGACAGGCTACAGTCCCATTGAGAATAAAATCAATATTAGTCATGGGACCAAGTGGGATCAATATGTCAAACCAATAGGCCATTTTAGCAGGATGGGGAAAGGAGGGGAAAAGTGCTGACAGAGCTATAAGGAAAAAAGAAAACTGCATGAACCTTGAGGATGAGATCACTTGAAAATTCACACTGTATTTCTAAAACACTTGTCAAAAGCACCAAGTCACCTTAAAAAAGATAGAGCTGGTTCCAAGATCAACAGAGCATTCTCATAAACTTTTTCCAATCAAGCCACAATTGATATAGAGACAAAATTATATAAAAGTATGACTTCCAGAAAAATGATTAAAACTTTCTCTGTTTTTAAAATGTTACAGAAGCTCTGCTGTGTTTAAAAATTAAGAGAAATCCTTCCACAGGCTTTAGAAATAGTGGCGGTGTTATTTGAATATTGGTAACAGTAAGATTTAAAATACATGGATTTGAAAATGCAAGATGTATTTATTTTATTGCTTATTTAAAGAACAAGATGTTTTATTAATCACTGGAAATTAATGTATTTTTTTTTTCACTGCTGAATATTCTCAGCAAATTTTTAACTTCATCAGGTATGGACACATTGACTGATGTAGCCTTTTAAAAAATTTCACAGGTATTTAACTGTAAGTGCTATTTTATGCATTTCCCCCTCCCATCCAATAAGGTCAAAATAACCTGGAGAACAAATTCGGGAAGAGCAACGGAATGTCAATGACTTCACACCAGTTTGATTAGGAAAGATAATTCTGATGTGCTGAACTACATCAACATTCAGGGATATGAGTTAGAAATAGAAGCATAAAAAGGAAATAATAGGCAAGTCTAGAAAAACAGTAGCATGAAAACAATGTGACAGTTCCACTAATGTCAGCAGAGTGACAGCGCTCGCCACAATCTTTTCAACAATTCCCTACACTGAGGCACTAATCTGCATATTTTCAGCAGCTACCTTAAATGGCCTGGTTTTTCAAGAAACACCAAAACTTTCACAAACTTCAGGCTTCTCACTTTCAGCACAAACGTGACTCTTTTGTTAATAACTTTATACATTTAAGCTAAAAAAGTTCAAAAAGTTGCATCATAAATGGATTCATAAATACTTCAGCATTGCAGTATTTTCCTAGAATTTGGCCACCAACATTTTAATGTTATTCTTCTCTGTAATGTAAAAGCTTGACTCACAGATGATGAGAATGGTTAATGGTCTGCACCTGACAGAATATTAAGTCAATTTTTCAGTTGGTCAATTACCTAGTATTTCCCTACTGTACTGTGAATTTGCAGCAAGTTTACACCTGTGCATTCATATACATTTGTCATACCTCTTACCATACAAATACACATGCAACTAAAAATGAGGTTTAAGAGAGTAAGAAAAATTATTTTACATAGCAAAAGATGATTGCAAACATATTCTTTGCATTATTCATCCAGCAGCAGCTAGTAAAGAGTTGTCACTCTCTATGTAATCTGACAGCTCAATTCCATCACAGTTAAAACATAGGACCCAAGAGGTGTAAGAGAGATCACTGCCACTGTCATGTTTACACATTTCTGAAAAATGGTTTTTAAATTAATTTCATGGATGCTTTTGTCTGTGTCCTACTACTGGCAGATAAAATGCAGTCTTTGGAGAACATCTTTTTATCCATCTTGCAATGAATATCTTCTCATCACTACAAGTGGAAGGCACAGCATGCCTTTAGGAAGCTCAGACTGTGAATTAATCTTCTCTTTTGGAAACATTTTCATAGCTGATTCCTCCCCAGAAGACTAAAACTAACCCATCCTTTTGCCTTTTTCTTTCTCCACACCTCTCAGTGTATGGGTTCAGAGAAGGAGCTGTCAGGAAAGCAACCAGAGGTAAACACCACTACATCTTAGAAACTTGTGCTAAATTAAGGCAATATAATAAATAACATTGTCGCAGCTAAACCAAAAATAACAGGAACACCACTGTAAGTATGGGGATATTACAACTTTTCTACTCTGTTAATAAGGTATGCAAGCTAATGTTGTAAAGTCATAGAAATCTGAGAGATTTCATTGCAGATTTACATCTACTCACAGAAATCAATTTTACCCTGAAAACAGGGTTCCCTTTCATTACTGGTTTTCTAGAAGCCTCCCACAATCTATAAGATGCTTCTAGCTAACATAATTCTTCTTTTCCCTCTCTTTTAATAAAAAAAAAATCCATTCTGAGACATTCAGAACAAGAGATTTCATGTAGTTACTGCTTAATATGTTTTCTCTGGAAAACACTAATGCAGCAATTTGCTATTCATAAAATAATATCAGTACCGATAAAAGATGTCTAAATAAAATTAGACCCAAACATCGGATAATTCCTAGGGCAAGATTTACATAGTTAATCCACAAGTTACCCCCAAAACTCTGTCAAGAGACCAAACAGTAAATGCCAAAATTAAAGCTGCCTTTTTATAATGCAGGTTTTTTTGTAACTGCATAATCACATGCTTATTATTTTTCCACTGGGTCCCTTCCTCCTTCAGTTCACAGATTGGAAACTCCTTAATGAGGAGCTATTTGGTATTTTTAGTTTTATTCTCTTTGCTCAAGTCATGAGCCTATGTTTTATTTACCACTTACTAATTAAAAGTGCTATTAAAACAGAATTGGCATTTCTCCTAAGATCTTTCTGTCATGACTATCAGACACCCACTAGTTCAGCATTATTTTCAGAACACTGAAGATGTGATGGGTCAGTATTATTTATATTTTTCTGATGCTGAACAAAAGCAGAGCAAAATTAAACCCTGAAGAATGAGACAACTAAGGTTAGTTGTTTCACAGACATTGCATTCATTACTACAGAATGCCCACTTAATCACCAAAGGAGATATATCTGTCTCACAAATAAGTGGCAGGTTCTGTGGAGAAAATGTCATGTTGTCACAATTAAGTAATTAAATACTTCCTTCTGATGCGTTCACATAAAGACCAGACAAACAACTTTAATTTCCTAATTGGAAGTTTTGAGGGTTTGCTTGTTATATCAAAATAATACATTTTGATGTAATATTTCTTTCCAGTTTTCTAGTTTAAAACAGAAGCCAAATGATAAATAGTGTTTCTGCCATGGGTGTTACACTGATGCTGGACACTGCTGCTCTGTCTCTCTGGTGATCTCATGAGACAAGAACAGAATCAGACTAAAATTCACTGCATTCCAGCCCTAGAAGTTATGAATTTTCTTTTCTTCCCCATTCTGTGGTTTCTTATCCAGCCTTATTTTCTCCAGACAATAATCCCAGTCTGTCACCTCACTGTCCCTTTCACCCAGCCCTGCCAAATTCTTTCCAGCTGCTTGTCAAATCCTCCCATGGGCTGACCCTTTAGCAGATTAAATCTCTCACCAAATTCATTCCTAATCCTTGTCATGTAGAGACATTTCATGACTTTGAATTGCTTACTTGCTCTCAGGAAACTGTCCTGGAGGAAACCAGGGTCAAATCCTACCTATCCACAGCTTTCAACCTCATTGCTTGGCCAGAACCAGTTTCTTCCTCTTGTTTTCCATGCCCTTTTTCACCAAGTCCCAGGTACAAATTTCTATTTCCCTCTGCTGGGGTTGCAGCTACGTAGTGTCACAGACTACCTGCACTCCAAAATCTGAAAGACATCACTGGGAACACTGGAGAGGCTGGTATCAGTTGTTCAGCCTGATTTTGAGTAATCATTTCGCCTGAGCATGTTTCAGTTTTAAGTTTCTGTAAGTATTCAGTGAAGATGGTGCTTGTGCAGTGCACAGGAGTTGCAAGAATTGGAAAATGACAGATTGTCTTAAGGCTCCAATTGGCCACTGGAACTGTTATCTTGTGAAACCAAGTATTTTTTGGGTAAGAAGAGTGGTTTGTCATTAATCAGTACTCAATACAAACTAGGATATGTAAGAAAGGTCAGACAATGAGCTGCTCTAGGCTGGAAGTACTGGGAGTAAAATTCCTATTTATTCTGGCTCAATATGAGTAGCTCATGATGATGTTTTTATCATCACCATTTATCAGCACAGTGGTTTCACAGCTTTGAAATTTGATAACATTTATTTAGAAAATGGACCATAAGCATGCAGATTGTTGTAAAATATAAATAGGCCTGTGCAACCTTTTCTCAGATAGAAAACTGACTCCCATCAAACCTAGCGAGAATATACTGTCTTAGAACATTTTATCATAAAGATTAACGACTGCTGCTGTATCATACAATCTTCCCAGAAAGTGGTATTTAATGTATAGCTATCTAGCATTATTTTTATATATCACAGAATTAGATGTAAAATTATTTCTTCTAGGTATGTTTTATAAAAATATTTCAGATATTTTCTGAGTATGTTCTAGGGAGTTAACACAAGAATCCAAAACCAAAGGAGTTCAATACAGGTCTAGAAAATTGTTTTATAATCCAACTGTAACTCCATAACCCTGCTTTTTTTTTCTTGTTTCACAATAGCATAATTTGAAGTGACAAATGGAAAAACTGTACAGCATTAAATTCTTCCTAAAAAATCCCAGTTGTTATGAAGTGTATCTACAATTATTCTTCTCTGTATTCTTACCATGATGAAGCTTGGAGTCTAATCAGAATTGGGTTCCTGCATTGCAGAATGCTACATAAATCAAAAAGTATGCATCAAAATCCTTCCCTTCTAATTTACTCACAAGCAGTTCTTGCAATATTCTACTGGTTGTGCCAACAAAAACAAAACAGTTACTAAGAATATGGATCATATGAAACAAGCAATTGCACTCTCTCAGGTACATTCTCAAAATATTTGTACTTCCCACTCCAGTAACTTCTACCCTTAGAATTCCAATAAATTTTGCACAAGTGCAGCGTTATATTTTAGAAGTAAACAGGTCAAAATATACCAAACTTGTCTGACCAGACAGTCACATTATGATCTATGACATCAGAAAAAGATTTTAGTAATTAGGTTGGCCCACCTATTTTTACCTTAAGTATATTATTTATGGACATTAATGTCTCATTAGGCATTGTCCACACCGAGTGCAACTCTGTCTTCAAAAATTTATAATAAATTAGAAACAAAGGTCTCTTGCACTGTCATAAGTGCTAATTGTTTACTGGACTGTGCAGATGGAACTCTTGTTTTGTTTTACTTATCCCTTTAATTTAAATCATCACATCAAACTACAGGCAAACTATTAAAGACATGGACAAAGAAAGTTACGCATTTAATTCATTCCATAAATTAAATCACTACATGTTATATAAATACTAAAAGCATCCATTCTTACATGAAACTCAATAGCGACATGTCACTTTCCTAATATCAAGATGAGAGACAAAAAGGAATTGGTGTCATCAATTAAACATGACCTTTTATTGACAGAAGAGTTATCAATTATCAAACTATTCTGAGACTTATTCAAGCTAGTTTAAGCAGTACTGTGCTCTTGTTTTTCCCTATATTCCTTTATATTAAATAAATCAAATCTTGTTAAAAATAAATGCCTTAAAAATCCAGTGCTCTGAAACATAATGGCCAGAGAGTGCCAGTTTTTAAGATCCTTTAAATTGACTGTATTTTTCCCTCAGTAAGAAATTCTTAAATATACCAAGCATCCAAGAACCATATTCAATAGTTTCTTACGTAAGCAGAAAAATTAAAGGAAAGGAAGGAAGGATTTCATTATAAGTTTCATAACCTATGTGTTTACAGTGAGGAACAAAGTATCCATCCATTTGATTTAAAGGCCTCAGATGGTCATCCAAAAAGCTGTCAGCAGCAAAGAACAGTTTAAAAGAATTCTGTTATGGTATTAGCTAGGAAATATTGGGAAACAATGACTAATGCCCATATAACCAAGTTCCTGTAAGCATGAGGCACTATGAGCTCAAAGGAACTGTCATTAGCTACTGTTATTTTTCTACTAATTGACTGCTGAGCATTGACCAGATTTTGATCTGGGTTTTATTACAGGCATAACTGAATAATTCAATGCAATTTGAATTTGAATCTGGCTCTTCATTCTTTCTACATAACTAAGTCATAAAGTGACACAGAGCAGTATTTTCTTTTCTAAATAATCATCATAAAATCCACCCAGTCTGATGGTTTCTTCGTTCAATGCATACAGCTGCACAATAGAAATGACAGAAAAAGTCATTACATATGGGCACACCTATAAAATACCTGTGCTCAGGTCCATTGAATCTCTTATTGTTTCCCATTTTGAAAATAAATGAAGAGCAGGAGCTACTCAGTTAGTGCTTGATTCAAACCATAAATATACAGAAAGGGTCAATTCTGAAACCAGCCAAAATATTTTAAATAAAAATTTTTGCACCAGCCAATATTCAGTTTTTTCCTGAAATTTATTCTATAAATTTCATTAACTGCTTATTCTAAGATGATATAAAGCCACAACCAAAAAATTAAGGAAGGAAATTGAGATATTGATCAGGAAAAAATGGAAGAAACCTTAAACTACATGAAGAAATTTTATAAGATTTACTTTAAAGTAAAATTCAACAAAAGTAAAAGAAGAAGTATTTCAGTAATAAATATATCTAAGTCTCAAGAAAAGCAATAAGGCAAATAAAACATAGGATGTTATATTGCTGAAGTATGGTATCTTCAGTCAGTCTCACTAGCTGAGAATAAACACAGATAAAGGACAGGTAGCTTGGAAATGCACTCTGTTCCATTTTGATCAGTACAGTGCTTCAGCTCCAGACAAAGTAGCTGAAGTAATTGGTTTGAAATGTGTCTGAACAAAACAGACTGGTCTACCTTATCTATCTTTTTATTAATACCAACACCATTGTTTTGCCCCCAATATTGCAAAGCAGCTAAAATCTATCCATTTATATCAGAAGATACTGATGTCAGCAGTGGTTTGAATTTGCCCTTCAGTGTCAGAAACGCCAGACCTGTGTCACCCACTTTCATCCAGGTGCCAGAAAAGAACTTGTGGCACTCAGCTACACCTTGTCTATGCACCTCTGCCTAGACAACTTCAGCAGCAATTTTGCTACTTCAAAGAATTGTAGGAATTTGCATAATCGCGAAGAGCCTTGCTGTTGCCATGGCTCCCTCTTCCAAGGCTAGGGACCCTCTCAGCTGTGAGGCAGTCCACTCCTGTCTGTCCCCTGCAGAGCGACTGTAACCCAACAATTAGTGAGCTTCAACAAGATCTGGAAGAAATCTGTGCTTCGAAAGTGAGATCTCTTTTTATCCAAAGTAAGATATGCAGTGGTACAAAGTCCAGTGTCTTATAAAGGCTGTGAACAAATTTATTACTTAAACGTTCTTACAAAATGGGCAAGCCATTTCAGATGGCTGTGTGAGGATCAGAATGCACTACTGACACTACAGCCAATGTCAGTACCTGAGCTACAGCCTTCAGCCCAAAGGTAAAACACAAAAATGAGTGAATGAGCATTTTGAAGGTATTTTCATAAGTAGTTAATAATGGAGATTTTTATGTCAGAAGTTATTTTGCCCTATTAACCTATGAGTAGCCCTAATATGTCTATTAACGAAGGGGAGAAGTAGCCAGCTTTTCCACTACAGACTTTAAATAATGCAGAGATATTTCTGAAACAGTATTCTTCATAGACTGTCATAGCTACAGAGAAATAGAGAAAATTCACCTGTTCTAAAATCACACTTCTGAGTGTGAACTGTGTTAATACACTTAATAATAGATAGTATGTACATAGGTGTGTGCCTGCATGTGTGTGTGTATGCCTTGCATATATTCACACATAACAAAAATATGAGTATCAGTTTATTTTTAAAAAGTCATTCTATCATTAGTAAAAGTTAATCTGTAAAATGGAACACTAGCAACAGATGTCTAATTATGTATACAGTGAAGGAATTCTGATCACTCTCTGTCCAGTCTGTGAGTTTCCACAACCAAAAGGTGTTCTTTTCACTTAAAAAGCTCCTTTGTAAAATTTCCTGGAAGATTTACTAAGAATATTTATTCTGAAAAGGTACTTTCCATAGTGAAAGACTGAAGTTCCATTTATATAATGAAATACATCAAAGTTTATGTTAGCCTCTGCAATGACAACCTGTGGTACTGACTGTCATATTTTTTTCAGCCTGAATGAAAATTCTGATTACTGCCATCCGCTGTGGAAAGAGAATGACAATCACAGGCCTCCAGCAATGAGACGGGAGGATAACCTATTGTTTGCTGTTGTCTCAAAGGCTGTAATGACTCTTATCTAAACACCAAAATGAAGAGAGAAGCTAATTCCAATTATATGAAACAACTTCACAAACACTGCTGCTTGATTTTAATTGTGAAGCCAAACATCCAGGTCAAGACATATTATCCCAACTAATTATGCTTAAGATATATAGAACAATGCAACTGTGAACAGGAGAGGATACTAATCACTGCTGGGTTTGTTTTACATTAAAACTACAGAACTTTATCCATTTAGAGTACAGTGCTTACTCTGAAATATGCAGCACCAGCCTTTTTCATTTTATAAAACAGAAGCCAAGGGCACAATACATTTTTGTTTTGATACATTTAAGTCTCTTCATTCCCAACCTTTCCCATCCAGGCACTTTAAGATTTAAGATTGGCTCATTATGATTATTGTTGTAAATAAATATAAATATAAATATAAATATAAATATAAATATAAATATAAATATAAATATAAATATAAATATAAATATAAATAACAACAATAATAATCCAAACTCTTGAAGAGACTGACAATAATATTGTCAAACAAAGATTAGTTCCGTTTTAGTAACACAGCAATCTTAGGCAATAGTTAATGTTTTCCATACTATTTCCTTTCAGGGTCATTTTTAACTGTAAAACTGAAATGAAATTCCCTTTGTGCTACTAAGAGCAAAAATACAGCAATGCATGATTATTATACAAATTATGTACCCTGTTAATTGAGGCACCGTCTTTAACTGACAATCAATGCAGTCTTCTCCAAGAAATGTTCAAAGTACACTGAATATCACAAATTTCTTAGGAGGAATAATATAAACCATGATGTTTAGACAATGGAAGAGTAGCATTCTCCAAACTTCATTTTACTGCAAACCACCCTGAAGCTGTGGGGCTTGAAGCAAAACTTGCTCGATTGCAAAGTGCTGCTCTCTTGTATTTTGCAGAGCAGAATCTAGATGCCTGCAACAAGTGTTTGGTGAAGGACACCACAGATATTCTGTTGACTGCCAGGGTACGAGGCCAAAGTAGTGGATGGGAACTACCTGGGAAGAGGTGGTGGTGTGTGCTTAGAAAATGTTTCAGAGTTGTCCACAGGATTTTTGGTGGGTTGGTGCAGTGGGAGGCAAAGCAATAAGATGCGTGAGCAGAGTCAGCTTGGAGGGAGAGACTGCAGAGGTTGGTGGGTCCTTTTTTTGTTTGCTTCTACTGCATCATGCTAACCCTTCTCAGGAAAGAGCTAAGCAGAAGACACTCGGTATTACTGGTGAAGTACACAGAAGATTGTTTACTAAGAGAAGGAATTTCAAAGAAGAGCTGGGACAATTCATTACATTACTCTCCGTTGCTTTTGCATTCTGTCAAATATTACTGAACATATATCTGTGATGGGATGATTAGATGATCAAATCTTTGCAAAACAAATCATAGTTGTGATTTGCTTTCTCCTTTCTATGAAGCTATGCCCACAACTCTCTAAGATTAAGGACTGACAGGCCAAAGCCTGACTTCTCACTCCTTCTGGGGCAGATTACTCATATAGGCACTGCATAATGCCATATACTTATAGCAATATATAATGTCATATAATTCAGAAGGACAAAGACTAACATTGGAAGTAAAAAAGTTAAACACAAGTCTTCAAAGTCAAATTTGGCCAAAACCAAAGCCTCTGAAGTGCCAAGACCAAATCCTGTGAATTTTCAATAGAAAATACCATATACATAAAGACATCTCAATGTTTAATGGCTCAGTTGCATGCTCTAAACATACAATAAGTTATAGTCTTATAAATAAGTCAATATAAATTACTACATTGCAGTTTAGTAAGAAGTTAAGTTAGATGTGTGGGAAAACACAATTCCTCAAAATAAAGCTAAGCCAAACTATCCATAATCTAGCAAAGCAAAAAATAGTCTTTTTGTTTTACAGATTTTTTTTAAAAGTATTCACAATTATTTAGGAAAAACCTTGACTTATAATGAAAAGGCCATTTTTTCATCTGAAAATATATACAAAAAAACCTGCAAATATTATCAATGTTGTTGCCAAGAAATTACTACATTCCAAAGGGAAATTTTTTGAGCTAAGGACATAAAATATGGTAGATCCAATATTGTAATTCTGGGCTAAGCTCTTCCTGAGCTGTAAAAATGGGTATCAGCTTTCTTAGGTGTGTGCAGAAAAATAAAGCTTACATTCTAACTCTAAGCTTTTCAAATTAAGCCCCAAAACTCAATTATGACTGAAATTCTTCAGCATGCAAGCTCAAGATTTAAATATCTCTATAATCAGTTCTTATTACTTCTGACCGATTTAATTTCAAAATATTTTGTGCAGCTGTTAACACTCATGAGGTGTCCTCTTACTTAATCCTCTGTTGGAACTTAGAAGCCTCTTACCATACTACACTGCAGACAGTACAATTATTTTAATTTATATGCTACTCTAGACTATAATATTACTAATGAATAAGGACTATTCTCACAACAGTAATTCATGAATCTTCTGTAGATTAAAGTATTCTGTAAGCAGCTTTCAAAATTGGCTTTTATGACTATGCCATGCAAGATCTGTTTTGTCTCACAGGGGATAATTGAATAATGGTAGTATTTTTTTTTGACCTTTTGAAGAAGCAAGACAGCTTGGACTGTCAACCCAACTCCGTAACACACATCAAACCATCCTTTTTAATAAACACATTATTATTTTTCTTCCAGCTATACTTACTGCAATTCATCTTATTTTACTCACACTTTATTTGTTTCTGGACTCAGAGGATCAGCTTTGTTAGTGGGATTACATCAGGGAATTCAGTCAAGCCACTGCAGGCATGAATCTGATCTACTGACAAACAATAGCTGTTTTCTATTTTATTTTCTCTAAGTCACTTTGTAAAGCTTTGAAAACCTACAGAGTGTAGGTGAAGGAACTAGAGCGACTAGAGCTCTTATCCTTCCTGACCGATACTAATGGACATTTATTCCAGACCACTCAGTTTTAAGGATCAAGAAAGCTGAGAACAAAAGCTGATACCCTTTTGGACTACATTTTAGTATCTTCACTCTAGGTGGTGTGGACTGTAGGGAAAAGTATCCATCTTACCATCGCTGTTGATGCAGACGACAACAGGAACCTGCGTACCAGGGCCACACGGCTTTTCGTTGTCGGGAATGCATTCCTCCAGCCCCGTGATTCTCCAGTCATAGCACGAGGGCTCTTCACAGGGAATGGCTTCCAGCAGGTGAGGGCAGTTTCCTGTTCCTCCAGTAGGCTCATTGGTGATGCGACGTTTCCTTAGTTTAAAGCCTGAAATGTCCATAAAAATAACAATTCAATTCTAAAATGCGAAGTGAAGCACTTTTTTATCTGTCTACACCTGAGTGAGCAGAACACTGCATTTTAGATCATTGGCTAGAAGAACTCATTAAAGAAGGACTAGAGATAAAATTTTACAAGAGATTCAATAGTTTTAAGTCTCCTTAGGAGGCTTTGCCTTAAAGCCCTGTTTATCACAGTCATACATACTTCAGGAGGAAGACAGGATCATTTCCTAAGCTTCACTCTTGCCAGATCCATCTCACCTAAAAAATCTTGACTATGTTGCTGGATTGCCATTTCTCAAATATGTTGTTTGTTTTCTTCGCAGGTTATGTTCCAGCAGGGATTGAATATCAAGTGAAATCAGTTTATAAACATTCCCTTCCCCCTCCAACCCTCAAAAAAAAAAAAAAAAAAAAAAAAAAAAAAAAAAAAAAAAGAATAAAAAGACTACCTTGTGAGAAAAAGAATGGCATGGAAATAAACTCAAGTCCTATAAATAAATTTTCAGTAATAAACATCACAATATTCCCTTGAAAGCATTTATACATTTCCTTAAGACTACCTAAACTCATTTTGGAATGGAGAAACTGATGCGTCTTTATACAATGTGTCATCTGCCAGGTCAAGACAAAAGACCAAAAGTAACCCACTCTCTCACTTTCAGGATAGCTCTTTGACAAAGCCAGGCTAAATACAGTCAGAACAACTTAGTCAAATTAAATAGATTCAAGAAATAGTTTCTTATGTAATCACTTTCTATAGTTTCTGATATATCTGTTTGGAATGTTTTAGGTTTGGCAAGGATTTGTTTTCCTCACATCTTTTCACAGTCTCTTTTGTTTTGTATTAGTATTCAGGCAGGTTAGTAATATACAGATATTTTTTATAAAACAATGCATATAACTGTCATTTCCACCAGGACACAAACTAAACAGGAGAATTTTCGTGCAAGAACTGATTCTTTGAAGACATGCCTCTTAATTCAGTTATAATTAAGTATTACTTTGAAAATACATTTCCATGTATCTTCAGTGGCTCTTTGTTTTCTTTTTTCCTAAATTGAAGAGTTCAGTCCAATTATATGCAAAAGGTTTAGTAAGCCTGGCACAAAAGGCTGATACAATTTCAAAAATAAAGAACTCCAATATCTACAGCAACAAAGGATTACAGTGATCTGGAAATATGGATAGACGTGCAGCTAAAAGGGGGAGTGACTGTACAATTTTTACATCATTCTCTCAGAAGAACTGTCAATGCAATTATGAAATAAAATATAAGAATTTCCAGATAAGAGGAAAACATTGGCCATTGAGAAAAGATCTCTGCTCATCTGTGCAGGAATAAAGGCTTGCATAAAGTACATCCTAACACATTTTCATTAGACAGATGCCCAAATCAAAAATCACAAACCTAAACTTTACCCCTGAAAATGTAGCAAATATTTCAGTGATGCAACAGCAACAGAAATAACAGACTACTTGACAGCTGTACTCAGAGGAGATTTAATCCAATAGATTTGCACACTGAACTGCTTTTTTCTTCTTGAATTGATCAAGGCTGGGTCAGAATTCCACAAACCAGCTTTGTAAATCTTGCATTATTGCTGCCCAGACAGAAGTGTTGCTAGCATTATGCCAGAAAGATCCAGCTAAGCAAACACAGTAATCACAGTTGCTCCTTCCAGTGGACATATGTGGCCGCCCCTTCTTACGACTATTTTTAATCAAGAAACTAAGTCGGTATTCCCAACTTTTGTCAGATAATCACTTTGCAGCAATGACTAGGCCGGTTTTTCTCATTTACAGCCAGAACCCCACAGACTTCTAACATGAGGTCCCTGTCACTGCATTCTTGCTTTCCTATTTTGATGTCAGGTTACTACAATCTGTTCTGCATGGCAATAAGCTGTAAAACATGCTGAAATTGAAACGAGCACATATGTCATCAGTAAAACAGCATCACACATCAATGATGAATGGTCCCATCTCTTTGCCAGATCACGCTTTATGGTCTAACGGTGAATTCTTAAGCTATTACTGAACTGCGAATCTTTGGGTGTCTTGGAGGCTGCACACCTCAAAGGAGGCTTCTGTCCTCCTTTTGAGGCAGTGCCAGAACTGTGATTTGAACACACAAACTGTATCCCTTTCAATCTGAGAGGAAGGTTTGAAACTGGAATTGACCTGTAAAAACCCAAATTGGTCTTGAGTCTAGTAAACGAGCTACATTTCTTTTACCTTTGGTGTAACAGTTATGTTAAATGTAGTCCTAATTCAGTGACCTTATTTTGATGCCCAGAGGCACTAGATATACACTTCTTGGTACACAATTCAGTGTGCTTGCATAACCAGAGGTTCCTAGTAATTGAGGAATAGTGAGTAATCACCATTAAAAAGCTCTGCTGAATTTTACATACCCTTCTTGGCCTGAGGGTCATCACAGCTTTCATAGGTGCATGGTCCCCAGGCTGACCATGCCGAGGTCTCGCACTCTGTAGGACAGGGAATATGGCACAGCTGGGATGTGCTGGGAAGAGGTCCTGTACACAGTTTACGGTCTACTGGCCTTGAAGCTGTCAAAACAAAGTTAAAACATTTCTCGTATGTCACTGCTCATGATCCTCAGCTCTAAGCGGACAGAACTATCCTTCAGTCAGAAAGGCTGCTATCTCATCATTTCAACCTGATGACGTGATGGAAAAATGCCTGCCTTGAAAAAAAATGAAACTGAAGTCAGTTTAACTCTCTGCATGAACAGAGTAAAATCCCATTATGTGGAGATGGGAAGACTGCAGATATTGCAGCATCCCCTCAGACACAGTCCATTCGTTTGAGGGGTAAATTACACTACTACAACAACTGTTCACTTTGCACTGTACTCTGGTTAAGTTTATGTCCTGCTATCTCATTACTTCTTAAAAAACCAAACAAAAAGCCGCATAAACCCCTTCTCACTTGTATATGTAAGCTATAAGATACTATAACTTCAAAGGCCTGGTTAATTAATATTTAAAATATAATTTTTAATCTATAACCTGAAACACAGCTAAGATTATAACAATTTCTTTTTCTTTTACTCTAAAGACCATCAAGTGCACACTCAGTAGTTAAGATTTGTTCAGCAGCAGCTTTAGGTCAAGAAAGGCTTTGTTTCAGATATATATATATAAGGCTTGCATTTACTATATATATATATATATGTATGCATATAAATATGTATACATTATATATATATATATATGTAGTCGTAAAAACCTGCACAAGACAATTTATTTTTCTTTAAAGTATTATTAATCTATAGAGACCCAGATAAGACAGATTCTTTAAGGATCAATAAGTTCGGCCAAAATCACCGTTCTACTTCCATACTTTTGAGTTGCCAGGTCATGCAAGTAACAGGACAATTCTATAAGGTTCCAGAGTAAGGCACAGAACTCTAACTGAAAAGGTACCATTTCATTGAAAGCAAGATTTTAATTCTCTTTCATAATACAGGACTTGACAAAATATTACACTATGCAGAGAATATCTGCTAGAAGGCAAAGTGAAGTCTGTGACATTATTTCACTTTGGTTGATTGAAGAAACATGCAATTCTTCATTTAAAACACTCATCTTACTTGGCTTTTTTTTCCCCACAGGATTGTTAATTCATTAATTTTTGCCACCACTTTTGATAGAAAGACTCTTGGATGAAATATATTCAGTGTGTGACAAAATATCCTTCTGAAAAATGAGATCAATAACCACACATAGAATGTGAAAGTAAACATCAGGCTGTTAAAGTATGGTCAAGCGTGTAGACATGTATGTATGTCTTTCCATTCAGATTTTCTAAGCAGATGATCTTTACAGTTACAGAAAAAGCATCCAATTCTCACTTTTTTAAGGGGAAAACGGAATGAAAAATCCTCACCCTATTCTGGTTTTCCAGGTTGCCTTCTTTGGCACACTGTTCCTCTATGTCATGAAGGCATGAAGATGGCAGTCATTTATTATTACTGCCTCTAGCTCACCAATCTCTTGAAACAAAATAATACAAAACCTCATATTCCAACATTTGCATAATGCTATGTTGGAATTAAACTTTACGACAGAACATTGAATTTTACAGTAAGTTTGACATGCACGCCTAACATGCATGATAATCAACACACTATGTATATTTGGTGTAGAAAATGGATATAAGTAAACATAATTTGTCTGTTGAATTTGTATTGAATAGTTTCTAATAAAAAACGAAAAACAGTAAGTAATTGCTATCCATACATTTTTAACCTTGATTTAATTGGGTAATTGCCCAAGTGAGACAGTTGAAATTATGGGTCAATTACACCCCTGAGACACAATCTTGCTTCAGGGAATAGAGAAAGTGTTCTAAGGAATTCCATGCTTCATCTCTAGCCTTCATCATGATAAAGAACTTAGCATCACACTAGTTCATGGAATGTTACTCAGAAAAATAACAAAGATCTTTAATCAGGAAGCTTTAAATAGCAGCTTTTTCATATAACAGGTATCAATAAATCTCTAAATATGTCAAAATGTTTTTTGGAATGCTACTTTTAGACTCTAATTGATGTAGAAATGCTATCTGTTATATATTGCTTTTACAACAAAAAAATCAACCACAGGACAGAAAAGTTATATTTCAGATTATTAAAAAATGTTTTCATCATTGAGCACTCAGGATGCATTTCACGCAGGACTACTCAGAATTCTTGCCTTGAGATGACAGTAAAACAAGAAAACAGCCTTGCTCGGTATCTTATGACCATCTTATTCCCAGGAATTTAAATTAATTTCTTTCAGCATCAAAAAAGCATGATTGAGCTTAGGTTTTGATGCTTATTGTTTAGCAAAGACACTCTGAGAGAAGATGATGTTGGATGCAGAAATCTGCAGTTTTAAAACCTTGTCTTTTCTCTGTCCTTTCATACTTTCTTGTGGCAGCAACAGAGATTGTACTTTATTCCTTGGAAGTGATGTTGAATGCTGATTAGACTGTGCGTAATACTACTAGACCTATGTGAAATTTGACCAAATTTTGGGCCAAAAACAGAAAGAAAAGTTAATGCATTTTGATAACCTTTCTCCTTCAATCTAACTAATAAATTAGATTCAGTTTTCAAGGAATTTGAGGTTTGAGGGTAGTGACCTAAAAACTAAAGTAAGATTTAATTATCCACTCCTCAAATCATCTTCTGTATTAGGAAATTTTAGCTGAATATATTTTATATTCTTGGAAAACACCTCCTCAAATTACTGCATTTTAAAAGCAACTGGGAAAAAAAAAAAAAAAACTGTTCTGTTTTTATGCATTTGCTACATTTATCAAAATATCAAACTCTCCATCATTCTCAAAAAAACCCTCAAGAGACTAGTGCCCAGTAATGACCAGGCTGGCAAAGAGAGTGAAATTGTATGTTATTGCATCAGTATAAGCAGACATAACTTCATATTTCTCTTTTTGATCATTTGTCACACTGGTTTTATACCAAACAACAGAAAGAAATTGCTCCAAGTACTCTCACTTAAAAAAATCAAGAAAAACCAAAGCCAAAAACACATTATGATAAAAATTAAGGAATATATGTTCATCTCATTTTCTATAACGCTGAATTCTCTCATCAAAAAACATTAGGTAATTTAGCACCTTTTGCCCTAAGAAACGGCACAATTTCATGCATGTAAGCAATTCCCCTGTGTTTAATAGGGCAATGAATGTGTATTTACAGATGTAGAATAAATTTATACCCATAAAGGAACTTTTCTCCCATCTTTATTCTACATCAAGGGTTTTAAAGGTACTCAGAATAAGATGACACAGTCCACCTCATACACGTATGGTGAGAGAAACTTCATGACTAAACCAGTTAAGTAGATGAATATAGATGAAACAATTTAAGTCAGTGGCAAGTAAATGGCAGAATGACAGTGGCCCCCAGGAAACTTGAGTGCCACCTGCTTAACAACTGCAGCCAATATTCATTCTTCTTCCTACTGACCTGAATGGCATGAGGGATTCTGGTTCAACTACATATTAGAAGTTCAAATTCTTACTGGAGCCCTAACTTGGTGTTTCAAATCTACAGAAGGTCTGGAAACAGCAGCTATGATGAAAGCCACAAAACAATTCCTGGTGTTCAGAACAGAGAGGAAAAGCAGTCACTAGCTAAAATGGTGCAGGAGTGGGGCAGGGAACTGTTCCCGCACCCCAGCTGGCTCATGAACTTCATTAACTTGAGTTTTGGCCTGTCACCTTCAAATTGATCTGAAATTTCCTGAGAATGCTCAAATCCATTTAACTATTTCAGAGCTACATGAACATGTTAATTATACACATATAGCCAGCAGGGTCCCCCAAAAGGGACATTGCCTCCTTTGCATGCTCTTAATCAAAAGGCCAGGTTGGAGGCCTTAATTTACCTACCTGTTATTTCAAAAGTGATTGATAGCAGAGGTGCAGCACTAGCCTTCGACTTGCTCTGGGACTGACTTTCTGAAATAACAGGGAAACGCCACCATGAGTACATGAGAACGGAGGTCTTTAAAGCAGCCTTACCAAGACAGCATTCACTACAACCAACAGCAAACTACACTGAGATGAAGGCGTTTCCCCACAGCATAATCTGGTGGGTATGTGTCCTGGCTTTTTCCAATCCTCAAATTACTCATAGTTTTCCATGAGGGGAGAGAGAGGGAGGATAAGCGGAGCAGCAGCTCTTCTGAAAATCTGTCGCCTCATGTGGAAAGAGCCCAGAGCTCCTTTTTCAACTAAGAACCACTTCACCCCCAGTTTGAGCTCTTGAAAAACTGTTCTCATGTTTATGCATCCAAAGACTAGTTACATTTTAATCAGCTTTCAGGAGCCTGCAGAGATTACCTCCTGATGGGCTCCATGTATTCCTGTCACAGTCTGATAAGGGTAAATTTCACACCCGCCTAATCTGGCGAGACTTCACAGCCTACCAAAATCCTAATCATCATTCTGAACAGTAAGCTGCCACTGGTTTTATTGTTACCTCTCCTTAGCTGGGAGGTTTTCTTCGTTCACACTACAGCACAGGCATCTAAACTTTGTTCAGCAGAGGCGATTTACTAAAAGCCCTTGGGCAGAGCTGATTTGCATTAAACAAAGAGGCTTGAAAGCTTCTTCTTTGATAAATACAGATGTGGGGCTGCAGAGCTCACGAGTCACACCCCACTGATCTGAGCAGTCATGCTGAAATGGATGTTGGCATTAACATTCCCCACAAACTCTACCTCTACGGCAAGTTTGAGAGTACCTTTAAACCACAGCAGAAACCTTGCTAGTCTGCAGTTTGGCCAGCCCTGGACAAAATGTTGTGTTACATAGGATTTGCATACTGATGTTGTTTTTCCTGAAGTATATGGCTGTTGTTTTTCCTGAAGTATATGGCTGTATTTATTTATTTGTTTGTTTATTAACAACGTATGCTTGTATGAAACAGGTACAGAAGAGGATCAGATTTAATTAAAAAGCCGAATACCTTTAGCTTAATTCACTGATTTCTGAATCTATAGTGCTGCATTACTATGCAGAAGTAGACGTAATGTAAACAGCTCAAGTCTTATTCTAAAGCATGTAGATTACCAAATGAATTAAAGATTTTGTCTTCTAAGCTATTCTCTCTTTTCTTAAGAAGCTGTACAGGCTTTAACAGTGACAAGGAATAATCTCTTCTCTCTTACAGTTAGGTAAATAAAACCCATGAAATTATATTGGCTTGAAGTCTTGAAAGCTACTTAAGAACTTGACCAAATCAAGGAAAAAAAAATAATTTCCCTGAGAAAGAAATCTAATGATATTTTTACATTTTTCTGAATTGAGCTTACATGCCAGAATTGACATATTCCATCTCCACATCAAATAGCACAAGCAAGTTCATCACCCAGATGAAGGACACACAAGAAATTTACAGTAGATGAAGGAACCAAATCTAGGCGTTCTGACCCACCTTTTCATGCTCTTTCTTATGGAAAGATATCCTGCACAGTATTTTTCAGTAGACACTAAGAAATAGTAACTTGTAGTTAGGAGCTTACATTTGCAGCATAGAGAATGAAACCTCTGCTGCAGCAATTAAGCATTTTCATCTGAATTAAAAAATAGCAGTAACTCACAAGGTAAGAAGGCACTCATGACAGAAGACAATGGCTGTGAAAGAGCTCTGGAATGCTGACATGCTCTGATTTCACACTAATTTAATTGCAATTGAATCAAATTTACCTTCTTTATCCTTGAGGGTATTCAAGTAGGAGAGGAGATTTTCATTAGCTTGCACACAGTACACCTCCCTGGTTTGAATGCCACCTCCACACAATGCTGTCTGGTTTCCTCGCCTCTTGTCCTGCTGGCTAAGGAGAGGATCCACACGACATTCTGTCCACTCAGTGGTCCGCCACCCATACCTGGATCAAATTTGGTTAATTGGGTCTTTAGAAATCATGAAGGTGTTTTACACTCTATTAAATTATACAAGCTGAAACGCCTCAGCAACTTCATTAATTTCATAAAAGGCCTGAGCACCACAATTTCTAGCACACAGAGGTGCATTAAGTCTCATGCTTCATGTGTGTGGAAACTTTTTTTATATTATTTAACTTCTTTAATCATTAATCCTTAGGAAGATTTTTTTCTGCTCAATTCCTGAAACATAAGACACATATAAATATTTTATTTGAGGGAAGAAAAAGTTGATATGCAGAAACAAATAGCCCACATTCAGATAAGTTAACCTTCACCTCTTGGCATTTGTTTAGAGCTAGGCAATTTATATAAACAAAAGCCAAAATATCAAAGAAACGTGAATGCTGACAAACATAAGAGCCTGAAAATGAGCGAAAAAACGCCACAACAGCCCAACCCCTCTCCCCCTCCCCCCCCCAATAACCCAAAAGCCTATTGTTATCTTGGGTAGGAGACACAGAAGTTTCTTCTGGATATCAAGCTGAAACTATAATTGCATTTTTTATTATTAATACCAAAAAACTTTTCAGTAAATTCTTTTTTTCACAGTTAAGAGTAAGATCATTCTGCAGGACTGAAGCATCCCTGCTGGGTCCTGATGAATAATGAGAAGCTGGAAGCTTCCTAATCAGCGGACACACAGCAAAGAAGATCTTTGACTCACAGTTAAAACCCCGATTGGATTTATGAACTGCAAGAAATGCCACAGAATTCCCTACCTAACAAGTACTTTAAGGCTAAATCAAGCAAAGTGCTTCCTAATGTAGCTGGAGATAGGGAAAGATGACATTTCAACTCTCAAATGAAAAATATATACCACAGTCAAAGATGCTTAACATCAAGTGATATTTCTCCAGACCCTCTTCTCAGTTCAATAAAGAAAAAGCACAGTTGGGAATTTTATATTAATCTTGATTAGTTGATAAGGATTACAGCAATATCTTGAATTGTAAAGTGCTCGCTGCCATTTCTCCTAAACTTTATTTACTGTCACTGTTAGCCTCTCCCACTTCCCATGTGGGGCCCGGTTCTGCCTTTGTTGTGCTCAATACAAGTCACTAAAATAGTCTGTTTGCTAACTAGGTGTTTATCACCCCTTTTCTGTGTTCAACATTTGGTCTGCAAACAGACAAAAAATTCAGAAAACAATGATTCTGGTAGAAATGCTATGTAAGGAAAAGATCGCTGACAAATCAATACAATTAATTTATTTTCATCTTGCTTGAACCTGCATATGTGCAAATATTGTCTTTTAAAAACAGAAATGAATGAAAACAAAATATAGTTGTTATTTTTCCTGTATTTAGAGAAGGAACTGGCTACACTACAATAGGAGCTATTTGCAGACTTTGGGCTTTCAAGAACACTGACTAAACAAAGGATAAAGTCCTACCTATTATTTCTTTAATAACAGTTTGGTTGATATCCCATTATCAGCCCTGTACGCTTAATTGAAATTGTCCATTTTGGTAACAGAGAACTGCAAAGAACCAACTTACGTAATGCAGGGTGCGACACCATCTCCTTGAGAAACGCACTGCTCTGCTTCTTCCAACTGTGGGCATTCGCTCTCACTGCCAACGGGGAGCTGCTTAATGGTCCGTGATCTTGTACGATTCCCTTTAGGGGTTGTCATGTCGAAGCAGGTTTTGGAGCAGGGGGTCCATTCCGACCACTCTGACACCTGGCACTCCTTCGTGATCACACAGGACTGAAATGTGATGGGCAGCTTGTCCTGTTTGCAGAAGCTGTAATAAGAGAGCATGACAATTTTTAGAATATTCTTAAAGCTGATAAGTTTCAGTCCACATGTATTTGATCCCAAAAAGTCAGCCAAGAGGGCTTTTGGTTAAAGTGACTTAAACAAGATAAATAAGATTTTCTATAGTTAAAAATTACCAGCATTGCCCTATCTGTGATCAAAATATTGCCAAATCTGTGAATAAAATTAAAATATAAATCTTCATACATGTATAGAAATACAACAAAGGAAATACATAATTTTTTACCTTATCTTTTACTTTTAGGTATACTCATTCTTTTTCTTGGAACTAGGTTCCAAGTAAGGGAGGATCAATAACCAAGATGACTAAAGATGTTTTTGCAGAGAACAAAGTATTCAATGTCATCTTCTCAGTTTCCAGACTATAAACTGTTTAAAAACACAATGGCAAACATACTGAATGCTTGGTCAATAACTTACTTTGTTATTAGGTGGTATATTGCCACAGTGATGTCTTTTGGTCTAAATAGGGAATGAACTCTACCCTAAAGTGAAGCCTTCTCTGCTACCAGCAGTCTTAATTTTCTGTTCCTTATGAAGACCATTATTTAATTTCCAGACTCTATCTGATTGCTTCAGTCACGTATTACATAGGTTGTCAGCAAGATTTTGTCCCTCTAAATCCCTCTGCATTTTAAATGTTATATTCTAACTAAAAACTAACATTTCTATTTTAAAGTTTGATTCACAATAGAAAAATGAGAAATAGAGAAGGAAAATTACAGTTAAATTGAATATAACTTTATCTCCGTAATTATAATTACAAAAAAGATTTCTTTTTTTTATCATGGCTGGTTTGGAATAAAAATCTAGCTTCTGAGGAAGTTAAACAGACAGAAAAAATATTAACTGGCACTGCAAACAGCACAATGAAATACTCTGTTCAATACCAGCCTATACAACAACTATGGAGCAAAGGCTTTTTCCTTTAAAAAGAACAGAAAGTAACACAGTAAAATGAATATTTGCAACTAATTTGTTACTATAGAAAATTTGGCCCTACTGATATATCCAACATAATTTTAAACTGCTATTTACAAAATTTTGAAATACTAGAACTAGGGGCACTTGATGAAATTAAGAGATTTAAAATCACAATAAATGCAAGCATTTTATGCACAAGAAACAGACCAGTTCTACATCTTGATGGCAGAAGATCCTGGTTGTGGAAACAGACAGCGTCAGCATGTCCAAAAAGAGGTTGATGACATTGTGAGCTACATACGGATACTAAAATGACTAAGCAGAAAAGTATGTGTTGTGCTTTAATCAAATAAGAAAGGGGAAAATCACATATTTCAAACTTTATTTTCCCAGAAGAAAGAAATGTTTTTCATACCTTTCAGTGCAAATGACTATATAGAGACGTGAATAACTAAAATTAGTAATATTGTATGGTATAAAAAGGTTAACTCTGAAATATACACTTGCCATTTAAAAAGCTCAGTATATGCAATACATTAGCTGAGAGGGTTGGTCACATTTCCTTTAAATGTCTTATCCAAGAATTTGCACAGATTGATTCTAAATCAAGCCTGGGAATGTCTTTGTTACACAAAATTGTTTCTTCTGTGTTTGGTACCTAATGCTACAGATTTGATCTCCACAAATAACTGAAAGCAAAGCTTACTTTCATGTAAAGCTCTCTGCCCGTTTTGATGGATTTATGTGTCTTGTTTAGTCATGCAAACTTCGGGGGAATCCTCTCGCAGGATGAAAGGCAAATGGGGCAAGTAACACAACAGAAAATAAAAATAGACAGTTGACATTCATTTCATGACACCTCCCAACTCACTAGAAGTTCTGCATCAAACATTTCCATGCCCTGTGTACTTTCACTACATCTAAGTACACATTATATGCAAAGTTAACCATTCGAGAAGCACAGGGTGAGCACAAAGAAGTCCTCACTATCAGCCCACATAGTTGTGTCCAGAAAATTGCTTGGAAAGCTCAAAGAAAAGCATGAATTGCATACAAATGCTGTTAAAAGTCGACAGAGCAGACTGGGTGCAATAAGCAGCGGCACAGGGGTAACATGTAAAGTCTGCAGCAACTTGCTCTCAATCCAGTGAATATATTCAAAGGACAATGCCCTAAGTGTCTGTTTATTGGCAGGGAAGAAGGAAAGATACAAATTGAAGTAAGGCTGTGGTTTGAGAAAGTACTGTTTCAGACAACAGATAGATATAGGGGGAAATGAAGCTAAAGGTATATAAGAACTTAAATGACACAGTGGAAAGAGAAAGCAATCCCAAACAAAACAAACAAAAAAATCATAAGGGATGAATGGTCCCTATTTCTAGTAAGTCAACATTAAACCTATTCCTAACCTCAAAGACAAAGATTAGACAAAAGAAGTAAAGAAAAGGGTAATGCTGGTTCAAAGGACCTACCAAACATAATTACTGCTCAGCCTCTTCTGAAGATATGTGGTCAAGAATTTGTGTCTACTCACGTTCCACAGCCTCATTTTTTGCTTCTACAGCAATAAATAAAAACTAAATATCACTTAAGAATTAAAGATAGGAAGGTCACGCCTGGGGATTTCAAAGTAATTTATGGGATAATTAAGGCTAAAGACACAGAGAGAGCAAAGGTTGACACATAAGCCTGGAGCAAATCACACCACAGTACCTGTGTACAAATGAGCAAGTTGTGTGCTTGAAAGAACTCTCTTCAGTCAAAAATAAGCTTTAAAAGATGTGAAAAAATTAGATTAGTCAAGAGACAAAAAATTTCTTTCTGAGGTATCCTAAATTTCTATTAGAGAATGAAAAATACTTTTACAATTTTAAAAAATCAGGAAAACTTGGTTTTATGTGCCAATGACCTGCATGAGTGTTTATAATCTCAGTCTCAAGATTTCTTTTAAGTTGTGCAGAAAAGCCATGGAAGAGACTATTGGAATTTCCTCCTCTACAAATTCAACTAGAAAAGAAATGGGTTTTTCTCATAAATTTTTCCAATAGCTAAAGCAGTGCATCCTGCATGCATGAAGCCAAATGCATGGTAGTGCATGACAGTAGGACTGATCCCTAAATTTATACAGAATAAATAGAAAAAATAAATAAGTTTTAAACTAGGCAGTAGGACTCTTTGCTGAATGAGCATACTCCGTACATAACTTGCTTCTACAACTAAGAGATTTTCTGCTTTTGCTGGTGTTTCCTCCATATTGTATTGGACTGGTAATTAGAAAGAAGAATTACTGAGAAAAGATTAAGACCAGCATCAGAATGGCTGGAAGGTTCTAACTAATAATCCATGCAGTCTGAAGCCTGCCTTGGCAGTAGCAAAGAGGGGGCAAAAATGGAAAGACAGCAAGTACTCAGTCACACTGTCCCAAGATACACTTTGGTTTTCCAGCGAACTATGGCCTACAGAATTTTAGAATACAAGCCGAATCTTTGCACTGAAGTGTTTATAGTGTTCACCTCCATGAACTAATAGAAATGCTTTCTAAAACTAGATAAAATTTTGGTATGTACATCATCTTAGAAACAATGCATTACACACCTTTTTTTACTGACCAATAATGGCTTCAGACCCTGCATAACTACATTCTATTCACTTTCTCTGTGGATTTTTGAGCTTAGAGACTGCTATAAGCTCTTTCCTTAACACTTTTATTTGAACACAGTGATATCCTGCAACTACAGATCCTTTCTACTGTATGTGAAACTTTGAGATGAAAACTGGTCCGGATTTGTTCAAGATTCATACTGAGGACACTCCTTAAATATCTGTGCATTACTATTACAACAATTTATAAGTTAATGGAAATAGTCACAAATACAAGGTAATAAGGAGACACCATTTTAAAGTTCAATTTCGTGCTTTTCCTGATACACTGGTTTTCATGCTCAAATGTAGTGGAGCAACAATGTGAGGTTTGCAATTTAAATCTAAAATTGAACAGTGACAAACATGTCCTTTGCAATAAATTCAATTAATTCATTCAGTACTGATATTTAACAATAACTGCTAACTATTGTTTTTGACTGTAATGTAGAGCAACGGAGCCCAACTGACAAGGTTAATGCAAGCCAAACAGTCTCTTCAATAACTTTTGTCTGCATTATTTTGCCTGTATTCCTTCACCATTATCAACATTCAACTTTGGTTTTCCTATTATCAACATTCAGCTTTGATCTTCATTAATGAAATTTTCACACTTACTATTCCTTAATTTCATTCACTATAGTCATTCTCCAAGAATTCTGATATATTTATTTTTTTGTCTAGCTGATTTTCCATTTGATTACATACAGAGATTTCCATTATTCTGAAATTAATAGCATGGCTATGGTTCAGAAGATTGATGTCAACATGAACTTTTGGCACTCAGGAGGAACAAAAGCCATTTGTTAGGGCTGGACTGAAAAGGACTCAAATGAAATTTTTCAATTTTTTTAATTGAAAACTGTGATTTTTCAGTCCTGGATCACTATTTGATGTAGTAGTGGATTATGTCCACAGGTTCTTGGCTCCTGTGGCTCTAGACTTCTTTGTAGATGTACCTACATATCTGCCCAGCTGCTGCAGCCCTGGCATGACTGACCTACTCTCACCACTGGTGTGGAAAGCAGACAACCCCATATCAGAGAGCTCAGTGTGGCTGGCGTTATTAGGAGACACTCCACAGATATCTATATTGTCACAGACGACACACAAAACCTAGGGGAAAATGGCTTTCTTCCTCCTCTTGACTATCTCATACTAAACAGCGTGACGGGCATTAGATACCACATGCCCTTCAGGATCAGGAAGAGCTATGGAGTCAGAACTTATTCTGTCTACTGGGGATTTCAACCCCAGAACCTTTTGGGAAGGAACTTGATTATCTTTTTTGCAGTTCTGCTTGCGTTCTCCACAGCAAAACCCCAACAACATAAACCCCAACATTTTGAACAAACAAGATTCAATGAATGAATGAATGGAAGAATTAAAAACTTTAGAGGACGGAAGATGCAACCAAAAACTAGGCTAACTGCCTGGAAGAAACACATATTGAATATCATAAGAAGAGGTTCAGCAGTTCAGCAGAAAAAGGGAGATGCTTCTGAAGGTTTCAGATCAAAGGACAATCAACATGCTACGGAAATCCAGAATCCTTTAACAGGTTTTTGCATAGCTTCATCTAAATACTAAGGAAGAAGAGCAAGGACTATCTGGCAGATTTAAAAAAAAAAAAAAAAAAAAAGCCCCAAGTGGACTCCCTCAGAGCAGAATAATTTAACCATTTCCTAGCCTCAAATTCCTGCACACCATCAAGCATCTCCCACAACCAGCTGCATCATCACAAAACATGAAATTTTCTCTCGAGTTCTTGCTGAGCTCGTTAGACATTACTTCATTCAATACCATTAGCAAAATTGTCTTCAATCTTTACCATCAGCCACAAGATGAGAACTATTGACATACAAGCCCATTTGACAAAACAAGCTCTTCTGCAGAAAGACTTGGAACAGTAACAAATTACTTACAGAACACCCAAACTGCATATTTTACTTTTCCCAGTAGAGAGAATATCAGCAGTTTGCTCAGAATTTTCTTAAATTTCAGTAAATTGCTACAAGAATAGAGACTGTGAGGAACAGTTTCCAAAGACCACATCTGCTTCTCATAACTGTAACCCTACAGGGAAGGAAGGGGTAAAACCTGTACCACACCCCTCATTACACATCCTAGAAAAGCTCAGGCTTGAACTGCTGGGAAATCTGATGACCCATGGGCAGACCCACAGCCAAGATCCTTACACCCTTAACAGAACTACCTCACAGAAATAATCTGGTCAGGGCAGAAGGTCAAATCAACCTTTGAAATCTATGGACCCATGTGTGCAACTTTCTACAGCAACTTTGAATGATCACCCTCATGGACAGGAAGCCTGAGGAAACACAGCAGGGTTCATGCTGAATATTAATCCTTTGTGTTTTCTGGAATTAAATCCAGATCTTAATATTGCATGTGGTAGGTCTTCTCCTTGCTCTATATCTGACCGCCATGGAACTTTAAAAGATACTCGGTATGAGTAAGAGGGATTTTGGGGTTATGGGTAGAAGAATCGAGCACAATGTCCTGATGTGTTGCAACGAGCTATTTATTTTCCATGCAGTGGTCTCCTCAGAGTTCATATAGCTGGTTGGATGAGTTAACCTCTGAAGCAAAATAACTGGATTAACTCTATGCCATTCATGGACCACAGGTATAGATGGATTTTGAGAGAGACAGTGATAGAGTATTTGGCCTAAAGAAAAAAGGGGGTTTCCTCATAAATAAAATAAAATTTAAAAAATTTCTATTTCATGTGCAGGTACTAGACAGCAAGAATAGTAAAGGGATTTAAAACCAGAGCTTAGATAACCCCCATGAGCTACTGTGAAGACATAAAATTCCATTTGTAAGGTCTAGTCATCCTTGAGAGATTCAGCTTATGGTTGGTACACACTTGTTTCTTTAAAGAAGTCAGTGAAAATACAGTGCCTGTACTTTTTCCTAGTAGAAAATGACATAATCCTCATTGATTTTCCCTACAGCTGCATTGTTTAGTATTGGTCATCTTGCACATTGTCCAGAGAAACTGTTAGTACCTCTCAGTATAATGGGCCATTATAATCACGCAAACAATGAGGCCACTTCTATTCATTTACAATTCAAATACTGTCCACCTAAGTGTTTTTCGCAAGACTATTTTCCCATGATCCTTTCAAAAATTTAACTAATTCTTCCAAATAATTTTGAAATAAACAAAACCACTCAGGCTTTCTACACTACAGAAGATGGAGATTACATACAACTAGTCTGTCAAGAAAAAATACATCATTTAATACAGGGAAAGCAACAAGAGGTGCTACTATACCCAAACAAGTGTCAACAACAGCTGCTGTGGGGCTGTTGCAGATACCATGAGTGTCTGAGTGTCTGAGGAGACAAGAAAGCAGAAGTGTTCAGTGAGAGTGCTATCTTTCACAGCCCAGTGATCCAGTGAATGCATTCTCATCTCATGCTACAGATAATTTTGAAATTGGCAGAGCAGGTTATTTGGCAAGAATCTGCAGAGATGACTTATTAAAGCTTTAGGGAGGAATTTCCCTTTGTCAGTAGGAATTTTCATTACATAGCATTAGTCAGCATTTATTTTGACCTGAAATAACAGCTAGATTCACACAGTTATCAGCAAAGGAAAAATAAATAAAATGCCAAACTTTGTAAATAAAAATATGCAATATAAAAGTTAGGATATAAAGGAATGTATTACTGAAAATTATATTACTAACATTTAGTTGTGTTTCAGGCATTACTTTAGATTAGTTCCCTGCATTGATGTTTAGATTTGGCAGTGTCACTGGCTTCATCTCAGTCTCCAACCTTTGGAAAAAAGTGGTCAATATTAGTAGGTGAGCCACACATTTTATTTTCAGTAGGACTGCTGAAAGTTAGGCACTGAAGTACCCAACCCTGCTGCTCTGCGGAGCTGTGACTTCCCAACCTGTGCATCTCTGCCTTGAGGAACAATATGTCCCAGGAGGATGCTCATCTCACCTGCTCCCATACCTTAACTTTATAAAGCTGATTGAGAAAACAAGGGCAGGCTAAGTCCCAGACCATGCTTTGCCATTTTATAAAAAAAAAAAAAAAAACCAAAACACAAAATAAATCTAAACCAGTAATACATTCTAGTTTGTTCCCTATGGGACTATTTACGGATTATGATATAATATCAACACAGGAAATTCAAAATTTAGAAAAATACTGCTAGATTAGTATTTATTTATTTTCTCTTACTGACAGTCATACTGTCATACTGTCAATTAACATTATCCGACGAGGCAGAAAAAATGCATAAAAGTACAGTGTAGGAGAATCTTCATTAAAGATCTCAGTGCTTAATTCAATTTACCACTGTGCAGCATAATCTCTTACTAGATTAAAGTTAAAAATTCAACATTGCATTCATTCATAGAATTCATTTATTCATTCATAGGATTTATGGCCACAAGAGATTATCAGAACATGGAGTTCAACCCTCATTACATTATAGCTTATTATATTTTGCTAAGGAGGACCATTACATGTACTTGAATAAAAACTATATAATAGAAAGGCATCCAATCTTGATGCTTTGCACAGAAATATATGAATGTCATATATCTAGATGACAGAACAACTGCTCACTGTATGAAAGGACTTAAAATATGGTGTGGAAAAAGAAATTGTTCATTGCTGTTCCAATTATTCAGCACGGTGTGTATGTTTCCATCTTAAATCTAGATTTGGGCACGGTATGTCAAATGTGTAGCAATACTGACAAGACACTGTCAAAACAGCAGCCTCGGTAAGATGATGGAGCAGGTACTTAGAATAGAAAGGAACACCCATTGAATAATATTATGCGTATCCACAGAAATTACTGTCTCCACCAAAATCACATTAAAAAAACTACAGGATGCTTCTATTTTCAAATTCGTGGAAATTCTAAAGGCACAGTGGAAAATGGTAGGAAAGCAGTATGTTTGCATCCTGTTTCTCTAATAATAGTTTATATTTTTATTATCCCAATACACCTGACAATTAACCCTACAGTTTTTAGCTATCAAGAGGTTTTCCATCCTAGGTTACTCTCTTCCCTGTTCTCCATTTGTTAACAGCAAGTGTTCTAAATTATTCCAAAATAATGAATCAAGATGACTGTATTATAGTTCATCAGCCAAATAGGTGATATTTACAGATGTTTTGTAAGTGAACCACTTATGGCTTTTAAATCCTCACAGTATGGTGAGTTTGGAGGCTTCCTCTACAAAACAACAGTAAGCTGCCTTTCCAGAGACACAAAAAGCAGGTGCAGACATACATGCTTTCATCTGGTCCTCAGTGAACAAACAAAAGGTTGCTTATCCTCCTTCATCTCTGCAACCCATCCTCTCCACACTGCTATTCCCTCTCCGTCCTGCAGCCCCTCTCCTCGAAGTTACTGCACCTTAACCACTGCCACCCCCGCCCCCCATTCTGCCTGTTGCCTCAAGGAGGGGCTCAGAGAAGTACAGAGAATCTCTCAAGATTTTTTCTAAGTGAGGAATACATTACAAACAAACTGTACTGCTGTATTGTATGTCTGAGCCCTTCTTCTGTTTTCTGTCTGACAGCATATACCTCCGGGTGACTTGTCTGCTTTCCAAATCAATGGCATAAATAAAGCAACAGGCTTATGCTGGCTTGGTTTGGCTTTTTTATTTTCCTCCTTGAAACTGTTTATGGGAGTGAAAGTACATAAAGCAAATGCAGACACTTGTTTTATGATTTGGAAGGGGAGCATTGGGTTAAGAGGTTTTAGGACCTGGAAAGGAAAACAAAGCTAAAATGCCATTCTGGAGGCGCAGAGTCTTTCTTCTTGTTTTTCCTGCCAATATCTTGAGTATTACTCGCTCATCAGTCTAAATACTCAATTGGCTGTACTCAAATTCCTTAGTACCTGGTTATTCAGCTTAAAACCTGTGGCCAGTAGTGAATATTGAGACTCTGCCTTAAGCAGATACAGGTCTATGTGAAGCTGAAAAATGAAGCATTATTTATGCCCAACATCAGCAAGACAATTCAATAATTTTCATCCTACTGTCATCTCTCATGTCTCAACTATAGTATTGGAATATACAAAAGCTCAAACTCTCCAAAACTTGAAATTTAGTAAAGCACTGCAATGAGACCATTATCAAATCTTCCAAGAGAGTTTAATTTGTTTCAATATGTGGATATAGTTTTCTAGATATTCAACAAATGCACAGAATCAGTGAAGAGGACGAAAAGAATTAACAAATAATTACTTTCTCAGATGAACTGAGGTGAAACAAACCAGAGGATCATATGATCAAATGAATTGAGGCTAAACCAATCTGCTAAAGAATTGGTTGGCATGTCTTAAATTTTGCATTTTTCTGCCCCGTCATTTTGTTCCACTATTGTAATTGCATACAGTTATACTCCAACAAAGAAATAAAAGCTCTGAATAACTATAAAATTTTACTATTTTTTCTTTAATTCTCACTTCAGGTCATTTAGGTCACCAATAATGCTCAGCTTCACACACAGGTCTCTACTACAGCAGTGCTGCCAAGAGAGTATTAACCAGTTATGGGGACTGCAACCAGAGCTGCTGGGGATGGTTTCCTACGTGGTCTCCTCCATTCTTCCCCTCATTTGGAAGTGTTTTGGTCCCAGACTAAGCAAGGTAACAAGCCATATCCAAATTATGTAGAAAAAGAAATGAAATAGTGCAGAAATTCCTTGTTTTTTTCTTTTTTTTTTTTTTAAGAGGCGGTTATATCCTTGCAGAACTGCTTCAACTACAGCCCCCTTTCCAGCCATTTGAGCTAAGTGACTCTTAGCAGTGACATGCTGTCCCCACACTTATGGACCAGCTGCTTCAGGGGAACATGATGTGCTTTGTCACTGGATTTCAAAATCTTAGCTGAAGTGCAGAAATATCGAGTTCTGTTCCATGTTCTTACAGTTATAAATGTCTGTATTCAAGTCCTTCCAAATTTCCCAGTCCAGTGGGTCCCCAAGAAAGCATTTCAGTAAAAAGGTTGTACAAATTAAAAATAGGGTTTGGTTTTGTGTGTTTTTTTTTTAAAAAAGCTTTTCTTGTACAAACCAGGCAAACATTTTTTGCTAACCTTTCCCACGAAAGTCTGTTCAGGAAGACAACTGTGACAAAATGTCTGAGACACAACAGTAACGAAGTCTATATTACAACAGAAAATTATAGGCTTAACATGAGGTATAACCATCACAACTTGTCATAGGGCAAACAGATTTGCAACTCAAAATTAACTTTTACATGCATTTTATGTTACTCTACATTGCCAGTTTGTTGTCTAACAGCTCTTTTTGGCAAACCGCAATTTCACCAAGGAGGAAACTTTTCAAAGGATCAGTATTGTCCTCTACAATAACAGCAGCACTGTACAGATTTTTTTGCTATCCAGAGAAGGCATTTTATAAGCCACTTTTAATTACTGAATTTGCTTTTTGCTACAAGATTTCTATTTTCCAAATATTTTCAGTGCACCAGAATTTCAGACTAAGGGGAATATAAAGTAAACACAGGCCATGTAACACATACATTATTGCCAAACGAGCAATACAAAATCCAATATTTCATCCTTCACAGGAGACTATCTATTGTTCACTTGGCAATAAAGTGTATAAATTAAACTTTGATTTTCTTGTTTCACTTCTCTTTACCATGCCTGGTGTGCTGATGTGTCAAGAGAATTTTGCCTTTTTGAAGTTTTGCTGACAGCGTTACAGAACCATTTTCTCTGGAGCACCCTTCTGGAAGTTGTTCTTTTTTAAAATCCTTTTAATAATATATCAATTTTGCTATCTCTGCAAAAAATATTACTCGCCTGAGGGTTTTTATTCTTCTTTCAGTCATGCTGCCAGGGGGCTGATTGTTTCTGATTGCTAAAGTCAAAACTCACTGAAAATGGACTATTTAAGCTGAAGAGCATTTCACAGGAGAACGGCAGGTTTTCCAGTCACCTTACTTGTCTATATTATTTAGTAACACAGTTACTATGTGATGGAGATTATAAAATCATTTGAGCTGGCTGCATTGGCACCCTGAGCAGAAAAATAATTCTATTGTTTCAGATTCTGGAATGTCAGTCATAGAATAAAGCATTTGATTGCTCAGTAAAGAGTGCAGCACAAGTGATGCAAATGGATATATAAATGACTAACATACATAGGTCTCTAAAAGCTAGGTTATCAGCACCAGAATTTCTCATATAAGTAATTTCAACAAATTTTATTGTTTATACTATGCAATTAAAATTTATATGAAGACTATTAGAAACCCTTTGCAGAATTAAACACAAAATCTTATCCATTAGACATAAAAATGCCCACTGCATCATTCGTGTAATTTTCTCCTCTTTGAAGAATTGATCCTACATTGTATTATCTATTGTTTCACTGCCTCAGGCAGAGGGTTTCATTCATTTCCCTGCACCAGCCTGAAATGTGCACAATACACTGAGGTATCTGAACTTAACACAGCATTGGTGATCTAAGTGAATTCAAGAGTGAGTGTAATGATGAGTAAAGTATGCCACCAACTTCCAACTATACTTTACTTTCTTTTACCATTTATCAGAGCTTTGGCACAACTGTGTCATTCCTCCATTTTTGTTTATTTTTTCTCCATAATTTTCTTAACCTTTCAAAAACTTAGGGACTTTCAAAAAGAGTGGCTGGCTGCTATCTGATAGCAACTGATGTATAATAAATTATTCCCTGTATTTAAAGGGTAATGATGCACCTGGGCTAGGCACAGTCTGCATGATATGAGGCTGGAAAAGGAAGGAGTAAAGGCAATTTTTTTCCTGTACCAACACTGAGATTGTGCTGCAGCCAAAACCTGGGACTGCCTGAGCATGCTGATTTTGAGATTTCTTGTGCAGACATTCATCCAAGTGTGGATGGAAATCTTAAAGAACTGAAGAAAACTAGACCTAGAAGGGACTGTAAAAAGACTATGCAGTCAGGCATAATTCCCTAATTAAGAGCTGCTCCAGGTGTGTTATCACTGACACATGCATTTTCACCTTTGTAAATGGACGTGTCACACATGGCCCAGGCAGTTTTTTCCAGAGCCTCAGTGTTCCCAGTATTGAGAAGCCTACCCTTATTCAGCATTGCTGTGATTTGCCCATTATTGCTTTTCCAATACATCCATAATACAGAGAGAGAACAGATGGTTCCATTCCTCCTTGTGATGGGCTGTGACATACTCATAGGCATTTCACTCTTCACCCATATGTCCCTCCTTCAACTAAACACCCCAAACCTTTCAGTTCTTCCCTTAAGCCAGGGACCTCTTACCTTTTTCCTGTTTCACTGCTGGATCACGTCTTGAAAGGAATTATATTTGAAAAATGTTTTCTACACTTGAAAAAAATTTTACTGTTTGGCTTCTGATGAAAAAGGTGGGAGCAATTACATGTTCTGCAATAGAATGTTTAATTGGCACACAAAAACTCTAAAGTAAAATACCCAGAACAAAGTTCATAAACACTAACATAGCAGCAATGGCTGTTAGCCTCATTCAGCAAGGTATCTTAGTCATGTCACAGTTGAAGTAAAATTGATTAATCAGGCATTGAACTAGAGGGCAGGAAATAGAATTGCATCAAAGACAGGAAGACCAGACTGAAAGAAGATTTTTGAGTCGAATAAAAATGTTCTGGGGGATAGGAAAGAAATAAATGGGCTAGAAAGAGAATGCCAGGTAAAACAAATCAAAGATAATACGGTTTTAGAAATGCATCCAGAAGCCTGTGGAAAGAACTATCAAAATATCCGTGACTGGCAGAACTCTTGAAAAGTAAAATAATAAATAAATAAATAAATAAATCAGAAAAAAACCCTGGGCAGACAGCATAAAGGTGCAGATGAGAAAGAAACAGAGGAGGTACATGGAATAAACAAAGTCGTTTTATAGTCTTCCTTTCAGAAATTTCACCACAGGAATGAAGAAGGACAAACAATATTTCATGCTCTTCTATTTTTAAAAAATATATACTGGAATGTGTAGATGCTGCTTTCTCATGCAGCATCTTTCTCTCTTTTATATTTTTATTGTAAGTCTGACCCCATCCAGTTTCCTGTTAGTCTTTGTGCCCAGAGCCCTAAAAGCAGTAACATCACCTCTGTCAAAAATGCACGACTTCTTAGAGAGCAAACACCTGCCCAAATCCACAGAAACAGAGCAGACATTTGACAAATATCTTCAAGCTTTTGGGGGAAATCTAATTAAGCAAACAGAGGGTAGGGACAGGCACAGTTTAACAGTGCACATGTATGTGATGCTTAGTGTGATCACCAGCACAGTTCGCATGTTTCATGTCACAGAAAGCACTTGAGCTTGATGATGGATGTTCAAGTGGAAATAGAGTGACCCCCATTTTGAGATTTGGGCTTTTGTAGAAGAATACACTTATGCACGTTTTACTTCAAACAGAAAAAATTAAAATATGCAAATTCATAAACAGTGATTACCTCAGAGCAGCAGTTTTCCCATTTCTGTGAGTACACGTGACCTGCCTCGTTTGGTACCCAATTTGTATATCCCAATATTTGTTCTCCTGTCTATTCTGTCTGTTACGATTCCTCTTCTTCTTAATTAACTCACGAGCCTCAGGATCCCGAACTGTCTTTTCCTTGTCCTTTTCCTTGTCTTTGTTCTTCCCTCTTTTCCTTGCTTGCCTTATTTGTCTGGAATGGGGCACCGAGCAGGCGCTCCACGGCCCCACGTTCAGGCTGTACAGGCTCTCTTCAGCAGCGCACGGGCTGGACTGGCACATCTGGAATTCCGTCAGGTTGGGGCAAGCCGAGCCACCGAACTGCGGCGGAGCCACCACGTGCCGAGTTCGATGCTGAAGCCCATTGCCACAGGTCTTGGAGCACTCGGACCAGGGCGAGAATTCGGCCACGATGCAGTCCTGCCGGCACGGGATGAGGCACGCCTGCTCCTGCCGGGGCTTCGGCTCGAAGTACTCGCAGATGACATCCTCGGCTGGAACCCCGTTGGACTTCTGTACACAGGTGATGTCCCTCGTCTGGATGCCCTCCTCCCCTCTGAGGCACTCCAGGGGCTTCTCGTGGCTGCGGGAGAGGACGGGCCGGCACTGGTTCCAGCTGCCGATCTGCCAGTCGTACAGCTCCTTGTGCCAGTCGCACACTCGGAAGCAGCTCTGCTGGTTGTCCGGCCGCTCCGGCTGCTTGCAGTTCGTGGGCAGCGTGGTCCAGCCCTCCACGTGGGCGCACCACACCGCTCGCGTTTGGATGCCTCCCGGGCCGCACTCGTCTCCCATGCATCTCCCCCACGGACCTGGAAAACAAGAGATGATGCTAACATTGCACGTTTAAGTTATTTCTCTGCCACGTTGCAAAAGCAAGCTTGCAGCGTTTCCTGTATGTCTAAGAATTCCACCCTTGGAGAAACTCAGACTTTGAAAACACAAGCATGGGATTACTCTTCCTCTCCTGTTTTTAGGATTATAGATACATTTCACTTTTTATCCCAGACAAAATGAGTATTTAATAGTGAATAATTATTAATATTGAATAATTCCTGAATATACACAGGAATTAATCACATTAGAGAACTAAGAACTGAGCAATCACACTCACAATTTTTGCTGCCAAGGTAGGAGCCAAAGCTCTTCCCTTGAAGGCATAAATTGTATCTCTCTAATCTGCTTGAATAACCTTTCCTGGACTGTTAAGTTTTTTTTGCACATTTCCACTGCACTACACTTTATACCTTGATGCCAATTAAGATCATGTTCTCTTCCTTCCATATTGCACACAAAAATGAGAACTACACAAAACATTTTGAAAAACAGTGGCAATTTCAAGTAGGCCACTTCTAGTTTTTCCTTTATTTTAACTAAAATAAAAATTAAAATCCAGTCAAAAAATGTTTGTTCCACACAATCTGTGATATTACTGTAGAACAGAATAAGCTCTTGAAGACAGAGACACACCAGCTGGTAACTCTCCAAAGAACAGAAGTTATTGAATCACAGAATCAGAGAATATTGGGTTGGAAGGGACCTCAAGGATCATCTGGTCCAAACTTGCTTGGCAAAAAGCACAGTCTAGACAAGATGGCTCAGCACCCTGTCCAGCTGGATCTTAGAAGTGTCCAACATTGAGGGATCTACCACTTCCCTGGGGAGATCATTCCAACTTCCGATTATTTGCATTGTAAAAAAGTTTCCTCTTGTGTCCAGGAGTAACTTATAACTAGTAACTTATACCATTATTTTGAAATCTCCAAGGTCTATCGTAAATATTTGACGTGCAATGAGTTGTTATAATAAATGTCAATAAAAATAAATAAAAACCTATATCCTTGAAAGGTTATGTAGTTGCTTTTTCCATTATTAAAAACTGTAATATTCACCCGGTTCAACTATTGAAATCCACAAATCAGAGGTTAAAATATCCTATAATTTTCATGTTTTTTAAAATCTCCCCTCATACACACTGTGAATTGACTTACTACATAAGAGCAAAAGAACAAGCAATTCAGAAAAAAAACCCTACAACTATTTATCAAAGAAAATCTGTCTATCTGCAGACACTTGATCACATAGAAGACATTTTCTCTAACTAAGGAGTGCTCTGTCCTATGAATAAATTGGGGCCAAGCCACGCAATCCTCATTCACCTGAATGACCCCAGTACAAGACTATTTGTGTGAGTAAAGCTGTTGAAGAAGCCAGGCTGAGCCTTTGCTATTTTCAAAGCAGGTTGACAGCATAATTTTGGTACTGCACAGGAATAAGTGAAATGAACTATGGCAGATACAAGTTATTTACATCTTCTTATTGAATGACTGGAAGGAAGATGAGGCCACATCTTATTACTGATTCCCATGAGCTTTAAAGCTCTCATTGACTTCAACACAATTTCCATCTGTTCATCCAACATTAACTTCAGCATCAGTTTGGGAATGGGCTGATGATAGGCTATGCATTTAGCCTCTGCTCCTCATTGTCTCTCTTTTAAGTGAACACTGTGGCTGAACTGTTCAGTTGTAGTTCTAAAACCCTAAGAATGAACACTACATAGCAATGCCAGCTAGCAGATTCAGCCCATGGAAACTCCCCCATATTTTTTGCAAATTAAGTTTGAATTATGCTTTCCGAGGTCTAGGTAGTTATCCAGAAAAATGAATGTATATTAAATAAAATGTATTTCAATTTCCATTTCAGCAAGACTGCACTACTTTAACCAGCCTTCCACAAATTACATAACCATTGTATTTAATTTGGGTATGTTTACACTGAGTTGAGAGATATCATTTCCTCAAAACACCACTTTGAACACCTGCATTTTTTAAAGAATAAAGACTGCAGAAAATCTTCAACTAGAGCAGGGATACGAAAAATTTTGGTTGAAATTAAGCTAAATTGTTATTTTGCAAACTACAAATTTCTGTGTCACTGCACCTTGTGTATGGTTTTTGTGTTCAATGAAGAAATCCCTCTTTTTAAAGATCAGGTCTTTACTGTACACCAGATGAAAATTTTGCCCACTTGGGATTCTATCATATTTCCAGTCAATAGTCAAAAAAATCAGATTGTATCTAAAAACTGTGGTGGTCATCAAAGTATTTTCAATCCAATTTTAGGCAGGCTTCCACTAATGAAAATGATAAAAATCTCAGCCCTTATGCAATAAATGCTGCCTTTGGAAGTGCAAATATGAACAAAAACCATATGTGATTGTGGTAACTGGGCAAAAATAAGCTCTTTCATTAGATTAAAAATATGTTGGTTTTAGAACTGAATACAAAACAATGGTGAGATGCACAGATAGACTCATGTAGTAAATTGCATTATTTTGTTTGTTCTGTGAAGTAGTAAGACATTTTATAAAATCATTACAGGTGAGTACCAACAAACCACATTTACATGAACCTTTGAGCAGGCTATTCCTCAGCAATTCTATGTTCATGTGCATGTTGACACAGAGCTCTTAGTGATGTATCTGACCTTCCCTCCTACCTATATTAGGTTGATTTTTAAGATTAAATACAAAATAACCCCTTTAGAGAACAAGACTGCAAGTACACCAAAAGCTTAAATTTTTACTCTACTACACACTTCCTTATATGACTATGACAGGGTCCAAAAGGGAACCACAACTTTGGGGCAGGGATCTATTTAGGCTTTGTCCTAAGTGAGCTTCCTCAAAAAACTACAGTACTTCCACACTTGACCAAACCAGGTTTAATGTGTGCAGAAAGTTAAAACTTGTGGAAGGGGGCAGGTGTTAAAGAAAAAAAGGTCAAAGGAAAAGCAGGAAACAAAACAAAAGAATTATACATAAATCTTCCCTGCCTTCTAAGCCTCTGTGCCTCCCTACAATACAGTGACTTTCAACAGCAGAAAATTGTCCTGTGCTGTCTGGCCTCCAGAAATCTCTCTGGCCCTGCTGTTCTGGCCACCTACTCCCTGCCATACCCTCCTCTCATATCACAAAAAGAGAGAGGGATGTTTCTCTCCCATTTTCTTTGCAGGTACCCATCTCTGTCTCCCAGTTATCAAGAGCCTGCAATAATTCTGTTCTAACTAATAAGCCTGTTCTAACTCAAGTGGATCCAAACATGTTGCAAACGTCAAGGCGAGACATGGCTGTCCCTTGAAATTAATCACAGGAAATCAGGAAAATAAATCTCTCTGAACTGAGTAAAGGGGCTTTGTATCTTTTTCCAAAAAAACCCAAAGAAATGAATCCTAAAGTGTTCCTAATCCACCGTAATTTTTTGCATGATGCTCAGAAGCATGAGAAAACCACCTACAGGTTACCTGCAACATGTGTTTTATATTGTATCATTATTAGGGGTAGTGCATTTACCACTATATTTGTAAATATGAAATTTTGGGATAAAATTAATTGTACAGAAACGAATGTAGCGTACATACGAAACTCTGAGAGAGATTGGCAGAATATAATGTAGAGTCTCACCCACTGCCCTTACTTAAAGGCTGCAGGAGGTGGGGAGTGGCTGCCCTTTCACAAATCTTCAGCTGATGTTAAGCACTAGTAACAACAATAATGTCTTCAGGAAACCTGTCAAGCCTAATCAAGGCTTGATATGATATTTTAATTTGGTCTTTATGAATATTCTTTAGGTTCTCTCTCCCACTGAAGCAGTCTGCACACGGACACTCTGCTGTCCCTGCTGTGTGCTGATCCTGTTACGCCTTGCCAATGGGATGTGTGTGCTCAAACCATTTCACACTGGGGAGAAAAGGTCACTGCTGTGAATGCAAAGTAGCTTTCCTTTGCATTTGTTCTAAACATACTTAGATGAACAAATCATAGATTGCCTGTAGTGAGCTGAACTTGTTTCATGAAAATACTATCTTTATCCACTCTTGATTTAATCAGAGTTTTACAAATGGCAATTACAGAAATAAATAGGAAGCTTGCTTCTTTTTGTTCTGGGAGTTGTCACTGAAGTCTTAGTGAGTTTCAAATGTCATTTGTAATTCTTTGTCTTCTAAAGAGATTACTGTAAAATACAATATTAAGATTCCCTCTAAGCTTCTGAGGGATTAACATTTATATTTTTTAAGAGCAGGAACATAAGTGAATTAACCATTCCTGTAAGTTTATTCTGAAATTTCAGGGACTGATCACAATGGAGTCAAAAACTGAAGACTAAACCCTCATTAAAGCACTGACAGTTTTGCAGCTGACTGAGAACAAAGTAAACTATCATAGTATTTAATACAGTATATTTTAATAACGTTGCAGGTATTAAAATTGTCTCTGTTTGGAAAAGAACTTACTTTGAACTTCAATCCAGGACAAATAAGGCTACGTGAAAATCCCTTGAGCTTTTCTCCTCATACAAAGAAAGACAAAACAATCCCCCAACTATCCTGAAACATAAAACTCCAAACATGTCTTAAAGCACTCAGCAAGACATTACTCGCATTTTTAACAGATGAGGGTCGCACCACAGATTTTAACTGAATTTGGCCGTACTTTCCATGCGAATTGGTTTTGACCCATTTTGTGTTACTGGTTTGGTGTCTGTAAGTAGCATTAACAGTTTAATGCCAGGGAGAGAGACTCAGACTGCGTGAGACAATGAGCAGCTTAGTTTTCAGCATTTTGAGAGGATTGTATTTAATGGGACTATTGAGAGACTTATTAGCAAAAAACTACTTTTTGTAAGTTCAGAAACAAGCTAACCTTACCCAATATTGAAGACCTCAAATTTCTTTGTATCATGAAAAGGTTGTGAAGAGGGCAAGGAAGGTTAACTGTGTGATACAGGGCTGAGTCAGAAGGACATGAGTATTACAAGATGGAGTTCAAGCCTAAGCAGTAAATCTCAAGAGAGGTCAAAAAGACACAGATCAAGAAGTATTTGAAGGACTGAGAAAATGACACCCTGCAAACTGCAGCTCCTGATAGTGGAACTGGTCAAGGAGCTGGATGAACAGCGGGTCACTGAGAATACAGCAGCCTCAGAGCTTTGCCAAAATCACTTGCAGATCCGCTTGGCTAAACTAAAATATGATAAGCATGTCTGTAACTTCATACAGTATACCTGTAGTATCCATATTTGCTCTGCACGATTACAGTGACAAAGGAAAAACAACCACTGCTGCAACAAAGTATTTTTATCACAGGCAGTAGTTAATTGTGAAAGTCTAAATAGGGAACAGTCTCACTGATTCAGACACATTGCCTATTACACTGGCAAAAAGTAATAGAGCAAAATGCTCTAATTTACTGGTAGCTTCTTTTTATTTTTTTTTCAAATACAGAGTCTGTTATGCTGCCAACACAACAAGCTGGCCGCATTTGGACAGACAGATTCTATAATTTATACTATTGGGAGTGCCAAGACAGTAGAAGAGCACTGATAGACAAAACCTTTATTTTCGCATCTTTCCCACCTGTGGTAGGACTCCCTGGGTGCTGCATGACTTGCTGCCTGCTCTGTTTGCCAGCAAATTCTCCCCTCCAGGAGTGCTATGGATCACCTTGACTGTCATTTCTATTTAATGCTTTTGTCTTTCTTGGCTCCTCTTTCAGAGGTTGAAAAGAACACGCAAGGCAGTGTTTGCATCAAAGAAAATGGATTCAGGAATACAGAAGAGATAAAAATGGAAAGAATTTTCAACGTAATAAAACATAACACCTGTGATAGGAGGAATGTAATGAAGAATCAAATATGCCTACAAATTATTTGACCTGTAGATCAAATTTTTTATTTTCTAATAGAATAAGGGAGAGTGTAAGCCACAGTACAATTCAAAGAATTTCAGAATCTGAAGATCAAGTTGTTGAAATTTTTCAAATTAACAATGAACTATTAAAAAAAAAGTTTAAAAAGTAATGTAAATTAAACTAATTTATAAATTGCACATTGTATCCCCAGCTTTCCAGACCACTTCAAACAGTGGAATAAAGGCAAATCAAAGCATATAAAAATCAGCCTCTTAGTTAACTTTCTAGGTGTACACATAACTATTAAGGCACTTAATAAAATGTGGGCCCTTTTATTTTTTTCCTCTATTAATATCCATTGGGAAAACACATTCACATGTGTTTCTGATACTATTCATGGTATGGTAATTAACACAATCCATCTGTTTTCAAATGTCTCTAAAAATCATGAAGTTAACACATGAATGTAAAAATCATGAATGTAACACTCATGATACAAACCTAAGAGTAACCATGTCACTTTAATTTCTGACATAAGCATCACAAAAAGCAGAACACTTATTCAGTGTTTCCTTAACAGCGTTGTCATGTTAAAACCTACCAATTATTGAAACCAAATATTTATTTTCCTCCAACAAAGAGGAAAGTAAATTTTATGTATTAGAAATCTGCTGAGTCTAAGACAAGGTCGCGTATTCCATAACAAAAATTTTGAATGTAATATGCTTTCCCTGTGTTGATGTGGTTTCATGTGCTGTAATTCAAGCCAGTTTTAACACCACATTTCACTTGGTAGAGAAGTTATTTGGCTGCCCTGTGCTTTTTTCTGTGCCTCACTATTGTGACAGCTATAATAGATACTGACTCTTTTTTCCATTTGTTATAAACATAGAGATGGTAAAAAGTACCTATTTCTACAGTTAAAAAAAAAAAAAAAAAAGGAAAACAAACATAAAGAAATTAAATGGCCTCAAAATTTTTCTCCTTTTTTTAATATAATGCTAGTTCTTCATCCGCCCTAGACAGCCAGGGCTGAAAATCTAATTCAATACTTACATAAAAAACCCCTCAACCACCTTCTTATTGTTGTCACTGTTTAATATTTATTTTGTTGCTCTGGCTGTACAGATTCAATTTTTTTAATAAACTGCATCAGGATCCACACTCTTCACAACACATTTCTGTCCAAAGTAATTTAACTGTACAGTGGCGTAACACCCTGAAAATTGCTATCTGCACCGAAGCTATCAAGAGCCTTCAGCTTGCAGTTGTGGTGCAACATGTTTATCTGAAGTATATGCTGGCACATACACAAACATGAAAGGCTGACAGCTCACAGTGCAGAACTATCTGGCTTTGTGTTGTTGTTATCACCTGGAAAGAAATCCTTTCCTTTAGGCTCATTATAAACTTAAGCTAATTCTCAAAACATTATTCAGTTTTAAAACAGTTTTTCCTCCAAAATTTTTTGAGCATAAATTCCTCTCACTGTTCATTTTCCCTTTACATAGTATAGCAGTAGCAGACAAAATGAATATTAAATGAATACACGAAAGGAATATTTAATTGAAGCAGCATGCTTTAAAGAGAAATAGAGCTTCTATGTTCTACAAAGCAATTACATTGCTTTGAGCTTCTAGCCATGTTGTAATAAATACTTCTGATACTGAATACAGTTTCTTCTAGCCAACAGGCTGTTTACATATAAAGCTGGTTCATGAATGTTTCTTAGTTTCATTAGAGGTGGTGTTAAACCATACTAACATATTCATCACATGGCTCTCCTTATGTTGGCTCTCTAGTCACACTGCTGGCTGAAAAGCCAGATAACGCTCTTCTGACAAAATGATGATTCTCATACATAGCAGACACTCTTGCGGGCTTTGTAAGTTGGATGAAAGGTTTTATTAACCTTTGCTTGTATCTCTGCCACACGTCTGTTTTGGTTTTCCTCTGATTACCCACAGTTGAAAGCTGCTCAGCATCTCTCCTGTGAGACAGCTCTACTGAGTCAGGCCAAAGACCTACCTGCCCCAGCAACAAAGAACAGGGGCTTGAAGAGAGTATAGAAATATGGTGAGCATATACGATGCCTGGTATCCTCCCAGCTTCCCACCCATTCCAGCTCACACACCACAGCAGACATGTTGGTACGAACCTTCTCATAGAAACAATATGTATTACATGGACAGCAGATAAAGAAAATCCATGTGTTTTTCAACCAAATATGATCAGTTTTAGAACTTGTATTAGAAACTCCTAAATTTACTGTTCTTTTATCCCATGCTACCAGAATGTAAGTATAGAAATGTATAGAAATACCAGAAATGTAATGATAGAAAACCCATGGCATAAACCTATTTTTTCTTATGCAGTGGACAGAGAAACAACCGAAACCCAATCCCATGAACAGCAGAGCCAATTACAAGTAAATCCGTGAAATCAGGAGTTACTTCCAATTACTATTCAGACTGTAATCATGAGTAAATATAATTTTACAATGAAAGCCCTATAATAATATGTGTAACAAAAAACATCTCCATGAATTATTCTTATCTGTAGACTTTTACAGCTCTCTGTTAGAATCTGATTTTAAGAGATAGGATTTTTTTCTGAATTGAGAAAACTCAATTCAGAATCCAATGCCCATTAAAGAAGATGATTTGATTTGTATAGCTTAAGATGAAGTTTTCTCCTTGGTTTTGAACAAAGATCCACTGTATTCTTCCTACTGGCATTTTATATTCCATTTACCCACAGATCTTAAAGCAAATTTTAACCAAAACACTGCTGAGATAACATCTCAACCTGAAAATCTCACTGACAGTGAGTATTCTCACTGACCATATGTGGATATGCATATTTTTGCACTAATTTAACCAACAGAGGCTTGTCCTCCACTTTTCATCAGAGTGAATCCCAACTAAATGTATTGAAAAAACACTACTAGCCCTTGTCATGACACTTGGGCATTAGCATGTGTTGCAGCACCAATTTCTTGGTAATGTTAGGAGAATTTATTTCTGTGCAGTCTCATGTAATCTAATGGTAGTCATATTGAACAGGTAACGGAGACTTTAAATCAGATTTCATTTCTATTGTGCATAAGTTTGTAAAATGTGATTTTCTTTAGTACACACAGACTAATGCCTTACAAAAAAGAAGAGACAAAATATTTCCATTTCAATTTTCATCAAGACCAAGTGAATGCTTTTATTTTTCTGCCTCTGTTTCATTTTCTGCCCTTTGATTTCTTTCCCCTGTTCATCATAGCCTCCTGCTGTGGTGCTGATGGCCAGAAGTGCTACTTGTGAGGCTGCTGCAACCACAGGGTATGGCTGTCAGCACAGACCATCATGCTTGTGCCAGCCCAGTGGTTTGTAATCTCATGCTCTGCTTACGTTAGCCAAGGGCAAACAAGTCAAAAACCTTCACTGAGATAGGAAGAAATTCACTGCTACAGCTTTTCAGAAACTGGCTACAGCTTTTCAACTAGGCTACTAGAACCAGAAATAGGAAACTAAATGTAGCATCTTTGCACAGTGACTTATTTAAAAGGTCAGACTTCCTGCAAGGTATGTTGTCAGACAAGGAAGCTGCTCATAAGAAAACACTACAGTTCAGTTTCATGAAGTCAGAAAGTGATTTAGGTTGTACTCAGCCCTACTGCTGACCTGCATGATGATCTACATACACCACCTCAGACACCTTGCACTTCAGCTTCTTCAGTGTAAGGCAAGGACCACAATATGCATTTTTAAAGCCTATTAGAGGTATTAATGAAAAACGATGTGCAATAAGTAAATAGAGCTAAGAATACATGCTCTGTCATTTTCCCTCTGGAAGCACACAGTTTACTCAATATCTTTCCCTTGAGTTTTGCTCTAAATCCCAGTTGTGTCGAACAGTGTTTTATAAATACAAAAGCAAGAAGCCCAGACGATAAACTGATGCTTTTTCTTACTCTTGACAGAAATCTTATTCATAGAACACAGCATGCATACTTCTCATCTGTGTCTTCCCTCTGACACCTTGGCCACAAGAGAGCTAATACAGATTTTCAAAGATCAAATAAGAAGGTTTCTCATATCTCTGGATTCTTTATAGTTTTCTTTGCCACTAATGGAATGAAATAAAATAGCAGACCTGAACTTAATGAATATCACTTAAATAATGTAATGGACCTGTCATCCTTTTGGCTTTCTTCTAATTCATTGGAGCAAACAAAGTTTAATGAAATTGCATCTTCAGAACATTATGCAAAGGGTCAAATGTATATAATTATCTTTATTTACCTTTAAATATTTCATTATTTAAATTGCCTCAGTGTTGGGCTGAAATAACAATCCAATCATAACTCTTTTGAAGTGCACCAAGACTTTATGTCGTGCTGAGATATATTCTCCCAAGCATATCCTCTGTTCATTTATTATTCATTATCATCTGCATTTTGCCAAATTCCTTTGAAACCCATTTCCCATATTAAATGGTACATTTGTCGTAAAACTGTGGTGCAGTCCTTATACATACACTGCACTTAAAACTATGGGAGGACATGACTAAAGCGAGTGGATTTACTCAAAATACAGCTGCCACTGTGTATCAGACAAGAATAGCTCAATATTAGTTTTGAAGAAATCTTATCAGGACCATATGATAGATGTCACTGCAATGTATGCAAAATAAGCAATGTCTTCTGAGTGCTCTATAATCAATCATTTTCAGACACAACTGGGAGAAATAATTAGTTTGAGAAAATGACTATTACTTAGTCACTTCCATCTGGCAAATGTGTCTCAAAATTGTATTAAATAAGCGGTTTTGTCTATTTTTGAGATGTTGGAAATACATCTAAAAACCCTTTTGTGTAAGTTCTTTCCTCAAGTTTTGTTTTAAAAATAAGTGATATGAAATATTAGCGTAGGCCATCATTTCAGTACCTTAGACTATATCATAACATTGGCTTTTAAACAGAAGTCCCCATTAATCACAACAGGGATTTCTGCTTAAAAATACATGATCTTGAGCTGATATCACACTGATTTATCTCAGGAACCCAAGATGCCCTACTAAAATGCAATGAACCACCATTACAGGAAATTTTAAATTACGCAGGTATTTTAAGGAGTACATCAGAAGAACGGTCTCATATCAGAAATATCCATATTTCTTAAAATTCCTCTCACCCATCAAAGACACAGAGACAGAAACACAGCGACCAACCTTTGTTTTAGTCTTCTGTCCTAGCACAAAACCAACTTATCTTTCCACTGCTAGTACTACCTTTGATTTTTAGAGTTACTTCACAGAAGTTACTTTACAAGTAACAGCAGAATCTTCTAGCAGATGCTAAAAGATTTTTTGCTCTTTCACTTGAGAGATAACATTTTTCTTTAGCATCACCTTAAACCTTCTGTAGACTTGGAAGGGTTTACTTGATTACTATAATGGGAAACCTCCCAGTTAGGAGAAGGTGAGAGACTAAGAATGTATTAGGAAACTTCACTCATACAAAGCTACATAGCATCAGGGCAAGCTGCGTGTTTGTCTCCAGAAAGGCAAAACAATGAAATTAATATTTGTCCTTTCTGATAATCTGCTGCTTCTTTGAAAACAGTGCTAAAGTATTGAAGTTTAGCAGTGAGGAATGTAATTGATTACTCCTCCAGGACTACTTTTTGTCACTACTGTTCTGTTATTAAGATCCTCATTCAGCCTTCCAGAAGCCTGCAAACCTTAGATTTTCATCAGATATTATTAAAGTCTCCGGAAAGTAAAATTCGACAGAATATGTACCATGTGGTAATAATCAGATATTTACCAAGGCAATTCTTTCAGGTTTATTTTTGAAAGAAAAAGAAATTTTATTTTAAAAATTCTGACAACATATAGGTCTGGCAGATTTGTTGTGGAGATTGAACAAAAAAAACAAACCCCAAACCAACTCTACAGGAAAGAGAAATTCTTATGGAGAGTTTAGCATAAAGTAAAACATGGTAGGCAGGTGGCAGTTATAACTGCTATTAAAATAAGTAGAGAGAGAGGGGAAGGAAATAATCCTTTGGTTTCTGCTCTTCCGGAAAGCCAGCCACAATTCTAAAAGCTCATCCAGTGAAGATGATAAACCACACAGTATTTCCTCTACCAACTATACCTCTGTGAAAGGCATGCAAGTGTAAAGCAAGTGAAATTCACATTATTACAGGATTTTTAAAGGTATCCATTACACTAACAAAGAATGTTTTAAATCTGGTCTAGACTGTTGCCAAATTCTCATTGGCAGCAGAAACTTAGGGATCATTTTATCAACTGCTGAGATAAAACTTGGCAATATTTAATGTTCCACAAAATATGAAGACCTGAAGGAAAGGTTCAAAGAGGATGGAGCCAGGCTTTTTTCAGTGGTGCCCAGTGACAGGACCAGAGGCAGCAGGCACCACCTGAAACACAGGAGGTTCCCCCTGAACACTAGAAGACAGGTTTTGGCTGGAATTGGGTTAATTTCCTTCATAGTTCGTAGTAGTCCACATGGGGTTATGTTTTGGATTTGTGCTGAAAACAGTGTTGATAACCCAGGGATGTTTTCATTACTACTAAACAGCGTTCATGCAGAATCAAAGCCTTTTCTGCTCATTGCCCCACCCTACCAGCAAAGAGACAGGAAGTGCACAAGTTGTTGGGTGGGGAGACAGCTGGGACATCTGAATCCATGAATGAATGATCCAAGTGACATTCCACACCATATGGCATCATGCTCGGCATTAGGAGCTGGACTTTGATGATCCCAGTGGGTCCCTTCCATCTCAGTATATTCTATGATTCTATGATTTACAGCTGGGGAAGAAGGAAGGGCGGAATGCTCAGAACGATGGTGTTTGTCTTCCCAAGTAACCCTCAAGTATGATGGAGCCCTGTTTTCCTTCAGATGGCTGAACAACTGCCTGGCCATGGGAAGAGGTGAATTAATTAATTCCTTGTTATGCTCTGCTTGTGCACATAACTTTTGCTTTACCTATTAACCTGTCTTTATCTCAACCCATAAGTTTTCTCACTTTTCTCCTTCCAAATCCCTCCCCCATCTCAAAAGGGAAAGTGAGCGAGGTGCTCTGTGGGGCTTAGCTGCCAGCTGGGGTTAAACCATGACAGTCAAGAAACTCTTTTTTATTGTGAGGGTGACTGAGCACTAGAACAGGTTATCCAGGGATGACACAGAGTCTCCATCCTCGGATTCAAAGGAGCTGTCCAAGGCAACGGACTCCAGGCAACCCTGCTTGAGCAGGACTTTTGGACAAGGTGACCCCTGCTGCTCCCTTCCAAGCTCATCTGTTCTGTGATTCTGTGAAATACATCAATTTGAAACACAAAAGTCAGAAAGGCAGCATTTGGTTATGTATTTTCCAGAATCTCCTAAATTTTCTAAACTTCGCTATGCCAAAGTTTCAAGCACTATATGAAGACTTAAAAGACATTATGCATTTCTGAGTAGATACATCCAGAAAACAGCAAATGCTCTTTCTAAAGGTTTGGAATCCATGAATCATAGAACTTCTTATAAAGCGTGTACCTTTCCAGAAATGGCTATTTAATTCCATGACACAGATTCTGTATCAGAAAACTGACAGGAAGAACAATTTATTATGAAAACCACCTATAGAATTAAAAAATTTAACTACTAGACAATTACCATAAACTTAAATATGTAGCATGTATGCACACTTCATTAAATATTAACTGCATTAGAAATTAATTCCTAAAAGTTTTTATAATTATTATATCCAGTTGAGAAAGAAATGTGACAGATACAAAATGGCAGAAAAGATTTAAAATTATACATTGAGTGCATTTCCATTTATAATGCATTCCTTATAGATTACCACAAGTGCTAAATCTCATAGTTGAAGCTTCATTGAAAAATGTATACTTATATTCATTCTTAAAACTCTTCCTCCCAGTACTTCAAAGTATTAGACAAATATAAATTCATTTCCTAAATGGTGAAGGAACAGTGCTTTTGCAAGTTTGATTTAAGGGAGAAAATTACTGAGATAATGATTTTCCGCAGAACCCAAGTTATCAAAACTGCTGAAATGATGTTATGCTATCAGGTCAATCAAATTTCTAGGTAGCTAAATAGTTTACTTCACATTCTTCAATTTTGAAAATGATTGATTATACCTGACTTCCTTGTGTAACTTAGAACTTCAAGAAAGAGAGAAAGTCCAAGAATGTCTTTTTATGATATAATAATATTCAATTAAAGGCCATTCCAGAAGGCAACAGTACCTTCATGGGAAGCTATTGTTGCACATCTCAAGAAGTCTCTGTTAAGCTAAATAACAAATCTTATCCTTTTAAAAGACTGAGATAACATTATACCACTTTTGCACAGCTCCTTTGGCTACATCACTTAGAAAATTAGAAATGTCATTCTCTATTTTAATTCACCTTCAGGAAAGAAGGTTAACTCATTGGCAAGGAATTTTTAACAGGTCAGATCATTCAAAATCAATAATGAACTGCACTGGAGATATCTTTCCAAAGGGATAACTTCAATTAAAACAGCCCTCACCAGAGATAATGAGTAGAGAAAGAAGGTTAGTGTTGGACAAAGAAACACTGGCCCCCCTTGCCAAGTACGTGATGCAAAGACACTTATCAGCCTGAATTATGCTGAAAAATCTTCAAAAGGCTCTGAAAAACAAAAAGGTCATTTTGTCTCAAGGAGACTCTCTACAAAGGGGTAAGAGTGACTGAGAATCATTCCTAATAATTTTTTAAAACTCATCAACATCAAAATGTTCACTGGGCTCAGAAACAAAAAAAAATAAAACAACCCTGTTATGGGAATTTCAATGTTGCAAAGGACATTCAAGTGATCATATGGCCATTGTTTATTTTTCTGGAGGATGTACAAGAGGTAATTATCCTTTCAGACTACATTAGCAGCCATAAAATCTCTCTCACCTTCTTCAGATACGCTATGGAAGAACTGATGTGTCCAAGCAGGGACACGCAAGCATTTGGCCTAAGTCTCCATCATAATATAAAATTTGACTCAATTCCAATTTTACTGGAGAACTGGAGCAGCTCTTTGTTCTTCTAAAAATATAAAATTTATGACTGGATAACAACAATTGCCTCACGGGGAAGTATAATAAAACAATTATAAATCAAATGCAGGAGCCTAAACTTGTCTACCTTGACCTCATTACTGAATTGTCAATCCCAATGACTTTTTGTCCCTCTTTTTATCTTAAAATAGTACTATTTAGGATGTTTCTTTTCCTTGCTGTGATAAATAATCACAGTCATCTAAAGAATGGTCACATTTTAAGAAGGGCACATTTATTTGTTCAACAGCAGGTTAATATAAGCAAAGGAAAGCTCAACCCAGTATGGCACCACTGAAAGAAACAAAAGACAGCTGGGTAGCAAAGAGAACAAAATATACTCCCAACCACATGGGTCTCCTCATTAGATGCAAATCACAGTGCTCTGTTTAATTAGTAAGCTCTGCATTTTTCCTTCCAGTTTAGATTTTTAAAGGCAGTAAAGCTATTCCAGAGTAGGAGGCTATAGCAGTAAGAAACCTGACTTCATGCCAGTCAACCAGAATTTCACTGGTATAGCACAGGACCATGTACATCTGTCTTATAAGGCAAGGCATTGTAAAATAGAAAAGGAACTCGGAAAGGACACACTTCTTTCAACTCCAGGAAGAGAGAGTTCTCTCCCTAGAAATCCTGAGATTGAAACTAGATGCTTTTCTGGAAGATGCACTCAGTTATATTCACTTTATAGTTCTAAGATCCAAACACACCTGACGTTACTGTGCCGGACATTGTGTGACTTCAGAAACCTCGAGTGTCCAGGTGCTACTCCAGAGAGTTCACAACCTGGATCAGGCTCAGGGGAGACACGTACAGTGCACACACAGAATAAACAACCTCATGACTGTAAGCATGTTAGTCGGACTGATGTTTCTCTTTGATTGCTTGTTTTGCTGGGCTTTCCTGGGAATGTTTATGTCAAATAGAAAAAGGGAAATCTGTAGAGAAGAACCAATAAGTGTGAGTGGAACTTAGGTACTGCAACAATGAAGGCAGGAAGAAATGTCTCAACAATCAAACTGAAAAGAACAAGAGCTAAAAACAGTGGGTTTCACAAACACCCCCCCCCCCCCCCCCAATTTAGCTGTTTCTGAAGTTGCTACGACAGGTAGCAAATCTTCAGCTGTCTCAAAACCTGCTTGCTTCAGTTAGGCAGGAATCTTTAATCATTTTCAAAACAGAGAGTAATTGTGCAATCCACGCAAATCAGTGCAATGTTTTGCAGCAGAACACCTAAGGACATTGACACAGGTAATCGTTCACTTACAGCTGACCCCCGCCTGCAGACCCCACCCAAGCAGGAGCAGCGCAGGCAGGCTGCCCACACCCTGCCCGGCAGCAGCAGTGGAGATGGAATGCTGCTCACACTGCTGGTGGGAGATTGGATTTTCTCCAGTCACACATAGCCAGAGCCAAGGAGCATCCCAACCCTGACCCACGTGCAAAAGGCACTTGCAGAAGTGGCTCTTGCTGCCAGATGACCCATGCTCCCAGCATCCCTGGCAGTTTGCCACAGCCATGGCATCGCTTCTGACCCTGTGTTAGCGATCAGGGATTAAGTGAGTGGCCATATGGGTGCTATGCTGCTCATCTTTCCTACTGTCTCCATAAAGCTGTGATTTATAAGGTGTTGTCAGATCCCATTACTGTTTGGATCACAGCACCTGACCATGCATTAAAATTAAGACACCTGTTGCAAATCCAGAATTAAATTTAAGTTAGATGTTGACTCAAAGTAAAAATACCATTAGTGGACCAGGAAGCATTTTGCCAACATAAATTCATTTGAAGCACTCTTACTATTTATTACCCAAACAATCTGTTATGATTCTATGTTAACAGAGTAAAAAATGACACAAAAACCTGTTTGAAATACACTAGTGGGTAAGTTTGCTTTCTTGCCTTTTAAGGGACAGTAAAATACAACATATGCTGTCTACAAATCAGCAAAAATTTAAAGCTGCAGAGAGCACCAGTTTATGAAGTAACTAAATATACTTATACTGATTCATAAATTTGAATTAAATTTATTTAAAGCAATAGCTTTTATTAAATGCATGTTTTGGTTTTTAAATAAGAAGACACACATTACAGTGAGAGATTTGAAAAAGCCCAGCTATTTGAGTGCTTTTCTTTTTCAATAATTCAAACACTAATAGCTAAAATCCAACAATAGAAGTTCAGACAGTGATTCTACTACTCCCTTGGTGGCCTTTAAGACCCTGGTTTCAGTCGCTAATCAAGATACTAACAGACCTTTCTCTATTATTAGGAACGATATCAGCTTTCATAATTTCTCTGTAAGAAATGGAACACTTAACCAAGTAAATTTAATATTAGTTGCATGTTTCATTTCAAATGCTCTTTACAGCAAACAGGATTTTCGCTATCAACATCTACAGAGGTCAACCGTATTACACAACCTACAGAACAAAAATAAGAAAAAGTCTCATAGGCAATGCAAGAGATTTTCTATAATTTTACCCTATGTTTTCTTTAGATAATAAAAATTATCTGGAATGGCTTGTAATAAAACGATGTCTTCTAATTATTCTTTAGCTTTTTTTTGTTTCTCTGAAACTTTCCAAACATAAAGGTCTGAAAGCAAAAGAATAATTAAAGCTATTTTTCTAACAGGAAATATCCATATTTCTGTTGTTCTGCAACAAACAGCAGGCTCATATCTTGATTCTGATTTGCAAGAAATATTTGCAAAGCATAAAACACTTCCAAAGCATAGAAAGACAGACCCATTTTCATCACATAAAACCCTAGAAGTTTCAAGAACAAAAATAAGGACATTTCCCTCCCCACCCCATTATTCAGGTATATGCTCTTTTATCAGATGGCAAAAAGCATTCCCAATAAATATACTTCATTATTTAAAAGAAATCTACAAAGAATAACTCAGTCCTAACTGAGGCCTTATGTCAACATTTAAATAAAAATGACAAATACATATATCCCCTGTTTTGGACATTAAAGGGTTGATTTCTATCATATATATAACAGCAGCAAGGGAGGAAGGCTATTTCTGGCACTTTCTGGTACCCACCTGTTCAATACATGCAGACTGCTTCTATCCAGTGATGCTTACTAATTTGGTAGTACTCTAGACTTTAATGAGGTTTTAATATATATGGACCTCCTAGGGTTTTAACTGAAAACATGGTGAACACTGCAGGGAACTTTTTAAAAAATGGGAATGAAAATGGTTTGGGGCTAGTGTTTGGAAACTCTGAGTTTGCAGCTGGGCAATCTTGGTGGGGAGCAAAGAAAATGATTTGCCCAGAGACAATGATATGGTCCTGAAGAACACAAGATTATTTTCTCCTTTCTCCCACCAACATCAAGTAGAAGCAATGGAAAAAGGCACATTTGTGAATTAAAAAATCTATATTCAGCAACAACACTGTGAATTTATTACTTCTAACAGCACAGAACTGGATCCCTGAAAATTTGCTTCAACACACAGAATTCAAAGAATTGGTGACAAAAGCAAGGGCTCTCACATTCCAGTTCAGTGCATTTTTGGTTCATGGGAAATACATGATGCATTTGTTTGACACTGCATATGTGTCAGAACTACTTTCAAAGTAGAGGTAACACAATAAAAGTTTTGATGATACATACATATTGAGAATAAAGATTTCAAAAGATATTTCATTTTTTTAATGTCATTTTTAATTGGTTAAAAAGATAATTTTCTCAAAGAGAACTCCATTAATATATTTCAGAAGAGGCACAAGACCACAGCTGCAAACCATTGGTTGCAAGCATGAAAGCCTCACAGGTGCACACAGATATTGCCACCAAGTCCTCACACTCCCATTCCTCTCTGCTAGAGAGATGCATAAAGGAATCAGGCTAAGGAATGACCCTGGCCCAGCAGGGTTTTTCGAACTGATAACAATTTTACAGTCTAGTTTGCTTTTGTCTGTATATTTAAAGACTCCGAGATGATTAATGCTCACACAGGGAATGTTTTCTTGATCTGAAATCACATGCTTTCAGAGCTCTAGAAACAAACTATAAAATGCATTTTATTTTCCAGTAGTTCATGGAAGAGATGGACAAAATGGATAGGTCAATCATGTTCCCAAAGGTTAATCCCAAGCCAAAAGTACACCTCTATCTTAAATACCCAACTGCTTTCACAGTGTGATAAAATGGCATCCCTTGAGACTGTCAAAGATGAAAAATGATCCAACAAGCCTTTGCTTCCTCTATACACATTCCTATACCACCTAATGCTATCAAAAGACCAGTGGCTTCAGTGTCCACTTAATTTTCCTTCTGAGGCATCTTATGGCAGGCTAACATTCATAAAATACATGGCAAGAGAGGAACTGGAATGTTTGCAGAGGGACATGATGCCATTCAATGGGTTTAAGTTTAGACACATTATGCTAGAGGCAGCAAACACAAGTCAATGTGAGTTACTCTCCGGTGACAGAAAATCTCATACCTGTACAAGCCCTGGGCCCTTGATTTACAGCAGGCTGTCAAGGGCATGGGGCCACATCCCAAAGATGCACACCCTCCCTTAAATCCCTTCCCAGAACACATGCTTCTATACATACATTTCAGAGGAGACTTAGGCCATGCTGTTCTCGTGCATATGGAACCATGACAATTTTATTTTCGTTCATTCTTTAGCATTTCCAACAAACCCCTTTTCAGTAGTCAACCTTTCATTGCAGATATTGGATTGAATGAAAAAGCTTCCTTCAACCCCCAGTAAAGAGCAAAGGAAGCAGCTGAGCTGAGTGTATGCATTCCAGGCTTTCCCTTCACTCGTCTGATCCCTTAGTGTTCACTTTCACACCACCATTTAAAAGTCTGGCTCCAAACAGGCATATCTCCAACACCCATCAACTAAGATCTTAGCACTTGGGAAGATCATCACCCAAACTTGCCGTATCACATTAGGGATGACACCAGCTTTTGAACCGCTTGCAGAAAATGTCCCAGGTGAAGTCCAGCTTTGCAATCCAGACAAGTTGAGTCTCGAAAGACAGTACCAGGTGACTGGACAGGAACAAACCATGGCTAAGCAGCAACTCCTGGTAGAAGCTTCCCTACATGTTCTGCTGATGTCTTCCTTCAGAAACACTAGAAGGACTGCATGCTCCTCTACCCTTGGTATTTCAGAAATGCTCTGATGATCATGCCAAGGTCAGGAATGTGACCTAGGGAAATCCTCCAACACCAGTCCAACAAGCACAGTAGGAGCACAGCTACTAAACCAATCTGCTTCACATCTGTAAAATTGTATCACTGCCCTGGAAGCTGTGGGCTAGGTAAATACACTAAGCTGTGGGGAAAAAAACCCCAAAAACTCTCAAAACAAAAACCATACCACCATACCAAACCAAACTTTAAAAAAAAAAAAAAAAAAAAAAGAGAAAAAAAATTTGGAGACAAGAGATGATCTACATGCTCAAGCTGTCCTTGTCAGGGTGCTGTTACATTCCTGAGGTCTGTTGCCTGTGAAATGTTGGATTACTAGCTGGGTTATCACCATAGAGGCTTTAACTTTTGGTCAGCCCTGAAGTGGTCAGGCAGTTAGAATAGAAGATCTTTTTAAGTCCTTTACAACAGAATGTTTCTATTCTACATTGCCATATTTTACCTGTGGTTGATCTCCTTAATGTATAAATACCTATTTCTGTGAAATCTACTAAGCTCTTGACCTCAACAACTTTATTATTCTCTGACTATCTGCTATTTCAGAAGAGCTAATTATGCCTAAAGAAAGGAACTTTAAAAGCATTTATTTATTTTACAGGTTTCATAATTGCACAATATTCCTCTGAAAAACTGCACAGATATGAGGTGTTGGATAGCCACACTGGGATTAGCATTTACACTTCTGTATACAAATAAACTGGAGGGGATCCATGATGCTAAGATTTAGACTCACCTGGTTTTTCATGAACTGACTATTTACCACATTTTCTAATAAATGGAGAATGGTTTTCAAACATTAGTACAACCGAATTGTAATTAAAATCAAAACAAACCAGGGTGTTTCTCACAAAACATGTAAAAACAACTTGGAAACTTCTTGCTGTAGGTGGTTGTGTGCAAAGAGCAGCAGGACATGGCTACAGAGGAAAATATTCACAGTAGTTATTACACAAAAAAGGATTACCATTGGTTTAAAAAGACACAATTTGCTGGAGGCAAGGATGTTATTTAGAGGTGGTATCTGTACATAATTGTCTCATTTCATACTCTTCCCTAGGCATCCAGAAACAGGCAGGGTCACAGAAAGGATATCCTGTTAAATTCACCTTTGTTTTGATTTGATATGAATGTTCTCTTTTTTAATCAGCGTGTATAAAAATCCACACTGATAGAATTGTCCCTTCTGTCCCCAAATTATCATGTATGCTTTCATCAAATCCAGCAAAGTCCATGCTGTCCTGTGTGTCCCAAAGGTCACTACACAACACAGGGAACTCTGTATAAAACATATTCCTACAGAACTGTGAGGTGGAAGAGCATGGAAAGACACATCTTATGAAGAAAGTATTCCTTTAGAGGGAAAAACAGTTGCATACAGAAACTATAAAGAAAGCCTAAAAAAAGGGAAAAATTCCTAAAAGTTGTTATTTGTTCAAAGGGAAAACAGCCAGATCTACGCTAGGCTTTCTTCTCCTTTAGTTCTGGATATTTCAGTAGAGCATAAGCACGATAAATGCATGCAAAACAGAGTTTTCTTTATTATTATGCAGAAGTAGATTAATTGTCTTTCTATGATGTAGAAACAGATGACATTTCCAGGGCTGTTGCTTCCTTTTTTTTTAATACATTTACCCATCTGTGTCTATGCACCTATCAAGTAATTATGTGATTGACTGGGAAAACATATATACGCTATCAAGTTTTCATAAAATTTAGTTTACTTATCGTGTTGCACACACAAAATATCAAGTGGTTTTATATAACCTATTAATTAAGGGAGGAGGAGGTATGAGAATGAAAATTACATAGGAAGAAGGCAAAAATTCCCTCAGATCTAAATGCTGGAATAATTTACTATTATTTACCACTCTAATCAATAAATATGAAAATAAACCACAGCTCTATCTAGAAAAGGAATCTTAAGGCTTTATAACACAACAATGCATTTTGCCTAACTGTTCCCTACTCAGAAAATATAAAGCAGCTCTCAACAAGCAAATCTTTAAGGAGCCTGAATATTTTCCAGTTTGAAGGAAATAAACCTCTCATCCCATGACATCAAGAGCCCATTACAGAATGTGCTAATTGGCTGCACCCTTTGGGAGCTCAGCGCTCTCCACCTTTTATTTCAGGGCTGACACTGCACCTTAGCGTGAGGTTAGCACATTAGTCAGCTCCGGTTGTGAAACACCACATGTGAAACTACAGTGGAAGTGCAAAATGACTGTAATTCTCTCTAACTCAGTATCAGCAGAAGGTTCCTGTCATATGCCACTGAGTGTGTGCGATGCAGTAATGTGTCTTTGCCCACCTTACTTACACAAGTATCACCAAAACTTTTCAGTTTGGGTACTGCTGTAACTTCATGAATGCCTGTTGCTACGTCTTTCATGTTAAAAAGTGACTGCCTCTTGGCACGAAACAAGTTATCATCTGTTTGTATTAGGATTTTCTTTATCAGCTTTAGGAAGGCAAAAACCCCAGCAACAGATTGTAATTTTCACATAGCCTTATGCCTGCATATATAAGTACAGTGAATAACATGGAAATAAATGTGCATTGGAAAGGTATTCCTGTGCTAACAGAGACCGCACAAGTTGTCATTTTGAAAGATGTGAAAAAAGCTGGTTGCAGAAAATCAGGAAAGAAACTACTTTGTTGTCCATCTACTAACTATTGTAGAATGACTAGAGTAAATAATATTAAACCTTGAGATTCTTCACTGTAACAGCTTAATAAGAAAGAACTAAATTACACACACCCACCCAAAACCCCTAAAAGAATGAGAAGCCACTGTCCCTACTCCCTCAACATATGAAATGCCAGACTACTCCATGTGTGAAACCTGAGCGTAAGATAAAGAGCATCAGTTCTACACCCGGCTGGTGCCATGAGATGTCTGATTCTTGATTCATAATATTATATCAGGAATCACAAACACAGGAATTAATTATATACGACCTTTCTGCAAAACATCTAATAGAAATTACGGTTATCAAATACTGAAGCATTCCCTGTTTCTTTAGCTACACAGTCCAACAAATGCACACACATTCCCATTTCATCAAACAAACAAAATAGTTGAGGCAAAATGCTATTTTTTTAGCATTTTGCTAATGCTAGAAATGCTAAAATGCTAGAATGCTTGATTACCTAGGCAATCTACCTAATACTATAAAATCTATACACATAGAAAGAAACCAAACCAACCCAATCCCTTAAAATGTAAATTTCCATATCACAATCCTTCTTTCTTTTCTTCTGCTATCATATTATAAGCTCCAAATATTTCTGTTGCTCCATCTCAGTTCAGGACACTGAAAAAAAACCTACAAAACCAATGTTAGAAGCTACACTAAATGCACACTCATTGTTCCCTCTTCCAGAGGCTTCTGAAATTCCAAAATGTTGAAATCTGACACAGAAATAAACTTTTGCTCTGAATCATATGAAATAAAATTCTGTAGCTAAAATAATGAAAAAAATTAACATTGACAAAATCTTTTAGGACATCTTCTGATTTATAAAGAATTGGTTTGTACCCACTGTGATTGAAAATGTGGCCACCACTAATGAACACCTTGTCCAATACTTGCACAATGCCACCATATGGGTGGCATTTATGAAAAACCTCAGATATCAATCAGCGTAGTGATATCAGTAATGGATGCAGCCATAGAAATATTTTAAATTTTTGTTTTTCAAACTACCTTTCCATTCCATAAGGAGGGATTTTTAAAACTTCAGACACTTTATTGTATTAAGACAGAGAGAAGAATGCAAATAAATATGTATCTATCAGTCACAGTCTTGGGAGCAAGAGGAGAATGAGGCAGCTGAACACATTCTCAGGTCAGTGGATATATCAGACACAACCATCCCTTAGATCTTAGTTCAGCTCAGAACAACTCAGAGCTTCTACCTCCCAAACTATAATGACATTTCTGATAATGTTTTCCAAAATGTCCTTCTGAATTCAGGGTTCACTGCTTTGTATGGAAAAGTAGGATTCTATTTAATTTTTGCAGAAAAAAACCCCATGCATTTAAATTCCCACTTCAGAGTGCCTATTTGCTTACATTTCTGCAAAATATCTTTATGGCTTAACACCACGTATAGCTTTTATTATGTTACTTAATTTCTCAACTTTTTTTTATTTTTTAAAGAAATGTTTTTAACAATCAAAATTGTACCACTTTCATGAGTTTAGGGTATTTAATCTACTCTGATTTTGTATTATAAGCATTTCACCTAGTACTTACCTCTTTTTTATTATCCTTCTACAAATTCAAAAAAGTTATTTTCAGGATTAGAGTTATTTTGGAGATTATTTTAAGCGATTACATCGATGCACATTCCCTTTCTCAGAATAATGATTATTTGCCAGACTTCATTGCAAGCCTGTAACAGCATTTGATCTCTCATGATCTCATAAAATTTATACTGATTTTTGCATATAGCTTCTATTTAAAAGCATGAATAAATATATTTGTAAATCCCAGATCAGTAATTTCTTTTTGTATTTAAGAAGGCTACTTCTTTCATTGAATCTGTGTTTTTTTCCGAGTAAACTTGGAAATATTAAAGTTGAAAAAAAAGTGACAACAAAAGTTACTAAATTGATCTCTAAAAAGAATGAGTAAATGGACTGAATAAATTTATTAGCAGATTGTTACATCTGAAGAAGAGTTTCTTCTTCGGAGTAAACAGCACTTTGGTATATAAATGTGTATTTATTAAGTTGCAATGTTAAAAATTATACATGGGAGAAAGGGGGAAATTATTAACATTTATTATTTATTTGGTTCATGAAAGAAAAAGAAACTCAAGCCCCAAAGAGATTTTTACTATAATATGAGCCACATTAAGAAGAAACACTTCATGAACATGTTTTGACAGTAAAATAGGGACTAATGAGATTGTAATTAGCAACAGTCAAAGACTGTGGGAGCAACAGAAAAGATTTCTGAAGTTATTACTGTATTACTTAATTAGCGGCTTCTATGAACCATAAGAAAAGTTGATACTTAATCTACACAAGAAAAATTTAAAGGACAAGTCTGAGTGAATATGTTGATTTGTTTACAGTGTTACTTAAGCCCATTTACAAAAAAACTTTGTACAACTCTAGTGAGGAAAACATAAAAAAACCCAGGTGTGTTTAACTGACATTTCATGCCTATTATACAGCCTTGAAGACAAAATATAAATCCAATATTGTAAAAATTCATCAGCTGAAGCAAAGTGTATCATGAGATACATAAAGGAATACCATGATAGAAAACAGTCATGATAACATTCCTTATGATGAAAATACCATGGATCAAAAATAATCCTTTTCTACGGAATACCTCTATTTCTTGACATTAATGAATGATTTGGGAACTTAGTGTAATGGTGTAATAATTATGCTGCTACCGTTTTTAGAGGGTTTGTTCAGAAGGCACAGAAAGGAAAAAAAAAACTTTACAAACTGCTTTGAACGCAAGGAGGATGAGTTACTACTCCTCACATCTGCAATGTGAGCAGCAGCAGAGGAGTGTGGTTAAACTACAGCATCAACCAGCTTAGACTTTAGGGAAAACAAATATCTTGCAAAAAGGGCAAAGAAGTACTGAAAAACTTCATCTCATGATGTCACAGGATTCCTAACTCTGGAATTCCTTAAACACAAGTGAAGACGAACACCCTTCAGGATGCCCTGAAGGGTCAGATTAGAGCACCAACTCACTCTCAACATCATGATTCTGTGTTTATGCAGTGTAAAATTTCTGTGTAAAACGTAATTCCTCTCACCATGTGATTCAATGGGTTTAAATAAAATTCAGCAAGGGAGCAATACTGGGGAAGAGGATAACTAAGGCAATAGTGATACGAACATGGGGATCAAGAAAAGGCTCAGAAACATGCAGTCGTAACAGCAGTGAGCTAGTTTACCAAGGAACAGAGCTTAAACCATTCTGAGCAATCAATGAGGAATTGTAAAAGGCACTGGGAAAGTGCCGGAGTGAGAAGGGCCAGAAGCAAGAGGTGCTGTTAAGCACAGCTGTGATGGGTGATGCTGAAGCTGTTGAGCAGATAAAAACACAGGGAGGAACAGAGAAGAGGGAACGTGTCAGAGAACTGCCCTGTGACAAAGGCACTGCACTGAATCAGCCTCTTCAATACTTTCGAATTCCTAATGTCATCTCCCTTTCAGAAAGGTCTCTCTCATTTGTTAAGCGGGGCAGGGATATTCTGATGTGCAGAGACTCTAGGCCGGTGCACAAAGGGAAGGAAAGAGGCACACAACAGGGCAGTAAGTGCAGATGTATTTGTCAAGGGATTTCTTTGTGGTGCTATGGCTTAGCCTATATGGAAGTTGTAAGCAGAGGCAAATAGTTACTTGGAAAAAGTGCTGCTGACAGGCTTACTGGGATTCTTGTCATCTGAGTGGGTAGGGTAGCACTCAGCAGTGACAAAAGATGTAGTGGGGAGCACAATTTGTGTTTCAAGGCAGTTATAGAAGCTGAGAGCATCTCTAACCTGACAAACCCCTCAAAATCCACAAAATATGAAACCTGATGTATTTACACAACATTTAAATGACAATTTGTTGCTTCTAGTTAAGGTAGGTTCAGATTTGTTTGACTTTCAAAATAGTTCTTTTTTCAATCTCCGACAAGGGGGTAAGAGAGCTGAAGGCAAGGTTATTTGTGTTATCATTATAACTCTCTTTTGCTTTTTCCCTTTTTGCAATCAATACTGCAATGCACACATTCCACGCACAAGGGTGCAATGGTCTCACAGCTCAGATGCTATTAGGGATCAGAGACTCCATGTGCAATGTGCATCATACCAAAAAAAAAAAAAAAAAAGCAAACAAACAAGAATGGCCCAAAGGACAGAACATGTCCCTCCTAGACAATTTGCAATTACAGTCACATCTTCTGTAGGTATGTACATCCAAGCCGGAGAGATAATTGAATTTACTTTTTTTTTACAGAGCAGTTTGGACAGCACCACCAATATAGATACAATTTTCTGCCTTTGGTCTCTTTTGGCAATGACCTTCTAAAATAAGAATGTAGCAATGCCAGCAAACACAAACCTCTTCTGCTCTAGAATACTTCATGTACTCTCTTAAAAAAAGGCCTTTCATTTGTTCTAAAACATTTCTGAAATTTACAATGTTTTCTTAAATGAACTAGGCCTTTTACTCTAACTGCTTCTATTGGTATGAAAACTGGAAACGTGTTTCCATGTCTCCCTTTCCATTGCTGTTTGTTACCATATATACATATGTACATACATACATATATATATGTATGTATACATATATATATGTATCTATATATATCTATATATCTATATATCTATAGATATCTATATCTATATATGTATCTATGTACATATTTTTCCATCTTCAGTCTATCTGTTCATGCACTATTAACTGCTGCTTTTTGCACAAATTGTTCTGGTTTTTTCTTTTTAAATGTGTTCAAGGATTACATGAAACACGTTTGCTTTAAAGTTTCGCTTTCTGATTAAGCAAAGTAGCCTCATTTGAGCCCTTCTTGCAAGGAAGGCTGAACATCTCCTTGATGTTCACAAGTACATGTCTTATGCACCAGTCTTACATATTGAATGGTTTCTCTTGGTTTCCTTTATGAAGAAAGAACCTGATCAATACAACTACATAGCCACACAAAAAAGAAATATTTTAACCACCATTTTAATGTCACATTTTCAGTAGCTACGTGGAACTTTCAAGTCAGTTTCCTAACATTTTGTTCCTCCAGCCATGATCCTGAATTTGGCAGCAATAAGAAAAAATTCTTACTACATAATGTATTCAGAAACTATTCCATGTGTATGATTTTTTTTATATGAATTTTTTACTACACTTTAAACTTTTCCTTCCTTGAATAGTCAAAACCTCAAGCATTATCCTTTTGCAGTTGCAACAGTTAATTCTATTAACTCTTTCTCCTTTTTCTTTTCCCAACATCAGAGTATTGATGGTGAAATCAATCTAAATATCAGACATGATATCCCATTAGATGTCAAAATATTGTAGCTGTGCTTTAAAAGTTTTTATTTTAAAAGCGTCACAAGTTACTAATTTTGTATTGGAAAAAAAACAATTAAATCACTAACATACCATCATCTTTAAAATCTTACAGTACCTACTCATTTAGTTCAAAATGAGACACAGTATCAGTCATATCACAGTATCATAATACCCAGAAGGCTATATAAAGAAAAAGCCAAGTGAAAAAATGCCTCTTTACACATAACATTCTCTTCTGGCATTTCTGTACTCATTAAATATTGTTGCTTGCATTTACTGCTAGCTTTTTAGGATCCCAGCTTAAATCTTTGAGAAAAATATTCTGTGATTAATGTGGCAGTCAAAATGCAGATCTCCTATGGTTTACAAACACTGCCAAAAAGGTGGAAAACTATGCTTGTAACATAGTTAAAAATGCTGAATTCTGGAGCAAAGCAGGGTAAACAAGGGAGTGAGTCATATATCAGATAACAGTGTTTGTGCAGCTCTCACATAAACAGTATTGCTGTGATCACTCTTGAGCTCTGCATGTGTCAGCCTTATGTTCAGAAAGCATATATGCATTTTCTCTAACCAAAGAGAAATCTAAACTCAATATCAACAGATGATTTTTTAAAAATATTAAACAATGCTTCAGAGCTCTAGGACAGTACTAAATCTGCACAAGAAGCTAAGTGATCTACAGAGACTTCTATCACCAAAAATATACTCCAGAAGATGACTGCCAGATTTTGATTTGACAATCTGACTCTGTCCCAAAGGCTATGCTCACAGCACTTGCAACACAAGTCCAATCAAATCTGTACCAAGCTAAAAAGTAATCACCTTCTGTGAAGACCATTAGCAGATTAAGCCTCGGATAAAAAAGAAAAAAAAAGTTACATGCATTTATCAAAGGGCAAAAAACCAATAGCTTCTACATAAGCCATCTTTTCAATTGTATTTAGGTAAGTGATTAGTCTTCCTCTTATCACTATCATTTGACTATTTGACTTCATTGTGGCCATACTGTGACCCAAATACAGTAGATATATCAGCAACCAGATCAAGTCTGATTCCAGCTGCAGGCTTTTTATGTCTACTGATAAATTAGGGACGACTGATGGCAGTTCTCTTGGTTTTACTTACAAATGACTTTATTGAAATTAAGTGCATCTATGAGAAAAGTAACCCAAATTGCAGAAATCATTTTGTTTCACCAGCTTTAACAATCATAAGGAAAAATGTATGAGTGAACATGCAAAGTAAGGATTCAAATACACATTGTTAGCATACTTTCACAGGCTGCAGCATTATGAAATTATGTATTTCAGGGCTGGGTTAGGAACACGAAACGGTTAGTTACTAATAACTTCAGACCAAATCTGGATATTCTGGAATGAGCAAACCTTTCAGGGCAAATGAAGGGGATGAATATTGTGAGGTTGCCCTGAAAATTTCCACTGTCATCTTCCTCAAGAGAAGCAAGGAGGATTTTCCAAATGAAGCAGGCACTGATTTAGTGCCCAAACCTCTTGATCCTGTGAACTCTTTGAAACAGGAGGCCATCTGCCACGGAAACTTTGTTTCTACTACTTGCAGTATGCACCCATTCCTAACCATGCCCTTTGATTTACATCATGCTATCAGAGTTTTTTCTGCCATTACTATGAAAATCAGAAAGATAAAGTTCTTGATTAATGAACTTGAAATCATGAAGTAAGAGAATATCCTTCTCTCTCTTGCTGCATTATTACAGTTGCCTTATATTCCTTGGAGGCCTTCCTTTGCACCCTCTACTGTGTATAGTAAACTTTCATTTATTTTATTCTTTACAAGACTCTCATTTTTCTCCAGCAAGATTGTTGATCGGAGAAATCTTTTCTTTTACATGCCTGTTTTTTTGTACAGTCAGTATGTTTGCTCCATAGGCAACCAGAACCTATTTATGCTTTCTTTTAGGGCAGATATTGTCACTGATTTCCACCTCCCCCAGTCTTGCAAAATAAGTATCTTTTAACATTTTCACTGGTAAGAGCCTTAGGACCTTGCTCATGCCATGCCCATTGACTTTGGCTATTACACAATAATAAGAGGCAGTAGACAGAACAGTATTAATTTCTGTATTTTTTCTAGACTCCATCAATTAGTCTAATTGAGTCTAATTGATATGGATCATGGGTTTGGAGTCTGTTTTACAGGTTTGTATAATTTTTTAGAGTGTTAAGGTTATGAACCCTTAAATGTTTTCCACCCATTCCTGTCTTCAGCTTTCATTAATGATCTGGCTGTGTCCCAGCCTCTAAATGTGTAAGTCATAGACTTGCAGGGTTGGAAAAGTCTACCACTTAAACTATATTTTTGGTTTGTGCTGTCAGTACATCTGTGACAGCTAAGTTAGGCTGTGTTTGGATAGCCATTTTACATGTGGAAAAAATGGACATGATGCCATCACAGAAAATGAACTGCACAGAGAAGTTTATTGAGGAGCTGCAGTCAGTGTAGAGCCCTTCACCCTGCCGAGCAGCTCAGACACAGCTACATTTCTGCCAGGAGTATTCTTGTCTTATGATTCAGATCTCCAGTTTAGGCAACAGCTCAAGCACAAACATATGCCCACATGCATCTATAATTAATACTTAACACAGGAGATACAGCAATTCAAAGAAACATGTCAACACTTAACACTTGCCTTTGTCTCTGATCCATTATTTGTCTAAAGCACTCTCCACAGTGAGCTCAGGATCCCCAGACACTCTCTTTGGTTAGCTATTGGAGCCACCCATGTCAAAAGGTGAAGCACTATTCCCTTGGCGCATTAAAGTATCTGTCTGATCCTTCTCAGAGCCTACTGTACTCCTTTGCTGACCTGAGTGTTTGCCCCTCTCACAATTCCTTCTTAAAATATCAGAACTTTGATACTTTCATCCTATTTGCCAGATTATACAATCGCAATTCACTGCAGAAAAGTCAGGATAAGTAGGCTGTGGAATGGAGTTTTGTCACAAACGACACCTGAATGGATAAACTACTAGTATCTGACAGATACACGACAACACTTTTATTAATTCATGCCAGGCTTTCCACACATTAAAAATTTTAGTCCAAAAGCAACATGTAACACATATTACAAAGCATTTACTTGAAGTCTTTAACAGAACAAACAATCAGTAAATCCAATGCAAGTAAAAGGTCCAAGCCCTTAGAAAGGCACCTTGGTTGTCGGACATGAATTAGATCAGAAATTAAATTTAGAAAGCCAAACAAAACCCACCACAAAATAAACAAAAACACCAGACTGCCTACTCATGGTTCAAGTTGAATGTTCAAGAAGATCCAAAAATCTCAAATTCCACAGTGGGCTGGCGTGGCAGAGAACTAGCCATTACATCATCCAAGTGACATATAAATATACGAGGTCTAGAGCAGCCTTCTGGAACAGTCAGTAACAAGGAGCTAGCTGTACCAAAGAAAGCTGAGGACCACCTTTTCCATTGGAATCGTCCTAATGGCTCTTAGGTCCCAAAATTACCCACCAACCCATTATCTCTTCCTGTTCTTGGGGTATCTCCATCCTTCAAGGTATGAAACATCTTTCAGCTCTCTGCTGCACAGACATTCTCATTTACTTTGAGTAGAGCCCAAATTATTGTTCTCTGTTGCTCAAAGTTCTTATTCTTAATATTAAGAAAATTATTAGATTGAAAGTTCATGGCAATCATGTAGATGCACACATAAAATGATACATCAGTGTTTAATTGCTTTTTCAATACTCATTATCAGTGTGGAGAAGTCCAGCCTTGACACTGCTAGTTATCGGATGTGTAGGTGTGGCTTATAATTTGGGATCACATTCCATGTGTGTGCAGTTCTTAAGAAAAAGGTTAAACAGATTCACTATTCTCTGCAATTCACTAAAATATTGAGATAAAGATTCTACTTAGTGTAAGATAAAACCACTCAACAGTAAACAAAATTCTTACCTGAACGTCACCAAAGTGCTTCCTAGGTCCTCAAAGGACATTTAGTTGTTTCTATGAAATTTTCTAAGCTAAATGATCACTTTTGGATCAGTGAGACGGAAAAACACACATTTGTAGCCAAGGAAGAGCAAATGAGAGCCAGAGAAACATGTTCACTTTTATCTTTATTTATATTCCATATATATATGTAGCCCTTCTAGACTGCCTAAACAGACAATATTGCCACCCACAAAGTCATCAAATGTTTGAAGAGAAAGAACTTTTCATATCTGCACATACATGTAGCTCTGAGACCAGGGATGAATATGTGAAACACATGCCTCTACAATTATTGTTTAATTATTACTTTCCTATCACATAGCTTCAGCTAAGACATATATCATTCATGACTTAACCATGATGCCACTTGGATTCATTTCTAGTTATATGACAGAGGTTAAAATTATAAAAGCTAAAGATTAAATTATTAGAAACAACAGAAAACAGTGGTTATTAACAGAAAAAACATATAATATATACACTTTGTAGACAACAAATATTAGATAACTCTTTCCATCCTATACTCCACCTGCTAGTAAATCTTCCAAACCTCTGATTAAGAGTTGCTCTCAAATATGGAGTTCTTCCTTCTCTCACACTCCCACAAAAATTAGATGACCCAAGGTCAATTATGGGTGTTAGTCAGTACTGAGCCAAAGTCCAATTTATAGTACCATATATCATAATTTTTTCAGTGTCAAAAAAGTCAGCACTGTTATTTGATTAGCCGAATCCATTCCAATCTGAAAATGCCTCTGGCTTCAATATTCTGACAAGATTGTCATCTCACTGAACTCTAAACAATGCAAGCAACAACCCCTGAAAGAAAAGGCAGTTTAAGTTGTGTGTGTGATTTAAGGGAGAACAAAAACAGGCATGTAGCATATATATACAATTAAAATTACCAGAGTATCTTTTCATGCATGTAAACAAATACCAAAGCTTTCAGACTGCAGGTATCAAAAATATGAGTCTCTTAGTAGGAATGTATTTGTGATACATTATGCTGCAACACATCATTTATTTCACAGCAAGGAATCTGTTTCAGTGAATTTCATGTATACGGCTCTATTAAAATTCAGGTTTAGAACCATTCCCAGGGCACGCCAGAAAGGAATTGTAAAGGCTTCAGATCTCACAGTAAGGTACAGCAGAGGACACAAAGGCAGCTACCTTCAGAAATGGGTAAAGCACCATTATACCCTTGCCTTCAAACCTATTTGCTTACCTTTTGTGGCCTTTCCTTTTCTGAGATTGTGAAGAAAAGCCAACTTACCTAAAATGACATTTGTATCTAAACAACAGCCACTTAACTCAGCTTTTCCACCAGCAGGATCAAATCAAATTTCTTTAGCACACTGATAAATAGCAAGTGTTAATCAGACTGACATCAAATACCAGCAGATTTGGCATGTGTTAATCCATGCCTGTTTCAAAGCATCTCACATAAAACTTTAATCTAGCACTGTAGTTCAGTTTTCAACTATTTTGGTCTTTAGCCAAAATAATGAGGGAGAAAGGCTGAATTTCTTTCCTTAGAGAAAATACAGTGATGAAGCATTCTCTCAGATACATGGCATTTCACAACACTTGCAAGTGATACACTGGAAGAACTGGTAAGCATTTATCAGCCTACAGCAATTCCCAAGAATTGGTCCATGCATATTTGAATAACTTTTGGAGTCTTGCCAGACTGATAGCTACAGTTAAAGGAGGCCAAGGCTGGTATCTTAAATAGGACCATGATTACTTTTTTTTCTTCTTTATTTGGGACAGATGCAGAATCAGCCCAGCTGCAAGCCGAGCATGACTTTTAAGTCACTGACCAGAAAAAGAACATGCTTGAGTTTGCTCTTTCTTTTCAACTTGAAAGACTTTAAGCTTCTATCCCAAACATTATCAATAGCAACTAGGAAAAGAATTCATCAATTGTTTTTTTCACTAAACTGAAAATAGCAGCAGTCACATTGACATAATTTTTCCTGAAGCATTAGTGGAATCATTAGTGGATTTTATAACAGTGGCCTAATATTTCAAGTCAACAGCAGCCCCTTAATCAAAAAACCGCACACAATTTTAAGAAGTGAATACATAACAGCATGCATGTGGTGGCTGCACAGAATGCACTGCCATGTGTGGGATGGGAAGGATGGTTCTCTAATTGACACTGCAGATCATCCTCTTCCTTAAAAACAGCACTACCTGTAGCATATGCAGTGAGGTTTATGCCCACTGTCCTTCAAATGAAAACCTTAAGTTTGAAATTAGTGTCAAAGTGTGTAGAGCAGTTTAGTCTTTTCATTTTTTTACAAGACAGATTTATATTGCATTGCATTTTTTAATCAAAGCTACAGCAGACTCTCTTACCCTACATATAAAAACAACCATCCTTTGTCTTTTATTCACACTGTATTGCAAAATACAGCTTTGTTTTGGTGTTGGGAGACTGGAAGGTGAAATGGAGGTCACCCAGTTCCCCGAGGTCAGCCAGCACTAATAACACCAGCCCCTGGAGAACATCAGCAATGTCCCGCTTCTCTCAAGGTCAAGCAACTGCTGTAATCATTCAATGAGAGACTAATAAGACAATCCTCAAGTCTTTTTTCTTCAGGGGTAAAGGACACACATCCGTATGGTTCCAGTGGTTTTAAAACCTCGCAAACACATTTCTGTTCACAGAAAGGTATTTAAAAATATGGAAAATATGAGCAGTAACTACAGTAACCACTCAGAAGCAGTATGTTTTTTTTTGTTTTCAATAGAAATCAACTCTATTATAAATATTAAGTACAGATAACATACAATGAAAACTGAGCACTTGGGCCTTAATTCAACATGAGGGAGTAAAAAAGAAGATAAATTAAATATGTTAATTCATTTATTAAAACTATGTGTATGTTCCTGCCCTATCCAGAATCTTGGTTACCTGCACCATGCAGACCCTAGCCCTGCACATCACACAGCCTCCCCATCCTCATGTCTCTTGCAGATCCACTTGGGCCAGCCTCTTCCTTCTCAGAGTTTTTCCCAGCCCTGTTTTCCCAAATCTCAGTGCAACATCCAGACCTAAACTGCAGACTCCCTTGCTCCTCCCAACATATTTTACCTTCAGCCTGGCCTTAATCTCATCCCATATAAACATCCCTGTGCACATGATATTCAGATACAGACTTGTTTTTCCAAACAGCCATGCTCAGGTAACTAAACAAAAATGGGCTCTGCCCATGAAGGAAATAGGCAAATGGTAGCCTGAACTTTGGATTTCAATAAATCCTGCACCCATTTCTAAGCCATTGAATATAATGTAATCCACTTCAGTAGAAATGGGATCAATCAAAACCCAACTCTCTGCACAAATGCATTCTTATCCAAAAGTTAACAAAACTCAGAAAAAATGACCAAGTTATTATCCATATCACTGGATCTAGAAGTTTGTGCAACTGAATTTAGAAAAACTCAAAGAAAACAAAGCTATCTTCCTGCCATTGTGAAAAAAGTTACCAAAGTATTTATTTTGTTAGTGATATTTTACTTTTGTTTTACAGTACAGTATCTCTAGTATGACTACAGATGAATATGATGTTAGATAACTATTAAAAACCCCACACTTAGATATAAGAATACTGCCAAATTACTTCGCTATATTTTAGTTTAATGTACGTACATATCAGTATGGAATGTACCATGGTGTTGCATAAAAATATCTTGCAATGCCACAATCTGGCAATAATACTCTGAGGAAATGCTGCAGGAATCCTGAATAGCCATATGTATGTTGTATGAACTACAATAAAATCTCCAAGTTTCATTACATCCTATTTATGATGGAGGTGTCACAAATCACCAGGAACTATAAGCAGCTGTATGTCAAAAGAAGATGCTGGTATTACAGCAAGATGACTTTCAAATTTGGAGTAAAATTGCTTAATTTTCTTTCTCTCTTGCAAAGTATTTTGCTTCTTATTTCACTAATTTACTTGCAGCCTATGGAGAGATTTCTGAGTGTCTCTGTCAGAAGACAATGCCTTTACAGTTCTGCTCTGAAGAAATGTATTGCATGGTGGAATGAATTATTACAGTTAATATATGATTACTTGCTCCGTGACAATGCAACCTTGCAAAGAAGAAATTGTCTTCATTCTTTTTTTCTGTTCCACAATAGATGGCAGAATTACTGCTGGCTTTTGATCAAGATTAACTATCCAGCTTTGAAAACTTGCTTTTGTTTCTCTGTACTTGGAACTAAAATAATATTTACACTCACAATGAACATTTCACAGTTGCTTCTCAGTCTAAACCATCTTGGCTTATCAAAACCGTGTATAATTGTGACTCAGACATCAAGCTGCAACTGTAAACACGCTAATCCAAAATTAAAGGTTCATTACTCACATAATAGAAGACAAGTTGAAGCATTTCATAATGACACAGAATTTCCCTCTTGACTACTTTTGATCTTCAATCTATTTTGGCCTGGGGTCAGCTGGCAAACAGATACCATAGATTGATTTCTGTGTATGTGTGATAATGATTCCCCTTTCCATCCTTTGGCTCCAAATTGTCCTAAATTGGCATTGACTATGGTGATATTCAGAAAATAGACTTCATAAAATTGTCCCAGTGCTGGTTATAAATAAAATTTAAGATTCAAAAGAAAAGAGTTCTTAATACTTCATGGGATTACCGACATTGATCCTAATACTATTTAAATATGCATAGCTTAACTGGGTTCATCACCTTTCATTCACTGCATTCCCCTTTTGTAAGCATAGAGAAACTTACTGTTTTAGCAAATCCAGATTTTTCTATAAATAGAGGATTCTGTTTCCCTTTCAAAACTAAACACAATTCACTCTGAAAGACACCAGCCTAGGAAATTTGAGCCTGAAAAGGCTGGCCCCTTTCTCTCTTAGGATCAGGCAGTATCAGGCAGTATCACACAGTCAGAATGTTTATTCATGCAGCACAAGAGATGCGTAAATGATTCCTTAACTTCTGAAAGCGATTCCTCTTGCAATGTTAACTCAAAAATCACCAATACAGGAATGACAGTTCTCTAGCAATTAGTGTGACATAAAGTCCTTAGGGAGTGCATATACAGAGCTGGCCAGAATAAAGTTTACTCTTTCCAACCATCATGAAGAGTTTACTCTACAGAATTACAGAGTAATACCAACAGAAGCATGTGGTCCATGCCCAGGTACCATAAATCTACATGAACCAAATTACAATCCCTGCATGAAGTCTTCCCTCAAGCAAAGAACCGCTGTGCTTCACCACAAGTAGTACAGGTGCTTAGCTGCTGGTGGGTAGAGAGCTGTGCCTCATCAATATTGCTTTTGCAGCTTTTGAAATAAAAAAAAGTGGACTACCTGACTGTCTGGATGAATAAGCAGCAAAGCACATGTGTTCCTCTTACACCAGCAGGCAATTCCTTCATGTTCAGCAACCTGGTTTGTGGTTGGAGACTTTTGAGACACAGGCAGGCAGATTTGATAGGAAATTACCCACCTGAACATAAAATTTTTAAAACAGCCAACTCGTGCAATTTTTTCCAGAAGCCAATTCTTCTGTACTGTGAATGAAATAGCAAACAAATTGAGCAGAATACTTAAATAGTTGTGATTTAAAACTTGGGTTCCCCTTCAGACTTAATCAGCTATCTTTTCTCATTTTTTATTGAAGGACACAATCTTCAGTCTCGCTATATGTATCATAACATATTTAGGCATTCTAATTTCCAGATTCAATCAGCTCAGGCATATTTACATATTTATTAGGAGAAAGGTTAATACAAATCATTCTGTTTGGATTCTATTGCAAGATTTTTGGGTCGGAGCAATATAAGTCAAGTGCAACCATTGCTAAATCACTAATAACCTCCTGAAAGCTTGATTTTTACTGTTCTGGTTTCATATGCTGAAATAATTACAATGATAAAATGAAATGGAACTATATAAAAGGGCTCATTATTCTGCTTTACAAATGAATAGAAAACCTTTGAATTCATTGTTATATAGATTGCAACAATAAAGGATTTTTACTATCATTACTCAAAATCTGAGGAACTTCATTCTTTTCTTGAATATAAACCCTGCTCATCCATTTTCATGGACTTGTCAAGTAAACAGAATTATGCAACTGTCACTCAAATTAAATGAAATTAATATATTACCATCTACAAGAAAAGTGAATGTTTACCTGTGAAGCTTTTCCTTTTGTAAAGAGACAATATGAGACCTATATGACATTCAAAATATTATTGAAATGATAAGAGAAGGAATAAAGTATAAAAATATTAATATACCTTTCAAAGGAGGTATACAAAAGAAATATTGCCCTAATAATAAAGTGAAATATTACCCTAATATTCAAGTTCAGTTAGGTGCTGAGTGCTGGACATAGATGCCATATATTATAGAATTGGCTGAACATACCAAAAAACATTCACAAATTTCCCAAACAAGATGTGCTCCACGCAAAGCACAGCCCCACACGTGTAGACTGTGTATGTCACATCTTTGAAATGTGCTCATTTAAATACGCTGTCAGCAGCAAAAGCAAGATCAGAGAACTGGGTGGGTTGGATGTGGGCTGGTTAGCAAAGGATGATACGGCAACGACTGACACAGTTCAACAACTTCATTGTCTTATTCTTCACAGACCTTAACAGCAAGGTTTGGGAAGTGTGACAGCCCAAACTGGACAGTAACAAGCTAGAAACTATTTAAAGAAACTGGACATATGAAAACCCATAGGAGTAGAGACTATTTAGGTGCGGGTGCTGAACACAGCCTGAGGTGCCTTCAAAGCCACTCTCTATGATTAACAAAACTGGAGGAGGATAATGGGAGAAGTGGTAAGAGCTGGGCAGAGCCAGGGACTCAGAGGCCTGGCATGCCCCAGCACAGACACAGCCAAGGCCATGAAGCACATGTTCTGAGAAATTACTCACAAGGGCGGGAATGATAATAAGGCAGTATCATGAATGTTCAGGGAAGATCATGCCTGTACATGAGCGGAAAACAGTGCAATATAACTTGATTTCAAGAAGACTATGTTGACTCCAGGAAGACTTTCTATATTGACTCCAACAGTATCCTCATGAGCAAGATGAGGACTGGACAGACTTCTAAATGGTTTGAAAACTGTCTGGACTGCTGGGCTCAAGGGCTGGCAAACAGTAGCTCAGGTTGTAGCTGGTGTTCACTATGAACCGCAGTACCCCAGTGTTGATGCTGGGGCTCACACTGCTCATACTGCACTATATTTGCCATGATATTAAATGGAGAAGACTGCTTGACACACTGAATTGCAGTTTCAACTCACAGGCACCTTCAGAAACTTGAGGACCATTCATTGTGTCACCCACCCTTCCTAATTTACTTAAGTGTATTCAGGTGAGTAACAACATTCTGCACCTGCAAGTTTGGTTTTTTTTCTAAAAGGAATTTAATACAAACTAAATACTGTTTGTGTTCATGCATGGAGAATAGCTGTGCTAGTGTTTACATCATTATCCAATACTACAGAAACGACAAGTTTAGATTCCCTACCTCAAACCAGCAACTCAGAACCACTTAGTAATTTCTACTAAAGTTTTCAGCCAATAAAACCTGTTTCCCAGAGCTTCCCCTGACTTAGGTACGCTTTTAAGTCATATAAAAGTACATGTTTCTAGTGAATAAATTGTTTTATTAGTAAAACTGGTCCTTTCCCATTCCGAAGAGGCAGCTAAAATCAAATTCGTAATCAAAACAGCCTTCCCTTGTGGTGGTTAACCACACTTGAGTTCCACATCGGAAAGGAGGAAAATGATCATAAGGCTGCAAACTGTGGTGGCATCCTTTTGCAATCACAAATGAACATCACATATTAAAGACAAGAGACCAACGTAGACCAACTGAAGAAAGAAGTAACATGTTCCCCAGTAAGCACAACTAGATGTTTGATGTATTCTACATAGCAGGCACCCAAAAATTTGCAAAAAGTGACAAGTAACATCTCAGAAACTGAAGAAGTCTATAGTGATCACAGAAATTCCTCATTCCAGTCCTGTATATGCTACTTTTACACCGTCAGGGTGGAAGTGAGGTTCCCAAACAAGCAGTGTCAATGTAGCACAGAAATCCATGTTTTCAAGGACTACCTCTGGTTTGGTCCCATGGACCAAATTCTATCTAGAAGTAGGAGACAGACAAATCAACTGCACTCCCAAATAGCACAATTCAGTTTAGTTTCACCCAAAGGAATCTAATATGCACCCAGTGATTTCCAGCGTGAAGGTCAGCATGGCAACTGGAGATCAATGCATAACTCCATGCAAAAATCACATTTCTGTTCCAAATTAAAACACTAATGCAAATGTACCTTGGGCATCCTGTATCAGGCATGGCTTACAGGTGTTCCTCTTAAGAAACAGAGGTCTCCCAATCTACTATCCTCAAAATTAAAAGGTTAGGAAAGGTTTACAGAAAGACGTAGGTAAAATCAAAATTGCTATAAATTTCTCAGAAAAGCTAAATTTGTCCTATTTAGGTATCTTCTGCCCATTTCATAGTCTTTGCTTGGACTTCTCATTGCAGATCTGGGCATTCTTCTGAAAAATAAAAAAATCAGTGCCAACAAAAAGTAGGACTTTTACGAAAAAACCACACCTTGCACAAACCAAAAACCAAACCCACATGTTCTTTTACTTTATTTAAGAAATACAAGGGTCAGATCATTAACTAAAAGTTCAATTGCAATTCATTCTCTTCACAGAACTACTGCTTGACATTCCCTTTTTCTCCTATGTCCATCCAGAAGTGTATACAACGTGCCTGTAACTAAAACCCACACCATTCCCAAAACCAAACCGAAAGACCTAACAACCGAAGGTTTCCTTCAATCTAGGCAAATTTCCTAGCTAGCAGAAAATGCAAATTTCAAATTTTTTAAAAATTGACACTTCTACAGTGTCATTTGCATTTGGAGTGATTGCAGAGCGCTGAAGGTTGTTATTAAGAAGGGTCCCTGCTGTTGTTTTAGTCAGTGATTTATCACCTTCACATCTAAGAAGGAGGAGGTCAGGCTGCAAGAAAGGAAATGATTCATTCAAGGTGGCATTTCTCCTTCCATTGTCACCTGCTGAAAAAGATTAGCAGTTTCTTCTTAATGACTACGTAAAATAGCAACATGATCCTGTTCATTCATGTTCACAATGAAACACTCCCAAAACATGTTTTTCAGAGAATACAACTTTCTAATACGGCTGATCATTCTTCCTCAAGCACATACCAGTAAATATATTTAATGTCTTTTGTTTTCTAATTTGTACAGAATTATGAAATTTCATAATTCATATTACTATTAGAGATAATCACATGTTCTGTGACTTAAAATACTAGGATAGCTGTATTTATTTACTATTTCTGGTTTGATAATTGCTGTGAAAGCTGACCAATATTTTTATGGCAGTGATGGATACAACAGGCAGTAATCAATCATAATGTTAACTGTATAAAGCAATTGAAATATTAAATTTTATAGCATTAAAATACAATGCTGAATTGACAAGTAGTACATTGCTTATTTTTCTAATCAAGTGGAAATAATTAATCCTTCAAATAGCACGTCATCATATTCCTCTTCAAAACATTTTTCATAAATCTCACAAGTTTTTCCCTCAATACCAGTCAAATTCGCAAAACTCTCCCTGACAAGTTTTTTGCTGTCTGCAAATGGTGGCCGACAAAAGGGAAACTCCTCATAGTCATCTGACTGTAATTTGCTCCATTTTTACAGCCATAGACTTCTTTTTCCTGTTAGGATTATGGGACATTTCCACAGAAAGCAGATAATGAAGTGAAAGACAAGATACTGAAAAGTTGTATCTTCTAGAAGCAAGCAAGGAGAATGGTTTCCATTCCCTGTTTACATCACTTCTCTCCCCTTGCCAGCCACATCATCCAGAGCATGTACTCATCTCCCTCTCCACTCTAGTTTTATTTTCCACTCTGTTGTGCTTTGTTGGAGTCAGGTGTCTGCAGTAACAAAAAATCTTTTTTGGCTATTACACAGCATTACTCACAAGACTCTTAGCTCTGACAAAAAAGGCTTTGCTCATTTTCATCGTTTACCAGACAAATAGGAGATCAGGATGAACCAGAAGACAAAAACTACTGGAATTTGATTTCGTCCATAAATTTTTTCTGGAGTTTTGTTATGAGAAGCAGTTAGGGGAAAAATAAAGTTGTTCCACAGGGCTCTTCCACATCTTCCTAAATGACCTGGACACAGGACTGAAATGGATACTGAGCAAGTTTGCAGATGATAGAAAACTGGGAGGAGCTGTTGACCCCTCGATGACAGTGAGGCCCTGCAGAGACACCTTAGCAAATTAGAGACCTGGGAAATCACCAACCGTATGAAGTTCAACAAGGGAAAGTGCTGGATTTTGCACCTGGGTTGGGGTAACCCTGGATGTACAGACTGACTGGGGAATGAAAGGACCGAGACCAGCCCCACAGAAAGAGACCTGGGTGTCCTGGTTAATGACAAGTTGACCATGAGTCATTGTGCCCTGGCAGTCAGGAGGGGCAACCCTGTTCTGGGGGACATCAGGCACAGCATCACCAACCGGGCAAGGGAGGGGATTGTCCTGCTCTGCTCTGCACTGGGGTGGCCTCACCTTGAGTGCTGGGGGCAGTTTTGGGTGCCATAACATAAAAAAGATATTAAACCATTAGAGAGTGCCCAAACGAGAGCAACAAGGATTGTGAAGGGCCTGGAGGGGAAGCCTTGTGAGGAACAGCTGAGGTCACTTGGTGTGTTCAGCCTGGAGGAGACTGAGGGGAGACCTCACTGCAGTTACAACTTCTTGTGAGGGAAAGAGGAGGGGCAGACACTGATCCCTTCTCTGTGGTGACAGTGACAGGACCTGAGGCAATGTCATGAGGCTGAGAGGGGAGGTTCAGGTTGGATATTAGAAAAAGGGTCTTCTCCCAGAGGGTGGTTGGGCACTGGAACAGCTCCCCAGGGAAGCACCAAGACTTCAGCACCAAGACTGGGAGAGCTCAAGAAACATTTGGACAACACTCTCGGGATAGTGCCATGCGGGGCCAGGAGTTGGACTCTGTGATCTTTATGGGTCCCTTCCAACCCAGCATATTCTGTGATTCTGTGGAATCCTGCTAGAGGTGGATGGATGGGAGCAAGGTCAATATCCAGGGCTGCCCCTAAGGCCTGCTCGTGGCACTGTGACATGGCCTGGTTTTGCTTTTGTCTTAAGCAATCAGGAACGCAATGTTTGGTATTCTTTTCTCACTAACATTGTCTTGGAACATTTTTATACCACATCATATTTTCCCTACTTTTTAAAGAATGCAGACAGAAGGCAAACAGAGATGAAATTTTAGTTGACAGAAAAACCCAGAACTTTGTTAAACTGCTGTGAGTTCTCACCCAAAAGGAGAGAAAAAGATCAGTACCATAAATAATCTAATGGCAACAAGTTTGTCAAGGCTACAAGGAAGCTGATGAAATGTTTTTATTAAAGTGAATAAGATTACAGCATTACTTAATTTTACTTAGAGAAAATCTTTCTAGACAAAGTATTCCTTGTGTCTACATTCAGAATATCAAACCACATTAACTATTTTGTCTTGAAATGTCTCAGAATTATGTCTTTGATTTCTGTACATAGTTATTTCATCAACTACCATTAGAAATACAAACCAAATTATGTCATGCAAGTAAAGCTTATCTAGGACTTATTTTAACCAAAGTTATTGTACAGACTCAAAAAACCAAGGATAACAAGGGCAATTGCAAACAAAACCTACTGTAAGGACTGAAAAAAAAAGAAAAGGGTATCTTTGGTTTAAAAAGATATAATTATGGCAAAACACTCTTTGCAGAGGAAAGATGTTGTTTCCTGGAGGAAATTAATAAATGTGTCCATGGGAAATAACACAAATTATTTCATTTGCTATCTGGAAACTTAGCTTAGGCATTAAGAAGTGAAAACACCATAAAATTTAAAAGTCATGTAAAAGAAAGACTACTAATATGCTATCAGATTGCCCATGAATATCATGAAACCTCTACTAACATAGGTTTATGACAAAGTAATCTTTCCAAGGCTGAACTAACTGTTCCTTCTAATTCAATTTTCTACAGCGCTTTGACTTTGCTCCCTAGAACTGCATATTCAGAGAATAAAAAAAGGATACATTACAAATGTCAGAACTGCCATCACAATATATTTTTAATGAGCTAGAAATTAAAACACTGAGCTTTGTGAAGCAAAAATTCACACCAGCTGAGCTTTCACTGCAGTCTGATAAGACAGCCCCCCTTAAGAAGTATTGTAGAGAGGGTTTGACAATAATATCTGTTCAGCACAATACAAGAGTGATGGCTGGTAAAAGCCAAACTTCAGACAACCAGGATAAAAGATGTGTTGTCATAGTACAGAAGGATATTGAAGGAACAACAAAGTGGAAGACAGAATTGACACCTGCATACATCTCATTAGAAAGAAAAAAATTGATTGAATACTTTACTAAGTGTAACAGATATTTCAAACCACAAAGCTTGCAATTAAATTAGTCCTATCTCAGACAAACAAATGAAAAAGATTTATGACTATACAGAATAATTATAACACTGGCAGCTGATGGTTTACAACAAAAATTAAATTCACTGGTCAGGAAATTAAACTGTATTAAGTGTTGCCATGTTTGGCCATGTACATACATATGTGTTATACATAAGATGTGTAACAAATTAGGTATTTTTCATATTATAAATTTTATATTATTATAATAGTATGTTGTCTATAAAATATATTTATTGTATTGGTATATCAAATAGTAATGTGTTATATAGTATATTATATTGATGACATGTGACTTAATATGTTATTTCTATGCATACATATATCTGCACATACATAGTTTTGTAATGTGCATCAGAAAGATTTCAGATCCAGAAGAAAACATTTCACTAAATGCCTGAAACTTACTTAGACCAGCCACAGCTGGTAGTGAGAATGAATCCTTTGCTTTCAACTCCCAAGACTACAGTAGGTAAAGCAGGTAAGGCAGGGACTAGAGCATAGGTTTGCCATATCTCCAATGCACTCTATACCTCTGAGGTAACATCAATATTTTCAAATATTTATACTCCTTATTTTCATTTATTATGTCTGCTTTTAATAATGGAATAACACTTTTTTACTTTATTAACATATTGCTAAGACTCTGATCTAAAACTAGTCCTTCTGTGCTACATATAAATGGAGAACATGCTTACCTTTTTTTAGTTTGAAGTTGGGGAGATTTATATAATCTCTTATATGAAAATTTGAGAACCTGTTTAAAAAGCACTTGGGCTTCTTGAAGATGATAAGAGACGAGTAAATTTAGAAGCAAGCTGGTTACAGCAAATCAGAACTGAAATCTAACAGAAAAACCTTAACCTCTGCATTGGAGCAGATTGCAGCTATAATTTATATATAAATGCACACACACATACGTAAATTACATAGCACTTATCTACAGAGGATACATAAACTATGTCTGTGGTCTTTAAACTCAGTTTAAAATCAGCAGTTGACTATGGACTTAAGATTTTGTGGTTGGCAACAAAAATGTTTTTCTATTCATATTTTCTCAGCTATAGTAAACAGATTTTTAAGCATTCTTACACTACTTTGAAAAAGAATGTTTCTAAATTACAAAATAAGAGCTACTGCAGATAGTTACTTTCTTATTCTCTGAATTTCAACACTGAAAAAGATTAACAGAAACTCCTTGAAAACAGGGAAAGGGTTACATTAAATCAAGCATATTCATTTTTTTCCAAGGCAAGCCTTTCAAGCTGCACAAAATCCCTTTCAACAAGCATTCAGTTTTTTCATTGAAAAGCATCAGAAACCAAAGCACAAATTAACAAACAGCAAATACACTTTCGTGAATTTTCCTACTGACATATCTTTTGCAAAAAACACAGATATGCACTAAGCAGCACAAAAAGAGATGCATGCATAAAGGAAGAGTCTCACAGAGGAGATGCTCCAGACACTAAATCATCTTAATCATCTTTGTGACCAGACCTGGACTCAGCACTCCAGGTGAGACCTCACTGGTGCTAAGTAAAGGGGAAGGATCACGCTGTTTGACATGCTGGCAGCACTCTTCCTAATGCATCTCAGGGCACTATTGACCTCCTTTGTCACAGGGGCACGCTGCTGGCTTGTCTTCAGCTTGGTGCTATCGGGACCCCCAGCTCCTTTTCTGATGAGCTGCTGTGCAGCTGGGCAGCCTCAGCATATATTGGTGTCTGGCGTTGTTCCTCCCCAGATGCAGGACTTTGCACTTGTCTTTGCTGAACTTCAGAGGAGGTTTCTGACAGCTCATTTCCTCTCCAGCCTGTCAAGGTTCTCTGGATGGCAGAGTGATCCTCTGGCATACCAGTTACTCTTTCATGTTAGATGTAATAAACAAACTTGGTGAGAGTACACCCTAAATCATCATTCAGATCATTAATGAAGATGTTGGAGAAGATTGAACCCAGTATTACCCCGGGGTACACTGCTAGTTACTGGCCTCCAATTACAGGCCACAAGTTGTAAACAGGATAGTAATTTCAGGATCGTCTTTTGTATTATATTTGCTGTTGAACCACAGAATGCCATAGATGCCATGATGTGCCAACAGTGCTACTTCTATATTACATGACAACACAAAGAAAATTAATTTATCCATACTACAGTAGAACAGAGCATATTCTTATAGACATAATTTCTACCCAAGAGTCACCTAATTCAAGTCAGTATCTCCATGAAAACAGCTTAAAAGAATTTGCCTCATCATGGTATCCACATAAAAAATCAAAACACATTGGGATCGAGAATTCATCCCTTTTTCTGTACCTATCAGAGCAAAGCAACTCTAGCAGCCTGAGGGGTCAATAGACTGAATACTAAATTTTTCATTAGATTTTTTTTAACCCTCCTCATTCTCTCTTTGTGTTTCTTTTTGTATCTCCAAATTCCTGTTTTCCTTTGCATCTAGCATTTATCTTTAAGCAATCAAATCCCTTCTATTGTCCCACTTCTGATTCTCTCTCATTGCACTTCCATATTTCCCCTTTCTCCTAGATCTGCATATATTAAACGTCTTACTGGCTTCATGTTACATTCAAATATTTGGATATCTGATTTAGGTCACCCTGTGAAAAGAAGTCTTTAATTAAACGGATAAAAAATTTTGAAGCCAAAACCATTGCATTAAATAACGCATTAAGTATTTTATGTTACTCAGGATTTAAAGTAAAATATCTTCTCATTGCGCTCTCTCTTCTACATGTTTCATTAGCATGAACAGTTTTTGACAGCACTTTTCTCACATTCTGTACATTGCTGTGTATTTGTAGAAACATAGGATGCCAAAACATGCTGTTTATAGTCACTGAATTGTACCTTAAAAACAGAAAAGAAGATACAACTTGTGCAAACATTCCAAATATCTAACAAAGCAGATCACTTGCCACTACCATCATTGGTTCCTTCGCTACCTGTGGCACCCTGAGCTTAGATTTTGGGAAGGTGGCATAGAGGAAGATGTCATGCTACTGCTGCCAGAAGTCTCGTAGCCATGTCTCAACAAAACCTATGATTTCTCTAAGCTAGTATCAGAGCTGGGGGCAACAACTCAAGCACGGAGGAAGTTTTTCTTCCAGAGCAGCAGCAATTTATCAGCCATGCCAAAGCACACAATATGCCCTGACAGGGCTCTCCCACTCTGTTCACAGATTGCTGAGTGTCCACTATAACTATTTAAAAGCTTGGCTTGCACGAGATTCTTAACAGAACCTGAAAATCTAGCAGAAAATTATATAATGGCTCAGGGAGGGAGGAAGAGGGATGCTCTGCCCAATGTAGCCAGCACAGGTCCCACAGCCACTGACAGAATTTCTTTGAGTAACTTCTTAGCTCAAATGACACTGATGAACTGCAGTTCATGGTGTCATGCTCATTATGCTCACTCAACCACTGGCACCACTCACCAGTGTGGGCACAGGGCAAGGACAGCCAAACTCCTCTCTGAATTGCTGTTTTGCAGCATCACAGCTTGAGGGCCAGGAACAGACACAAAATACTGGGTTAATTTTGAACCAGGTCATACACTGAGAAGAAATATAAAAAAGTATTAGATATTTGTGACTTGAAGTTAAATCCTTTATTCCAGCTGTAGGATGGAATTTATAAGCCAATATAGAAATTCGATTGGTATTGAGTAAAAAATGCAGAAGAACTGATATACAGCTGGAAAAGAACATTGAATTGTGGCCAGTAAGAGATATTTACCTGATTACCCTCAGTGGAGACATTACTTTGTGGGTTTCCCTCCTGGATATTCCCATTTACACATTTTTTAGGAATATTTTCATCTCTGAAGTCTCTTCCAGATTTAAATTGTGCATTTCATTATTTAATGCAATCAGGTCCAAAATTAGGGAAACAAATGACAACAGAAGAAACACATACTACATGAAGCACTGGTTTTGAGGAGGGAAAGAGAAATATCAATGAAATACAAGTAGAACCATGGGACATGGCAAACCCATTCGATTGTTCCATTCAAGGGCTTCTCTTTCTTAGCACTTTCTCATGAAAATTGAAATAGGCCCAAATACTGTTTTGAGATCCAGCATGAAAACACATAGCCCACAATGGAACTATACTTTCATTTTTGTCTAAGAATTCACTTAATATATATTTTAAGTTCTTTGGTCATGGATATTTAATTCCAACATGACAAAAAAAAATTAAAACTTACTAAATACTGTTACTTGAAGAGCAGTATAAGGGTTAGATGAGTTTAAAACGACATCAGGGCAACACTTGCAACAATATTTAAAATAATAAAAAGTTTTAGTAAGAAATAATAAATTCTGTGTATTATTACTCTACCTATGCACTCATTAATTTTACAGCATATGCTATTTCCTCCAGTACTACTCATTATTGGAGTAATCTATTACTAAACTCCTGGTAAAGCCTGCAAGAAAAAAAACAATTCCAAAGATTTGTGGTTTTACAAGGGCTGGATGCAAACTGGTATGTTAGGAGTCCTATGATTCTATCCTGTATCACTGATACCCAGACATTTCCTATTTACTACACTATTTCAGTCACACAATAAGCAATTAGATGAATGTGAGGAAGGCAACTAAGAAGGTACACTTACTAGAAATAATTCCAGAGACCCTTTGACACATGGCATAAAACTTTGCCCTTTAAGAGACCTGGGCTTGATTCCTAGCATTAACAGGTGAAAACACCCAGCCTATAACAAAGGAACGATATTCATTTTCCATTCAACACTAAGGTGCTCACTAACAAACCGATGAAGCTTTACAGAGTGGAAAGAAGCACCAGCAGCACAGGAGCCTGAAGGTGAAAGCTGCAGAGTGCACTTTCAGCACTGTGATAAGGGGGACAAAGAAAAGCTAAAGGTGAGAAAAGCAAGGTCAAGAAGCAGGGCAGCACAAGCCTGTGTCAGAGAGCAAATCATGCCAATGCAAAGAGAATGGGACCAGATAAGCATAAGATATTAAGACTAGAAGATGAAGTCTCCTAAATAACGCATTTGTATACACCAGACCAGTTAACGAAAGCATCTATACAGCAATTAAGTAAATACAATCTGAAATAAAACCATTGTAATTTAGATGCTGTTAATGTTGCACTAGATGTTGCTAATGGTGCTGCAAGACTGTGGCAAATTTGTGATAAAAGGGGAAGAAAAAAATCCCTAGAGTAGTAGAATTATACACTGAGACTAGAAAACAATCAGAAAATACAACATTTAAGAGATTCAGATAACTGGGTAAAATAATAATGTGTGAATATGTGAAGATATTTGTTTCCTTTTTTTTTTAAGCCATAAACATGTTTTGAGAGGAAAACGTGAGAATATAGCACTGTCGTTGGAATATTTGGCTTCAGATTACAAAAGCAATTCAAAGAGCACCAAAACAATCATTATTTTTCCATTATTTTTAATGGGACTTTTTAAGCCTTATAAAAAAATACCGCTTATGAATGCAAACTGAAAATACAAAGTACAACATAGACTGCTGGCTGATGCAGAGAAAAAACAAAGAAAAGGTTTTTTCTGAAGAACATTTATTTATAACAAAAAAAGTGTATGAAATTGAACAGGTAACACCATCGTTTTCTGTTTAAATATTGTCATATATGGTAGGTCATCATCTATGAAGTTTAACTCATTATAAACCAACCTCAAGTGTTTGTGGATCCATGGTTAATTTAAACAGGGCTTATGATTTTTCAAAAGATTTTCTACTTGATCTTTTACAAACTCAATATGCCAAAAATAGTTTTGAATTGCCAAATTGCTCCACTATTAATAGCTCAAAAAGAAACCTTTATTAACACTTTCCTGGAAAACAGTACCAATTGATTTTTCTCATTCACCTACTTTTTAAGAAAATCATAAAAAACAAACTAAAAGAAATCTGAATTGTATATAACTGTATTCAGAGCAACATAAAATAAAGAATAGAGGGATAAACCAAAAGATACATAAATATTATTCTTCTGAAGTGTGTAATAGTAAATGTAATCAATATTCTCAGTTTTCAGACCAAAACAATGATGTTGCACTGATATACAGACATTGGGATGTCTCAACTGGCAGCAGTAAAAGTTTGGAGGTGGGAACATCTTAAAATTTCTAGTCTACAGTAATAAAGAGAAGTAAGATAAGCAAACAGGTTCATAGGAAGCATATTTTCATAAATATTGTCACAGCATTATTTTTAAAGATTGGAAAAATACTGATAATTTTTTTAATTAATAGGTAGTATCAAAGTTTTTTAAAAATAGTGTATTTTCAGCAGGGAAGTATTTTCTTGAATTACCCATTTGCAACTACAATATGCTTTTGCTTTGTATAAAACTATCATCAACAATATTTTATGGCATGCAACTTGGCTCACATTTTCTTTCCCTCCTGAAAAGAAAACCATACCTTTATGTTTCAGTTTATTACAGAAGATGCCTGAATGTTCTCCTGTGTGTATACATGTAATGCTCACAAAGAAAACAACCTTGATGAAAACAATGTATTATGCATGACTGTGGTTCTGCTTTGGAGCTGAGCTGGAATATTCTTCCCATAGTTCTGAGGGAATTATTGGCAGAGGTAGTTCTTCCCAGATGGGGCAACACTACAGCTGTCCTTGACAAAATGGGAAAGCTTTTGATCCACTTCTAAGATACCAACTGTCCCCAGTCTCATTTCCCTTCTGTCCTATTACTCTTAGGTGAACTGCATAAACAGACATTTTAAAGACACATCACAGGATTGTTTCTCAGCTTTTTCAACTTTCTTTGCCAAAAACACCTCAGCATTAAAGATGCTCTGTACAGGCTCAGAACAGAGAGGTATATACATGTGTAAAATAATAGATTATTTCCATTTGAATTAAATATGAACAAAAACTTATGAGCAAATTCAGACAGATTTGTTAACAGGAGAGCAACTTCTAGTATTTTGACTGTTAACTCCTACCTCCTGTGATGGGATCCTTATTAGAGCTATATTTTCAAAGAAAAAACATCCCAATTCACACACCTCCTGTGGTGGTGATTCATCATGCAAGCTGCTGCCTCATGCTTGAAAGTTATTATTGACAGTGGCTGATATTCCAGAGTGTCAGCAAAAACTTTATTTTTTAAAAAAAAGCTACTGCTCATGTTCAGCATGTAATGCTCTCAGTGATAGAGGGGCAGCTCTACATCACAAGCTTGGCAGTACCACTGACTCTGACCCTGCACCGTCCGGGCCAAAGCGCTAGCAGTTTTTATGATCGGATTGGTCTCTGACCCAGATACCATACTGATTATTGAAGCTTTCACTTGGCAGGAGTAATTCTGACCTACTGTGCTAATAATTTTGCTGATGGGAACTAATTAACTACCAGACAGTCTACACACTCTCTTTAACCTAGCTGTTAACAAGCTTGTAATGAAACTTCAATCAAGTCACACTGTGCCCTGCGTAAATAAGCATGTACACGCACGTGTGTCTACACACTGGAATGATGACTCCAGTCCTATGGAATGAGTGAAGGTAAAATGAAAACTTGCTAAAACACAGAATAAAGTGCTCTGTGTTTATGTGTGTCTCATCTTTGACCGAGATAAGAATAAGAAATGAAAGTGGCTGCATTTCTACCTCTAGGGTACTTCAAACAGGTCAATTTAGGACAATCCCAAAGAGATTTGAATCTCACAACTATGTAAGTATAGCCCTTTTCTGCATTTCTCATCAGTGCTATGAGAAATGCACACTGGACTTTACCTAATTAAGTACAAAAAACAAACCAGTTTACCACACTACCTCAATGATTTGAATTTTATATTCCCTAGTTATTGTTCAAAAAGACAAACTTCTAAAGATGTTAGAAACTTGGGTGCCTAGAGTGAAGAGTTTTCCATACACTCATGTTAGAACAGACTTGGTCACTTAGATGATTCTGAAACAATTTTGGTATCTATTTAAATGTTAATGTCACTGTACTAACTCCCAGAATTCACAGCAGACATGGTTAAGACTTATAACAGAACTAAATCTAACTAACAAAAAATTATCTCCAAATGCTTCAGCTTGAAATACAAAAATAAAATTTTTTAAAAAAGAGAGGTGAGGAGGGATTATCATACATGTAAAAAATCCCAACATACTATATAAGATTCTAAGCAGGCAGGAAATTCCTGTGCATCTATATGCACACATCACAAGTAATGGACCAATGTGACCAGGTTAACAGAAAAAGCAGGAGGTAAGAAAATCACTGTGCTAATCTTCTCCTGGTAAAGCACTCCAAGACTGAGAATAACCAAACAGAAAATAATCTTTGTGGATTAGATCAATAAATGTTGAAGAAAAGCATGCAGATTGCTTGTTCTTCATTTCTCTTGGAAGAATTTGAGCTTCAGCATAGAAGTGGTAGCTAATGCCATTTGAATGAGGCAAGTTCTGGAACAGCAGAAACTCTTCAGAAAATAGCCTGTATAAATTAACCTATGTATCACATTTCAGTTGATCAATATCTACAAATTTTCACTGAAGATAGGTTCTATGAAATACTAACTACCTGTACACAAACTTCACAATATAACAAAAGAATTAGACATCTTCTGTTAAAATTGAAGACAAGCCTAAAATTTGTGTTTTGTTCTAACTTACAAACTGACATCCTGGGTGACACTCTTTAAAGTCTTCCATGCTACTGGTTTGCCTCCACCAGACTCACTTACACTTGGCTACATCGTGTACTTTTACCTCCGAAAAGAGCACTAAATTTAAGCAACCTTAAATCAGGCTCTTTGACCTTTTCTATTTACTAGTGTCCACTCAACCTTTGCAGGATGAATGGTGGATATCTTTGTCCAAGACAGTTTATGCAGCAATCACAGTACTTTCTCTAATTTAGATAAATTACGCGGTCACTTCACAGGGAGAAAGGCCAACATCAATTGCAGCAAAGGTCACTCAGTTCGGTTATCATGTACTGTATTAAATTGTCATCCGATCTGAACAGCAATTTCATCAATAATCTATGCAGCTAGAATGACTGTGAATGTTTGAAACCATCCACTCCTCTGTGGGGGACAGACAGCAGTCAGGAAATGCACGCAGATCTGTAAGGCAGTGATACCAAAGGCCACAAAATATGGCCTTTGGGAAGGGAACAAAAGGTTCTCATCCACCAGTTTGGGGCAAAAGGAGATGAAACAGACACTAACAAGCTAATGATGTATCATATTCCCCACACAGGACTACCCATAACATCTTATCTGCTACTACGTGAGAGTACAAATTCTTTCCTTGAATCTTTGCCTCTCAACATTTTTTGGGTGCTCTTACAGTCATTCTGGGAATACCCTGCTCTTTCCAGCATTCCAAAGTCCCTGCTTAGTTCTGCTGATTCTGCTTTCACCAGCAAAATGCAATGGAAGAAATACTTACAGGAAGCTTTAAATAAATAAATGCTAATGCTATCCAACCTCTGACACAGAAAACTATTTTGTTATTTTGATCCAGTTACTAAAAAACTCCTAAATGTCAATAAAAGTCTTTTACCAGTTATTGTAACCAAGTCTTTACATTGTTGAGAAAAGCATTATTTCATTATTTTAATGAAGTTACAGTAGTTCAGTAACTCTAAAATCCCAATAAATGTGAAGTGTTCAACCATGAAAATTTAATGCAATCTAGTCATTCATATTACAAGGAAACAATACGTGTAACCTGACTCCACACAGAGGTTTGGTTTTTGGTTTGCTTTTTTGAAAGAAATACAATTGATTACTTCTACTTGAGCAAATTTGCAAAAATAACAGCAAAGTATATGCATTTCAAAAATGTCAGACAATGCCGTGCTTTTATTTCACACACGAAGTTTCAAACTGCTAACTGAGAATACTCCTACTTTTAACCAATATCCATACTTGGATGTCTTTCATATTTTCAAATAAATTGTAATCTAATTTTCAGACAATCCATCCTGAAAACAAATATGAAAGTGAATGCCTGAGCACTTACAGATGAAATCTATACAGTCTACTCAGGAATCTGCAAAGTAACAGCTGGTGCTACAGCTGTTACATTCAATCAGGGAAGACAAGCAATACCATATGGCGTGTTTTTCCAATGCAGTTCTGAACACTGAATATCCAAGATACTATACTTAGGGGGAAGAAAGAGTGAGTTGAAATGCAACCATTACTAATAATTAGTCCAATCCATCACAAATTATTACCAAAACGATTTACCATTAATAAATCTTTACTTAGGGAAGGTTGCCCAAAACAGCAAGAAGAAAGGCTCATGTAAGCCTTGTATTTCATATTGAAGAATCATTTAATTACTTTTTTTCATTATGTAAAACAACGTTATTTCTAAACATCGGGAATAAATTTAGAAAGAATCATTTCAAGTTGCGCTTTCAAGCAGGGATAGCATCAAGAACTTTGAAGAAAGATTACATCAGGAATCAATCTATAATGATGAAATTAAGGCTCATACTTGAAGCCATCACGGTATTAAAAAGGAAACACACATAAAAATACAGGTTTAATCAGGAAAATGTTAGGGGGTTTTTTTCTGTTACCTAGAAACTTTGTTTCTAACAAAGAACAAAATGCAAACTTTTACAAAACTGTCAGGAAGAAAATTTTCTCTACTCTTTGAGAGAAGAAGCTAGTTCTGGCTGACAGAGATATGTATTTATAGAGATTGTGATTTTCTCTCCATATTCTGAAATGCAGTTACAACAACCTGTCACCAAATCCACTGAACTAATGACAGAATACTCTGACACAAAGAGAACACATTGTATGAAAACAACATGGTGATAAAGCAGTATTAATAGTGCTGTGAGTTTTACTTATAACCAACTATTTTATTGACAGCTTTAACATATGTGCTTCTCCAAAAAAGAAAGCAAAACCTCACAAATCTCATTTGCAGTTAAGAACTTGGCAAATATAAACAAATATTTTTTAAAACATACTTTTGTGACAATGTAAACTCTTCAAAAATATATTTTTAGACAGTTTGTTTCAAACATTCAGAAAAAGATTAATACAAGCAATAAAAATATTGCATAATATACAATTAAGTTGAAAACTCACATGAAAGAATTTCTGTATTTAAAACATTTATTGCAAAATACAGGTATCTGTTTCCTTATTTGTGCTCAGGTGCTCTTCTTTTCTTACATGAGGTTAGTTAGTTGACCTCCCTTGGAAAATTATAGAGGGCTTTTTTCAAAAGTGGAATAAAATTGCCTTTTTCATGAATGAGTATTTTAAAGACATTGAAACAATGCAAAATGTCAGCAGCACTAGCTGCATTTCACAGCAACATTTACTGTTTCAAAGAGCACTCTTTATAGCAATTTCACTGAACAGGGTGAATCCATCTGCCCCACTATTAGTCCATAGCTAAGAATGAAACAACAGATAAACTCCAAACTTTCAGTCTGAGTTTACTGATTAAAGATCAAGGCTAAGACCATCTGCTGAGTTACAATAATCTGTCAGGATGTCAGAAATCATGACACTGAGAAACAGACAGCAAAGATCTTTCAGCAATGAAAAACTACATTAAGTACTTCTGTAGCATCACTAGAATGATATAGTAATTTCTAAGAGGTTACTTATCATCACCACAAAGTATTTAGGAATATTCTAAAAACACAGAAGCACCAGATTATGCTTGTGAAATGTGTTCTTACAAGCACGTAACAAAATAGACTAATAATATGCAAAGAAACTCTTAATTGCACTGGGCAGAGAATAAATACTACATTTCAAAATGCCTTACCCAATTTCCTGTTTGTAAACAAACTACAAAATTATCTTGTTAGCTAATGTGAATAGTTGGATGGCATTGAAATTGCTGGCAGTCTTAGAGCTGAAAGAATGCTTATACATTCATACATGTCTGGAGTAGAAAGACTGTTTACCTCCCCAAATCGTACTGAAAAGCAACATAAGGATACTAAATTGGAAAAATAATCATCTTAATATTTCACAAAAACAAAGACTAACCAAAATTATCAAAAAATAATGACTTAATTACTAATTCATCAAAAGGCATTGCGCAAGCATGACCTTTAAAATTAAAATGGGTGTTGCTTTTGTGCTGCTGGGATCAATTTCTGTATCTTTACCAGCACTGCAGATTGATGTATTATTATCAAGACGGATAAAAGCAGAAGCTTGGAACCATACTGAACTGCCTGTCTCATAAACAGCTACCATGAAGTAAATTTCAGTTTGAAAGCTTTTCCATTATGACGGTTTTTAAACAATATGTTCTCCTTTTGAAACTCTTCATGAAACCAGTTATTTTTAAACACACATAACCCTCTCTGTTTTGAAAATGGAATAGCTGTGAAAAGCTTATTTAAATACAAAATCATTGCCAACAACCAAGCCAAGGGTACTCATCTACCAGATTTCAAAATGACAGGTATTATCCTTGAAAAGTTTAACTCACAGAGATTTCTTTGTTATTGCAAGGAGTAAATTCCTTTTTACCTATACTGCATTGAAATTTGGTTTTTTTCCACAAAACCAAAGCACCTTAGAGGTGGTAAGAACCACATAAGCAAGTAGCATTTTTCATGACTCCAAATCCATAGCACATTTTCCTGGTAGAAGCAAAAAGGAGGCAGAAATGGGCTGTGCATATAAATCAGAAGAACTATATGAGATCTTGAACCACCAACTACAAATGTACAGTAACCATAAGAATTAACAAAAATCTACATTAACATTTCCCCATCACCCAAAAATGCAACTTTCATTAAAACTGAAAAATGAAAGGATGCTAGATCTTATGTTAATCTAAACCTCATATATCTTTTTTCTTACCAGATCTGCTTGATAAAGCTACTTTGGCATTATGCTTAGAACAAATTCTAAAAGGCACCCATATTTCTGAAGGATAAGAAAGGAACCTTTTCTAAAAATTCTTCCAAACCAAGAGGAAACCAAGTGTCACATAACTCAATTTCATCTTCTGCTTCCCACTCCTTCTAATTCAAGGATTAGGTATTGTTCCTTAACTAAAGCATATAGGCTAATCTACCTAACATCTTCTGAAAAGGAAATAAGATCGAGACACCCCTTATAGGTTTTTTTGGTTTTTTTAATAGATTTTAACATGGTTGTTTAAACACAAGACAATTGGCACTGGGTATTTTGTTTTAATGGATAATGTGTCAGCAACAGCAACAAAAATGTGTTCCTTTAAATAAAATTGAAAAGAAAATTAAAGTAAATTGCATGAGCTTCTGAAAAGTCAGGTTTAATATAAACAAGACAGAAGAAAAGAAATTTAAGGACGCCTCCATGATGGGTAAAGCCCCATCCTTGTCATCTGTATTAAAATATAACTGATGTAACAAGGGAATTCTCAGTGTATTGAGCTGCACAAAGAAAGTGATACTACAAAATATATATTAAAGAAGATGAATTTTTATTAAAAATATATAAATTAAAATGTAAAAAAACCCATCTAGGAATGTCTCATGGAGACTATTTCCTCCTTTACTATTCAATAAAAATGATGAGCACTTGCAGTGTTACCTTGAGACATGACATTAAATTCACAGGAGCTAAATGCATATAAAGGTTGGACCCAGAAATTTTACCTTCCCAATGGAGAAATCAAACAGATGTACACTGTTATTACAACAGGTAGATAGCTGAACTAAACTTCCTGCTAGAAAGATTCAGATTTACCTCTCTCTTGACCATGATGAAAAGGAAAAAAACCAGAGAGTTATTGAATGAAATGGAATTAGGTAAAAAGCAAAAATTCCTCTTAAGATGTTATATAGATATGTGTCATATTTTGTTTGCTAAGCTTACACGAAAAGTTTCTCACTTTCTCATGAAGTGAGGAAAAAGTTGTGATCTCTCAATGTCATATACTGGATGACATCATGAGTATTTCATGTGACAAGGTGGCTCGTAGCCTGGGAAGTAGAGCATAGCAAACCGCTGACAGCTTTATCAATTTCCTTATCTGGCACTCCAGGTTATCTTTGAGGCCGCAGGCTCTGAAGAACAGCAGCTTTCTGAAGCACCAAATGTCTCTATGGAGCATAGCTAAATATTAAAATCCAGTTTTGCATCACCATCATGATGTGCCTGATATTCAAGGCCTGCAACTTACCCAGATCTAGGATCTCATTGACAGAAGTACCCAGCTGGTTCAGGCTTTGTCTTCTAATTTCAATTCATCTTTGATAAAATTTTTAGATGTTGACAACACAAGATAAATAAGACCATCTTTGTGAATCATCTTTCTCTTTGGAAGTGCATTAACACAATGTGACAAAAAGGATGAGCCACTATTTCCTGATGCAGGTAGAGGCCTGTGGCAGTAAAAGCATGTTTCTTCTCCAGAATACTGAGCAGTTATTGAACAAGCAGCTAAAACAGAAACAGATCCAGGTCACAGGGACAAACATCTCATACACAGCATCCATTAGCCCACTGAAACGAAAGAGGGGTGGGATATGGAAGTGCTAATACAAGCCACGTGAGAAACTGGGATGAGGACCTAAAAACTATCATATGTACCCCCAAAAAGTCATAGATTATAAATTTGAAAACTCAGTTAGACCTTTTTTTTAAAAAACACAGTAAGTTTTTGTATGATACAACTAGTCTAAATGTTTCATTACTCATCTATCTGTACTTCACATATCTGTATACTTCATCTATCTGTACTTCACTTCAATATATTTAAGAAAACAATGCGTATCATATGAAACTGATGGCAACTTAGATATCAGAAGAAATTGTCCATAATGTGGTTTTGTGTCATTTCTGTTTGTGTGTGTTGTTTTGTTCTTTGTCATTGTGTTGCTTAAAAAAAAAAAATAGGTTCTTCATGAAAAAAACTTATATGTGCTTCATAACTTTATTTAATAAGCAATTAGGAGTCAACTCAGTGACTGGTAAGCGTATGTATTAGGGCAATGATCACATTTCAGGAGGAAGGAATTCTCAACCTGAGGTTAGAAGAAGTCACATTAAACCAATTAGAGTAACCATTATGTAAATGGCAGATCCTGGGCTGCTTGGCACAGCACTAACCAGTGGATTTATCGGGGAAGATTAGACTTCACGAAGCACAATTCAGCTAAGTGATAGCTGAGGGGCATGACAACTGACAAATACCTTACTTGAGTAATCTAGCCATGAAGGTAAAAAGGATTACAGAAAAAAAGCAAACTAGCTATAATGCAACATACAGAAAATACAGTAGTCTTCCTATTAAAGGGATAGAAACTACTGCTTAAAATATTTACAATACATGTAAAGCAGAAATTGGGAAAGACATGGCAGTTTGGAAAGAAAGAAAAGAGAAGGGGTTAATTATTCAGCCTCATTAAAATTTTCATCAGAAGCAGCAAACTATCATAGCTTGGGCATTTTCTTTTTCGTTAGAGTGCTTTTTAATATTGACATCCAACCAATTATGTTCAGACTAATTCCCAGAATGCTGTGAGACTGTAGCTACTTTCAGAAGTTTTTCCACATTAATGAACTGTATTATTTTTTCATTAGAAGCTCCAGTGTGCTCTGAGACATACAAAGTGGGGAACAGAAAACCTCCCTGAAAAGAACATATTCTCCAAAAAGTCTTTGGCCTTCTTAATGAGTTTCCATCTTCAGGGAGCCTTCTTCATCTTTACTTTAAAAATTCAAAACAAAAAGCAGCACTTCTACTTCAAGTAGACTCCTCCTTTATAACCAATTGCAGCAAAATATGTGAACTCTGTCCCTCTTAGCTCCAGACACCTCACAGGTGAAGTGATAGAACACAAAAGATTTATATTTTTTTTTATTTTACATGCTATCTTTTATGCTCTACACTCCAGTTTATATATTTGGCATTGTTTCATTGTTTTTTCCAGATATGCCTGGCTAGATGGAACTACATTAATAACATTCTGAAGATTTAATAAGCCTTAGCTAATGATAGCTTGTTTCTTTTTTACACAGTTTCAATGAAAAAAACCAGTTAACAAAAAGGCATTGTATTATCTGACTCATTACACAGAAAGCAGGGCATCTTTTTTTATGGCTTCTTAATATATTTTGTCTCTTCTTTCCAAAATAATCCTCTCTGGTAACATTTGCATAAAATGTGATGAACGTCTGTGTAAAAGGAAGAGAAATTGCAACACTGAATTGCATTGGCAACTAATAAAGGCATGACAAGACTAAAAACTAATTCTTTGCTCTTCCTTTTAATATTTGCTCTTTAATTAAAAGTTGCACCTTTTCTGCATCTCAAGTTCTCCTTAAATCCTTATTTTGTTAATAAACACCTGCCTCTAGCAATGCTACTCATAGCTCTCAGTGGATTATATACAGATTGTATTCCATACATAGCTTAATAATAATAACAATAATAAACTTTCTGGATAACAGTGTGTTACTGTCAGAGAAACAACATATTCAGGAAAATATGGGCTTATATACTGAAGATCATCTTTAATTTACTAAAACAGCAAGTTCAGCAGGCACATACACAACCTATATTTTATAAGAAATTATCTATCATCTGTCTTAAAATTATTTAAACCCAATAATAACATCGATATATGAACAGTAACAATATGCCATTTCCTCTGAGACACAGGTTCACTGGTTTGTCTAATTCTAGTCTGATAATACTACTCTCATCGACATGAGGACACCTATTTCTTAAATGAGAGTGATGAAAACATTATGTAAGCAACAGATTGTGATTTTGAGAGACTTTTTTCTGCATGCATGGCAGTAATTTTTAGTTCACTGAATTGTCACTCCATTCCTAATCATCAATTTCCTTTTATATGTGAGGCTTCAGCAAAACACACCTATTTGGAAAACCTACTTCCATCCAAAAGGTAAAATCTTTACTACCCAACTTTGGCTTTTTTGGACTCTGATCCTTAAAGATTTACTTTCCTGTTAGGAGAGAAACTGAGCAGCACACTGTTAGAAGAAACTATGAAGCACGTAATCTAGAAAACTCAGTATTTTAAATGGAAGACATTTACTACACCACATCCTCAGAGCAATAAAATGAACTTCTGGCAGAGTTAAGATAAAGACAAAAACAAAAGTGATATTATCTCAAAAAACAAGTTGTATTATAGTTGTATAACAAAATCACAATTTTACAGTTACTCCCATCACGTGTAATTAGCAGTATATCTGGTAGAATAGCTCAAATCTGTACCATGACAAAAGAACCAAGACTCAGTTATAATCAGTACATATACTCATCGTCTGGACTTCCTCCATAAAGCTTTTAAAGTATATTTAACACAGAGGGGGGAAAATAAAGTACACATATCACTAGTAAATATGTGAATCACCTATACAAATCTGTCATGCTATGCACGTCATGGAGTTTCAGTGAACTCACATTTTCACAGCACAGACTGTAACATTCTCCTGCAGCTCCCTACAAAGATGTGAAGTTCAGCACATAAAATAACCTGAATTTCCTGGCTTTATGGTTCGGGTACCCAAACTACTCCCAAGGTGTTGACATTCATACATCAAGTTGAAATATGGAGAGCCATGAGTCATTCATCCACGTCAAGTTAAAGACTACAAATCTTCCTTGCATGTTCTGTCACACTATCACTCTCCCTCCTCTTCCTTTCATTGTCTTCTGCATGGCACCAAGCACATCTTACAGGAACAAGTCAGCCCTTCCAATGCTGCCATCTAAAAAGTGATGCTGTGAATTTCATTTAGGATTACAATTTTATTTTTTTTAAAAATTATTTATATATATATAAAAACAAGAAAAGAAAAAGAGAACCATTTCAATAACAACCTTGAAAGTGAGCCTCTTAAAAATAGCAAACTCAGTGACTGTGAAGGTGGAATTTCTAAAAAGAAGTTAGTGGTGTATTAAAAAAATACACTTTTTATTAGATATGACCACAAATTCAAGCTGTACCACTGTTCTAATCAGGAAGAAGAAGATAATTTAGATAATCTATTATTTTATTTACTTTAAAGTAGTTCCATTGGAACCATACAGCATTATGCAACAGTGTCTTCAGATCACATACATATCGCACATGCAAGTACAGCTATATGTATTGTTGGAAATATGGCATGAAAACACCTTCCAGACTGATTTATCAGAAAAGTCATGTTAGTTTTAAAATGTCCGTATCTGTTCATACAGTAACTTTCCCCATCTCTCAGCCCCCTGAGTTTTTCAATCTCACAATCTATTTTAAATATTCTATTTCAACAGAAAAAAAAGCTGCTAGTTTCTTGTCCCATGCTTTTCATGTTTGTATTCTCCACTCATGTTAACTTCTTTCTTCCTTTCTCTCAAGTGTCCCAGTCTTCTCCACTACATCCATTTTTGCTTGCACATGGCAAGAACTATAAGTGTGCTAAAGTTTGCATTGGTTTCTTGGGTCTAATAACTACCAAAAATCTCAAGACTCAAAGTTTCTGCTGTTTGGTTTTTGCAGAGACCTACAGAAAACTATATTCATATAAATCGCACTTTACAGATGAGCAGATTCCCAGTGTCACCACCGCAAACTATGTGCAGAGCTGAGATTGGATTCAAGATCCAGCCTCTTTACTAGCTTATAATGCAAATTTTGAAAATAAGGTTTATGTTCCCTGTTTCAAAATGTAGCAGTCTTATGAATACCTTAATTACTTTTTCCCTTCTTGCTCCATCCTCTTCCTCTAATCCAGGAATTATTTTGACCAAAAACCACAAGAAAATTAAGTCAAGCAGAACAAAATGGGACAAAATTCCTCACAATGAACTTGATTAAACCACCAGCAGAACACTGCAAAACAAGCAAAATTTTACATAAGACAAGTGATCTTTTAGGATAATCAAGCACATTCACATAAAATTCAAAACAAGAGTTTCGCTACTTGCAAAAAACAAGGGACGACTACTACATCTGTGAATGCAGAAATGCTGAGTAACTTTTAAAAACATTCCTCTTCTTCCAATATCTTCTCCCAACAATGCATTTTGGAGCTCTCACACAGAGATTCCACTTTCCAAGGTGTTTTATAACACTATTTTCCTATGAAAATTATCCTCTCCTCCAGTATCCTCTAGTATGGCGTCTTGATTTCAGCTACTTGATCTACTTTTGGCACTTGATGTTATTTGGATGCTTCTTTAGAATGTTAATTATTTATCTTTGTACCTTCGTAAACAGCATCTTTAACAAGTCCTAATTACGTTGTTTTGTATAAAGCTGCGGTGCATAGGAACACCAGCAAATAAAGGCTATTCAATTGTGCTAGACACTGTACAAACACAAGTCATTATAAAACAATCTCTCTCTGTTCTATTCTTTATTTCTCTAATGGCTTGGTGGTGAAATAGCTATTCCCCAGCACACATAAGGAGTGTTATTTTATTGTTCACTAATATAAACATTTCATTTTGCATAATACAGGAGGTAGAAAGTAATAACATCTCTCATTAAGAAATTTCTCATTGGATTAGCAGATGTCATCAATTTTAAAAATGTGTCTCTCATTACATCAGAAACCATTTCCAATTAATACCCTCAAACTCCCTTTATATAATACAAACAGACTTCAAGGAACGATCACATAATCTCTTTCCCCCTCGAAATACCTAAACTCTTACTGGCATTTGGATATTTGAAAGCCTGTTTTCTAGCATCATCATCATTTGAAAGCTTTCTAGCATCATCATTCACAAGGGATCACACAAGAAACCTCCACTTGAGCCAGTCAATAAGGGCTACATCTAACAGCACTCCTCCCCTGAATCCATGCAAACACATCAGATTCTCCTTCCCTATTCCACAGGCATAAAATCACCAAAATAATCTTGGCAATGCTCACAAAGTACAGAAAACAAATTAGAAAAACCTCCAGCTATTGTGGTCTACTGACAACTTTGAGCAATGCCAGAAGCAGCAAAAATCACAGTGCTAATTAATGCTGAGAACGTGCTGATTGCTACAATAAATGGCTGTTGGATTTTGTGTGAAATCCCAGACACTGATAAGTTTAACAATGTACAGCATTCATATGAAAATGGTAAACTATGGCATTTCCTGAGGGAGAATAATTTGTGCTAGCAGTAACAAAACTGCTTACATTAACTTTTGTTTGACTAAGTTTTAATACCTACACAATACAGTTATTTTAGTTGTGATTATTTAGGAAAACTTTTACCCAATAATATGAATTTTTAGGGTTCCTGTATATGGTTCTCTCTTCTAATTCTTCCATTACTTTAGTAACTCCATATATTTTTCTGCCTTACTACACAGAAGTAGACATGAAAAGAAAGAAGAATCCATAAATAGAACCCAAGCCAATGCCACTGCTACCTCCCATTGTGGGCTCTGTCACCCATTGCCTTCTCTCAGGTGCCACAAAAACCCACCAGATCTTAAACTTCTGTTACTGAGAATTTTAACATACCTCTACCTAAGGAACCCACCCCTTCTTTTTTTTCCAGTTTTACTAGTCTAAGAAATAGAAACAGAGATTTTGACTGGACATGCAACCAGAAAAAGGGTCTCTCCATCCTGTCACAAAGAGAGGACTGGTTTGTGAACAGACCAGAGAAAAACAGAAGAAAAAGAGACATGTGAATCCAGGACATAAAATTCAATAAACAGGATAAATGTATGTATAGTCCTTTACCTCAGAAATTACTTTCTCACAATACAAAGTTTAATACAGAATTTAATTTATACCATAGCAAGTTTTACCTCAAAATATTGATTACTTCTTGTCTTTGATAATACTATATATTTATGGGAATCTGGCTTTCTATTAAATCTGGAGTTATTGTATTAAAAGATACACCCTTCTGTTGCCTGAAGAACTCAGTGGATGAGCAGGATAAAAAATGATATCAACATCAAGCGAAGTACGGAACTGTAAATTTAAGCCCTGGTCTATAAGGTATTAAAAACCCTGAATTAATTTAACACTGGATACCAGTCTGCAGCATAAAACAACCCATAGCTTTTGAGGCATTCTCCTATTCCAGCATCCCTATGAGCTGAGGGATTCAGCTGATCCAGTTAGCATAAGCACTCCAGGGCACTTGCTAAAACAATCCAGACATCCTCTGCTACCAGTACAACATTACCAACTACCATTTTCCACTTTCCTGACAGCTTCAAAATGCCATCCTACAAGTGAAATCAACCATTACCCTAGCATATAGTACTTGTTTATCTTAACTAGAGGCATTATAATATCAGCCACACTTTTTTCTATTTTCCTCCTTCAAATATGGCAAAGTAATTCCATAAGAACAAGAATTTCACAGCACCACATTTTTATCCAAACATTTAAATATTTACTTTGGTTTTGTTAAATAAGGGCAGAATGCTAAACAACATTTATAAATAATTTCCTTAAAACAACCATTTTCTGCATCTCTGCCAAATATTTTGTTGCCAGGCTGCACTACTAGTCTTTTGCATTAATCAAAGACTTAATACATGCTTTGCAAAATTTGTTTTGAATACAAATATGAAAGGCTATTTTATAAATGAGGGCAAAGAGCAACAGTGATGAACATGCCTAATGAAAATGAATATTTCCTTATTCAAGACCCAGATAGACAAGCCCCATTTGACTACATAAAAGTCAGATTTAACTGGGAGATGACAGCAAAGAGTGTGGTTGCTTAGATGCACATAACAGAATGTAATAAAAGTGATAAATTCTAATTAATATGAATTTATGCAGGGTATATGTAACTAGCGCTTAATCACATTCTATCCTGGACGATCATTTATATTTAACAGTAACATTTCTTTAGCACATTTTGCTTGAATAATTTTTATTCTTTGAAAAAGTGATGAAATACAGTTTTTATTAATATTCCTTTTATCTTATTCTGTAACTGAACATCAGCAAATCAAAAAGATGAATCTCCAAAAACACCTTTTACAATCAATGACAGTTTAAAAATCTGGACTGACCTCTCTCCTCAAGGATGTGCAGGCACCAGCTGAAGCTCACCATGCTATAAGTAGGGCTTTATTTTCCCTTGAAGAGGTCCTCATTTCCCTCTTTCATCATCATATGAGAATTCCCTTCCTGACATTTAGGCCTCAAGATAAAACATCTTTTTCTCATTTAGCATTTTCCCTAGCATCTAATCCTTCTCTTCAGATCATTTCTTCATAATCTCTTTAAAATCAGGAGTTTCCTAGTTACTGACACAGGCTTATCTGTCTCCAGTCTCAAGGTGCAATTACTGCAAAAAGTCTTTACTCTCGTTTTGAGGGGGAAAAAAAAAATTAAAAAAAAATACTGAAACAAATGGGGAAGTTTTACCTATATAATAGAACAGCTCTGACAAACAAGATGACACAGCCCTTGAAAGGTAAGTGCTTTAATCGGGGGTCTGGTTAGGTAATTTTTCTCTCTCCCTCTTCCCTTCTGATAATTCCTGTCAGTGTGTATTTAGGTACATTTTGAAATGCCTGCTGGACTGCCAGTCCTAGGAAGGACTTCTGTCCTCCTCAGGCATTAATATGAGATAGGAACACTCAGTGCAGTGAAAATAGGACAGTCCTAGGGTCATACATAGGGAAAATAAAATAAAGACTTTTTATTCAGAGATTTTACAGGTTTTAGGCACCAACGGTATTAGAAGAGGAATTTCAGAACTGTTGAAAATTCCACTTGTGGAACCAAACTATTTTTAAAAGAGAGTTGGCCCTTAGAATGTAAAACCTGACAAAGACACGATGGCACAGATATTGTGTTTGTTCCTCTCCGTGGGTAAGTAGGAAACCAAGGGGTTAAAAATCAGAGGAGTGTTGAGACCCAAGTTCATATCAAGCCATGAAATGTGATTTGGTTACAGGATCCCAGAATAACACCTTGAAACAGAAAATGTTTGTTTATTGGCTCAGGAAGTAGGAGTCCCTTGTATAGCCCCCTTCCCAAGGCAATGGAACAAGGAAAAATCACAGAGATGCTGCTTCCTGAAAAAGATCAGAAAGTGATTAAGGAGAGGTCTTGGACTGCAGAGCTTGCAACAGCCCTCTGGCCCCAGTGGAAACCACCGGGCCCACTGGTTTCACTCCAGGACTCCACTATCCTGAAAGTACCTATGATCTTCTGTATGTTGCCTACACACATATTATTGCCTTTCCTCTGATTCTTGATTGCATCAAGGGTTGAACAAGTTATCATCTAAGGACCCCTTCTCACCTAGGAGACACAATGTAAGCAGGAAAATAGATACTTAATCATTCTCTTCAGGAAACAATGACTTTTTTCTCTTTCCATTTTAATATTGAAACACCACTGTTACTCACAGAAAGCCTATTTCAATAAAGTTCGACCTTTGTTAAAAGGAAGGGAAAATGTCCAGCTGCAATTGTTATACCAAAGACCAAGTCTTGGTATCAACAATTGCAGATATCTCAAATAATTCTACAGAGCTACACCTATCTGTACTATCTGAGATCTGATCAAGTGTCTTTAAAACAGATAATGATGGAAAAGGCATTGCCTGTTGGGTTTTTTTTCTTACAACTTTTTTTGTTCCAGAGATATCAATCCAATGCTGCATCTTCCACTTTGAATGTGTAATGTTTACTACTTCAAGCTGTTGGAAGATGCAATTTTAATGCGATCCAACCTTGCTGATTTTGTGCATTCCTCAGTAATTAATCAGCATATAACATATGTATTATACCTATATATATCTTAGTAACTGTAGGCCAGCATTACACCCAAGACCGACAGCGCAACACAGATCACCATGTCAGTTCATTTAAAAAAAAAAAAAAAAAAATAAGGAGAGGGTAGAAAGAAGTAAAGGAGAGCTCTGATGGGGCAAGAAATGCCTATGCTTAGTCGGTTGTGTAAAGAAATGGTAAATATATGTCCTGCATGGTGAAATGACAGACCGAGAAAAATAGGCATCTTCTTGTTTTGAAAGACTGAAAACTCTATGGCTATCTTCATTTAGGAATCAGCAGTCATCACATTGATCACTGCAAAACTTACAGATGCACCAACATCTTAGCCCATGGTGGGCAGTATCACAAGATTATAAGTTGTCTTTGAATATGAAAATCACAGAATCACAGAATGGGTCAGGTTAGAAGGGACCACAGTTGATCACTTGGTCCAACCTCCCTGCCCAAACAGGGTCATCCTAGAGCACACAGCACAGGATTGCATCCAGATAGTTCTTGAATATCTCCAGTGAGGAGAACTCCATAACGTCTCTGGGCCATTTGTTCCAGTGCTTGGTCTCCTGAACAGTAAGAAATTCTTCCTCATATTCAGGTGGAACTCTCTGTGCATCAGTTTCTGCCCATTGCCTCTTGCTTAGAAGCACCAAGAAGAGCCTGGCTCCATCCTCTTGACAACTTCCCTCCAGATATGATTCAATAATATTCAGTAAAATTCAACAGCAAATCATATAAGTTAAGGTAGAATACAAATGGAATTTAAGTGACTCACAGAAGTTTAATGTACCAGTGTAGAACCTGAAGCAAACAACTGCTCATTGCAAATGAAATCAGTAAAATCAGAGAAGGGAAATCACTGATGAACAAAACATGTCAGTAAAAATCTTTTTCAACATAATAGTTCAGCATTTGGCAGTGCGTCAACCTCACATCAATATCATCACCAATCCTCAGTATCACAACTTCTCCTCCATGAGTTTCTAAAAGCTGCTGCTCTCTAGCTCAGATCATCAAGCACACTCACATCATTACTCAGCTCTGGGAATCTTGCTGTTTCATCACTTTGCTTCAGTTCATGTTAAATAAACCAAGATGGCTTTCCTAGTGACCACACAAAATGAACCAGCTGTGCATTTGTAACTGAAAAAAATGCATACACCAGGTCAGCATAGGATGGAATGAGAGTGTTCGGTGAGTTTAAACACTTGTAACTACAATCAACTATGTTCATTTAAATGCCATTCAAAGCTCTGAAGGTCCAATAAACACACCAGAACACCAAATACCCATTCTCTCCAGAGATCAAATAAGTAACAAAAGCCAAAACTTCTAAGCAGTTTCAGTTGAAGTAAAAATGACTTAGTGATGGCACCCATATCACAGGCTGGTGGAGAGTAGAAGGGACTTCTGGAGATAATTTTTAGTTCAAGCTCCCTGCTCAAAGCAGATTATTCACAACATTGTCCATGCTGAATCAAAGGCAATTAAACACCCAAACGGTTAAGCTGAGTATTGCAAAAACCTCACATTTTTATGGTAGTAGACAGAAGGATGGTAGTAAACAGGAAATCATGTCCCCTGAGAGGTTTTCATGGATTGAAAGCAAACACTTGAAATTTGAATTAGAACACTCCTCCTCTCTTTCCAACAAAACACAAAGAAACCCTCCAAACCCCATAAACAAACAAAACAACCCCCCAAAAAACCAAAAAAAAGCCCAACCAAACAAACAAAACAAAAAAAACAAAAAAAACCCCAACAAAAACCAAACAAAAAAACCCCCTGTTATTCTATAGAAGAAAGCATGCCTCAACTCAAACCTAATAACCACTGCAGATTATTGTCAAGGGCACCCTTAAGAAAACACAACACAGTAAACCAGTATAGAAGACATGGAGTAGCATACACCAAGACATTATTTCAAAAACCTTTAGAAATAAAAACAAGACAGATGCAAGTCATGAACAGCACTTACAAAAGCTGATGGCAGACTAAATTCAATACAAAAATAGCATGGTTCTCAAAAAATGGGCATAAGAGGTCCCAAAAGGCACATATTCAAGCTGATTTCCCAGACAAAGTCTCAAGCACACATTCCCCTGACCTCTCTCCTTCACAGAAGGAGAAGCAAAATATAATCTGAATTGTATGAGCTCAATACTGTTCAGTTTTGTTTTTTCCTGTGCTACTTTAGCTGAACTCTATACATCCCATACTAGATATCACTTCAGACCACTGACCAGCAATTTTCCCAGCCCACTTTCTAGATCCTCCCACATGTGGAGGAGGGAAAACAAAAGAATTCAATGCACAGCTAAGAAAAAGAGTGAAAAAATTTAATTTGAAGCCAAGCACAGATGCAGTGCCTTATTCACTGCATCTTGTAATTCATCATTTCAAAAGAGCCACTCTTGTTTTTCATTACTTGTTTTTCATCATGTTTTCATCTAATCACTGATGTTATGGCTGCAATATTTCTTATTGTAGGCAAAACAGATCAGAGAGGCCACAGAAGGAAAGCTGAAGGGAAGAACTCGTTCTTCATCAGGCAAAGTATTTAGATCATACCTGTTCTACACAGAAGTTTCTTAAGAGAAATCTTTGCCAGGAAGGGAGAAAAGGGGGAGAAGACAAAAGCCAACTGAGTTTCCTTCTTGCTGGTTTGACTGACATGACTTCAGAGCACGTGTGCTATGAGCAGAGTAAGTGGAGCTAAGTCCATAGCAAACTGACTGCACGTGTTAAGTAGCAGTTCACTAGAATTATTATCCTCAATCTATGCTACTATTTTAATATTTTTAAATACAACCCATTACACTGTTAAATGGAGACATATAAAATCCTGGAGAGTTTATTCTACTGATGCCTAGCTACTTAGGGTAAATGTGAAATGCTTTATGAAAACGTTATATTATTACTGTGCCTTTGCATACACCTGTACATGTATAGCATCTTTTTTAAAGCGTGTGTTGAACATTTACCAATCTGTAATGGAACTGGAAACTGTTTTTAATTTGTCAGTGGTTTAAAAGGAAAAAAAGGTCACTGTCATTGTATAACCCATCTTGCAGACAGAAGTGAAAGTTGCAAAGGATTTTCCCCTCTTCAGATTTCTCTTTCTAGTGTTATTGGAAAGCTTGTCTTCTTGTTTAAATGAATTTCCTTTTAATCTCCTCTCTGAGCTTCTGGAGAGATGGAGCCTCTTAAAAAATTCAGGATATCACTGTAATTGTAAATTGATCTGCTTCTGAGGCAGAAGGCTGGGTCCCTCCATCCAGGAAAGAGACTGCCTTCTCAAAGTTGTTTTGCAGACAAATTATTAATTTGGAACCTCTCTTATTATTGTATTATCTTTTAATAGAAAATCAGTTTTTAAACAAAACTACTACTTTTTGGATTGTTTTATTCCTGGCAACATACAAGAAAGGAAGCTAACTACCAAAGCCAATGTGAAATATTTCCCCAGTTTGAAATTTTTAAATTTCCTAAGCGAAACTTTTACTCTACTTATTTAGGAACTAAAACTGTATCAAGACAACTAAAATGCACATATTCATCACAGCTTAATTCCTGAATTAATGTAATATATTAATAGACACAGGAAAAATCCCCACTGATTTTTAATGCAGAGTTAAGGTTGAAACACTGTTATGACTATGCAATCTTTAAAACAGACACGTAACTCATTAGGATCAAAGCAGGGGAAATTATCCGTCTACTGTGGTGCTGAATCCACATAGCCTATTTGCCTTTGGCTCTTTGGTTATGGGATCTGGCATCACTTGGATTATTTCACCTAATCCATCATTAGCTTTCACGTGTCCTATATACTGTGGAACAAACCTAAATTTAACAAACCCAACTCCCCATCAATTACCACACTGAATATATTACATGTCAGCACAGGACACAGAGATTAGACATGCTGAATCACATCTTTCTTTGTGAAAATTCAATATGTTTACAGCACTTTTAACGATGCTGACTCCAATTGTAATAATTGCTCCTTCTCATTGTGAGCAAGCACTAATACTCTGACCTTTATGTACAACACGGAGCTACTAAACAAAATGAAAAACCTCAGAAGACACAGAAAATATATAAGAGATCCCAGTAACAGTGCCACAGAGTCAGAAATGTGTAGTTTTTTAATTGCAATATTTGCTTGGATGGAGGAATCCTGTAAGATGACCTATTTTCCCCCTATAATCCTGCCAGTAAACATTAGTTATTTAGATTAACTTTCTCCATCCACATACACAAAGCACACAAAAAGGTTATTGCTTGCAACAAAAACTCAATACACTGCCGTTGTGTTATCACAGCATCCTTACTCACCGGTCTTCCACAAATACACCGACGAAGTTTGAAATTCACTTTGTGCACGGGCGTCGCAGATTCCCAGCAGCAGAAGCAGCAGAACTCCCACGCACCGAGCGGGCACGGCACAAACCCCTGGACCGCGGCGGAGAGAAGCGCTCCCCTCGCTCAACCCCATGCCTCCAGCAGCCGCCGCCGCCACCAAAACCCGCAGCACCGCCGCGAAACCTTCTCCGAGCGATCCTCCCCTCTTCACAATTTCTTCACGGGGAGAAAGGGACCGGAAACCTCTCTCCCGCTGTTGTGCATGGCAGTCGGAAAGGAAAAACTGTTTAACACCAGGGAACAATAGAGTCCTCGCTCGCTGTGGCTGCCGCAGCAGCAGCTCCTCGTGCTGGTACGGGCGCTGCTCCGCGCTCTTCCATTCAGCGGCTAGAGCGGCTTTCCATCAGCTAAAAGCGAGACAGCTGTCCGCAGGGGGCTCCAGCTGACTGAGCAGGTTATCTTGCTCTGGGAGGCAGCAGCAGTCATTTACACCAGCTGGAGAGAGTGAGAGACAGAGAGAAACAGGGATGAGGAGGAACACAAATAGCCCGGCGCTGTAATCTCAGTGCAGAGAGTGACTGCAAAAGGCTGCCTTCCCAGACACGTCTCTCCCTGGAATATCCCAAATGATACACACTAAGAAGAAAAGGAGAAATCATCATCAGACGTTCTTCAGAAACACAAGTCATTCAACCAGAACAGATATAAACAGAGCACTATATAACAATTAAGAGAGCATCAGACATTTGTCCTGATAATACTGTGTACACTGCATTAACCATTTCATAAGCAACAACAAAAAAAAAAGTGATTACACGTGCATTAAATAGACAATTAAGACCTTATGAAGGGAAATTGAATAAAATGTAGAAAAAAGGAAAAGAACACAAAAATGCTACCTTGTCTTGCATATATTTATCAAATCTGTTTCAGGTAATGGCATATAGCTATCTGCTATGAGGACAGATGAATATATGTATATGATAATGTGTATGTATGTGTAAGCATATCGTCTCTGTGGTAGATGAAGTGTGCATGCAATACATAACACAAGATAACATCCTTTCTTATCCAGTAAGTATGTACACATATATACATGCATAAATGTCAACTGTGTAATTTTAAATAATTTGAAGATCAAGTTATCAATCATTTTACATATGAAAGTATGCAGGATACATTAGGCTGTCAAGATGATACAAAAACGTGGAGAGAGACAAAGCTTTTTAAATAGGGATCTTTATCTCTCCCACCCACTATGCAGTGAACAGACCCTGTAACAAGCCTGAAGATTGGGTTTCTGAAACCTATAAACTGGGAAGAAAATGATGAATTTTCAAAAAACCAGCATCATATTCAGAAAGTTACATTAAAAATGCAAACAAAAATACACAGTAAGAGCACAGGACCCAGAGTTGAAAAATTATGGAGCTATTGTTGTTTAAAGAAGAAACCTTCAGTCAACCTCTCTTGGGACGCCTGTCATTTTGCACAACCTTCCCAGACTCAGCCTTTTCACATGCATTAGATTAAAATCAGTTGTGATCAAATAATTCCCAAGTCCTGGCCTGTTTAAATATTCTGACATCAGAGCAAATTAGCAATGTTGAAGGTTGCAAATTCGTCTTTGTTTACTTTCCACTCTGTTACGCCTCTAAGAGGGAATTAAAGGCTCAGGGAGCTATAGCACCATGAGGCTGTGATTAAGAGAGATAAGCAAGTGTGGATTACTGTTCCTCAGCTGTTGAAAAACAGGCAACAATCAGGAGATTATAGGTTGATAAGGGATACATAGAAAGCCATGATCTTAACAAATTTATAGCATCCTGATCCAGAACTTGTACCCTCCGCTAAAAGCACTTTGGGAGACACATTTTACTCACTTCTGCTACATCATGCTTTATTCACTTTAGAAAGTATGGATCACCTTTCAGCCCTGGTTTTGAACTAGAGAGAACACTGTTTTAAAACAAAACTTTCTCTGAGTTTATTAATTTATATCAATTTTACAGCTACATCTGTGGTTAAGTTAATCACATGCACATTATTTAACATGCTGTGTAGAGTGACTTGAGAATATTCAACATAAAAAATAATGCCAGCTTCATATTTTATGAAAAATGGGATTAGGAATTTAAGGCCTTAAAGATGTTTTAAGAACCTCAGGAAATCTATCACAATAGATTTATTGACTTGCATACTTAAAATACATGTAGGTTATATATTCCTTTGAAAAATTAAGAGTAAAAATGTTGGCTTTTTAGCCAGAGCTATGCACCAGAGGAAGATTCAAGTTTATAGAGTGACTAGGGAAAAAGGCACCCTTTTCAGAGTTATAAATACAATGGATTCTACCTAGAATTTTTTATGAATGTATAAAGAAAGCCTCTGAGAATATTTTGTACGTGACTCAGATCATCTGGAAACATCATCAGGGAACAGATCATCCATGTAGTTGGCACAATGAATCAAAGTGGCTTTTGACAGCAGGACAAAGCAGCATCATGAGAGAGGGTGAGAACACGTACACAAACACTCAAATATTTTCTTATATTTATGCAACTATAGGACCACATATTTCAAAACCACTAAAATACAGACTATTAAAGTAAAATATTTTCACACCACTTTTTATGGTTTTCCCATTTTTTCGCTCACAAACTCAATGAATTACAAAAGAACAACTCCACCTTTTCTTTTTTGTCAGAAGATATAATGAATTAAAACTGTTCAGAAATAGGTCACAGAGACAAAATGGAGGGACTATTTATTATGCAAAAGTATTGCTGTGTCTGGGAAAAAAGAAAAAAGGATTTCTGAAGAGCTGTTTTTGGGAAACACCAGGTCACTTATGCAGTACATGCACTCATCTATTACTCAGGACAGGGAAAGGGCAATGATACCCCAGGCCAAAGAGTAGGCTGGTGCCCACACAGACACCAACACCAACCTCACCAACCTAACTGCAGGAATCAGACTTCTGAAACAAGAGGGAATATATTCTGATTGCAAGTTTCAGTTGCTGTCAGCATGCCTTTCTGGGGATGCTGTTGTTCCACTACAAATGGCAATGGGAACGCCATATCCACCCCAGTGCATCCAATGCCCTCTTACCCCTTTCCATTTGCTATACTGAACGTGGGACTTCCCTCCAGTTAACAAGGCAACCACTATTTCCAGCTCACTGGCAACACATCTTCTCAAATATACTTAACAATCATCATTTATCAGTTGTTTATGTCTTAGACATTCCCAAAGAAATGGTTAAGTATTTCTGAGAAGAAGCCTCTAGACAAAGCGTAGAAATAAACTACAACTGACATTAGTATCCATATCACAAACTTAATAGTGTCGTTGTCCCTTAGAGCACCAACATGGGAGTCTCGGCAGATACAATTATTTATTTAGACTTAGAGGTGGTACTTGGGGATATGATTTAGTGGTGGACTTAGGAGAGCTGGGTCAGTGGCTGAACTCCATGATCCTAAAGATCTCTTCCCAACTAAATAATCCTATTATTTTATTCAAGGCACAACAACTACAAGAAGTTTGTAAACTACTCACACAAATCATTGATAACTTAGCATATTTTAGTTTTTCTATAAAAAGTATGACTAACCTCAAAACCTTTATGAAAATGACATGGAGTTAGCCATGAAATATTGGAATTACTTTGCTCACATTTCCTAGCATTAAAGAGTTAGGGGATGACAAAATAGGCATGAAATACCTTTTATTTTTTGGAAAGAGAAATGATAACCAGATAAATATTTCAATATAGAATCAGCCTGGTGGTATTCCTCTGCTACCAGGCAGTCCCATGCTAGCACACTTTTCTTTATGAAAAGCCATGAATAAAAGCTTCAGGATCCTATTATCTTATATCCTGAAGATGTTGTATTTCTACATATAGTAAGGTCAAAGAGCATGCAGAGACTACAAAATATGTATGGCACATTTGTTGCTAGAGTAAGCGATACACAGCATCACTTTCATCTGCCTTCAATTTGACACTGGTTTTGCCAGAAACCTTTAGAGAAGTTTCAGTCCATTTTTGTAGATCTATAGAAGATGCTTTACAAATTCTTTAACTGTACCCCACTAACCATCTGTGCTGCATGGGTACTAGACTAACACCAAAAAAACCCCAGAATGAATACTAGAATAACCCAAATTCTAAAGACTGAAAAACGTTTCATTTCTTGTGCAGAAAAGTCAAAGTCCTCTTCATCTGAACTGTATTAATTTTTATTGATCTCCAAGACTTCCTCCCCACTTTAGGTACAAAAATGACAAATGCTGCCAAAGACAAGTAAGTCACCTATCTCCTATTTAATTAGCTCTACCAACCTAATAATGAGTTTACTACAGCCAATACCCACTGGATAATACAGTACCAAATATTTCAGAAAAGCACTCTAAATTTGAAACTTGTTGATCTGGTTCTGTTGCCATATGATGCAGCATGCCCTTGAATATATCCCCTTCAGGAGATGCAGTGATATGGTTGCACCCCTAACTTTTGGAGAAGTTAGAAAGTTGAAGTATGTTCCCTTGCATTTGTATTTCTTTGTAATATCCATGATCTAAATAACTCACATAACAGTTAAAAGAAGCTTTTGTTCTCTTCATTCCCTGTCAAACTCTTGGGCCAAAAATTCTAGTTCTGCATTTTGTGAGAGCTTGACTTTCATGAAGGTATTTTACTATGCTTGAAAGTATATTGTAATAATTCTCTTCAGATGGGACTAGATGCAAGAATTTTATTAGATATTGAGTACTTCAGGATGGAAAAAGCTGCACAAGGCTCTTTCAGTCTTTGCTGAAGAGCATTAAGAATTCTTTATCAGACTCAGAAACAGTCTCTTATTTTTCTCCGTATCAATGCTAGGGACCCTAGTCAGGGAAGCCACAAAAATATGCTCAACATGAAAAATCTGGAAAAAATAAATTATATTCTTTTTTCATGATATGCCAGCTCCAGTCTTTAAGCCCAAATTCACATATGCTGTGCAAAACTTGCAGTTATTGAAGTTATTCTTTAGGGACCCTAAACATATGGCCTCTAGGTGTCACACTCGACCATGTCATAATACACTATTATGGATTTCTCTTTTTCTTTAATAGAAGGTAAGAGGTCCTGATTTTATCCTTTCAGTTTATTATGTCACATTGTCTTTGTAACCTTGCAATTTTTAAAACAAACAGACAAAATCAACCCAACCTCTTTCATACTAGTACAATTACTTATGGTTTTCCCAGAATAATTGTTTTTGCAAACATTAGAGGTATCATGATGCCCATCTGTTAAATTTGTTTCATTCTTTTAGATCATGGATTTGGAGAACAAATTAGGAACTTTGAGAATTATGTGTGTGAGCTGCACAGAAGTAAGAAAGCACTACATGTACAAAATGACTGGAGTATATTAATAATGTGCATTTAAATTCTTCAGTGTTTCCTGATTACTACCAAAAAATGCTACAAGAAAAAGTTATTTTTTAAAAATTAATAAAGATTCTACTTGCATAAATGATCAGAAACATCTCATCATCTAGTCCTGATTTTACAAATGCTTTGTTTTTATTAAGGTAAGATAGCAATTCTTGGACTGATTTATCTTTTTTTAAGGTTTACTTTTTATTGTTTGATTATACTGGGGGAGGAAGGGTGGTGTTTATTTGGTTTTTAATCTATTTAATATCTAGACATTTTCCTAGCCATTCTTTCATTGGTGTGGGGTGGGTTTTTCAGTTGAAAAAAAAAAAAAAAGGGTTTTTTTTTAACCTGGATGTTGTATTTTTTTGTCGATCCCTTTGGTAAGTAACAAAATCAACATCCTCGGCATGAAAGACTCATGGAAAGAAAATATCCTCTGTAAGGAGAGCACACTGAGGTACAGCCAGGAAGTATACCTAGAACTGCTTGCTGGGAGATCAAGCTAGAGAAATTTAAGTGAGAAATCAATGAATGTATAAAGGAGGGCACCCAGCTTTGGATCAAGATACGTGAGGAGTGTATTTACCATCTTTGTTTTCAAGAAAAATGTTAGTTTTGACTTGATAACGTAACCAAAGGCTACTGGGCTAAATAGATCAATATCATTGTGAAACATAATGGTCCAAGAATTGGAGAAGGTCACATTAAATTGCCTAATTTTACTTTCTGGCCTAAAACTCTGTGAATAAACATTGTCTTTTCTGCCCAGATTACATTGTCTTCAATGCCAACTGCACGAAGAAGATTCTATGCAAAGATGAAAACTGGCTGAGAAGATCAAACCTGGCTCCATGACTTTTTCTGCATTTATAAGAAAGCGGGGGGGGAAATATGCACAAGGAAAATGGTGAATTTTTCACTTAAATGCTTTTTGTAAGCCCTGTTTTGGGGAAGAAACTTGCACTTTGCTTCTACTGGGAATGGTCAGTGTGCTCTTCTTGTCATAGTCTTCAAAGAGAAGTCTGCACAAACCAGAACCTCTAATTGTGGTGCCAGTATGAACTTGCTTACAGAGTGCTGAGGGGAAACAAAATAACATTGAGTCCAAAAGTGGAACATAAAGCTGGCCTCTAAGTCACTAGGATCAAAAGCTTGGAAAACAGGAAGTGGTAGAAGGAGCCAAGAAAACAGGCTGAAATCAGGATAAGAAACCTAGATGAAGAAAAAAAACCTGCAAAGAAGTAATGACAACCAGAATTTGTTTGCGTGTGTTATATACTGTTTACTCCTCTAACGCATTAGCCGTGGGTCTACAGTTTGCATAGGTCTGTGATTAAGACTGCCCACAGAATGGAGCTTTTTTAATCTAACTTTAGTTACAACAGTTTCAGAAAGCCAAACAGAGACTTTACGAATGGAGAAAACAAACCAACTCAGTTGACCGTAATTGCCATTTAGAACCAGTTTTTAGCTGCAAGACCATTATACCAGATTTTGCACGAGGTAACCAAAATACAGGATTTTAATGGGTCTTTCCAAGTAAACTCTGTTCCTCCAATGTGTGCACATACTTTTGAAATTTGTGTTCCTAAAATCAATGGGAACAGCTAGCCCCCATGTCTAGCATGAACTTAGGCTGAAAATAAATGTTTATCCAGACACCAGGCTCACTGGAGAAAAATACTGGTTAAAACTCATAGTTGTAAATGCAAGTAAGTAAAATTATTCACAGGACCTGAAAAGCCGGCAGGGAGATTTCGACTACACAGTGGAGAGGTAAATACTGAAATCCTTGGCAAGGGGAACAGAAAGAGAATGAAATAAACAAAGAAAATCAGTGCCCATTATTGCCTTTGAAAATCCTCTCCAGGGAGAGCTTAGTAATATGCACATACCAAATCACCTTAAACAAAAGACACCTTCAGTCAATTTTAAACCTTTTCCTTATTAAAATCCTATTGATTGATCATTCTTCATCTAAATGTCTGACAAGCCAATTTCCATTTTCAAGGAGGGAAATGTTGGTCTTCTTTTTCAGGCCATAAATCACTCAAACATTCTGTTATCAATTCTCAAATTAGTTAAGTAATACAAATTAATAAGAAAATTAAACAAGGCTGATTTCTCTAGTGAGTTGTTGTTTCATTGGTGCAGTTTTTTTTACCGTAACCAATACATTTAGTGGTTTCCAGAAATGCACAGACTCAGTAATAGTGACAAACACAATACAGGTGGAAATAACTTTTAATAATTTGTTAACTTCTTAAGAGTCCTAATTCAGCTGGCAAAAAGTACAGCTGTGTTTTTTGTTGACTTCAACAGATCAATAAACAAGAGGAGTATAACTTCAGTAAACTAATTAATGTATCTCACACCATTTGGACACGGGGTAAGGTGAGGTGAGATTTAAACCATTCTAAATTAACAATGAGGGTTCAATTGGGATTTGCTGACTAACTAAGCCCTAAGATAGAACCCCATTATATCATTAGTAACAATATTTTGCAGAATCTTAGGTTATAAATAAAGTTACAGCACTAAATATAATAACTCAAAATAAATCCTTCCCTCTCTTAATATTACTTAAAACTTCACAAGTGTGGTCCACCTGTCATACTTCCATTATATGGCAGTTGCTTTAACTGGGAGGTGGAAGGCAAATCTGTTCCTACTGATCAATCTTACTGTTGAAAATTATAGGTCACTCACTAAAGTCAACTCTGGAACAAACTACAATGCAAAAAGTAAATCTGAACAAGGAAGCCCACAAAGTTAACAAGTTCTAAGTGCATATTAATGAAAGCAGGTTATCATTTCAAACCACACAAACTAGTTTCAAAATGCTGAGCTGTGTTAACAAAACCTCCCATTCTCCTGAGTGCTGCCTTTTCTTCCTCCTCTGCTGCTGAGAACCATCCTTTCTTCCATTTCATTGCACCAATATTTCTCTGGCAAAAAGAAAACAAGTAGCCAAACCGGTGCACCAAGACAGCTGATATCACAACCACATATAATTGAATTTTCTGCATACACATCACAATGCATTTAATACATTCTGTGTGCTGTTGAAAAATGTTCTCTAAATTATAAGCGTTAGCATTAAAATTAGAGCCTCATTACAGGTATCAAACCAAGCTTAAGGTGATGTGACACTTTCAAGACAGGAAAAACATTCATAAAATTGGAACCACTGTTCTTCCCAATGATAACAAAAAACAACATTGCCGGTTTTCTCCAATCACTATTGCATTTGCGTATCTGAAAATAGGGTAAAAAGCTTTCCAATCAACTGTTAGTGGGAGCCCTGGTGCTTCCACAACTTTTTCCTGTGAGACTCTAACTTGGTCTCAATAACTGATAGTTGTATCTATACACTCTGCAGAATATGTGACAGCTTCAATTTGATGCACTGCTCACTGAAGGAAGAAAATGGTGTGGAAGAGATTCTCAGTGACTGAACTATTACTGAAATACTATAGAAACTTGCAAAGCAGTTGTCTCTAGCTCATCACCTAATTCAGTTGTTACCATCCAGTTAGATGAGTGGAGCATGATTTTCCCGGGACAAGGAAATTTAATTTACAAAGATGACGAGAGGGGGAGAGCATTAAAAATTTGAAGTGTGACTTCAAAACCACAATGGCAATGTTTGAATCATGCTGAGTTCAGGTAAAAACAACCGCCTGAGTTCAGGTGAATAGATGGACATGATTTACCAGTGCAAAAAAAAGGATACATCATGTATAAAGCAAAAGTCAATCTTTGCATAAAAATGTATTTCCTAGATGTATCAATAGGATAAAAAATAATTGATGAGTCTTTCATATTAATGATTTAAATACACATGTTAAAATTATTATGCTAACTAGATATTAACACAATTTATCTCAGCCTAAATTCTCATAGTCCCCATATATAAATATAGATACAACACACAACTTCAGTTGTCTGGCTGATAAGTCTACCCTAAGTAGAAGGTTACTTTTCTGAGACATCCTACACAGTGAAAGGAAAATAGCAATTTTTGCAATATGTTTCTAAAATATTCTCAGCACCAGGTCCACCTCCATCCATTGCCTGCAGATTCTTCTACATATGGTCCAATATTAATTGTCTGTGTCTCCATCACACAAATTGACTCAGAGGTATTTTTAATCCTTCGATGTTTATAAAAGCTATTTTTAGTATATTAGCGTTTAGTATTTTTCTCTATGAAGTACAAAACCAAATAATTCATACATTCACATGAAGAAATATAAAGAAAACAAAAAATATGTTCTGCTTCCTCCCAGAGCTGTTACAAAACCATTATCAGCAAGCTGCTTTGGAAACCTTGGAGAAAAACTGAATGTTAAATACACAGATCATTTTAGTCGTTACTTATTTCTACAGATATACAGACAAAACCATAACATATGCAGAAGTTTGCCAAAATCTGATTATTGTACACAGTCTTATCTAAAGGAATTTAAATATCTTATGGTCTTTTGAATACATCTTAAATACTGAATAGCAGGGCACATTGTACCTCACTTAGGCTAAAGAAGGTTACAATTCCATAAATTCATCTCCTGTAAAGTTACAGGGTTGCCATAGCAAAATAGTATACTGACAGGATTCAGGAAAAAACTCCATTATGCCAAACACCTTAAACATGCATATGCCTACACCAAATCCCCTCTCTCTGTCAATTAATGGTTGACTGGCAGTCAACAAAACACTTGCTTGATTTCTAACCTTGTGAATCAAGATTTTTTTAACATAAAACTTAACTATACTGAGTTATTTGACTACAACAATCTCTGAGAAAAAAAATTCTTGATTCGCAGATAGACAGTGTGACAGGGCTTCCTCTAAGCTCCCAAAACTTAATTTTCACATCTGAAGGGACTGGTGAATTACAATAAAAGTTCCTTGTTTCAATCAAGAGTTGAGTCTTTGGACTTCATATCCTGTTTTCTAGGTGCATACATAGTTTTGACACAGGGAAGAACCACACATCTTGACTCACTGGCGGAAAGGAGGAAAATAAATCTTCCAATATCTCTTACATGTATGCAAGAAGAAAATTGCTATTATCGTTGGCCAGGACAGAACATCTTCTTTCCACTAAACATTAAAAAAGCTTCAAGGAGATCATCTATTACAGAGAGATTTTCATAGTGTTGTCTTTTTAGAAAATTCTACAGAAAGACAAATAATTGAAATATTAATAGGGGGTGTCATTTTCATTATATTCTCATGTTTGGTGCATAATTCAGAAATCCACTCTCATTCTCTTACTCATTTGAAAAGAAGTAAAATTGTAGTAATTCCCTTTCTCTTCTGTGTTTCATATTCTGTTTCACATTCCCATGCTTATGCTAATTTATAATTTCAAGCAGTGATCTTCACATTATATCATAATGAAACAATCAAAAATTAGTTTCTTTGGCTTTGTATAATGGAATATAGAAGACTGTATTCATTTTATTTCAGAATGGATCATTAGCCACTGTATTCTTAAACCATTTAAGAGAAATAATTTGAAATCAAGCAATAAATAAACCTAATGCATACCTCTAAGCAGAAAGTAATTAAAACAGATAGTAAACATTTGCTTTACTGTTTGTTTCCCCCCCTAAATTATGATTTTTGCAACAGTTCTTTAAAAGGCTTTAATTTAAACTGCATTGCAAAAATGAGATTATATTCATTGTATGCTCTTCATTAACTCAACTGATGGTGTTTTAATTCCTACAACATACAAAGTCTGATGTTTGTTTTGCAATTTAACATTGCTTGTGTGTGCTGAGAGTAATTAGCTTCACTATGGCAGAACAAATTATTTCTTTGCAAAGCACACACACCGCTTTTTAACAAAGATTATTGGAAAACTTTGAAGGTATTTCCTGTCTTATACAGAAGCAACTCTTTCATTATTAATTAACTTTTTTGTTCCCTGATTTTCCCTAATGAACTAATAATCCATGTTCTGTCTGATGGTAAATACTAAGAACTAAAAGATGAGGAATGACACTTAGCACGAGTGTTATGTCTGCTCTACTGAAACACTTTGGATTATAAACAGAAAATGCAATTTAAAAGACTAAGGGTTAACCAGCGAGACAACTGCAAGGAATTTCATTACAATGTACTAATTCATTACAATTCATTACAGATTATTGAACTATGATGCCATATTGCCTAAGTCTTCCCAGAGAAAGCCAAACACCTCACCTGTACCTCGGTGAACGTATTATGCCAACAAATGCAGGTATACGAATGAAGCTGAACAGTTACAATATTCAAAAATATTGTTCTACTCAATCTATTCTCAGAATTACAACACAGTATCCATGATGTGACATCTGCACACGAGCCTTATGTTGAAATGTTATGAACATCATTACAGGCCATGGATCAGGTGCAGCCCAATGCCACTGTGGGCTGATTTCAGTGCTGCTCTGGGGCAGTCTGGCTAACACACACACACACACAGACACACAGGCACAAAAACACACATTGTGTGGGGGAGCACTGGTCACACGCAGGCCTGGTACCTTGCAGATGCAGAGTGCCCAAATTTGGAGAGGAGCAGGCTGTCACCAACCCACTGCCCAAAGCCTGACACTGGGACCAGTTCAAGTGAACGCTGCCTTCTCTCCTCTCCCCAGCCCAGGTGTGCAGTCACTGCAGTACTAAGCAGGGCACATGCCAGGTAACTTTCAAGATGTGCATTCTTGCGTTTGCATGTGTGAGATTTCCTGCTGGTATTTTATGTTCCCCATAACAAAAATAACATTTAGACCGTATTGTATCCCCTAAGAGCCTAAAGACAATCCTACAGTCAAAGAACAACCACTGGAATATCTCTTATTCCTTATCCCCCTCACCACTGATATCTAAGGTGTTTTTGCAGAAGCAGTATTATTAATCTCTGACTGTGGTAGCATAAAAGTGCAGGCTCCATGAGTTAAACACAGTCATTGGACTTTAGACAAATCCCACCTCTTTGAATATCATTCAGATGGCAGAAGACAGTTCCTGTGATATTCAAAAAAACATGAAATCCAATGTGCATCCAGAAACACTAATTAGAATGATTTTGTTTTCTCCGACTAATATATGAGTATCATCATCAGGGGATACAGCAGTAATCCTAGCCTATTCTCATAAAGTTTCAAATTACTTGGGCAAAAACAAGGGAAACAAACTCCAATACATAAAACAGAACTATCTATAGAACAGAATGGAGTCTTTAGACCTTCTGTGTAAAGGAACACCAGCCTGAACTAAAGCCAGTAGATAAACCGATAAAAAGTTGATAATGTTGAGATTTAGCCACCTATACATAAAACTACCCAACCAAATCTGGCTTTTCTATAACACTCTAACATTGTTCATAGGCCAGATAAGAAGTTTACAAACAAAACCAAATCAGAAACAAAACAACAAAAATAGAAACAAAACTTCAAAACGCAACCCAAGCCTAAACCAAAAGCCTCTAAACCCCAAACCCATGCAGAATATAACCTTGAGATCAGCACAAGGGTGGCAGGACAGCACAGCTCGCCAACCTGAGCCAGCCCCTCAACACCTGTGGTACCATCTCACAATGCTGAGACAAACTCTAACCCTCAGCACCTTGGACAGGGACTTTAGAGAAGCCCTGTTGAAGCCAAATACTTTTCTGCTTCTATTTGTTCATTTGACAGAGTGCAAGGACCTTCTTTACAGCATAGTCCTTATTCTTACATCAAAATTTTGCAGTTAAAATACATGCATAGCTAGTAAAACATAGCTGAACTGGCATAAGATTTAGGTCATCCATTCCTTGGTACAGAAACCATGATAGCCAATGATACACTTTTATTACACCCATCAGAGAGATACTGTAAAAATACTACCCTTAAAACTTTCTAACTCTATTTTACAGGAAACAAAATATTGAGCTGTAGCCCTGTTGACCACAGAAGTTAAATTATTTCTTTTGCTGTTTTTCCTTGATATGTCAGAAGGAGTCATACAACCTAATGAACACAAAACAAATTGAGCAGCTGGATGGAATTGATTAAACTAATAGAATCATAGAATATTCTGAGGTAGAAGGGACCCACAAGGATTATCGAGTCCAACTCCTGGCACAAAAATTACACCATGTGCGTAAGGGTATTGCCCGAAAGCTTCTTGAACTCTGCCAGGCTTGGTGCTATGACTATTTCCCTGGGGAGCTGCTCCAGCGCTCACCCTCTGAGAGAAGAACCTTTTTCTAATAACCAACCTGCCATTCCCTTGGGCCCTGCACTGGTCACCAGAGACAAGAGATCAGTGCCTGCCCCTCTACCTTCCCTCATGAGGATACTGCAGGCCATGATGAGGTCTCCCCTCATAATTGATAAAAATCTATTAAGAATGTCATTTAGTAAGGGTGAAAATAGTCTATATACTTCCATCCTGATTAATGTAATATAATATTAACAAAGTTATGAGAGTTTATGGAAAGGGAGAACAGAAATCTGGATCAGGACGATATCAGTGACTCTAAAAAACAGAAGTGCAGCGGCACAGAACAAGATCGCTTGCAGGGTCTTCCCTTAAACTCCCTTGGATGGCAAAATTTGTCTTATTTATCATAAAGACATTACACTACTTCTAAGATGAAAGGGGGAAAGGAAAATGAAAAGGAAAAGGAAAAAATACTGTTTTAACAATATGAAAGAACTGCGATTTTATTGAGCCAGTTTAAATTGTTATTCTTAAAGCTAGCGTAAGCACAATTAAATTTAAACCTCTAATTATCATGTAGATTACACACAGATGAGACATAGGAGAAATTTTGCTGATGTTCACTGCAAGAAATCAATATAAAACTAAAAGAAAAAAATATTTATTTCAGAGATGCGCTTAAAAAGAGACTTAAAAATTACTATTTGGATCCACCTGGAGGCCATTTCAGAAAGACTGTAGCTGAGGGTATGAGACAGCAGGGAAACCCATTCAAGCTGATCCAATTTAGATATGCAAATTTTATCTTGTGTGTTTGAAAAGAACATTATGGCACAGGATAATTTGCACCTTGAGTTCCAAGGAATAATATTTCTAATCTAATGAAAACATGCCTCCATTGTTCACTTTCCCACTCTCCAGGTTTGGGCCAATCTACTGCTCTCCTACCCATTTGAAATTACCCATGAAAAATTTTTTTCCATATTTGAAACAATTAACTAACACTAACACAAAACAAAACAAATCCACCAAACTCACAAAACAGAAAAGAAAAAAAAAAGGAAAATAGAGAGGTATTCATTTTCATAGTTATCTGAAAAAGGCAATGTTACAAGTGGCTGACTGACGAATGACACAACCTATAATAGTAATGGGGCTAATGTAATTTCCACCCTAGGCATGAAATGCCAAATGAAACAATTGCAGTTTAAGATCACATGTTTGACACAGTGCACTGTTACCTTATTTTTGTCTTTGCTGTTGCAAATAATGATATTTGCTTAGCAGTAAACCTTTGTAAAAGCTGCACATGGTTTGGGATGTTTCAGTGGGAACACCATTTCTAAATCATGACATCAATGGACACACAAATTCATACTGGAACAAATTAAAATGTGTGAACTAGAGTACCAGAACTGTAACTTGTACCAAAGTAACATATCATTATCATGAAACTCTAAAATTTTAAACCAAAAAGAAATATATATTTAAATCACTCAATTCCTAAAAATTATAGTGTAAATTAAAATTTTGAAATCATTGAAAAAAACCCTTGAATTTGGTGAAATTCATGTTCCAGATGTGCCTTTAATTAAAAAGGGGAACAATGCAGTTTCACTACATTAAGAAGCACATTTTGAGGTAAATTGAACATCTTTGTGGAACCCCTGCCACTTCAAACAGGTATAAGACTTATCTGTTGCTCACTTTCATCCACTCTGTTCACAGTGGTGATAAACAACCAACACGAAATAGTACTGAAGTTACAAATCCTTTAGCTTGTATTAAACACAACTATACCTGACAGTCCATTAACAAAGGTCAAGAAAGAAAAACAAAGGCTTTAGAAAGAAATTGCTTCCAGACATTCACTACATGTAGCTGGTCAGACTGACAAATTATTAAAAACATAGCTCTCTCAAGAGAGATTGGCAGCAACAGAAATCTGGAAGTTTAAATTTCCAGGAGTTTGTCTGCCTCCATTACACTGACTCTTAGTTACTCAGTAAAGATCAAAGTAATTTTGTAATATGTAAACTTCATAGTTTTATTGCAATGACACTATAACGACAGATCATGCAAACAAAATGCAATTAGAAGATGGACCAGCAAATAAAAGGTTAATCTGCTGAAAATGAGCTTAATTGAGGACTCCTCCTATGCTCTCAGTCCAAAACAATTACTGGAATAGCCCCAGTCCTCATATTAGTAGGAGCTGGCACAGACTGTGAATCAGGAAATCGGCACAGGAAAAGTGCAAGACCTGTGCCTGTGCTGTCCAAAACAGCACAAGAGCCACAAAAATAACTGTGCAACAGTAAGTTTTAACCAGCCCATTAAATGGTACAAAAGAATGAGAGTTCTCAGGGTGCTGTGCTGCGAGGGCTTGTAGGGCAATGAAGGAGCTGAAGGGGGCCAAGCAGCAGGAAAGACTGTGGGGTGTGGTATGAGACCCCTTTGTGGGAGGGGTCCTGGAAACGGATGATGCATCAGGAAGTCTCCCACTCTCCACCAGATGACAGCTAAACATGCAGTGTGTTAGAGAGGCTGGACCTTGTCTTTAGATGAGATATTGCTCTACCACAAAGTTTTATATTAATGGTACCTTCATAAAATATCTTTATTTTGTGCCTGCTTCCAAATTGCTACCTTAACCATAGTGGAAGTCTGACAAACATGTAAGGAAAACTGAGGAAATTAAAATATTTCAAAATTTATGACATTCAGAAATTTTCACACTTCGAAAGGGCACAGAGGAGTTAAGTTGTAAGAGCATTTGTATGGGTTAAAGAATTCACTTGACAACCCTTTGAGTCAAAAGCACTTAGCCACATGGTTGAAATACGAACTACCTTCATCTTTCTAGCACCCCTCAACTGCTACCTTCTGCACCTCTGCCCATTAGATTGCTTTCAGCTGGGACTTCTGTGGCTGTGATGCAGGATTTTGAACATAGAAAATGCTTTAGCTAAATTAAGTTTCAAAAATAAAAAAGCAGAAGTGTTTTTTGTGCATGTTAGACTTTATAAAAGAAGGCAAAAGTTTCCAGATGTTTCAGTCAGCACTAGGGTTCAGAAACTATCAAAATAACACATTTATACAACCTATGAGCTATATTAGCAAAACATGTATCTTACTACATGTCACAATTTGCATTTCTTCTATTTAGACACCTCCTACACCTCCTTGATATAATTTTGTTTATGCAATAGGTTAATTATGTATGGTAATTATGTTCCTCAAAATCCTATTACAATTAACACTTTCCTTTCCTACTTTACATAGAGCCCTCCCTTTCCTGTTAAACGTGCTTTCCAAGAAGACTGGAACATTAATTCCTTCTATATATTTGTCATGGGATAAGAAAAGATTTAGACCCAAGACTGAAAAACAAATCCTTTGGCAGGAAACAAACTCCTCAACTGAATTAACAGGTCACTTAAATTTTAATTTATCAACTTATGTAAGTAGCAAAACACCAAACCACAATTAAAGGGGAGGAAAAAACACTCTTGGAAAAAAATGTGAGGGAAAAAAATCATCTTTAATACAGATTTCACAGATCCACATACATATTAGTTTGTGGTAAAAATAAGGAAGGGAGGTGGATGTAGAAAGAGACAGATTTCCATTAATTTCAACTGTATTCTGTGTTTCAACATAAATCATAAAAAAAGGAAATTGAACGCATCTAAAATGTTTCTAGACAAAGCTTTTATTCACTTCAATCATCTCTCCTGTCATTTAAAAATGATCATTCTAAGAATAAATCCTGAAATCTTTCCTTGAACTCCAGGGAGAGACTTATGCCAATCTGAAAGACAAGAATTTTAATTAGGTAAGTCAAAACTCTTGCTGTAGCTACTATTTTGGTATTTTATGGGGTTCTTAATTCAAAATAGCTGTTCACCAGTTCACAATAGCTGCTCACCATCTACGCCTTTCAAATCTACCAGATTATCCAGGCATAAGAACATTTGCAGTCCAGTAAATATTTGCAGAATAGCCTCTGTTTTGGTGATTAACAATCCATAAAGAGATTTTAAGCAAAGCTGTCAGTTTAATCTAGCAGGGCTTTGCATCCTGTATGCCAGACTGAGTCAGACAGTTTTAGTAGCAAGGCAATGATGCAGCTACAGCATCCGAACTAAGGCAGTGCATTTTTAAGAACCCAGGGGAGTTACAGCCCCATTTACTCCATCTGTGATACACCATGGGGGAAAGAGAAGCAAGGTTTACTATGTACTTATCTACAAAATATGTTGTCAAGCAGTTATTTTCAGTACACAGAAGTAAGTATAATGTTTGGAATGTGTATAAAACATCTGGAATACGATTATTTTCAGCACAAATAAGCAATATTTTCATATTCCGACATGAAGTGTTTTTATAACAGCATTCAGTCTTTCCATGTAATTTCTGAGACCTACAGTTTTCATTAGCGCTGACAGTACATTTCTCCATAGTGAAGCCACAAAGGTTCACCCCTTTACAAATAAGCAGATGGGTTCTGGCCACACCAAGGTAAGACCTCCAAGATCATTCAGATCCATGTGCAGTTTGGGTTATTCTTTTAAAATTTACTCTAGCTTCTACCTTCTGTTTCCCACTCACTATTACACTAACACAGGGCTGAATATATGAGCAGTTGCTCCTGGCTTTATAAAGCAGGATTTCACAACTCTCACATACGTACCTTACAGTACTCTCCAGATAAACTGCATTTTTTTACCTTACCTATGCCATTGGTGAACGGTTATGCTACACTGGCAGCAATCTGTCCCTAATGGACAAAACTCAACTCCTAGAGCAATAAACAACAGAACTTAATATGCACACCACATTTTCTAAAGTAAAGAGGAGCAAAACCCTTTTTTCATTTGATGTGACACAACTAGAGAAATGCACAAAACACAATTTTTACCTTTCATAACAATCTTGAAGCTGAAGCTGCTCTCCCAACATTAACAAAGATGACGAATCCTATTTTCAAGCCAAATTTGCCATCAGTTTGTCTGCAGCAGAAAAACAGAATTCTAATTTAAAGAAGTCACAGTAGATGTCAGAATTTGACCTATTTTCTCCAAATTGAGGTGAACATGGGATGTTTAAGTAGACTGCTTACATATAATCTAATACCCAGAAAGCTCAAGTAAATATGCACACATAAATCCGTAACAGAAAAGCTGTGTTGCACTAAACTGAACTGATCTGCCATCATATCTCAATATTTTCAGTTTGACAAGACTCTAGAATTTATGTTTACCAAAAATAATAGATCTACTAAAAGAAAAATGACAATGAGGAAAAATTGACCAAAATAACCTTATTTTTGTGGAACACCTCATAAGTACTTCACATTATCGGTTATTTTTAGGTATTTTTACTAAAGAGACTGATCTCTTAGTTGATCACTTCCTACTTGTTATCACAGCATTTTAAAATTTACTGAGTTTTACAATGTTCTCCAAGGACTAAAAGAATATTCAATTACTGGCTTTAGTCCGAACACATTAGATATTTTCTTTCAGGAATCGAATTTTCAAAATATTTCATGCAGTTCACTAATGTTCAGCAGCTATAAACTATGTGAAATCAACAGCTAGCTTGTCCAAAGTGTCTTGTGGAAGTTCAGCTTTCTAACATCCTCTGTAGCAAAAAAAAAAAAAAAAAATACAAAAATACAAGTTGTCCAAAGCTTGCCTTTTTTATGCATTTATTTAATTTTAAAACAAAGCATTGGCCTGATTGTTCAAACGTTATGCTTTCAGTCTGCAGTTTTCTTACCATAACACTGATTATTCTATCACTTAGCTCAAGTTCTTCTTCAGTGATCTCTGTTGAACAGAGATTTGCATCTTTACAATACTCATAAATGATTCCCATAGGTATTTCCAATACCAGAAACTTCCTTTTGAGATCTCTTTGATGATATTGTACTCATTCACCAGCTCTACTCCCAGTACAGAGTAAATGACTGCTCTTACACTAGGGAAGTACCTTCATAGATTTTCAACTAATATTTAGAAGACCAGACAGCATCCATTGCTGCATTCTACAGATGACTAGTGTTTACATTTGTGGGACGAGCTTGCACAGATTTGAGCACCAACACTAAACTTACCTTTAGATATTTACAGGAATAACAATTCTCAAAACAGGACTTAACATTTAAAATTTTCCTTTTTTTTTTTTTTCTTTTATTATTTTTGTCTGTATTTTGTTGATAGAATCACAGAATGATTTGGGTTGGAAGCCATCTGGAATATCATCCAGTTCTAATCCCCCTGCCACGGGCAGGGACACCGTCCATTAGACCAGGCTGCTCAAAGTCCCATCCAACCTGGCCTTAAACACTTCCAGGGATAGGATATCTGCCACTTCTCTGGACAACGAATTCAAATGTCTCAGCACCATCACAATAAACAATTTCTTCCTAACATCTGATCTAAATCTACCCTTTTTCAATTTAAGGCTATTCTCCCTTGTTCTATCACTACCTGCCCTTGTAAAAAGTCCCTCTCTGGCTTTTTTGCAGGCCTCCTGTAGGTAGCAAAAGGTGTTATAAGGCTTCCACAGAGCCTTCTCTTCTCCAGGCTGAAAAACCCCAACTATCTCAGCCTTTCCTCATAGGAAAGGTGCTCCAGACCTCTGAATATCTTCATGGCCCTGCTCTGACTCCAACAGGTCTGGGTCCTTATGTTGGGGGCTACACAGATGAATGCAGCTGATCTCCATTTGGGGGTTTCACCAGAGCAGAGAGGCAGAATCCCTTCTTTCAATCCGCTGCTCATGTTGCTTTTGATGCAGCTCAGAATGTGGTTGGCTTTCTGAGCCGCGAGCACATACTCTGGTCATGTTAGCTTCTCATCCACAAACATGCCCCAGTCCTTCTTCTCAGGGCTGCTCTCCATCCATTCTCCACCCAGCCTGTATTTGTGTTTGAAATTGCCCTGACCATGTTGAACTTCAGGATGTTCATGTGGGCCCACCTCTCAAACCTGCCAAGGTTCCTCTGGATGGCATCCCTTCCCTGCAGTCTGTTGGCAGCCCCACACAGCCTGGTGTCATCAGCAAACTTGCTGATCATCAAAAAAGATGCTAAGCAGCACTGGTGCTCAGAAATGAGACTTCACAGAAAAGACAAATGTCTTGCATCAGTCAGTGCTGCTGCTCAGTATCCACGACTTTGAACTACCATGCAGTTTATGTTTACTGAGGATAGCTGTATAAAGACATTGCTTGCAAACCCAAGGTTTCTAATCATTTTAACAAAGCATCTCAAGAATGTTGATGGCACACAGAGAAATTATATTAGTAATGTTTCTGCCTTCAGTCATTTGGAACTATAGGCTACAGTTTAAGAAATTCATATGTGAGTAGCTTCTACTGTTTTCAGAATAATAATAATAGAATTTGGAATAAATCCAAATTCACTGTTGTGAAATCTCCCAATCAAAGTCGATAGAGGTATTTTAGGCCATTTTTGTTTGTTATGCAAAACGTGAGAGTTATAAGCTATAAAAGATTGCAAAACCATGGCTCTATTGACAGCTTGAAACTCTCAGTAACTCATAAGTAGTAATATTATGATGTAACTTATCATTTACCTATAAAGCCCATAAACACTTTCATTAATAAGTGAGAGCACATGTAAATTAAAATGGATTCATATAACCTCATCATTCTACCAAAACTTTTTTTTTTTTTTAGTTTACAGTATAAGAAAAATATCAGACTGTTCAAGTGTGGCATTATGTTAGCACAATATGTTCCTGGAGAGTTCTCTTACTTATCTCTCGTTGTTATTTCAACATCTATCATTCCATTATCAAGACTGCCAGGGAAGCATGAAAGTTAATGGAACACGTGTCCTATTCCTGAAAGACAGACTGACACTTCAAATTACTGATAAAAAGCAAAAGAGGAACATATTATCAGATATTTTATTATAAGAGCTACTGGAAAAAAAAACCCACAACACTAAAAAGAAATCAAACTCCATACAGATATTTCTTGCTAGTGATAGAATGTCTATTTGTAGTCCTGACTTCTATGATTGTCATTGAAAAAAAATATATATTTGAACAGCAACTCGAGGAATAACTGTAACACAGAAGACAAATAAAAAAATACAGAGATGGGTTTATTATCCAAAAAACAGAAGTCCTACAGAACAAGATAGTGCTTTAATTAATTTATAGTCCAAGAAAACTATATACTGAAAGTGAAAAAGTTTTCATTTCATTATTAGCACCCATGGACATGCTTCTCCTCAAGATTCAGCTTTCATACTGCGCACATGATCTTATTTCATAGAGGAAAAAAAAGAGAATGAAGGTAACATGAACTACAATAAGCTTATAAATATTACCAAAGGAAGCAAAAATAAGAGAACTCAATGTTTAAATGAAATATATATGTTTGTATTCATATACTAGACCTTACAACAAAAAGTTAGCTGTACAAGAGACGTCTGAGATTAATTACAGACTGAATGGGTATAACAAATACACAATGCAACACCTTCCTTTTAATGGCTGGATATCTATTCATTTGTAAAGGGAGGTTAAATAGTCAAGAAATATCGAGGGAGATAATGGTGCAACATTTCGGCATGCAAATCTAGTCCCAAATCCCATTCTGTGCATCTACGTGTGTTGCCAGCACGTACAGCAAGCAAAGGACTCAGCACTCCTGCAGAATCTGGAATAAAAGCTTGGCCTTGCAAATTCCAGCAGAAACGGAACAAAACCAGAAACAAAATAACTAAGAAATTGCATCAAACAGCATTTGAGCACTTAATTACCAAAAAGGACACCTCCCCCCCCTCCCCCATTACTGGTCTGAATACAAATATGAGCTGATTCATTAAGAAGTGCTATCAATGCTCTTCACCTTTCAAAACAGAATTTGCATGGAATTTCCATCTATCACAAGGATACATACCACAGCACAGCATTTAAGAAGTTTCCTTTACTCTCTGACAAAACACTAAACATATCTAAAAGTTAAATCAATTATTAGAACTCACACATCAAAGTAGCTCAAGGTGTTACAATGAATAGTTCAAAGCCACAGAAGAAACCCAAGTGGTCAATACATGCCTGATCACTTGGGGCTCACATTCTTTTATTCTGTTCAACAAAAGAGTAGAAATCAACAGAGCTATTATTCTTGAATTCTAAAGTTCTCTGTTTCACCTACCACCATGGACATTTTAAAGCTACCACAGCCTAGATATTATGTCTTGTACTTTTAATGAATAAATATTTTTTCAAGTGCTTTGGTCCCACATTTTGAACTTTATTGACAGTTACATTCTCCACAAAGCTGGAAATGATGCAGATGCTTCAATACTTCAATATCATTATGAAGAAGAAAAAATTCCTTTTCTTGTTTCATGACTAACCAGGAAGGCCATTGTAAACTTTCCTCCATGCACTTTAACAATTCCTCTTAAATTTGAAATGTGTTGATTAAAAACTTTAGATGATACAGAAGCCTACTTGCCAGCTGATGCAAAAACACAGTGCTCCTGGCAGCTACCAACTTCCCATTGCTTATTTTCATTCATTCACCAAAGCTCTATTATTTTACTATATTGTGTATTCATGGTATTAACACTTCAGCCCATCCAAAAGATCTCAATAGTCTCATTAAAAAGTATCAACTCATTACATCAACTCATTTCAATAGCCAAGTTACATTAAAAACTAAAACCAACAAAAGGCTTTTAGAAGTTAATTATTTTATCAAACAACTTTAACAAAGGTGAACAGAACAATGTCTTGTATAATCTGGGTATGTTGACAGTCACTTAAAAATACTTGCACTTCCTGTAAAATTATTTCTTTGAAGTACATAAATAAGCCTCAACATCTGTGTGGAAAGGTACACGAACAAATACAAAAAGGAAGCTTAGGCAAAATACTTCTGAAAGGGAGAAAGTTGAGGCAGATGAGTCAGAACCACTCCTCAGAACTTACCTCCCCTCACTCCAAAATACCAGCTAAAAGGTTAGTGCCATTTATTAGGACTAGGGTCTCTCCTCAAGCTGATATTAATTGTATCCAGGATACACAATGGCTAAAGAACTCTTTCTTCACATATCTGTTCAATCACATCTGCACAGAATGTTCTGAAACAAAAGTTACACAATTCAGTCTGACCTGCAATCTCAGAGTTCAAAGATAAAGAGCATTTTTCAGCATAAATCAGTCAGCCATACAATGTACTTGATTTTTTTTCTCTATTAATCAAGCGCATGAACTTTCATACTGCTATGCTGGGACGAATGGGTATAATTTTCTCACAGCGATTTCAGAAAGTACATGCATTTTTGATGGAAATGTGCAATATTGCACTGCCTGTGGAGTTCCTGAATACAGATCTTGAATAGGATTCATCAGTGTCCATTGTTGTTATCTACATTTCAGCTATATTTCATTACAGTCAATAAAGACCTAGTCAATAAGATACAATTTATCTTGCTTGGAAGTATATTTCTAAAACCAGTCAGATGAATCTTGCCCTAAAATATCAAAACACACTTTGAATATAGAAGAGGTGGCATGTTATGAACTCAACTACAGACACCTAAATTAGATTAAGCCCACATTATCTGCCTTCCAAACTTGGACTATGTTCCTGCCTTCTGTAACAATAAAAAAATCCTATTTATATGGTAATTACATTTCTTTAGCACTTCCATTCATAAACCACTCTATTGCCTGTTCTCATGCTTTTCATAAGCTTCCCTTCCAGCCAATCACTGTTTTGGACTAAGAAACACTTACAAAATTTGGACCATAAACACGTAATAGTTTCCAGGTCATCTTGAACATTTCTTACACTTCAGTATGACACACAACTGTAGATATCTGGCTTGGCAGGGAGAGAACAGCCTCTGCAATCTGCCAACAATAATAAAATGCAGAACAACACAGCTGCCACAGCCAAGCAAAAATGCTCCAAAGCCAGGCTGGAATGTAGATTTTAGAGCTTAGGGTTAGGCTACATATGTGTATTTTAGCGCCCAGCAAGGCAATGGTTTTTTTTTAATTAATTGAAATCATTATCACCATACCTAAAGTTCCCCCATTTGATCATAACAAAAGTGCACAACACAAGGTATTGTCAGTGATGGACCTCTCCTTACCACCAAAAATGGGCCTGTGGCTTTTATACAACCCCCCCAAAACAAACCCCATCAATTATTCAAAATGGAAAAAATTTGGAATTGAAGTCATTGTTATTTAAACAATTAAAAAATCAAACTCTTCACCAAAAGAAAAGATTCATGAAATTAAAATTAGGGAATTACAGAATCTCAACTCAGCCTTGGAATTTTCGAATCCCAACCAAGTTTATTTGTGTCCACTACAATACAGATGGACTATAATGGGGTACTTGTACTCCTCACACCACAACTTTGCCTGCAAAATAAGTTGCCCCAGAGATTCACATGTTCCTAGCATTCATTAGACCAGATTTTACTTGGTTATTACCAAACCTTAAACTCCCCCAAATATTTCTATATCACTACATGTAATCCATTCCAGTTTTCACAAACACATTTATTTTAACAGAATATTTTTAGCACCCAATATTTATTCTGCATCTGAAGGAATTTACGCATCCAATACCAAGTAATACTGGAGATTGCTATCAATGAAATAAACAGGGGTTTTTGCAGTTTCCCCAAGCAATATTTATGTGATTTTTTCTACATCTTCTCCTGCTCTTCTGCACACTTTTAAACTATCAACATCAATCACTGAGAATATTTCCAGTATTGATTTCACAGATTAAAACAAGTCTTTAGTCTTTCTACTAAATGCTGACTTTTAGCCTTTTCTGCACTATTTCACAGCCAGAGACTGAACTAATATTAGTCAAACTGGTTGCTCTTGAGAAGTTCCTTTTTCTTCTCTGACTCTCTAAGCTCTCTCTAGAGTCACTGTTTTCCTCAGCCAAGAATTCAGGTCTCTGAAAATAAGGTCTGCACTTGTCTCTAGAGGCATCATTTTACTTTGGTTAGACCAAATCATACTTTACCCGCATAAATCCATATTACCAACCAGTCCAGCTTATTCTGCCACTCTAAAAAACAAGTTATCAAGTGCAAATTTCAGGGGCACTGATTTTGAAAATTAAACTCAGGGTATTACGTAAAATATAAAATATCACTGTTTCCTAAAAGAGGGCTGTTCAACAGAAACAACATAATTCAACAATGATCCAAGTTATTTTTTTTGCACTGACCAACAACAGATTTTTCAATCTAGTTGATGCATATTGCTTCATAGTTTTTTCATTTCTCACTTCTAGATAGATACTAAATTTCTATTAAGAATTTCAGCAGACACTTCACATGTCTTAACAAAGCCTGGCTGTTTCATACACTCATCTTTGTCAGATAACCTTAAAGTACCTTAGAGGTTATATACAACATATATAAAATATGCTATAAAGCACATAAAACAGAGGTTTAACTAGACCAAATGTAAGGTGCTGCATCGGGGTGGGGGCAACCCCCAGTATCGATACAGACTGGGAGATGAGCAGGTTGAGAGCAGCCCTGCCAAGAAGGACTTTGGGGTGCAGGTGGATGAGAGGCTGGACATGACCCAGCCATGGGCACTCCCAGCCCAGAGAGCCAAACATGTCCTGGGCTGCATCCAAAGGAGTGAGGGCAGCATGGCCAGGGAGGGGATTCTGCCCCTCTGCTCGGCTCAGAGAGCTCCCACCTGGAACACTGCATCCAGCTCTGGGGTCCCAGCACAGGAAGGACATGGACCTGTTGAAGCAAGTCCAGAGGAGGCTAATAAGATGATTAGAAGGATGGAACACCTCTCCTGTGAGGAAAGGTTGGCAGAACTGGGGCTGTTCAGCCTGGAAAAGACAAAGCTTTGGGGTGACCTAACTGCAGACTTCCAGTACCTGGAGAGAGCCTACAGGGAAGCTGGAGAGAGATTTACATGAGTAAAAAGTGACAGGACAATGGGGAATTGTTTCAAACTGAAAGTAGGTTTAGATTAGATATTAGGGGGGGAAAAAAAATCTATACTGTGAGGGTAATGTGACACTGGAACAGATTGCCTAGCAAAGTTGTGAATGGTCCATCCGTGGAAGCGTTCAAGGCCAGACTGCATGGGGCTCTGAGCAACCTGGTCTAGTGAAAGGTGTCCCTGCCCATTGCAGTGGGTTTGGAACAAGATGATTTTTAAGGTCCCTTCCAACCCAAGCCATTCTATGATTCTGTGAAAATACAGAATTAAAGACAAGGTCCAAAGAAGCATCAGTCAATATATTTCAAGGGAAAAATAGTCCTATCAAGGACTTTTAAAAAATCGTTATTACTATTATAAGCGTTCAACTGTTATCCTGTAAAATTCTTGGCTTTTTTACATTTGTTTAATAGTCATGGTGAGGGAACACATTAAAAACGTTGGAGATACTTCAGTTCTTGCAGAGAGGGTGGAGAAAGAGTTAATTTGAAGACTGAAAGGGTCAAAATTGCTTTATGTTTTGGAGTGTTAGCAGTCAATCCTATGAAAAAGTGTTTAGATTTCAGAGATGAGGCAGAAATATAAAGAGAATATAAAAAACTCAAACCCTCAATATGGTAGACCCCAACTGACAATAATCTTGTGCAATTTTTGCCCAGTAGGATGCATAGGGGTCTTAGAAAAAGCGTGCTACCAAGAGCCAGCCAGCAGAGGAGCAGGTGTTGCTAAGAGCCCCCAGAGCTCAATCCACAGTGGTGGTGGCAACAGCAGTGCCACAGACCGCAGGGGACCCCTGTCCCTTGCTGCAGCCAGGGACAACTGCCAGCTCCAGGTCCACAGTAACCCCCACCTCCACAGTGCCGAAGAGCAACTCAGCTCTGAAAAGGCCTAAAGGTAAAAAATCAATAACAAAAAAGGACAAGGGGGAAAAAATTCCACTGCTGGAACATTTCAACTACAATATCTAACACTATGCATGACTAAAAATGGTCACAATTAAATATCCATTAAATATCTATGTATTAAACAGAAGTATCTCTACCAATCAGATTTTTTACATTCGTGCAATATCACATAACTTTAACATAATCACAGTGTGACATAGTTTTAAGTGTGTCCAGCTGAAATAGCACCAGACAAGATGTATATGCAGTCCATCACTCTGGATTAACAACAGCACACGTGTCTTTGTGAATCACTACTGTTAGATTCTTCTCTAACAGACTCTAAAGGACTGTATCTTACAGTCTTATAAGAGATGAGATTTTAGACATCAGAAATAATATTTTTATAACAGATTTTCAAAATAGCTTTATTTCAACTCAAGAAAAAGCCCTTAGCTAAACTCCAAAAGAGAAATGCTGAAAAAAAAAGTAAACAAGCAAACCTAGCAGAATTATCAAGCTGAGACAGTGAACCACAGCTTTTAATACCAATGTAACATCTTAACTAGCACCTCCACTGGAATGGAGGAATCAGATCAATAGATAAGCTTAGGTAAGCAGGAAATAATTCCAAAATGAAAAATCTCTGGAAAGAGGTATTTTTTGTTTTTTTTTTTTTAATTAAATGAAGTCTTACCTTCTGCATTCATGAAGGAGAACAGACAAAAGCAACATTAATTTTCCCGTGATAGGTGAGAAAAGCACACGAAACAGAAGAGTGAGAAATGCACCAGCACTAAATCTAACAACTGATTGCACCCTCCCACCAACCACACCCTCCAAGATAAAGAGAAAACCCTAATCCTACTTCTCCTACAGTAACAAAATAAAATTATTTGAGATTCCATAAAAATAAAGTCATGTATTTTGGAATGTTTCTGTACTGTATATAAAACATTTTTCAATTAAAATGTTAGCCTTATATAGTTAATGAGAGCAATGCCTGTGAGTGATATTAAAAATTTCTATTGACAAACCATATTTTAGTTGGTTATTACTAATTTAATCTAGCTACTCTAAAACCAAACCAAATCTAGCTATTCTACAGCCATACTTAGGGTGATTCTTGTGCTCATGATTTTGGGTTGGTTTTGCCTGGGTTCTATTTATGGAGTGGGGAATAAGAAGTTAGTTCAAACAAAAAAAAAAAAAAAAAACCACCAAACCATAACACCCACAATTTAACAAATACACATCTGGCAATGAATGCCCTAAAAATTACTATTGTAATACTTTTACAAGATAGAAGAGTTTGAAGTTGAGCAAGCAGAGAATGTCTGGCATCAGAGATATACCTCTTGATCTATGCAAAAGAAGAAATGAACACTTAGAATTCTAATAAAGGCTTAAGAATCACAAATTATGAGACTCCTAGCAGAGGCAGAAATTGCTGAATACCAACCAAAGATTTCATTACAACCATTGCACTCCACCTTCTCTATGAGACTCATTACACAGGTGCGATCCTGCCAGCATGAGAAGCATCGCTGCAGCAGCTGAGCATGGACCTTGCTGGCACCCGCTTTTGGCACTGCGAGGCAGACCTGGAGCAGCTTCCCTGAGTTCCCAGCACTGTCTCCATAAACGCACGTGATGGTCAGCAGTGGAAATAAATTTGCAGACAAGAATATTAGGTAAGGAACTAGAAAAGAAAAGCTTTGACAGGAGAGTGGTTTGAGGACAGGAAGGAAGGGAAGAACTGTGGGTGATACTGATAGTGTTAGTTCAGGACTGAAACAAATTGGATACTACCGAAAGAAAAAGAGCAAGTTTCATATGCCATGGGAACACCAGTTCCAAGGCTTCCAGTACCAAAATCTAACACTGCATAGTAGAATCAGGGAATCATTTATGCTGAAGAAATCTTTATGATCATGGAGTACAACAGTTAACCCAACACTGCCAAGTCCACCACGAAATCATGTCCCTAAGTGCCACAATAGCACATCTTTTGAACAGCTTCAGGGATGGTGACACATCCACTTACCTGGTCAGCCTGTTCCAACGCTTGACAACCCTTTCCATGGAGAATGTTTTTCTCAATATCTAATCTAAACCTCCCCTGGCTCAATTTGAGGCCATAATATACATTTTGCCCAAACTTTTATTTAATTCATTTGAAACTCGTAGTTCCATATACATTCATTTTAATAGCAAAGCCAGTTTATGCTTTGTTCTTTAGAATGTAGAAAACCTCCTTTCAAATGAACACTGAATCCTGTATATTTATAACTTTATCACTATGGTTGCACTGCAAATTGCACTTGACTTTTAAACTTTGCTACTAAAGGAAAAAATTCTAGTGAGTAAGCCAAATACTAGGTCTTTGGAAAGATTTGTGAAGTCCAGTGTATTGGAAGCTGTATCAAAATATTGCACAGTAGTTTTAAAAAGACAAATAAAGTCCACTTCAAAACCTTGTAGTTTTGAAAACAAAAGTCTTCAATTATCTACTCACAGATTTCTGAACATGTTAAGCAGCTTCTATTTCCCCTGCTAAACTACACAATGCTCTGTCCTTGCAGTCTGTCCTCAGTTACATAAAGATGTGCAGAGCAATGCTGAACATAATCTGAAGACAAAGCATTTTTACTGAAAATTGTTTTTCCATAATGGTCTTCCTGATAATGCAGCTGCTAGCCAGGATTTCAATACATTGTTTTTAAACTATATCGGGAAGCTGAGTTAATAATGGGAAGAAATGTCAAATTACCCTACTCAAGTAAAATGAACAAAAAGAATTTAGATTCTGCAGAACTAAGGAAGGACCTTTTAATTTTTTTACATTCAATTTCAGGAAAAAAGAACTATTTGAGAAGTGATATGCAATGACGTTCCAACCTCAGGAGACAATTCCACAGTTTAAAATATCATATGGTATGGCTTGAATATATTTTACACTTAGTGAGTATCCATTACATAACTTTCCTCCACTGCCTTTAATTACCCCATTAAGCAAGTTGGTATTTGCATTTTCACTTACGGCAGCTGCACTAGAGCTGCAGGGCATGAGAATATAAAACCAAGAAGAAAAATTAATAAAACATTATCTTTTCCATTTAGCAAGTTCACTTTCTTTTTTAATGGAAACATTTGTATTAGTAGACTCCTTCAGCACTGTAAGACAATGAATCACATAAACCTTGTATTATTCAAGCCAACTGAACTGCCAGATAGAAGTATCATCACTCACTAACGGCACAACTTGCCCTTAAGCTTTTCTCATTTTATGGTATTTCTGAGGAGTCACTTTGTTTCTGAAAATGTTATTCAAAACATAAAAAGTGGTGCAAATGTAATGCAAGAGAAATCTTTCCTGTTCTAAAGCTTTTACATAGAAAATAATTTAGACATTTACTGTGTTGCACATCTTTACATTTTTGAGTAAACAAAGATGAAGGTTTCAATTAATTAATTAAAAAATCTGCAAGTCATCATATATTCTTAGAAACAGCTTCTGAGTTTCAAGACCATTTATTTTTCAGCTAGCCCACATAGTTTACAATATATTCATTATGTATTCCAATATTATTACATAGTAATGTAATAATTAACATATATAATAAAATAATTATGAGTAACTATGTTACTTATTACATCCACATGTTCTCTAAACATTAGACATATAATAAACAGTAAGAAACAGAGAATGAGAAGTATCAATTTATTTATTAAGAGCCATTGTTCCTGAAAAGTTAATTCAAGAGTACTTGCTGCTTTCTAGTTCCAGGCATGTGGAAGACTTTTTCCCCAGAAAATAAGGGATCATGCTTCTACTATGCATTAGAAGACTGACATCCTTTGTATATGGATGAAGCAAAGTAGCAGTTTTGATTTTGCCCATGTCCTTCGTTTTTGAAGTCCTAATTTTGTAGCTGATATAAAATATCCTATTTCTATAAAAGTATTATCCATGAGAATCTCACTACAATACTTCCTTGTGTCTGGTAGGAATGACCCTATATCAGGCTTTCTGCTGTCCCCAGACTTTCCTCTTAGTGAAAATTATTCCACCTGAGACCTTTTTCAACCATTTGTTTTTCACTTTAGAGCAAAGCTAAAGCACCTATTATTAACAAATAGGAAAACCACTATTTTAGAAGCATCAGAAGACTATTACACCATGGACTAAGGGTCCATACCAGTTCTGATGCCAAAATTCAGATATTAACACAAATTTGAGCGTAGTTAACATCCTAGAAGATTCCCTCTTACACAAAGAAGGTGTGTATGTAGGCAAAAAAGTTCTTATGGGGTGTAAGAGTAGCATATGATTAGCACACATATTACATCAGCTGTATACCTTTAATAATGTGGTTTTCTCTGTGAGCTTTTTATATCAACAGCAGGATAGGCCTAATACACACTGGTTTAAGTGTTACAAACACTGTCCTAAATCAAATTCTACTAGTACGCCATTTTTCATGAGCTGTTTGGTTGCATTGCTCATGAAGAATTGTAAGGGCAAAGGAAATGCAACTCAGCTCAAGCAGTGTAACTGTGCACACCCAGATAAAATATAGAGCAAAGAACCAGAGGAGCTGCGTATCATACATGTCACACCAATAAGAAAGAAGCTAAATTAACATGCAACTTTTACAAGCCTTAATCTGACTCTCCATTTCAGTTAAAGAACTGATTTAGCAATATCAAGGCTTTGGGCACAGCTGCCAGTTCCTCCCCGCTGGATGCAAAATATTTCTTCCTTTCTTTCTGAAAAATTAAACATCTAATTCCCATGAAGAGTCTCATGCCAGTGGTTAATTAGGGAACATTTTACAAGAAGAACTAAAAATTGTCAACAACACAGCAGGCAAATATTGACATTTTTTACAAGCACAGCCATGCCACAATTTAATTTCTTTTTCCAGAGCTCTTGCAGGCAGACAGCTGCTGCCCAGGCAAGTTGAGAACAAGTACACTTACTGCAAATCCCAGCTTTCAGATACTTATTCAAACTGGCAAGAAACATTCCTCCTACATCACTTTCAAACTCTGACAGCCTGGCCATCCATTAAATGCATCCTGTAGCAGTGTCCATGGATCACTATATAATTCTTCCTTCCAGCTACTGAAAGTAATGTGATTCATAGGAAGCTGGGAGGACTCCCAGAGTATCTGACAGGAAGCAGAAAGCAGGAATAAAGCAGGGTGAGGGTGGTGAAGGCATAGGACTGATGTGAGAAGGCTAGTAACAGATTACACTGATTAATGGGAGGATAGGAGATCTTCACTGAGCAGCTGGAGAGCAGGGTTAGCTGCTGGTCAGGAGGCAATCAGATATTTGCAGTGAGAATTGATGCAGCCTATGGCCAAAAGTTATGTCACTCAGATCTGTGCAAATGCAACACCAATTGCCACAGGCTCCCAGGGAATAAATAAGAGAAACTGGGAAAAATACAAATATTTTTTTAAAAAATTTTAAAAACATCAAAAGAGGCAAACCCATAATAAATCAATACAACAATAAAACCCCGAGATGTCCCTTCTTCTCTTTTCCCATACATCCTACTAAGTTTAAGTAAAATTCTATTTTCACTCTAAACTTGAAGTCCTTGTGCCAGGTGTGGCAGATGTGATTCAGTAATGTCATCTTCCTGAGATGGAAGATGGAGCTACAACCACTGCAGTGGGTATAGACATACACATCCAATTATAGGAGCAATTAGAGAGGATAAAAGACAGATTAGGTCCTCCCTCCAGAATACATACCCTGCCAGAGGAGCTGAGGCCAGGGAAAAGATGGTAGGGGTTAATTACCAGCTGGAACCCAAATGCTTTCTTTTTGACAGTTCAAAATGTAAATCTGTTTAAGTCCCATAATTTTAACCAAGCACTGACACACACACATTTTAACAGAAACATCCAGCTATTTCAGTTATTTTCCCACTTTTCTTGGGTGATCTGAAAAAACATTTATTTTCCTTTCATTTCCACACCGCCCACAGCATTAAAACAAATTTTAAAAAACCCCTCAGCATCAAAGCCCAAATATTTAGCATCGCCATATTCAAATAGTTTCATAAATCTGCCACTGATCATACTCTGCTGAAGACATTGTGCTCTGTAGCACAAAGAAAAAAACCGCAAACTTTCATAACAGGAAAATTGTATGTTTTATAATCACTGTAATGTGTAATTCATTTTCAGACAAAAGTTCACCTTCAGCCAACACTGCTTCATCTTTTAAAGGCTAAGATTGGACCGTTTAGTCACACTGTTATGGCCTTAGTTCCAAGAGCCCAAAATGTCCGGTGCCCACCCCTGCATGGCTGCTGGGGGCTGTGCAAGACACCCAAGGCAGCTGGGTGCCCCCTGGACCTCTCTGGTGGTGCTCCCTTTGTTGTGAGAGACAAGCTGAGGTCAGATGCACCACAGAATGAGCCAGAACTTAAACTCATTAAGCAAAAATTGTTCCCGTTTTGAGATTTTCTTAAACACACATGTACGTTTGACAAATTATCAGATGATGTTTTCCAGCTTCGTATGTCCATCAATATGACATTTTTGCAAAGCTTTAGCTAAATTAGATCAGCCAGTTGGATTCAGAAAACAATAATTGTTTTGTAATTTAAGACACACACTCTGTTTGATTTTCTAACTTTACTGTCAATTGAAGCTTACATCCAAGAATGTTTACTTAACATGCAGAAAATTTAATTAGGTAAAGCAAAACAAGAAATTGGAGAACTTAGGAAGAAGTATCTTTTATCACAACAACAGTTTTGCATAAAACCCAAACAAAATATTCTTATGTTGATTCAGCTGTTAAGTTTTGACTTTATACTTCATATGCTGTTATACTGCCAGGGACTGTGTAAAAGAGCAACACTGCTTAATCAACATAGTTCTTTTAACACATTTGTCACCATGCCTTCTCTATTAGGAAGTCGAGCTGGTCTCATGAACTAATCAAAATGCCTTTGAACATCCATTAATACTGTTCAGTTAAACATCTATTGGGTTTAGAACCAATGTCAATCTCATTAAATGCTCTCCATGTTCTACTGACATAAATCTTTTAAACTACTTCTTTTTTTTTTTACTACTAAAAGGGCAAAGTAAATGGTTCCTCCTATTATAAAAAATTTCAGAGGCAAGAGAAACAGCCAACATTCTTTGCTGAAACTGATAATGACTTTCATTAATGACCAAGGAAATATTTGAATGAGAATAAATAATGAAGAGTTCAGTGCTTCAAAACAGAAAGACTTAACAGAAAACATGTTTCTCTGTTATAGAAACCCAAACTTTTAAGTTCAAATTAAAAATATACACATTCCATTGTAATATGATCTTGAAAAAGGCATTTTTAAAGAAGTGAAATGGAAAACAAGGAGATGTAACTTTTCATCCTTTCCCAATCTGTGGCTGAATATGGAATTCCCAACACAGATGGTAAAAAATGTGCAATACAGTGAAGGTCCTCTGGGTTTGATATTCACCTGTCTCTTTTCAGCACCACAAATTCTTATTACATCAATTAATATCTGCCAGAATCAGTAAAATTACATCCCTCTACTGCCACTATTATTTTGTTTGACCTTGTTATCATGAACACGAATGTAATTATGGTAATGAACCAATTATTTTGTGCAATATAACAATCAAAAAGACTAGTACTCCCTCTCTTTTCTCATGATAATACCTGAACATTCTGGCTTTATTTCATCCTCAATTGCTAACATGCAATTACTAACATTTTGCTTAATTTTTATTTCTTTCTAACAAGAAAAAAACTAAAACAAAACAAAACCAATCAGTGAAGTCTTAGAATATTCATAACAGCATGCTAGATGTATGATTTATGTAGGACAATAAACAAATATTTTAATGTTTGCAGTATTTTACTGGTTTTACTGCAATAAATTTTGAATGACAGCACATCTGCCTGTTAGGACAACTAACTGTCAATAATGCATCAGCCACACCATACGCTCTGCATATTTTATCTAGTTTATATTAAAAGATTGTTAAGTATGTTTGAGAGGATTTAAGCTTTTTTAGTACTTTGTACACCATCTGCCTACCAAGGGATTTTTTTTTTCCCATAATTCTTGCAGGTTTCATAGAATTTTGTCCAAAAATTGTTAACCAAACCAAGTAATTTTGAAAAAAATAATGGTTTGCAGATTACGAAAATAATGTATACACTTAATTGTGAGGTCAGGTCTGTCACAGCGGAAAAGCAAATAAATTAGAAGCTGCTATGTACAAATGACTTAAATAGGTTTAGACAGACTGAAATATAATTAATACAAAACTGTTATCCTAGTCAGCCTATTGACTGTTAAAATAGTGACTCCACAAAAAATTCCTGACTTTGTCTCTAAAGATCATAAATTGACTAAACATCTTGTTATTTCAGAGGAAAGATTCTTTCATATCCTGGTCAAAAACGAATCCTTGCAACTTCATAATTTTGGGATTTATGTCAAACTATACAGACAAATAAGGTGTAGAAGAAAAGAACATTATTTTGTTACCTACAATTACTTTCTAAGTCACAGCTATGTTACCCAAAGAGAGATTCACTTATGACAAATTGTACAATTTCACAATCAATTTTTGACTTGCAAGATAGTGTAACTGCACAATAGCAAGTTAGCTATTATTTCCTAGAGACATTCCTAGCTCTCTTTACTCAGACATATTTATAACTGGAACAAAAATATAATCCTGAAACTCTCTACATTTGATTTAGACAAACTGCAGTTCACTGTTATCCACACAAGAATCATGTCTGTTTTAGTAGTCTATTTGTAGAACTGCCTCGTGCAGATTGTACCTCTACCTGTAAATTACTTCTCAGGTAAAGATAACTGCTATTGAGTTAAAAGTTATTTCAAATTTTCTGTAAGAATAATCAAAGGGTTGTTAGGAAAGAGACAAGCTAATACTCCACATGGAAAGTCATGAGTAGCACAAGTTAAACGCACCTTTCTGCCACACCAAACATGAATTCTCCACTGCCAGCCGGGGACTTCACAACCATCATGATTTCAGAGCATGTTAAATCAATACCATAAGGATGGGAAATGTCCACATAATGAATTCAGAAGAACCCTATAAATAAGCAGATAAAAGGCAAAAATTGAACAAATTACCCACGTACTCACATGTGTTCCTCTGATGATTCTCTAAAGGACAGGTAGTGATGATCTGAATTATGTAAAAGCTATAGTAAATTCAGTCTCAATATCTCTCTATAGCCAAGAACATCTGAAGATAAGCAAATGTTAATGGCTCACTCCATTTCAAAGTTTACTGTGTCCCACATGTCCCCAGATACTTTCTAATTCCCCTAAGTAGCCCAATGTTTAACTCTCAATTGCATAATCATATTTAGAAGGTCATTCCACACATTTTTTGTTTCTGTGAAAAACTGCTGCCAGGCATCTGTTTGGGACCTTTTCTCCTCCCATTCTATTTTCTATTTATGCCATCTGAGCACATTACTTACATCCATCTCAAAGTTCTAATTTAAAAGGACATTCCTCTGAATCATGGCTTAGTCTTGTCCATTCCTTTCCATGTACATTTAAAGAGCTATTTATTTTCAGTCGGCCTCTATTTTTTAAAAAATAAAAAATACATGCCATCTTTTACCTGTCAGAACTTATAGCCCCATGCAATGTAGGTTAAATTTTTACAGAGGCTTACTAAAATCAAAAAAGTCCAACTTTTTGATAAATTAATTGGTCCAGCAACCAAGCGATACAAATGTAATCCAGTAAACTAAGTACAGAACACTGGCACCAACAGGCAGAATGATTCTGCATTTATGCAATCACACCCCCAAATTTCCTTAACTATGAGAATTATGCCAGCTAAACAGAAAAAAAAGAGTAACTGATAGCCATTATCTTCTGCTCTATTTGCTCTATGTCCCAATTCCTTTTTTTGGAGTTTAGTAAAATCCTCAGCCTTATTCTTAATGTAACCTCCCTATTCCATCTTAAGGACACAGAAGAGCAGAGCAAATTGAACACAAGAAGATGGATCACAACAAGGACTTTTTCCTTAGCTGCACACATTTGCCTACATTAAGAAAATTCTATGATTATACCTAATCTCATTTGAGAGCTTCCAACCTTATTTTAGCTAGCCCTGTTAAACAAGACAGATAAATCAGGCTCAGGAAACATATACGCAGTCAAAACTTGAGGAAAAGAAGTTTTAACATAAAGTAGATGTTATTGTACAAAGTGCTTCTCTTCACATTTAAGCTGTAATGTTATGGTTGTATATTGATAACCGAAAAGAACTGTAGCAAAAGGAGACAATTGTGTCTTTTGCACCATCACGATGGTGAATAAGAACATTTTATTTGAAATTCCACAATCCAAAAATTGTTTAATTTTTTCTTCATGAGGAAATTTTAAAATAAGGAGCTGTCTGGTATAATCAGAAAACAATGCTGGTCTGTGCATCAGTATGCTACCACCTAGCTGAGGACTTGAAGCAAGAAGCCCACTGTAAAACAGAATGGAACATCCTTTGTGGTTTATTTTACAGCGTTGTCTGTATGAGTTAGATACCTCCATTCAGGAGCAAATTTCTCTCAGTAATCAAAGAAGTGAAAATTGATCTTACTGGGCTTTTAGTGTTATTTGAATTAACACAATGCACTGGTTTGGGCTGGGATAGAGTTAAGCTTCTTCACAGTAATTCACATGGGGCTGTGTTCTGGATTTTTGCTGAAAACGGAGTTGCTAACACATGAAGGTTTCAAATACTGCTGAGCAGTTCTTACACAGAATCAAGGCATATTCTGCTGCTAATGCAGCAGGAAGTAGCACAAGAAATTGGGAGGGGACACAGTGGGGACAAATGACCCCAACCAAACAGAAGGATATTCCATACTATATGGCATCATGCTCAACATATATAAAACTGGGGGAAGAAGGATGAAGGGAGGAAGGCACTTTTGGAGTGATGGCATTTGTCTTCCCAAGGAACAGTTAAACTGATGGAGCTCTGCTCTCCTGGAGATGGCTGAACACCTGCCTGCCCATGGGAAGTGGTGAATGCGTTCCTTGTTTTGCTGTGCTTCTGCACAACACTTTTGCTTTACCTATTAAACTGTCTTTATCTCAACCCCTGTGTTTTCTAATTTTTACCCTTCTGATTCTCTCTGCCATCCTGCTGGAGGAGGAGTGAGGCAGCTGGGGCAGAGCTGCCCACCAGGTTTAAACCATAGCACACATTTACTCTAATGCAGGGAATTTTATACCTCCAAGCTCAATTGGAGCAATTAGGAAGTCTAACTGAGCTGAGTGGGACAAATGTCATCCATATGTTAGTGCTTATTTTCCATCCATAAAAATGGCAGCCATATAAAGCAAACACCTCAAGAGTTTCACATAAGCAGCACAAAACAGCCAATTACACACAAACAGTTAATTTGAGTAATGCACAGAGCAGAATGGTCAAAAGAAACAAATTTCTTTTTGGTTGAACCTCTGAACTGTTCATAATGAAGCCAAATTCAGCCAAATTTGATAAATCAAGTTTACCATTCAGCTAATATTTCACATCTAGTTTTTGGCTTAAAGCAAATTCTTATAGCCGGAAGAATGGAATTATAATAAAATGCTGACAAGCCTGTACCACACAAAATAGTTTCTGCTAGAGGGTGGATTGTCTATTTTTGACATTTCAAAATAAATGGATTTACATTTGAGAAATCCAATACAATTCACATTCAGTAACTGTAACTCTACGGATTTTTCTATTTGGTACTTAGAAAATAAATATCAACAAGACAAAGTTCAGATTCTTTTCCCTTCCTAAGTTCAAAGTTGAAATTCTTCAGAGTTCATCCCTAAGGCCAATTAGGTCTATTAAGTCTCACACGACAGCAGTATTTAAAAATGAGATGTATCATCTGCAAAAGAAGAAGGACATGTTCCTGTAGCTCAATTCCAACCCTTGTGACTTAAATGTAGTTCCAATGATTTAATGCAACAGGAAGTTCATGTAGATTTCTCCCTCCTCCTGCCACATAATTGAGGTTAACTTTTTAAAAAAAACAAAACTAGTTTTGAGCCTTCCTCTAATAAAGAGTGGTGCCACTAGTGGCATTCAGAGGAAATGCATACCCAGTGGAGAGCCATTGCTCGCTGTCATTTCTGACAAGAATGTGCAAGAGATTGCACAATGAAACATCATGACATGAATACAGCATCCAAAAGTTATAAATACAAATCCTGTTGACTTGAAAATAGATATATGACTATTAAACTTAGAATGCCAGAATATCCCAGTTTACTCTTCTAATACACTGAAGATTATCAGTTAATATGAATGCTTTAAGAGTTTGAAAAGAGGCAATTTTCTGCTTACTGTGATAATTGCAATTAGTAAAATACATAAACTCAGGAAATATAGACCTTCCACAAACTTTTTTTAAGTAGCCTTGATGTGATGACCTCCTTTTCACAAGAGGATTCATTTTTCACATTCCTTGGCAAAAGGCACAGCTTTTCATAAGCACAATTGTCTTTTTTTATTTTAGTTGTGCTCGCTAACTTTGTGATCATTTTATGTGAAATTACCTGTAAACTACAAAAATAATTCCTTCCACTATTTTGCTGACAGCTGATGGACTGTGAAACTATTTTCATAACAATTTTCACTCATCCTGGTTTGCTTTTTCTTGTTTTTCAATCATCATTTGATAAACCTCGTTTTCAATCAGAACACAGTCTTTCAATGTTTGGTTGATTCATATCTGTTGATTTCCAAAAGAAATGGTCATTGCCAGGTAGTTCTTTTCCATACAATTTTTTTCCATCCATGTACACTGCAGGTTTGAAAATATTTCTTTTCAAAACACCTTGTTCAGTAACAACCTTTATACCAGCAATATTATTAGTGGGACACTGTGACATTCTGTAACTGTTACATAGATCCATTAAATAGTCCTAGATAATATCTCGTGTTTTCACCTTCCATAGAGTTGAACTGTATGAATCCATAACAGTTCATGCAATTCATTGTAATTAGCCTCTCCTGACAGAAATCCTAATTCTCTGAGGTAAAATACCTCCAGAGTGTGCCCACACACACACACACAGACAGAACATTTTCAAGAGCTCCCTTTCCCCTCTTTCTCTTTTGGGTGTAACAGAGTTGGTGATTTTTTCATTACACTTGGGAATATTATATGATTATATTATTTCCAAGTCTTTGGAAACCTCATCTCATTGTATAGGTTATATACAATGACCCAACCAGCTCATCAGAACAATCACTTATATAATTAAACCCAAGCTGAAGTATGAAGACAGATCTTCCTCTCTTAGTTTTGTATATGTAGATGTAGATCTGTCTTGAAATTGTGTCTCAGACACGTAAGCAGTCCAAATCCACTTCGGCTCTTTTCCTTTTGTGTCTTTTCTGACATTTACTATGTGTATATACTATCTGTATCTAAAATTCCCACCTGCTAATGTACCTTATATCATAACACAGGATAAAGGAGTATTTTTATAACTGTATGTTTTGCAAGACACACATATATCAGAACAGAATAACAATAAGCTCAGAAACAGCAATTTTACAGCGAGGCTTACATTAAATAAATAAATTTAAATCACAGAATTTCCACCACAGCTATAAACACTTTGTCACTGGAAGGTTTTCTTAAGATTTATTTACACAGTCTGTGACTCTTTCAGCCCAGGCAGGCTTTCATAGGGACATTAATGGTTGCCATACCTAAGCATCTTTAAATTACATGGAAATGAAAAAAAAATACAGATTTTATAAAATCCATTATAAAATATGCTATTTTGTAGAGTGGCCTGTTCATCTTAACAGAGAGATAATAACAGCATGGCAGATGAATGAAGGTGTTAGATGAATGAGTGAAAAGGTAATATAAAGTGAAACATATGTTACAAGTATTTCAAGGTCCTCTTGCAACTACTGGAAGTAAACTCAATGGAAGAAATGAGGTTTGTCCATGATCAGTGCTCTTCACACGGGGAGGGGATGGGGATTTTTATTTCTAGCCTTCATAGTGGTATTATTTCACTCCTACTACTATACAGAGAATTTAATATCTATCATTTACAGCACACTGTGCCCTTACCCTACTCATTTAAAGAAAATGAGCAAAGTATTTCCCCATGTGAAAAGGAGAACTTTTAAGTTAAGTTAAAAGAAGAAAAGAAGAAAAGGAGAAAATATAAAAATATTTTTTACTATTTCAAGGTATTTATAACAGGCAAAGATGAAAACATTGAGAGACACCAGTATGAAACTTTACAAACATCACCATCCCAGTTACTTTAAGGGTCAACATCCATAAAGGAAAAGGACAATCATCCAACTCCTGCTTCAGTGTTTACACAGAGCATTTTATTGCAACTCTCCTTTTCCTCTTGCCTTCCTGTACTTAACCAGAATAATGCTATGAAATACTTAATTCTCATATGTTTTCATTTCCTCACATCATTACAATTCCAGATCACTATCTTGTCTACTTTGCATCTAGTTCTGATGCCACTGAACGCCTGGCTTCAGGAAACAGCCAAACAATTCCCATGGGATTTTACCTAATGATTCTTTCCCACTATGCTTCAGGGATTGACACAAACAGAAAAAATCTTGGATATTGCCCTCTGCAAAATACACTCATAGCACTGCAATTTGAATGTAATTTGGAATTCACTAAGGACTTGGAACATAATTTATATTTGCCAAATATATGTTAATTAATTCTAATGACATTAAAATAATCTCCCATTTTGGTGCTATCATACTGCAAACAAGAATTACTAAAAGGCAATTAATTCTTATTAGACTTTATTTCATAACACCTAAAAGAGGATCTTACTTGATCAAATTTAACAATACTGTTCTACAAAAAGTCTACAACAAGCTCTTCAACAGACCATAAAAATCAGTCATTTGAGTTTTAAAATATAGAAGTCACGTTCTCAATAGTTTCTAAAACAAATTTGCTTTAGGATATGGTTATTAGCAGATAGGATACCAATATTCAATTTATATTTGAATTCTATTTTCATCTAGATTAAAGGGATTCAACAGCTCACTAATTAACTTTACATACAATTATTATGAGGTTAGTTGATCTTTTTAAGATCTAACTCGTGAGACAGTGAAGGGTTAAAAGCTGACATGAGGCTATACTTAACATTAATTATGCAGGAGTATACATGCACACAGATATGACTTAATGAAGCCATAACAGCACTGTTATCAGACCAAGTGTAATCTCTGTTATCATACAGCCATTGGCAGACTGCTGCAAATTTATAACCACAAAGGGTGTTTAAAAGTTAATAACAATATGCTACAGTTGTGTCCATGTCACAAAAGTCCCAAACTTTGTTGTTCACATTTTGTGATAGCACTTTAAATACAGAAGAGTTGCTACACATCATCTTTAATTGAGCAACAGCTCAATTGAGCTTACAGCACGAACAGCTCTTACTGTAACAAGCCCTTCATATCATTTAGAAGAAAAACTCACAAAATTTCATTATCATTTTTGTTACTTACTTGACTGACATCTGTGTGTAGAGGGCTTGATGGTTTTCCTGAGTACTGAACTGAAAGTATAAAACCTGTGTAAACCTAGAAAACATATGCTCATTAAGTGCTAAAATAAATATTCCACTCCACTATATTCTGTAAACTGAGATTAGGTTTTTTTACATGGCACACAGGGATTTAACTACAGAATTCATTAAAGTGAGTGAAAGTCAGACAGCTAAAATTTACTGCCACAGAAAGAGTTATCCTTAGAATACATCTAATAAAATTTAAGTATGAGCTACAGTACCTGAATATTTTAAATAGTCATCAGAGACAAACATAAGGCTGCAACATAAAGCTGATGGAAAAAGAGCTTTATATTGTCTGTGTCCAGCAATCATGGTAAAATATTACATGCTTCTTGTAAGTGTCTAATTACTGATGTCCTGACTTTTATTTCATTTCATTTGACTACCTAAACTGTCTCTAAAGTGCCTATCTGTATTTACATTTTAATGAATAGTAATTGATATTTATTCAGCACATTATATTTGCATCTCAGAGGTTCATTTACAGATTAATATTCTTATTACCTAAAACAAACTATGCATAGATATTCAGATTTGGGAATTGCAAGCAAGCAAGCAAGACAGTGTGGGTAGCATTATAATTTGGTCAACCTGTTGGCCTCAGCTTTAGCTTTTGCATTGCATTGGGTGTCCATGGTGGCTGGGAATGCCTGGACTCTAGGAAGTTGCACTGCAGTTCCAGGGAGAAAAGGAATTAAAGAGATTTCTCACTGAGCTGCCTAAAGGTTTTCAATTTATGCCACTCTTGACAAAGTAAGAACTGTAAATCACCCAGAAGAAATGAGTAGTACTCACTGCTTTCTACAATCACACTGAAAAAGAAAATCACACTGATAAAGAAAACATTGGAATATATTGGTATATTGTGATCAAAAAGAAAACCAAAATATAAAAAAACCCAGATACCCGGGCCTCTTAACTTTATGAACCAGACTGACTGATATATATTTTGCCTTAACCATGCAAATCCATATAAGAGTAATGAAAAGGTGCAGAATTGATTCTAGAAAGTTCATTCCATCTGCATTAATTTGATTTCTGATTTTGACAGTCACAATGCAGTAGTCACTACAATGATTTCCTTACTTTGACACCAAAAAAAAAAAAAAAAAGAAAAAGGAGAAATAATAAAACCCAAACTTAACTGCTATAGTAAATTTGATTGCATATTTTACAGCTTTGGATATTCACAATGTAAAGAAACAAACCCACACAAGCACAGAAGTGACATTTGGATTTCATATCCGTGACTGGTTCTCTGGCAGATCAGGTTTAAATGTCAACCTTCTGTGAAAAGATTCCCCCCAGCATTAATCTTTCTTACCCATACATTCTTGTCAGGAAATTTATATTCCAGCATCTTACAAAGTACTCTGTATTCTTTGCTTTATATGTTCTTATTTCCTGGAATAGAGCTGAACCTAATCTAAACCTAGCACTCATGCAATGGGCTGCCCTAAATTTGAAAACTGTCAAGTGAAGGCTGCACTCCCCAAACACTCCTGCCTTCAGATTAACCTTTTATCATACAAAAAATCTATTTTAAAATGGATACAAGGCAGATATCTATGACAGCCTCCTAGGCAATGCAGTTTATGGATGAAGTCAGCTGCCCTGGAAGCAGACACCTAGAACAAATGAAAGACAACTTGAAGTACCTCTTTGTCTCCTCCAGCTCTAAGTGGTGCTTGTGCTAACTCAGAGACACACACCAACACTGCAGGCAACAAAAACAGATCCCTCCTCACGAAAAATACTAAGGCAATTTTGAAAGAATTAGCAATGTTTACATACAGATTTTGCAAAGGCATTCTGAACTAAGAAGGCTGCAGGTATGGGACAGCACTTTCAACCTAAATAAAAAAACCATAATCTAATCACGAAAATCATTGAAAATATTCTTAAGAATCTTGGGAAAAACAAGGAAGGATATTATGATGTCCAGCGCTATAATTTCTGGAATTAAGTATAATCCATGTTATCCCTGGTTAGAGAAAATGAAGGTTCTCAAACAACCTCTTCTAGTTATTTCCTTTTTATATAGAAACAGAGAAAGCATAGCTGTCAGAAAATTTCAGGTCACACTGGCCAAACTCAAAAGCTAATGTCTACTGCAGCTGGTAAGGAGATGAATTACTGTTCAGTGTAATGCTAAAAGAACTTGTAGTTCTCTATTTTTATCACATAGCTATTATTATAGTTATAGGTTTGTAAATAAACATTCTTGTACCCAAACATTATTCTAGTGATGGCCCCCATACATCATTCCATCAGACAAAACAAGATTCAAGGAAGGACCACCAGTGCTTACCAAAAAAGAGGTGGTGCAGAGGTCCCACCTAGAGATGCCTGCCTGGAATCCACTGTACGGTAGCAAAGGCAAACATGACTTACTGTGCTGGGCTTAACTTGGTAAATGTAAGCCTACAGCATTTGGGCAAGAAGGAAAACACAGGGAAGACAGCCTACATCAGTCCTGTTTTCACTTGCTTGGAGTTTCTTTTTTATTGTCTTCAAGCTGGTATGTTTTGTTGGAACCTTAACTGTTAACTGGTACAGTTCTTGCTCTTTTCCAAACTCTGAACTATTGAAAAGGTTGAACACTGAAGAGTTACAGACTTTTTTCTGCTGATATGTGAACATTACTGTCTTAGCAACACCTGGCTTACCAAAACAATTTTTCTGACATAAAAACATAAAGGAAAGAATAACTTCCATTCCAGTACAGCATTCCTTTTAAAATCCCATGCTATTAACAACATTAATGTTTTTCCCAACTAATTATTTTTAAATAAGGAAGGAAATGAGCAAAGACAGGCCCACGGTGTTTCAAGTATTTCAAATTACATGGTTGATAACAAAAGAGATTAAAGAAATAAGATCAGAGTACACAGCAGATTTAAAGAAAGAATATAATCATTGCATAGCATGAGATGGCCTCTGGGTTGCAATCAGTCAGGAACCCTCTGTAAAATTATTACAGTGATACAATGGAGTGTTTCTGGTTCAAAAAGTAAGAGTATTAATAGTGAGTGAAGCCCTTGCCCCATTTCATCTTAATAAAGGATTAAGGCAGAGAGATACAAGGTTCCCTACAGGCAGATCCCTATGGCTTTGCACAGTGGTTCTGGGAAACCAATGTCATTGCTGTTTCAGGATGAGCCTGCAGCAACTTTTTTATATGCTAACTCTGCTAAAATAAGAATGAAAGAATTTATGATAAAGATCATGATGTCTGGAGACTTGAAGAGAAATGGGACTTAAGATTAGTAAAGATAAGTCAAATATATCCTTGTAAACTGACAAAAATGTTCTTAAACTAGCTAGCTAAACTTGATAATCATGAATACAAATGAATCTGAACATTCAGACACAAAGGAAAATTAAGCCTAAAACCAGTGATGAATAAAAAAGTTTAACTCCCATTTTTAAGCTGTTTGCTCTTACTGACAAAGACTGATTTCAGATATGCAAGATCATTATGTCGTTTATTCTTTTCTACAGAAGTGGTACACAATACTCGTCTCCAGAGGAAAAATTTTAAAACATTAGAATTGAAATAACAATAAATTTGCCAGGAAAGAGAATAGCACAAGGGAAAAGAAAGAAAAAAAAAAAAAAAAAAAAAAAAAAAAAGATGTGATAGAAGGTATAAATAGAGATTAAGATAGAAAGAAAAATGGGCAGACCTCAGTATGCAGGGAAATGTCAAGGTCAACTAAGTTCATTTAAATATCCTTCCCATGTAAATTCCACATTAAGAAGAAAAAAAAAAACTCTGCAAAAGACCAAGGGCTATGACTGGAAATGGTAAAGACACAGAAGTTATACAAAGACATTTAAGCAACACAGGAATGGCCAAGAGCTCTAAATGGCCAAAAATCTGGCAGGAGCTGGAGGAACATGTCGGTCTGCAGAAGCAGAATAGGGATGTAGCACTGAAAAGATAAAAAAAGAATCAACCAACTCTAAGAGAGAGAAATTTATGATCTCTAAGTATTCCCATGAGCAGTTCCAATTAAATGCATTTGTATCTGAAATATCAAGTAATGAAATCCAGTCTAGAATGGTGCTGGGCAGAGAAGTTCTCTTTATATACATCAAATTCATAAGTTTTCTTGAAGAAAATGCAGACATGTTACTTTGAAATTACAGACACTGCAGAATTTTCCATGCTTTTAACTGATGGATGCATATTTTAAAAACAGAACAATTCCCTCTTCTCCAACTCATCTCTTTCCCATGCACAAAAAAATTAAGAAACCCAAAGCCTTAACTATGTACAAATAATTTTTTTTAAATCCCAACTTTTAAGTAAGAGATCAAAGCTATATACACTGCTTAACCACAAATTGATGACATTTTTCCCATATTCTTTAATCCTTTTTTCTACATACTGTGATTTTTTTTATTTGAAGATCTGCATATTGATATGCCTTATTTATTGATTATTTATTTATTGATTATTCCTGAAAAAGATAAATCTATAGGCATTGAAGAACTTTAAATTAATCTTTACTTAAACATTCTTTGTTTGTGTTTCATTGTGCTGGAAACATATTACCTTTATTTCAAGCACAACTGCACTTAATCCTGAGCAACTGGAGATAGTAGCAGAGCTCACTATAATGAAAACATTTTAAACAGTTTAAAGACTCTCATTCAGCCAGACTCCAGGGAAACAGCATACAAAAAAGTGGACTATTTCTTAAATTAAAAAAATAAAATTTAATTTTAAAAACTGCAAAAAAATGAACCTACAATCTCACTGATCGATAATCATTTGAATCTAAGGGCTTTTAATTCTCAAAGATTTAATTCTAAGAAATGATCCCATTATTCTGCACACTTTTGGTGTAAATTTTTGTATCTAAGTGAACATTAGTTCAGATGCTAGCTGAGCTTGCAGAAATTCTATTTTTAAAAGTCATGAAACTTCAAATAGTGCTATATGCTATTATACAAAACTAAGTAAAATATTAAACCTTATTTGAATGTGTGGCTCAACAAAAGACCCCAACAATTTGATGCACATCTGGAAGCTGATTACTGTGGGATATGCAAAATAAAACAATTACAAAAATTGTGGGTCAAGGGTCATTTGGTTCTATTCTTCTGTTAAAAAAAAACAAAACTGTTGAAGTTACTTGAAACTGTGACAGCACCCTATAATCTGTGCAAATGCTCAGGCCAAATAATAACACAGCAGTGCACGTTTCCACTGACAAAAGCAAAATGACGTAGGACGACATTGCAAGGACATTTCTTTTTTTAAGCTCTAAAAATGTCCTTATTTCTGGAGCTGAATGAAGCTAGAAACAGTGACTATAAGGACAAAATTCTACCTCATGTCGTGATAGACTACTACTGGGGAAGAGAAAAACCAACCAACTCTTCAGTAGAATTAGATTGTGTATTATCCAAGGTTCATATGAAAAGCCCTTCTGAAGCATAATTAGGACACACAACATACACTCATCACAGAGTGCAACAAGTCCTACACCCAACACATTCATCCCAGTGCAGCATTCCTAGGGAAAAACAGTGATTTCTGTTTCACTGAAGAGAAATCTAGCACGCACATTGGCATGCTCTGGACAGGCTGAAAATACTGAGCACAAGAACTTCTTTGCAAAAGCAGCAAGACCTGGACTTCCAAACTACTTCTCTATCTAATGTGCCAAATGTCAAAAAATTCGACAAAAATTTCATTACAGACTAAGAGAAAATAATGCTGTTAAATATAGATGAATACATCCACACAAACAACTGTATGTATCACTCATATATACTTTTTACCTTTGCTTATTTAAAAAGGCCAAGTGTTCAGCCTCTATCTGGAAATAAGCATCGCACAAACTACATAAAACTGACCAAAGAGTCTCCCAAAGGGTCTATCATTATCAGGGCCCTGTTTTTATCCTATTTGAACATCTTTGCTCTCTAGTTTATTTGAAATCCAAGTCTTTTTTTTGCCCACTTTCTAGGGAAAGTTACACCATTCCAAGGGGCCATCCTCTCCCAGTGCTATCAGGCAGACAGCATTCAACTGCACTTCAGAAGGAATGCATACTTCCAGACCCTCTGGAGCATGGCAGACACATCAATATGACTTGACACTTTCAGTGCAGAACCAACTCGCAGCTCATGTTTGAATAGAATACACTGCTTAGTTGGAAGGGACTTGCAATGATATCAGGTCCAACTGCCTGACCACTTCAGGGTTGATCGAGTTAGAGTATTATTAAGGGCATTGCTCAAAGGCCTCGTAAAGACTGTGAGGTTAGGGCATTGACAATCTCTCTGTTCCAGTGTTTGACCATCCTCTCAGTAAAGAACTGCTTGATTTAATGGAAAAGAAAAAAAAAAGATAAATAAGATAAATTAAGCATGTATAACACCTCTGGAAACAATGAAAACATTTAGCTACTTCAAATAATAAAGCCTGAAGTAAGCTTTATGTGTGACCAGTTCACCATATACCTTAGTTATAGTAATTGATACTGCTTCATGGCATTTGCATGAGCGTTTCCTTCTGTATCATGTAGAACATGCCATATATTTTAATTCATCTTCCAACCCACAACTATCACTATCCTGGATGGGAAACACAACTTAGGGCCGACTATGGACAAGGTATTATTTCACTCTCTGCTGTTCCCTTTTGAGAAAAGCCATCTCACAGATAGACATCGAGCTTTTTACTAATTACTGCACAGATGATGCACAGTAAAACAAAGGGCAACATAGAAGCTCTAGATGCTGAAGCACCTACCTAACATCTCCTAAAGTAGGGCCATCTTTTGCAAAAGAAATTCCTATCACAAAACATTAATGCCTCCCTGGAAGACTCTAATCCATTAATATCTTGGCATTAACATCCAAAATCAACTGTACAAAGACCAGGTTGTGTTTTATGAGCTACAGTAAGAGTTGAATTCCCCTGGAGCAGTGGAGATCAAAGTCCAGAGCCATTCACATGAGACCTTGCACAAGGAGATCTGGCCAGTTTTGTAAGACAATACTGAATATTCACTAGAGGAAAGAGCAAGAATGACTATCGCAGCTGCAATTAGCTAACCTCTTATGTAGTATCTTATGCTGCAGAATGCTTCCATGAAGGAAGAAAATGTTTCTCCCCTAGTCTATGAAAACTGAATTATGGATCCAAGTCCTCTGGACAAAAGAAGAAGACTTACCACTAAAGAAAATGTTTGGTCTACTTGGTAAATTTGAAAGCAAGAACGAATATTCCTCTCGCTCTAACTCCAGTTTCCTGACATCTACAAGTGCACCAACCTGAAAGAAGATGCCATCTACACTTTGAACAAATCTACATAACAAACATTAAATCAAAAATGTTTTTGGCTGTCCCAAAATATCACCTTGAACAAAACACACTATTAGCCATAAAAATAACTTAAGGGGATTTAAACAGGAAGTATAAATTCCATTTCTTCAAAACCACTTCTGAATTAAGACCTGAGTATCACAAAGCTTTCACCATCTATCACCCATTTCAGGCAACAATATGGCCTTGTTTCACTGTTATCTACAACAAAGACACACTGTCAAACCACTTGCAACACAGTTCAGTTCTCTTGTAAAGAACTGTTGGCCAAAATCCCCAAAAACCCACAGCAGCTTTCATTCCTCAACCATTGTGCACAGAGAAAAATCTGATGCCAAATAGGTGTTGTTGAAACTGTAATCATTCCTGCAGATTCTCTCCTTCAACAAAACTTCACTTGCTTTAGTAGGTTGTTTTTTTTTTAAGTCTCTCAATGATGACTTCATATATGCACTGTAAGTGTTCTAACAATGAACTGTCGTGGTAATTACCTCTCAGAAAGCAGGGAAACCACTGCACAAATCTGTCACACAACATGCATTCAAATTAGGCTTCTGCATGTGTATTTTTAACACCCATCTTTCATTTTCACATTCTTATGTACAGAACAGTCATATTTTGTTTAACATTCTTATGCTAGGATCTTCTAGAAGAAATTCAATAGAAAGAAAAAGGCATGTGGAACATTATTAAAGCATATAAAACCAGATGTTTACATCTAAACCCACATCATTACTAGTAAAAGTACTAGTAAAAAAGAAGGCTGAAATACTCGGATGAGTACTTTTAACTTTGGGTGAGAGAATGCTACCATATCCAGTGCCTCTGCAATATTTCCAGTTTCTTAACAAATTGCTAGTTCCAAGAGCAAGAGCTTACAACCAAGTCTTGGAAAAGTAACATTAGATTTAATGGGAGGAAATTAAAATGGATTTTCTCTTTCTCAGAAGGTAAATTTAGGACAAAGGTCTTATTTTTCGTTTCCCTAGGGAAGGCTCAGAAAAGCTTATTGCCCCATTTCACCCTACAGAATTTTGCCCATAGCAATTTTCTCCAATTATGGTGGGTATCTAGTATTGCTCACATCTTCAGCCTAGATTACTTACTTTACTGGAATTCCTTTTTAAAATTAACTGATTAGTATGAGCATACGGTCTTACCCTTGCCTCAGAATTAACATACTCACTCAAACCAATTCTCCCAGTGAGAGGGTTTTTTGTTGGGTACACAAAGGACTTTATAAACAATTCACCATGCATGAAAAAAAAATCCCATAATGATCATTTTTATTACACAGGTCCTTGTGATTTCATGAAAGGATTGGATAATATAATAGACTACTATTCTCAGTGAAAGAATATATGCTAATAAAGCATCCTAAACAAATTCTGTTCTCTACTGTACCCATGCAATCCTGCTGAGTGCACTGAAGCTGTCTGAATGACCATGGATATACAGTTTGGCTCATGAAGGCTATTCACACTGCCTAGCTAACAAATACCACATAAGTAAATCTCCTCTAGGGTGAAAGCCAAATGTATCTTCAATAAAAGTTAGGTTTTTGACTTCAAACATAGTTGCATGAGATGCAAGCGATGTGAATAGCTCCCAAAATCCCTGTGGAAAAACCCCCACTCTATTATTTGTGGGTGGGTTATTATTTGAAGTGGGTTCTAGTGAAAGACCACAACAAAACTTATTAGTCAACTTTCATTTAGATATGCCTGCAAGATGACTTCAATAGTTTTGTGATCAAATTGAACATGAAATGAAATAATCTGCTTCAACGGCATGACAGAGTTCTTGGATTGTATCTATTTTTTCTTTTATTTCACATGAATTATTTTAAATTCTATTTGCTTTTGTCATCCCAATAATCTACAACCCCCATAACATGATACACATAATGTTATCACAAATAGCTAAGAGGTAATAGAAGATAAATTTTACTCACAGATAACTATTCATTATCTCTTAAATGATAGGTATCTCCTATTCACACAGAATATATAAAAGGAGGAAAAGTAAATTCTATCTTACCAAATCTGATACAAAATGTGACATGAAGTTGTAACAGAAACTGCAACAGCCCTAGACCTATCATGTCAAAATACCTTGAACTACTCAGAAAACTTGAGGCAATTTTCAAATACCCTAGAGCAGGACTGTATCATTATATTACTATTCTATTAAGAGAAATCATTAATGAAGACAGTCTTCATATGCATTTAGAAATAATTTTTAAAATAGTAACAAAAAAATACACAATACCATAATTTCCACTAAAAATCTCAAATTATTTACATTTTCTTTTACAGATTGCCTACCATTACGTACGTACTGTCCTTTCCCACAAAATGCCGTATTATTTTAATCTATTCAGTGAGATTATTGACAAGTTTATTGACTGCTAACCACGAGAATCCAAGTCAACCTTCTAACCATCCAACAGGCAACTAATGATAATAAAATCAAAATGTTTTGTGCTACTGTACTGCACATGGCTCTATACATACCCGGCATTTAACCCAATTTCACCATCCTCCCAACATCTTGACCAAGCAAGGAATGAATACCAAAGCAAGCTACATAATTCAGAGCCTTTGTATTGCTTAGGGCTTACTACATCATGCACATAACCAGTGTTACCTGGAACACTTATAGGGAAGGGAACACCATCCAACACACCAGTCTTGTGCTTGATAGCCTACTAAAGAAACTATTTAAACATTTTAACATGACACTTCAATCCTTTTAAAGAGGATATTATATCAGGATTTTCAAGTGTTCAGAATTCCTGTTTGCCATGAGGAAGTTGAAGAGACTGAGGGGAAAAAAATGTGCTTTATGCAACCGTAGCAATTAAGAAATTTACCTATCGCAGAACAAATCTTATGTAACACTGATTTAAGCCACAGTTAGGATTCCAAATGGAAGAAATCCAAGAAAGGAATCTAATTAGATGGTTTTTACTGAATATAAGCATTTTATTTTACTAAAAAGTTAAAATAATATCTCCGTAGGGACACCTGCAACGCATCCTTTTAAAGAGCCCCCTGAAAGAGCCCTTTGAGGCCCTCCAATATTTTGTGACTGATTTCAGAAGCTCAATTCATAAAGTAACTGACCACTAACACTGGAAAGAAGCACCACTTTTGAGCAAAGCTATCCAGTATATGACACACAATCGCTTGAAGCATCTTTGACAGGGTGCTGAAGGAGATTAAAACTAGCTCAGTTTTACACTACTGCTCTGAACACAGTCCATGAAGGCAGAAAACTATATTTAGGAGCAAGCAGATCATCAAGGCATAGAAAAATTCTGGCATTTTTCCACCTCCAGCAATACAACCATCAAAGCTTTGTTGCCTTACCTAGTCAAGAGACATTGCAAAGAGGGAACCACTAATGATTTCTCTTCAGCTTGTGTAGCTTTTACTACAGGAGCACCTCCTCAGAGAATGAGAGTCCCTTACAATGGCCCTGTCTTGGCAGGAGAAGCAGCAAGTCTCACTTTCCTGATTTATCACCCTGCCCCACTCAGCATCTCCAGCCTTCCTTCGACTTCAGCTCACAGAAAAAGGCAGGATGCTGTCTCTTTGGTCTTCTAAAGGGACCAAACAGAGAATTACTCCACCACAGCAAGACTTTACCTTCCAAGTTTGGGATGTAAAATATAGACTGTGAAGCCTTGGCTCTGGGACGCCTATTAGTAAGTGCTAAAATATCTCTTTTCCCCACCAAATATTCTGCATTTCAAAAACACCTCAGAATAAGGGAAGAAAAAAGCAAAATGTAATTTTCCTATTGGTGATCTATTTTGGACCTGCTATGCTAGGTAAGTGTTAAGACCTTTAGAATAAATATGTAATCTCAGGCGCAGACAAAGCTAGGTGAGTTTCTGTTCAACCTGTGCCACATCCCTACATCTCTTCACTGTGCTACACGGTTAGAACTTCATAGGGAAAATCACACATCCTCCACAAACCCCAGGGGTGATTAGTATGTCCTCCACACCTTTCAAATTTTGTCACCATGTCATTTTTCCTTCAATGCCCCAGCACTCAGCAGCCTGCCACCTCCTCTGCAAGTGGATCACTCCACAGATTTTACACACAAGTCCTACTCCTCTGAACCTTCAGATCAAAACTGATATTCTGCTTTTCCTGGTAAGCATTTGAGAGTCTGAACAAGCTGCAACTAGACAGGCGACTTCTATTTCTATCCCCTCTTCACTTCTGCATTTACTCATGTCCTGATTATTTTCCTTACAGATCTTTTACCTTCCAACTGTTGCTTCTGAGCATACAATCACAGACACAAACCATGTCTCCAGTCTGTGGGATGAGTTAGAAAAAGGTTATTTAGTTAACAGATTATGTCCACTTGAAATTTCAGAGATGTAGGAACATAAGAGGTCTGGTTTCTAAAAAAAAAAAAAAAAAAAAAAAAAAAAGGCAACCAGACAGAACCCAAAAACCACAAAACAAAAACAAAAATCAAGCTGTTATTTAGTAGTTCACATTGACTGGGGAATCAGACATTGGACATGCAACTCAGAGGTAGGTGCGGCAAACTGAGTTTCTCCTAAAAGTCAGTCATTAACCTTACAATCTCATCTGGTGATTGCAGCGACACTACGCATTAAAAGAGCAAATGCAAAAATTACCACTTTTTTTTTAAAAACTACTTCCCTGCTACAGTATGGAGAGTCATGGATTTCAATAAATTCTAATGAGCTACACCCAGTGGAAGACACAGTGTCATCCATTTGTCTCCGAAACAAAAATTAAAAATTAGTATAGTTAAATTGTATTGAAAAGTTTATGCCTACACTAACATGTAGGACATGAGAGGAAACAGCAATTTTTCTGATTAAACACCATTCAGAAGAGCTTTTGTGCAATCTGCTGTTATTAAAAATTAAAATGGGACAGGGAGGTGGACAAAGTATTTGAAACTTAACATGCAATGTTATTAATGTTTGTTAGTTCAGTGCTGCTAGTACTACATTCAACAACTGCCCAGTTTTCCATCACTTTAACTAAGTTTTATTTATGCTGAACTGTGCTATTCTTTGAACTCATATGCCAACACACAAAAAAAAGTAAATAGGGTGATTTAACTTTTAAAAAAACCAAAGCTCACAACCAAAAAACCTGCTGCCTCTTCTCTCCTGTAGCTGGCTGTTGTCTAATAACTACTTTTATTCCAGATCTTCAAAGTCAAACAGGAGTTTTTTCTGGGACAGCATGTCCTAATTAAATTCATTTGTGGCAGCCCATTTTTAAAGATTCAAATTAAACTTTTTTCTGGCAGCTGAATGACAGTTTCTAAATTCATTTATTAAGCAAGAAGAGTTCTCCATGGAAAATAACTGGAATTTCTGTAAAACAATATTGACAAACACTAAAATGTAACTTATACTTCCCAATTTTAGCTACAAATGAGGTGTGCATAATCACCTTGCTCCCGAGTGACAGCCAAGAAAAATGCCTCAGTTTCACCTAAAAACTCATAGAATAAGACCCTTCCCCTAAAAACTTCCCTAGCTGAATTCCAATCAGTCAGGAGTTAGCTCATACTATAGCAAACCTAGTGTCACAGAATATCATAATACAGGAAAACTTATAACACTTTTTTTTCCTCTTTCTGAATATGAGGGAAACAATAGCATGGTTTACTTGTTGTCAGGGATAGAAGATGATTTAGTAAAATCCCTCTTTGGAAGCCCTTGTAAAGAAAAACAGCCTGTATGAGGACACTTATAAAAAAAATTAAAAATCTGAAGATTAAAATTCTGAGTCCCTTGTGGAAAGAGTTAAGGTACAGAAATAGGCTACAGTGTCATTCCTGAAGTAACAGCAGTGTTCTTGTTGGTGATGTGCATTTAACAGTTATGAGTCTGAAAACAATGGCCTCAATAACCTGGTCACAACTTTGGAATTCAAAAGTTATGATGGGACATTTTATTGAGTTTTATGTATTAGAAAATCAGTTTTTCTTTGCTTTAAGTTTCATTAAAAAGCTTTCCGTTTCAACAGTCTTTCAGCTTTTTGGCAATCGTGGGAAACCTTAAGACTAAGCAATATTAATTATGAAAATTTATGGAAGGTTTCTTATCAATCCAGACCGTTACACCTTTGTTTTAAAGCAACAAAAGGAGAGAAATTGAACATATTGAAGGACCAAATAATAAAGCTGAACTAAAATTGAAAGTCTTTCAGACACTAGAAAGGTAGCATCTCATACTCCTAATTACTTAGGAGACAACTGGAGAGTCAAGGCAAGTAGAATTTGAGTCTAAGGACATATTGATACCAGTATGTATTGATACCAGGAAGATGGTAAAGTGAATCTTATACTCCAATTTATGCTTCAGGAACAAACATGCACAGCTTAAATAGTTTATAGTGTATGAATGATTTACAGTGGTGGAGATGAAAACAACCGTGAAAGTGAGACTAAAAATAAAGCCTTTGAATGACAAGGATGTATCTTTACATTCACTCCCTCGCATATTGTCAGCCAAACAGAAATAATATCCACAACTGCTCTGTGATTTCTGATACAATTTTCAACTTACTCCTTTCGTGATCAAACTATAATACTTGTCTTAAAATGCTCTGCGGTAGCAAAGACCCTGCATCAAGCCCACATCTCCTGGCACTCATTTGTTATAACAGACTGCTCACAGGTTCTTACCAACCTTCATTTTCATGCTCCTTCCTGATAAACCGAGAGAATTTATTTTTTTAAGTTCTGTGTTGAAGGACTATTTGGAAGACAATCCCACATACAACCAACTGTTAACAGGGCTCCATGAGACTTCCAAGTTACCAAACACCATGTGAGGGCTTTTATCTGTTTTGTTACCATTTGTTAAGGGAAGAAGCCTCACACAATCTGACAGCTGATGAACATAACAAGCTTTTGAAGGCTCTGTCTCAATACCAACTTGTCACTTATACCTTGGAGAGAAAGGGCCTTTGTTTGCAAAGTACAAAGCCCAAAGCCCTCCCCAAGCAGTTCCACCAGGGATCCAGAGGCATCTCAGCAGTAAACAACCTGAAAGCAACTTGTGTGAGAGATGTCATTTCTGGAGCACTGCCTCCTGCACATCTCCTGTCATGTGGGCAGCAAGGACCATACACCCCAACCCACCCTGATCCCAGCATATCCTCTTGAAGACCACTCCCAAGGTCCCCTCTCTCTGCTCTGAAAGAGCTCACCATAAGACACACAATGCCACATCTCAGACTTGGCAAGTTTGGGGTGAAACATTCTGATAGGTACCGCTGCATGAACAGCTCACGGTGATTCTTGCTCATGATTTTGTGAGAAGACTCATTTTCTCTCCAGCTACTCACCCAGTAGCATCCTTGAAATAAAAATCCACAGAAATTAGTCAAAACAGGGATGCAAGGCAACAATATATTTATTCCTGAGCTCATGTTAATGACAAGTTAGCTACTACAAATACGTAGAATTTTCCAGTATGCATCTAGAGGAGGTTGTCCACACATCAGAGCCAAATAGCTCACAGACACCTTTTAACCTCTCTGCTCCCAATACCCACTCAAAAATCTTGAACATGAACAGTTCTGGATACTCCTTAACCAAGTCCTGCCTGCTGGCACTTAGCTTTTATTTTGTTTCATCAGGTTTCCTTTATTTACAAAGCTGCTTACTTCTTTACCACTTACTACCTTTAAGGGCCTTGCAGTGAACCAGATAAATAACATTCATGACTTTTTGCTTATTCTCCCAGCTCTGCCAGGGAAGGAAGCAGCAGATTGTCCAATTTTACTGCGGTACATACAACTGCTTTATAAAACGTAAATTGTCCTCTAATTATGTGGGAGAAAATTATGATTATTAATGATTCCTGGCAAAGGCTACACAGCAGTTCCATGTTAATCCAGAGATACAAACAAGGTAAAAGCTCCCACAGTGGCATGATTAAACCCTCGCCAGCTGCTTGTCTTCTGGGTGCTCCTAGAGGCGCCCCAGCCATCAGGGGCACTCCATCTGTGACAGTTGGCATCGTGACCCTGGGACATCAACACACAGATGAGAAACGAGGCTCGGCCAGGCAGCCAAGCTACCAAGATCCAACCAGCTCCTTTACCTACAGGCAAGCATAAGCAGAGTACAGTTTACAATAGATGAGTGACAAAAGTATGTCAAAAACCAGAGGAGAAGTGACTGATATCCAGAAGAGGAAAGCATCATCTGGTGAGATCAGAGACAAAAGAATATAATACATGGCATCCTCATAAATGAAAACATGTTATGGACCAATATGATCAAGTCAAATCTGTTTTATTCACAGGAATAAATGTTTTCATGCTAACCCATAATCCCACAGATAACGACAATATTTCTCAAAATGATGGTGATGCCTAAATATTTAAATATTTAACAATTTCTTATATTACATTTTTCAAAGATGTGGATATTGCTTGCCCCAAATAAGAGATTTCATAAGATTTACTCTTGATGAGGAATTATCTACAGAGTATTTGGAAGGCAAATTGGAAAGGACCCATGAGGATCATGGAGCCCAACTCTTGAGTGCATGGCCTGTTTGGGGATTGGACCCACAACCTTGGCATTATTGCACCCTGCTCTGACCAACTGAGCTAATCCTGTGGGACATGTATTGTTTTTCACCAAGTTATTGGATTTATTTCACAGTGGTTTTCCTTTACTATGATTCAGCTGAGGAAAGAAAACCATTAAAAAACATGTTTTTCCTAAAATTAGACAGGGCTTGCACTAATTGTATCAATATTCATTTGTAGTTGTCAAGCTCAGTTGTCTGAGTAAAAACATACTACCCAAGAATGACAGACAGAGATTAGGAATATCTAACACAGTAGTGAAACACCAACAATAAAACCATTTCCTAAGAAGTTCATGATAGAGTACTTGAAATAATGGGATGTATTTTAATTAAGTTAAAATATTATAATGTTTGTTTATAAACAGTAAATAAAAATGTCGAAAAATAATCCTAAATATTGCCAATAATCTTAAATATTCCCAAATGTTTCGATATTGTAATGAAAATATCCACAGGATCTTGACTAGAATACACATTATCTCTTTTAAAATAAACAATATTTTTAAAATAAATTCTCCTCAGTTAAAAGGAGCCAATCTGTTTTCTAAAAGAAACATTTGTATTGCTGTGATATTTCTTAGTAACCAAAATCCCTTCTGTAGTCGTGTTGATTTCAGGGCCAGGGGCTGTCCATTCTAATCACCTCAAACAGAATTCACAGAGCAGATCCTAAAACACTTCAACATTACTCTTTCTATATTCCAGTTTTGAATAGAACCCAATTTAGCAACATAACTAGACATGAGAAAAAGATAAATTGAACCGTGGCTCAATTTACACTTAAACAAACATACAGATCTATTTGGATCAAGTTTCATTAATCATAAAAACCCCAAAACAACTGAGCCAAAAAAAAAAAAAAAAAAAAAAAAAACCAAACAAAAAAATCCCCAGCCAAACAGGAATTCTTAAGGCTATGATTGAAACTCTCTTGGCTAGGCCAGTCATGAAAGCACCACCTTTCACAAATTCACACGCTCTGCTGATGCTCTTGCAGTTAAATGAAAGTCATGCCTAAGATACCAGGCAATGAGTTCAGAGTTAAAAACTTATCTTTTGATAAAGTTTTCTTCAGGAGACAAAAGGCAGATGTGTTCAAAAGGTATTTCTGCTGTATATAAAGGAAGTGAAATGATGCATCTGTGTTTCACAGTCATGATTATGTTCTATTTACTAAAAAATAGGTTATTAAAGAATGACTATTTGTAAAATATTTTCAAGACTTCAGAAACAGAAAGCATCCCAAAGTATTAAAAATGCCACCAGAGCTCCCCAAGCTTTGAATGTTGCCTTAACAAAGGAAATGTCCAAACAGTTCCAATGTAACACAGTGTAAAATGACAAAGCTAATGCTACTTTTAAAAGGAAACCAGCCAACCAAAAAAGGATGACCCACAGATTTATACTTAGTGTGACACTGATTCTGCAAATGTCACAGAAAGGTCAACAATACAGGCAATTAGATAAAAAAGCAATATTCCAAAAGCCAATAACTGAAATGCTTTTAAGACGGTCTGATTATTTTAATATGATGTGAGTTTTTTAATGAAAAAATTTTAACAAAACAAAACAGAACTTCAGGAATGGAACTGCTAAAGAGTACTGCTTTACAGGGTTGGTTTTTGGTTTTGGTTGGTTTTTTTTTGTGGTGAATCCTTACAGAATCCAGAAGTGAACACAAAGTAATCGCTATTAATATTTTCTAATATTTGCAAATTATGAAGATGCTTTACTGCAAACAGTGATAGAGTTTGATCAGGTGGCAGCTTAACATGCTCTGCCTAAGGTGCATCCCATCAGTTTTATCATGGATTTGAAAAGAAGAAAACAATAAAAAATCCCAAGCCTTACGGATCCACTGTTTCCTGATTCTCCTATCAAACACCAATAACTGGTTACTTACATTACTCTTTTAGTGTGGCGCCTGCTCAAACAAAATAAATTTTAGTCATTAAATTTGCATCGAGTACTAAATATTAGGCGAAAATTCTTCAAAAAGAGACAGCTTCAAAACCACACATTTAAACTTTAGAACCGATACACATTCTCTATGATATGAAGTAGTGTTCTTTCCCCAGAACTGATTCAAGAATGAGTAATTTGACAAATTTTTCCAGGGGAAAACTAAGGACTCTTGTCAGTACTTAGCAAAAGAACAGTGTTTCTAAAAGGTCTGGGTAGGCAAACTTTATCGCATGCCAAATCTAGTCAAAATTATTAGATACAGTGGCTCTAGATCTTATAACATCCATTATTTTAGTCTCTAAATTTGCATAACCACCACCAAGTATTAAGACTGATCATATCATTGAAGATGACTTCAAGGGCTCAGCAGAAGTCTTTCTATCAGGGTCAGTGAGTTCACCCTGGTGTATTAAATCCACCTACTCTGTGGCTTCCCACTCTGGGAAAGGCTCTTCAAATGCTAAAAGTTCATTTTCTTCTTACTCCCCATTCAAATTCATGATTTTATGCAACAACAAAACTATTTACAGCAGAGACAAAGGTGTCAGAGACCTGAGATTTCAGAATTTAAAGCACCAACTAGAAAAGCCTGGCTCCTAAAGAATCCAGCCCTCCTAATAACACACACAATACAGAGAATAATGGAGTGAAATTTTAACAGAGAGATAAACTATTTTAGTTTCACTTGCTCTTTTTCTTAGCAGCACAGTGTAGTAGTGTGCAGCTAATGCTCCGTGACAGATTCTGCCTGGTGGAAATTCCTCCCAGGAAGAGAGACCTCATAGCCTATTTCTCCTTATGGCAAATTTTAAGCAAATTAAACCGATAACCACATCTTGAGAAACACTCCTGAGGACAGCATTGCTGATAGGACCCCCAGAGGGACACGGTCCATGCCGGCAATGACAAGTCCCAGGCAGCGTGGTACCGCAGAGGGACATGCTGTGTCCCTCTGCAGGCATCAAGGCGATGAGGGAGCCAGCCTCGGCCTCGGGGGAAAACAGGATGCCAATTAAATGGCAGGGAGAGCTCTGCCAGCCGGAGAGGCACAGGCAGCCCCGGAGGCTCCTGGCCACCCACCGCAGGCAGTGCAGGGACAGCAGGGCCAGACCTTGTGCCACCGCTCTGCACCTCGGTGTGCACAGCGCACAGATCGCTCCCCTGAGTTTCCTCAAGGGCCTGTGAGCAGCAGCCCGTGCCAAAGCTGCCAGAGGTGTTCTGCACTGCTCAGGTGGCTGAGCCTCAGTACAAGTGCAGCTCCAGCCACTGCCTGGCCCCTGAAGCTGAAGGGTCCCCGTCCCAGCTCTGCCCTGCAGCGACACCGGAGTGGCACTGGAGCAGACCAGGGCTTTCCAACACGGGCCCCACAGGCAACGTGCTGCCCCAGAAACTCCTAGCAGTGCCACAAGCAATGGGACAACAAAAATGCTAAAATCAAGACACTGTGATCTAGAGCCACCGAGGAAGTGAAACATTTTTCACAGGAAAGGGGCTGTGATGCAACACTGGCCTCTGCAAGATACCAGGCATGGACAGATTTGGCAAACTTGTCACAGAACACTTAACTTGAAGCCAGCTAACCATATGAGGTAACAAAATGTTGTAACAGGATTAAAGGTCAGCAGTTTTTAATCCTATTTTGTATTAAAGCCAGCGAGAAACCTGTAACAAGAACAATTTACTAATGGAAAGTAGTTCAGGTCTCATCCAGAGTTTAACAAGTGCAGGGCACTTTCTGTACAACTTCTGGTTGCCTTAAAGGGAAGGCAGATGTAAATCGTACATAGAAATCACCGCAAGGATGTGTCACATTATACCCTCAAGTAATGTGTTCATTTTTGTAAGGCTAAAAGAAGCAGAAGCACACACAAAAGCAAGTGTATTTTAGTGGATATGGTATATAATGCAGAAAAACAACCACCTCTTGCAGAAAAACGTCCATCCATACAAGAAAACAATTAGCAATTTAAAAAGAAAAAAGGAATAAAAATGCTAGATCCTTCCTTTTCTTGCCAACCCAACTCAATATAATTTGACCCATGATTTTAATCATGGGTTTAGTTTTTAATTATTTCTCACAGATAGACATGTGAAGAGTCTTTCTCCATCTTAATTATTTTGATTATTTCTAACATGAACAAACAAAAAGTATTCTCACATAAATCAGATTCTCGGACAAGAGGAACTAAAGTTGATATGAATTTGTCTACTTTTCCCAGCAATTTTGCCATCAGATGAGGAGTTACAGAGAAAATAACATCATGGAAGCAGACAGGCAGCATTTCTGGCTTATCCTGGATTCTTCTCAGGCCAGTGGTAAGAAATGGCACCAGGCCTCAGCCCTCCGAGGCTTTTGACTTTGCCTACAAGAGTAACTTTCCATCCTGTGCTTACCAGACAAAAGCTAATTAAGAGAGAGCAAACCACAAGGCACAACTCTACATAGCTGACAGGCAAGTTTAAATCAAGAAAGGACAATTCCTACATGTATTCCTACTGTTATCAAAAATCTTCAGGCTAAGTCTTGCCATCACTGTTCAAACTGGAATTCAGATAAAAGCACGCACATCCATTAAATGGGACCTTTTCAAGACACATGCAAACATTTGGTTCTTCTCCTAATAAGAAGCAACATTTTTCAACATGAAAACAAAGTACAATTACAAGCCTAAGCAATGGTTTCCAGCTCATTCTTTTTTTAATTAAATGCACATGCACCCTAATTCAACATTAATTACAATCAATATCACACAAGAGGTCACAGCAAATAAATAGTATTTAAGAAGCACTTCTTTGAAGAAAAGAAAAAACAAAACAAGACCCACAAAACCCAAAATAAATAAATTAGGGGGAGGGGAAAAAAAAAAAAAAAAAAGCAAGATAAACCCCGCTTCTCATTGCAACAACTTTCTGCTGGAAGCACTGCAGTGCAAGGCTGACTGGCTGACATTGGCTCAGTCTCACGCACAGCTTTCCAGATCTAATTAGATTTAAAATGTGGCATCCAGATCTCAAACAGATTTTAAAAAAACTTTCCTGGCTTAGTTAAGTAAGAAGGTGATTGTTCTCCTTGAGTTTTATTTATTTTGCTAACACAGCCTCTCAGCTGGAAAAAGAATTCGTACAATCCTTTCTGGGTTGTTTGGAGAGCCTGATATTCCTTAATACTGTTGTTCAGACACAGCTGAACTATTTACTGAGTGTACTCAACAAACAGAGGCTCTTTGTTGCACTCAGCCACAAGGAAAACAATAAACAAGGATGTCCTTACCCACCACAACCTAAGAGCCTATTTTTAATGTGCTTATAAATTCCTGGCGTGGAAGGACATCCAAACACACTACTGCAAAGACATGGAAATATGGAACATTGATAGAGCCCTCTGAGTATCTGACAGGCTCTAGGTGTGACATAAAGCAGGACCACCATTGAATACAGACAGCAAGCCAGCTCACAATCAAAATACTTCAAATCACAAGACTTGATAGCACATGAACTATTCTGACCTGGGTCTAACCTTCCCCTTCACCACAGCCCATGGGCAGCACGCAGTTGCCAGCAAGTCCCTGCTGCTCTGCTATGTATGTGTGGGGCATGCCAGAGAGACGTTCCCTCAGGGGAGGAGGATTCACAAATCCCACAGAACATCCCCGTGTCTCCAGCAAACCCTCTGCTTATGAGCACTGCTTCCACAGCAGCGTTGGCACCGGTGATGAAGGCACACAGGTGCTGCTTGTCCTTGTGCAGTTCCTGCTCCACAGGATACGGCTTCGAGAAGGGATGAACACTTCTGGTATTTCTTTTACTAAATCTTCCCAAGATAAAATAGCAATTGGAGAGAGAGAGAGAAACAAGAGACAGGTGCAATGAAAGGGCACAAATGTCACTGACATGTGCAGACTGGGTTTCAATGATATTTTCCAATTGTGGAACTTCTCTACCAGACACCAGAACCATGCAAAATTACAGTGAATAGTTTGTAAATCATAATTGCTCCATCCTACTGCAGCAAAAGTTAAAACCACAGAGCCAGTGCTTTACAAAGTTGAAACTTCATAAAAATAATTTATTTTTATATTCCAGCCCCCCCCCCAAAAAAAAAAAAAAAAATTCCTGTCTCCAGATGAATCTGTATTGCAGATTTTGTTCAGGTAATGTGGGATTATTAAAAATTAGCTTTGATGCCAGCTGCTATTTTTAAGCATCTCTGCATAAGTGTCAGATTTGGTTGTCCCACAATGAGCTCTCATACAACACATACATTTTTAACAGGAGAAAAAACTACTACAAAGTTAGGAAGTCTCCGACCATTTTATAAAACTAGCAGTGTAAGGATTAAGCAGTACATATGAAAATTACCAGTAAGGCTAAGATTGAACATGATTGTGCTTTTATATTGATGCTAAAATCAAATATGGGAGTCTATTAATTCATGTTTTGCACACACCCACACTTCTGTGTGAAACGGTATTTTATTCAACATAAATAGACCAATAATGAATATCTATTGTATGTGTGTTTAACAATAGCAGAAAGAATATAATAGAAGATAGAAATTATACAGGAATGAGAGGATCCATTGCATCTATAAAGGAAATGTATTCATTAATTACAACATATCACGTAAGTATAAATATATAATATGGATATATGATATCTAAAATATAACATATACAACCTATCTGTAGATAGAGATATTTACACTTCTGCACATAAGTGAAGAAAAGATATCTGTTGATAATGAAGGAAAAACATACCTGCTAATAATTTAGAATGATCAAAGTTGCAGAAGGCTCTCACAGCTACAAGTGTGGAAGGTTGAATCACAGGTGAAAGTCACTGCCTATAAACATAAAGTGATGCATTACAAAAATACACACACAAACACAATCACATATAAACAGAAATGGACCTTATATCAGCTTATAAGAATGACATTTCAGAGTCATCAAGGGCAGCTGTCATGCCTCCTTGATGTCCATTTTGGCAATGGGACAGAGTGGGAGGAGATTTAATTGGAAAAAGATTTAGATAGCAAACCAAGAATCATCAAAATGTGACTTTATGAAAATAGCTTGAATTCTGGTCGCTGTTCATTTTACACCATTACAGAGATACAGAAGAACTAGAAAAGACATAGGACATACCAACATGGATGCTCAAAGATTATATTGTGACTTTTATTTTTAAAACATCATGAAAGAGAAATGCACATGGAGTGGCTAGAGCAGAGGTCCATAAAATCAAAAGGTATGAAAGACAAACTGAGGCTCACAAACTAAAGGCCATTTAATAAAATTACTGAAATTTTCAAATGCAAGTAACAGCTATTTTACAGAAATTTTACAGTTTTGTGTAATTCGTTGTCACAACATACACTGAAGGTCAAATGCTAAAAATGAGGATTACAGAAGGTAGTAAAGCATACATCATTAAATACTATGACTGTGATCCATATATTGAAGACTGTCAACTTATTCTCTTTTTGTCATCTTGCCACACAGTCTTTTCTACTGGAGAACTGTTCTTCAGAAATATTACATAGGAAACTAATGACTGTTAGCTTAAAAATGGTTCTTTAAATTATTTACTAACAGATGTCCTTTTGAATTATTAATTTCTCCTGGAAGTCTATAAAGCTTTATAATGAGTCTAGTTAAATAAATGTTTTAGTTGTAACCGGAGGCAGAATTTTTTCCAAACAGCATCCTCATCTGATGAAGCCTGGAATCAGAACCTCAGTTCTTCTTGGTACTGTAACTCTCTTTTGGAGTATGTGAAGGATTTTTCTACTCATTAGCATACATTTCAATTTATATTTCCAAAAGAAAGTCTCCTTTGTTCATGAGGAAGAAGCAAACCAAAATGACAAAATTTAATTTTTCAAATGACTCACAAAGTGGTTTTACCCAAAGTCACACTTCCCACACTGAATGGCAATTGCCTGCCACACTTAAGCTGTGGTTCAGTCCATATAAAGACATTACATTAGGAAACTGCTTGTTGGGCTAACCACAATATTGCACAGAAAAAAAAAAAACTTAAAAAAAAAAGAAAATCACAGAAGTTAAGCAACAAAAATATTCTAATTACTGTCGTTGAATAGCTTGATTTTACTTTTACATTATTACAGTAAGTATTGTTAGTCTTCATTGTCTGGAGTTCTTATTTGACAATTAGAACAAAAAAATAGAAAAGGGCTTCTGTTTCATCAGCAGCACATTTATGACAAGTTATGCCTCAAGCATACACAAAGACCCTGCAGCACTCCAATGGAAGGCATGTAATGTCACTGCTACCCATGAATAAAACTACTCTGATACAAAAAGTTGACACTAGAAAGCTGATTGTAGCAAAACTGTGTAAAATGCTTGTTCTTTTCCCCAAATAAGTTTGCTTCAAATAAATCTGCAAGTTCACTAAGCAGCTAGGTCACCAAATCTACTGCCATCATGACAGAGTTAGGATGCTCTCTTCGTGTCTCAACAAGCTTATTTTGGAAATCTGAAGAAAAAAGGGATAATCCCAAGTGTTCCTAAAAAATCTCATGGGGCAGACAAAATTGTATCTGAAAACCACTACATTTTTCTAACACAAAACCACAAAACTACATTGGTTACAATCACAGTTACTCAGAAGAGGTTTGCCTAGAAAGCACTGTGATCTAAGAAATTGCAAATGGTGTAAAGAGAATATAAAAGTGGTCCAAGAGGACCCAATCTAAAGGAAAGCTTTGCATTTTCTTTGGTATCAGCTGATCAAATGATGCCATCGTTTTCTGTGTGCTGGATGATTTCTACACCCACCTTACTCAATTTTCAAGTGGACCTTGTACACGCTCATGAGAAACTTGTAAAGCGTCACTAAGTCAGCTTGTAAAATACTGATTTATAACAGAATGCTAGCATTAGTCAGTCCCAAAAACCCCAAGTATCAATCTCCTTTTTGTACTCTACAGATTCTCATATACAAGAAAAACAGATTATCCTTTTATGCAGAAAGCTTAGCAAAATAAGAGCTGTTGGGACTTAGTAGAGAATTGTGAAAGGCCTGGAAAAATTCAAAGAGAGGATGATCTAGATGAGCAAAAGAAAAACTGCAGTAACTAAGGGTAAATATGTCTTCTTTCTCAAACTTTTTTGTATTCTGGTGGCCATCTTTCTGCTTGGGAAAAGTAGAGTTATGACTGGTTAAAGAAGCAACACACCAAGCCACACCGTTAGCAGGCATCCCCAATGTCATGTTTTTGCTAATGCTATTCACATTTTTTTCTAATTAAGAATAGACTGAAATTTCTGCAAATTTTTCAGACTCAAAGTCAGACAATTTGTGTCTTCTGTGATGAATAGGTAATAGCACAGTAGGCAAAAGATCTGGGCTGCGCTCTGCTTTCTGAGAAACTGTAGCACACTGACTTAGCCAGAGGCAGAGCTCAAGCAAAACACTATTGGAGACTTGTGATACCAATCAAAGCAGCAGCACTTTGCAACACAGTGCTATAACATTCTTAATCTTTTAAAAAGAAAAATAATTTTTTACTTCTAAGGTACTCAATTCCATTACTGAAAAAAGCAACAAACCATTAAAAATCATAAGGACCCACTTTCAGACATACAGTACCTTGTTTATGGACACCTGCCTGACTAAAGGCAATTTGAATTTCCTCTGCTCTTACACAGAAAAAATTATAATGAACTTCACTTAGTGATTAAAACTCTCAGATGAAGAAATAAAGCAGCCTCTAAGTCAGGCACACATTTAATATATGAATTCTTAGAACCGGATTAATTCAGTGTCCAAATATCAACATTTCCATGCATTAAAAAAAACTTGTAAGATTTTTCCTTCAGCCCAGTTTCTAAAGTCCCAGTTCAAAAATATAGGTCAAGTTTCTTACTGCTTCCAAACTTTCTCAAAGTCAGTTCAAATAGCACAAGCCTGACCCATTTTGAGTGGGCTCTTCAAAACTAAATAAATACATGATTCAGGTGGCTGCATCACTTTTAAATATATAATCTTTTCTGCATTAAATGTCTCACATACTAAATATATTAACATTTGAATTCCATACTCTGAAAAAGTTGATGTGAAGAACTCACATGCATTTGGGGCTAACTAGTTAGTTCAAGGTAAATTAGTACTTTATGTGCTTTATTTTATAATTCCTAAAGTAAACAAGTATTACTATAAAGGTTGAGCACAGCAGAAAAACCATTATTATTTTCTGATCACTGTCCACTAGTTTTATTGAAGAAAAACAGAAACAACAAAAATCAGAATATATAAATTTACTATTATAATTACTATACTAATTCGTTCTTTTGAGAAATTAAACAATGATAATTCTTTAATTCAATTCTATTATCTTCTTTTGTCAGTACTTGAAACAGAGGAATGGGAAGCAGTAGAAATGTTTGTATTTTCTACACTTTCTACTTAGAAAATTAGAAACATTTTCTACTCAGTAAAACTGACCCATATACTAACCCATGTGGGAATGTCCATTGAAAAATCTTCTTGCAAATTTCATCCAAAATATTTCAGTAAGAAGAAAAATTTTTCTATGCTAGAAGTCCCATTTTCTGAGACATTTTTAAAAATGGCTTTATTCTTATTAAACAATTTTATTCTGAAAAACTCTTAGGGGTTTTTTGTGATTTGTTGCTTTTTTTTTTTTTTTTGGCTGAGCCTGCCTTAAATCCAAAGCAACTGTCATTGCGGCGAAAGATGGCATATACTAGCCCTCTCTAGAAATTACTGCTAATACATTTCAAAGTGCTATTTCAGGTACAAATAAGGTGAATTTCTTAATAAGCACACCACAAATTTTCTCTGAGGATAACTATTACGACAAATTCAAGAGAAGTTCACTGATAAGAAGAGCTGCTCAGGTAAAAGGACTTTTATAGCCTGAGAACTGCTATCTATAATCTTGGCACTTCAATCTCTCAGAATATGAACTAATGTATCTGGAAAGTAGCTCATTATTAATACTTAAATATCTTTAAATGGAGCAGCTTTGAAGATCAGTTCCAGTATCAATAGCTTGCTTTTATATGGGGCTTTCATTTTCAAGGACAATGGTACATAGTCCCTGAATCTGATATACATGTACGTATAGACTTCTATTTGCATTCAAACATATAATTGAGAAATATGTATTCATTAATAAATATAAAGGCATAATGCATCATCTTAAATATAGTTTTTGAGACTTCCCTATATAACGCTAGGTGACAGCCCAAAGTACAATCACAGATATCAGTGTAGTTACATCAATTAATTGTGGAGAACACCATCCAGTGCTCTCTGCAAAAGTTATATCAGAAGATTACTTCTGTGAAAAAAATAAACAAAACAACCTTCATTTTTTTAACTCGTTCTGAATATAAGGGGGAGCCAAGATATCTTTTGCAGAGGACTCTTGGATAAAATACTGTTTGCGCTATTTCACTTAATATGGGATATTTACTTCTGTTGAAAACTCTCAGGTAAGATCTTAAAATTTCCACCAGGTTATTTTTAAATGAGATACACAGGCCAGAGACTTTATTACAGAGAAAACAAACAAAAAAAAATCTGTTAAAGATGAAAATAAAAAGCCTTGTCCAAAGATTTCTGATAAAGGTGAGTGCTAGCTCACCTTCAGTAAAATTGATTATGCTTGCTGTGCAATATTCCAAAGGTACATTGTATTGTAATTTACCTCTTCCACTTGTACTTCTCTAACTGCACAAATTAAATTTCACTAAAACATTTAAGGAAAGAAGTCAAGACAGAAAACAATTTGCCACTAAAAAAAACTAAAAAAACTCTCTAAACAAACATAGGTTAACCTTTTTCTCGACACCAACTTATGACTTCCATACGGGGAATTTCCTCCAGCACTGAAACAAAAGGGAACTTTGATACCACCTTCAAGATTGTTGGATATCATCTCTCAAACTAAGGAAAGTAGCAGGGAGCTTAAGGAATTTATTACTTATTTAAATAACTAATCTTTTAGTAGGTTATCTGTTTTTTAGACACTACACCTAAGTAAAAGATTATTTTTCCACAATTACTGTAAAAGCCTTCCACAACCCAACATTTGCAGTATTGCATCCTATTTCCAAGTGTAATGACCCTCAAAATCCAAGATTGATTTTGGCTTTACTCTGATCAATACTAATCTCCAAGATATATTTGACTTCACACTGGCCTAAACAAAAAGGTCATTATCCGTATATTAGTCAATCTCCAAAACATTTATTAAATTAATTTCAGAGACCACAAAAGGTATATTGTTACAACTGTTTCTATCTGGGATTTCTATCCATCATCCTTAGTAAGATTTACATGCAACAGACAATTCACATAATCACATTGTCAGGGCAGTGGATTTCTCAAAATGTCTTGATCTGCCCTCAATTATTTTAAGATTAATCTTTTTGTATGTATCTAATTGGGAGAAGACCACCATATTATATAGTTGCTGGACTACTGGAATCCAATCTCACACATATTAAAGTCAATGGGAGAATACATCTCCCTTCGGTGACAAAACTGAACTCTTAAACACTTGGAGGGAATATAAAATACTAAATTTATACTTTAGGTCCCCCTAAAAGCAAGGCAGGAGAAGCATTTTCAATCAAAGTACTTTGACCAGCACATTTTTAAAGAAAAATCACAGCACCCAGAAGGATATTTCTATAAAGCTAATTTTTCAAAAATATAGATTTCTGATTAGCTTTTTTTTAATTATATTGAATAATTTCAAAGAAAAACTATGAAAACTGTACATGCATTAAGGCAGTGGATAACATAGTAAAAAAATTGGTACAGGCTGATCTGGGGTAGGCTTCTCCTCACTTTTATTCTCTTCTCAAACAAACAAACAAAAAAGACATCAAGCTTAGAACACAAAGAGAAAGATCAATAAATACAGGATATAATTAACAGTTTTTAAAATTAAAATTAGTAAATTAATGTCATCTTTGTTCTTGTTACAAAATGTAATTTTGCCACCCAAGGATGTTACAAATTTCAGTAGAACTATCTGCATTTCTAAGAGATAACACAATTTAATCTTTGCATAATAAAGACTCCATACTGTAAATTATTTGAGGCGTGAACCATGTGTTTATTTTCGCCTTCAGGCAATTTATCCTACATTAAATTATTTTACAACCTAGCTGAAATTTTAAGCTAAAGTAATACTAAATACTCCGTGAAAGTTCTGTCCAGAAATTTTATTAAAAACAAAATACTTGTTTTTAATAAAAACAAGTTACCCATTGGACACTTCAATATAATTCTATTAAACCTTATACACTGAGAATTTTCACCCAGCAGCAGCATTTGCTTAAAAATTCAACTTTAAACTTTCCACTGCCTCTAGGGTTGCAGATGCTAAAAGACATAAGAGTTGGCAGAATAAAGTGATTAGTAACCAAATGGGAGAAGTTACTTTAAAAAATAAAAATAAAACCAAAGGAGTGGAGAGTAATCAGGACTAGGGATGCAAAAAACCAAAGAAGAGGCAAATAATTTCATAAACATAATGAAAAAAATGATCCAAGTTTTCAAACCATGGTTTAAACATGGTTCTCACAGCTGTTTTCACTCTGGCCAGGGCTGAACATGCCCCTGTTGTAAACTCAATTGCTTGATAACTGCTGGATTTCCACTTCCACACTAATACCATGACCACTGATCTTCTTAGGCCAGGGAAGAAAGACTTATCTTTCTCCATTTGGACTGCATTTAAAATAACTCATGTAAAGTATCTTTCTAGTGAATAAAATTATGTTAGAAGTAAACTCTTTTCTACCCAAACAGACAAACAAGTTGTCCCAAATTTTATGGGTTACCTGAGTACCCTCCAAGAGAAAGAGCAGCATTTCCCAAACTTTGACATCCTGACTTGAAGCAGGAAGAGTACAGCACATACTCTGCTATGGTTGCTAATGGATTCGTCCAAAAGACATCTCTAAGGAGCAACAGAGAGCTAAATAGAAGCCTGTGCTATTATCTGAAATGTGAGTGGTTCCACCAGAGATGCTGGCATGCCACACAAAAGCAAAATTATGCTCTCTTATGCACAACACAAAAAGAGAGAAGAAAAAGTCAACAAGATTTACCAAACTAAAGCTCTTCTAAACTTGTCTTTTCTTTTAAAATTCTGTCATTGTTAGCAGAATTTCACCTCCACAAACTGCTACATATGCTTTTCTCACTGCCCTCGGTATGTGAGGTTGACAGGAGAATGTCTGAAAATGCCTACATTGCCCATTTTTTCATATTCCTTTACAAAAGGGCTCTCATTTGAAAACATTTTGAATATTATGTGTTTTCATAAGGAATTTATAAGAGTGTATCAGGCCATTCAGAGGAAGAGCCAGAGCCAAGCACAGGCTGAGGAGTGAGAGAGCAGAAGAGATTTATGTCCCACTTCAGATAGCCTGGAAGGCTGCTGAAGCAAAGGCAAAAGCAACAAGAATAGAAATACAGGCTGCACACAATGCGGCTTTAGCCTGCTAAGGAGCACCAAGCAGCTTAAAGCTGACATAGAAGAAAAGTCACTCAAGAGGGCTGAACATTGGCAAGCACCAAAAAAAAAAGAATGAAGAGTTTCTGAAGCTTCATTTTAAACAGCCTGAAAGGGAGCTGGATTGCAGTGCTGCATGGCATGACATTTAAAGCTTTGACAGAAGCTAAATGCAACCACTCCCTGGGCACATATAATCCCTTCTGGGAAAACAGACAAACTCCATCTCAAAACCTCTGCAGTACTTCCGAACCACTCTCTGCTGCCACTGGGTGTTTCACATCCCATGTGCTCCAACAGGGGGATTTTCTCCAAATTCCTGCAAGAAAATTTTTTCAAGGGTAGTACTCAGTTTTTCTCATGACAGCAATGTCCTTCACCAAAACACTCTGCTTCCCTTCTGCTGATGCTCTCTGGGTTTGCAGATGGAGGACACATACTGTGTAGCTTTCATTTCCCTTGGTCAAACAAATCAGCACCTCTCTTATCTCCTCATTACCAGACTATCCTGTTGGCCATTTTCAGCACCTGACCCAACTTCAGTTATTTCTTCTTGAAGATGGGTGATCAGAATATTTCATCTCATCATAAGCTACTGTGAGTTTATATTATTATTTTTATTAGATCTCTCAGAACCCTCTCTACTCAGCCATCATAAGGTTAGATTTTGCTTTTCCCATTGCTACTTTACATCAGCCATCCAGGTGAGTATTTCCTTTATTTCTCCCCCAAGATTCTATCAAAGAACAAATCTTATATAGGCTATATATTCAAATATTTACATGAGGACTAATGAATTAAATATAGCATCATTCAAGGACCTCAACCTTAGCAACTTGGATATGAATATCTTTGCCAAGTATACAATGGAGGAGATAAGGACAATTGTGGAAAGTCAGACGTGGTTTTCATACATAAATTTCAAGAAAGCTGCTATATATCCACATACCATCAGCCAGCCATATGAAAGTTAAAGTGGATACTCAAATATTACAAAAGTAATTTTGTACTTGTAATATGCAAATTATTTCCAAGTGGTCTAATACACACAATTAAGAAAAACTGGCTGAAACCAAAATTTAAATGGCAAATTGACTCCACCAGAAAATTGCTCATGGTCTGCAAATTGAAATAAATGTGAGAATCAGTCTTTATATTATTTGGGTACCCTCCTTTTATGTCATAATATGAGTTGAGGGCACAGTTCTGACAGGCATTCTACGCTTATGATAAATTAACAGCTCAAAGAAGATGCTGAATATATTTAGCTCATGAATAGTTTTGCTTCTGAAAGGGAGAGTAACTTTTACATCAGCACAGTCCATCATAGCAGGCTGAGACCTGTGATCTATGTGAATATTAGCATTCTAGCTCATCTTTTCCTGCATCTCCTTCACAAGATGTTTAATCCTGGTTTCAACCTCTGTCAGGCAAAAGTCTCAAGCATAGAAGAAAGTAAATGAAGAAGCAAGATTTTTTTTTTCAGATTATTAAAGAAACAAATTTTAGGATATCTTTTATATTATCTACGTATTTTCTTGTCAGTCTAATGAACTAGAGCTGGAGAAGGTAGACTGCTATGGATAAGAATCTATTTAATACAGTTTTGCGGATGTTAAAACAAAAATTAAAATGCTTTCTTCTCCTGATTACATTCTGAATACATTTGGGACTCATTGATTAACTATTGATTAAGTGTGATAAAGCAATTACTTACACCTTTAAAATTTAAAGCAGTCAGGAAGACAGTATTTCACCCCACACACATTGACCTAAGGAATTACGAAGAATGGAAAGCATGGGATTTTACTACTTCAACTGAATTCATTATTTATAAATAAAAATTTTTAGTATCGAGTACAAACTAGTCATTAAAATTATCCCTTTCTCTACTGTCCACATTAATGTTTCAATAGGATCCAAATAAAAACTTTGCTGTTCTCATGTAGATTGGGAGGAGGGCCTAACTGCAGCAGTCCTATTTCCCTTCCCCCTGCTCTTGCGGCCAGCTGTGACAGACACACGATGTATGATTGCTGTAATATATGATACACTGCTGTGATATATAGCCTATAGAAATACTATGTCATAGTATTATCACTTTGTCAGATTCCCACTACTCCCCCTTGTCATAAAATGAGCCATGTGGGAAGACAAATGTGGAATCCAAGTGCCTAACCACATCTGGAATTTCTGGTATTTTGTACTGCCCAGGAAAATGAATTATAAAACAACAGAAATAACATGATAGTTGCTAAAGATGGTCTATCTTCCTTAGTTTACAAAGACAAGGCACTGACAATATTAAGCCTTAATCTGTTCCAAGGAGACAAAGCAGTGAGGAATTAGAGCCTATGCCACCTCACCAGAAAAGTTGCATTACTCCAGAGTAGTGCCATAAAACCAATGAAATATCTGATCTTTTCACTTAAGAAAAAGAAATGTCTCTACAGTCCTTCTCAGTTTCAAGTCAGAACAGGTCTCTCAAAATTAACCAGTCACATAAATGTGGATATTTTAAGAAAATCTTAAATTATTGTCTGTTATTATACCAATGGCCTTAAAAGAAACCAAGTCATTCCAAAATAAAGCCAATAGTATAGCCAAAACAGGAACACATCATGGACAGCTTGTACCTAAGAAAAATCACCTGCTCCCAAAGCACAGCATGCTGTTCTCAAGCGACTTTCATAACATTTGTCCCCAAATGTCTTCCAGATGTTCTCAAAGAGATCTCCTAGAAAAAAATGGCCTTTTCAATACAGTCTTTGGAAAAGAGGACTAAAGTCAGGAAAGAACAGGATAAGTCTTGTGACCTATACATAAGCAGCAAATGATTTTAATATATCTTACACACATTAAAACTAAAGCATAACCTGGTCAGTTTTTAGAAAGTGGATGTTTTAATGAAGTATGAGGCTGTTAAAACAACTTGCTCAGTGCAGCTTCTCTGAACTTAGTGCCGATTTATAAATTGTTAAATGTAGCCACGTCAGAAATTTCACTCAGAATTAAGCATCCCAATCTCAGTGTTAGACATGAAATAGTGCATACAACATAGAAAGCCACACCCATAACCCAGAACTACTTTATTTCAGGTTCCATAATACTACAGATTTACATTTTACTTAGGCTGAGTTATTGAAAGGAAACACCAGTGACTTGAGTTTAACTTTATGCCAACAGCCTTTACTACAAGAGTTATTTCCTTTTTTAATTATACCTTTTTCTTTACTTTTGGATAAGAGAGCTCCAGAAGTCCTCTCACCGTATGGGATATAAGACAATCCCCACGCCCTCTGGTTTCTTTTCAAATGCCTCTTCGCTACTCTTGCAACATCAGCTTCCCTGGTCCCGTTACAAAACGCGAAATAAGCGCGTCAGTGACAGCACCGAGCGTTTCCAGGCACGGAGCAGTACTTCTGCGTGTGTGTAAAGGGCACAGCTACAATACACAGCTACAATCCTGTAATACGCACAAATTAACCCGACAAATGAGATTTTTTTTTTTTCCCCTTGAGATTGCAATGACTTGCTTTCACAAGGCACTCTGACAGCTTCAGTCCCGGGCCAAAGGCTCGCTCACGGAGCGCCGGGCAAACACTTTATGACGGCTTTTTTTGCTTTTTATAGCCATGGCTTCACGTCATGCTTTTTTGCTTTATCACCCCCCCTGAAGAGTGTACCCAGAGCCAAGCAGCCGCTCTAAGAGTGCTAAACTCTGCGTGACACCTCCAAGAACCCCGACAAGAACCCTAGCCGCCCTCCCGGCCCCTCCGCAACTCCCGGACGGGAACAGCCCGCACAGGCTGCCCGAGCACGGCACCTCCCAGCCGCTCGCAGCCCGGAGGGGCACCGCGGGCAAGGTCCCGCTGTGACAGCCGAGCGGCGGGGACAGGGCGAAGCGGAGGGCGCAGGTGAGAGCCCGGCTCCGCGGCCGCCCGCAGCTCCCGCCCCATCCCGCAGCTCCCTGCGGCAGCTCCGCGCCCCGCCGCCCCCGGAGCAGGAGAACGCCGCACCCCCGGCTGCCCTGAGCGCCCGCCCGCCGCACTCACCGCCCCTCGCCGCTCCGCTGCCCGCGCCGGGACGCGGCGGCGGCACCTCCCTCCCTCCCTCCCTCCCTCCTGCGGCGGGGCGGAGGCTCCGCGCCCCCGCTGCCCCGCACCGCCCACGCCGCCTTCCGCGGGCCTTCACCGCCCCCCGGCATCACGCGGCCGCCCCTCCCCAGGAACCGGCGGCTCCATCCGCAATGCAGCTGCGGCAGCCCTCTCCGCCTTGTCCTGCTCCGCCCGGCCCGTGCGGGCACCTGCCCGCCGCCCCTCGGGGTGAGCGTGACGAGCTGCGCACCCGCGCCCGGCCCCGCACCGCGCCGCGCCCACGGGCAGGGAGCCGCTGGCGCCGCGCCCGCCACGGCTGCGAGACGGGACGGGAGACGGGAGAGGGCGAAACAGGAGAGAAGGGGGGGAAAAGGACACATACACACACAAATAATAAAGGAAAGAAGAATAAGGGGCGGGCGGGGGTAAAGGATGGAAAGGGTGTTAAAGGGTGTTATTTCCAAGCGGACTTTTGCGGGTTGTTTCTACCCCCCACAAACCTATTACTGCGGCGGACCCCTGGGACTAGCCGAGATTAATTGCTCTGTGTTATGAAGAAAATGATAGATGACATTAATCAGGGAAGTTGTAAGTCATCCACGTTTGTAGATGGAATTTGGAGATTAGCTGGGACAGATGGCAGGCAAACACTGCGCTCTCCAGGTCTGGCGTAAATCATCAACGTCTGGAATTATTAAACAGCCAATGACAGAATCTCATACATTTTCCTGAAGAGAAGTGTTTCTTAGAAAAATGAATATTCATATAATGAAAAGCATTTCCAATCACTGTAACTTTTCTCTTTCTAAATAATGGAAGTATTTGCCTTTCCGTCCTGGATGTGAGAAACTTCAAGCCGGGAAAAGAAACTAGATTTTTCACACTTCTCATCCTTCCGGACATGGATGAGAAGCAAAGTCAGGCAAACTACGCGAGTACCCAAATCACTGCTTTAATGCCCTTCCTGAAATAAGCAAAGTTGTAAGTGAATAGGCTCGTCCTGGTATCTCCAGTAGATTTGTCTTTATTTGCAGTAACTACTGAAGCAAAGTATTTTTTATTTAAGTTTTATTTTTCTTCATGTGCTTTGAGGAAAGAAGTGAATCAATGCAACTTTTATTCACAGCTCCTGAAAGAACATTAGACATGTGGAATCTAAATATTCCAAGTGGAGAGGAGAATTTTTTTCATTTGTTTCCCTTTTTTTTTTTTTCACATAGCAAAAATGAGTTATGATGTTATCAACTTCAGTTAATCTTTCACGGTATCATATTGATTGATATGTCAAATGCTTGTGTAAATGTAAGCTTATCCCCAATACCTATGACTGAGTAATTGTAAGCTTGATTGCATGTCCTGCAATAATGTGATCAATCTACAGCAACATTCAGAATTTTATAGAAACCTGCTCTATAAATCCAATAATAGCATCTGTTCTATCACATTGACAGGATCACTGTTCAAAACACTGAGTTTAGAAAAGTTATTTAAAAAATATTCAAATGTTAACTCATTATTTGTAAATTAAATGTTCACCATGTTTACCAGTTTAATTTCCATTATTAAAAGCTTCTTTTAGAAAAATTATTGTGATTTTTATTAGACTTAGGAAAAGCAATGTACAAAATATCCAAAGTGCCTTCTTCTTAAAAATCAGCATTTGGATTTTCCGAGCACTCTATCCTGAATCTTCATTAAATTGCTTCAGTATGTGATGTAGAAAGTCTTGCACACAAGTATTGTCTTTCCTAACTTTGCTGCAAACTCTAGGGAAAAATCATGTTTAAATTGTTTAATTTTTAAATCACAAGGGCAAAGCTAACACTTGGAGAACCACATCATTGTTATGACTTAGAAATATCACTATCTACAATCAGCAGTATAATTATACAGTATCATTTAGGTTGATGAGAGATGATCTAGTTCAACTCCCTCCTCAAGGCACAGCAACTTCAAAGCTATATCAGCTTCCTCAGCACCTTGTCCAGCCTAGTTTCAAAAATCCCCAAGAATGGAGATTCTGACTTTTCTGGGAAAACTGTTCAATTTTTGCTATTACTTATTGTAGAGAATGCTTTCATCTTTCCTAATAAGAATTTCTCTTGGAAAAGTCTGGATCTGTTGCCACTCATCCTTTCTCTGGGCACCTGACAAGTGTGTGGTTCTGTGTTCCCTGCAAGCACTCCCTCACTAGTTGAAGATGGCAATTACATCCTTCACTTTAGCCTTCTTTTCTACAGACCTCTCAGAAATATTACTAACCGTTCACAAATTCACCACTCTTTCCTTAGTCCTTTTTTTATATAAATTTCACATGAATTTAATATTATAGAGCAAAACTCTTATTTTTGAGATTCTTTTTTCCCTCATCTCTCAGAGTATTAAAAATGGATAGCCAAAAATGGCTTATCCATTTTCTAAAAGGGACACTCATGACAACGCTTGCAAAAACCAGCATGGTCAAAGTAAAACTTCATCCTAAATTTCTATTTCTAATTGAAAGGGCAAAGATGTAGGTCAAAATCATTTCTAATCATTTGGACATACAAGTTGGTCATATGGTAACTTTCAGGGTATCAGCAGTGCCTACAGAGCAGACTGAGTTTCCCAGGCCTTAAGAAATGTTTAATACCAAGCATTAGGTTTTTGCTCTGACCACAGTGACTTTTGCCTGAGATGCAGTTTCTTAGCAATATTTGAAAGCTAATAACATTTTTGTGCATGTGGCCTGTGTGCAGCCACAGGGACTAGTTCTGATATAGGCCATAAATTGAAGGTGTCAGGGGCAGTAGCTCAGGGAGAGGCTGAGAAAGGGAACAGCTGGCAAAAAAGGTAGCCTAGGTTGGGTTGAAACTCTTTTCGCTTTTGTTCACACAAGCTCTGGTTTGTCTTCCATCTCAGCAAAAGAGAAACTAGGATTTCTACCCATTGTATTCATCTTAAACTCTTTGACATGTTTACTGGTATGGTCCTTAATACCTTAATATTTTAACCTATTCTCTATTTTTTCATTACATAATTTAATGTGCTATTTCTATATCCACATATATATATATATACCTTATACATATAAGGTAAATAATCTTAAGCATCTCATGGCTACAGACATTCTTATTTGAAAGAATCCTCATTTCATGCTAAGAACAAGCATGCAGCTGTACCTGAAATGTAATACTCTGTTATGATGCAGAATCACCATCACATTTTAAACAAACATATCAGCCTTGCAGGATGTACTTGTAATTTGTTTTGTGGGGTTTTTTTTCAGACCCTTTAGAGCAAATCAAGGATGAGAACTGAAAAGAAATTGACTGAAGTGTTCTGTGAGACTTTAAAGAAATATCTTCTTAAATCTATTAAGAATTTGTGAAGCCTTTCAAGGGTTTTGTAATTATGCAAAAAACAAATGGGGAAAAAATCATCCCTTAGAGAGGTGACAAAAAAAAATACATGTTTATAGTCAAGGATCTAAACCATCCAACAAATTGGAGTGGTATAAGGAATCTTTTGCCCCTATTCAGCAAAGCTGTGATAAATTGACTGAATTGTTACTATTTTACATATCCTATCCCTTATGTGACATTAATTAGTTATTCCAGTGGGCAGAAGTCTACCCAAGAAATCACCAGCACAGCAGATCCTAATTGGCATTTCTGTTCAGTCTAGAGAGCTTTAATTCTCTAGTACCATGTGGACACAGACAACACACAAAACTATACCCCTGATTACACGGAAGCATTTAAGCTGAAATTATGGTGAAGCACAGACAAGTTTACATTGTCCATGTCTATCATGCAGCCCAGCACTTCCCTGCTCTTTTCCAAACCGTTGCTTCTAGTTTTATTTTAAAATCAGAAACAAGTTGTATTTTTTCCTTCCTCTATGTGAAACATTAGCCCCAACATAAAGTCAAATATCTGGTAATTTCTTTTTTTAATCAAAGTCTATTCATTACAAGCATAAGTAATAGGGCAGTTTGAAGGCATTCCCTTGGTATTTTGGCCACATGTCCAAAAACAGAAGAAACATGAAAGAATGTTTATTTTTCCATCTATTTATGGATGCCTCTGGTTTTGCATCAGAAACAAAAGTGTCTTTTGTCGTATCTGAAATATACAAATTGGGAGACCTTTCATGTCTCAGTTTTCCTAACAGATTAACATCTTTGAAAAGGTTTCTGCTGGAGAAATTTCTTTTCCTAGGACATCAGTTGAATGGTTAGCAGTGCATTTGATCTACTAGAAATAATTATAAAAAATATACTTGAATAAAAACAGATGTTGGACATTTCTGTTCAAATCCATTTTTCTGTGTATTCTCTGAAAACGGAATACTTGAAAGTACTGGAATATAAATTGGTCATTGAGGAAAGTCCTGCCATGCCATAAAAATATTGCCTTGGGAGAACTGATGTTTGAATTAGCTATTAAGGAAGATATCATGGTATTTTATATCTACCACTAACTCCAGCAATGACGATCAGAGCAATAAATATTTCCAGCTGTCAAGAGTAAGAAATATGGAAAGCTTTGTAGGGACAGGAGGAAAGACGGGAGACACCTGGCAGGAAAGGGGTGAAAAATCATGTTCCCCAGAGCAAGGGCAGAACAGCAATGCTGTGCACAAAGGGGCTGCTGGCAGCTGAGAATGACATTTATATAACTGTAGGAAGAAAATGCTTCAGAACAGAACTAATATTTAATTTTTTTTATCCTCACGAGGATTTACCTTCTGAGATAAATTTATTTTGCCTAAGGCCTGCAAGCCTTGCTGCTAAAAGCTTTATGCAACAAGCACTGAAAATTTTATTCAGATCAATGAGGTTAATAGAATGGTTCCAACACTCACACTTTAAGAAACTGAAAGAGGAAATAAAGTTAGGAACATCCACTTCAATTTTTATCTGTGATCCTCGCTGCTTGCCATGCCAATAAGCACATCTGGCCTCTTGAAGGAAATCGTATTTTCATACCGTCTTTCCCAGCAATGTATTTTGAGTACATTCCTATGAACAGGACAGGATGGCATACAGCTGCTGCAGGAGACTTGTAGGAATGTCAGCTGTCAGCCATGAGATGGTACTCAAAATCTACCTTACCCCTACTATTAGAGAAACGTTATTAATTTCATTATGATTTCAATGTATTTTTCCAAACGGACACATTCCTGATCATCTATATTCCACAAGCAGAAGAAAATAGATTGTTTCATCCCAAGTTAATTTCAGTATTTTAACTCACCTCTCCCTTGCTTTATGCTGAAGGTACAAGGAGTGTGAGGAGAACGTTCTGCTCCTGGGTTTATGCTCCTGGAACACACTCTGCACTGGACTTCCTGCTTTTCTTTCACAATTACTTACATGGAAAGTTGAAGCTCTATCATTCACTACACATTCAATATATACCAACTAAAAGCATGTCAACTTTAGCACTATAAAGCCTGACAAGAACCTTTTTTGCACAACATGGTTACACTTGTAATGCCTGTATATTACCTTTATTTAATAATAATGAACCCTCTTAACTACTAAATAGAGAATTATTTTATTGCTAGTTTCATGTTTACACTGGCATTAAACTGACAAAGGATAATTTACTGAAACATTCTTTTTTCTTTGCTCATTTTTTTTTTCAGTATAGTTTGGAGACTAGAGAAACTCCAGGGAGCTGGCAATTTGAAATATAAAGGTCAGTTTCTGTTAACGAAAGCAGAATATACATAGAAGGAAAAAATTTACAAGAAAAGCTGGCCCACTGTGAACTAATTGCTCATTACTCTCATCATCCCTTAGGAAACATGTGGATAATCCTATTTCAGGACATATAGCGTAACTGAAATTTTGACAGAACGAACAAGGCTTGAATCTTCTACAAAGGGCCACATATCAAAGGCAGAAAGGACACAATTCATAGCTAAGTCAGGAACTGTAAAAATCCAGTCTAGTTGAAGCAGACTGGGTAAAATTTTCCCAGATGTTCCTGTAGAGAGCTGAAAATGTATCCCCAACAGCATCCTTAAGTGTTCTGGAAAAAATCACTAGTTTATCAATAAGAAGAAATGTAGCCTTCCAATGAACTACTTTTCTTTCAAGGGAACCCACTTATTATAGCTATATGGAGAAAGATCATGCTCTTCAGCCCTGGGAGTAGATGTGGTAAGAAATTATCGTGTAGGCTTTAATTTCTTTCAATTTTTAGCCATAAAGTTGAATTGATTTTTTTCAAGGGGAGGAAATACCTGGTGCCTATGCAGATGCTATATATGTAACATGCTTTACATAAAAGATTTATTGCATCTGGTCTGACAACATAAACATTTATAGGGTCTTTTCATTCACTAAAAGCAGGTACCAAGTCATCCTATCACTAACACATTTGAAGTGACCATGACTGCCAGAACTATTCATTTTTTAATGCGCTACAATATAAACAACATAATTTTAAATTTTAAATTTCATTTGTCTTCTTCTGTGTTGGGTTGCTCAAGAATGACCAAATGCAGACCACACCCCACTGTGATTTTGGCTTAGAAAAATGGAAACAGCATTATTCCAAAGGACAAAATCAAGAGATGGTGTAGCTGTCAAATAGGAATTATTTTCCACCGTGAGCTTTCCATTTGCATGTTATTATCAATTTTACTGTGATAATACTCATTTTTTTAAAAGATGACAATTTTCTAGTAGACTGCAATATTGCATACCATATTTGTAATTTTTCAATAGAGCATTATTCCAATGCCTCAGAAAATATGTCACATTCTCTAAGCTGACTTGATCAGCGATACAGCATAAACTGTCATGGTATAGAATGGTCCATAAAGGATTATTTTGGAAATATGGATGTGGAGTATTTAGCACATTTTTTAGACTATGTAGAGTATAAAAACATTTTGTTATGGTAGTCTTGAAAGACATTTTACTGTCACACAGAGTGCTGTCATGCTTTAAACTAGTATCACAGAGGCATTACCAGAAGAAGATAAATCATAATAAAAACTGCCCAGCAGAAATGGTTACAGAGCTATGTTTGTACAGAGCTATCTTCTAAAATCCTTTGGGGGAAATAATAACTATGCATGTCTATTCATATGACTGGGTCTTCTGAAACCTTAGGGAATTTTCCTTTCCTGGTTATAGAAATATTTGGGCTTTGGTGGTTTGTTTTTGTTTCTTGGGGTATTTTTTTATTTTCAGATTTTATTCAGATCAGAGTTGGGACTGTTCGTTTTTAAATGAGGTCATAAGGTCACAGCATGCAATGAAAGGATAGGTGTAGCTAAGAGAAAAGGCAGGAATAACTCATCTGCCTTATCCTACACAAAATTCTGTTCACAAGCACAACAATTGAAATCATTAGCATTATCTAAACTTGAGTAAAAGTGTCAAAAAAGGGATTTATAAAACATAAATAAATAAAAGACAGTCTCTTGTCCTTGAGGTTCAAAGCCAAATTTCCTTTGATTTGATGAGGATATTAGTTCTTTGCTGCCATGTCTGATATGCCCTGAAATTGGCTCAGTTGGTCAGAGCATGGTGCTAATGACACCAAGGTTGTGGGGTCATTTCCTTAAGAGCTGGGCTAAATGATCCTTGTGAGTCCTTTCTGACTCAGAATATTCTGTGATCCTTTAGTTTGCTCCACCAGTTCTAGACCAAAATCTGGCTATACTCTCACCTGTCATCCCAGGCTTGGTTCTAGTCACTTCAGTCAGCTCATGTAAATATATTTGCATATTTGAAAGCCAGAAATATTGACTAATAAGTGACACAGATGTTTATAAACTGACTAATAATACAAATTTAATTTTTGAGCTATAAACTCTGCATTCAGAAACTTCGTTATTGTTCGGTGTAAGGCTCTAGGCTTTACAAGCTAGTGTTTGGGATCTTTTGAAGTTTTGGTGTTTTCTAGACAGTAAGAAAAATAAAATAAAACCAAAACCTGAACTCAGAAAGTTTCAACCAACCCCTAGGTTGGATGGAACTTGGGACAAGCCTTGGTATCTCCACAGCTTCTAACCTTCCCGAAACTGAACAGTCATCACCCACACAGGAAAAATGGAGGGAAGGGAAGAGGAGAAGAGGGGAGGAGAACTGAGGAGAAGAAGAGGGAGAGAGAGAAGCAGCAGAATCAAAGCAGAAAATTGTTACAGTCCCAAAGAGCTTCTAATATTTAGGACTTCAGTTAGAGACTTCTATTTTTCTTCCACTGGATCACCTACTGACAAGACTGGCAAACACAATCAGAAACATCTCTATAGGCTCTGAGGCACACAGAAAATTATGTCATTATTTCTTCTAATTTTTTTTATAAAATGAAAGCACTACTGGCCATTATATATACTAAATAAAATAACTTAGAACTTTTATTCACCTTTGATGTGGTTTAAAACTTATGACATTAAATATTACTAGAAAGTAACAACAATTTTCAACTTCATACATTGTTTTTTTCTTATTTTTCCCTTCTTAGATTTACCTCAGAGCTTAAGAAGTTGTTTATGAATGCAGATAAAATTCACATCATCCCCACAAAGAAGACAAAATCCTCAAGTGACAGGAGGAAAGAAACATTAAACAAGATCTCTGTAATCCTATCTTTTACAGTACAAAGTATAGTTCATTATATTTTAGGTTGAATGTATTTTTAAAAGCCTCCAGGGCAATCAGTTTATCACTGTAGAGTAATTGTCCTAACACAATATGGAGAGAAGAAGCTCAGGAGTCACGTTTAAGTCCTATTTTAAAAAGCACTTACAGTGGCTGACGGAAAACACTTTGAAAAGCCATACATAGACCCTTCTGAAAATTAGAAAATTATTGCAATTTGTCTAGGCAATGGTTTGAATTTCCAGTGAACTATTTGGCCTGATCAAAAGCAGTTGTTCCCCACCCCCTTCCCTATTCTGTAGCTGTACAGCCAGGAGTATGCTTCACAAAGCCCCTAGTGGCACTAATGATGCTATCGCTCCTTTTTGCAGAGCTGTCATTTCTCCTAATTATCATTTATATTGGGTTCTGCTGCTTTCTGATATTAATATTACCACATATATACTTTAATTGTTAGGCAACACTACACAGTGCTTATTCATAAGAGAATTTCATCCCCCTTGACTTCTCTGAAGCCTTGAAATGTTGATGATGTCTTTTAAGATGGTCTCTGTTTAATGTCATTACCAGAGGAAGAGTTAGCTGTCCATAAAACCTTTAATTTTATACACACAATTGTCTATTGTTTGAGAAAAATGGATAATTGAACATCTAATTAGTGAATACCTGTTACACATACAATTAAACTCTTTGCAAGATTAACCAGCTTGCAAAATGGAATTCCCTTTCATAGGTGGCTCCCTTTGATCTCTTAGGTTTCAAGTTACTCTCCTTTTCCAGAGAAGATGTAGGAAGGGAATTATGCTGGTTTTGGTTGGGGTAAAGATAATTTTCTTCACAGTATCTAATATGGGGCTATGTTTTGTATTTGTGTTGCAAAGTGTTGGTAATTCAGGGATGTTTTAATTATTGCTGAGCAATGCTTACAGAGAGCCAAAGCCTTTTCTGCTCCTCCTTCCACGGCACCAGCAAGGAGTCTGGAGGAGTACAAGAAGTTGGGAGGGGCACAGCTGAGACAGCTGACCCCAACAGAGCCAAGGGATATTCCACACCATATGGGATCATAGTCAGCATAGAATCTGGGGGAAGAAGAAGAAAGTGGTGGATGATCTTAGTGATGGCATTTGTCTTGCCAAGTAAACCATTATTTTTGATAGAGATGGACATCAGCAAAATCTTCCTCTTAAAAAAACAAAAAAAAAGAACAAAAAACCTCCAAAACCCCCCCACCCCCCAAAAAAAACAAACAAAAAACAAACAAAAAAAAAAAAGACAAAAAAAGCCAAACCCCCCCCCCCAAACCAACATTCTCTTAACCCTTTGTAATGACTGGATTCCTTATACCATTATAGTGATGTCTTTACTTTCTCCTCCCAGTAGAAGTGGGAAGCATCTATTATATTTTGACATTTTAGAAGTATAATAAACACAGTATGCATGTCTCTGGAAAAAATTGTTTTTTAAAGCAATTTTTGGCTGTGAAGAGAGGTGAGGGGACAGATGTTCTGTTAATTAGCATGAAACAGAAGTAGAGTTTCCCATAATTTTAGGCAGTACTATCACTCATTTTACTAACACAAACCTGATCAATTCTAATTTTGTGTTCCACAGAGATGAATTTGCCGATTATGTTTAATTCACCTGTGAAAGGCTGAAAAAAATAAGTCAGCTGATAACACCACCTATTGAGGAACCATCTGAGTTTCTAGAACTAGTTGTTTTTGTGAAGCTTAATTCTGCCTTTACTTTCTGATTTGCAGAACTGCAAGTTGCCTGAAGCAATTTCCCAAATAGCTACTCTTCAGCAATACTGCTCAAAATAACAGCTTTTAAAATATATGTATATGAAGACATACTTTGTTTTAATTCTATATGGTGTGTTTTCTTAAAAAAATAAATTAAAACATCTGCAAACAAAGCACTACTAGGTTCCTAGCATAAAAGGCTATTCTGTCCCTTAAAAACAAAACCAAAGGGATTATATTGTACTTGAGAAACAGCCTTTAGGGGGATATAAACAGTTGAAAGTGCCAAGTAGTCATTTTCACTAGAAAGTCACCCTTTAGCCACAAGCAAATGTATTTTTCCATAAAGACAACTTGCACTGCATCTGCTAAGAACCAATAATGAAATTAGTAGCTTTAGTATATAAAAAATGCTGCTATTTATGCCCTCCTTTCATGTACACCTGTTAGCAAAAGCCTTTACATAGCTCAGCAACCAGTTTCTGTTACTTCATCCTCTTTTTTCATTGCCAGGCTTGGCCACTTAATTTTTGCAAAGAATTTTGACAGTGTGCTCTTAAGTCCTGGAATCTTAATGGTGACCACATAATGGACAGTATGGCAGTGGACCAGCTTTCATCTGGATTTCTAAACTTTACCTCCAACTGCTATTCAGCTCAACCATTTTGCTCAACCATAAAACTATAGTTCACCTGACAAACTGCAAGTAGAAAATAGTTGCTGGTGTAAAACTTTGAAAGCCCATTCATTTACAGGAGAAAAAAAAAGTGTTTTGATATAACATTTCAATGACCAAACTAATAAGTATGAAAATCTAATTCACCAGTTTTGAGAATCTCACTGAGTGCCCCTGAAGTTTGTAGTTATTTTCTCTAATTGCCCGTAAGACTGTTAGGTGTTATTTCCATGTTGGGGTTCTGGTAATTCCATCCCACTCTGCTGCTTTAACCAGAAATAAGGTTTACTTGTCAAAAAATGAAAAAAGATCCTGAAGATAGGCTCTTTTCAAAAACCAGTCCAAAACCCCCTTGTTAAAACACTGAAATCTATACTTTAGTTACACTGTAAGGGACAGTACTCAACTTGAGATAAGAAGTTGCTGGGACATGGCTACTACATGCCTTAAATTACTTTTTGAAGTATTCACATTCACTTTTTCTGCAGGAAAAAAAAAGCAGCTTTCTGAACAGTCTTCCCCTATTGTTTCCCACAACATGGGGAGAACATGTCCTTATCTGCACGGTTATGGGCATTACATCATGCAATATACTGCTCAGAAGAAAGTCTATTTAGAAACTTTAATCCCTGGAAGTCAGGAAAAGTCAGTATTATATGGTTTTCTTGGAATCCTAACCCTGCTGTGAGGCAATATTTAGATCATTTATAACCTTGCCTTTAGTCCCCCTACACTCAGTTCTGCCTTTTCAAGTCGCATTTGTGTTAAAAACATTGTAGATGTGTGCTACTTTCACTGGTATTCCCACAATGGCTAATGCAGGTTATTCTGAGACAGTAGTGATAAACCAGAATTCCTTTTTTCATTATTGTAAAATTTTTCCTATGCTAGATTCACCTTTCCTTCCAGTGTCAGCTGTGGACTTTTAGACCCCTGAGAGTAACAACAGCAAAATTAAAATGTAGTTTAAATAAACCACAGAAATTTTTCCTCTCATGGTAACACTGTGATTAAAGTAAGTAATTGAATTATAGAGGCTTAGATAGCATGAAATGAAAGCAGAAAATATATCAAGAATCACTGTTTCATGCAGAAAAAAATCATAAAAGTGTGTAATGGTACACATGGTAATATTTATCTGGGAATAGATGACAGAGGACTTTATGAGACAGAGCTATAAGGCATGAAGGATATAAAGTTCAATAAAAAAAGGATAAACTCAGCAAGGCTTACAAAGAATAGATACACAAATATTAACCCCCAAATAACTGACACACCTACTATTTATTTCAAAAATAAAGATTTTTATCTTAAATATTACAAACATCTAAGATGACTCAAAAATTAAAAGACTGATATCTAAATTTCTTTTGAATATTAAAATTAAATGTCACTTCCCATCTCCAAAGCTGAATTTATTATCTGCACAATCTACTTAATCTTTCAATTCATCTTTTCAGAACACATTAACAGCTTTAATAAAGCTCAAAGGGAAACACATTACAATCAATTTTACTTTGTTTTTAAAGCAACTCACCTAGTGATTACTATTAAGACTTTCTCCTTGTTTAAATCTCCATCTATAGAGGTATACATAATTACCAAATAATATCAAAAGAAAGCACCATCTCCATCTGTGGGCTATTGTATCTAATTGCATCTCCAAACCATTCTAAACCCCTGGACTTACTGCCAGTTGTGAGAGATGGGCTACCTATTAATAACTTGCAACATCTAAAACTGGTCAAGATGAAAACAGGGCAAATCCTGTTAACAGTGTTGCTTAAAAATATGTTTTTCCAAGGGTGATTGACTAAATGACACAATTAAAATGCATAAAGTATATTCATAATAATTTGTATCATGGAGGTTTGAGGTCAGTCAGCATACTACTCTGTAAAACATTAAAAGTCTTTTTGATTTATGCCTAACAGTCTATTTTTAAATCTTCAGGATGGAAAATATTATCCTTGCTGCCACATGCCTTTAATATCTCTAAAAGATGCATCATTTATTTTTAGTCAAGATATTCAGCAATTATTTTTTCTTCTTGTTTTTCTTTTTGAACTAAACTAAAAGATGTCTTGGATGCACATTGTCTGTTCAAGACTAGTTTTAGTTTTCTTGAATGGTCTTTGCAAACTGAAAACTGGGCTTTAACTACAGCTTTCAAAGGCATTTAATTGGAAGGTAGGTCATTACATACCATACATGTCTAGACAGGAAGGTGGCACTTGTTTATCCTTAAATGAGTCAGGACCATTAGTTAGACTGCTGTTTACTGTGCAGTCAAGGAAAAAAGGATAATTGAGTCACACAGAAATAAACTTGAATCTTTTTGAAGCCCCAATAACAAGAAGTAATGGTGTCTCGTTTAATCAACAGCTCAGTCCTGCACTTACCTATAGTAAATTATATATTCATTCATGTTACCCACTCTGCAACAGTGTTGTATTAAATTATCTCTGTTTTTCTTATTTAGCTGGATCATTTTATGGTTGTAACATTTCTATCTCTTAAGAGATGGAATAAGCAAATAATGCTGCAGGCTCTGAAGGAATTGCCATGGGGAGTCCCTCCCATCGCTTTGGTCGGCATCACACAATGAGGTAGGCACATTCTTCTCTCTGCACCTCATCTGCCATTAGCCACAGCAGGTGACAAAATACATCATTTAGTAGGCATTTAAGCACTTGAGATGCAGAATAATGTCCCATTAGGACATAATTTTGGGATGACTCTTGGAGGAACTGAAGGCTAGGGGAAAAAAAGAAAAACTAAAAGGAAACAGTTTCTGTTTGCCACTGTATGAAAAGAGAAATACTGGACTCAACAGAACACATTTTCTTTGTCTCTACTCTGGCACTACATATGTATGAACTGTGATGAAGAAAGCCAAATGGACATTCTGTTTATGCCCAGGCCATTCTAGCAGCACACAAGGATGAGTTCATACTTCACATCTCTTCCAAATGAATTGGAGTGCTCATTCAAATGAGCTCAGTGAAAACTGAGCTAGAGGCTGGAAAGAATAAATCCAGTCCTATTGCTCTCAGAATTGTGGTCACCCCAGAGTAAAGAAATCTTGTGACTACTTCCCTTGCATAACCTCTTGACCACAATAAAACAGTGCTTTCTAATTCCTCTGTTTTAGCCGTATGCAAAGCAGCTCCTCACTGCCCCCTGGAAATACAGACAGCATTGCTTACAATATATTCACATTTGGATTACACTAAAACACCTGTCAAGATATTTTTGTCTTTCCACACTTTTGTCAAAATATCAACTTGCTGACTTGGGTTAATAAAGCATTATTTTTAATTTCTTCTGTTTCCTTGCTCTTTGGATTCCTAGTCGGGCGCTATAGCTCCTCTGTGCCAACTGTGATTCTAGAAAAGATGTAGAGGTAGAGACAAGGGCCTGCCACCAAAGCAGCACTGGGTTGGATACAAAAGGAATGAGAGTTTTCCAGAACTATGCAAACAGTTTATTGAGGAAAGCCTTGAAGCCCAGAAAATTTCTGCTCTTCAGCTTTTATAACACAGGATTTCTCTTGAGAGCTGTCTGAAGAGGCAAAAATCCCCCAAATTTTTTTTATTTTCAGAACCTATAAGCTGGAGAATGCCCTTTTAAGCTCTATGAAGGTCTTGATTAGTTCACAAGGTTACACAGCTCACCCATAGGTTTGATTTATGGTGTCGGGAGTTAACCTGACACTACTCAGATAATTTGCATCAATTATATAGTTTGCTAAGACCAATAATTAAAATTCCTTCTTTGTTTTGGGGCAGTTGGTGACCTTTCCTTTTCAACAGACTGTCAGATAACATGATGCCTGGAAGTGTGAGCCCATCTTTTGCCTCACTTCAAACCTGATGCCCCAGAAGTAGCCCAAACATTTTGAAACTGCTGTGACTGATGGCTAGGAATTGTAAAGAGCAGTGGCAATGGCTGAAAGAACTCAAGTTTTTATTATAATATAAATCCACACCATTGCCAAAGCTACACTGGATTTTCTAACATCTAAGAAGTTTAAGTTTTCTAGCAGAAAGGCCTAAGATTTGCTGCACATTGTAGCACTGCCATTGGGCTCAGTAATTCAATCTCACTAGACTCATTCATTCAGTTATTATTAATTATGATGAAGTAGTGCACTTAAATGACTCTTCCCACATAATTACCCTTTCCAAAACACTCTGCTGAAAAACAGGTTCTTACTCCAGCAGTTAGAGCCAAACAGAATCCTCCTGCCATTTGACAAAACTCAGAATAGACAACTGCTCTGCAAATTTACAGGAGTGTTATAACTCTGATTGCTTGTCTGCAGTTCTTACAGCAGCTCATTTGCAAAGCAGGCCTGTAGCTGGACTTAAATCTAGAAATGCTGATTACAATGTCACATATATATGCCTTCTTGTATACAACCGCAGGAAAAAGCAAAGAAATACATCAGCCAGAAAATACTCAGAAGTAAGCAGGGCAAAGTTCCCCACCAAAACAAAAAAAAACTGTATTGTTAATATTTTTATCACCGTGACCAGTCTAACTTTTTTACTGACCTACACATATTTTTGAGAATAAATTCGTGTATCTCTGCCTAGTGACTGCTATTGGTTTCTAGTGGTCATACAGCAGACCACTGAGGAAGGGGATCCTCTCCAATTCACATTCCCCTGTGATGGGGGTTCCCTTCTGGAGAAGCTGAGGGATGCCACAGACACAGGAATGAGGACGAGAACCCTGAGAGGGCTGAGCTGCTTCTGCTCCTCTACCCTTCACCACTTTTCCACCAGCCAAACCACAAGCCAGGACAGCACCTCTGTCCCCACTTCCTCTGCTCCTGGCTTCCTCCCTCCTTCCAACTGGGGAGTCCGGAGGCAGCGGCTGCCTCTTGGCTTCCCCTTCCTGCCCAGGGAAAGGAGTGTGCCCCAGCCTGCTCCTGGCTGTGGGTGCCAGTGTAGGAAGTCCCTTTGAAAGGAGTTCCCAGGAACTCCCTTCCTGTTGTAAGCAGCTGGGATGGCAGCTATGTTATTAAATTCAATGCTGTTGTGCTAGCAGCTCAAAAGTGCAATGAAATCATCTAGGCCATTGTATTTGGTCAGGTCAAAAAGAAATGAGTTGCATAAATAGTGCCAAAAGAATTAGCAGGTTAGTATTCTTCTTTATTACTAGCCTAAAATGTTAGCACGAATGAGGGTAGATGTAATTTTTTTAAAAAAAATTAAATTTGGCAGCATCCTTTTTAGGATATCATCACCCATTCCTTCTGCAAGCTGTCCTGCTGGAAAGCAGAGCAGCACAAACATCTCTTGATGGAGAGCTGGTTTATGGGTTTGAGGCAGGTAATCCTAAAGCAAAAAGCTTGTTAGGGATCAGAAGGCCAGTTCAGAGGCTTTGACTATTTCATTTTGGATTTTATGATTTTTAGATGCTTATTTATAATGTGAGTGGCCCAAACAGAATTACTTTTTTTTAAGATAAGCAACCAGTAATGAATTAGTTTCCCACATGGCACTTTCGCAATACCATTTTCTTCCTTAACTGTTCCTTTTTCCTTTTGTTCACTTGCAACCCATTTCAGATGAAACTGTGTGCCTGTCTTCTGCAGTTTAAACCTTTGTTTGTGCACTAATGAATCTAACTAGGTGTCATAGCAGACTCTAATGAGCATCACTCGCTTTCATTTAACTCTGCAGCTTGCTATTACACACTTTAGAAGATCTGTTGGTTTATTCATAGCAATCACTAGATATTCTTTTTCATTAGATAGATACTAGTTTTCCCTGTTGTGCCTTTCATTATTAAGGAAACTATGAAATGTTAATACTGGCCTCAAAACCCAGGGCAAAAAAAAAAGCCCCCAATCCTATTTGAAATGCAATCTCTTGTATTGCAAATGATCTTACAGATCTGAGCACAAACAGCTTGAATTTTTCTTCATTTATTTATGAAAGAATGAAAGAAAGAAAAATCAAGAAGGTGGCTCTCTATGACCCACTTGTCAGATTTACCTTGTTAACTGAATTTCTTGTGGTTAATTTAAGCAGCAGGACTGCAATTATAAAAGCATCCATAAACAACTATTAAGAATTGTCATATTCCCACCCAGGTTCTTAGCTCAAATTTTAAACCCAGAAATGCTTACACTTTTCAGTTTAACTCTGAATCAGTTTTGAGACGGTTTTGCCCTACAGTCTGTCTTTTTAAGTGCTTGGCTCTGATAACAATATTAGAGTAGCCCACAGCAGTCACATTTTTGACAAAATGTTAAATAGCTTCTATTAAACTTGATATAAAGCTTTTAAAAAATTTAAAATATGCAGTATCTATGCAGCTCTAGGTTTAGTAGAAATGTTTAGCTCTGTTCTGATCAAACATATAATTGGTATTTAAATAAGTATCCTTCAGACAAAAAAAAGGCAAACAGAAAATTTTCCAGAGTTTACAGAACAAGTGTCATTTTTCAGACTGCAATCTGCACCTGATTTAGGGTGCAGCCCCTAAATTAAGATAAATGAAGTCATTACTTGTATTTAAATTTCATTATTCTGTCACTTCACACAGTAGAGATGATTCATTTAATTTGCTTGACAGTCACATCATCCTTGTATGTAATCTGCCACAGATATGGTATCCCAAAACATGTCCTAGAGCATTAATGGACTTCAACTAATTTATGTTATTTCCTAAATCCCGCCAGTAAACATTTGTCTAAACAGTATTTTTGGTTCATTAGGGTGCTTTTGTTCTGCCACATAGCCATGCTCTGAGTACAAAAAGACTCTTAAAAGCACAGGAAACATTTTTTTTCTGTAAGATTAGTGAATCTAAAGAGTAATAATGGACATTACTTTCAGTCCTGTTTTAACAATTCCTAAAATAAAGACTATAACAAATTCTTTTTGTCTCTGACTAGTAAGAGATGTAATCTCTCATTTCCCTTCCAGCCACATAACCTTACTGGTTTAGACAACCACAGTTATTCCTAAAACTTTTTCCTCTCCTGTGCTTGCCTGGATGAATATGAACATAAAGCATACTGAGTATCAATGCCCTTTAGATAACTAATTGGAATAAATAACCTCTGGCCTTTGGCTGATCGGAGCACCACATAAGGATTCTACTACAGCAAGATTAGTTGCTTAAGGAGAAGGCGTAATTCCTGAAGAAGGTGCAATTCCTAGTAAAGCATCTGTTTATACACTGGATAAACACAGATGTTAAGTATGTTACCAGTTTCTCACAGTGGAAATGAGCAGCAGAAAAGGAAATACTTGTTGAATACTTCAGTTCACAAGACTTCGAATATGAAATGCAAGAAATTCATCTCCATATTTATAACACATTCAGAAATATTTTAAAAATTTACTTCAAAAACTTCATCTGTGCATGTATGTGCACTACAGAGCAACAGATGGGTAGAACTTTGTAGAAAGCATTCCCCACAAAATTCACACTCCATGCAGGTTTAAAAAGAAATCAGCTGATTTATCAGGTAGGTTAAAGATCTGAAATGCCAGTAAGCAAAACCCTCTCTCCAACTTGAGTTGGAAACAATGTTTTTCCTAATTTTTTTACATCAGTGTCTGAACTAAGATTAACTTTCACTCAGACAAGAGTTTAGTTCTTAAAAGTTCATAAGATTTCTTGTTTTGCATAAATAAAAATCATTTATGTGGAAAAAGCCTCAAACCATAAAAGCACCTGCTAATAAGAGGTTTGATTGGCCTTTTGCCAACACTAGGCAAAGTCAAAACTTCCCTTTACAGCCTCCCTTCTGTTTTCTCTTCCTCTTTTTAAGCCAGATTTCCATTTTGTTCAAAAATTGTTAGCCTTTAAATTTAATATACAATCAAAAATCCAATTTCAACTCAGAGTAACATTAAAAAAATAGTAAATATGTTACAGACAAGGAAGAAAGAGGAAGGAAAATATGCTTCATTGATGAAGCCTTAGTTGGTTATATAACCTTGCACAATCTGTGATAAGACTCTGAGATCGAGCTGTGACGCATCCAAGGCTGAAGAACCTAAGAAGTCTCTCAGTGGTTTTTTTTTTCTTTTGTCTATTTCTTTTACCTGAAAAGTATTTGAGAATTAGAAGGCAACTTGGCAATTTCTATGGTTCCTTCTTGTTTACCACTATAAACCAGGAACTTATTGCTTTGAAATAAAACTGCTGAGTGTCAGAAGAACCCATTCTTTCACTGAGTTTTCTATTACCTCTATATTGATTTCTCTGTGTTTTCTTTTTTTCCCCAGTAACAGTAGTCGCACCAATGATTGGGTTGTTTTTTGGTTTTTTCTGATAGTGTGGTTAAAAGTTCAGGCATTTTTTCAATTATACAGAAAAAAGAAAAAGAAATCCCAAAGAAGTTCCCTTCATATTGTCCATGTATATATTTTGTCAGCAAAGCCATATGCCAACAGGGTATTATAGATTCATGCAAATTGTTCTCAGGGTAGTTTATCTTTACAGGGAATAGAAGAATGATCACATCTTTGCTGTGATCAGTTACAAAGTAAAACTAAAATAATTATTAAAAAAACTAAAGAACAAATACCAAAAGTAATTCTCATGGTGTCACCTTGCTGACAGCACAAGTGGTTTTGAAAAACTCTGCCAGCATAATTTTAAATATTGAACAAAGTTGTAAATATTAAATCATTGTAATTGTCCAGAAATTTATTCATTTCTAATTTACATTAGCATGCAAATATATAAAGAGGTTTTTTTCCCCCAGCAACCTTTTTCACATGTTAATTACTATTTTGCCCTTGGGCTCCTTTGTATTTGGAATGATTGGAGTTTTGTATTTTAGTTTAAATCAGAATACCAACATTGAAGTGTCTTATCCATCTAACTGCGCTGAGTACTTCACGTTACAGACACATAGAAGGAATATTCCTTATTATATACAGAAAACAGCATTTTGCAAGAAAGTATAGTAGAAAGTCTTCTGAACAACAACGAATTCTGAAAGCACTTTAAATAGATAATTATATGATGTATTTCCAACTTCCTTTCACTACGCAGTTCTCCCCACCACACTTGCCTCCTCACCTATGTTCTGTTACTCTATCTCCCCTGCACTAAAAGGGAAAAGATTAGTGGATCAATTAAGAATAGTGGAAATGTGCTCTTAACAAATTAAGATGGTTGTACTATAAACACTCTTATATTAAAGAAATGCCAAAATTTTGTTATTCTCCAAATTGGGTGCAGAAATCTAACTACAAAACTGCCAAATTATTGCATGCCTAAATTGCTGCCATGAAAAGAAAGAACCCGTGCACAGAGAATCACAGAAGCACCAACAAACCGCTCTTTGTTCTCACACAGCTGCTTCACTGTCACCCACCCTGCCACACAGAATCCATCAGAGCTCAGGAGCTGGCAATCCATCAGCATTTAAAGTAAAATAACAAGTCTGGGAAGGGAAGGGGTGGGAGGGGAGAGATAAATCACCCCCAGGCTTACACCTGAGATCTAAGCCTGCTTCTGCAGGTGCTGGTGTACCCCAGGGGGCTGACATCTAATTAGGCTCCCTGCTCATTTAGTGAGGGGGTTCTAATGAAACAAGATTTGCTAATTTAGCTGAATTATACATTGAAAATATTACGTGTTCTCAAAGGAATAGACTGGAGACCAAAAGTCACTTACTGGGCCTTCAGGAAGGAAAGGCCACACACATGCAAAAAATGGCCTTGTAGTCCTAACATAAGTTATACTCCACCTCTGAGGAAGGAGGAAGATTCGTCTAACATAAGAGAACCTGAAAACTGCTTTCAGAAAAGTGAGAATCAAAAAAACAAAACAAAAAAAGGCCAAAAAAACCAAACAAAAAAACCCCACCAAAAAACCCCCCAAAAAACAAAAAGGAAACAAAAAACCCAAAAAAATGCCCCAAAAAACAAAACAACAAAAACCCCCAAAGCCCCCAAAAACAAAACAAAAAAAAAAACAACCCAAAAAACCCCCCAAAACAAACAAACAAACAAAAAACCACCACCAAACCATGCTAACTCAGGCCAGGGGAGAATTACAGTGAATTAGACCATTAAAATATTCATTTGGTTCAATTATCCTTACTATATGTTTCATGAGAATGTATAGTAGCTAGAGCATGATTTTTGAATGTATTTTAAATAAGTCTATAAAAAAGAGTAATGTATTAGCATTTCAAATTTTTAGAAAGAGAAATGGGCCCATTAAGAGGTCAAATCCAATTTCACCATTTCCAGTTCAGTTCAGACCAGGAGTGAACTAGAGTTGATATGAAACGTCACTCACTGACCAATGTAAAATGAGTTGTTGGTCTCAGGCCAGGCCCTAACAGACAGATATGTACCACACAAAACCATCTGTGCTAATTGCTCCCCTGAGCCTTCATCTTGCCGATGTTGGCACAGCTTTATGCACATGAGCAGCATCACTGACTCAAAGGCTTTCTGTTTTTGGCCTTGTATTCACAGCTACATCTCACATTCATGCAGATTGGTACAAGTGTAAGCATTTCAGTGTCAGAATACAGGCTGAGAGCCTCGGCAGAACCAACCAAAAAGGAAAGAAGATAAAAATGAAACTATATATTCCCCTATTTATGTGGGACTTCTTAATGGAGGACCTGTGATGAGTCTGAATCTGGCTGCATGTCAGCACGCTGCCAGTGCACTGTACCTCTTCCATGGATAAAATATGGAGGACATCTTTATGCTTTGAAACTGGATGATGTAAATTCTTATTTTTGCCAAAAAAACCCCAAAACAAAAAACAAAAAATAAAACAAACCCCCCCCCAAAAAAACCCAAAAACCCAAACAAAAGAAAAAAAAAAAAAGAAAAAAAAAACCAGCCAAAATGTACAAAATGTATAAAACTATAAATAATTTTATTATTAGAAAGGCTAAATTTTAAAAAAAAGAAAAAACAGTGAATTGCTTGATGCAAGTTTCAGTGCTTCATCTCGCCACATTCTTTGGCTTTCCTTTCCAAGACATGTGACAGAAGCATTTACCACTTCATTAACTCATGGAGACTGTAATAATGATGCCTCTTATCAACGTCAGATTGACCAATAAATGAAAACTCTACCCATATGTATGAATAATGATTAATGTCCATTATAGCAACGAACAGATTGCATTGCTCTGTGCAAGCCACAGGAACAAAAAGACCATTTTGTCACTATATCTGTAGGAACGTAGACAGACAAAAGTCCATGTAAATGATCCTCAGGAGACTACAGCAACAGCTCTGCTTTTGTAGCTTATAGAAAGTTAGCTAGATTACACCTATTACAACCTGTTGGCAAATCAGAGATGGTTGTGCCTTGCTAGTGCTAAAGAAAGAGTATTACTACCAGATCTTATATTTTGTTCTTTCCCTCTGCATACAGACATCTCTTTCTCAAATTACAACAATGCACCAAACAAAAATAGAGTCCTTAGCACAGGGGCAGGTGAAGGGTGAGGCCCCTAACCAATACGGCACTGTGAGCTGAACATCAGTCTGGGGCACCAGAACTGGCAGTGGCCTCCTACGCTTGGAAAACTGACAAGTCTACATTATAAATGTAATTTTAAAATGTAGCATTGAAAATTGTTGAGTGATGTGAGGTTTATGCAAATAAATGACTGGACTTCTTTTTCCATCTGGAAGATGAGATTTCATATGCACTGGCCACTGAATGAACAAGGAAAATCTTCACACATCTTAAAAGCTTAAGTGGAAAGAGCATTTCTAGTGTATGAAACAGAGTTCCCATCACACATTTTAACTCCGCCACATAATATCACAGAGCTGGTACTTTCCTGTAACTATGCAATTGTCTAGAGGATTGTTTGAAATAGAGAAATATCTTGAAATAATCACATTAGTGTAGACAAATGGATGCTGAGTTAGTCGCTTATTAGGAATAACAATTTATACAAGCAATGCAGACGCACCAGCAGGTAATGAGTTCAGGCAGTATTGATTCCCCATTTGCTCCTAAGGGGAAATAGTGCTGTACTTGACAGCTCTCTATATTCACTGTTCACTTGCAGTGTAAGATCACAGGCAGGGCTGAAATCAAGCCACAGAAAACCTGGCTATGCAACTAGTAAAGACCAAGAAAGAAGGGGCTGTATCTTCAGTAAGGCAGAGGAAAACCATAGCTGTAAATTATTTTTAGTATATTGAAGTGAAACTACCTTGTGTTCTCATTCCGTGGTATTTCTGAACTTTCTGAGCTGTGGGGGCCATTACGGTGAACCTTAATGTTCCCAGAAGCAGGGCTGTGGTACAGCTGCTGACAAGAATTGACTATTACCTAGATATTCTCAGGAGGCGAATACCATGATGCCCATTCTGTAAGAGTTTCAGTTGATATTTAGTTCATCTGAGTCCATTACCTAAGTATCTTCTGTTTTAGTAGGTGCAGTCAATCTCTCTCAAGCAACGAATCTCTGACTCAGTCAATAGGATCATTACATTTGCATCATTCTTCATTGTTAGCTTCATGCTACCTGTAGTTGATAAAAGGTGAAATAACTGGTAGCAGCCAAACTGAGTAAATAAATATAGAACAAATTTGATCTGGCAGCCACATGTACATTTAATTGACATATATTGATTTACAATTGCTAGTAGGCTTTAAAGTGTTGTCCAAAGCTATAATCAGACTGCAAAGAAAAGTCTTATCTTTACACATGTTACATAGTTACTTGAAGGGAGCTTTTTGTTACCCAAAAGCAAACATAATCAAATTATACAATTTATGGCTAGAAAGTTAAAGAATGCATTGTTTATTTAGCCTTAAAAGCTTGAAGAAACAAACGAAAGAAAGATAAATTCACCCAGTAAGTTCAGTCTGAGGTATCAGTAACTATAAGCCACCAAAACACTGAGCTGGGAGAAGATTCACAAGTGCTAAGTTGTGCCACTGATGGCATTGATGGGATACTCAGGGCAGTGCAGAAGGATTTTCCCTCTGTTGAAGTCACCCTAACCCTAGGCAGCAGAACTATTCTGCTATTGCTCAACCTGTACTTGTACAGGAAGACAGCAGAGTTAGTGAATGCAAAGGGGAGGGATTGTTATAAAGATATAAACCTGTAGACTCTTTATTATTAAAAGCTATACAAGACCAAAAAAAAAAAAAAGAAATAAAAGCAGACTTGGTCTTACAATCCCACATTAATATCTCCAAGTTTAAAAAAACAAATTTCAGATTCTACCCACTTGCTTATCTTCTCCTGAGATCTTTAAAGCAAACTTAAACTCTGAATTTAAAAAGTGCTTAGAATATCATCCATATTCAATAAAAGACTTAGGCTTCATAATGCACTTAATGTCCAGAGGCATGAAGGCCCCTTGAGCATCACCTGCTATAGCTCTGACCGATGCCTGGTGCTCACCATACACCAGTTTTTGTGGTTCTACACAAACTTGGGAGTTCAGAATCTACCCTTATTTGTGATCCTTAGTGAGATCTAGAAATGCAACAAAATAACTTAAACCTAAGAACAGTGTGTGCGCAGCACAGCTGGCACCCAGCTGCAGTACTGAACCTTTCACAAAATACTTTAGTAGGTGCTTTATTTTAAAAACGTGATTGCAAATTAGTATTCTTCACTCTGCTGGGTAATAAACGTCAATGAGATTGATACCATCCCAATGGGATCATAAAACATCCCAGATTCTGGATGTAGACTCCAGTGAGCCAAACAATACAGCTTCTCTTTGGTAGGTCAAAATGGAAAATAGCTGTCCTACTGAATGGAAGCAAGCCTTTTCCTGACACTGTGGTTGGTTTTGATCCCTGTTTAAACAGTCTTAAATGAAACAAAATATTCCATGTATGTCATTTTATACTGAAACTTGTTTATTGATCTGTTTTGGGGAGAAATGCCACATCTCTTTCCTCTGATCCCTGATGCATGAGGCAGCTAATTACCAGAAGTGAAGCTAATGTCCAGACTGAGATTGGTGACAACTGGTGTCCCTCAGGAGTCCATACTGGGACTAGTACTGTTTAATGTCTTCATCAGTGGCATAGACAGAGAGCATCCTCAGCACACCAGCAGGTGACACAGAGCTGAGTGGTGTGATTGACATGTCTGAGGGACGGGATGGGATGGGATGGGATGGGATGGGATGGGATGGGATGGGATGGGATGGGATGGGATGGGATGCCATCTAGAGGAACCTGGACAAGCTTGAGGTCCATGTGAACCTAATGAGTTCTGCACATCGGTCAGGACAGCCCCTGGTATCAATACTAGGGATGAAGAGACTGGGAGTAGCACTGCAGAGAAAGACTTGGGGATACTGGTAAAGCTGGACATGACCAAGCACTGTGCACTTGCAGCCCAGAAAGCCAGCTGTATCCTGGGCTGCATCCAAAGCAGCGTGGCCAGCAGGGCAATTCTGCCCTCTGCTCTGCTCTGCTCTGCTCTGCTGAAAACCCACCTGCAGTGCTGCATCAGCTCTGGGGTGCCAGCCCAGGAAGGACATGGACCTGTTGGAGCAAGTTCAGAGGAGGGCCAAGTAAGGTGATCAGAAGCCTGAAGCACCTCTCCTATGAAGACAGGCTGAGACAGTTGGAGTCGTTCAGCCTGGAGAAGAGCAGGCTCCAGTGGAGACCTTTCAGTATGTAAAGGGGTCTATAAGAAAGATGGGGACAAATTCAACCATCCTTTTCCAAGCAAATATAGGAAACAAAGTCTGTTTGTGCTTTAGTTGTCTCTTCTAGCATAGTACTGAAAAATCCAGAAGCCTGCTAGGAAAGACTTTGACTCTTTCTTCCTTGTCTCCTTTTCCCTTCCCCTTCACTTTCTTTCCCTTTCTTTTCCTCAGCAACGGGGACATGTGAGTGGATTTGAAACACAGGAATAAAATTTTTATTACTATATCGGTGAAAAGAAAGAGAAGAGGATGAAAAATATACACCAGGTAGTTTAAAAGCTTAACATTCTCTGAGTCAAAACTCAAGTAATTTTCCACTTAATTTTAGTATTTTTTCTATATGACACTATTCACAGGCTGATGATTTTCACACTCAATGTCAAAGAGTATTGTATGTTTGAGAGATTATAGCTAGCTCATTCTGTCTGGCCCTGTGCTGCTTAACTCTTGAGCCATATATAAGCTCTGAGGTGTCAGCTGTCACAAATCAAGTGTCAAAAGTGTACATTTGGGAATAAAAATGAAGACAGAAAAACAACTTTTCAGTCTGATCACACTGATGGCAAAAGCTATGTCATTCCCAGAGATCCACAAGGTGGACTTGAAATAAGACATTAAATCAATGCGCTACCACAATATATGAATAGGGCTCCTATAAACACACCTACATTTCAGACACACATTTCAGACTTCTCTGCTACACTTGCATAATAACTTCAGTTATCTCCAGAAAGTTTTCAAAATCTGGGACATATGTATGTTTATAAAATCGTTACCACCACTGAGAATGAGCTAAAAAGCAAGGCCATAAATTATTGGCATACTGTCTTCTCCATATAGATAAGTGCATCTGCCAACACACAGCTCTTACGTTTGTACCCAGCAAAGACAAGGTGTAGATATGCTGACGTGAGGACATGGAGCTGGCTGTTAAGGTGAGCTAAGTCTGGTGGGCTGTAAGACCCCAGGGCTTTTTGCTGTTGCTGAGTACGCTGCTGTGGCCTTTCCCAGGTCCAGAAGTTCGGCTAGGCAAGTATCCCAAATATGCACAGACATACACCTGGCAGCATAAAGCAACCCAAGGAGAGGGCACTGCCTTCACTGGCCCCTGCACACCCACAGCTTTACACCAAAAGCATTCCCATGAGCAAGAACAAAACTGGTGGTCTGACCATGCCTTACTTGCCAGCTAACCAGGCTCAGTGCTTGCTAGCATGCACACACGTGAGGCTTTCTTCCAGCTGGTCCAGCTCTATGGTCCCTTCAGTCACTATCAGAGCCCCAGCCCCTCCACTGCCAAGCTCCCAGTCTTCTTACCCAACTCCCCAGCTGCTCCAGCTGTGCTGTTCACAGACACACACACAGACAAATGGGCCCCTCTGGCAGCTGACCCATCACTGCCCCCTGGAACGATGGGTCCCTTCGACCTGTGGCCTTAGCACACGTGTCAGCACCCTGAATGCTCATCCCAGCCACCAGCTCATCTGCTGTGAAGCTCACTGTTAATCAGACACATCCACATGGGATCAACAATTTAACTGTTGATTTAACAGTTTAGTGTAAGCTACATTGAGGTAATCAAGCCCAAAAGCTTAGCCAGAGAATTGTACTGGCCAGCAGCTTGTTTTACTCATGACCGATCTGTTTTACCCTCCTCTCTTTTTTCCACTCACTTCTCTCACTTCTCTCCATCATCATCTCTTCCTTTCCCTGCATTTGGCCCCTTTTCTCTATGTGATATAACAAATTTTCTTCATTCCCTCAATTCCCCTGAAAAGGCCTTAGTAAGTTTTACTGAACCTCTGAAGTCTTTTCAAATGTTCCATTAGAAGCTTGTACCTCCCCATCAGCTCTATGATAATCTTGTTTCTTGCTTTCTTTGTTCTTCCAGCAATGAAGTTCTGGTTCAACCTCTTCAAGGCCATGCTTCAGAGATTCCTTCAGTGGCCATCAGTCAGTGTCCAAAGGACCCCTGTATTTCCCACTGTCTTGCTATCTTTTCTTCCTCAGTGTTGCTGTATCAGAGTTTAACACTTCTCTTGCTTCTTGTCCTTTTCTTCTAAGGTGACTAGTTGTTAGCCAGATATCCTTACACATCAGATATTCTTATATTCCACCTATTCTCATACTGGGGTGTCCTCCCTGAAGAACGTTATTCTTCTCACAGAAGATGAAATTACATGAAAGGAAATCAAATCAGCAGACTGGAAAAATGTTAGCCAACTTTTTCCATATGTTTAATTTAAATTGAGAGATAAAATCTTCTTGTTCTTCACACTCACTCCCAAAAATGTCCAAACACTCTACTTTGCACATAAACATCCTCAGAAACACAGATTTCAGTGACTGTGTTATATCAGTGAAATCTTCACACTTCCAAAATAAGCTGTGAACTCCTCAATTCATAAAATCTTTCCTTCAGGCATTTCTTGTTTCTCCCATTTTTCAAAAAACCTAAGCAGTAATTTTATATGGTTTTAAATGTGTTCATCTGTAAGTTTAATTTTCTCATGGTCTAATTTAGGCCAATTCATGTCATCCACTCTACTGAAGAAGAAATGGGGGAAGGTGTTTTTAACATTTATTTTTATTTCTCATTATCCTGCTCTTATTTTGTTAGTAGTAAATTCAATTAATATCCCCAAGTTCAGTCTGTTTTGCCTGTGACGGTAATTGATGACAGAACTCTCCCTGTTCTTATCTCAACTCACAAACGTTTGCTATATTTTCACTCCCCTGTCCAGTTGTGGAGGGGACTGATGGAATGGCTTTGGTGGGTACCTGGCATCGAGCCAGAGTCAACCCACCCCACAGGCACCACATTTGCAGTAAGAGACCAGGCAATAATAGCTTGATTACATTATCAATAAAATATTTCAATATCGTTCTCATGACAGTAATGAAAAACATTTTAATAGGATCTTATTTTGAAGAAGTGCAAAAGTGGACAAAAAATCAGACATAACAAATTACACTTATTAAAATAATCACAATGCAATTATATGATCATCTTTTCCATGACAAATTATTTTGATGATCATAAGTTAAAATATTAATTTCTAGTTCCATCTCTTCTATATGTATTCCACTAAAATACTGCAGAGCATATTACAATAGAAACATGAACACTGTCTCTGATAGCACTTTTGCACAGCAAATATCCCAACTAAAAATTATTATTAAAGTATTTTTCTGAAGAAATAAAATGAACTTTAAAGTATAATCTTTTGCTGAACAGTTGCTTAAAATGGATTTATTTATTTTCATTTGCCTTCATGAACTATGATACAGTTTTCTATAATTAAAAATGTTTTCTAATATAAAACCTATGACAGATGGACATAGAAAAATAAAAAGAGCTTTTTTTAATTAAATGAACTATTAAAGCTAAAGACCACCTGAGTGGGCAAGAATGAAAAATTACCACTGCCATTATGTGGAAAACCCTGTTAAGAAGTAAGGGAATTCAGGGTGTTTCATTTCTAGTCATTTCTAAATTTAAGTAACCTCTGTGAACTGGTTGCCTTTATCTCTTTTCCAAGGAATAAAAACTCACGTCTTCTGGCACCTTCACCTGGCAAACTTTCAGAAGAGGCTGTATGTGGCTAGACATGACCACAATGGTGAGACCATTACACTATTAATGTTTTCAACAGCACTCCCAAAATACATATGCATTTACAGGCTGATTAGCTGCCAGGCTAACACAGCTTGATTTTAAAAGTTGACCAAACTATCGTTTTGCTGCAATAATTAGGCTATCAAAGATGTCCTGACATATGCTACTGATAAATATGATATTAACTGTTGCAATGCATACATTGAAAAATACTTAAGCTAAAATGCCAGGAATAGCTTTAGGTTGTACGTGAAATATTTTCCTCAATGTTATCTGTTCACATTGTTGCTCCTGACGCTGCACCTTCTGTTATCTCTTACTTATCTTTTACGGGTACCATTTCTCATATTTTGTGGCTCAGAAAAGTACTTCACGTATCTGTAAGACTGATGCCATAATCAATCTCTTTATATAAATAATGGAATAAACTGTGCAGAAGGTTGCACAAATTGCCTCTTGAGACTTATACCAGGTGTGAGAGTCCTAAATGAAAGACAGAGAACTTAATACCAGATTTCTCCCAAGGTGTTTTAGAACAACAATAAGGGACCTTCTTAATTAAGTGTATTTTCTTGGTGCTGATCAACATAAATTAAAAAATAGCAAAACCCATTTGTTTATTGCATTGTGACATACTGATTTTGTTGTGTTAGTGAAGTGACAGTCATCATCTTTCCAAACAACTCACACAACTTTTCAAACACATGAAACTAGATCTTCTCAGAGGTTTATGTAACTCATACATGCATCATTACTTTTCCCAAATACATGTTTAAAACATAATCTTTTAAAAAGTTAAATAACTTTGAATGTTTAAAGGCCAAATAATCTATTGGTAGTTGAAGCCTTCCTCTGAGGAGCTACACAATTTAAGCCTCTCAGTAACAGGTTTAACTCTGCATAAAGCAAATTTGAATAAAGCTAGACAAGCCATGCATTAGAAATAATATAGACTATCCTTGTTTGTACTTTCCTCCATCAGATATTGCAGCACAGATCACATGTAAATTAAATGAGCCTAAGATCAATGGGGCTGCTCACAATAGTATTCCATGCCCAAATGCATGGCTGAAGGTGTCCACATCTGCCACCCACTGCCACTCCTCTAAGGTAAAGACAAATGGTTCTGCATGCAATTTGTAAAAACCTTGTTCTGAAAGAAGCTATTCAAAACTATTAAAAGTATAATCACCAGGTCATCAACCCAGTTTATCCAAAGATTTATTTTTGTCTAAATCTGTGGATTGTTGTCAGTTTTAGTTTTTCCTCATCAATATTCAGCTAATATTTTTTTCAAAAGGAGAGGCGAGAATATGTAAACAGAAGAAATAGGAGCCATTTTCCCCAGAAGGTATAAGAAGCACATATTGCAGCAAGTGTGGTGCAGTTCTTATACAGCATCAGAGTTGTGAAAGGATGGGCAAAACCCATGTTCCTACAGAATATAATCATCTCATTCATTTGTCAACTAATGCAGAATTTAAGGTTTGTGCAGATGTGATGAACAAAGAGCAACTATAAAGTATACACAGCAGAAGACCATGGAGTGTTGCAAAAATGACAGCTACCTGTAGCTGTGCAGTATATTAGAAACATATCAGGTGTAAAATACTGCTTATGTTTTATTCATGCAAAATAACTCAGTGCCCAGGCCCCACCATCAGAAAACACAGAGCACTGAAAGCATCTGTGACAAATCACATTCAAGTATTCAGTGTGGTCAAAATATTTACCATAGAGCATCATTAAAAGCAGTAATTCTCAAGTACAGATAATACTTCAGGAGGGGAAAAAAGGATGTTTCAAAACTGAACTTTTAAAAGTCCAAAATAAGACAATGGAATTTGTTTTCAATATACATTAGTATAAATTCTAATATACATTAATATTAGGGTTTTTTTGTTTTGGCCTGAGACTGACTTTAGGTGCCCTTCAATGATGAAATTTAGCATATTTTTCAATATTGCAATTACGCCACTATTGTAAATTCCATTATAAATCAGTCTAGTGCATCTTGGGCAAGTCCACTAGGTGACTTGCAAAAAAACAGGAATAAAGGGTAAAATCACTAAAAATTAGGTTTCTTATTTTTATCTGGTTAACTTGTATCTCTTTTCCAAAATTTCTTAATAAGAAAACTGTACTATAGAGAACGAACATTTTCTTTCAGGTGTACTCATGAACTATTGAGAAATTTAGAAAAATAACATGAACTTTAAAACATGGCAGCATAACTGTTCCCTGGACTATTTAAGGTGGAGGAGGAACATAATCCACACAAACTGTAAGAGTTCTGCAAGGCCTGCTTTTCCTTACATACAAAACCCCCAGTGAAGTAATGATGAACCTAAAGTAATTACAGGATCATAAGTTTCTTTTCTGCCACCAGCAACAGACAAATGGACACAATCCCCTTCTCTTTATACTCTAGATTAGATGGGGATTACAGTTCTCACATTTTTTTTGTGTGGTTGGTTTTTGTTGTTGTTTGTTTGTTTTTCTGGACTTGGAGATTGCTTGCAGATAAAAATGGGTTCTGTACCCAGCTCAGCATTCAGATAGGATGCCATCCAATTTTAGCCTGGTAGGCTATAAGAAAACAAGGTTTATACAATCTCTCTGTCTCTGTCTGTCCCAAGTTCCAATAACCTTGAAAGCATTATCCAGCTTCAGTGGAGTTTGAGAGATAGTATCGTTTATAGAAAGTTCATAGAAATAGATAACCAGGCAGGAGACACAAAGATCTAAACATTTATGAGCCAACATATAAAAACTTCCTATCCAGTCAGCAAATTTCTACAAATTTCCACTTCTGAGCATGGCAGCCTGTGTGTTGCTGTCAAAATGTTCTGCAGTTGAAGGCATTAGGTATATGTAGTCACAACAAAAAATAAAATTCAGGTAAATAATAGCCAACCAAGAGGAAAATCCATAGAAAACCAGGCTTCATTACCTTCAATATTCACAGAATTAGTAGCTTGTATTTCTAAAGGATGAAATAAATGTGGCCCACTTAAAGTTTTTTCAGATAACCAATGCTAATGGATTGTGATTCATCTTGGGGGAAAATTAGAAGTAAATATAATTCTTCACTGGTACTTCTATGGTCTAAGTGTCTTGCAGGAGCACACAGGATACAGGAAGCTGCACACTGGTGCAATCAGCTGCTGTATGGATTGCTAACTCCAGACCTTTCAAGGCCCTGACTCACTTATCATATCCTAGCCACAAAACTCAACTTGAAAGCAGATTCACGGCTTGGATTTCTTTACTGATGTACCATCAGAAGTATAAACTGCACTCCTTTAGTGATCTATGAGAACTAAGAGCTCATATTACTTGCAGCTGTCCCATAATTCAGTCCAAAGGTGATGATTTCAGCTTCTCTCCTTCTGCCATCTGAGTATTTCTGTATCATACCCTTCCTACTAGCACTAGTATTACATACCACCCTTCTAGCATGTATTTCTGAATACATTAGTTCAGAAATTAATTAATTTCTGTGTCCCTGTTTAAGCATGCAGTCCTCATCTAGACATAATCTATTCAGTTCATGAGCCAGCAATATTTGATGTTCTGCATTCTGTACCTCCTTGCTGCAAAATATTCTTTCATAATCACAGGAACCCTGCGGTATGGAAAACCACACTATGAGAAACCAGTGTCCATAAAGGAGACAGAGGAGCCCTGCAACTTTATTCGGATAAAGGGAGGGAGTCCACTGGGGCACACACCCATGGGGTTTTCTGTCTCTAGGTTTTGGAGGACACAGCCTCCTTTTATCCTAAACTCCCGGCTGCATGTTGCCATCTTCCTTTCCCCATTGCCTGAGATACCAGGGAGGTACAGCCTTCCTGAACTGCCTACCACATATCCCTCCTTGAACATTTTACCCCAAAGTTCAGAAACTCAGGCTTGTGCAGACCCACTTGTCTGTCTCAGGAGTCAGGCTGCCTGGGCTCTGTAACCAACCTGCTGCTTGCAGTCAGTAGAGACATTAAGATGCATTTCAAAGACGTTAACACCCATACTCTCACCCATGGAATTGTTTGTAAAGATATTAGGACATATCTTACCTATCACTGTCTTGATTATCCCAAACTCAGTGGCTCATTGAATATGAGTAATATTTGAAGTGCCTCATAACATATTTAAGCATTTCTAATATGCTTCTAATATTTACATCTTCTTACCACATATTTTGCATTTTTTCAAGACTATACAGTTGGTGCAACACTTTACCTTTATATTATTGTTTATTGTCAGTTTTCCTTGAATTATTTTAGCTTACACAAAATAAATTATACTTAAGGTGACCTTGAGGATTTATGACTGAGCTTGATCCTTACAGTGTTTCAATTTCTCTTTCTACAATGCTATCTTTAACATGTGCTTTCAAAGTTAAAACAACACAAAGCAAACAGATAGTCAGAGATATGTTCCCTTTCATCATCACAGCTGTAAAGAGATAAAAACCCCAAACCATTCTGTTTGTTTCAAATCTGCAGAGGAAAGCCTCTGCCAAGTAGTGAGAAGTCTTTAACTGGAAATATCTCTATTGACTACAGTAACAGAGAACTATTTTCAACTGTTGCTACTATCATGGCAGGGGAAAAACTCTCTACAGAGGTCTTGTAATATTCTTGCCTGCATGGGACCTTACAGGTTAGTTTGAGGGCTGGAAGTATTGGATAAAAACTGCTGCAGTTTAAGGTACAAAACTCTGATTTTATAAAAAGTCCATTCCAATTACAATTTACTAGTAATATTTCTCTTGAATAAATTTGTATTGAGAGAATTTAATTCCCAGAACTCAGTGGGATCTCCCAAAGCTGCTCCAAAAACCTTTTTGCTCGACCTTTTCTGGCACATTTCCTGTTGTGCGATAATTCAAGTCAATGTGACTGGCTGCTATTATTACTTAAAGCAATGTGAAAGCAACGACTTGGTGTTCTTACTTTCTGTTTGTGCAGCCAAAAGCTATGAGTATTTTTCACACTGCACATTGTGCTCCCTGGATCAACATAAAGTTGAGCCAGATCCAAAAGCCGGTGAAATTAATAGTCAGACCTAAGCCTACCAAATTTGGGACTTGCTGATGCTTTAAAGCAAGATACAAACTCCATATAAGTCCTAAGCATGCCAGGCACCTGTTCAAGGTATTTGACACATACTGATTTGTAGTTAAGAACTCACAAAATCTTGTTGTACAGAGAGCTTTATATGGGTACCTCAGGAACCTTGAACAGTGACAGGCCAAAGACTCCGGTGGACATCTACCAGAGGGACATGGGACATGCCAGTTTTTGCAAGTACTGTCAGGACCTTGGCCATGCCTGGCTATATAAGTAGAGTCAAGCCAGCTGCAATGCAGGACTCACTATTACTTGAACTGAATAATGAAGGCTAGAGACTATTGCAAGCCAAGATTTCATAAACTCCCATAGAATACCAAGGAGTTCCAAGGATAAAGGGAATAAATGAGCTGGCATTGGCCCAGGTAAAGATAAATGAAGATTTTTTTATTCTCTAAGCACATGCTTGGTTGGAAGAGAGGGTTTTTTTCTGTGCTGATCATACCCTGGTCCTATATACCACATATACACCACCTGGTCCACATATACCAGGTGCTGTGCACACTGCAGGCATGGCTGTACTGCAGATGGCCTCAGAGCTGCACCTGCTCTGGGTGGCTCCTGGAGGCAGCCTGTCTCCTCCCAGCCTCTGGAGGAGCCTGGCACCCTGCCCCAGTCTCGTGATCACTCCGACTAGTCATAAGGACCTGTCTTTCTCATTCTCTCTTTCAAGCCCTGACCTTATCCTTGTCCTTGCATAGCAATGCATGGTGTGAATCACAGAATTTCCCCCAGCCTGATTCATTCCTGCAGCTGGGTCGAGGTTCCCAAACCAGGCAGACTTCCTTCCTGCACTCCTTCTGAGCTGTATCCCCTGTAGAGAAAATCACGCTATGAGAAGTCCGTGTCCATAAAGGAGACAGAGGAGCCCTGCAACTTTATTCGGATAAAGGGAGGGAGTTCACTGGGGCACATACCCATGGGGTTTTGTCTCTCTAGGTTTTGGAGGACACAGCCTCCTTTTATCCTAAACTCCCGGCTGCATGTTGCCATCTTCCTTTCCCCATTGCCTGAGGTACTAGGGAGGTACAGCCTTCCGAAACGGCCTACCACATATCCCTCCTTGAACCTGTCATTTTACCCCAAAGTTCAGAAACTCAGGCTTGTGCAGACCCACTTGTCTGTCTCAGGAGTCAGGCTGCCTGGGCTCTGTAACAAACCTGCTGCTTGCAGTCAGTAGAGACATTAAGACGCATTTCAAAGATGTTAACAACCATACCCTCACCCATGGAATTGTTTGTAAAGATATTAGCACACATCTTCCCCATCACCCCCGTGCACCGCTCTCATCCCTTTGGTGCTCCGAAGTCCCCACAGAGTCGTCTCCCACGTTGCCAAAGACAAGGGGTAATGGTTTGCATGGACCAGAGGCAGACCCATGAAGAGAAGCCATCACAAGTTATTCACTTCCAATGCACTTCATCTTTCTCTGGAAAATCGTTGGGAGAACATCTCCCACCCATGACCTGGATAAACATCCGCCGTACAAGCAACACTGTATTATGTGACGCGAGTTATGAAAACGCACTGCGGTCGTTTCTTTTTGCTAACCTGCCGCCGCTTTCCTCTCACGAGGATCTCCTTTCTCCCGGAGCACAACAGGGCGAGACACTTCCACCAGAGCTACCAAAAGGGGCACAGAAAACAGCCATGGTGCCTCACAAGGTACCGCGCAACTGCGGGCAGCAGGGGGCGCTCACAGCTGCGGGCAGCACGGCGGAGCAGAGGACATTGGCTTAAGCTGCACCAGGGCGTGCTTAGGTTGGACATCAGGAGGAATTTGTCCACAGAAAGGGCGATTAGACATTGGAATGGGCTGTCCAGGGAGGTGGTGGAGTCACCGTCCCTGGAGGTGTTTAAGGAAAGCCTGGACGTGGCCCTCGGTGCCGTGATCTAGTTGATATGGTGGTTCGGTCACAGGTTGGATTCGATGACCTCAGAGTTTTTTCCAACCTAGACGATTCTGCTACTCTGATTCTGAACCATGGCTGACAGGGAAGTCCCGGATGGTATCCCGCTCTGTCCCCCTTCAGTCCCTCTGCCGCACAGCGGGGCTGTGCGATGACCCTAATCCCCCTTCCCCTACCCTTGATTCCACTCGCGGATACGGGACCGCCCCGCACCCCTCGGGACAGCTGCTCCTGTGCCATTCCCGAGCTTTGTGCCGCCGGCGGTCTCGCACGTCCCGGGCGAGCAGGACAACAGCGCACAGCCGGCTCCGCCCGAGGCCGGGCGGGCAGGGCCCGGCTCCGCCCCGCGGCTGCGCACACGCCCGATCCGGGGCTCAGCGCCGGCAGCTGCGTCGCTCCGGGAGCCTCCGGTTCTGCCGCTCTGCTGTGCCCGGCCCGGCCCGCGGAGCCCGCGCCGCAGGTGGGGACGGGAGGGCGCTCCCGCGGCGGGCGGGGGCTGCGGGGCGCTGGCGGAGCTGCGCGCCGGGCGGGGGTCCCTGCGGCCGGCCCTGGGCCTCGGCGGGGCCCGGGCAGGCCCGCGGCGGGGCGGGGGTTGCTTGGCCTGGCCTGGCCTTGCCTTGCCCTGCCCTGCCTGGTCTGGCCTTGCCTTGCCTTGCCCCGGGGCGGCTCCTGTGCCGAGACCACCCCATGCCGAGCGGGGGCCGCCCGGGCAGCCCCGCTGCGGCCGAGCTCGCCGGGCCTTGTTCCGACCCTGTCGGCTGTAAACTTCGCCATGTTTGTGAGAGCAGCTGGTACTGCTGGACGAGAGAATCCCGAAATCCCAGGGGTTTTGACTCCTTAATTTTGTCAGCGCCCTCCTTACCGCTCAGGCAGTGTCTGAGACGTGGATCTGTAAAGAGGTCGTGCCCACCCGAGCTGGACAAGCCTGTGGCTGCTAAGTCACTGCCTTACCCTGCTGCGTTCTCCGCTTTGGAGGAGCTTGTGATGGTCGTGGTTAAGGCACAGCTGACGAGGCAGACGGTGGTTGCGATTCGAAGTCTTTTGCTAAATTGAAAAAGAAGTAGATTTGTAATCTCAAGCTTATATGTTAGCATATAAAGGGCAAGAACACCGGCCTAACTTGCTGGAGAAGTGTAACAATTTAGTTTGACTCTATAAAGTTCCACTGAGTTTGTAAACAAAAAAGTTTTTTCCTCTAGTCTTGCATGTAGCTCAGGATGTGATAGTTCAGTGTGTCTTGTGACACTGTTTGGGTTTTGTCTGTGTACCATTGTGCTGCAGTGCATAGCAAGATGAAGGGTGCGGTCTTAAACAAAAGCCACTTGTCACAACATTTTTAATTTACCAGACTCCTTTTAACAGACTCTGAATTCACGGAAACTCCAGATAAGTCCAAGGAGAAGGGAGTGTGACATCAGTTACAAGGAAGACTGGATCAAAGCACAGCTGTTCTGGAAGTAGAATTTCTGACTTTAATGACAGTATAGAAGCCGTGACATACAGAGGTGTTATATTCTCTGAGCTACTACTGTTCAGCCTATAAGTGCCGGATAAGAGAACAACATGTTCTTGATTTGTGGTCAGCTGTAATAAGGTTCAGGCTTGGCCCGAGGAAAAAGCATTTTGGCGGATCAAATTTTGCTTGAAGGTGGTTCTCTCTTTTCTCATTTGTGAGCTGAGACATGTCTCCCAGGTCTCTGGCACCATTAATTTCTAGTTATTGAAGCTCAGGTGCAGTTGGCGTTGAAGAATGCACATGCATTAGTACTTCAGTTCAAATAAAGGATGTGCTCTTGAAAGGAGCCCCCAGTCATCTGTGGCTGCTGCACTTCGGTTCATGTCACAGTGTGATCAGGGAGCATATGAACTTTTCCTGTAGGAAAAAGATAAAACTAGAAGGTGCACTTCAGTGGTCAGTGGGTGTTGCAATTCTACATAAAAGCTGTTACGGAATAAACAGACAAAAACACGTACAGTGTGGAATTTGGATCCTCAGTAAGTGTTTCTCATACAGAGTTGCTGCCTGGTCTGTATGTACTTATTAATATGGACATAGCTGCTCTACTGACAGTAGGCTCAGGCTAAGTTGGATGTAGTAGTAGCAGAACAGCACGATTGCTAAGCTTTCAGATCTAAAATTGTGGCAGCTGTTGCCTAAGCTGCAAGACTCAAGTTCCATAGCTTGAAGGCTATAGGTCAGCTGCAAGCAGAAAAGTAAACAAAAAACCAATGTGGAATAATTGTCAACATTGCCAGCAGCCTTTCCAGGATTTTTACTTTTCAATAGCTCAGTAGTTTTAATTTTCAATTCAACAATTTCCATTATTGAATTGCTTCCAAACTTTGAATGTTTAAAAAGTGCTGTAGCAGCAGAAAGGTAAATAGTTTTCCTGCTTGTAAAGGTTTAATGACCTAAATGAAAAAAATAATCCTGCATATTTGCTGGAGCAGTAACTGGGACTAGTTGGCATTTGTTGACTTGCTTTCCTTCTCCCACATTCTCTTAGCCTTTGTGGCAATGTAATGAATTAATGTTGTGTTTGTGTTGCCATCACCATATTTTTGATATTTCTGTTCTGTCTTGAGTAGTTGGTTTAAAATATTCTGACTTATTTTCCTCTTTTAATCTTCCTCTTAGGGCTTCCTTTTAGTAAACCAACATGATAATTCCTAGCTGCCACTTTAAAAATACCTCTTAATGGAAATAAACCCAACGGAGTTTTGCAAATTCTTTTTAAATCATGCAGTTCCTCACAACACTGATGAATTGAGTGACTGCTCTCTCTGTGTGTTAAGTAACTAAAATGGATTATAGGGATAAGCTGGACAACTGATTGCCACTGCTGTAGAGGTTTATTTTTTTACAGTAAGTTTGAGTTATTTATATAAGTTTGAGTTATTTATGTAAAGTAACTTGGAATTTGTTTTCCACATGTTACAAATTGGGGAGGTTTCTGCTTGCAGCACTTATTACAGACCTTAGTGTCAAGTGTTCTGTGTTTCAAGGTAGTTTCTTGTATTGTGGCTGAAAAGCTACAGTAATGCGAAAAAATTAAAATATGCATAGGTAACAAAAATGCTTTTGTGAGTAATACTTTTTTTTGTAACAAGTCTTTATAATGCTATATATTGGCAACTATTATGTTAAAGAAACTCCTATTTTTGACTTGACTTTCCTGTGAATTAGTCCTCCTTTGAGTTAAAGAGAATCATCAGTTTAAACACCTGGAGATCTATATTTCTAGCTTGGAAACTAATAGCCAATCCTATGTTCTCAAAACAAGTCCAAGCTAAAAAATTTACTAAAATTGGGTCTGTCATGTATGTAGAATTTACTCAAAATTCCAAAATTTATTTCTATGGCCCAGTCTTGATATTTTTAATACAGATTGTGTTGTATTAAAGCCTGTACAGTAACAATCCTTTGAAAAGCTGTTGCAACTTTTGCAAGCATTTGTAGTGTTCTAACTTTAAAGCCTCTCATTGATCCACTTTCAACCTGTGCTTATCAGAGAAACTGAACAAAGCTCCCAGTTAATTCTTTACAATTTGGAATTGAATCCAGCTTGACAGGGCCTTAGTGCTTTGCAGGTCTTAAGCAATCTGAACAAAGGTGAACTGAGTCTTGTCAGACTATGGCCATAGACTAACAGTTACCTGGTGCAGAGGAATAAGTGCAAGCCATGTTTGAATCATTCTCCCTGAAAAAACTTCTGACTTATATTTTAGACATGGGAAAATCACTTTCTCACCTGCCTATGCATACATGCAAGGAAGATGGCTATGATGGAAGCTCAGTGTCTGATAATGTGAGGAATGGTTTAGTTCACTCGGAAGTGCACAATGAAGACAGCAGATGTGGAGATGTGTCGCAGTTTCCCTATGTGGAATTTACAGGGAGAGACAGTGTGACCTGCCCAACTTGCCAGGGAACAGGAAGAATTCCACGAGGTAAGTTTTCTTTATTATTCTTTTTATTACTCTTTTTAGCCTATAAATTTACATCATAACCACATGCAGTTATAATAATTCATAATAAATAGCTCTTCAAGTCAAGATGAAGTTTTCTCATCTTTTTGACTTTTTTTTGGCACTGACAATTTTGTTACATTAGATGAGTGTGACAACTTGAGTCAGCTGTTACACCTTGGCTGTTACAGCTTGGATCTCCTCTTGTACAATGCAACTGTTTCTTACTTCTCAGCTTTGAATCCACACATAAGCAAAGCTCCTGCAAGTTGAATTAGCAAATCTTTAGTTTCATGACATTTTACTGCATATTTTTTTAACTACATATTTTAAACTATTTGAATTAATATATAACTGCAAAAATCACTGCAAATACAGAGATGGAAAAGTAGACCTGGCCTGCAACACCTCTTCCCTGGTCTTTTATAGTGAATTTTCTTGCCCTCACTGCTGCCAATGCCCCTTGCTTTACTTCATCCTCCCTTTGTCCCACTGGTTCTTGCTAGGTGGAGAACTCCAGCTTGGAGTTGGAAATGTATAGGTTCTTTGGCTGCCTCGGAAAGGAGTAGGCTGCACAGCGTTAGTCTTCATACCTAATTGTTTTGTTTGCTTTGCCCTCATCCTTTGCTTTTCCTTTTGGTAAAACATGCTGCTTTGTTATACTTCTATCCTAAACAGTAAGCTACCTAAATAATTATTTAGGGAGACCTGTGAAAGGAGAATGCAGGATGTCTGAAACTGGGCTGAAGGAGGGAGTGACAAATGCAGTGGGCCAAGGCACAGCTTTTTGCTTCAGCTGTGAGATTTTCTTTGACTGGGGAAGAACTGATGATTTTATGTTTGGGTCTGCTTTTGCCAGAGCTCTTATCCAAAATAGATTATTGGGTGTAAAAGTTCTTGGGACTGGCTTTGACCAGCAGCTCAGGAAACTTCAGTGATGTCTGTGCCATATTGTCCTTCTATACGTGCTTCAGTGAGATTAGGTTATGATGCAGTTCACAAACGCTTGTGTCCCACCTTTTTAGAAGGATCAGGGAGCACAGAATATGTCAGTGGCTGCAAATACCATAGGAGATTTGTGTTGTAGCTGTTAAACTTTCTACTACAATGTGTTCTTGGAGTACCTCTGAATTCAGCAAGTTTGACATCTGGAAAAGCTATGAAACTAAAATTTGCCTTTGCCGGACAGGGTAAAGAAGTTTGTTCTGTTAACTTTTTAACCTCAAACACTTGTTAATATCAACAGCACATTTTACTCAAAATGCAGAAGTAGCAGGATTTCTACGTGCAAAAGCTTGTTTCTTTCATTGTAGAATCCTTAGAGGTAGTGCTTAAATAAATGTAAGTTAATTATTTTATTAAACATTTTGCAGTAACTATTAAACCTGCGTGTTGTTGCACAACTGTAACTGTTTGTTGTCCTTACATTCTGATGAAATAATGTGGTTAAAGTTAGAACTGTAAATGAGTTATTAGAACTAAGAGGGTTGGCTTTCTAATTACTAGTATTTTAGAGAAGAAAAAAAGTCATGTTTGGAGGTCGTTTGAGGGAAGAGGGGAAAAATTAAGAATGACTGCATGACTAGTAAGATTGTAATATGAGATACAATGGCTGAACTGTAATAAATCCATCAAATTATGTTTTGTTACTTGGACAGCTTTAGTTTTTTAGTTTGATATAGTATGAAAGCAGGACTGTGCTGTTTTCTTCAAGGGTCAAAGATGCTTCATTGAAACAGACATGAAAAATTGTTTTAAATTGGTAGAGGCTTTGTAGAAGGTTGATGTTTTACATGCTACTGTATGCTTGGTTAGCATGTTTTGCTTAGCATAGTGATTCAGCATGGAATCATTTCCAAGTGCTTGATTAGCTAAGTGATGATTTGATCAAATTCTGCATTTGGCTTAAAAATTGTAGGTTTGACTTGGCCTTGAGGCCTCTGTTGTAGTTCCACAACAAATAGCAGAAGCTCTACAGGCAGATGTAGTACATATATTTTCAACAACTCGTCTGTGCATCTGTTATTTTTTTTCTACTGTTAAGATATCCCCTTTTAAATATGCTGCCTAGCGACATAACTTGCATGGAGAAATTCCAGTAGACACTTATTTTGACTTCCAGGGTGCTGCAGCTCAGCAACACCATGATAAATAGTTTTGTATACTCATGATTTCCAGAATGCAGTGTATGTACAACTTGTGTTGCCAAGACCACCTATATTGATACATAGTGGCTTTTATTGTTTCAGTTTGAACTTCTTGTTTGTTGGGGTTTTTTTAGCCAAACCTGACTTCTTTTCAGAAGAGCGCATGCAGAATGCCTTCTGGATCAGTTCTTACTGCCCAAGCTTCTGAATGTTTTGTCTCATGAGTTCATATGGTCTGGCATAGAGAGTTCAGAGCAGTTCTACATCTCTTTTTCTCCAGGAAGTGGTGCCAGAAGCAATGCTGCCTCCAGTCATGTGTGCAGCACAGAGGCAGAATTTATTGCTGTTTTGGTCTTTGTGGCCTTGTTGTTTTTTTGTTTTGAAGTTGCGTAAGCTGTGCTCTATTTCAGAAAGTTACATCAGCTACAGTAGTATTCAACCTGGGTCCTTATCTGGAATTTAAATGTTTACCTTTAGTGTTTATTCTTCATTGCCATCAAGTTATAACAGGTACTCTTTGTGTAAAAGAGCTGCAACAATACTTATTCTTTGTTTAAATTCTGAAAGAGTGTTTTTGTTTCCAGGGCAGGAAAATCAGCTGGTAGCATTAATTCCATACAGTGATCAGCGACTGAGGCCAAGAAGAACGTAAGTTAATAGTTATTTGTGATACCTGAGTCTGCAGTTAATTGTTGTCTTTTAGTTAAAATTCAACAATTCAAAGGAGATAGCAATAAGAAGAATCAAGGAGAAATCACTCCTTGAATGCTTTCTTAGAAGTATTGGAAGAGCAGAGTTGTGGGTAATATCAGCCTTAACCTTGAACTCTTGGAGAGTTACTTATTAAGAGGTGTTCATCCTTCCATGGCAGTATGTCTCAGCTAAGTGCAAAGCTAAGTAATACTGTATGACCTATTCATAAACATGTTTATCTGCATGTTTACAGTCATGATGTATTTCTCAATCTCTGTAGCATTCTAATTAATCTAAGCAGACACATCTTCGCTGTTTGAGTTTGAGTTAATTAGTAGTGTTCTTGAGCCAGTACTGCAAAATAAGTCACCTAAAATTCATCTGTAACATTCTGATTTTTGCAGCTAGCAAAATCAACAATTTCTGATACAGCATATTTAATTTTTTTTCTAGGATCTACTTAGCAGTTTCACTACAATGCTCAGGACTTCTTGTTCTGATATGTTTTGGTTTTTACTTTGTTTTCTTCTTAATGTTTTGATATTTTTGTAGGAAACAGAAATGAGTGCCAGGCAAACCAAAATACAGTAACTTTACATAATACTGTTCTGGACACTGTATCTGATGTAATGGTAGTACAAATTTGAAACATATTTCTGTAGTGTTCTAATTTTGACAAAATTGGAGTTGAAGTCAAGCCTTTTATTTGTGGAGAGTTTTTTTAGTATCTTTCAGACCCCTATCCCCACCCCACCCTCCTATGCACATACTCACAGCCACACCCATACAAACGCACCCTTTTGTATTAGCTTAATTGTGAATTTCTCTTCTGCTCCTTAGCTGAATTCCTAACACTTTCCCTGGAAGTCAGGATTCCCTGTCATAAGAGCGTTATTTCGTGTTCTGGGTGTGTTCTGCAAGACTTCCACAAAATGACAGAAGTTGTGCTATAAATAAATGTAAAGAGGAAGTGGTTTTGTTTCAAAGCACATAAATATTTACCTCATCCATTTTCCTCTGCAAGTTACAAATGTTGGGATAACCACATGATGTGAAATGTGATTTCTGATGTGTGTACAAGAGTAACAGCTGTTTAAGACATAGCTGTGAAGTGCAGCAGTTTTTTTTTTCCCTTTTAGAAGCTAATGGAAGCTAGAAATAGACTGAACTAGTCGTATTGACTAGTCCTGCTCCTTATCACTTAGAAGAAAATAGCATGTCACTGTTGTTTAATGTGCTTTTGACTCTGAAATATGCTCTTTTTTTTCCTCCAGAAAGCTCTATGTGACTGCTTCTGTAACTGTGTGTTTACTCCTTTCTGGGCTGGCTGTATTTTTCTTGTTTCCTCGCTCGATTGACGTTCAGTACATTGGTGTGAAGTCAGTATATGTCACTTACGAAGAGGGTAGGCGGATAATCTATCTGAATATCACAGTAAGTCTGACTGTTTGGGTGTTTGTAATGCATAAATGCAACAGGAGATACTGCTGTGACAGCTTAATGTGCACAGAAACTATGGTCTGCCTGAAAAGCTTAGCTGGTGCTTTAAGAAATAGAATCGGTGACCCGTTTGAGAAATGTAACTGGACCTGCTGTGGCTGGTTCCTGTAGCTGTAGCTGATAGAGGTGTAGTTGCAAGTTGACACCGGGCCTTCTGTTTTCAAGAGAACAGTGACTTTGGAGTTCTCAGCTTTACTTTTGGAATATGTCTGAAATGTAGTGTGTGCATGTAGGAATTCTGTTTGCTACTGCCTTGGTATTATGCATCTGCCAAAATTGGGGTTGAGGAAAAATGTTTCCTTATCCACCTTAAAACTTAAAGGAGCTCTTCCCACATGGTTTTTGATTTCTTGGTAATGTACTTGATACAGGATTGCCTAAAGACTTTTGGTAAAGTTCTTCTTTTTAAATAAAGCAAAACTGCCGTGGGAGAAAGGGATCCTGTGATAGCTAAATTTCCTGGAGGGAATAATTGAGGATAGGAAGAAATGCAGTATTTGCAGCAGAGGGTTGTTACCAGAGAAGTTGTGCAGAAGTTTGTGGTGCTCAATATATTCACTAAACAAACCTCAGAAAGGAGTTAAGTGAATGGTCCATGACCCCACTCTTCTCTGCATTCCTAGCAGGCGGGAAAATTTACTTGCATAGTTTCAGGTATCACTGTCTTATGCACAAGTTTCAAAATGCTTGCTCATCAAGATACACAGAATGGATAGCTGTAACTGTTTTGTGTTTGGTTTTTCAGAACACACTAAATATAACGAATAACAACTATTACTCTGTTGAAGTGGCAAATATCACAGCCCAAGTTCAGTTTTCAAAAACAGTTATTGGCAAGTCACGGTTAAACAATATCACCAGCATTGGTCCTCTGGATATGAAACAGGTAAGTAGCTTGGGCTTTCAAAGTTGAATGTGTGTTAATCTTCATCTGTAAATCTACTTATTTGTGTTTTCATTGCTTTTTTATTGTGGTTTTTTTTAGATTGATTATATGGTGCCCACAGTCATACAAGATGAAATGAGCTACATGTTGTAAGTGTACTCCCCTCTAAATATCACATGGGTCTTATTAAAAGTTGCAACGGTGTTAAAAACAACTTTTTTCAAAGTTAGCAGAAATTTGAAAAGATGTTGGGCCATTTTCTTTAAGTTTAATAGTACTGAAAGATAGGTAAACCACAATTGTTTGAGTAGTTCATATACTACTCCATAGTATATGAACTTGTATACTATTGTATATATGAACCAGTATAGCTTGCTGTACCTGGCTATAAGACCTTTAAAAGATGCCTCTGTTCCAGTGCTTTAGGCCTTGACACTAGCTAGGACTGCTGCTTTAGGGGGTGAAAGTGTGGGTGTGTTCTAACAAGTTCTCTAGTAACTTTCCCACAACTTTCTCTGCAGTAGAAGGAAATTTGTATATAGTGATATGCAAATTAGGGACTAATTTGTTTTTCTTTTCCTCATACCTTATGAGTACAATGGTAAGCAGTGTTCACATCCTGCCCTTTGAGAGGTTCTATTCATAGCTTCTGAAAGTTTATTTGTCAGATGGACTATTAGCTCATTATATCCTGGTAACAAACCCCAGTTTTAATTCTCTTACACTGAAGTGCAGACTGAACAGAGTTAACTAGTGAGTCTTCAGGTCTGTGTGCAGTTCTAGTGGATGCCAGCCCCTTTCGGGTGGAAGAAAACCTTATTGCTTTGAAGTGTTGAAATTAATTTAAATAGGTATGAAATGGCAAAAGAGGCACAACTTTAACAGAAAATGTTGAACCTCTGTCACCTTTTAAAAGTATGGAAGTTAGCTTTATGAAAACGCTGAATCCTGTGAATCTGCTCACTCTTTGGATGTGTGAGGAATAAACAAACTTTATAGATAGCCTTCATAGAGCTCATGATAATACTGTATTTTCTTATGGCTTGGATGAGCTGTGTTCACTCACTGTTTAACACTGTATCTTGTTTTTGTTGGTGCAGGAGAAAGAATGACAATGGCTTGCAAATACTGTATGCGTCTGCCAAGCAATCTTATTGGACTGATCACATGCTTTTCATTCTAGAGCTGATAAATTTGTGACCAAGAGCATTGATTTAAGAAGCAGGGGTTAAAAGTATGCACTTACATGGTGCTCTTTATAGCTGTTTTGTAGGTGTGTGTCAGAAAATGCAAGTCTGAAAAGGTTATCTTGCAAGAGAACAATAACCTTGACTTTGGAATCTCTGTATGTTGGTTAAAGGTTACTTTGCATAATACAGAAGTAGATGACTGCCAGGAGAAAAAAGGTGACAAAGCGTTATTGACAGGCTTTAAATGCAGTGGCTCAGGTTAACTTTGGTTGGCTTCTGGAAGACGGAGTGAGCACTTTGTCAGGACACTTCTGTTGGCAAGCATTACATGAAAGCAAGCACATGTGAAGATAGTACCTGTGAAAGTAAGATGTATATAAAAATAGATCAGGGTGAGCACACAGTCCCTGGCAAATGATTCTGTTGCCATTGCTAGCAACTCTGTAGTTACTACATACATACATAGACAGCAAAATTTCCAGTTGGAGCCACAAGTCCTCCTTTTTAGATAATCACCCTGGAAACATTTGATGTAAATCTAACATTTGTTCTTCTTTTTTGCAGTGACTTCTGTACTTTACCATCTATCAAAGTACATAACATAGTAGTGATGATGCAGTAAGTATGGTAGTCTTCCTATGTATTGGAAACAACTTTAGAAGCCATGGAATTCTTATTGAAATAATACTCAAATACTTAATCCTGGAGTCTTTGCATCAGAGATAAAATGAAATCAACTTGCTCTCTAGTGTAGTAGCTTTATAGTAATGGAAAGTGAACTGTGTCTTTTGACAGGTTCTGGTGGTGTAAAGACACAGGATTAAACATAATCGTTCTTACTGTACCTGCTTTGCAGTTGGGCTGTAGACATGGAGCTACTTATGTCTCAAAAACTTTTAAATGACTTTGTGTATCAGCCATTGATGAAAACTTGCTGAGATCTTTATCTTGAAGGAGTCAAGGCTTTAGTACTCTGTCAGAGACTGCTCTTTGTAATATTGCGTAAATTTCAGCATGGTGAGATCTTCCGTTGGTGGGGGAGAGGGATGTTTAAACTAGATATAGCATGGCTTGTAGCTCATGTAATCATTTGCTTTTTTGTCACAAAACAAGATATTATTTGTGGTGGGAGATATTACAAGTAAACCTCAGCTTTAGCATCTTTAGAAAAAGGAACTAAATGTCTTTCATGGAGAAAATCTGCAGTGGTAAATTAGTAATGTTCTTAAATTTATTTAAAACATATTTTGTTCCAAAATATTTTCCTTAATAACCACAGTAATATAAACCCAGTGATTTTTAGAATGAGAAACTCAAAATCTCTTTTGTCTTTTTAAGAGTGACAGTGACAACCTCGTACTTAGGCCACCCTGAGCAAATATCCCAGGAGAGATACCAGTATGTGGACTGTGGAGGAAACACGACCTACCAGCTGGGCCAGTCAGAATATTTAAATGTCCTTCAGCCTCCACAGTAAAGGCACCTGTTGGTTGGTGTGGAATGACTGCTATTGGTGCTTGCAGAGATCCTTTGGATAGAACTGGTACTACATGGAGCAGAGAGTACATGCAATGTACAGCATAGCAAACAAACATGGAGACCTGTTCACTTTAGATGCAAGGAGGGAAAGGTGCAAATTGTAAATAGGTGCACTTGTTAAATGTTGTGTTTTCCCCTTCTGTTTGCTTTCTGTTACTGTAAGCACTTCTGTCAAGTGGTGTGGTGGGAGGGAGAGGGGGAATATGAGATTCTTGAACAGAACTTGGACTTTTCCTTACAGTGTGGTACATCAACTTAGAGTAACCGTGTGTATGTCTGTGTTTAGGTGAAATGTGTCACTAATGAGCATTTAAAAAAGTAATACTCATAAATTTTAAGTTTATACTTCAGTTCTTGATATTTGACTGTTGAAAATGCAGTATTACTACTTAAATAACAAGATTATTTTGAGGTGTCTGGGTGTGAAACTTCTATTAGTAACCCAGTGGCAATAGTTCTTTATTTTGGGATTCTATGCTTTATTTGCTATCCATGATTAGAGGTGACATGCAGTCTATGAAAGCCAGGAAAACTCTCTTGGATGACACAATAGTTGGATGTGTGGTTTCTAGAATCTGGCATATTTTCATTCATATTTCCCCTTTGCTACCTCTGACATGTTATAAGGAGACTGTATATTGGTAGATTTAAAGTTGGGTTTAAAACTAAACAAAAAACAACCCCCAGAACAATTACTGACAAAGGAAAAATACAAGACTCTAGAAAACGAACAAGACTTTACCAGTCTGTTTTTCAGTAAACTTTTTACAACAGGTATTAAAATCAAGATTGTGGAGTTGGAACTAGGTGGGAAACTTTGAGCATGGGTTTGGAGAGCTTGGTGTAAATTTTTGTGATTTTTACCGTTTTAGTATATCATGTATCTAAGTGACTTCTAAATGTTAATATGTTGGGTTGTGTTTATTTCTTGCACAGGCTCAGTAAGCAAACCAGAGCACTCAAAGGTCACATCAAAGTTATGTAAGGGAAGATGAAGCAATTCTTTCTGTAGGAGTAAATGCTGATGTAATTGTGAGATTACTGACTGATAGCACAAAATAGTTCCTGTAGCATAGTTTGCACATACGAATTTCTGGGGTAATTGTCAATCATGATTATAAACTTCGGGTCCAAGTTGTTTGACTCCTGAAGGCTGATTGTTCTAAGGGTTAATTTTTTAATTAGCTAGACAAAGATTGTTTTATTTCTGAATTAGTTAAGATGCAGTTGTAAGAAAGTACTGGTGAGACTGTTGCATTGTAATGAATAATGTATTTTTCAGAATTGATATTACTGGTTTTATGCCTCCTATCTCCTGGAAATAAGCTACACAAAATGAATTGGCAATAAATGCTGTAGAAAAAGGCTTCTGAGTGACTTGCCACTTACAATCTCTGATGCTCCAGTACTTCAGTGAAGATACATGTCTACATTACTTTTTTCTTTATTGGCCTCTTAGAGGGACCTAAGGGGTGGGTGGGGAAAAGGATGTGGGTGATGTGAGACTGATTTAAAAGGCATTAAGTAACCATAATAAACCCCCACCCTCCTCTACTTGAATTGCTTTGAACACTGACAGTCTATGAAAACTTTTGAAACCTGAACTGTCAGTTTCATATAGTTGTTGATAAGATGAAGACTTCAGCTTTTACCTTTAGAGAACTTCTGTAACTGGAGTGGTCAATTCAGATGACTTTATTGTAGTTATATTTTGATCATTATTCTTGAATTTGGGCCCTTAAAAGTAAACATTTTTTATGACATCTTTCAGTCACGAGGGAAACTAGTTCACAATTGACTCTCCTTTGTAGAGTTTAGATGAGGTTCAGTCCTGTGGCTGCTAAAATGCATTGATAAGCTTGTCTGATAGCCTGAAACCAGCTGGTTACAGCTGGTAACTAGAGACAAGGAGAGCAGGGAGCTGGCTAGAAGTAGAGAGAAAGATTTAGAAAGTAGAAAGTAGAAAGATTTTCTGATAATGGAGGGCAGGGAGAGAATTCTGGTTTAGACCTTGTCAGATCTGAAGTCTGCCAGCAAGTGATGCAAACTTTTTTCTTCTAGGCCTGAATATTTGCACACTAGAGTATTGTTTTTGTTTAGGGGTTGTTTGTGGTTTTTTTTAAATCGAAAAAGAAGAAAACTGCTGTAGGCAGATAGTTACATTGATTTAAAACAAATTTTTCTTCCAAGGATGAAAGGTAATCTAAAATAACTGGAATGGCGCAATTATAAAATTATTTGGTGAAAGTAGCGAATGCTGCTTTTGAACAAGAATGGCAGGGGAGAGGTACACTTTATGCACTGTTGAGACTCAAACTGACTTTTGAAATTTTGGTAGACATGCTGAGCAAAAGCAATACTTAAATCTGTGGTTTTTAACCTTGCATTAAGTGCTTGGTATTTGCTGATTTAACTTACAGAATTCAGTGGAATTATTCCTTCCATGTATGTGTCAGAAGAGGGAAAATAAAACTCAGTTTTTGTCATGTAGGACATCTGTAACACCATCAATTTGTGATAGACTTACTGAATGATGAAGAGTTCTCATCTTAAGAAATAGGCTGGGGGTTAAAGATCCTACTAAATTCTCAAATTAAGTTAGTAACAGGAGAATTAAAAGGCTTAAGGTTCCAAGTGCTAGTATGCCCTTGCACAGCTGTCAGCATATTACTAACCAAATAAGGCAAGTATTTCAGTTTAGTATGTCATCTCATCAGATAAGGAGGTAAACATCTGTGTGAATGTTTAACTTAACTTAGACTTGATCTATGTGACTGAGCTTGGAAACATGCTAAGGGAACAAGGGAACTCGGTATTAACTTGCATAACTTTGTAAACAAGGTATCGATATAGCTCCAAGTGACAGACCTTTCATTTTTCACGTTTTATCTTGATTTTGAAACAAAAAAGGCAAACCTTTGAGTTCAGTTGTAAATCAATAAGTACAATTCTCTCCAGAAAATCAGCTTGAAAAATGATAATTTTTTCCTGGTTTATCTTATGTGTGTGTTCTGAAGTGATTCATATTTCACTTGTAACTTCCCTTAGTCTTCAAATACTTTGAAATACCTTTACATTGGCATTGCAGTGTGTTTATTTCTAGTAGAATTCTTTTCACTTGAATACTTTGTAGCAATTCCTTTACCAAAACCTGTTGCACTTTAAAATGGAAGCTCTGTTAGTTATTTCTTAAAACAGTAAGAAATATAATCCAGAAGTCGCACTGTAATGGCACTATTGAGAATCAGTGTAATGTATTCTGTTCAGAATAACTGTAAAATTTCAGAATTTTAACTTAAGTATGGAACACTTCAGTGCATAAGAATGTTGACTGTTTGGCCATTGGAGAACAAAATTATTGTACATTTTAAATACATGGCTTTAAAAATAAAGGGATGAATGAATAACCATCCAAGATCCAAACCAACAAAGATATAGCCATCAAATATCTATTTGGAGAGATCTAAAGGGAAGTGCTCTTACTAAAAGATTAAATACCTGACATTCTTGAATTCCTGGTGTGGGAAAGCGCCTGTAGAAGCTCATTCACAATTCCTTTATTAATCTTGATGTTTAGTGGGCGATTGCTTAATTCTTAGTCTTTTGTGACGACAAACCATAAGTATCTTTTTCCTCTGTGGTATAACTTTGAAGTTCTTAATGCACTTCTGATGTGTGCATGACCTTGATATTAACATTGTAGTGTTTATATTTTGCAGCCTGATGTTGGCAGATTTGAGTACATGATTTGGTTGACTTTGCTTCAAATTGTCCTTGAAGTTCTGCAAGTGAATATATTTTTTCATAGTAGTACATTGCAAACATGCCTGGGCTTTTTAGCATGTGGTATATAAAGGGAACCATTTAAACACAGAATCTCTAAGTGCTTGGATTGAACCATGAGGGTCTTTAACATGACTAAGTGTTGTGGCGTCATAATGGAAAGGATGGTGCTTGGAGTGTTATGAGAGAAATTTCTTTATTCAGAAAATGTTAAAAGAGAAATAGTGTTATTTCTTACTCAGCATTTAAGGTTTTCTTTTTTTCCCTCCTTTTTTTGAGGGGTGGTAGTTGTGGTTTTTTCTTCCAGCCCCCCAAATCTATAGCGGGACATCTGTCTGTTCCCAGACAGCACCTGAAATGGATTACTTGTTTCAGAGTTGGGCAGCTGCAGAAAGCTAAACATCAGCTGAACTGGACTTGTAGCATTAAGAGATGAGTAAGACTAGCACTGGTACCTCTAAGAACTAAACTTTTTACTTGCCTAACAAAATACCACAACCCTAGCAATGATTCTAGGCTTTCCACTACTGAAAGGGAAGGATAAATAATCCAAGTGCAACCAATGTGCTTCAGCAATGGACTACTTGCAACCAGCAAAATACCTGTTAGTGATGGCCCTGGTCATGCCAGAAAGACTAATTTTTTTCTTTTGGCCTGGGGAACAAGGAATAGATCCCAACCAAAAAATATTGAGAAGAATAATTTGGCTGTGACAGACAGCCAGTGTTTGTTCTACTTTAGACGTCACCTTCTTATTTTGTGTTTAGCTCGGGAATTTTGAGCATTACCAGAGGGGTATTTTAGGGTAGTTCTGCTACCTACAGCTTTTGTCATGTAAATCTGCTTTTCCACGGGTAGGCAGGCCTGTTGGCCAGGAGCAACAGTCTGCAGGGGACCTGCACACCTAGTGTGGAGCACTGCAGTGTAGTGAGAAAGTGTTTGGAGGGAGAAATGTCCTGATCCTCATACTCTCCTCTTCCACCAACCATCGCAAGGGTCCTACAGCCTGGATGCATATGTTTCCTGGGTACTGAAACTGCTTTTGCTTTGCATGGGCAGGGGTGTTTAGTACCACACATGTAAGTGTATTATGGTGCCTGAGTGTTTTGGGTCTGACTGACTGCGATTTAGTTTGTTTGTTTTAAGGAAGCAAATTTAACTGCTGTTAACATCCACTGTACAGAGTGTGCATATAATAGCTTGAGATATGTATAGAAATACTAATGAGTGATAACTATTTTTGTAACTTAAGATGTTCTTGTAACTGTGTAACAATCTATCCACTTAAGCATGATAAACACTCTAAAAGTCAAAGGGTATTTTGGAATGACTTGTAGGACACAGAAGCTATGTTAATGTAAGCTAACTGGGGCAAGGGATCTTGTTATTTAGAGGTTCAAAATCTGGAGTTAACTTCATTATGAATATATGTTTCTAGACAGGATTGTCTGACTCAAAGAATGATATTAAATTTTCTATTTAAAAAGCTTGGATCACGGATATCTTTTTTTTAAACTGACAATATTTTTCTCCCCTTCTTCCCTGTCTCCCACAGGTTTTCCCTCTATCTCACTATATTTTCCCACTAGCTTTCATGTGTTTTCAAGGATATGACTTCGATTTTTGTAACTATTGGCATTCCATGACGTGCAAACTTTGCAATCTACTTTTTTTTATACTATGTTTTATTATGTTAAATCTGTAATAAACTTAAGTATCTGAAAGCTAAATACCACATGTGAATGAATTAGTGTTGTCTGACTGAAATACTGAAGTAACTGAGTTCACACCTGGCCTGTTGAGGTGGGTTGGCTGCTGCCACCAGGTGAGCCCCCATGCCATTGTTCATACACTCTTGTCCCCCAGCAGGATAGTGGAGAGAATTGGGACAAAAGCAAGAAAACCCAGGTCAGGATGAAGAGATTTTAGTATGAGAAGCAAAGCTGTGTGCACAAGCAAAACAAAACAAGGAATTTATTTCCTAGCAGCAGGCAGGTGTTGGCAACAGAAAGACAAACCCCATAACCCTGATTAGCCTTCCTTTCTCTTTTCCATGAGTTATTGCTGGGCACGATCCCATATGGAATAGCCCTTTTGTGAACCTGGGAGCATATGTCCTGGCTGTGTCCCCCCCCATCTTCTTGACCACTCACAGCCTAGGCCCTGCAGGTTTGGATGGACACAAAGGGGGAGGAGGCAAATGAAAAAGGAAACCTTCGGTGCTGTGCGAGCGCTACTCAGCAGTAACCAAAGCACTGGTCTGTTACTAGCACTGTTTTATCCACAAACCCAAAGTGCAGAGCTATGTGAGTGGGAAGCTATGAGGAAAATTAACTCCATCCCAGACAGACCCAGTTATTCCTATCTGCAAAGTTACTTTAAGGAACCATTATTGGTGAAAAACCTTAATCTTTAAACTGGACAACAAAGAACATGGCTTTGGAGCATTCATAACGCTTGTAATACTGACATGTTACAAGTAGCCTTACACAGAGGTTTTGGAAAAACTTAATGGGATGTTTTTAATGTTTCTTCCAGAGAAATCTGTTGTATATTCATGAGTGCTACACCATTTTTCTGGTTTGGATAACAAATAAGGGTTTTTGTGTGTAGAGGGGTTTTGTTTCAGCTTGCGAATCTCTTTGCAAAGGCTTTTTTTTTTTTTTTTTTTTTAACTAAGTTTAAATGGGAAAATAATTAGTCATGCTTTCTATTTTCTTTTTCATATAGTCCCTTTTCCTTCCCAGAATTGTCATAACTGTTGTTATAACTGTCCAAGCCCTGTATGGACAACTGTAAATGAGAGAACAACCTTTAAGCACTACTTTCCTTTGTTTAGATAAGGGTGTGAAGAGACGTGAAGATCTGCTTCTGGCTTGTTCTACTGATCTGGATAGGCAGAAATATATCTTTAGTGGTGAACGCTTTCATTTGATCCATCAAACTACATGATTTGGATTCCTCTCCTGTGGGTTTTTTTTTTCCATTCAAAGCAGGTAGGGGACTACAAAGGTGAAATTCTATCAGGTAAATTTCAACCACCACCTTGTCTGTCTGGAGAGTATAAAGAGTTTTAAAGTGAATAAATGCACTGGCAGATGAGAATAGATAATCAAATGTGCGTTTGGACAAATTTAAAGACCAAGAAATTGTTATTCTGTAACACCCAGATGCCACCAAAAGCAGATGATTTTGAGATCTAACTACTGAAAGGTCTGACATCTTAAGACAGACTCATTTCAAAGACCTAACTGACAGAAACTTCTGAAAAATTTTGAAGTTTCCCTGGCTGTCTGTACATTGCTTTTCTTTTACTTCTCAAAATTTCATACAGATTTCAGTATAACTGTGTAACTGAGTGCATACTTGGGATGTGATTTTGGGATATGCTCACCTGAGAGTGCTCTGGGTACACTGATTATGAATGACACTAATTGCTTTCCAGCGTGAAGATGATGTCTATCTGGCAACTTAAGGAATACCAAATCCCACATTTAATTTTGCTAGGAATCTCTTGATGTCAGAAGAGGTAAAGATCCTGCTGCATTTGTTTCAATTTTTTTTCTTTTTGTTTTTCGTCTCCAGGAATCCTTGCTTCTTAAGCTTCAGAGTTGAGGTGCCTCACTCATGTTTCCTCTGTCTGGGTAGCAGGTGCCACACAGTTTAATGAGCTGTCATGGGCACTGTGGAGCTGACCTTGCTCCATAATGGAGCTGCTTTTTTATGAACCACTGAATCACCTAATGCAGGAAAAGTAGAACTTGATTAAGCAGCTTTGGCATCACTGTAATGTAACATTTCACTGACTGCAGTTATGGATACCTGGAAGGTAATGATGTATGTCATACTTGAGAGGTTTTTAGGAAGTAATGCTTCCAGCAGCCCTAGCAAAATAGTTGAGGTTGAGAAATGAGTGTAATTTGCCTCTGTCTGTCTTGTTTCATGATAATTATACCACAAGACTGTTGTTCTGGTAGTAGTCAGAGGAGTGATATTAAGGGTTACCTATATAAATGGTAGTATTTTTAAATAACAGGTAAAGACCTACTATGTTTTTCATGAGTTTTGGATGCTTATATCTGACTAATATACAGTATTTCTTAATTATGAACTCTGTCTCAAATAATTTATGTTTCTAGAATGTTAGTGGCTCTCTACATTGAGATCCATACCCACAATAAACCTATGTCCAAATTTTACATTCAGTGTGTTAAAACATGTTGAGACAACCAATGCAACTATTTCCACACTAACATTGAATTTGTGAACCTTTCATCAAATATGCAACAAAATGTTAAAATAAGACTTTAAAACCCAAAATATTGCTGCAGAATATAGATTCTAAAACTCATACTGTCTACAACCATTTTTGCTTGCTGCCAATCCAGAGACGGGGCAGAGTTGCTATTTCCATGTCCCTTTTAACATACTGTGTGACCTGACATGACTGACTGTCCCCTGAACATTTATGATCAGGAGAAGATCCTGGTTTCTTTAACATCTCTAACATCCTGTGCGGCATTCTGGGATCCAGCTCTTCAATACTGGTAAATATTTTCTGGGGTCAAGGCTGAAGTGTTGTAGTCCTCCAGAGGGCCAGCAGTGTTCATGGAGGACCCAGCAGATAAAAGCCACTCTGATTCCTGAAAGCAAATTCAGCTGTCGTGTAAATATACCCAGTGTCTTGCTCCTGCAGATGGCTACCAAGCTTGCCTTTGGTTTGCTCTCACTAAAAATGCGAAATAGTAGGACAGAAGGAAGCTAAGACTTAAAAAAAATAAAATGTGCTAATCTTAAGTTGCATGCTGTCAACTACGCTGTTCGATATGCTAATACTTGAAAAATCCTATTTAAACTGAAAGCTGGCCTTCTCAAACATGGGAGGGATTCAATTTCCTTCTCAAAAGAACAGTAGAAAATCTGAATACAACTCAAGGTTACTTAGTAACCTTGATGAGACCGGCTAAACCCAGGGGAAGGTGTGTGCAGGGTCCTTGATTTAAAAAACAGAAAGAAGCTGCTTTGCCTCTAAGACACCCCCTAAAAAACCCAAACAAATAAAGAAAACCCCAGCACTATTATTAACAATTTATTTGTATATATAACTATATGTAACTATGTATATATATAATTTACAGTGCAGTCTGAGGCATCCTAGTTTTTATTGTGGAGGGGCTGGGTTGTGGGGTTTTTTTTAATATGGAGAATTAATGTTCCAAAGTGATTGAGTACTGCTGTCTTCCTTCTATCAGAGATACCAGTAGCCTGCAGCATGTGCCAGTGGCAGCAGCCTCCTTAGTGAGGTGGGTGTAGTTCGGGTGATGCTTGAGGCACTGAAAAGTGCTCTCTGAGGAAGGAAAGAGGGTTAAAAGTGTGTTTCTGCTTCCCAGCCCTTCACTGCCCACCTCACCCCAATACTTAATGCAACAAGAAGCGAAAAAAACCTCCCAGAAAAGAGCAGGGCTGTCCTGGTTGAACTGTTCAGATGAAATGGACTTCCAGTCTAAAAAATATGACTTTCATTCTAAATGTGTGAAATGCTCCTACTCAGAGGTCTGTTTTGGATTTTAAAATGTAAGAGGTCTGAATATGTGTCAACTGAGGAGTGGAGAGAATAGTGTTGATGCTGAGACATTTAATTTAGATCTTGAGCAACTGCTGTTTGTGTCCGTGTAGCTGGATTTCCACAGACTTTGAAAAATGGCAGAGAGTGGCCTTGCAAGGGCATCAGCTGCTTCTCCCAGTACCCCTCGATGCAGAATTGCAGGAGGTGAGTCCAGAGCTCTGGAATGATGGTGAGGGGCCCAGCTTGGGAAGAATGAAGTGGTGAGTTAAAGAGCCCAGGCAGAAGGAAAAATTTGTGTAAGCTTTTCTACCACTGAGAAAAATGTTTTAGTTATACAATTGGGACTTAAAATTTACTCTAGAAGAGACTGGTGTAATATTTTAATTCCCTGTACATCAATACTACTTTATGTCCCACTGAAACCATAACCCTTGGCTGCCTCTGAATTCAGTCGGTTTGAATTGTTCCTAAATCTAGACCTGTGCAAGGTCACTATAAATCTATGGGAGAGGATGGTACTGGCACAGCAACTAACACCATTATACTAACATGAATGTAGGTAGAATTGGATAAATGTGTGTTAGATGTAGAGGTACGCACTCTGTGAGATACTCTGTTCAGCCTCTGGACTAGGGAAACACTTAAGAGATGATCTTGGTTAAAAACTACAGCTGTGGGCTCTGTCCCAGGGGCACATATGCTCCTGCTGAGATAGCCCCATGACCTTACCACTCTTCATGTTTCCCTTAACAAGTCAGAGAAACAGCTTTAGATACAAATTGTCTTAGAGAGTAAATGTAAATATGTAATAAATATGTAAATAATAAATATTAAATAAATATGCAAATAATCTATTTTTCATTGGGCAGATGTGCTTTCTTGGTATAGGTGTCTGACCCTGTTCTCCACTAGATGTCTTAATCAGTTACTTAAAGTACATAATATTAATATTTAACCTCAAAATGTACTTTCTGTTGCTAGCTAGGGAAGGAAATAGAATTGTACCTGCTTAGACTTTCGGAGTTTTACCATATGATCATCCTTAGACTGTGAGTTGTTAGCAGTACATAGAGAAATCTATCCCAAATTCAGTCTCTAATATATGCCTGGAAAAATCTTATTTCTCAGACATGCATCCCTGTGTCATTTTTAGCACACTTAGTAGAACTGAATTTTGTATCTAGTAATTTATTTAAGTCAGTCACATCAGATTGCTTAATGGCTTGGACCCAACATTCAAAACTAAGAAATTCCTCAATTCATTCCCAGGCTCTCAAATTGTGACTTTTAAAAAGCAAACTGCTTTGTGAAAATGTGAATATTCTTACTCCTTCACTACAGAGAGACTGATTACAATGTAATATTTTCAAGATCTGTATGTTAATTATCATTATTAATGTAAATTGGATTATGAAAAGCAATTTTCCTGTTGTATGAACAAGACCATATTTGAGAGTTGCATCTACCAGTGTATCTGGAGTGGCATCTATTTTCTCTAGACACTTAATTTTGGAAAAAAAAAAAATATCTGGTCCAAAAAATAGGCCAGAGTGACTGAATTATCTCTTAATAGTTGAGGGAGGGAAAATTCACTGGAAGGGTGTAAAAGTTTACAGTAACAACAAATGCCATGATCAGGTTTGTTAGTGTGTCAGATGTTCCTCCATAGTTTTTACATCTCTAAGGCACTGCAGAGCATCTCTGCTGTTGTAGAATATATTTGCAGTGACCATGCAATGGACAAACTGGTCTGGGATCTTAGGTTGATGGAGGATAGCATTTTGTAATTTTATTCCTCTTCTTAGTGTCCTGAGCTATTTGAATAATAAATACTAGCAATATTACCTTACAGCGTAATCAGTAGAGCCTTGATCAGACAGTGTAATGCACTTATGATTAGCTTTACTAAATACATTCCTGACATTCCTGTTTTGTTTTGGGAAGGTCTTCTGGACAGCCTTTCCATGCTACTGATGGTGTGATACTGAAATTGAAATGCAAGTGGGTGGGATCTCATGCATTACTACTTCTGGATAATTGTTCAACACCAACAGTCCAAGTATGTATGATTAATTATATCCAGCAATCCAGAATTAAATTCTTTGCCATTATGTCTTCAGGAAAGTTTGGATCTAAGTGTGCAGCTTCTGTTGTGAGACGGCAGCAGATGTGGTCCCATTGCCAAACACTGTGGCCGTGGCCTCTGGTGAATTGCAGTAGCACAGCACTGTGGGGGTTTGGGGTTGGTGTTGTTTCCCAAGCCTAACCATTTGAACTAATTACTGAAGAGATTTCCATACAAACGTACCCAAGTTCCTGGGGTTTGAGTTCCTGGGGGAGAGTATCCTGCAAATAGCTTTGCTACCTTGCAGGTGGAGTGGTCACTCCATTCTGGTGTCTGATGGATAGCAGGGGATGTGCAAAGCACAGAAGTCTGCAAGGATCTGTCAGGAGACATAAGCTGGGGCTGCACAGAATCTGACCCAAATCTCATCTCAAGTGTCAAGAAGTGCAATTACTTTACTACAGAGGTATATGAGATGATGGGTGATTCAGCCTGTGATGTGCCTGTGGTACGTGCACGCTTTCCCATGAAGGCTTCTGATCCATTGCCTTTGCAGCTTTCCCCTCATGTTTGTGAATTCTGTGCTGAAAACTCATGGTAATAAATTTTATCATTAGCATAAGGCTGTTCACAAAAGGATGGCTTGAGGTCTGTAATTTGAAGGTTAAATAATACTTTGTATTTTCCTCTGTGATTATTCTTTAGCTCAAATAAACAAATTCTGCTCTAAAAAACATGAATTCATATTCCACAAATGCTAAATAGTGATGTCATCAGGGTAATTTAGAGATGATTTTGCAATTGATGATGGTATAAATATCACAGAAGATCTTTATTTCTTCTCATCACCACTAGTCACGTAGTGCTGCAACTTTAGTTTGAGACTAGTGAGCACTTTCACTGAATAACATCGAGTGTCCCTGTGAAAAAAACCCCACAAAAAATGACAAATATTGAATCCTTGTGTAACTAGCAAAGCCTATTCACAGTTAGGAAAGATCTGGACGTATAAGTGTGTGCAGAGTCATGGAAATGTTAAGTTTTTATAAACAAAATCCTCTTAAATTGCAAACTAACTTCTTCGGAGTTGATGCCATACATCATGTAATAAGAGTATTGGTGAATCCTATAGGAAAACAAAAAATGTTTAAAAATAAATTATAGATATAATAAATATACCATATAATATGTAATACATAATTTATAAATTATGTTAATATACTGTATAAAATACACATTTTAGGTAACACATGTAATATATATACACCCACAAAAACCCCAATATGTGATTTCGTGTTTGTGTGTGTATATATATAAAAATGTATATATGTATATGTGTGTCTGTGTGTGTGTATCACAATAGAAATTACCAGGCAAAGAGAACAAATGTGTTACTTCTGCTAGTACTTTACACTGAAATGCTGAATCTGTATTTGATATATTTATAAAGTGGACAGGTTTTTAAATATCCCCTGGACAGCTAATGAGATTGCATTGATGTTGTACCTTCCAAAACGAAGCCATTCATTTCTAAGATGAATGAATACACATCTCAATGGACTTCTGGCTTCTGTGCTTTATTCTTGGACAGGAATATTAGTTCTTATTTAACAGATTTGGGTTCTGTACTTCTCCATTTGGCAGATAGTAACAGGAAACAGCAGAACCTGGAGAAATTAAATTGTTCAAAGAATCACTGCCAATGAACTAACAAAAAAAAAATCCTCAAAATAAGATGAACTCCTGCCTAAAAAAACTATCTATGTAGGAATCAGAAGGAGGAATGCTAAAGTAGACATAAAAATCAGCTTTACAGCATTGTTTAGCGGTTGTTTTCTCAGATTGAAAAGAAAGTTTTCAATTTTTTTCTTTTTTTTTAATAGAAAGAAGTATCATGGAGTAGGTTTTTTGTTGTTGCCTGTTACAAATAAACCGGTGTTTTCCTTTGTCAACTTAATAATTGAATTAAAAATATTAAGAAAATATTTTAAGTAATTTTGAAAAATTAAAGGTCCTTCTAATTAAATATTAAATATTCCATGTATAAGAAAAGCAGTCAGTCAAATGCAGCAAGAAATAAACTGTAATTAAGATACTGTTAGTAGAATTCCAAATAGTTGGATAGAAAGATACACTGCTCTTTCCTGGTGGAGTTAAAGTATGATTTATCCCTTACACACCTAATTCTATTAAAAAATAATATAAAATAATCAGGAAGAAAGAGCTGGTTTATTAATGTAGTGCAACACTCAAAGTCCAAAGCAATTTTCCAGAGACACCTTTGGCTTTTGTAATTTTAATATCTTGATCTTTCTTTTTATAGACTGTATAATCTGTGGATGTTTGCATATTACTACTCAAATGCCTAAACCTTAGCATTAAACCATCAGTGCTGACTGAAATTTGGTATCCATGGAAAAAAATCTTATTTTATTTTGAATCAGAAGAAAAATCAGGAGTTTTCCAGGAGGAAATATGCTGATTAAAATATAATTTGGAAACTCAAGCTATAAGGATGTTATCAGGTAATGTATTTTACTTTGCTGTAGGAGCAGGGTCCCATAGGCAGCTTCAGTCCCTGTGGTGGTTTGTGAGTGGGGGATCTCGGTTACAAAGAAACACTGGAGATTCTATGGAATCTTGTAGGTATAGCTAAACACAGAATTCTGGGGACCTAAAACTGGTTAAATCAGAAGTAAACACATTTGAATTTGGTAAAGACTTCAATATGAAACCAATCACTGTGATTGGTTTGTCTGCTAGAAAAAAGAATTAAAAACTATGAACTAGACATTAGTAGTACCAGTACTACTGCTGTTCTGACAGCCTTCACCCATCAGGTTTGTTTCCCTCTGGTGCATAAAAGTGCACTGTAATTTTGAGCTCCAGCACAAGAAGAGGTGTATATATGTGTATGTATACACATATATGAACACACAATTTAGTTACTAAGCTCTGAAGGCTCATGACAGAAGACAAACATTGATGGGGTCATTGAGTCTAAGGATTATTCTGTGTTTTTCCTGACAAATAGATTATTAGGCTTTACTATCACATTGTTTAAACTACATTTTTGCAGAAGAATTATTATATAATGACTATCTCTGCCATCTTTGTAATATACTGATGGTCTTGACATATTTTCAGGAGCCATTTGTTAACAGTCCCGGGAGGGGTGTCATGATGATAAATAATGACTGTATCATCCAGTGTTGTCTCTAGAGAGATGTTCCCTCCAGAACAGGGTGACTGGGGAAAAATGGCTAATGGCCCAAACTGAATTGACATACAGACTGAAGGTTTCATATGACAGTATTTCAAGCTAAAGGCAGATTCTCTATGTTGGTACACACCACCTCTCCTCAGTGTGTTGTTAACCAAATAATTTCCTGACATAGTTTAATCAGCAGCCTTTCCCGCTTTCCTCTGACCTAATTTCTGCCTTCAAATGGTGCAGCATCCATTCATAATGTGTATGATGGAAGTGTCCAGCTTGTAGGCTGTACCTGAAAGCATATTAAGCTAAAATACAATAGTGCCTGGAAGCCACAAGCCTGGACATGTCAGGTGGATGATGCTGGAAATACAGTTTCTAATTTAACTGTCATTTGGGATGCATTGGAAGTGAGTAGTAAAGTTAAGGTTTATACAAGTAACCTATGTATTTTCCTGGGATATCCAGGACAAAACTTTCCATGTGTCCATGTATGTAATGAGTCTTATCGCTCCACAGTCCTTACACTGTCCTATCTAAGTACACTTTTTGTGCCTCACTCACAAAGGTGAATCAGCTGATAGTAGATCTCCAGTGGGTGCCCAGGCAGGCAGCTGGAGTGGGACTGTGAAGGAGGAAGGAACAAACACTAAAACCTTCTATATTCTGTGAACGAAATACTTGATATCCACAAAACACATTCACAGACTTGAAGGAAGGAAATGAGAACACAGAAGAGATGTTCCTCCTTACGAGTTTGTAACCTCCCCGTTCCTCTTTGTGCCGGGGTGTTTTCCAACAAAGCTCTCTCAAGATTAATTTTCTTACATTAAATTTTTGCAATTCCCAGCAAAAATAATTGCACCTTTTTGCTGGCAGGAGATTTCTTGACATACTCTTTTCCATATTGCCTGTTTCTATTTATTCTCATGAATACATATACCTGTGCATGTATCCAGAATAAATGACTTATACATCAGGTTGTAGCAGAATCTGCAGCAAGAAATGAAGAAGTATGAGGCCAATAATATTCATTTAAAATTGTTAGCAAGACTTATTTCTACACCTTTGACAAACCCACAGCATTCAGTCAGAAACATCCTTTTGTGTCACATTCTGCAAATTCCAAGTTAAACAGTCAATGCAGAATAAAATGTTCATTGCTTTACTAGAAAGTAGCAATGGACTAGATGTAAGCCACAATTATAATCAGCAGAAGACTCACTGAACTAGGATTTTGGAGCACAGTTTACCTGAATCAAAGAAATTATTTTTCGTTAAAAATTTGTTCACGTACTTCATTACGCATTTGAAGATAACTTTTATTAGGTATCTAGTTTTTAAAAACTTTTATTAAATTAAGAGTTTTGGGAAGTTTATGAAATTTTATTGAGATCTTTGCTCAAATATTATGTTAAATGTTACTGAAGGTTTTAATATCATTTAAATAAGACAAGAAGCTGCTTTTTTCTTTTAAAGCCAAAAATAATATTGTAGATTAGATAGATAATGTCCTTATTTAAATTTGGGTTTGAGCGGTCATCACTCTGCCAAGGATTTTAATGTGATCTGGAAAGGCTGGCACCTCCAGAGCTACGATAATATTTGCTTCCTGCTCAGAAGCAGCACAGAGCTGGAACTGGGGAGGAGTTAAACAGGAGAGGCTGCTTGATCCAAATAATATCCAGGGGTTGTAATGTAATGTGAAGTACTGTCTGGACACTCTGACCCATTCCATTTGCTCAGGCACTGGATATGACAGTCCTGTTGGACAGCTGGAAAATAGCCCTTAGCTTTGTGTTTGTTCGATGTACCTTCGAGCTGCTCATCTGGTGAACTTGTCAATCACATTCCCTGCTGGAAACACAGGGACAGAAGGGCAGGGTGGTAGTGCCAGGGTTTCAGATTGTCCTTTCAGTTTCAGGTGCAGACACTACCTATGAGGAGAGTGTTCTGATCCATGCTTTCTACCTGAGTCCCTGAGGCTTCCCACACTCTTCTGCCTTTTCCCAGCAGGTGCTTTGCATGTGCCTGCAGATGCTCCATGGACATGAGGTGGCAGGAGAGATGTGCTCTCTTACACATTTGTGTGCATCCTGCAGCAAAGTCCCTCGAGCTTTTCCTTAGGAGACCTCCATAGCCAGTATGACAAACGCTGCTTGTCAGACCCCATCAGTTCGGGGATTTCATGTCCGTAGACATAAGTTATTTATTTATTTAATCTTAATTCCATGCCTAAATTTAAGGTAATGACTTTGTGCATGTATTTACTTGCTCACATATGCACGTTCACATTCTTGCACCCTTGGGTCATTGCACATTTAGCTGGAAAAAATACATGTACGGGTAATACACTGTTAATATTTAATCAAACTCTATTAAGATTTCCACCAAGCTAATATTCAGAAAACTGAACAGATTTTAAGAAAGGCAACCCTCATAAATGGGTTTATTTTTTAAAGTCTCAGGTGAACTAAATTTATATAATGTTAGATGGATACGATGGATAAAATACTGTAAAGAAAATAATCTTTGCCCTGTATCTAGATTTTCAGAGATGACAAATGAAAGAGCTGTGGGGGCTCATACTGCAGATATGGTTCCCATGCTCTTTTATATTGCTAAACAATGTGTGCTTGGATGAGTTAGTGTCCCATCATAAATTCAAGCCTTCAAGCAAATTTTGATAAATCCTAAGCAGAATTTAATTACATTAGGAGGAAGAAACAAAGGTATTTCTTAATCTAAGAGTTTGCAGAGAAATATAAGTTCCATCCCTCCTTGGGCTAGCTTGATGCAATGTACTGACTGCAGTCAGCTTGAACCAAGTCCTAGAATTGTCAATGGGCTTTTCGTCCCAGATCTCTTGCTGGAAAAGTTACTCTTCTTGCACTTATGCTTTCAACTCCATGATTGAACTGTGAATTAACATTGTAAAAGACTGTCTAGTCTCTGTTTCCTGACTGTACAGCTCCTGTTTTCACAAGGTCTCCTCTGAACGGTGGAAGAACAGGTTGAATTTATCCAACATTTGGACAAAAAAAAATTGCTATTTTAAATTTTTTGTGAACACTTTAAAGCATTTTATTACAGCTGACAAAAATGGAGATTTTCTCATGTAGTCAAGTTTACATGTCACATGAGTGACTACATTGACAGAACTTCAGATTTCCGCTTTCCTAGGCTCATCTTCAGCCTCTCCAGCTACAGATTTCTTCAGACTACCAAATCTCAGCTGTGGAGTTGAGCTCAATGCCCAAGTTAAGCTTCTGCACTTGTCAGTGCTCTGGAGAGAGATGAATTTGTTCTGTCTCCAGCTTCCCAGGCACTGGGGCAGCTTCTGTTGGAGTCACAGCACTGGTGCTCTTCCCAGCCTGCTGCTTGGCTCACGGGCTCTGCACAGAGCATCCTTTTCCTGCAGAAGGTCTAGCAGAGAGATTAATCCATCCCTGGGGCATCTTCAGGGCACCACAACCCTGCTTGAGTGTCAACAGGGGAGGGGTGTGCCCAGCTCCCAAGTTCCTCCTGATGGGAAACTGTCTAGAACACTGTGTTTATCCTTTCACAGAAAGACATTTACCATGCGGTTCCTCTGCACCCTAATGACCGTACTTCCTTCATGTTCCCTGCTGCTGTGCCCCAGAATATTCTATGCTCTAATGGCTAAAACAGATCATTGCAATGCTGGTCTTAGTGTTTGTACTTCAGATTAAAGGATGTGGTTTTGACAAGACATCTGCTGAGCAAACCACTTTTTCCTTAATCAGCATGCTCTGCCCCTATCTGCTTAATCTCTTCTAACTCTCATGACAAAAATAATTGAGCCCACAGTCTCAGAAGCATAGGCTCTTAGGGGATTATTTATGGCACTGACTAATTTGGAATTTATTTCTTAGAGGGATGCTGTGTCTGGAAATCTAGCCCCCCTAGTCTTCCTTCCTTTAAAACTTTTATTACACTGTCAGGAACTTTCTCTTTTCCATTTTTTAAAACAGTAATTACTCTGTCAGATAAATCAGTAAATCCTTTAGATTAGATATTTGGCAATTGGACGCTTTCTATGTGGAGTCTTCAGTGGTCCATAAAGTGTGAATTTTTCTGCAATGGGAATACTTTTGACATCTCTCTTTTACATGACTATCAATTTTTGCAGCAATTGCAAAGGCCTGATACCTCAGTTGATTTTGCTTCTGTGTTTGGTTGATGGTGTTTAGTGGGTTCAAAGGCAATAAGCAAGATGGAGTCAGGCAGATAGACTATGTGTATGCTTATTTGTTTCTCTATAACCAAGATGAAAGCTTATAGTCCCTGCTGCACTATGACTGTACTTGTTAGCTACTTCACGCACAGATTTGATGCATGTGATTTTGATTTGCAAATGCCTTGCAAAGCTCTTTATGTAAATGGAACTCTGCATGACGCAGGAGTCAAATAACTGAGTGCCAGGTGAACGTGAGAAACCTGACAACCTCTCTGCTCCATGCCCTGCAGGTGGGGGACATGGTCCTGAAGGGAGCATGAATGAACAAGCTTATTCATGAGATACACAGGCATCTTTCACCAGTCCATGTGACTTTGATGAACCTGATTTGGAGCTGGTTTCTGAAACCTGCTTCACTGCTGAGTCACTGTTTGTTGGTGGCAGAGGTATGGATAAGCCCCAGCACCTGTGTCTTGCTTCACAAGTGACTCAAGGCTGACCTCAGTGGAGTCATTTTCTCTCTCTATGTTGTAGTCTTCCCACACCTGAAAAAGGTGGGGTGAAAATGAACCCACCTTTTCTGGTGCCTGGACACTTAGGAAGAGCCCTGTGCAAATGCAAGTTATGACTAATCTGTCTTCTCCAATGTCCTGATCAGCCTATCTCTTATGGGAAGTGCTGAAACTTTTTATTCTCTTAGTGATATTTTTGGAACTACAGATCCCAGGTGTTGTTAATGAAGGGAGATGTTGTTAACACAGGCAAGCAGATAGTCAGACAAACAAAATTAAAGCTAACCTTTCTTGTTTTTCACTGCACTGAGCAAATATTCACATGCTGAACCAACTTTAGCTCTGAGATGAGGAGGAGGTAGCTGGTATTTTGCGAGTCTGTGGGAGGAGGGTGGAAGTTGGAGGGTCAGAAACTGGCAGGAATTGAAATCTCTGCTTTTGATATGTGTTACCAGTTGTGGAGAGCAGGAAGAACCTGCAATGGTGCCAGGAGCATGGTTGCTGTCCTTAATGACATATTTCTTTGGGGATTGCTGCATTCCTCATTCTTTCAGAAAAGTGTGGCTCCCTGACCTGCTGTGCACACCTGCTAAGTCAGGGCAGCAGCTGAGGCAGAGCACACCCTGCTCACGGCTCCTGGTGTCTCAGATGACCCTTGTTGTGATGTCCTCTGTTTCTCCTTTCTTTTTCCCAGCAGTTTCCATTAAACATGTATCACCTGTGGGCAATGTTCCCGTGGATGAAGCCTGCTCTTCCATCCTGGCTGTGCAAAGGTGAAGTCATGCTGGTCCTGGCATGCTCATCTGTGCCTTTGTGACGGCTCAGTTTATGGTGTAACTTCTGAACTGCAGGTATGTTGTCAGCATTTGGCTTCACCTGTTTTCCTGGCTCTGAGGGGAGCCTATCACCTTCCCCAGAGTGGGAAGGAGAACTATGTCCCTTGTCACTTTTTTATGATCTATAGAAGAATTATTTCTTGTGAAAGGGAGGAAAAAAAGGGTCCTCAGCTTCTGAAGTATTCTTACCTTTTAGAAGTGCTCCAAATGAAAAGCTTTTGTCTATATATTGTATCATTTAACCAGAAGTGCCACTGTTGTGGAGAGGCTTAATTTATTACTTTGCTTAAGTGTGGAGTCCTAATTTCTGGTTTAATCTGAAGACTATTTCAGAGTTTAGCTCTTTGGGAAACGGAAATGAAAGTGGGCTCAAGAGTCCTTTGTTTCTGAGCCCCTGGTTCCCACTCAGGAAAATGCTTTTTACGCTACAAATGGATAAAAAACTACAAGGGTTCATTCAGGAATGTAACATTCATTTAATTGATCCATTCACAATCCCAAAATTAGAGACAGGATTTATTAGGCTTTGACATATGGGTTGAGTATGCTCCTTTTGTTTCTAGATGACGTTTCCCTCCTCTCAAATTTAGCTAAAAATGTAATAACCCCTCAGTTCAACAGATTCACAAACATCCTTTGTCTCTTCTTGGTCAACCATTGACTCTTTGTGAAGCCCAACAAGGAATCACAGTCTCAATGGATAGTGCCACTGTGCTGTGGAGTAAGAAAACCAAAAAGGAGTATCATGAATTACTTATAAAGTTCACTGAGATACAGCCACTGACAAGAAGAGTAATGTCTAGCTTCTAGGCTTAGCTCTTCTAGGCTTTTCTTTCTTTTTCCTTCACAAAAGACTTTCATTACTGAGCCACAAAGGTGTAAATGGGCTGACAGTGTTTCCTACATTCATAGAGTGATGGAAAAGCTAACAAGTAATGTGGGGCATGCACATTTTTCATGGCATCGTGCTTTATTTTTAAGTTCAGAAATACCAGCTTCTTCAGATAAATATAGAGCCCCTCTCAAACATGGAAGATACCTTGTGCCTCCTTCTCACTGTGCAAGTCACAGCTGCTGGGCCTGTTTTGAATCCACCAGGAGGAGGTTAATCAGGTCCTACATTAATTTCAGTATTAAGAGGAGAAGCACTAACTAGATTCCTTGGAATGTGAGTGTGAGATTGCGGGAAATGTGGGCTAAGGTGGGCTTAGAGCATAGCCATGCTTTTCCAGATCTGTGCTGTGCTAGGGGCTGAAGCAGTCAGCAGCATAGCTGGATTTCTGAAATACACAGCTTACTGTCACCTCTGTCACTAGGACCCTGCTACAGGGTTACAAGGATTGTGTCTGCAATGTCAGGACAGCCATGAACTACATCAGCCAAACCACAAAACACAAACAAAAATATTATTCATTTATTTAAGTTCAACCAGACACAAAAAAATCCCACTGTTTCACCAAGTTACATATGTAGGATTTTCTTGCACGTCTTTCAAGACAGCTGAGTCCCCTCAGACTGCTTATGTGGGCTAGGTTAAGGTGCAGACCTCTGGGCTATGACGCTGATGAGCCCTCTGGGAAACATCCTCCCACTCTCCCAAAGAGCTCTAGAAAGGGCTTGGGGTATTTCTCACCAGATCTGCCCTCACCCCACAGCAACTCCAGCTCCCCCAGCAGGTTTTCCTCACCTCACAGTGAGACCATCACACGTATCCATGTCAAAGCCTCATCAAAGCTGCAGGGTCAGCAAATAAAGTGCTAGTGGTGGGCAATAGAAATTCTGTTCTTTTGCAGTTAAAACTGGGAAACTCATTTCCTAATCTCACTTTGATGTTTGGATGGCCCTTCCATCGTTTTTTGCCCAAGAGCATGGACAAGGACAAGGTGCATGTGTTTGCCAATTCCATCCTATTTTGTGTTGGGATACAAGAGCCCTCCGCTCCACAGGTGAGAAGCTGGGGCCATTTCACAGGCATTGCTGATTCCCAAGGTTACAATCTCAATTTCTGGTGGCCTCCTAGACAGCAGAGAACAGCTTTACTCATCAGTCAGGGGCAGCTCTCAGCCTCCTTCCTATTACCTGTCTGTCTTGCCATTGGTACTGTGTACAAAAATGGTACATTTTGTGACTGAAACTTCACTGTTTTGAAGGCTGTTTGCAACATAGCTATGCCAGGGAGCTTCTACTTTTTGTTTTATTTAATGCCCAGCCCTAAAATTTCTGTTTAATTATATTTTAGAAACAGGAGTAATCCTTGCAGCCAGATACCCTGACTTTAAAGGCTACATTAATTAAGTGGGGGCTTTGCCTAGGAGACATGAAATAATTTGTCAAGAGGAAACCAGATTTTTTCCAACCCTTGCAGCATTATAGATAGAAACCTTTTATGAAATGGGTAAACTTACCATTGTAGCTTTAAAGTTATTTAACCTCTCCTCACTTCACCATTTGAGTCTCTTAATTAATATGGCCTGCAATTAGCAGCTGCAGGCTTCATTCAGAGGAGCTTGTTCAAAGGCACTTACCGAAAACCATTCCCTTGGCACCATTACAGGCAAATGCTTGAAGCTCTGGGTGTAAGTGGGGCCAAAACCCCACATAGAGATAAAGAGGGTAAATTTTTTTTCTATAGTGCATGCTTCTTACATGTGCAAAAAATGAAGCCAATTTTTGCTGCACTTACTTCAGAGGAGCTATAAAGGCTTATCCTAGAACAAGTAAGGTAAGAGTGGTAGATGTGAGGTTTCCTGTTGATGATGGTTTTTTTAATGCTGTGTCTGAGGTGACACCAGGATCTCTTTCACAGCACTTCACAGAACTGAGCTCAAACTGAAGACTGCAACACTTTCTTTTCAGATGTTGTTGGAACAAATGAAAAACATTTAAAAATATATCCATATTCTTTCCAGTTTATGTTAAATTACAGGTGCCAAGTTAAAAGTACCAGCCTCTCTTTGTCTTCTGTGAGACTCATGCTGAGGTTCTTTGAGTTGCTGAGCAATAGAAAGTACAGTTAGAGCTTTACATTTATTTCTATGTGAATTGTATGTACATGTGAACCCTCAGATGCAGGCAATTTAGAGGGACATTTGCTGCCTCCAGAATGTATTTAAATTGCTTGTTTTACCCAGCTGTCCTGGTTATAAACAGTTGTCACACTGTTTGGTTTTGTTTTCTCTTTTCTTTGCTTTTTAGCAATATTGAACCTGATGGAGAGACAGATTTGTTTTCTTTTTTTAATGATTATTGTCTATGCTGATGACTTTCCCCCCGTAAAATGTAGGACAATTGATTAATGTTGTGAATAGTAATTTGTGTTGTTTTGTAAAGCTTGCAAGTATTTCTGTGTTGCTTTTATGTTAGGCTGCAGAGTGTAAGCCTGATTTTAGGAGCAAAGCTTACGCTTTGGAATGAATATATGTTACTGTGAGAATAGACTGGGAATTAGAAAGCTGTGATATTCAGACCAATGGTGCTTTCCTCCTGCCTCCATTATCAGGTTAATAGCTGGTAAATGACAGGTCTCTCTTTCTTCCACAAGCTTTCTTGTGAATGTCATCATTTTCCCAAATCATGTCAAGCTGTGGAATCCCTCTCAAAGTAGTCATAGTAATAAAGAAAATCTACTATGAACATTTTTCCTACTATCTAGTCTGAAATTTAGTCCAGACAGAGGCTGAATTTTTTTATATTTAAAAAAGACAAGTATGAGAAGAATATTGTAGCAAATAAGCAACAGTATAAATAATAAATATATATCCATTTAGATGATACACAATACAAATTGCTCTAAACATTTCTCTATTAATCCGTTCATGCCACTTTCTCTTACACTTCTCATCCTAAACCTTTTAAATTTGATTTTGTATAAAATACTTTGCCACCTGAATGCTAAGCAATTCTTCCTTGACAACATAATGTGGATTTAGTACTTTGCACATCTAACCCTATATATATATATATAAATACATAAAAGAGCAAATGGCCTAAAATTAAACTGCTGGCTGCTTTTCCACTGAACTAAAAGGCTCTTTTGATCAGAGATGGATCACAATTGGAGTTTTTCCCGGTTTCAAATCTTAATATGGTGACGTATTAGATAATAGTGAATCTAGGGTAGATACCCCTATGGCACATTAGGGGATGCTAGGGTTGTAAAGGTACATCTAGATTAGGATATTAAAAGTATTAAGGTTTGTTTGTTGGTAATGAGACCAAAGGCATGATATACCCTGCCTATGTAAACAGACTATAAAACAAATTGGTGGGGCACAAACTGCCTGCTGGGAATGGTGCTCAAGGAGTTAATCTCTGTAAGTGTCCTTGGGAATGGCCTTCCAGAATGCTGCCTCACATGGCCAGGGACCAGGCCAATCATGTGAAATTTGTCCTGCAACACAGAATTTACCATTTTCCAGTAACAGTCCCTGGCACTGTTTAATGCAAACCTACATGTTTAGCGTGATCTTCGTGCTGATTTCATATCTGTGCTGCTGTTCAGCTATAGACTTGGTTCACCACATGCCGAATTCATCTTGTCAGATCCATTCATGGTTTGAAGGATTAGAGCTGCCATTTTGCCAACTAGAGTATGGAGGGGAAGGATGGCTGCTCGGGGGGGGGACTCAAAGCTGAACACTGAGAGGTCTGGGAACACTGTGTCATTTAAATGGATCAGGAAATATTAGAATACTGAAGTACCACTTGTAATATGTACAGTCAACAAACAATCATCTAATTGCACAGTCTGGAAATGCATTGTACAGAAAACAGTAAAGGGAATAATGAAGTAGGCAGACCGTGGGATTATGTGGGATAGACACCCTTCTGTTGCCTCCATGCTTTGACTACCTTCTATCCTGACTTCAGCTGTTTGTTTCTTGGGGTTTTTTCACTGTTTGTTTGGCTTTTATTTGTTTTCCATTCATTGTTAGGAGTTTATAACCCCCCTTGGTTTCATCAGAAACTCCAGAATAGCTATGTGTAATATCCAGAAATGGACAAAAGACTTTTCTTGTAACCAGTGTTTAATGGAGATTGAATTTTAAAAATCCATAAAATTGTTATTTCCTTCTGACAAATGGAAATAACACAGAGAGGAATGATTTTCAGTGGGCTTTATTTTTGGCTGATTCTAAGCAGATTAAATTAAGCACTCATTCTTCTTCACAAAATCAAACTAAAAACCTCTGCCAAGGCAGTTTGCATCATTACTGTGCATATGTTAATATGGAATTGTATTTTGGGGTTAAAGACTACAATCTAAGATGATCAACAACGGCCAAAAAAATTCATAATCATAAGTTCCATGTAATTTTTCTACGGCTGTCTTTTTTGACCATGTCAGACAGTATATTGTATACTGTTTGGATTTGGGACTCTGAAAATACCTCTTAATTATATTCCAGAAGTTTATTTGTTACTAAGTATAGTACCTATATGCTGGAACCTAAACAGAACAGAAATCGAGGAATTCACTGGCAATGAAGAATAATTACATTTCTGACCAGCAAAAAATTTAGTATGTTTTGGAGTGGAAACAAAACCTCAGGGGGGAAGGAAAGGCAGCTAGTTGCCATCAGCAAATAAGTGGCAGGAAGTCATACTTCACATCGAACTAGAATAACACAAATGACACAGTGAAGCACAAGCTAATAACTGCAGCCATTTTGCTGGGGGCAAGTAATTGAGAGACATGGGAAGCAGTTTCAGGAATGCCAAAAAATACATCATTATTGGCTATTTGATGGGACATGTCAAAAAGGCACAGTCAGCTAGATATTGAGACACATTTGAATAGACATATCTGTAGCTGCTCAGACAATATTCTACAGATGGAGAGCTAATGCTCAGGAATGACATGTGCAAGGAAGACATGAAGGTATTTACACTCCACTTTAGCTCTACTGTATCCATAAACTGTGAACAGCTCACCAAGTTCCAGTGAGACAATGTGATGCACTATATGGGCTGTGCAGATTGCTGGGTTGTCTCCTTCTATTGCAAATCCATAATGGCCAGCAGCTAATGTGAGGATTGCAAAGAAGACAAAAATTCTTACAGTCTCATAATAACTCCATTCACTGCACTAGACTGTATTGTGTGTTGACTTCCATGTCAGCTTACAGATAATAACTGTAGAGGAGAAACAGCTGTGAATATGGAATTATTCCATGTAGGTGTTCTTAGCACTGAAAATAGGAAATAAAACTCTCTTTTTCCAGACCACTATTTTTATTCTTATTATGAAACAGAAATATAACCCACGCTTTTATAATTTTAATTTTTGCAACTTGCTTTGTTTGGTACTACTTTTTTAGTGATGCTTCATATTGATTACTAAGTATAAAGGGCAGTTCGATTTGTATCTGGAATGCTTGGATATCACCCTTCTGAGGAGGGAAGTGATGGCCCCACGTTTGTGATCCGCAGCCCATGTGCAGAGGATATATGATTTAGAGAAAAGAGCATGGCTGTTTTGTCACTTTCTTCCTTGCAAATATATTTTGATTTGCACATGCAGGCACATCTTAATTTAGGTGCCAGGGCAACAGGACACTAAGTTTCTCAAAGCAAGTGACCAACTTTAGCAATTCTACTAGACAGCAAAAAAAAAGTTTTATCTTTACTTCATTGGCCATGTGGTTTTAGCCCATAAGCTAATATAGTATAAAGCATGGAAATATTAGTCCCATTAAGTCAAGCACCCTCTAATAATGATTTGTCTTAAAACAGGGTCCTACCTACATTAATTCTGCAATCCACTTGAACAGGCCCCTAAAATAATGTCACAGGGCAACATTTGACATCCTTTACTATAGTATTTTTGCCAACCTCTGTAGTCACCAGTATAGGGTCTTAAAACAGAGCTGCATGTCTCCAAAAATTACCAAATATGTATGAGAATGTTACACAATTTTTAATGCAGATATGATACCTTTTGAAAGATTTTGCTGGAAAATACTATTGATGGCATATTTTTCACTAGTTTTCATTGAGGCAAAATAAAAATATGAGTACAAAATTATTTTTAGAAAGGAAAACTACTGCCACTGGGAATAATTCTAAAGAGAGGATGGAGATATCATAAACTGACAGTATTAACTAAATTGTTAATATTTAACAAACTAACTAAATTGTTAATTTGTGCTGTTTTATTCTGTTTTACCTTAGAAAAATTACTAAGACCCTTAATGAAAGTATGTGGAAAAAAACCCCTCTATTAAAAGGGGAAAGGTCTGTTCGGTATTGTCTGGCTGTTTAAGGCACAGGAGAGGCTACGTAATGCAGGACTGGACTTTTTCATCACTGAAATCAGTAAAAATGAAAGACTTTAACATTAATATTAATCATTGCAGAGAGGAAGAGGCTGCCTTAAGATCTGTTTGCATTATTGAGGCTGGTTTTCAGATTTCACTTTTTAAACTTTGGTTATTCTTTTCTCCTACAACATGACAGAGACCATATATTCAGTCTACCCATTAATCTCCAGCCAGCAACATTCAATTTGGAACTAAAATCATTTTGCACATAAGTAGTGTGTGCTGAAAGTCAAAAATACTAAGTAGCTAGGCTTTTATTAGCCTCACCTTCATCAAGTGTACTCTGTTAAATTTGCACAGTCAGTGTTTTGTTTTCAATTGTCTGAAACGTTTTTGCTGAGCTTTCCCCTACCGTGTTTTAAACCGGAGAAGTGTTTCCCACAGTTCTGCACTCTTTTGTTCATTATCTGAGTTCTATATATGTGGTACAACATCCATTATAAAGCTGTGGGTAGGATCAGCACAGAGGTATGTGATCATTTTGTGCCCATGGGGCGCATTTCACCCAAGCACCTCTGAGTTTTAAGTCCCTCAATGGCTGGCAATTAGGTGCAAAAAAATCTCTCTTTTATTTACATTGAATTACCAGTTGTGGGGATCAGGACCCCAGACTTTGGTATCTGCCACATTTTTAAGTGCTGGACTTAAACCTCTTAAGCATAATCAGGTGATAAAATGAGAAATTGTGAAATGACCAGGTGATAAATGAGAATTGTCCTCTCTCCACACTGGGGATTCACATATAACTTGCAATTGTAATTTTGTAACAAGGAGAAGGAAACTTCCCAGAAGAGATACAGCCTCGGAAACTGGTTTTAAAAAATGTCCAATGTCAAAATCACCTGAGGTGTAATGCAAGGGATTGCACTACCAGTGCTTGTAGATGGGATGCTTAAATTAGCAAATGGAGAATCTTATGTCTTGGAAGTCTGATTTTCAGGATTTTTTTATTTGGTCTGTGCAGAATGCCAGGCCACCTCAGGCTCTGTTTCATGAGCACGTGTTCCCAGAAAGTTGCTATTTTACATATATAAAAAGTGAAATTAAGGACATTATTACGTGTCCTAAGAGCTCAAAAGATACACACACAAAAATATAAAAAAAATAGAAATCATAGTGGAAAAAAATTGGTTTTAAGAAGTTTATCTCCTTGAGTTTTCTAAGATTACGTTCTTAAGTCTTTGTCACAAGTTTTAAAACTCTGTGCAGACAAAAGTGTCCGTCAGAGTTAGTGTCCATCCAGCTTTGAGTTTAAATGGAGCACAGTGGTGTATAAATGGCAGAGAGAGCTGAGCCAAATAACTGGAGATCACCTATGTAATGGGATGTTTAAAGAGCGACAACGACAAAGATGGGGTCTCTTTCTTCAAATGTTAAAATTTTTTGGATATATTAGTTTCCTCCACCTGTTACCCACACATACATGAGTCAGAGTGGATTTGAGATGTTTTCATTGATAATTTTCCCTTTTTTTGTTCATTGGTTTACATGAATTTTAATTCAATATCAACCTGTTTGCTCCTGTCATTAAGGATTTATGTTTAGGAATTCTGATTTTTTAAATTTCTAGGGCTCAGATTCCAGCTTGGCTCAAGTTAGAAGTCTGCTTCCTTGGAATGCTCACACCTATGCAGCTAGGAAACATGATGGTGGTTTTTAGATAAATGACAGAGATCTTTTGAAATAAGCTACTATACGACTTTCTTCTTTCCATATACTCATTTCCCGGCCAGACAAGCCCAGATCACATGAAGACACATTTGCATTAGAACTGCTGTCATGTCTCAAATGTGGACCAAACAATACTATGTATACTTCAGCTTTGCTATTAGCTCTAAATATGAGTAGCCAAAAAACTTTTTGTTGTCTCACCATTTGTACAGTGGTTCTGGTGTTTAATTTTCCCTCAGAAGTGCTGTGAAAATGAATACAAGAAAGAAACATTTACAATTAATTTTAAACTTGTAAAGGGCTTCTAAACTTCGAAGGACTGTTTAATTGAGCCACCACTTTCTTTTTCAGATGGAGATTTGAAGGAATATATTTTAACAAACATAACAATGACAGGAAAAACATAGAAATATGTATTGAACCAATTTTTTAACAGCCAAACCTAAGTCTTCTCTGTTGCTGGACAGTAAAAAAGTGATTGTTCTTTTTTATTTTTAACTAAGGGAGCATTCAGAGGGCTGATGCTTTGAATGAATTCCAGCATGAGTAATTACATCCTACCATATTTAAATATCAATTAGATGTGGTCTTTTTTTTATTCATTTCCTGTTCCACATTGCTGGATAATGTTGCTGTGCCCTGCTGAACAGTAGCCACATTCACCCTAAAGTTGGCAATGTTTCTGTGGCAGACAAAGTGATATCTTTATGTCTCAAGGATGATTTTCTGAATGCTTCCACTCACAGTGGTTTTACTCTGGGACAATTTCAGTAGTGTTGCTCTGACTTACAGCAGCATAAGTGTGTATGGGGATTATGATACAATAACAACTATGACAATATCGAATCATGAATAATATTTGATACTGCAGGAAGCTGATTGATATAAAGCTGAATCCTCTAAAATTCACTACTCAATATTAAAAAAAACTCCTATCTTAGAATTAGTATTTAGCCTCTTGCTTTTTTTCCTTAAGTTAATCAGGATGAATTGTGAATATGGACATTCCACTTCAACTAATTTACAGAACACTGGGCCCCTGATATTTATACTGTGTTCAGTGGTGTGGTATCTAAGTTATACTCAATAGTTATACCAAGTGGTATTTAATTATTCTTTTAATATTATACCAAATTTCTTTGAGGGAAAAATATAAGATTCAGTGACCAAAAAACCTCCATATTTATTTCTCAGGGACATGGTTGAGAGCCCATGAGTGGTGAGAAAATCAAATTACTTTCATTTGCTTGCAAGCCAACTTTGTGCTGTGCAGAAAGAAAAGCAGATGAAGACATTTTCAGTTTGGCTTTGATGGTATTGTGAGATACTGAGTCCTCTAAACTCCAGGCCAAATAAAAATTCAAGATAACCTTGCAGTATCATGCCTTTTATTTGCCAGAATACAGGGTCTGATACTATACTGCTGACAAAAATAAGGAGGTTTCCAGATGGCTCTAAAAGGAGCTGGACATGACAGTGTATTGCAGTCTTGCTTTATCTGGACTTTTGTCCTTAAGAGTCACTTTTGTATATTAATCATAGGTTTGGGTTCCACTGATGGGTATCTGCTCAGCATCTTTCAGATGATGCATCAATAGAATGGGGCTGATCTCAACACCTATAGCAGGAGCAGAAAATCAATTAAAGTGATACTTAGCTTTCGAGTTAAATTTGGTGTGATGTTTGTGCAGACATTTGGTCTCTCCTGGTTGCAGTGACTAACCAAGGTGATCTGCAGTGGAGTAGTAGGGCCTTGTTTCATAAAATCAGAATTTTTAAGTAATGCTTTATGCTTGACAAATCAGAAAAAGGGTCACTGGTCTACAGGCTCTGTAGAAATGGAAGGTTTCTTAGCTGAGTCATCACCAAACTATCCCAAAAGATAGAACCAGATCCAACAAGAAATTAAGGTTACAGCTGAAAGCTCACTGTTTGGCAGGCAATAAGACAAGCCTTGATCTTTTTTCTCAGTAATCTTTTAATGGGCAAAAGAAATGTTGTTTCTTTTCCCGCCAGGCAATTTGCATCCAGGATTCAAAAGACAGAGTAGTGACTGGGTGACCTTGACTTGCATAGAACAAAGCTTCAAACAGAGTGAGTTTGAAGCTCAGGTTCCTAGTGAGCCTGGCTGGTCTTCTGACAATACTCTTGTATTGCTTTGGGTTATGCAGAGTCCCCAGGCACAGATTTATTCTGCACTGTAATTGCAAATTCCTATGTAAGGTGGCAATCTCACAGATTTATAACTTTGCAGTGATTAAAGTGTTAATCCTGAAACATCTCACTAACATATACCATTTTCATGTTTTTATCTAGTAAGTAAGATATATCTGTGAACAGGAACTTCAGTGCACGTCAGTCTTGTTGACTAAAGATCATGTATTGAGAGTTTGCTATTATGTGAAGAAAATTATTTATTAGAATAATGGTTTTGAAGTTGCATAGAGGGCTGGCATCCTTTGGATTAATGTGTTTGTTTCATATACATTAAAATAGTGTTGTATATTATGGATCCAGGGCTAGGTGCACTAATGGGAACACTCTGTACATGCAATCCACAGAGGCCCTTAATTTTGGACACCGAGATGTGCCTGGCAGTTGTGGATGTTTGTACATAGCCTGTACATGTGTAATATTTCTGCTCACCTAATTCACACATGGGCATGTTTGCAAACAAACCCATGTATTGCTATGATACAGCTGGCCATTGTAGCAGGAGGATGTTGACACAAAAATGGGCCTGTGAATGTCCTACTGCTAAAACTGCCTTATTTGTATTTTAGTTAGAAAAGAAGTATGAAATTGTCACTGTTATGACAAGAATGAATGAATGAATCTGAATTCCCTTTGTCTAACTTTCAACTTAAAAACTACATTACCTGCTGTCTTTTATTTCCTTTTTATCAGATTGTTCTTCTAAGGCTAAAGCATGTTGGATGCATGAAAGCATTTCTGTTTTCTGTGAGAACCTCTGTTACCGTGACTCAATCCCTTGTAAATGCAGACATGCACTCAGCAAATTTGATAAGCCCTGAGATGAATTTAGATGCACAAAAAATGGTGAAGCAGCCTAATCCTTCCTACAGAAGATAATGTTTAAACAAATTTACTTCATTCAATGAAACACCTGGGCAAGCTTATTTAATATAGTCTTTGCATTTAATTATCCCCACTGAAGGGGCACTTGCCATATTTCAAAATATGATTATTTTCTTTGGTATTAATTACTTTAAGATCCTCAAAGGAAATTGGGAGAGAAATAAAAAAAGGGGGTCTTAATTAACCTGAGCCACCAAAAGTCATCTTTCTGGGATAGGGAAGATGGGATATGGAACTGAAAATAAATAGTACTTTAAAAATCATGAATAATGAAGAATAGCTGTTAAAACCTGAAAAGAATTCTGTATGAAGGAGTGGTTGCTAGGCATTAATATCAGAAAGGCACACTTTCACATTAAACTGTCTTATGGAGGAAAGACAGTAATGGAAAAAATATTTCTGTGAAGAAATCAATATGGACAGAATTATTGGCAGAAATCAAGGAAGTGCAAAATTATGATATACCCAGAGAACAGCACAGCCCAGAGTAAGCATCTTCAGTTCTTCTCTTCTTTTGTGGGGATGGCATAAAGAAAGCAATTCCTTTTGGGAAGAATTTATTTCACAATATATTTCTGGCAAATAGTTTTACTAAAAGTGGTATCACTGCATAATCCTATTACACCTGTCCTTGCAAGAAGGAATACTGCATGGGAAAACAGAAGACCCTGTTCTCCTCACCACAACTAGAATTGCAATAGGAATGGGGTTTGGATGTTCTAATTCTAGATAGCAAATTAATGCACTATGGCAACTTTTGCATGAGTAATTAGATCACTGGGGTTTTTTACTTCAGCATTACTACATGAAAGGATATTTGCTATGTGTGTTTGCACAGGGTAAGAATTACTGTATGTATGTAGCCTCTAAAAGTTGCTTTGGTTGCATAGGCACAAGCAAGAGGGAATTGTGTACATTTTAGGCAATTATTTAGTGTTGTACTTCTATGTTACTCTTGTTTAATCATTTAATGGTACTTTGGTACTTGAAAGTCTAAATGCAGTCTTGCAAAGATAATGTTATATGTGCCTTAACCTCGGAAAGAACCTAGACAATACCTCGTGCTATTACAACAGATTTGCCTTGTATTCTACTCCTTCTATGAACTGTATGTTCCACACTCTGTAGGTGTGAAAAGGGATTAAAACAAGTTTTACAACAGATGTACCTTTGCCTTTTATTCTATTAATTACAAGGCAATCGTGTGAATTTTAATTTCCAGTCAAAGTGAAAGCAGCTACCAAATCCTCCTCCTGCTTCATCTGGAAAACAAATTAAGCAGATTTATGCCACTTGCAAAAGTAATTCAAAGTCAGTTCTCACAGTTGAAACCAAGACTTGGTTTTCCCTTAGTTTTTCAAAAGGCATGAGGTTTATTTCACTTTTCTGTAGACAGTTTGTATACATGCTTGTAATCTGCCTTTTTCACTATTGGTCATTCAAATTCATCCGAAAATGCTTTGTTGGGCTCAGTCTTGGTGTTGAAAGTGCGTGCTTTCTCCGCGAAACTTTTGAAATTATGGGAAATGCTTGTGAAATACTGGAAATTGTGTGAGAAAAAATGTTTTCTGATCATCTATACTTGTGTTCTTTGCAATGGAAGACATTTTCATGATTGAATTGAAATATCTTGCTATTTTGTCACAGAATTGTACTCAAGCCGTTCCCAGAGACAGCACGACAAGGAGCAAGTCTGGAGGAGTGCAGCCAATATGCACAGAGGGCTGGGGTACCTCTTCTGTGAAGCCAGGCTGAGAGCTGGGGCTCTTCATCCTGGAGAGGAAAATGTTCTGGGGAGAACTTAAAGCATGCTCCAGTACCCAAAGGGCCCACAGGAGAGCTGGAGAGGAACTTTTGACAAGGGCATGGAGTGACACGACATGGGGGAATGTCTTCAAACTGAAAAAGAGGAAATTTAGATCAGATATAAAGAAGAAATTCCTTACTGTGAGGGTGGAGAGGCACTGGCACAAGTTGCTCAGAAAAGCTGTGGACGTCCCATCCCTGGAAGTCTTCAAGGCCAGGTTGGATGAGGCTTTGAAGTGGAAGGTGTGCCTGTTCATGGCAGGGGTGTTGGAACTAGGTGATTTTTAAGGTCCCTTCCAAATGAAGCCATTCTGATTTTATGAGACCCATATCTGTCTCCTCTGTAAGGTGGCCGTGAGTTCAGTATGTCAGTCCTCTCTTTGAAATCATCCTTTGAATAGCGTGTAACGATATTCATGTATGGCGCCTTTAAAGATGGAAGTGTATAGAAATCAGAGTCTGTCAGGTCTCAAACCGGGGAGAGTTCAGAGCTGTGCTGTCCTGGAAGCAGTGGCAGGGCCAGCAGCCATGGGGCGTGCCAGCAGGCCGGGGGCTAAGGTGGGCTCCTTGTGTGACACGCTGTGTGACTGCCTGGTGGCTGGCCCTCTGCCGCCTGCGGCCTCTGCACTGAATCACAGAATCAATCAGGCTGGGAAAGACCTCTGAGATCATCAAGTACAATCTATGACCGAACCACCACTAACTCAATAAGAGCCATGTCCAATACTTCCTTAAACACCACCACGGATGATGACTCCACCACCTCCCTGGGCAGCCCATTCCAAAGTCTAGAGACCGTTTCTGTGAAGAAATTCTTCCTGATGTCCAACCTAAACTTCCCCTGGCAGAGCTTGGGAGTATGTGCTCTCGCCCTGTCCTGTCACTGGTTGCCTGGGAGAGGACACCAACTCCCACCTGGCTTCCACGTCCTTCCAGGGAGTGGTAGAGGGTGACAAGGTCACCCCCGAGCCTCCTGCCCGCGCACGGTGACCGCTGGGGTCCCGGGCACCCGGGCGGGCACGGGGGGCGGCAGGGAGGGGGAGGCCGGCGCTGAGGGGGAGGAGGAGGAGGAGGAGGAGGAGGAGTGGGGGAGAGGGTAAAAGCTGGGGGAGCGTGAAGGAGCGGGGCTGAGAGGGCAGCGAGCGGAGAGGAGGCGGGAGCGGAGCGGGACGAGCTGCCCGAGCCCGGGGCTGCCATGGCGCGGCCTGAGGGCGGCGGGACGGGGCTGCTGCTGGGGCTGGGGCTGCTGCTGGGGCTGAGCGCGCTGGGCCCCGGCCCGGCCGCCGCCTGCAGCCCGCGCTGCCTGCACGGCGGGCTCTGCCTCGGCGACGGCTCCTGCCTCTGCTCCAAGGGCTACGAGGGCCAGCGCTGCCAGCACGGTAACCGGGGGCGGGGGGCGCCGGCCCGCGGCGCTCCGAGCGCCGGCAGGGCTGGGCACAGGCACTGCGGTCTCTCTCTGTCGTGCCAGCCCTCCGGAGAGTGAACCTCCGGGAAGGTGTCAGGGGCTCGGGTTTGGATCTGGTGTGAGAGGCGGGTGGGAGGTGCCGGGGAGAACCTAAAGAAGAGAGTTAAGAGGCCCTTTGGTAAGGTGAGGCAGTGGTAACAAACTGATGGAGCACAGCCAGGAGCCAGCGTGGAGACCTCCCCTAGGTGAGCAGACCCTGCTGCTGGAAATGGCCGTGGGTCCCTAGAGAGCTTTTTGCCACTTGGGCTTTGGGTAAGAGGCCACTCACTGGACAGGCTTTGGTGTTTCGTTCCTTCTATTGCTTTAACTGCATGCTTAAATACTTCCCTGGAAGTATTTAAGGAATCGCAGAATCAGTCAGGTTGGAAGGGACCTCAGTGGGTCATCTGGTCTAACATCCCTGCCCACGCTGGGTCATCCTAGAGCACATGGCACAGGATTGCATCCAGATGGTTCTTGAATGCTTTTAAAGTCTTGACAGCAACATTTAACTGATATTTCTCGGTGCAATTAGTCAGGATAGCACTAACAAAAAGATGATAAGAGTGTGTAGAAAGTAGGTTATTTACTGGATTTCTTTTTATTCAGAATATGTTATGCTTATAAAAATACTTTGGTTTACTTCCTGGGTGTTACCTGACCCACAGAGTTATTTGTATGTCCCATTTCCATAGCAGGAAGCATAAAGCTAGGGTGAACTGGAGTCTGTTCCTATTGGTTTCCTCGGAGAGACAAAGTATTTTTTAAAAAGCCACCTATTATGCAAAAGCAAACATCATGAAGAAGAGTTTTAGTTTAAACCCTGTTCAGTGTAGCATGTTAGATTTCTAAATCCCATGTTTAAAAGTTTAACTGTAGAACTTGTGGCTATTGCTAAAAAAATCACTCAGTGTCAGGAGTTCCTTTACTTTGCACATTGTCATATGTGAAGTGTACAATATTTGTTCTACTTTTCAATGTCCTTAATTTATAATATGCTGGTTGTTTTGTTTTGGGTTTTTTTGACTCTGAGATGAGATGCTGAAAATTTCATTCAGTACTGCAATTATTCATGGAGAGTTGTTTCATTTAGAGGCTGAGGCTAGCAGGTGGTGACAAATGATGTATAGCTAATGTGCTGTGTAGTGGAAATTAAAAACTACGATGTATGAACTGTTCCAAACAACTGTTGGTTCCTGGACATTTTGGGGTGTAGGGCAGAGGTGAAATATTTTAGGAGATGCAGATCTGTTCTTGAACTAGAGAGGTGAACTGTCTGGAATTGTTAAGGAAACCACTGAATCCTTGTGCTCATAAGGTCATCAATGTAGGGAAAAAAAATTGATGAATGAAGCTTCATCCCTTGTTCTGTCAAGAAAACTGAACTGAAAACTGTGTGAAATGATACAGAAATAAAATTTTTCTTAAATTTGGAGCTCTTGTATCGCACTTCCAAAGAAATGAGAGCACCTGGTAAAAGTTAGGGAGAGCTGAGCACCAGCTGGTTCTTTCATACATGTCTCTGTCCTTTATTTGCCTGCTAACACTCATTCTGCAGGTACTAATGTGAGAAGTCCTCTATTCTTCAGCTGAGTCAATTGAGACTGCTGTAATTATATGAGGACAAAATCAGGGTGGTGTTACTCATTGTTCATATTTTTCCTTTTCTTCCCTCTGTTTCATAATTTTCACCCTTCCAGTCAAAGGATAACTAAAGAGCTCATCTTACACCAGCAGCTAGTTCAGATGAGACTCCCAGAAATATATGGGTTTCTAAAATCTGTGTGTGAATAAACAAATGTTTTCTCAGACAGCAAGGCTGATTCAGGGATGATTATGACTAGCAAGGAGACTATGTGATGGGCAATTTACTTGCAATCTGACTGGATTTGTCCAGAATTTTGCAAAATTGAGATTTTTATTTGCACCGTATCTAACCTGTCCAAGCTGTCAGCAATGAAAATGTTGCAGGAGCTGTGATGATCATAGGTGCTTTTCTCCCAGCAGATAATTACAGTTATGAGAAAAGTTACATTTATCTTGGATGGTTGCTAAACAAACTCTTTACATTTCAGAAAGGTCTCTGAGAGGCCATCTGAAGAAAAAAAATGCATGGGGGAGAAGGAAATCCTGATTTACTTCTGAAAACATTTTAAAGAAGAGATATAAGAAACAGAACACATAGTTTTTCTGAAGAGAAACATAGGAATCCAGTAAAGAGTAAAAAGTTTGATATTTCATCTTAAGAATCACAAGATGCCTCTCAAGTTGCAGCATCTTTTTATTAAATCATTTCTTCTTATCACCTATTTTCTCACCTGTCATTTCTCCACTTCAGTTATCAAAAGGTTTTTTAGCAGTCCAGCTGTGTTCCTTTTTAATATGGCTCTTTCTTCTGCCTGTTCTGTCTAGGCCCAAAACATTCCTTAGTTTTGAGTACTTAAAAGCTTAGTATGGTGGGGTGCTCTCTGTGCAGGGAAATAATTTCACTTTATCAGCAATGTAAGATGACATAGCAGATATATCTTATAAAATATGAAGACAAACTGATTAAAATATAATATGTAAATCTCTTATGTATTTAGGTAGCAACTTTAGTAAGATTCACCAATATTTATCCAACCTTTCTTTGTTTTCTGTCTTACAGCTACATGTTATCCAAAATGCAAAAATGGTGGAGAGTGCCTCCAGCCTGGAAAATGCAGATGTCCACCTGGGTATGGGGGTAGATACTGTCATAAAGGTAAGGCCCAAGCAAGTGATAGCTTGGAAAGACAAGGAGTTTGAAAACAGACTAAATTAATTTGGGACTCCTCAAGGCCTGGATATAATGCACTTTGAAATAATGACCTTAATTCTGTATATCTCTGACTTTGCTGTCGAGATATGCGTGGCCTAGAGGATCTGCATGCTGGCAGGAGGAGGGAGTGGAGTACATGTACTGAAATGTGTTGTGAGAATCTAAGTGAGTTTTTTTCCTTGGAAAACACCCTGTTTTTGTGCTATATAAATACTGTATTTAGCTCTATAACAGATTCTTTCTAAATAATTTATTGAGATGGCTTGTACAGATACATATTTCTATATCAAGTGGTTGAAACTTTCACGTTGTATTTGCAAGATGGTAACACTGAGGGCCAGTCACTGAAGATGTGTGTGCAATGTATTGTTGAGAGGTAATGAGAAATGACAGATAAGGAGTAGCAAAGACCAATTTTTATGGTTTTGGGAAACCTCTCAAATATATGCATGGATTGGAAAAGGCAATCCAAGAAAACACTGTTATGTTGTACATGTGCAAACTTGTGGTGTGGGGCAGTGGGCTGTAATAAAATCTCACAGAATTACAGACTGGGCAAGGTTGGAAGGGACCTCTGGAGGCCATAATCTCCAAGCTCCCTGATCAAGCAGGGCTACCTAGAGCCAGCTGCTGAGAGCCATGTCTAGGTGGCTTTTGAATATCTCCAAGGACAGAGACTCCACAATCTAGGGCAATCTGTACCAGTATTTGATCACCCTCCCTGTGAAGACCTGGTGATGGTTTTCTTGTACTTAATGTGGCTGGAAATGGTTTCCAGGGTCAGTTCTGGTATTACCTCACCAGGGACTGAGGTGAGGCAGTCCACCCTGGGTCCTCCTTGCCCTTCTAGAAGACTGGAGTGATATTTGCTTTCATCCAGTCTTCATGCACTTCTCTCTGTCACCAGAATTGATCAAATACAATCAATATTAAATACATTAACTTATATTGTGTGACAAAGTAATATGCAAAGAAGCTTTGAAGAGCTTTTCCAGCTGTGCTGGATTTGACTTGCATGTCCTTGCATGTTCAGTATTTGTGCCAAAAAACTGTTAGCTAAAATTGTGCTCAAAACCTGTGGTTGAACAAGAGATTTGGACATTTTTTCTACAAATTATCAAGCAGACATCCAAACTGTCTTTATAATGAAGTATAGCTGTTTCTCTTCAATACCGTGAAGGTGATGTATAATATACATTCATGCTTACAGAAGGAAGCATTCGATTGTACAGAACAGTGATGGTGCCACTTTTCAAAGATAGTGCTCACCACAGTTGATACCAATCAAATGTCTGGCATAAATAACGCTTCATTAATGAGGCCTTTAGGGCTTTGATGTAGAGCAATTCTGAAATGAGGAGGCTAACTTAAGTGTTTGGCCTTTGGGAAGGCACTGCTTAACTTGACTATAGTCATAGTTTTATTTGTCAAAGTAATATCCTCTTCTCTTCTTCCTCCTGTTACATGTAGATCCTGTCAGGTAAGGAAATACATGAATCCTTAACCGCATGTTATTGGCTTACCAGCTGTGATTTGGCAAAGTTGATAGGAATATGCATGTTAGTAGTTCCTGTGATGTAGCTGATGAAGAGTGGTGTTACTGGTGCGAAGTTGACAGCATTTGGGGAGGGGAGGAGCTGTGCTATAGTAAAAATACTCTCAGGCTAAATGCTCAATGAGCTTTTAAGCACATGCTTAATTTTAACTGCTTTTTGAGGTGGCATTTGAAGAGGCGGTTCTGTCATCCTCGCTCATTCCATACAGAACAGTGCCTTGCTCTGAACAGTTGAAATTTTAGTCTTTGCAGATGTGATGAAACAAGTAGTTGATACCAGAGCAGCTGTTTAAAGACAATTATTTGAATTCTGTGCTGCTTCTAAAATGCACAGTGTATGCTGTCTTCCACAGTAAGCTGTGAAGGAGGCTGTCAGAATGGTGGGGAATGCGTCTCTGTCAATGGAGTGGTGAAGTGCCTTTGTGCTTCTGGCTGGACAGGATCAAGATGCCAGGAAGGTGGGTATCTACATTCATGAAAGTATTTATACTGATTAATACTAAAATTGCAGTAACAAAGACATTTAAAAAGTATTAAGAGACTAGTAAGTATGGAAGTGTCATTGCATTACTACAGAAATGAGTGACCTATATTTTGGGTACATGCACAGATAAAATAGTGTGAAATTATTTTGCATTAAGTTGCACATCTGTTCACACTTAAACCAAGATTCATAACACAGTACTTATATATTTTTTTTTCCATTTCCATGGTCCTGGAAAAGCTTTTGGAGTTATACCAGTTGAATATCTGGCCTAGAAGAAAATGTGTTTTGCCATTTTGACTTGTATCATCCTGAATCTTTCATTCTGTCAGGATGCTTTTACATCAGTTTTATAAATCCTGCTGACTTACCCATTCTTTTTCTTGTAGCAATTTGTCCTCAAGGTTGTCGGAATAATGGAGCTTGTGTGGCTCCTGGGATTTGTAGCTGTCCAGCTGGATGGGTCGGTAGAGCATGTCACTTAGGTAAATGACTTCTGACATTTTTCGTTTATCCTTTCCTCTGCTTGTTTGATTTACCAATCAAAGTGTTCAAATCTTCAGTGCCTAACAAAGCTTCCAGGGAAGGATCTTAGAATAGTAACTGAGAGATGCTTCCACATACTGGGGCTCTTACAAGTATGCATAAGGCTATTCACTTTGGTCAGAAACACAGAACTTTTCCACTTTGAAAGAGGTTCAGATTTTGGTTGTTACCAAATTAATTACTTGATATGTCTTGTTTATATTTCTGAAATACTGCCTGTAAACCGAGACCCCAGTATAAGGAACTGAAAATTACAGAAATACTATTGCTACTGGTGTGGGTTAGAAGCTTCATTAAATTTTATAGACATGTAAAATTGAAACTTGCTTCTCACTTTGAGGATAAGCTGGCAGAATCAACTCCAGATATTCTTAGAATTCTGAGGAAGAGAAAGCTGCTTGTAATCAGGATTAGTACTGACACTCCTGCTGAACAACCACTTCCATTTTCACAAACTTTGATTCACAAAAGCAGGTGATTATAAAGTCTTTAATCGACCCTTCTTGGGCCTTGTATGCTTGTAACTGCTCTGCTCTGATGCTTAAGGCAATAATCCTGAGACTACAAAAGGAAGGGGTTTTCTGTTTGGTCTCTGGGAGACTGAAAAAAAGCTCATGTAAACATTGGTTTTGAACTGGATATTGTGGGTCTCTGGATTAAGTCCTCTGCATCAGTTATTTTGGCATGGCTGTGGGAATCTAAATCAGCTAGTGTTAGTTCTTCTAGAATATGTATGGTTAAGTAAATACTAACAAGTAATATTTTGATGTTCCCATTGACCATCAAATTCTTACCCTTTGTATTCATCAGTGTATGGAGACAGAGGGTGATGTTAAAAGCCAAGTGTGGGAGTTGCAGAGAACTTAAGAGAATGCTTAGCTCCATTCCCTGCAGCTGCAGTAATGGTGGAAGTGTTCAGGTTCTTAATGTCAAAATAATCACTGTTCCCAAACTAAATGGATCTGTATCAAGTTTGACTTCTTTTGGTGTAGATGCACATAAACAAATTGCAGTCCCTGGCTTGTCAACTGAACGGGTGGGTAGCAGGGGACAGCTGAAGCTGTGCCCACTCAGCCCTCAACTGCTCTTGTCAGGGAAGAGGAGGGCAGTGTGTGAGACACTGCTAGGATGTGGTGACTGTTTCCTCATGGGTGCGCATCCGAGAACTGTCTTAAATAACTTTCAGAAGGAATTTTTATTGTTCTCTCACTTTTATGGGGGCATCCATCTCAAAAAAAGCCTGTGTCTTTTAGAACAGAAAATATAGTATTTTAAAAGGGAAATGGAGCATGAATAAGAGTAGATGTTCTATGCCTGTATTCCAGTAAAGGCCACAATGCCATAAATTGAGAGGCATTGCTTTTCAGTTCTTCCATTATGCTTTTATTTATACTGTCCCAGTGCAGTCACCAGGGAACAATTCTGCTACTGCAGTGAGACAAAGAAGAAAAATGATCCTGTGTTGTGCTGAAGACATACTGTGTATTTGTGTCCCATTTCAGCTGTGTGTAAACTGCCCTGCCAGCATGGAGGGAAATGCATCGCGCCAAACGTGTGTAGATGTCGGCTGCCGTACTCTGGGCCACAGTGTACAAAGAAAAGGAAGGAATGAAGCAACTTCAGCCAAGATAAGCTGCATTTTTTTTCATGTAACTATAGAGAGGAAGTCTGCAGCAGTGGGGGACCTTAAAATAAATATGGTAACTTGATTTCAGATAGCTTTTGCCCTTACTATATTAAGGAAACACTTTTCTATATGAAAGTATTGCTGATTGTAGGAAAATTGTTATAAATATCCAACTGTGTGCAGTGTATGACACATGTTTTCTTCTGTTCTCATTTCTTCTTCATAAGCAGAAGTATTATGTCTTGGTTGATACAGCTGACATTGAAATAAAATTTTTCTTCAAATCAAGTACTTCAGAATAGGTCTATGCCCTTTTTGATTTTTCTCTCCTTTGACTAGACTTATTGCATTATATTATTACATTTTTAAAAAGCACATGAAATAAAAAGCCCTCAATTCAGATCATAAGAAGTGAATGTTAGTTCAAATATAATTTGCCTTCAATGAGATTAAACAGTTGCAGGAGGAAACTTGCAGAGTTTGCATCTTTCTGGAACATTACCAAACTGCAAAGCATCTTATTTAAATCATGGTTATCACTTTATGTCTGCTTCCTGCCCCTCCCCCCAGTCTGTTTTGGATCTCAATCAGCTAAACAGTATTTTAAAAAAACAAAGCAACCAACCATCCCCCCATACTTGTTCAGACAATTCTGCTGTTACTTTCTAAAAGCTTAATTCGTGCTGATACTCTAAGAGTCCTTATCTTGACTACTTCTACAGCCATATTATCTGATCATCTCTCAACTTCTGATTATTCCTTTTCTTTATCCCAGTGAGACAGGGAAATCTATTTTTCTTCTGGAGTCATGGATAATTCTTTTCTATTCAAGGTTGTGTTGCTACAGGAGCAATATAATGTGAGGCTACAGACTGGTTGTAAGGAAAAGCTGTGCCTGTCACAAATCACATGTGTGGAGAATGTTGAGGCTTGTCTTCTGGAGGTGTTCCTATTTGGCTTCATTCAGGTTTTGCAGCCTTTTGAATGGGCTGCAGACTGGACTGAGACTCCTCTGTTCGTTGTTCCATGTCTCATTTGTGCTGTTGCTTGAATGCTACAGTTGAGGAAGTTGCCAAAACATGGAAGTTGAATCAGGTTTTTTTTTTGGTTTGGTTTGTTTTTTTTTTTTTTTAGAGATTGATTTTCTTCCAGATGAAACTGGATTTTTTTTTTTTTGTTGTTGGAGAATTTTAGCTATGCATTTCTTTAGTCCATTTGTTGGAAAAATATTTTAACTGTGTAGCAGCTCCCTTACCAGAACACATAGCTCTCATGGGCAGTGACTTACATGGACCTGTTTCTGCTGGGATTACAAGCCAGTAAGCAGAGGCAAAGGTAATGGGGTCTTCTCAGTTACCAATCTTCTGTACAAGAGAGAACCCAAGCATGCAGAGGGCACTTGAAAGGCAATGGTGTAGTTCATGAGACTCCTGTTTTCTGCTATGAGCAATTGCTATGTGGCATAGTTGAGCCTTCTCCTGCACTTGCTTTGGAGGCTGTTGCCTTTGATTCAGAGGAAACTTGCTACAGAGATGTTGTGAAGGATTTCATGCAGGGACAAGGCACAACGTAAGAGAAGTGCATGGTTTTTGTGCTTTTTTTGCTGTGATACACTGGCAATTTCACACCTGCTAGCGAAAAATGTGATTCTCATGTGTGGAACAAGATGATTTCATCAGTGGTTCTGAAGCAAGTTTTATAAGGATGATGATGATGAAATTCTGTCTTGCAGTCCACTACATCATGCCATAATTTAGAAATTCAGGAGCTAGGCTGAATAGCTTAGGTGACATACTGGTTGCAGGGAAATGAACAGGAAAAAATTACTTGCACCAGACCCAAAATTTGGAGTAAATAATCAGAATTATGTAAATACAAAAAGGCATAATATCTCAGTATTATTCCCAAAAAGACTGACTTCTACTAATAAAGATAAAAATGACAGTAATAGTGACTAGAAGCTGGAAGGGATATTGGCATTGTCAGGAGCAAGAGACCAGGAGCAGTCATTGAGAGACCTGTAATTGGTGTTTCTGAGCAGGCCAAAACAAATGCTAATTTAAATAGTTTCCTGTTTAGAAATGATTGAAGGAAGCAGTAATTTGATGGCACACAAAAAGCAATGGCATATTTCAGAAGTACTACTTGAATGTAGCACCATCTACTGGCTACAGGGTTTTCTGTGAGGTTTTTTTGGTTTTGCTTTTAAGAAATATTTCTTCTTATCATTCAATTAAATTTTAAGTGAGTTTAAAAGTGATTTTTCTAGTTAGTTAGAGTAAAACAATCTTAGAATGTATTATTAATGACAATCCGTGTCCCCAGATTATTATTTCCACAGTTCAACATACATTCACTAAAAGAACTGTCAGTAATTCTTGTCTTTTGTTTGTTTCCTGCCCGCTGGAGGATTGAACATACTAGTTACAGCATGTAATTTTTGGAGATAGATGTGTCTTCCTGTGGGGAGCTAGTCATGCATGCAGCACAAAGGTCAAGAAAAGCAATACAGAGCATGTTAGCTCCCTTATTCATTAGAGCTGACTGTTAACACCTTAAACAGATACTCTGGTTTTCACTAAAACAACTGGAAAAATTTTAGGAGTATTGCACTGGTTGCATTTTTGATTCTCTGTCTTTCTAGAGTGTGCATGGAAAAGGAAGGTGTTTCTTCTTTTTAGTTTACTTACATGCACCTTTTTATTTATGTTTTCTCTTCTGCTCTAAGTGCTTCTGGCAAGAATTGATTTACTTGGTTTAGCTGTAAAATATCATTTGCTGGCTAAACTGAGCTGTGGGCAGAAGTTGGGTAAAATGACCTGATAGCAGCATGTGACACCTTTATACGACAGAAACTGCATGAATATATTTAGTCATTAGTAAAACTTTCATTTGGGTTTGTATATGTACCCAGATGTTATGTCTTGGGAATTTAAACTTTAGATTTTTCCATTTGGACAAATAATGGAGTGGGTGTAGCCAATTTGTCAAGTAGCTTCAATTTTTATACCTATTTACTTTAGGGTTTGTGCTAATTTTTCTTCAGGAGTTTGCTTTTGGTAAATGGAAATGTTAACTTGATTTCTCTTCTCAGCTATAAAAATACATAATTAATATCTTTAAAAAGAAAGAGCTTTTCTCATGGGGCCCACTTGTGGTTTTATTTTCAAATCATAGCCAGCATGACTGTCTGTGGTATCTTCTGTGATACAAGTCCTTCCTTCAGGAAACATTCATTGTACTCCATTTTAAAGATGTTTTCAAGATGAGGGGCAAAAATCAATGTGGACTTGGGAGAACTTCTGCTGGCCTGCAGAGCAACTGTAGTACAACCAGGTAATAAATGGATGATGTATATAGGTACGTACCTTCCAGCATTCTTTTGTGTCTAAAGAAATCACACAAGAAAATTCAGTGAAGATAGCAGTGTTCTGCATAATGTGGTAAGAATCACAACAAAATCTTCAGTTTAATACAAGTTGCCATTCATTCCTTCAGAGTGGAACAGTGTCAACACCAACCCTTCTCCCCATTTCCCAAATGCTCTTTTGGGCCTAATTTCAGGTTGCAATTTTAGCAGTTTTTTGACATCTGTACACAAGCCCTCTATATGCTTCTGCATCTTGTTGCACTGAGCAATTTTACTGCATTGTTGCCATGTGCTTTCTAATTACAGTGAATTCTGTTTCATGTGTATGATGGACAGTGTAGTAACAAAATAGTTTCAACTAATCACATAATTACTGGGCAGTTTTGAAGTAGCTGTCTGGCATTTGGCATGTACTAATAATTTTTCTGCACCATGTGCTTGCTGGAAAATAGCAAAAATAACACAGCTTAGCACTGAGCATTTTTAGCTACTGTAGCAAAACTCTGGATGTGCTTTTGTTCACACAGCTTGCATTTGGAAAATGTAAAAGAAATAATTTCTGCCTTTAAAACCATTGAAAATAAATAGCAAATACTAACAGTTATGATAAAAAACCCCTTTATTGTGCCTGAAATCCTAGAAATACACATATGTATTGATTACATTTTTGTGAATGAAGGATTGCACAAACTCATTAACCAAAGTACTATTAGTAGTGCTCCAGGCAGATGTTATCTTTCTTTTTTGCACAGCACCTCTGTAACTGACACATGGAACAGCAGTGATTACAATGTAAGATGAAGTGATATTGGTATATTTGTACTTCAAAAACTTTTTCAGAACCTTGTGTATCCAAAGCATCATCCTGAGGCAGCAGTTCCAAGAGCTAGTCAGGTTTTGTTCATTGATATTTTTGTGAGGTGTGGGAAAGGAAATGGTTCAAGAGGAGTAGGTTTTAAATAATATAACCATTCCCAGATAATCAGGCTATCAGCCACGTGGAAGCTGGATCGAAAGAAACTGTGGAAACACTTAAATTTAAAATGCAAGTGGGAAATTGGACATTTTTTAAATACACCAGTCAGGCACTTGGAAATCCATCATATATCATTCTAGAATGATGCTAAGTTCTCAAAATGCTGGCTTATTTTGCAAGATGACTTAAGAAGACTATTGAAAGGTGAGGAGAAATCTAGGCACAGAGCTGCTAACAGTTATGATTTGGCAATCAGCATCCCAGAATGGCAGTAAATGGCAAAATTACCTCTATTTTCTTCCTGTTCAAAATTAGGGTATATAAACTGAATATTTCTCAGGAGATCAGGAAGTCATGATGTTTATTTTGGGCTGGAAAAATCAAAGCAGTAAACTTCAATGGCTTAACTAAGGGGATCTTTGTGTCTGTTACCAGAATTCACTTTGTTATGGGGGGAACTGAAATGTCTTTCACAGCTCTAGAAGAAGATAGCAGTCCTCTGTAGGAAAGTTTAGAAAAATCGGAATTTTATTTTTTCAGAAACTATCTGGCAGCTGGTAGGTTCTGACAGTTCATTGGAGCAATAGTTAATGAAAAAAATCTTCTATGAAGTCTTTACAAATACTTTCTGATGTTATGAGGATGGATGGCATGATGTACACCAAATTTCTCCTCTTATTAGTTCCTATTTTAAGATTCATTGAAGGTATTGTTAAATTTCTCTAAGAGACTTGGGGACAAAATTTCCTTGCATTACTGACTGCCAGCTCAGACAGGGGCATAAAAGTCTTACAGACACAAGAATAATTCAGTAGCTGGGTATTCAGACTTGTGACCGTAAGTAATGAAGTCAAAACAGAAGAGTTGGGCTTGTCATAGATAAATCAGAGTCATTCTGTATCTGGCTGACTTTTAGCATGACAGGAGACCTTGCCTTCATTGTTAGTAGCCTAGCCTCAGTTCAGGTTTCCCCTCCTTCCTTGCTACTGAGTTGTCATTGTAACAAGACTGATGTAAATATAAAACAAAGAAGAAAAAATAGTTCTGCTTTTTCTTCTGTCCGCAGCCAAATAATATGTATATAAACAGTGTTTGTAAACAGAATGTACCACTCACAAGTGCTGAAGTGCTGCCTTCCATGCTAGGGTCACTCAGCAGCTGCTACAGTCTTGTTCCCTCAAAAGAAATGTCATAGTCCACTTAACCACATCAACAAACTGCAGAATTTTGAGATCTGTGAGTCCAATGAAGATATCAGAGGCTGTGGGGTTTGTGCATGAGGTAGCAAAAAATTATAGAAAAAATATACATGTTTGAATGACTACAAGATTGTTGTTTTGACGGTCGCCAATGTTTGTGAGTAATATGGATCTTCTAAAATAAGGCTTCTGAATATTCTTTTCATTTAAATGAACTCTGTAACTGCTTTCAACCCTTTTGCTGTTTTCAAGTCTCATACATCCATGCAGCATTGCAATTGAATTGCCACACTTCTTCAACCACGATGTCTTTGTACCTTGGAGAGAGAAATGTATTAAAACCAGACTTAAATGATGCAAATAATTTTCATTATAAAGTTTATGAAACAATTTTGATGAATCTCTGCTTGCCTGATACGTAGAATCACTACATTAAGTTAAACCTGTGCATATAGTTTTTTTGTTTCATTAAGAAAATGTGTCATTTTGTTCAATATATGATACAGCACTGTCTGACTGACCAACAATATATATTTTCTAGACTAAAAATACACTAACTCTATGCAGGACATATTTATGAAAACATTTAGATCAAAATTATTTCTCTCTTTGGGTCACATTTTGGAAATCCATATTGCAAAAATTACAGCCTTATTGATAAAGGATGTTTGGTTTTATACTTTCAAAATGTGTATGAACATTTCTTTGTTTCAATTTCTGAAACACATCTACCCCATCTCTCAATTCTGCTGGCACCAGAAATATGTCTAAACACACTGAAACTAAAATAAGAGAAACACCATAGATGCTGCAAGAAGAGCAGGATGCTTTTACTTCAGACATCACAAAACAGTTGTAAAAAAATGTTTAACTAAATTACTTCAGTGAGTGAGTGTCTGCACTCAAGCAAGGGAATCCAACAGAAAATTGCATGACAAAACAGTGAAATGGTAATCATTCACTATGATACAAAATAGTAAATTTATTCCCAAGTTACACTTGGCGGTAAGTCATAGCTGTTTAAAACAGGTATGAACTGACTGGCAGTGTAGTTAGCTGGGAGAAGATCAGGGCTTGACTTGATGCAAGCTAAGAAAGTCAGCAGTGGGACACTCTTCCCTAAAATGGGGCCAGATGCTGGAAAAGAAAATAGTGGTGCTTGGGAAGAGGATAGTTATCAATTCCCACTGCATGACAAGAGACAATGAGCTTAATTTGAAACAAAGGAACTTTATGTTAGGTGTTCAGAACAATTCTGTAAGTATTAGAACGTAAAAATTACTGGAATAGCTCTTAGGAATTTTGTTAATTTTCCCTCACTGCAGAATGAAAGGAAGAAATCAGACAAAATACACATTTAGTGTATATCACACTGCTTCATTGGACAAGGGTGGACTAATTAATTAACTCCTAAATCACTGTATTGTGATGGTGTCTTGACCCTACACGTACCTGAATTTTCTTCCCACAGAGGACTCCAGTATAACCTGGACGACAAGAGCACACATTGGGCAATACACATTTGCCTCCAAACAGACACTTCTGGTTGCACACAGCTGAAACAAGAAAGGTACATATGTGGCTTTATTCATGGACACACCTTGGTGAAGGAAAAGTGGATGCCATCTCTATATACTTATTCTGTTTGCTTACAGGAACCAAGAACTTGGAAGGTATTTTCACAGGGAAACACCCCTCAGCATAAAGAAACTTAAAGGTCATGTGGAGCCAACAATGTTCTTATATCTATCCCATCCCCCTTTTGCTTTGATGCAGATTTAACATGAGAACATGCCGAGGGCATGAATAAGACTGAGCAAAGAACACGAGTAAGGTGTTTTTAGCACATCTTACTATTTCAAGCTATTGCAGTGGCCTCTCAGGGATTGTGCTGCAGCACACAGCACTAGAGCAAGCCAACGTGAATTGCCATGGTCCCAGAGAGCCATCAGATCCTGGAGGGCTTCAGAAGGGGCAGAGCAATCTCTACTCTTTATCCTGCCTTTGACACAGATGTGGCTAAACTTGCATACGCTGTGTCTGGCTGAAACATTCCGAACCGTGCTGAAGCAAGAGGTTTCAGGTCACATCATTCTTACGTGTTTGACACTGGATGCCTTCCCACTCTGGAGGACAATGACAGGCACTCGGTCCAATACACTCTCCACCATTCTTACATTCCTGAAGACAGATTGCTGCACAAACATCATCACAAAGTTTGGTTATATCCCAAGTGGTTACACTGAGTTATTATTCAGGTTTCAGGATGCCCACAAGAAGTGGAGTGCTTTTCATACACTAGAGTCACATCACCTTCACTCGAATATCTGTCTAAGGCCAACAGGATATTAAAGAAGAGAGGGAGCTAGAAACAAAAAGCGCTACAACCAAAACACATTGAGATGTTCTGCTGCATCACAGATCACTACAAAAGCCTAAAATACTGAATTAAGTCAGCACCACTAAAGAGCTTTGTTTTTTCCAAATTTACCTTTCTAAAGCACATACCTTGGTGAGAGATCTTTTGTCATGTAACTGAACACCCACTGAATCAACTCATGAACGTTTGATCCAAAGTTATTTTCTATGAGTTATTTGTCTGCACATTTTTCCTTGCTTATTAAGCCATAATCTAATCACCTATTACTTCCGTTCATTCACAGCTGGCTATTTGATAACCAAATCTCTCTTCCACAGTGTCCAAAAATATCTCACCCCTGTAAATACTGGTAATATTTCTTTCAAAAAACAACCCCTTTCCAATAATTACAGAAAGTAATACAGGGAAATTAATTTTTCCTCCATGCCATTAGAGAGCTCATTCGCCACATCAATTCTCAAGCCTCAGGGTGGGTGCTATGACAGACACTAACACTTCAGCTATGGGATTTCTACCACCCATCCTCATGCTGATTTTCATGCAGACCATACTTTTATCCATGCTGACACAATTTATTTATGCACCATCAATATCTTAATGAAGATACAAGGTGACCCACAGATATGCAACCATCACCGTCTTATGTCTACCTGTCCTAAAGAGCTTGTGCCCATTGCATCTTTTATTCCCATCACTTGCAACTGCTTCCACAGTTTTCCAATCTTTCACTGAACTTCTTTTTCTATTATATCTGGTTTTACATCCTACAGCACAAATTGCATTTCTTCCACTTTTTTGACTCATCTCTTTGCAGAAATGCAGATGTTTCTTATTTAGGTAAGCATTAAGAAAGAAATAAATAATATCTGCTATACAAGATTTTAAGTTATTTCAGTCTCATGATTTAGCCTAAGAACTGCATGGTATTAGTTCTCCATCCTAAATTTTGCTGCCAAGTTACTGAACACTATTTTTTCAATGTGTATACATTCTCAAGTTATTTGGCACTAACTTTGTATAAATTGTGTGGACAGAGTTGCCCTGAATCACATATTACTTTTAAGGTATGGTTCTCCTGGTAACTACAAGGTACTTACGACTATTACATCTTTTTCCTCTCCATCCTGAAGGACAAGAGCAAATGTTTGGGCCTACACATCTTCCTCCATTCATACACCTTGGCTCACAGACACCTTAAAATCAAAAACACCTGCTGTTTAATACATTTAACTGATTACAGAATATTTTATTGGTTATTTTTGGGTCACAGAAAGATTTTAACACTGGCTTACTTTTTTCACATCTTCTGCCTGTGTACCCATCAGGACAAGTGCAGACATTATTTCTCATGCAATGACCACCATTCTTACAAGGTGGGCTGCAGACAGCTAAAAGATACAAACAGGAGGAAAAGGCTGTAGTTTGCACTTTGTCTGACTTAGTGATATACTTTTGGGAAACAAGAGTGCAACACTAAAATTCTGACAGCTTGTACGGACATTCAGCACTATCATGCCTGCCTCATAAAAATCATATTAATGTGGTTTGGTGCAAACATCAATAGTAAAGACAAAATCAGATAAAAAGGGGTCAAGGTTGGCAACTGTATTTGTACATAAGTAACCGGACTACACATAACATATAATGGAACTGGTTGGAAGCTGCTTAAATGTTGAATGGAATACAAGATTAATTTTGAGTCTTCATTCTCCTTGGACAGTTGTTTTATCAGCCAAAAAATCTAAAAAATAATATAATCTCTGTTTTGCACCACTTCTCAGGTATGTGACTTGGTTGTTAAATTTTGTGTCTTAATGTTTTCTCACAGATTTCCCCATAATGGCAACTAAGTAGTGGGGAGAAGGAAAAAAGAAAATATTACCATTCTGACAGTGGGCACCAAAGAATCCATGTGGACACAGGCAAACATCTGGCTTAGTACAGGAACCACCATTGAGACACACAGGATTACACATTGCTGCAGAAATAGGGTCAGGAAGAATGGCAAGCATGACATACAAACAAAGTCTATATGTGTGTCTCTTCAAAGGAATTAAACACCTGTGATAACTGCAGGTAACATCATTCCCATAGAATCTTTACCCCAAATTAAAGGATCAGTATAAGACTTCCCAGAGATGCTGCTGGCTAAAATGCAGAGACATGAGGGAGTGTGGGGGTTCTGCAGCAATGAACAGCTGCCCATTGCTACCACCTGAGCCGTGCAGTTCCAAATTTCAAACTATGGGAGGTGCTATGGACACTCTCCCAGGAACACGAAGTTGCAGGAGTGTTACCTGTACTGCAGGTAGGTCCGTACCACCCAGGTTTGCACTGGCAGATGTCTGGAGTGAGACATTCACCACCATTTTCGCAGTGTCTGTTGCAAACCACTACCATCCAAGAAATTGGGCAAAAACATCAGAGAAGGCAGAAGAGGAGACAGGGGGTGGGAGGACATGAAAAAGGTATGTAACAAATTATGCTTGATTTGTTTTCAGTTCTTTCCCAAAAATTAACATTGGAAATAACATACAATTCCACTAGCTGAAGAGGTATTGCTAAACAGAGTAATCCAGTCTCAAACCCATAATAGCTAACACTAGGTGACAAAGGTAAAGAAAATGTCTTTCCATGCAAATATCCATGGTCTGGTTATATTTGGCACTAAAAATCTAGAAATTTTTAAAAAAAATTCTAAACCAAATGGGAAAAGCAATACTAAGAGACAAATGGACTATGCTACATGATGCAAGTGCAGCTGCATGCACACAGTGACATGAGACTGACAAGCAAAGACATTAAAATATGGCTGGGGAAAACCATGAATCACTTCTTCAGGAAAACATCTCATTCTCTTTAGTACTGCTTCACAATGAGCAGCATTTTTTTTTTTGTTGTTGTAATTGAAACTAGAACAAGAAAAACTGAAAAACCAAAGTCCTGGGATTTGGAAAAGAGACAAACGAAGGATTTTCTGAATTCGGGGTTAATAATGCAATGGTACATTCAGGTGAATGATATATAAACAGCATGCCTAAATTTGGACTCTCTGAAGGAGATAAATTACCTGTATAAAATCTACCCAAAATTTGGAGTCGCCAAATTGCAGCAAATATAATTTGATATGTAAAAGACAATACATGTGAGATGAAGTCATTCCAATCTTTCAGCTATGATCACAGCAAATTTTTCAATTTTCAGGCCAGGTAAAAGGAAAGAGACACCATACTGTGGTTCTGAATTCAATTTTCCCGTATCACAATCTTTCTGACACACCATTCACTGACACCAGCTTCTGAATGTACCCCAGTATCTAGCCAATCTGAGCTGATAGAGCTTAAAAAGCTGTCAAGACAAATGAAACATCTGTGTTTTTTTCTAAAGGTAGTATCACACGCACAAGGTACTCCATTTTTCCATGTTTGTGAATCATAAATAATAAACTATTTGCAACTTTTATAGTGCATCATGTTTTCAAAGTTATGTGCAAATATTAGTTTATGTTTGAAAAGCCCAAGTATGGGAATCTTCAAAGAGGCACAGGTATTATGTCATTTGCTTACATTAGAGAGAGGGCATAAAAAATTTAAACCACAATTTGCTTTCTTGCTCCTGAAGAACAGGAAAAATGCTGTGTATTTTTCTTTTATGCTCTTTTGCTTACTTGTATCACATCTTGGTCCCACAAAACCATATGGGCAGGTGCAGAGATTTCTGGCCAAGCATGTGCCTCCATTTTGACACGGTGGTTTACAATGTGCTGCAGATACAGAATTACATTGTTCAAGAAATCGCCTCTAGAAAGATGCACGGACTGGTTATGCTTTATAAAAAAGGAAATGTTAGTAACTGGCAATGAGCAAAAAACTGGAAATAAAATAAGGAAATATATGCAATCCCTTTTGACAAGGGCAATAGTACAGGGTCCCAACAGTAGTGGTCACCCTGAAGAAAAGAAAGCTGACACAGTTTCCAGACAGTGCTTCCCACCCTTCAGGAGTGCTTAGCTTAGAGGCAACTACATTCATTGGTGAACTGCTCTACTTATTGGGAAAGCTAAATTTAGGAATATCCAACCAGCAGGAACATTTACAGTGTATATCAAGAAAATCAGGATATATACCAACATGTAACTCAAGAATTCTGTTAAAGTGACAGTAAAACGAACACACCTTTTTGCTGTCAGAATGAACAGTCATGGGAGTTGTTCACAGCATCCTTTGGGTAGTTATGGATGCAAAAGCAAAAGCTACTATATTTACCTTCCTCACAAGTGGAGCCACTGTATCCTGGTAAGCACTCACAGACGTTGGGCTTCACACACTTCCCATGGTTTTTGCAATCAGGTCTGCATACAGCTGTACAAAAAAAAGTCAACAGCACTATGGAAATCACTAATTTGTGCATATGAGTTACCACAGGCAGTTAACAGGCCATACTCACCAGCCTGACAGTTATAACCAGCATAACCAGGCTTGCATTTACAAATATTGGGTGCCACACACTCCATGTTTTTGCCACATGGTTGTCTACATCTTGCTGAAAGGCAATGAAGAAAACAAAGAAAGGAATAAGGAAAATGAAAGTGGCATTTTAGCACAATTGTCTTGCCTAACATTGTGAGCAGATCACAGAGAATACATTATGTCCCTGCCCATAAACGGGGAGTCAAAGACACATCAGAAAAGTATTTTTAAGTGCATCCCAAGAACTAAAAGCCTAAAGGCCATACCAATATTAATAATGAAAATGAGAAAATTCAATACACCACACTTTTCACTGACTATACAGTAACAATATACTTTCAAGTTATAAAGACATCTTGAGATTCTTCTCTTCAAAGCATTTAAGTGCAATTATTTGTAATACCTCTGCAAGTGAAACCATCTCCATAATAACCGTAAGGACAACGACCGCACTTGGCGCTTCCATCCTGACCTGGCTCACAGGGTACGCCAGGAAAACAGGGTAAATCAGAACAGGTCACTGCTTTAGGAATCACTGTTTCACTCAATTCTTCAGGAAGCGTGTTTGGTGGGACTTTGAGAAGGGCAAAAGGTAAATGACTCGCTTTATGCTTAGCTAATAGGTGCAGAACTCTCTGAGCATTTCCACCTTTGAGTGCTTTGTTTGGCAAAGAATGTCCTTTGCTTATACTTGCTTTGCTGCTAGGGGAAGTCTTTCTGCTGGTCTCAAAATAGCCGAAGGCCTCGACTTGTGCCCTTGTTTCCTTCTCAGGTGATACAGCATGGCTCCTTGAAGATGCAGTCATTACAGCATGCACTGAAGAGCTGTTTTCCTCGTCAGGAAGGTGACCACTGATGGTGCTTAGAGCATGAGCAATGTTTCCAGTAACCACAGGTTGTACAGAAGCACTTCTCTGAGAAGCAGCTGTCTTCCAGGCAGTGATTGTTTTTACTGTGGAGGCTGGTGGCATGCTGCTGCTGACCATTTCTGTAGAAATAAATCTCTTTGGGACATCTGTAGAACTGGGAATATAGCTTGACATGCTTAAAACCTTCTCAGAGGATGATGGTTGAAAACCTACAGTATGTTACAAAGAAAGGGGGGAGAAGTATTTGAATACCATTAGACTTTTTTTCCTTTTGAGGGTGGGGAATGTTTTCTGAACAGATAAGCATACAGCCCATTCATTCTGTGCTTCAGGAAGTCTCTCCTTGTGCTACATCAGAACGTAAGTGTGCAGTAGAACCCAATAAAGAGAATTAGAGGAGATCAAGGTATTCTGATTACGACTTTTCCCACCCTCACATGGCCTTTTCTTGGCTGGAAGATAGGGAGAAAGCACAATTTATATGAGGCATACGGCAGAGATTTTCTCATGTTAACTCAGTAAACAAATTTACTGTCAGAGAAGATTATCAGCTCCATATATTGCTTTCAACTAGGTAACTGAAAGAATTTAAGATATTGCGTATGGTCCATCAGTGTGTCTAAGCACTAGAAACAGAGATAAAATCACAAGTATATAGAAGTTTACATATACTGATGCACTGTGGACAGTATTCTAGGTGAATAAGCCACCAACTTGCAACAGAAGTATTACCATGTTTTATTTTTCAAACTTTTTAATCAACTGTCATAAAGGTTCTACATGGGTTTCAGTAGTGGGATGTTTTGACTGTTTAATAAACATCAGAGACTGACTCAGTCTCTCATTGAAAGGAGTGCAAAATGAATGATTAGTTCTTCATATTCCGCCCAGGAAAAGTGTATGTTTTGTGGAAAGGAGTACAGAACTGTAATCCCAGACTGGTAGAATACTGTATATCGAGTTTTAGCATTATGGAGCACAGGAATGAAACCCTAACCCATTTATAACTAGAAAATGGTCTACAAAATATTAAACTGCACTGAATCATATTAAAGGTGGTCTCCCACTGCTGAAAAGCAATTAATTTTGCAGCTGATGAAGAATTATCCAGCACTGGCAGTGCAGTGACAGAGTCTTCCTTCTCCCCCAACAACAATTCAGAGATAAAGGGAAAAGACACACGAGACTTTCCTGCAAAGAAACCCCCAGCAGGCACAGACCTGGAAATGCCAGCAACAGCATTTACAGAGTTTTGGAATAAAGACATTGACTTGCTACATCCTTCACCTTTCCTTTGAGTTAAAGTAGGAAAATGGCATTCAACATAATGCCATAAACTTTTGCTTATCTCATATAACAGACGTCCCTATCCCCATGTTACCTATTTTATGTCACTGGTTAGTCAAGAAAACAAAAGGCAACTGTAAGAGTGTCATACATCACACTGTTAATAAAATGACTTGACTGATCCAAGGGATTTGTTGATATTGACATTTCAGTCTCATTTTTCAGATCAGAATACAACTCCAGTAATTAATAAACTGTGCCAAACTGAAAAATTAAGTGAATAGCATGAAACTGACCAGAACCTTTATCTGCTAGCTATATTCTTATCAGTATGTGAATCAGAAATTCCATTTTCTTAATGAAAAAATCACCTTTATTCCCTCCAATTTCTCCTGTGGAATCCTTCCCTTCAACATCAGTGTCTTCAAAGCTTTCTGAAACGATGTGAAGGCACATTAGTAGTGCACAGAAGTAGCTACATTTATTTAAATTTAAATAAATTACAAAGAGAGTTGAAGTTTTACTATGTAAAAACAATTCAAAATTCAGAAAACAAAAATTTCTTAAATGTTTATTAGAAGTTTTTTAACAAAGTATTTTAAAAATACAAGTTATTCAGTAATTGTATGTAAATGAAATGCTACACAACTGCCTTGATTTGGATAAATAGTTCTACGTTAATCAATCTAATAGAAATATATTTTTTCAATAATTAATAATTTATGATATTATGGAAATAATTAAGAAAAAAGTGCCCAAAATATTCCATTGTATTCTACTTTGATAGAAAAGAATGGGGGTGTGGTTTGTATCTGTTTTTTTTCTACACTGGAAAAAGTGTTTTACAGCTGTGTTGACCCAGTGCAGTCTGATGCTGTCATCAGCAGAGACACAGCCCTGCTTTGCTGGCTACTGGAAAGAGTTCTAGGTTATTGTTAGAAACATGAAGCACAATCAATGATATTTTATCTGAATGAAAACAGGACAATACCATTGTTCTGAAAATCAAATAATTTTACCATGACATGACTTCCCATCTCCTTGCAGATTATTTGGGCATGGACCACAATAGTAAGAACCAAAAGTATTGAAGCAAAATACTCCAGGGAAGCAAGGACTGGATGCACATTCATCTACATCCTCTTGACAATTTTTACCTGTATTGAAATACAGATTTAATTTTTTTTACAATATTGGGTCACTAGACTTTGATGGTGTGTTTTATAAAAGTACAATGTATGCCAGTGTTGAAACAAAAAGTGCAGCAAAGCATTTCAGTACATCTAATAAGAACATCTGATTAGTTTGCTATTCACATTTTTTCACTTATATCAAGTATCTTGCTTATTGCAGAATATGGAAAAAAAAGGGAACCTCATGTTTATCTCATGTGTTTCTCCATGTTGCTGAATTTACCTTTGCAGACAAAAACAATGGGGATTAGTTTTCATAATGAACTAAAATAAGCAACAACTTTAGCCATGCAAGAAAAATCTCGAAGTAAATCATATATCTGTACCACAAGTCCATAAAATTTCTTCATAATATAACAGTAAGTTATTTACAGTGAAAAATCAAAAAAGAAAATTGTGGACATAAAACTAAAAACACCTATTTATCACTTAACATGATAAATGCATGTAAATAAAGTAGCAATTTACCTTGAAGTTCGTGTGGACATTCACAGTAATAGCTGTTTATTCCATCCACACATCTGCCAATACCACACTGGTTAAGTTTACAGTCATCAGTATTCACTTGACAGAGATCACCTTCAAATCCAGCCACACACACACAAAGATATCTTCCACTTCCAGGTGGGAAATTAATGTTTGTCACACATGAGCCATTATTTAGGCAATCACATGATTTTACACTGACCTACAAGACACGCCCAATAAAACAGTTTTCTTTTTTTTAAACGAACTAGCAATGAGTTCTGTAAATAGATATCTTAAATATCTTATTAATAGGTGTCATTTTACTGCAATATTCATTACCTCTATTTCAACCTCAGTCGTTGCATTGCAGTCATCTGTCAAAGAAAATGTTAATTTATGGAGATTCATTGACACAGCTTTCCACAGAAGGAGACCTGACGGGGAAAGACTGGCACCTTCTGGACCAGAATCCAATGTGAAATGAATAGCAGAGCCCTCTGCATCTGAAGCCAAAAACTGATACACAAAATCCTCTCCATAAAATGTGTGTAGCGTACGCTGAGAAGTTTCAAGCACTGGAGGCTGGTTATCTGTAACAAAGGAGATATTTTCCTCTTCTAAGCAAAAGTTTAAATATACTTATAAAAATTAAAAGGAACATATCTTTCTAGTAAAGAAATCATGTGTATTTACTTCCCTTAAATTCTAATGTCATTCAAAGGGCACTGGAAAAACACTGGATATTTTCAATACTAGTGAGTGACTGCTCCAAGCAGGAATCCACACACTGAGCCAAAAATCGTGGAGGGAGAAGGTGGCATAATCAATGTCTCGGCTGCTAAACTCTATCCTGTTTCTAACATCATCCTCCTTGCAGAGGAGGCTGTGTTCCTTAGTTTTGGAGCATTGCCTCTGGTTTACATTCTTCTCTCATTTCTGACTGTCACTATTGAGTTCCAGTCCAGAACATGGCTATAACATAGAAATCCCTTGACTCCCTGTCTGCTGGATGAGTTTCATTTTATTCCTTTAATTCATGTCTAATCCTTTTGGAATAGGTGTATCTACCTTGGCTTGCAGTACAAGTGTGAACTGGGACAAGATTCACCAAGACAAGGCACCAGAAGTCCCATTCAGACAGGACCATTCCTAATCATGGCAGAGTCTTGATTTTGTGAGTCTTTCACTCTTGAAGACACTGATGAAATGCTTGAATTTGCAATGTTATGGACTTGGGTTGGCAGGACAGGCTGGATGACTAATATTAAAGCTCCAAGAAACATTCCATTTGATGAAGGGACCAACGTGATGTGTATATCCAAAGAGTAAAATCTGAACCAAAAGAGCTACAACTTCTAGGTTAGAACTTTGTACTATAGAGAAGGAAAATGGAAAACCTAGACTTAGGTCTTCCCTTTGTAGTGTCGTTTCTACCTGGAGTTAGAAAAAGTTAGACTGAAATACAACAGCCTTAGATATACTTTCAAGTATTTAGGCCATGTATCTATGCCATCAATGTAAATGATGCCCAGATACTAAGTGGCTATTAAATATGACATGCCATTTAATTCAGTTTGTGATCTCCACCTGTTTGTTAGCAGAATAATTTGTTGAAAAATACCTGTTATACCTATATGTTGAAGACAACCATATGTGGATGTAGCTGTGCTAAATGCCAGGACTCCAAAGTGCTAGTTAGACTGAAAGTTGTTAATTTTGGTTAGTTATTTGTAACAGCTACTGCAGGAGAGTCAGAAAAAGAAAATTCAAATATTACATATATGGTCTGGAAACGAAAATATAGTTTTCAGAAACTAATGGAAATGTCAAACACTTACCTAGTTAAACTTAAAACACCGCTATTGCCATAAATTTAAAAATTTAGCAGACTTTCAGCTTCTATGTATTAAAAAAGAACTATTTAGAACTTACTTTCAACAACTGACCAAGTTAACTTTGATAAGTCAGGTCTGCACAGTAAGCAAGGGCTGATTGGATTTGTGTCTCCTTCACCATAACAGAGTCCATCTATGTTGCATGTTTTCTCCTTTTAGAGAAATGAAAATGTGATTCATTAATGTTTGTCATTATCAAACTGGCTATAAATTTGTAAGCGTCAAATAAAAGCTAATAATTCTGCACTTCCAGTAAACAACTAAGCTTGTTTTTAAATCTAAACAACTGACAGCAAGTCTGGTTTAATTTGGTAATTATATGAAGTGCTTTTGGCTTGACTTTTTACATTTAAAATTGCCTCATTCCAGCTTCTCTTTTGTGCATTGAATATCATTGCTGGAAACAAGAACAGGGTATGTTCTGCTAATTTTTCTAGATTTTTTTCCTGCCTGAAAAAATGCATCTTTTCATAACAGAGAGTAGTGAAAAACATACCTTTAATGTACATAACCCAGATTCTTGTGGTTCACATGTCTGACAAGCTCCATCATATAATATCACTGTTTTAGAGTTGCTATAAACAAATCCATCATTAGAAATCTGCAAGGAGAACAGTAAAAATGGATTAACTAATACAGATAAAAAAATATCACCCATGTGGTCTCCTAGCCTGAGCTTCCACTCATTAACAGACACCCACATGCAGGTGTTTAAACTCTCCCAACAGTCATCAGAAATCTAATCAAACCTGCCAATGAGTCTAGGCAGATTTTGACCAGCCACACGTAGGCACCTACTTTAAGGTAAATTGAAGCATGTGTAGGCTCTATTGACCTTATTGACTCCATCTGTGTGAGAGCTCAGATATCTGCTCACACAGGGATTTGTATATGTGGCTCAATTCAATTCTACCAAAGGTGGGCCCAAGGTCATTTGAAATGCTCGTGAAGAACGTGTGTCTCTGTAGGATCCAGGTTGTATATACGAGTCCCCTTGCAGGAGAACACTGTCAAATGACACTGACACTTAAGCTTAGGTGACAAAACTGAGATCCCAAGTTAAGCAAGCTGACTTCTCCCTTTAGTACCATTAAATAAGGGATAGTATCTATGTGATGTATTTGCATCTTAATAGGAATATTTGTAAGTGAATATTTGAAATTTCTGTGAGTACCTTTATTTGCCACCTGGCAATGGGTTTATCGTCAACCACATCCATGACATCAGACTGCTGGCTGTCATTTGGTAACTGGCAGTCGACAGTCCTGGCATTTTGGAAGGCAGCTGGCATAGTCAGAGGTTCTCCAGGAATCCATTGTCTATCACTATACTGAAGGTTAAGACAGAAAATTTGTTTTTCACTGAAATACATCATGAAAACATCTTTATCGGAGAAAAACTCCCCATGTATTGCACAGTGTTTGAACAAGTCTAATGTGTCTGAATTAGAATGCAGTGGCAACTATTAAATGACATTATTTGCACACAAAGATTTTTACCTAAGCCTGCTACTGTGGAAGAACAGGCAGAGAAGTCTTTCCTGACACATGGCCCTTTTGCACTGCATTGCTAATGACAAACAGTTCTTCCAGCTGGAAAATAATAGGAGGGTGAAGCAGTGGGTGATCCTCAAACACCACTGATCTGACATGAAAGTGACTCTGTTCCACTCCATCTCTGCTCCCATGTGAGGACAGGCTTTAGTCAAAGGAACAGTTGAGGGTTTTGGCAGAGCTCAGGAACTATTCTGGGTGCTGGGGCAATGCTAGCAGTTGGCATTTAGCCCTTGTACAAGCCAATAGCCTGTTCAATAGAACAAGACACCATTGACCTGAAGACTTTTCTTCTAAACTGCAGCAAGGACAAGGCATCCAAGGATCCATCTAAAGAGTCCAAGATAACAGAATATGGGTGATAATACTATTTGACTGAAGTATTGTTGTAGAAGTAGGGATATGCATATGGAAAATAAATAAAATTAGACAGAATAAGAATCCAGGCAGAATAAGAATCAAGAGAACTGTAAGTAAAAAGAATATTGAGCTTGACTAGGTTTTACTGAACTGGTATATCTTTTTATTTACCGGAGCCAATCGAGACATTTATTCAATCCCAGCCCTCACATGGAGAGTCATCTGCTGTACAGGCCTTGTCGTTTCTTTTTTTTTTTTTTTTTAACAGACAGAAAAATAAACACTTTTGATGAAAAGATATACATGCTACTTCTGTTTCAACCAAGTATTTTTTTCTTTCACCCTATACTCAGTTAAGGAATTCTCAGCAAGTGTAAGCATAAAAGCTTAAATATTTCTAAATATGTAATTTTGAGTGCATTCAGTACTGTAACCTTTGAAATGTGATACAGTCTACTTCTTCAGAAACCTTTTGTTACTAGCTGGAGGCAAGTTCAGATAATTTTTTCAGAAACAGTTTAACCTTTCAAAAACCAATTAAGAAGCCTTCAGATCTATAAGAATTCCAGCTCATACGGTTTTTAGAAATTGCAGTTCAGTGTAAACCAGAAGGAAATAAAACTGTATTTTTGTTTTGCAGAGGTTAAACACACTCTCATCCTTTACATTTAAATTCTATATCTCTGTAATCATAGGTTCCTGGCCACGTCCTACTCGAGCCTCTGTCAAGTATCTATCCTAAACTGAGTAAGACAGCCCATGGACAACAGATTTGATTTAACATTTCAAAAGTGAAAATATTGGAAATAAAAAGAAATTCTAAATTCTGTCAAAATGCCTCTTCTACGAAATTTTGATCATATTTGATCAAAATATGTGCAGTTCTATATTGTTCCAAGTCCATTGACATTTCCTTAAATTCACTATTTCTCCAGCCTGAAAAACTAAACAAAACAAAGCAGTACCCCAAACTTCCTTTCTTTTGTATTCTCAAGGAAAAAAAATTCAGCTTTCTCCTCAACTACCACTAACAGCAGTAAAATGGCTCTTGTCAGTGTGAAGATAATCACTAAAAGTGACTAATTAGGAAGTTTTGGTGTTGGGAGCCAAATACATCACCACCAAGAGAGATTTCAGAATATCTTGCCATGAGTTAAAACTGAGATATTTCAAACTGTGATAAGTGAACTCCCAATAACTGTCTTACTGCGAGCTTAGTTTAAGACTTTTAATCTAATGGGAGTGTAAACTTACTCTTGACAATCATTTCGAGCCGACTTGAGTGGTTACATGTTGAGTTTAACAAAAATCTATAGCCAGCATTGCTTAATGTGTCAAAATGATTTCAGCATCTGCTGGAAATAGCTAAGGAAAACTTACACCTGAAGAACAAAATTTCCCATTGAGTGGTTCCCCTTTTGCCAACTCTCACCCCCTCCATCAACACACCAATAAAACAGTTTTACTTTTAGGTTTTTTTGTTTTCATGTCTAACGTGACATAAAAACTTGTAATTGCCGATCATTTATTCCAGGCTACAACTTGTAAATTGCTTAAATATTTGCCTTGAACAGTTTTTCTAAGTATGAACAACAACAGTCTCTCTACACAAATTCCCCTTAAGTTTACAGTGAAACATTTTTTAATCTCCTGTTCAAACCTGACACAGATCATTAAATAGCCATGGTATTCTACCTCAGGGAAATGGACGACTTATCAAAAACGCCTTTATCTTTTCCTAATAGATTTATTATGTTTATAAAAGGCTATTTCAAGCATTAGATTTGAGACAGAACTCTAGTAATGGCTTTAACCTTGCTGTCCTTTTTCAATGGAGTGGTCCTTCAATTCCTCTCCATGAGCACTTAAAAATACAGCGATGTACTGGCTGCTACTAATAGGGCTGCCCTTGCCCTTTTCTGATGGATAGCTGCCGTATGCTGTTATCTCCCTCCCAGCTGCTGAACATTCCCATTATGTTTTGTATTTCTCTTATCATGGAGGAAATGGCAATCTTGCAAAGTCTTGAGTGTTTGCTGCAAAGTGCTGAGTGCCTTTGCTTTTAGCTTCCACTAAAGCACTGGGATGTACCCACATCAATGAATAATATGTTTGACATTTTGTCCCTCATTCTCTAAGAAGTTTAAAATGTAATTGTCACTATTCAGGGAGACCTACTTGCAGTTTGATGATTTCACATTTCAGATTCAATGAGTCCCTGAAGCCATGTCCAAAAGCTCTCACTGATGTGCAGTCATATTGTCGGATATCGCACAGCCCAGCATTCTCCAGCTCTGTAATTTCTGGAGCCTGGTCTTGGAAGCAGAGATTAGACAATAAATGCTAGTATACAAACTCATTCACAGGCATTTACATTATGCAATATGTTTATTTTTCTATCAAACCATGAAAACTATGTAAACAACAAAATCTGGACACAGCTGAAGGGAAGCATAAACAGAAAAATTTTACATGGTTAAACTGAATCATATATTTAAAGCTAGGCTTCTGTCTTCTCTTGGAAACTCAATATTACGAAGCAGAGAAAATTCAACTGATAACAAACACTTGTGAATGTGTTTTGCTTTCTCAACTATGGTTCTTTACATCATATTTCCAGAATAAAACTGAAATGAACCTAAGGCCTTAGAAATAGGAACTGGAAAGAAGACAGTTATACAATAATTTATATAGGGATTTTTTTTTATTAAAAACTGAACAAAAATATCTCAGATGGAAGTAATTTCAGGAAATAAATTGACATATTAGAACACACAAACCAGCTTTTATGAAGTAAAACCAGTTTATTTTATTCCTCTTGAAGTCAAGTATTTCATTATTCTGTTACCTTTTCCTCTATTTGCTCTTAAATAAGTCACTAAGACAAAAACACCATTGCAAACCAAAATATTAACAGGTTTTATTTTGAAAGAGTTTTGACTTTTATAATACTGTTCATATTTTTCCAGTGTAATTGTTTAACTGAATTTTTAGTGAATATCTTACTGAAAATGAAAAGAAACCCTGCTCAGCACTATTTGCTGTACCTCTTTTTCTTCACCATCAATTCTGCTCCCATCCAATCTAACAGCTTACAGAGATGTAATGTCACCAAAGAGAAGAACATCCCATTTACAGTTAATAAACAGGATCACATAAACTATAAAAGTCTAGGGAAGGGATGGATGTAGCATATTTTTCCTGAAGAAGACAGCATGTGGAAAAATTGTCAGTCTCTTGGGGCTACACTCTGCATTGCAAACTGACTTTTTTAATCTGAGAAAGTAGAAACTAAGCTCATGTTTTGTCCTTGGAAACAAGAAGGCTGAATGGAAAATAACTATAGCTGTAGTAAACTGGAACTAAACAATTGAGAACCCTTGTCCATCTACAAAGGCAGGAGAGAAAGGCAGCAAAACAAATACACATTGCACAAACACTGAGAACATTATTGAAGCAAATCTCATTTTCCCCCCACTTACCAGACAGTACACTGCAGTCATATGAGCTGTAGCCTTGAAAACATGCACAGCCCCATTCTGTACATTCCCCATTACCACTGCAGAGACTAGGACACTTTAAAGCACTGAGGAGGCTCTCAACCGACTCTTCAAGTTCCTGTGGGTTGTAATTTATTTCTTCTAAAATTCTTTTCTCACATTCATTCTCCAGAAGAGCTAAGGAAGCTTCTGCCCAACGGAGGTCATCTTTCAGCAGCAAATCTTTAACACACATATCGATGGCATGCCCTGTTTGTTGGCCAAGGAGGGCACCACAAGATCTTCCTATGCTGGAATTAGCTATTGCCTGCTGGCACAGGAACAAAGCACTAGATTCAGTGAGGCCTGAAGGTGTGGGCCAAGAAGCAAGGAACGTTTGGTCTGTGTCAGTGGTATGGTCCTCTGGGAAAAAATAGCTATATCCCTCTAAATCTGTTTGGCTGAGACTTTGGAAGAGGAATACCGGATGGTATTCATAATAATTATGGCGCTTCCCTCTACTTGTAGCAGATTGATTTTTGTGAATATGACTGCTGTAATGGTGAGAATTTCTCCTAATGTCTAAGCTTGAGCTTCCCTCTCTTTCTGTACGAGTATTTCCCACTGAGGTGGCAGAGGGATGTGAGTTCACTAGTGATGTTTTGTGAAGTTTGGTTTGATTATTCTGCCTCTGCAGAAGTGTAGATGAATCCATTTTGTGCGCAGATGAACGTTTCTTTAAGCCTCTGACAAGATCAACAGGACCAAGATACTCAGCAGTGACATCCAGTCCTGGTATCAAAGAAAGAAATCTACCATTTTCACTTTCTTTACAAGACAGAGGAAGTTCTGACTGAGTAACTGTCTCCAGTTTGTTCACTGGTTGATATAATTCAGCATCTTCAAGTGCACAGTCACAGGAGATAATTTTTCTAGAAGGTGTTAAAGAAACAGGTGCCTTGTCAAACAAGCTCTCTCCTGGTGAAATTCTAGTGAAGAAAGAAAAAGATGAAACTGTATCATCTGAACTATTTTCTTTGTGCCACTAAAGTATTAACTTTTTTTTGTTCTTTGTTGTTTCATACTTCTACAGCATAGGTCACTGACTCTGCAGCCCACAGTTATATTTAAACACCAGTCAAAACAAAAAACTTCAAGAGTAACTCATAAAAAAATTGAAATGAGTGGATATTTTCTGTATACCTTGATACTTTGTTACAAACCTAATCAAACTATTCTTACATCATAGTACTTAAACACTTAGTTGGCAATTCAGTTTCAATTTTCTCTGAAATTAATTATGGTATGTAAGGATGACATTCTAACATGAACTTTAAAAATTAAGGAATTTTTTTTTATTATTTTGACAAATTTTTAAGAGTGTGAAGGAAAGGTAGAACCAAAAATGATGACACTTGATTTATCAACAGAAGCATTTGGTTACCTCCATTCCTTAATAAAAGAAAAGGGAACATTAGCATGGTTTGGGATTTCCATGCCACTCGCAGTGTGATAGTCATTCTCTGCATTTCCATCAAAGGTGCCACAGAGTCCCACGGTATGTCTGTAATCTGAACTGGGTGCCCTAAGCGTTATGCTCATTCCCCATTCACTCACATCAGCACGAACAAAAGCTCCAGAAGAAAACAAAACCTAAAAAGAGATTGAAGACAGCCTCATGAGAAACATGATTTTTTTAATTTTACCTATTCTGTAAACAATTATTAACCACTTACTGTTACTTTTCTTCCTAGGTAGGATTCAGTAATTCTGACATTGCTTCCTGTTGTGTCTCTGTTTATTACAGATAAGTGTGGCTGTGATTCATGGAGCTGACCACTGCACATGTCAAATGCAATTATATCAATTCCTTCCTTTGCAACAAAGCCACAATTGCAGGATGCTGGGTAGCGAAGACTTCCACAGTCCCATTGGCGAACATGAACTTCAAAATCTCGAGATGTACTCTTATAGAGAACAAATGTTCCTGTTTTAAAATTGTCATAGACTCTAGAATCAAAAGAATAGTGCGTGAAATCACTTTGCTTATGAAATAAATGTATCACTACATGATAGTAACTCTATTTTCAAACACATTTCTAATATTTGGTGAACTTTGATACTGAAACTCATTTTCCCAAGTCAGAAAAAACAAACAGTAGAGCCCACAGACCAAAATACGGCTTTATCCTGAGCAAACACCATCATATCTTCCTCTGAGCAGCTCTAGATTATTTTTTTTAAAAATTAAACCTTATTTTTACAGCAGAAAAGAAGGACTATGAGTGGAATATATGTAGACAATGGCTGTGAATGGAAACATAAGTAAGAAGCTCCCGCCATTCTTTGATTTTTTTTAACAGGGCATATGGAGGGTACTTCTCAACCTTTGTGTTTCTACAATGCTGCACCTGTGCAGCAAGAGCAATAAGACGCATAGCAGTGTGCATTGTGGGGGCAGCTGCTGGAAACTGCACAAGTACCCTTGACGAAATTATTTAGAAAGTCACATCCTTCTAAAAAGGTCTGCTTTATTAAGATGGAGATGGGGAGTGCTTATTCCCAATGATTATTTAAGATGAAAACCATAAATAGCAACTTGCTTTTTTTCCTTAGGGTTAGCCATCTGTCCCCTGAAGCAAGGTTAAAATAGCCAATTTAATGATTCAGCAGCAAGAAGGGAAAAAAAAAAGAAAAAACACATAGAAAACCCCCAAACTTTTGCTGTAAGTTTAATAGCCTCTTGGCTATAAATGGCATTTAACAGTTAATTGTAGACTAGCAATTTGCTTTGTATATAATGGGCCAGCAGACAAACTGCAGATGGGACTGCACTACTGGGACTGCATCAGATTGTTTGTAACTCAGTGCAGACAGTTCATCTTCTATTTGTTTCCTCAGTTTGTAAAATAAAGTAGCAACGTAATTTATCCTTAAGAAGAAAGTTCTTTCCCTGCAGCATCATACTTCCAGACAGATCACATTGCAGTAGAACACTGCTTCATGAGCAAGCTTGATCACAATGCAGCCACAATTAAAATGCCCAATTAACACATCCCTGTAATTCCACTGAAGGAGAAACTGCAAGATCAGGATAACCCCATTGACTTTATTCAGTAGTAGTAGTCAAAGTTCTATTAGAGAATCTATCACAACTTTTACTTCTCCTTCTGTTATCATGTGTGGGCTGAACATCCTCCTTTGGAGGCAACATATCCTCTTCTCACTCTGCTACGTGAAGAAATGTGCTTCTGCTGAACAAATATAAAACTCGCAGGTGTGGAGTCTGTGTTTGTTCTGACATCTTTTGTGAATTAGAAACACCTTAATAGAAACAAGCACTCAAAAACGGCTGTGGCCAAGTGTTTTCACTTCGAAAAGTAGGCCAGTGATGTGCAAGCGACAGCAGCAAACAAACTGCTTTCAATGCCACTAATAAATGCAGCAAAATGCTACACAGACAGCAGACAGTTTCTAGTAATTTGATCCTTACAAGGATTCAGATACTGACACACACAAATAGGCAAATTATGCTGTTGTTTGGAAACAACATTGCATTAAAAGTTTTGTCTAATCAGTCATTTTGTCATGATTCATATTTAATATACAAACATTTTTATCTTTCATAGTCAACAGACTGTACAGCTATTACTGCTCTTGTCCATTTGCTTCATTCTCTTACCACAACCCAAAACTTGACTTTAGAAAGGTAAATATTACAAACGTCATCATGACTGGCAAGCATTTACCAACTTAATCACATTTATCCTTATTGTCAAAAAAAATCTAAAACTCTCAGTGCAATTGCAGAAAACTACAGCTGACTTGCATCACCAGCACAGATTTAGAATAAATATACAAATAATTAAATAAATAAAACACCACCACGCCTCTCAAAAAAACCACCGACAAAAAATCCCAACACACTTAAAATTAAGAGCAGCAACCCAGTAATTACCTTCCATCAAATGTAATTATATGGGGGTCAGTAAAAGAGTAGCAGTAGGCAGTGGGTAGATCCTTAACTGTAATCTTCAAAACAAAGAAGCAAATAGTAAAATATGTCGGATTAGGAAATAAATGGACTTGGGTACATTATTTATATTATGATAGTAGTTTACATTCTAATAAGTACATTATAGTACACTTTTAATCAATCTGAGTAGTTACTTCAATATTAAAATGTGAAAAAAAAAATAATTCAAATGAAAATACAGAATTTCAAGAAAAAATAAACCAACTAAAATCAACCACTTAAAAATCTTGGTGCAAGTCAGCAAGTCACAACTAAAATAGAAAGTTCATTAAGACCAGCCACACTTCTGGCCTGTTCACAGAGCATAACATGAAGATTTTCAACCTGTGTGCTTTCTGGAACATAGCCATTCCACAGGAAATTCTCACTGGATATAGGTTCGACTGCAATTCTGGTAATCCTGTCTCCATCCTGCATGAAGTCTGTCACAGCAGTGAAATAAATTATAGCTTGACTACAGATTCCATTATTGCAAGATTTCTGGAGAAGATCCACATGACAAGAAGAAAGAGCCAAGTTTAAACCTAACTGCTCTGTACCTGTTTTAAAGAGAATACATCATTAATGAGTTCTTCCTCTAAATAAGCCACATTCTGCATACTAATGTTAATATAGATACTAACTTATGTACACACACTTTCATAAATTAAAATAATTGCACATTTTTCTTTGGTTTGGTTTGGTCATGCAAAAAACCTCCCCTCTACCTCTTCATATACACACTCAAGACAATGTTTTTGTATTTCCCAGTTTGATAGACAAATGAAAATCATGATAGCCTTGCTAATGTGACAAATAATGGTTGTCTGCATTGGTAAAGCTCCTCCTGGTTCACAGGATTTGTGTTTGAGAAAATATTACAGAAAATGGCTATAATAATAAAAAATGAGGACTTTGTGATGGCATATATAAAACTTGCAACACAACAGGTAAACAAAATTGACTGAATTATAAACTTTACAGGTACTACAATATTCTGTCTATTCAAGTTAAAGAATGTGACTCTGATATCAATGTCTACCAAAAAACCACCTGCAAACTTCAACAAGTAATTCTTTCATATTTTCAGCAGCATCATACAAACTGTGAATACTTTAAGATTTTAGAAAGTCTTTTACAGTGTAACAACTTCTCTGAAGAAGGAAACCAGCACAGTATTTATAAAAATACATTAAATATACAAAATGCCACAAAATCAGGGTAATACTTACCTTCATCAATAATATATAATGTTAGTGAGATTTTGCAGTCACTTTCTAGCTGGCTAAACTCAGGACAAGGAATAGGAATGCTACTTTCTATTGTCAGTCTGTATTCCTTCCCATCTTCTGATATATCATATGTTTCTGGATGTATCTAGCACAGAAGAAACTGTAATTAAAATACAATCTTTGTGAGTAAACTGCAGCACTGCTTCCTAATCAGCTAGGAGTGCTTATTTACATAAATAAGCTGAGGAGTAGCATATTGAGGAGAAGATGCAGACACAGCTGCCAGAGTCTTGAAAATGTGGGAAAAGGAGCAAGGATACGGCAAAGGTTAGCTAGGAGGGTAAGGAGTTAGCAAATCACATTAACAACACAAAAATTACTAACTCCTGGAAGAGAAGACGCAAACAGTTTTGTGTACTGTTGGGGGGGGGGAGGAAGTGGGAAGCTACCTACAGGCGACAATTCTGAAAGAATTTGGAAGCACCATATTTCTCCCGGGATTCCTCTCTGCAAGCTTACCATACAGATCACCAAAAATGTGTAACCAAAAACTCAGAGATCAGTAACAGGGGCCTACAGCTGAGCTTGGTAGGCCGCATGGAATCCTGAGCGCAGCCACCCAGGGAAACAAAGATAACACATTGCCTCTTTGCAGGGGCAGAAGTGCACTTCCGCCAGAGACATCTGGGCCCCAACCCTAACAGAAACAAGCTCAGGCTGAATCAGCAGGACTATAGCCAATATGTAATGACATGCACTATGTTTTTCTGGGACTGGTGTCCCATTGTTTGCCAGCAAAGGGCTCTCTGCAGCTATATCCACACTAGGAATGAAAACAAGTTTGGTGCTCGGCCTCTGACCGAGCACGGCACAGCACTGCTCACCTCCAGCTTCCCCTCTTTAAGTCCAGGCCAGGCTGGCTCAGGGCTGTGCCTCCAAACTTTGTGAACACGGTGCCAGAGTTGGCTGCAGCTGCTGGAAACCAAGGCCTGTGTGTGCAAGGTGCCAATCCAGCCTTGCTGCACCTTGAGTACACAGGGAGCACACAAACCTCTGTGACTCTCCTGCTTTTGGACAAATTTCAGTACACCTCAGCCGACAACACGCTCCATTAATTCACAGTTAATACATTTTAAGTGCCTTCTAGTCAGAGGACTGACTGCTGCAGCAATACTCAAAGATTCCTACTACATTATGTTTCTACAAAGTTACCTTAATTCCAGCAAAAAACTCCTTGCTCTCAACTGGAGAGCTTTGTATATCTGGCTTCTCCATGAAAAAAGCAGAACTGCTACAGTAGACCTGTAGGGCAAAACCAGAATAACAGAATACATTTTTGGTATGAAGTGGTCACATGAAGACAAACCTCGCCCACCACGGTCAGCTCAATGGACTCATCATGGCCAGTCTTCTGGTTGCACCAGAAGGTACCAGCTGCCAGTGGGAATGGGTAAGTACAGCTAAAGAAAAAAAACAGAAACAGACTGAGCATCCTAAAACCTCTTCCTGGCATATTCTATCAGTTGTGCAGAGACTTCTTCAACTAATGGCTGCACAAAAATCTTATTTAATGAATACCTAAAAAACCTTTTCTGAAGCATTTCTGCAACCAATGACATCTTATGAAAATGTATTCTACACTTGTTAACATGTTATTTCCTTTTTTTTCCATTTCACAATTTTTGCCTTTTAATTTTGTTTAGTGAAAATTTATCTTAGATTATGTTTTTTCTGATGTTATAGACCTGGATAATCTTTTTCAAGATGAGGAATCCAGCGTGATTTCCCTCCACTGAACCAGTCCCATGCTACTAGACACTGTGGGTTTGCTTTGGTTTTGTGCTTGTTTTGGGGTTTGTTTTCATTTTGCTGTATCCATTTTGAGATGTGTTGACCACACATGCAGTATTTCCAATCCTGAAAAAAAGATTCATAGCAGCAGGAGGTAGCTTATGACTGCGCCTTTCCTTTTGACAATCACCAAACCAACACTGTCAGGCAAGTCTTCACAAGGTCCCCAAATGATTTTTGAGGATTAACAACTGCTCTTGTTGTCCACAAGCCATCCAAGCAGCCTGGCTTTTGCTTAAACATACATATGCACACCAACAGCATTTTTTTTTCTCCAGGAAAAATTAACCTGTATTTTGGTATATATAGGTAAAAGGTTTGCTGATTTTCCAATGCTTGGGATTCTCAAAGTTACCATGAGAGCCTAGGTCTTCGTTCTGGTACAGTGGAAGGTAGGGCAGGTACTCACACTGCTTTTGATGGCAGAGACTAAAACATATAAATCCTAGACTCAAAACCAGTGAGCAGTTCATCCAGAGAAAAAATATCTATCTAATGACTCAACAACACAGCTTTTCAAAACCTCTGGCTCTCACTGAGAGGCAGTTGCATCCAAAAATCCTATTAATTTATGTTATTGAAGAAAAATCGCAGTAGAAGGTGAAGAAGATGAAACTTGAACAAAAATTTATCTCCTGGAGGCACACTGCACTGTATTAAGACAAACAGTCTCAAAACCTCATAGGCAGTGGTAGTTACTTGTATTTCTGTGGTATTTACACATTCATATGGGCAGTTGGTGAAAACAAGTAGAGAGTGTAGGCTTCTGCCAAGAAAAATTATACAGCAAGGTGATGGACCTCTCTCTAAAAACTCTAAGTCTACTGAGCCATATTTACAAATTTACAAAGAAATCATAATAATGTTTTAACATACTCTGTCTCCAAGTCTGATGTTTATGCCATCTAGTTCTAGAAGTGAGAAGGTATGAACTGCTGTTTCATGTGTAAGTTCTTCTTTGATACCTTCAGGAGAAAGTCTTGACCAAGTTACAACAAATCCAACAGAGCTGTTTGCAGAAAGAGTGCCAAAGGTACACCTTAGGTAGATACTGCCTTTGATCACCTCTGCTACAACTTCAGGAACAGATGGAAGTGGTGGTGACACAGATGGAGATGATGTAGGAGCCAGGTTACCTAGTCAAACAGAAGTGTAGACTGCGCGTTTTATTCTGCACAAAATCAGTATTGGATACAATGACATTGTCATATCTATTGCCAATTAATACACTAACAATGTTTACCTTTTTCATAGGTGGAAATATTACATAATTTCTTAAGAAAATCAACGAAAAATGTGTATCTTCCTTCTATTAATTATTAAATGGAGAAAAAACTCTTAATGAGCTTTTGATTATATTCTAGCCAAAAGGTAGGTGCTAAAGAGGGGGAAAAAACAATTAAAAAAAAAAAAAAGCAAAAAAAAAAAAACCAACCAAACAAAAAACCCAACCCCCCCCACCAAAATAAACAAAAAACCCCAAAAAAACCAAACCAACAAACAAACAAAAAAAAAAAAAACCCAAAAATCAAACAAAACCAACAACAAAACCAAAAAACCCCCAAGAGAATAAAACACAATTTATTATTTTACCAGGCAGGAGAGAGCAACATGCAAAGAAATGTGCCTTACAGTAGAATAATTTCACTATTTATGAAGAATGTGGGGGAAAGAAAAATACAAAACGAAAAAGGCTGTTTAGAAAGGAATAGAATAAGCAACAGTATGATTTGTATATTTCTCTTATATTTTACTCCTGAAGAATCAAAGTAATCTGTCATTCAGCCTCATTACAATCACTTTTTGACATTTTGATACTTACTCAAAATATTCTGAGAAAGAACTTTTGTAATCCAAGTTTGTCTGAAATTACCTCGAAATTTCTCATTTTGCAACAAATCAAGCAATACTGTTGATAACATGAACATGTTTTTACTCAAGACAGAGTATCACTAAATGTTGACATTATTGGGTCACAGATGCACAGAAAACCTTGAAAATCAAAACAAAATACTCACTGTTACAGATGCCTTGAATTTCTATTCCCTCAGGATCACAGGTCTGTGGCCTTGCATCTGAAACAACTACAAATTGTTTTTACATTGTATATTCACACACTTACAGAGCATGCACACCAGTGCTTAGATTATAGACCAAATGTCTCAAAACACTAATTGAAGCGCAAATTTGCAGAATAGAAGCAATCTTGTAATCTGATCCATGTGCAGTTATGACAGCAGTGAGGACAAAGCCTTGTGTTGGAAATCATCTAGGAGGAAGGGTACAGAACATTCTACCACCTCTACAACTTTTACTGCTGATGTGCTCAGCCAATACTTACACATGTTGCTAGAGATTAAAAAACATTTAAACTATTCTCCTGAAAATATTTCTTTTGCCTCTCCAAATTAACATCTGACTTCTTATTCCTTAATTGTAACCCTGGACAACAAAATTCAGTGCAGACCTGCTTTGAAAAAAATCATCTTTCCTACAGAGGCCTAGGAAAAAGTGCTTGTGCACTGTTATTGTTTTGGATTTTGAATGCTATAGAAAAATAAGTGGAACTTGGCTTTGGCTTAACCATAAAAATGCCATTTAATCACTCAAACTACATCAGAAGAGCAGCAGCAACACTGGAAATCCCATTCACCAAAAAGAATGAAGAGCAGACTTCGCTGTTCCATGCTTCAGTGATAAAATGTTTGAATTCCTTAGCATGTAGAGGACAGACTGAAAATTTGCATCAAGTGTTTACAGCTATCAAGTGTTAAAGAGAAAACCCAGTACGCATGGTAACCTAAACACAAAAAGCAGTACAACAGTAAAATGTACTTCACTTGACAACATCATCTTAAATGAGTGTATCTCAACTCAAAATGTGTTTCATATTTACAGCATTCAGTAGAGGCAAACAAGAGTTATGCTTTTTGCCTGCCTTGTTCTGGGACACTAAAAACTTTCTAGCTCATTGTCTAGCTGTGGTTTTATATCTTCTTTCCTCATCATGTACCAGGATCAAAAGTAAATGCAAGTCCTATTGTGCAGGAGTTCTTCATTGTTTCAGTCACATGCTTGCTGAACCCTTGGAGAATGTCTTAACAACTGGATCTAAAGGAATAATGATGGGCCAACAAGGCACCAGAGAGCCCACTGATAGATTTGCTATAAAGCTTTTGAAGGCATTCAGTAATAGAGAATATGACTCCGAGCAATACAGCATATGATGCATGAAAATATTGCTAGTTTTTTCACAATGATGTGTTAGAGGAGCTAATAAGAATTTCCTACTACAATAATTTGTAACTGTTTCACAGTATTTAGAACGGTAAGGATTTAACCATGGCTTGCTTATTGGAAAAATCCAGCATGAATAATGAAACACTGAAGTTTTGAGCTGCAAACACCAACATACATCTGCAGCATAAGCGCCCAAGACAGTGGGAGACATTGCAAAAGGTCTCCCATTCTTTCTCATAGTACTAATAAAACGTGTATCAGTAGAGCATTTCTGTGCTGAATTTTCTTCTAGCAACAACATGTATACTCTCCAGAATGATGATAAAATTTCAACAAAAATATTCCTAACAATGCTAAACAATAATTGATATAAACATAGTTTGCTCAAGTTCCTACACAAAATTTATTCTGACACATAATTTACACGTGTTCAGCAATGGGTATTTGCAGAGTCTGAGTGCCATGAATTGCATTGAATTTTGGTACAGTGAATTTTGACTTCTAAATGTGTCTTATAACCCCACCACATTATATGGAAAATTTCAATTCTTAAGTTTCTGATCTTTGAAAATCAGTCAAATGCTATGTGTAAGTTAAACAGGGGTGAAGTGAACCCACCCTGCCATTTTAGATCATTTCTTCCATCACATCAATATTAAAAGTAAGGATTGCAAAAAATTTTAGTGAAACTATTTTCTGGCACTTCCACTCTGCCAAATATCAGACAAATATAGGTCAGGAACACACTTACTTATAAACATACACACTTAGCTGAGTTAGAGCATGCATTTTCTCACCTTCTGCACAATACCCCATGCATCCTTGGGTGGGCTGCAGTAAGTAAACAAAGAAATCTCCACAGTTCCTCACCCTGACAGGGATTCGGAAAAGACAGCAGTCCTTTGAAGTGCTGAAGAAAAACTGCCATGTAGCACAAGCTGTTAACTGTTTGATCTCACCAGGTCGAGGCATGGATTCTGACTCCCTCAGAGACAACCAGACAGGGGCTTGAGTCCCACAGTGATTCATCTTCAGCACCAGAGAAAAACATCAGAAAATGGTTAATGCTACATCAAACTGTTTCTGTGCTTTAATAAGAGGAATATATGTAATTAATTTCTCACGTGACATTTTAGCAAAGTTCAGACAGTGTAACAGAGAGATTACTGACTTTCCTCCTCAAGACTAAATACAAACGCACACAAAAGAGACTTAAGTTCTTTATTGACCCTACTGAATTTATGTTTCTAAAGACAGGCTATATTTTAGTGCCTGAAGAACTTAACTGGAAGCCATATCTGAATGTTTTGCTCAAAAAAAGCTCACAGTTGTGTTATGGCTTAGTGAGCTCCTTTGCACCATTAACCTATAATAAGTGACTGCGTGGATGCTATCAGAGCACAGCAAACACAGTGTAGAACATAAGTGCGCTGATTATCAACTAAAGATGTTAAAGCTGACACCTTTCATCTGCCCTTTGCCATCAGCTGAAGGCTCAGCTATCCTCCTGGATTTCTTCTAAGAGATGTGGGCAGCAGATACAAGGTTACTGACATTTTTGGCCTGAGCCAAAAACACAGGACAATTGATAAGCCCTTTCTCTCTTTCAACTGCCCACAGTTAGAAATAATATGTTTGTTGCACCCCCATAATAACCACAGTGACTTTGTAGCAACCCTAAATCCTTTGGTATTTGCAAAGCAGAGGGCTTCACACAGTCTGCGGCTCAGGTACTGATTCAACAGGTGACTTTAGCAGGGTGTTGCTCCTTCTTTTGCGAACAAAAACACTGTTCAGTGCTTTTCTTCATGGAGTAAGAATTGTGCAGTGGAATACTCTCCCTCATCCCTCACCCCTGCGGCCATGCCAGGCCTTCAGGTCAAGGAAGCTGCCCTGAAAGCCACAACCGAGCAGTAGTACCAGCTATGGTAACCACAGCGTAAGTCTGATTTGACAGACACCAGTTTACCAGTGGAATACAGGAAAATGAATTCCTGAAAGAGTACACGAAGAAGGAATCTCATTCATGGGTTACTAGAATGAGTTAAAGATCAGCTCCTGGCTTTCATGCTGAAAGCAAGCTGAAAAGAAACACCCAGAAGGACACAGTGCTTTAAAGCCAGCATTTGGAAAACACTTACATAAAAACTGTAACTCGGAAATTGTGAGAATTTGAGAACTTCTTCTGAAAACATACATCACCTCAAGTACTCCTTTCTTTGACCTCGTAGCGCAGCAAGGTGTCAGACCAACTTGCCTTTAGATCTCTTGGCATAAGTCTGCTGCAGACTGAGCAATTATCTCTAAAGTTTACTTTCCCTTCTTAATCTAGAATCTCTGAGACCACCATCAATCCACCAGAAAGACAGAATTAATAAGAAGTAGACAGAAATGGGACAGATTGTTTAACAGTCTGAATATTTCACAGAAATTAAGTACACCTATAATAAAAGTTCTCCTAAAAGAAAGAAAGGATGAAACTACCTAAACAAGACATCCATTTAGTTTGGTTTTAATGTTTTGACTCTGAGATTTCAAAATAAATGTCTTGTTTCAAGAGATGCAACGAAACAGACGTCAATGCATAAATTTAATTTGCTGAATAAGCTTTGAGTCAATCTCTTTCCAACTGTAATTATCTGAGCTCCTGTGTGTTAGAAAGACAGACTATTTTTAACAATAGACACTAAGCACTGAGAACTTCAATGAGATTTCTAAAACCTTCCTGAAAGAGATGAGTGGATATTTTGCTAGTCTAACCTCCCTTCTGAAAAACACACTGGTTTTTCTCCTCCTTGATAATGCTGATTCTTTGCATAGAAGAATCAATTTTTGAGAAAATACAACTACTTAATGAACTTTTTTTTTTTTTTTTTGTATTAAATGTAACTGAAAGAAAGTCCTTCAGGAATCATACTTTTTGGCTTTTTTTCTTCAGTATAAAACCTGGATAACAAGTAGCTTTTGCAATACAGCCCTTTTAATCCTTGAGTCAGCTGCACATTAAGAAAAGTCACTTCAGTAGCTTTATACAGCTGTAAAGATTTAACAAACAAATTTAATTACGTACTTAATTTAATTAATTAATTAAAAAACAAGAGAGGCTGCTATAAACTCGATTCAATTTCATTAGTATGATTTAACTATTTTGTATTAATTTAAAAGCACTTAATTGATGGGATTTTAGTTTATTTTTTCAGGAGACTGACAAGGAAACTTCAATTCATTAGAAAAATCAAGGGTAAAATATTCTAATGGCATTTTTTTGATTTTTAAAAAAGGAAATGCATTAAAAAGAAGAAACTAAAAGGAGGTATTTCCTCAAAATATAACAGAGCTTCAAAATAAAGCTCCAAATAAGATTCAAAATAAAGAATTACACATGTGAAGTATTAAATATTTCAAGTAATTCTTGAAAGGAGGCTTTGGAGGCTTGCAGATGATAAGGCAACTAATCTTCAGTTAGCTCTGTTAGTTTAAGTTATTTTAGGAGTAATCTCTTTTCTGTGGCATGATGACCTTAAAAGCTCCACAATTACAGGACTCATGCGGCTGCAAGTCTTAATACTGCTTTCACATGGCCTTCTTAACACACTGACCACCACAGCTCCAGCTTTACAATGTGATATCCCTGCTATGCTGCCACTGAGAAAATTTCTTTAGCACTGAGTGGAAATTACAGTTTTTGAGTGCTCTAAAAGGGATTTAATTTATCATCCTCTGCTATTGCCCATTCAGTATAAAATTTTCAGTGCTTAGGACTTATTTTTTCAGTTAACACATTTTAATATAATCAAGTATTTAGAGAAGATGGGTACTTTGTACTGTTCCACATCAGTCTCCATAACCACACTGGGTTTTTTATACCTATCCTACTGAAAAATTCTTCACCAAGATCTATTTCTCAGAATCAAATGATTTGTAACAATACCTCCACACACTTGGTTGGCATCTCAGCAGGCTTATCAAAAATCATGAAGCGATACCATCCTGGTGTTAGGGAATGGTCACAGATTAAATCCTGAATAGCTGATTGCTGGAGGTGGGATGAATCAAAATCCACACTTCGGTAAGGGCTCTGCAGGATCTGATGTCCACCAGGAGAGCATTCAAGAACTGTGGAGCAAAAGTATTTTGAGTATCAAGATGGAATGTCTAACAAGTATTTTAGAAAAGATGTTAAGTATTTTAAAGGGAAAATAAGGATATGTCACAATATCATGTGGAACTAACTTTATGAAAAAATATATTGAAGTGTTAATTACAACAACTTTGCATGTTAGTACTCTGAAATTTAATAGAATTCATTATGTCATAACTTCCCTTCTTTTAGTGGACAATAAATGCCATAATAACCTCATAGGCATTTACCCTGGATGCAAAACCAGTGGCAAGGAATACGTTTATACATTCTACCTGGATTTTGATTTTCTCATTCCACTGATGAAACCTGAATACAAATGGGGTGCCAGATACATGAGAATATATAAATCCTACCTCAAGAGGAGTAAGGATTATCCAAAGTTCTTTTCAGAATAGACTACCACTTTACAGACTCCTATGCCTGAAATTATTATTTCCCTCAAATGGATGAGAGATACTTGCACAGTTGCATGCAGATTGCATGTATGCATACAGAACCTAGCAGAAGTATGAAAATTGGTAGTACTTGGTTACACATTTTAAGTCAATTTGCATGACTGACACACTAAAATTATAATACAGCAAATACAACTGCCAAACATATTTTTTTGACTTTTTTTTTGACCTTTTGGCCTCAAAAAATCTCTCAAAATTTCCAATAGATAAAATGAAGGATCAGAATCCAAAGAAGTCTTTATCAGAGTTCTGTTTTTTTAAAGGCAAATTCATTCAGAAATAAAGCAGAACACCAGAATTTCTGAATCGGATGTGGCAACTGAGTTGACTTCTGTCAAGGACAGTGACAACAAAAGTTCTGGCTAATGGCATATTAACATGCAACATACTGAATAGCCATTCTTGTTCAAGAATGTGCTTGAGGAGTGAAAGTAGGGAAAAATAAATAAAGGGAACATTTATAAATAAGGGACATTACAAGTATATCTATCTATTTACCTTGCTTTTAAAAATGGATACAACGGATGTTGAACTGACTGTGAACAGAATTTTGGGTTATACTGAATGATACCGTGAATCTTAATTCTTGCCTTCACTATGCTACTATTGAATTTTAAAATGCAGCTGTAAGCAAAGCTGTCTAATGTTACATTGTGAATTTGAATGCCCTGATCTTTTGGTTTTTGGTCCCAGGTTTGTCTGTATTTGTCGCATATTTTGCTTGGTAAAACATATTTTGGTTCAAATCATGCAATAATGTACTACCTTCCACATTTTTCATGTCATTCTAGATAACCACAAATATAAAACAGTTTCAAAATCAGGTAATTCCCCACCTTTAAAAGGAGAAGATGCCCTAGTGAAAGAATAGACTTTATCTCTTTCAGCACAGTACAAGAATCCTACAGTCTTTCAAAGACTGAAGATTTAATCTGATATGGCTTTAGGCTACCCAGGCAGGTAACAATAGCTTTATCTTCTATCCTCTAAGGGCAGCTGGAAGTCAGTGTGATTGACTGTGCCACCACTGTGTTTCTGAGTTGCTTCTAGTAGCCTGCAGGCTATTTGTGTCCATACAATTTGACCTTACAGGGAACTTACCCTTCACTGGAATTTAGAGAAAAGCCCTTGAAGAATCACAGGTCAGTCATGTGTGTTATTGAAATGTTTTCCAAGCAAGCTACAGCACAAGCAGTTTACGAACCATGATGAAAGTTTCTTCCTGTCCTCTATTTTTTACTAGAATTGTCCCTTTCATACAGCACCCTCATTAATTTTCTTTCCTGTAACTGAATCACTCCTGAAACAATTAATATCTGTTACCTTCTCCATTAATAAATCAAGCTAGACATGAGACAAGTCTTTATTTTCTTTTCCTCCACAGTTTAATTAGATCATCATTTGATAGATCTTTAAAACAGCTGACTGTATTCACTTGTAATAGGGTTATAAATCCTACTAAAGATCAAATTATAAGTTTCTTATTATTATGCATATCAGTTTAAAATGCCATCCAGCTCTTCATGAATCCAGTGTATTCTTTTCTCCTTTCTCGATGTATGCTAATATTTCCACAGTTATTGTTTGGAAATCTTATGTTGTGTAACACTGGTTGATTTTTTTTTCTTTTTTCTTTTCAGTGCTGCAAAACAACTAAAAATAATTGTCATCATCAATACCTGAGTGTAACTGAAGTGCTGTCTAACTTCAGCAACAGCAGAAACAAATAAAATTATCATATTTATGGACAGACACACAAAAAATTAATGTCACGTTCTCTGCAAAAACAGTTACACCTGCAGACCAGATCTGCTCAAACCAGAAGCATTTAAGAAGCAGTTGGCTAAATTTTCCGCTGAAATCATTATTTCCTTATTCAGGATGTCTTAAATAAAAATAGGTGTTCATATAAGCATTCTTTCAAATATTATTCTCAAAATGATGAATACTGACTTTGCTGTAATGCTCCAAAAAAACTTGGCCTGTGTCTAACACCCAGCAATTTTATAGAATCATAGAGTAGTTTGGGTTGGAAGGGACCTTAAAGATTATAGAGGTCCAACTTCCATGACACGAGCAAGGACACCTTTCACTAGATCAGATTGCTCAGAGCTCCATTCAAGTTGGCCTTGAACACTTCTGATGCCTTAATAATTTCTGGTTTTTTACTCTTCATGTATCTGTAACTTGGTGTAGTTCTGCGCTTCTTACAAAGTGCTAAAAACCTCTGTTCCCAGCACCTTTAGCCAAAACCAGGCTCTCTGAATAGAGATTCAAGGACATAGTCATTGCCCTAGGGCCCAAAAATATGCAAACAACTGTGAGATGGGGGGAGCAGGCCTGGGGTGGTTAACATCATCACCTGAGGGCGCGATTGGAGAAGTAGGGGTCAATATGCTAATAGGACAGATCTTATAAAACGCAATGGGCTCGTGACCCAGTGTCCATTTTGGGTGTAGTCCCATGAGGGGACTTTGCTTGCCCAAATGTACCTTCAAGGCCTCGAAGGCCTTGAATAAATTTTTCCGCTTTTATACTCCCAATTTGTCTTGGCCTCTGTTTCAGGTAGCTTGCTTTTGGGCATCACTTCCATGGATGGAGCAGCCACAGCTCCTCTGGGAAACCTGTTCCAGTGCCACACCACCCTCATAGCAAAGAATTTTCTTCTAATATCTAATCTAAACCTACTCTCTTTCAGTTTGAAATCACCACCCTGTCACTACATGCTCTTGTAAACAGTCTCTCCCTTCCTTCTTGTAGGCTTCCTGATGATCCTAGTCTGACAAAATTATAAGGAACAGCAAACAGGATCTGATAGCTTGAAAGTGCTAAGGAAGGCTACCTACAAGGGCAGCTTACCTACCAGCTCTGTCTAGGATGTGAGGAACATTAAACTGTGGGAAGATCTGTGCGCTACTGGTGACTTGACTTCATCCACAATCACAAAATATTCTAACATCTTCTGACACAAAATGGAAAACTCATGTAAGTTTCAATAATATTTATCATTTAATCATGATTATTCTTAATGGAAATATTTCCATATATATGGGAATATTCTTTTTAATTATTTCTTTTTTGATCTTTAAATGTATTAGTGATTTAATAAATTTAATTTCAAATATTTGCTATAAAATAATGAAATTCTAATTATAAAATACATAAATTAATACTTGAGAACTAAGACCATGAAATCCAGGCTCCTTTGTAGATGGTGCACCTCTGTTTTCACTTAAGCCAGAGGAGATAGATACAATAAGTTATCAACAGGTTATTAAGAGAGAGACTTGTTTCTAGAAAGTTGTAACTCTCCCATTTGGTTTGGAAGTCCAGATACTACACACTGTCTTACTGAAACAAAACAGCCTATCCTGGGAAAATATGCAGCTATTTCCCTAGAATTTGAGTTTACTGATCACATTCTGTGTGTCTTTCCACAAACACCCTCCCTATACACTGCGCATGGCTCTCTACTGTTCTTCAACTTGTATCTCTGCACACCAGAAAGAATTTGATTCCATTATTTACTTTTTCCTGACTGTCTTCATGATTAGTGCAGTGAGCTTTGCTTTGATCCATCCCAGACTTTCTTGGTCCTACTGGATCCTGAGAAATGTGACCCTAAGCTGCAACAACTTAAACACAAGGATAGCATTGTGCTGGTGGATGAGCCTTTTGGAAGAGAGATAGACAAAATCTCTGCAAACACATTGAGGTTTCTACCATGGCTGCCATAAACTGGGTCACATAATAGGTCCTCTGAACACCACACCTTAACCAAAAGTCAAAGAGGTTTCTGAAATCAACACAGGAGCTCATTTACCACAAAGAGATATTAAGTGGCTCCTGATGACTATCTCTGAGGCACTCGGGTGGAAAATGAGTTCCACAAAGGAAGGGCTTTTCAACTTCCTGTTCACATCTCCATTCCATCCACGTGCAAAAAGGGGTCAATGATTTTCCACCTGTTCGTGATATTTCCAACGGGATGGAGCAGTCAGAAACTGAGGACTGCTGGGCACAAACCAGAGTAGAGATGGGAAAAGGAGTTACAGCAGAGTACAGACAGACAAGGGCAGAGTGGCCGCACTGGCAACTCAGTTCCTCAGGTACAAATACCTTAGGAGTTTAAATCTCCTGCAGCCCAAAGGCTGGGGTCTGGCAAAGGACCACTGATAAACAGCGTCTTTAATCAGTACCCACTGTGAGTAAGAATGTGCTTTTTCTTGGCCCTACTGACTGCAAGGATGCAGCGCACCAACACACCAAGGGAGAAATTAGAATTATAACTGAGTTTAACAAAAGTGCTCAGATGTATTTGTGGGTTTAAATTCTTCCAAAATAATACAATAGGAAAAAAATTCTTTTTTTTTGAAGAAGTTATCGTGGAACAACCATATCCAGTAGTAATACTTTTAAAGGAAAATATAAAAATTACTGTAACTACCTAAAAATACCATTTTCTTTGATGGGACCTATAAAAGAACACAAGCAAAAATGTTGTAGCAATGACAGTTTTGCAATCCCATAGAACAGGAACACAGTGACTCCTATGCATGGACCAATGAAGAAAATCGAATCAACAAATACAAATTATTACATCTTTATAAATAACCTCATTAGACTGGGTGTTAACACTTTTCAACCACTTACATTCACACCCTACAGGGTGCTTTGCAAAGGTAGTAAATAATCGCATAGCCTTTACAAAAGTGTAAAATACATGTTTATAGAACGTTTTCTAGTAGTTCTCAATGCAATACGTTATTGAATCTACTTTCGATGTGGATTTTCTATTCGAAATTTGAGACAATACAGACACGGGTTTTGCAGAGGTCCCAGGTAAAGATGTGCCAAGTCACCGCCTGCGCTCCAGCACGGAGGCCAAGAGCGCCAGGAAGAGAGGCTGGGAGACCCAGCACTCCTCGGAGCTGCCCTGGGCAGGTTTTCCCGCAAATGCGCTGTGACAGGGCAGTCCCCACTTTGGCAGCTATAAAGTGAAGCCTCTTGCAGCGAAACCTGTGGCACGCAGCCTCAGCGCTGGGAGATGCGCGGGCACGGCGGAGCCCCCGGCGCTGCCCCTCAGCCCCGCAGCAGCCGCCCGTCCCCGCCGCTCCCTCGTTCACCTGCGGCCGGCGGTGCCCGCGCCTGGTGCCGTGTGCCCGGTGTCCCTTACCTCGCCGGCGGGCCCCGGCCGCCGCCAGCCAGCCCAGCGCGGCCGCGCAGAGCCAGAGGCGCGGCGCTGAGGGAGCGGCCCCCGGCATGGCCTGGCCCCTCCGCTCCGCTCCGCTCCCCGCCGCGCTCGCTCCCGGCCGGACAGCAGCTCCAGGAGCCTGTGGCCGCTCCGTGTGCCCACCCCGCGCTCCGCAGCCCCTCCCTCAGGGCCTCGGCCCGCCCCCCTGCCGGACCCGGCCCGGCCCCGCCGGGCTCGCCCGGAGGTGTCCGTGCCCCGGCCCGGCTCTGTGCCCGGGCCGCCCTCGGGGGATTCTCCGCAAAGAGTGGTTGGTTCTTGTCGGGGCTCTGGGAAGATGCCTTTCCGTGTCCCCAGACAGACTCAAAGCAGGTCGGTATAGTGAGCAATGTCCTACTGCCCTCCAGCCCAGAACCTTATTTATTTTATAATGTACAGTAAAACGCTGAAGAAGAGCTGGTTTCAAATTGGGCCTTCGATAGATCACCAAGAGTGTTTTGTATTTCTTTAACCTTTACTATATGCAACCATTACCATTAATGGAGGCTGAGTTTAACAAATATATTTAACAGTTCCAAGAACTGAAGTTTCGATACTTGCTGGGGATTCTCCTCTTCAGAGATGTTTGTCAGAGGACATATCTCAGCATTTAAGATTTGCCAGTGCTGGTATTTTCCATTGTAGGCCTGAGGTTGTGCAGTCATTGAACTACTTTGCACACATTAAACAGTCCACAAAAATGTTTCTCATTCTCTGTAGCAAGTGTAGGCGTAAATCTAAAAAATAAAAGTTGGTGACACTAAAACACAGCTTACTGCCATCCACTGAACATCTGCCAGGCTACAATGGTCAGTGAGGACTGCTGCCATGGGGTACTGACCTGGGTGGCTCTTTGCAGCGCAGCTTTCCCTGCAGGGGGAGATATCAGGGCTTGGAGTCAAGGCAGAGGCACAGCAACATTGTGGGGGTAACCTTAGTCCTCTTTTGCTCACATACCCTGAGCTTCTTCATTGCAAGAAACAGTTCAGCTCCATGATGTCAGTGAGTTTTTTAAAGGAATCACTGCCATGGCCTGAGAGTTGAGTCCAGCATCTTGTATTTCTGTAAGTTCTCTGAGGCAGATACTTTTGTCCCAAGGATTCCAGGCAATTTTAACAATGAGTTTTCTTAATTGGTTACTTAATTCTCTGGATTATTTGTTAGCAGATATGATAAACTTTTATCCTGAAAAGCTGCATATATATGAAATTCATTTGGGTTTTATTTTTAATTTTTCCCAAACCACATGTTTATAAAGAAGACAAGAGGAAAGAAAGAGGTATTTTACAAAACAAGTTACAAAGTCAGGACCTAGAAAGGGAGATGTGAGAAGTTTTGACAAAATTTAAACACTGAGCTATTTCTTTGACCCCCACTATTTGTGATGGAGTGGTATTTACAGGAGGATTAACGCCTTTCGTCATGGATCATTCAGGGGATTGAAGGAGGTGGCAGTAATGGCTGCTGGAGTACAGGCACCTTTCATCTTTTCTAGACTGGTTTTCCTCTGCCAGCTCCCTCTGCTACTATCAGCCTTGTAGTCTCTTACAGTGACAGAAGAGAAAGAGCATATTGTGGTTAAAAGAGCTGACAACCTGCCAAAAGTAGTACTCGGCACTCATGGTGACAGAGTTGTGTCAGTGACAGTGAATTTATGGAAAATGAAAGCAATTCTAGGACAGTCTCGTGCTTGTAATAGGAGAATAGGGCTTTCTAGCAGGTTAAATTTCAGAAAGTTTTTGTCAGTAATTTCCATAGTTTTAATTAAGTAAATTGTAGGCTATGTAAAATAAGGTTGAGCTACTGAAAACACCTTTCATTTATGATGGAATATCGATTTGTTTGTCTGTATTATTAAATAGCAGGATGTCTTGGAGGAGAACCAAGACTGTTGAATGAAGAATTTAAGATATTATAAATGGTTATGTAGTCCAAGTCACTACTGTTGTAAACAGTTTAAAATTCAACTGAAAAAATAGCACAGGGAGTGATGATATCAACGCTAGGGAGCATTTAGACATTGCGGCACAAAGCAGCATTTCCCAGGGTGGATTTTATGTTTAACAATTAAGAGAGATTTAAGGTTGGTTTTGAAAATTATTCCAACGCAAACTTAGTGTTTAGTAATCTCAGCTTGTTTGGTAAGGCTTTTAGATATATATTTATTTTAAGGTGGATTCTAAAGTTCTGTCTATGAATAAATTAATTTTTTGAACAAAGTCTGAGCAGAGGTGCTTTTGCTGACTCAGGACAAAAGGGAGGGAAGAGCATAGTGATAAATTGAAGAAAAAAGATGTGTGGGATGACAAGGAACATGACTGGGGCAGTGCTGAAAATAGAGTTAAAAAATTCAGATAACAAAGAAGGTGGCTCTGCTGGTGCTTAGTTCTTGGATTTGCAACTAGATTGTTCTGGTTTAATGGTTATCTGCATAAGTCCATGATTGTGCAGCTCTGGCATCTGTGTGTGGGTAACAGGAATCCCAGAAAAAACGTCAAAGGGAAAAAAGGGAATTTTCGTATAAACACGGCCAACATAGCAACTTCGTCATCTGACACTTCATTGCCAACATGCCAGTGGGATGTTTGTAGCAGTGCACCTTAGGATATTAACTAAATGTTAACAAAATATGTGTCTTATACGTTATTTAACAAGATGTCATTATCTCACATTGCATTTGGGGGAACAGTCCAGAGTGAGAAGCAAGCGGATAGGAGGTTGATTAGAGACTATTTTAGGTAACTAAGTTAAAAAGAACAATCAGCAGCGTTTGCCAAAATGTGTACAAACAAGTGCGCATAGCTGCTCAGGTGTAAACTGGAAATGAAAAATCACTCTTGAGTTTTAAAAGTAGTTGTCTCCAGACAAAGCCACAAATGTTTTTTCTAGTTGTGTCCAAGCCCTCAATTCGAAGGCAAATAAGGGATCACCTAGAAGAAAGGCAGTACTTATGGTAGGCTTCTTGGAATAGCAAGTAAATTGTGTGACTGGTCGGGCACAAGGGTGGGGAAGCAGAGCTTGAGAGCTGAAGGCAGTTGGGTAGGTGGATGCTGTCCTGAACAAGAAGTCCTAGCTCTGATGTGTAGAAGTTCTTAGCCATGTTTTGTAAACTCAGGTAAACACTTAGAGAACAACCTGATTAAGCGTAAGCTAAAATTGCCCATTATATCTGATTAATTATAAGCCTTTTCTTTCCAACTGTGTAGCTAAGAGTACAAATGGAAGTCTTAAATGAATCCTTCATGCTGTACCACTAAGCCTGTCTGTATTGTAAGGTAAAGTAAATCTGAATAAGCCCTTTAAATTTATGTTTCTGTGTTTGTTATCTGTGCAGAGACAGAGCATGGATGATAACTCCAAATAAAGCTGTGAGCAGAACTTGGAAGCTGGGAGAAATTTCCCTGCAATCTTCAAAGGGTTATTGCAGTGTTGCCAAGTGCTGAATGTTTGGAAAGAGTTGCCTTCAGCAGATAACACCCCTCCTGGAAGGAGCAGATGGCTGAGAGATAGCCTGCAGCCCTGGGCAGATCCAAAAGTATCAGAGAGGTATGAGCTCTCTTCCATTTGCCCCTTCATGGTTTTAGTTTTTTCTGTGTGTAAAAATAAGTTCTTTTTGCTTGTGCCAGTTCATATATGTGAATAGTAAGTGAGCTCATCCTTTCCAAAGCAATAAATCGTTAATATTCTTTGTCTAATCAATTCTGCCCTTAAAGTCAAATTCCAATCTTCCCTTCAAATTGTAGGTTGTGTGACTTTTAACTTAGCTAAGGTTCATTTGATTTAAAAACATTGTTTAACAGCTCTGAAACTAATGTCCTGAAACATCACTAAAACATAGGAAGACACACTTAGACACATTGCCAGTTCCAGTTCAGAATGAGATATTTGGTTGTATTCCCCTTCCCGATCTTTGACAGCAAATAAATAGAAACAGAGAATCAGTAATGGCCATGTGCATTTATTTATTTCGGTCATTCTGTGGCTAACATTACAGCATCACAAGTGGTTAACTTTACTCATGTTTATTCTGCTGGTGGCTTTTTTAGAAAACTGAGGGGCTTTTGAGTGACATTTGTTTTCTAAAATGCTTTTAAAATTTGTAGAGGTTATTTTTTAAACTGCCATGTAAATGTACTCAGCACTGACAGTCTGTTTAACTTTCAGAAGTAATGACATCTTCAGTATGTTTTAGCTCCTAATTCTCTTTTATATTTGACCTCCTGTATATACTATATTTGACTCATGCAGTAAAAGACTTCAGTTTAAAAATCTAATGTAATTTGGCTTTGATAAGCGGTATAAGGGTTAATGTAAATCATAGGAAATCTATCTCCAGGGGTTATTAAGAGCCAAATAAAATCAGTGTTAGGCTTTCCCTTAACTTCAATCATCTTTGGATCAACCTCTTACTCTTTTATTGTTCTCAAGTATTTTTATATTCTCAATTCATGATCTATCAGCTGTATTTACTCAGAATGTACCAGAATATTTTGAAGTCTGGAAAGTCCCTTGGCTAGCAGAATATTAATGGAATAATCTTTATTTTACACATACTGAACTGTGGTACTGACATGTAATTACATTGATAAGTTGACTATGATACAATTCTCAACTACTATTTCTTCTCTTTCTGTCTTCCATGCAGTTTGTCTTTGTGTGTGTACAGCTCACTAAGTAGCAATTTAAAAGAAGTAGGACACTATAGAATTAATTTACCCTATATGTAGAAAAATGAACTGTCCTCACTGAGAGAAGCAGATGTGATATTTCCCCCCTCCCACTGGGCTTTGTTGAGGCTTTAAACAAGTATTTTGAGGAAAACATATTCCCCTGCCTCACTCTAATGGAAAATATGTTTCCTGTCTGTTCCCCAGATAAAATGAAGTCTTTTGCTTGGATAGGAGTAAGATATCTCACTGCAGATCGAATTTTCTTGGCACAGCAAACTATGAAAATGGTTTTTATCATCTGTAGTTTGAAGAAACTGGAAGGACAATCTTTGCCTTGTGCCCTGTTAGCTTCCCTCTCTGATTGTTTGGCCATCTCAAGGTTAACGCCAATGGTTTCTTATTATGCATAAAAGAGTAGAGCATGACTTGATCTCACAGAAGTCTTTTGACTCAGGAACAAAGCACAGACCTCGTTTTGAAGAAGTGAACAAAATATTCAAAAACTGTTTTATAAATTTATGTGAAGTATTGTTGCTAATTTGATTTCTAAACAAATCAAACAATCTGAAAATCCACTAAAATATTAGTTCAGTAGTATACCAGATTTAAAAGCCTGGTGCTAAATTAATTACACTGAACTGTTTTGAGAACTATTAATCTGAAGAAGTGTTAAGCATGAAGAAGTGTTAAATACAGCTACAGTGTCTGGCTCAGGAAAACCAAAGCATCAGACTGGACAAAAGTGAGAACAGGAAAAGGAATTATTTCACTTGTGTGTTCTGTTTTCTCTGAGCAGGATTGTAATGGTCCCTCTCAGGTGCTGGTACTGAGAAACACAGGGTTTGATTTTTGTTATGTTCTTAATCTTTGGTAAAGAGTAGAAATAAAAAAAAAGGGTTGCATAAAATTACGAGGTAAACAGCTACCCAACCATTGCCAGATTTACATGGGAAACCTTAGCTTTCTTGTGAATCTATACCTCAGGTTTTGAAGCTAACAATGGAAGGAACAGAAATGTTGTGAAAGGAAAGCTATACTGAGAGACACAGCAAAAAAATTAATTGGTTTAAAATATTAATTCTCATTTTATTGGCAGTATAAGTAACTAAGGTAAATGCTACGTAATTTTTTTTAATTTAATGCCTTTCTGGCATAATGTTGATTTAAGTACTCTCTCAATGTTACTGTAACATGAAGATTCTGTTTCACTACGTTTCTTCCTCTATAATCAGGAATTTTGATGTGAACTGTATGAGACAATTAAATGGCTTGTGGAGACAGAACTTTGAGTAAGGATAAAAAATTGACTTCTGTATTCTGACATTTAATATTGTTAATAATCTCAGTTTTGTCATTTTAATAATAGATCATAAGTAGATCTGAGAATGAAAGCCAGATGGTCAGTGGGGGAGCAAATAAATCCTTGTGGCATCTTTTTTTTTTTATGATACAAGTTTTGTTCCAATGACTACACAGGGCATGAATGCCTAAAACAGTAACTTCATCAATAAAATCTAGACTGAGATAGTACTACTAGTTAAAAAACCCACCAAACCAGCTACTTCATTTCTCCAGCTAGCACAAGGCTGTAGTGAATCTGCTTCACCCAAGTTGTCTACCCTACAAAGACTATCTGTAGACATTTGTATTTGCCTTAATCCTTCCCCATACCCTATGATTATAACATAATTTCTTGGGGTTTTTTTTGGTTTGTTTTTTTTACTTGAAAGTGCACTCTTTCTGTACCATTAGCCGTCTGGCTCCAGAGCTGCTATGGTTACATCTGTGGTCCTGACAAAGGGAAATCATGGCTGACCTGTTACATTTGATAGTGTTGTTTGTGTTTGAGGAAACACATAAGCAGATGAGTTAAGAGTGAGCTCCTTCTTTGCATTTCGTAAGATTCATTCCAACCTGTTGGAACAACTTACCTCCTTTGCTGTAAAGAAAATATTTTTAACCTGAGTTCATAGGTGTTGCATAATTACTAATGTCAAAGCATCATTGTGTAGTATCATACAACATTCCTTCAAACTTGAAAATATTCAGAAGACATGTCAGCAGCTTGTGCTCTTTCTGATGAAGAAATGTGATTTTGACAAATACCTGAAGATTTTGATAGGTGACCAGAACAAAGCCACAAACTCCTGTCTTTCTGTCAGCAGTAGAAAGGCTAGTGCTGCTGAAACACAGACCTATTTCCTGCCATATCTCAATTTCAAGTTAAGCAAAATTCATCATCTGGAAGAGCTTGTAGCTGCAGTGCTTTAAGGAGGGACAGAATTAGTGTTACTGTAGCATCCTACTGCTATTGATATTCTAAGTTTTCATCTTTTAATGCCTGAGCTAGGAAAATACAGAATTTTTAAAATGTGTCATTAATAATAATCTCCTCTTAGGCCTATTGCTCTATAATACTGTTCAGTTTTCAACTCCTTTCCTGTATGTCTCAGAGACCACCCAGGGGCTTGGAGAATACTTTCAGCATGTCATTGCTGAAACTGTCACATGAAATCAACATAAAAGATCCCAGAAAAAAAAACTGTAAAAATCAAAGCCAAATTATACCATTAAACTGTATCAATGTCCTATTGCAATTTGAGGGAGAAAGATTGAAAAGAATGGAAAATGTTGGTTGTGGTAATAGTCCCTGCTGCCCTGTTGGGCCCCATGGAACTACATGACTTTATGCTGATAATATTTGGCTGTAGGATTTATCTGATTTTTATGCAGTTCCAGTAATTAAGAAAAGAATTTGCATTAAGTGTGTTTCCTTTCAGTCCTGCCTGCGTATTTTTAGCTTTCCATTGCATATAATACTTTTGCAGAATCCACTATCATTAATTTAAAATACAGTCCACAAGTATAAAAATAAAAAACAAGGTAATGAAAAGCACTGAATAATTAAAGCTCCCATATCTTCAACAGCCCTCAAACACCTGTTAAAAATTTGTTTTGTAACCTGCCCTGAAATATGATGTAAATTAATGATTATGAGTCCCTTGTGAAAATGTAAAATATCACAGTTCAAAGCTTCACGTACAGATTGATAGATAAAATGTATCTCAAACACATCTACTGTGTCCCACCAGGACTATTCCAAGCTGATGCCCTCTGCATTCCAATGAAAAGAATAATTATCCTGGTCAATGCTGTTCTTTAACTGTCGTAAAGCAAATGTGATTTGTTTAGTTACTAGCCTAATGTGATTATTTCTCAGAAGTGAAGATGTTTAGAAGTAAAAACAATACGATTAAATATTTCCTTTCATTCAACTGTGTTTCGACTGGTCTATGCTTACATATGTTACAAAGGAACAGGGTTTAAAATGTGATTATTTTTCTCTACTTGTTCACAGAAAAAGGGACTGTCAGTAAAGAAGAAGAAATATAAGGTAGGGGAGGCTGAAAGATTACTCTTTGCCTGGAATAGAGTGACAGTCTTAGAACTAAGAATAGGTTTTTAAGCAGATGTCTTCTGTAGCATTTCTTTCCCACCCAGTCCTTAATAACCTCCTTGGCCTCCCTTTTCACAATACTGCCACATATGTAGAAGCCAGCTCATCTGTATTTTGAGGATGAAGGGTCATTTTAAACTTCACGACCCGTTAACAGCATGTTTAATGAAGTTAAAACATTCAGTCTTTAAGCCTCTCTGCAAAGGCAATCTAATCAGTCAGACCTTACTTCACATCTTTCCTCTTTGATGACACAGACTTAATCTAGAGCTTTCACATTTGCTGATTTGCAAAACCAGGAATTCCCCTTCTACAGATCTGTGACTCTTTGTGATGTTCTTACCTCCTTGTTTCCAGACTTGCTGCAATGCTAAGAACAGACATCCTGCTGTTCAACTGGAGTCTTGGCATTGTGTATTTGAAGATAATCCCTAGACCACCAGCATCTTTTTGGCATCTGTGAACATAAAGGTTATGACAGTTGCCCCTTCTGACTGTAATCTTTGGTTTTACAAGAATTCTACTAAAAGATTTTCAAGCTGTGATTATCTCTTCCTGCTTTGTGTGGTATTGCTAAGAAAAAAATTAGAAGTTTTAAAAGCAATACATTGTGCTGTGTTTTAAAACCTTCAATTTGCAACTAAATTATGTACTTAGCTTTACACACTTGACTTCTTCAGACTATTTAACAGCTTACACTGCAGCACATGTTTAAGTGTTTGCGGGTTCAAGATCCACATCTTCTCTGCACCATTAAATGTTTTGCAATTGAAGAGTGGCTAGATTCCCCAAGGGGTTGTCTTTTATGTATAAATGGAGAACATCCATGGCTTGCATCTGGGATTTATCATCTTGTTTGAATGATCTAATCTCCTTAGTGTGTATGTGTGTACTCAGGCACTTACATATGTAGACATGGTAATTACAAGAATAAGATTGCTGGGGAAAAAAAGCAAGCAGGGAAAGAAATTGCCAAATATTCCTTAGAATATTTCCTCTCATTTTGTGGATATTTTAAAACATTTTGTTTTCTGTCTAGCTCTATAAACTGCTTCCCTGTATTCTGTTTTCTGTCTAGCAAAGCTCTGGGCAATTTTTAATATTCCAGACCATTGAATAGCATTTAGTTTATAAACTAGAAAACAGTTAAACCCACCAAATATTCCTTTTCCTTTTTTCTTCTCATCTTAAATTCCATCTCTACTTCTCTGTGCCTCCATTCGGTGCTGGTCTGAAGCAGTTCATTATAACTTCCATGCATGTGTATATATTTATAAATTCATATAAAGAATATACTTGTGTGTGTCTGTGTAAATGCATACACATGTACTTTTCACACAGAAAACATACCTAATGATATTGGTGGATATAGGAGGTTTATTGCTTTGTCCTATGGTTTAACTGTAAATCTGCCTAAAGCAACTATGCACAGTTTTTACTGCATGATACCATAGAGTTTTGTGTTCAGTGTAAGTCACATTACAGACAATAAATGTTAATATATATGGGGTGGTTTTCTGCACTCATGACCTGATAATATCAACTCTCTGCAAAGGTCTTTAAAGGCTTCAATAAGAAAATTGATGGGTGTTTGTTTTTTTTTCTTTAGAAGTGTAGGCTTTAAGAATCACAAAAAAGGTTACATGGATAGCTCTGGAAAGTATTGTCCAGTCTTATCACAGGAGGACCATGGAAGCATTCCAATCTTTCTCTCCTTGTACATGGCAATGGGGTTAGAACTAGATGATCTGTAATGTCACTTCCAACCCAGGCCATTCTACAATTCTGTAATTCTAAGATTAAAACCTACTGACATCCTTCTTTGGAACATGAAGACCAGCCTGGTTAAGTACCTTGTCCGGGAGATGCCATTTCAAGATTGGTGAATTCAAATATGTTTATGCCATTTACATATAAATGTAATGTTAGACTGGTAAAAGCCCTATACATAAGTTAAGACCTGTCCTCTCTTCCTTCTAGCCAGTATGGACTTCCTAAACAATGCTATCTAGTTGTTCCTGAGAACATTCTCTTCTTCCCTGTGTCTTGTAATGGGCTATCTTGCTTGTAAATGCAACCTCAGCTTTTGAACACAAATAAAATATGATTGCGGTTTGTCATCGAGCTGGCACTTGGCAAAGTCAAGAGGGAAACATTGCTGAATCTGTTATTGACCACTGCTCAGCTGTAGAGCTGGGCAGCTTGAGAGCTTTGAATTTAAGAACTGTAGACAGCAAATCATCACAGATGGAAGAGGTGTAGTGCCACTTTATCTTCTCCATGCCAACACATTCTTTGGATTCTGGAAATTCATGTATGAGCCATATGAATTTCAAGAAAAGATTCAGCTGTACACACAGACACTACTTTCTTCTTTCCCTCCTCTTTGTTGTGTATATGAGAAATTTAAACCCAAATGCACAGCACTTTCCACAGAAAATAAACATGACATTAAATTACACAGTAGTGAAGGAGGCATTTCTGCATAGTGTGTTTCTTTCCTCCTCATTCAACAGCATAAACCATATTGACTGGTACACTAGAAAGCTTAAAATACTTTTATAAAACTTAAAGTAGACAGTTAAGTTACCACTTCTGAGAATCAAGAACTAATTTTATTTTCCTTGAGGAGAATAACTCTGATAATCTTTATAGTAGTAGAATAGCTGTTTTGTACATCTGGTATGGGATCTGAGGGATCAAAATAAATGTATTATATTCCTTGTTTTTGTGATAGCACTTGTTTAAGTTTACTCCTTATGCTGTATTTTTTCTGCCAAGGTTAGCTCACATATTACTAAATATACTTGTTAATAAAGTTACATTTTTAACTATGTCATCAATCAATTCTGAGAAATTTAATTTTCTCTAAGAATGGCTTTAGGAAAGTGGTACCATCTACAGAGTAGCTATTAGCATATGTAAATGGAAAAACATGGCAAAGAAGATGAGACCTGTCTGTGGGCTCTGAAATGATCAATCTCTGAGACAAGATAAAAGAACAGCTCTCCTGTGGGAGACAATGACTTACTTCTTCATGATAGTTATTTAATGTCAATGTATTTTATTCAGGTAATAAATAAGAGGAGTTCCCCTGAGCCTGTTTGCTTGTATAATGTGTTCTCATATATAATTATAAAGAGAATTAAAAGCCAAGCTAGTGTGTGAGGCAGCAAACTAACTTTACCACCCACCAGTTCTTCCCATGTCGTTGGCTGCTCACCTGGGAAATTTGCAATGCCTCTGTAGCTGACACAGAGCTTTTTTATCTGCAGGCTGTATTTGTGACACATTTGTGAACTTCATTTCTCTAATAAAACGGTCTTAAATAACACAAACCATCAATATTTTTCTTATATAAGATATTACAAGTACATAGTAGGTTGTAAAAGAACCTTTAAGGACTGACCCTACAGGAGAATTAACTACAAATTAGAGAGCCATCACTGCCTTCACCAGATTTCAAGTGGGATTAATTCTTCTCTAAGATAAGAAAACAATAATCTTAACATCCCAAATCTAAAAGCCACATGGTACCAGATGTTTAAGACATACAAAAATGAATATGATGCTAAAATCCCCAGAAGCTGTTTGACTTCCAGTGAAGAGTCAGGTATTTATATTTAGCTAGAGATTCATAATTTTAAGAGTCCGTCTCACAGTCCCCACTGTGTGAAAACCAGTACAAAGCCAGTGCATCATTTAAGTCTTATTAAACCATCTGTTCTAACTTGAATAATACAAAAGCCTCGTGCTGACTTTTTAGAAATTACTGGGGCTGCATTCCTTCCCTTTCTACATACCAAGTAATGCAGGTACACACTGAATATGCAAAAAAGGGATTTGGAACTACAGGCAGGGGGAAAATAGCAAATAGTGTACAACATCTAAATCTGAAAGTTATAAATAGGGGAATGTTTTCCTAACTTCTCTCTTCTTTGGCAAACATGCATGAGAAGAAGTTATGACTAAGAAAAAGGTAATTTGCAAATATGAAGCCACCACTGTTTTCAAGGAATCACCACTTCCTAGTGAAATCTGGCCAGATTGGCAAAAGTGTTTCGATGTAACATCCTAGTAATTTCCTAGGGATTTGTGATGTTAGCAAAAATACTCTGTCTCCCTTAGAAAACAGTTGTAATTGAAATGGCATTTGTTTTGTGGAATTCAAGGCCAAACGCTTACTAAAATTCTTACTGTACAGGGGCTTATTGGTGTGGAGTTAATTTTCTTCATAGCAGCCCATGTGGAGCTGTAGTTTAGATTTGTGACCAGGACAGTGTTGTTGGCACATCAGCTGTTGCTGAGCAGCCCTTGCACAGTGTCAAGGCTCTCTCTCCAGCTACCCCACCAAAGGCCAGTAGGCTAGGGGTGGGCAAGAGGTTGTGAGGGACCACAGCTGGAACAGCTCTCCCCAGCTGGCCAGAGGGTCCATATCATGTAATGTTCAGCAATAAATTTTGGTGGGAGTTTGTCCAAAGTAGTCTTTGCTCAGAGACTGGGTGTCAGCTGGTGGTGAGTAATTGCTTTGGCATCACTTGCTTTTCTCCCTCTCTCTCCCCTTCTCCTATTAATCTGTCTTTATCTCTACTCTCAAGTCTTCTTACTTCTGTTCTTATTCTCTCCCCCATCCTACTAGGGAAGGGTTTATTTGCCAGCTGGAGCCAGCCCACTACACTTTTAGCTAAAAGAGTTTTGTATTTCTAGCTTCACTGTTTCATTGTTTGGGATTCTTAGCCTCAGAAAAAATCATGATGAAGTTGTTGGCAATCAGAGACTTAGGAGACCTGGTCTTCTAAGCAGCCTACCCAACAAAAAAAACTAGATTATTGCTTCACTGAAATTTCACATGAATGAAGGTATTTTTCATCAGGGAAAACAGTTTTGTTGAAAGTTTTGCCAACCTGCTCTAATTTGGACTAGCCTTTTCTTGTTCCATGCATTCACAGACCTCCTGGTAGGAAAAGGAAGGATTTGAAAACAGGCACAGTTGGGGACCTAATTACAGCATAATTACTGACCTGTCCATGTTGATATTTTGGGAAGCCTTAGAATGAGTACAACAATATAACATAGTTATCTCTATCTCACTGGAATGTTATGTCACTGGTCTTTTATGTCATTCCCTCAGAATATTTTATCTGCCTTTATGGCCAATAAAATTCTGAGCCTACTGTCATCCCACCCGCACCAGCTAAGAAGGAGCATGCAGGGGTGTCCTGTGGTCTGACTTTTCCCCTTCCACACATTTCTGGACATGAAAGGCAATAACAGCTCTAACAAAGGAGACACTGCATATTATGCATCTCCTCATGAATCACATACAGAAACAATTAATGAAGCTCTTTTTCAAACAGAAATGTACATGAGAATATGCATTCATTACTAATGAATATGACAGCAGATGTCTGTTTAAGATGATGGAGTGAAATTGAATTATGTATATCAAAAGCTGAGATCAGGAATAAAACCAAAAGATTTCATAGACATAGAAGTATATAACTATCTACAAACAAAGGTACAAATCAGGTTTTCATAAGGATATTTTATTTTACCACAGAACTCAAAACCAGAGAGGTTTAGCTGAGTAGAGACTGCAGAAAACTTTATAGTTGTTTCTGGCCTTTCAGCTATTTCCAGTTTCACACCTAAGCCATTTTTTTTTGGTTTTTACATGTATAAAAAAGGTGAAGATGTATTTTGTACTACTTTGCCTTTTCTTACATCTATGTGTTTGTGTGCTTGTGCCTCACATATATAGGTAAAAGATATTCTTAGACTCATACAGCAGATAAAGGACTTAACTCCCCCACTGATATTTTTAAAGTTTTATTTGCTGCAAAATACAAATTAAGCCCATCACGTCCTTGAATGGCACAACAGAAGAACAGTTTTCTTTTTAAGAGATCCCATAAAATGAAGAGGCAAATATCACTACAATATATGGAATCCATTTACAAGGTTACCAGAGGCTGAACAAAATTCTCTCCCCAGTAAATTCAGTTGCTGCTAGCATTGTCGTAAAGACAAACAGTGACTAGGAGATGCACTTCCTTTGAGTAATAAGAGCTGAATGGCAAGATAAGCTGTGAAATAACACTTTGCTTCATTCAGTAAGCAGCTTTGCCCATTTTTTGAGCCCTGTGTTACAATCCTCCATGAACACGCTGTTTTTCATCAGTCCTGGAAGTAAACTGCCCTTTAGTCTGTTTGTACTCTTGATCTGGAAAACATGTACCCTGGAGCAACATTCTGCATTTGAATTGGTCAAGAAAACAAGCCAGTTTCAAAGCCATCATTACTGTCTAAAGATCATCATTAAAGTTGTTTTTTAAATTATATCCTTCACAAAAAGCTACTTGTGCTCCGAATCCTTACAGCATTCTTTATGCTTCCTGCATTTCTACTTAGTCCTATTTAGAAGGAACTTTTGACATGTGAAAAGTTGTCAGAGAATGTGATTATTTTTTTAAGCATGAGGTTCTCAACTAGTTAAATACTGACATCTAAGTAAAAGAATACTGTAATATGTAAGGAATGGTTTTAACATCTACCAAGTATTCAGAATTTTATTAAAGTCACTTCCAATTAGAGTAATTATGATTTTGCTTTCAAGGAAAAGGAAGTCACTCTATGGGGTAATCTCCATGTTCAATCATTGCTGTCATCTAGATCTAGTTTAGAAAGTCACATTCCTATACATATAATAAAAAAAGTCTTGTCTGAAAAACTTGTCTTTAAGCTGAGTCATAAGATTAAAAAAATTGTCTCACATATTTCACGCAAGATTTTTATTTAATGTGATTTTTTTTTAGTCTGCAAGATTCTTTCAAGTATCCCATTTTTTAAATGATGGTACTACTTTACTCCATAATTGTTTACAGTGAAATAATCTAAATACTGAGGTGTGTGTGTGAAACATATTGATACTCTTCCAGGTTTGTGGCAGCTCTTAAAGAGCCTGAGGATCCTCCAGGAGATAGTGTATAGAAAAGAGAAAGAAATACTTCATGGCAGGATGTTGCTGCAACTCTGTACACATGATTTACGTGAATTGGAATGTTTGTAATCAAAATGGTTTTTCTTACATTTTTGCAGAATTCTAACCTTAAGCACTCTAGGTACTTGAGAAAACATGACACAATTGTCCTCAAGATGTTTTGTTTGCAACTACTTCTAGAGACTACTGAACTTTCGGACTGAAAGGTTTTCTTACTCCTACATTTTTTTACAGAAAAATATACACAGGGGACAAACATTTTAAAAGGAGGAAAGTGCTATCTTACCAATAACAAAAATGTAGCCTTTATTTCATTAATGTACAGCTATAAGAAATGGCAGATATCCAGGGTTTTTGGGTTCTATTGTTTTGTTAGGTTTTTGTGGAGTGTATGCTTGAGAAATCTATGAGCAGAGCTTTAAAAGAAACAAACAGATGTTTTTATTTTCTAGTGCAAATGAGTCTCAGTGGCTTACAGCTATCTCATCTAAGATTTCTTGAATGTTTATTCCATAAGCATTTATGGAACTATTTTTACTGAAAACTGCCTCTACAGCTAGTGCTGAAATGACAACGAGCTCGCACACATGCATGCAGCAATCCCCATCCTGCAGAGTTTAGAGTGGGACATCTCCAGTCACAGCCTCAGTGCCAAATGACTGTGCTGCAGAGTGCAGGGTGAGCACACAGCCAAGGTCGGAAAGCACGTCCTCGTGCTGAACTGCTGACAAAACGTGCCGCTCCCAAGCAGCTGAGAAATGTTTTTCTACATAGTTTTGATGATATCTGTTTATCCCTTGACCCCCCTAGAGCCCATGGATTACAGTTAAAAAAGCTTCATGAGAAGGTGAAACGATATATTCTATGCACCTATACTATACAGTGAAAACCTGTAAAACCTACCTACAGATTTATGATCAACTTATTTAAAAAAAAGCACTTTGAAGGCATACTCTAGTACCTCATTTTCTCTCATTTTCTCTTTTCATGATGATCTGCCTAGACAGTTATTGCTATTCTTCAAGATTTAAGAAAAATCAAATTTATACACATTGTTAAAACTAAAATGAACTTATGCTTTTACATTAAGCTCACAGTAAACCATAAGCAATTCCTTGTGTTCATTGAAAGATGTGAATTTTTCCACGGAATGAGACACTAGGTCTCATACCTGAAGCTTGATTATTGCATTTACACATAGCAGTGTTTTTCACAATTCTAAGTCAGTAATATGCCCTATTAGACTGGCAGTATCTTGTTAAATACATTTTATTTTTACTTAGGTAAGTTTCCACAGATTGGAAAAGTAGTCTTAATGTTTACTGTACAGAGAATACATCCAATATGAAATCCCAGGTGAAAGAAAAGGACTCTGGATCAACAGGTTTAATGCTTTTGTTTCAGTAGCAATGCAACTGCAATGTTTGAAATTTTGAATATTTTTGTAGAAATCTGAAGATTTTTGTAGAACATTAGTAAGACTGCTTTGCAACAACTGACAATGCTTTACTCAAGCGACTGTAAGGTCCAGAAATAGATGAAGAAAGTATTGGAGATGCTGAAGGAGTAATTTCTGTCCTTTACTCAAGAGTGATCACTTTGGAAGTATTTTAGACTTCAGTTTCTGCAGAGGCATTTAACTGAGCATTATCCCCTTCAAACCCAAGAATCTGGGAACCTTTCCAGAGTGACCAACCTTTGACTGCATACATTATAGATACAACATTATTGATTTTGGGTGCTTGAAGAAATATTCAATGTTTTTTATGGACATTAAGTATGAACTAAGGACATTGCTTCATCTGGTACCTCAGCCACATACATTTGAGTTCCCTTTGGTTATGACTTACTCACTTGCCATATTAAGAACATTTATGTTTTAGTGCTCACAGGGTGGGATCTTTTCTTTAGAAAAGAGTTCTCTTACACATAAGTATGGCTTATAGACTTCACTAGGATGCCAAACTTGACCTAAAGAAAGCTCAGCAGTCTCTAGGGGTTACAGTCTTGAACAAAAAGTCTCTCCAGCTCTTCAGGAGGAAAGTGAGTTCCCAGATCTTAAGGTCACCTTCCACATCTTACTGAAGACAACATTTCTAATGTCCCTCCTCTGTGTCCAGGTCGGAAAGTGTGTTGTGTACCCTCTTGAGAAAAGGTCTCTGCTTTCACTTCCTGCATTAAGAAACTAGAGACAAAAAACTTCACCTTCAGAACCTGAGATTTAGAGTCCTTTCACAAAAATTATGTAGAAAAGCGGTTAAATGGGACATTTTCAGAATCCAAATTCCAACAATAGTTCTGTAGAACTCAATTCTTCTCAGCAGCTTTTCTCAAGCAACCTGAGACAATTAAAGTCCCAGCACTTCACAGAATGGCAAATGTCCTTTTGTCTCTACTTAAGTATGGACATGTCTAGAGTATATTCTGGCTGCTGTATTTTTTGCCTTGATGTTTGGATTTCAATAATAAAGTAGTATTCACTCAAGCTTAACAAAACAATGACTATAAAATTGCCCCTGTCTGTTCTGGATCTAATTTGAGAGTAAATGTCAGACTCCATTGTCAATTAAAGGAGGAAGGAAACTCAGACAGAGCCCACTGAGTTACTCATATTCCCAGATGCTGTGTGTCAACAGGTAAAATTTGTCATAGGAGCTTAAGGCACTGTCGTTCTTGGTTATTCCTTTGTCTTTGTTAGTGACATGTGAGCAGTAGCAGAAGAGACACTCAGAGCTTTTAAAATAGCTTTTCACAAAGGCATTTCTGTATTATTTTCTTCAATTTTTTTAAATAAGTGTCAAAAGCCCAAAGGTTTGACAATGCACGAGTACAAGTGACTTCGTTCAAAGAGATTGAGCAAAAGTACTTGACAAAAAGAGTTAAAATTGTTCATTTTACTGTAATATACCCTATCATAGGAAAAGAGGATATTGCAGATGGAAGTACACAAGACATAGTTTGACATCAGCATGCTAGTGTGTGTATTCAAAAGTTTATGCTCCTTCACAGTCTGAATTTTGTCATATTTATGCCAATCAGACAACCATTTGGATGTGCAACAAATATTTTCTCAGATATAAAAAGTGAAATTGGCCAAGAACTTGGTTATGCCAGAGTTGGGCTGTATATTTGGTAGAAGCATTGAAAACTGTGAAAATTATGGCTCTTTTCCCTGTTTAGCAGAATTTCCCCTTCTGGTGATGTTGATACAATTAAAGTTGAGTGCTGTCACTAAAATAAGTTTAATGCTTTTGCTGCATTGCAGTCATATGGCAAATTTTTATAGCTATAACTACTCCTGCTTTATCTCTTATCCCAGCAGGGCATGGCTGAGATACAGCAATATTGCACAGCAGGGCTGTCTCTTTTCACAAAGCATTTCATTGAGGCTTTTGCGCTATCTCCTACTAATCAGATTTCTCACTGAGGTGCCCACCCACCCAAATCAAGTGTGGTCAGTGGAGCTGGCAGGTTACCACTTTCCAAACAGTTTAATGAATATCTACCCATTTTTGTTTGCTTAAGAAAAAACAGCAGGGTGGCTTCACAGGGTGGGATTATTGCCTCTGTATCCTGATGTTCTTAACTGTAAATTTTATTCCTGCATGTGCAATGAGTTGGTAATTGTAATCTGAGATAGTACATTTGATCTTGCTGCTCCTGGCAATGGAATCCCATTGAGTCACCTATTCCAAAACCATGTGCAGAGGTTTCTTATAAACCTAAATGTTGTCTGACATAAAATAGTCTATCTAACTGTGGAGCAACAGCTGGTATGCTGAGGATATATTCATTTGCACCGTTCTGCACTGCCTCAAGCAGATAGTGCTGTATGTAAAAGAATTGGAAAATGACATTAAAAATATTAGTTGCAGAGATTGTATTTGTTTCCACAGATGTTTTCAGTCCTCTTTTCTTGTTCATAGCATTCTGCACTTTTTTGTTCCTATTTCTCCAGTAGTACTCATGACGCCATTTTAAAGCTTTCGTAAACAATGTTTGTTGCAGAATCTTTCATGTAGAACTGTAATTTGCTTTATAACTGTTCCAGTATACATCATTAGTTACTTCTTCAGCATATTATCACACAGCTTTTTTATCTGAAGTATTAAGAAATTAAACCAAAAGCAGATGAAAAATAGATAGCAGCTAACTTGTATAGGTTCTGAAATATCAATTATTTTGCTGTCTGGTTTATGCCATGCACAGTACAATGCAGTGCAGAACTCAGTCTCATCTCTGTATATAATTGTAATTGTTTTTGATAGCTGTGTTCCAACGTTATCATTAAAGATTTAGTTCTGCAATTGCTTCTGAAAAGAATTCCCATGTAAGTCCCTGAACATGCATTCATATTACAGAAAAAGTCTGTTGAAATATGATTGCAAATAGAGCTATAAACAATGGTTTGCTAAAAGAGTCATACAAAAGAAGATAATTTAGCCTACAGGTTTTAATCTGGTCACAGGTTTCTGTAATACAATAAGAATTATATAGCTTACTTGCTTGCTTGCTTGCTTCCTTCCTTCCCACCCCCCCCCCCCCCCACTCTATAAAGTCCAATTACATTTATCTCCACTCTATCTCTTATTGTTGGATTTTCAGGACTTTACCTTACAGGCACAGCTCACAGACATCCCTTAGCACATTGAGTGAGAGTTTGATTTGTATGTGACTGAATGAGTATATTAAATTTTTCAATGCAACTCTCCTGACACAAAGTCTTGGACTTTTCAGAATGGAAGAATAACTAAACAGAGCAGTCAAAAAATAGAAGAAGGTGTTGATGGGATGCTGTTTTAGAAACTTTGGAACTGCACTAAACCCTTTCACTGCCACAAGCAGCCCTGGAGCCCGGGTGCAAGAAATGTTGAAGCTGCATGGAGAGCAAATCTCTCCTCTACACACTGGTAAGATCTGCCTGAGCCCCTTCTCCAGGCTAAACAGTCCCAGCTGTCAGCCTCTGGATGCTCCATTCCCTTACTCATCTCCATGGCCCTTCACTGGACTTGCTCCAGTGTGTCCATGTCTCTCCTCTATGGGGGAACTCCTAAGCGGACACTGGGTTGTTACACCACTAATAATTAGAAGGCAGTTAGGAATGAAAATATAACAGAAGATCCAAAGCAACTTTTCAAAATGATCACGTGGGACCACCAAAATCAATATGTCAGAGCTGTGGTTTCAAGGGCTGAAAAATTTACACACAAGTAACTCAGAAAATGTGAAGTGGGGATGTTTTTAGTAGAAATCAATGCAAACCAGAAATCTACACTGGATACTTTGGATCATCTTTGCAACAGAAAGGTTTAGAAATCATATTATACTGTTGTGGTGCTGCTGAAAAAATACTTTAATCAATCTTTTTACTCAGTATTTTCCCTTTTCCATATGCAGTGGTTGAGGGGGCGAAGTCAATAGCTAACCTACTGTACTCCAGGCAGCAAAACCTGAGAGAGGAATAAAATGGACTTATTGAACTAGTTTATGAATATGCTGAAAGCATCTGTCTTTTTATTCTGTTTATGATTTTTTTAAGATGATAATTTATTTTGATATGACAGAATGAAAGAATGAATGAAAAAATGAATAGGAAAAATACAACACTATTGCATTGGCAAAAAGGAAACCCAAATCTTAAGAGGAACAGGAAATGAGAATTTTTTATGTTTTTCCATAGAGAGAGTCACTCTTTCTAAATTCCTAAAGCCCATGTTGAAAAGCATAAAGTAATACATTCAAATTCCTGGCTTTCAGTAGTTGTTTGTAATAGACCATTATGGAATAAATTTCCTGTTCATGTAAATGCTGGGTTTCTGGAATAAATAAAAAATATTTTGTCTTCCCTTCCAGAACCATTTTCAAAGGACACTAGTGAGAGATGCTGACAAAGTTTTGTTTGTTTTCCCAGAATTTAAAATTGAAACTCTTTATAATTGCATATATCGTAGGGGTAGTAAAAATAATGAGTACCAAGGTTTTATTCCTTCTCTTGCTGAAGAAGTAAAGTTGAATCTTCCAAAGTCCAGAAGATTTCTAGCTTTCCTCTGAATGCTCTGTTCAGCATCAAGGCAAATCCCAAGTTAAACTATCAGAGACAAAAACAACAATGCCTTATCTAAAACTTGCCTTCAGAGGATTCAAAAACATTCAGTAAACATTAACAAGTTTAAGTAATTCTCTGCAAAGGAGATAGTCAGAATTTTCAAAAGTCTGTAAGTGCCAGGAAATCCATTAACTCTCTGTTATAAAAGGGCATCATCTTACAGTAAGCCAATGAAAAATTGAGTATGTTAGAAGAAAGTCAGTCACAGATTACACAGACTCTTACTGTCAAAAGAGCATAACTTGAGAAAGAGCTGATGTATGCAGTTAGTTTCTTTCCTTTTAGGTTCTGATTAAATGCTCATTAGTGTTGATAAGAATTCTCTCATTCATTTTCAAGGGTCTTGACTCCCATACCCAGAAAGATTTCTGAAATATGGTCTGAAAATTATGAAAAAAAGTCTGAAATGGTGGCATTTTTTTGAGTCTAGAACTGAATTCTTACCCTTGGTTGTGTAGAGTGGAGTAGTGATGAGGTAGAAGCCTTCCAAAATTTTGAGATTTTTGAGTCATGTGCCAAGCCTCTGATGATCTCTAATCTTCACAGCGTGATCATGCATTGATTAAGAGAAACTCAAAGATAAAACACCCATCAAATCTCACTGTTTATATAAAATCAATAAACATCATTTATCCTGGAAACTGAACTAAGTCTCAAGTCTTCTTGCTCTTTCTCCATGCTTCCTTGGTGGGTGGCTGTTTAAATTCAGCATCTGAAATCTTTTGGCACAGCATAAATAACCTCTCTAGTGAGCTGTCATTAGACATATTAGTTTTACTCCCCCTCTATACCTGGTTGGTATAAAATAACACCATCAATCTTGTAAAAAGGATGCCTTGTTTTACTCCTCCAGCCCAGTTACCACTGCTGTCTCTCCATAAGTCATGAATACTCCTAGCACAGCAGGAACACATTAATGATTTATTTTTTATGAGGGATACCCTTATTACAAATGATTTTGTTACCTTGCTGGGTACTCTCGCTGCAGGACATCATTGCTAATAGATCCCCTTGAGCATTTGCAGCCCACATTCCTCATTTAACTGGATCCCAAGTGCTGTACATGTTAAATACCTCATCTATTATCTCTTTAAGCATGAGATTTCTGTCACAATCTCTTTTGTTGACTAGGCAGTTTCTTGCAGAAGTAAAAACAGTGCAAGGCTTCTCTAAAATTAATGGGAGAAGTTGCTATTTGTAGTTATTCTCAGTTGCATGCAGCGACAGGCTCATATTTAGGGAGAACATCAGTTCCAGTACCCCTTATCTCTGTAAAACTTTTCAATTTTCTGAAACACTGGATCACTTCACACCCTTCTGTTATTTTCTTTTCTCTCAAATTGTGGCAAAAGAAATTTGGGTACATGAACATTCAGGTGAGTTTCACCACAGACTGCAGTAGGGACCAGAGTGACTGCCAGGACTGATTGCTTTTAAAAATTCCTAGGTTTTTTGCTGTCTGCAAAATTTTCTTCATAGATCCCTACTAAAAGACAGAGGGAGTCCTTAAGTAGCTGAGATGAACATTTCAGAGGTAAAATAACACAGTAAAGTTCTGGATGGATGGTACATTTGGCATTGGCACGGACCTACAAGTAGTGGAGTGCACTGGATTATGCAAGATGATGACTGTCTGTGTGGCGCTGAAAGATAGAAAAACAGTAAAATGTCATTTAGATTGGGAGTGAGGAATGGCTCTGTGTCAGAAGAGCCAGTGCCTGGTGAACTTGGACGTTGTTGTGTCTTTTGTTGGTTGTATAGCAGGTGTGCAGAGCATGTAGCCGGTGGGGAAGTGGTATTTATTTATCATTTATATGGAGCATGCAAGCCTTTTGGATTATATCCCACATGGACTGCAAACCTTGAGCAACCTGGTCTAATGGAGGGTACCCTTGCCTGTGGCCGGGGGGTTGGAATCTTCAAGGTCCCTTCCAACACAAACCATTCTATGATTCTATAATTCTATCATTCTTAAGGATGGTAATGTTGTGAAAGGCCTATGCTTCATGTTGTCATCCTTTAATAAATAGATATAGAGACATTTTATTTTTGGAGATGCTTGAGGACTTACTTTATAATTTTTCCCAGGGTATTTTTTTATTGTTCATTTTCTTCCATGCTTATACACATACTTCTTTATAACCGTAATGGTAGATGATGCTTGTGTATGATTAGTCAGACATGAAGAGCCGATTTCTACAAATTTTTAATGTATTTTCTTCTAAAATAAGATCTTAATAATTCTAAATAAAACTGTTGGAACATGGTCCTGTATTGCTGGATACATGCAATGCCTTCTGCATTTTCTTCCTCTTTACAAAGAATCAGAAAATATAAGATTAATTCAAAAGAGGTATGGGAGGGTATGTGAAAATGAAGAAATATATTAACATTATATTGGTACTATTCATAAACAGAAACTCAATGATAGGCTTTTCATTTTTCCAAGTAGATGTAGATATTAATTCAAATATCCTATTCTAGTGTTTAAACTATCTTAACACATTTGTTTGTATATGGAGAATAAAACCTAAGAAACCATATTTCATTTACAGTATAAACAAGAAATTATGAAGAAGACTCCTCAGCTTTGCAGTTACTACTGAGAAATTGCTTTCAAAGTTTTCTGAGTGCTTTAGTCCATTTCTGTACTCCTTATACCTTTACAGGTTTTGTCTTGCAAAGAGACAGGAAAAAAAAAAATACAAACAAAACCTAAAAGTCACAGGGACTGTGGAACTATGGAGAGCTGCCGAGGAGAAAGTCTTGTTTGCATGCCTAGTTTACAGTTTTTACAGATTCCTTTAGAATATGTCTATAGGGTACTCAGCAGATGGGCCTCTCATGTCCTGCTGAGCGTTTTCTCTCCCTTACCCCTCTCAGCAGCTAACACAGGCAGGAATGGCTGGCAATGAAATGCACTGCTGCTCGGCCACCGCTGATGGCAGAGCAGCTGAGAGGCAGCCACAGCTCTGTCCCTGCATGCTGCATGACAGGCAGGCTTCAGAGCCAGGTGACCTCTGTAGATGAAGGGGAAATGGGCAGCCAGGCTGCTGCTGCTGCTGTATTTTGTTGAAAAAAAAGGTAGGGGACAAGGGGCCAGTGCATACTGCAGATGGTGGCTAGAGACATGGCAAAGGAACTGCAGCAAAGCAGTGCATCAGAGCAGGGCTGATCTGTGCAATTTTCTGACTCCAGAATAGCAGCTGATTCTGGCCTGTTACACATTAATTTTATATCTGAGTCAGGAATACCTAAGCTAGAATAACTTCCTTTATGTTTGGATTTCTTTAACTGTAATTGTACACCTTTCTTTTCCAACAGAAAGTATTTTCCTATATTTAATTAATATGCAAAATATTTACCTGATATATGCTAATATGCTGTTTCTAAAATGTATCATAATCACATGATGTCACAAACTGTAATCACAAAGAAGCTATAATGGTATTTATGCACCATCTTTACAAACAAGGAGCTACCTTGTGGAGCTCATTTCCTCTCACTGGGACCCAGAGTCTTGGTAGGTGTCCTGACACCAATAGGTCAAAGAAATAAACTGGTTTCCTCCTGGACTCACAGCACCTAATCTTTAAATCTTTATTATTTAGGTACTGATCACTAAATTCTCTAGAGCTTCTGCAATATTTCTCGTTTTTCTCATATGTTTAGAAAAGCTGATCTACAATTTGTATATATTATCTACAAGTTGAAGAGTTTTGATAGTGCTCCAGGTATATAGCACATCTTGGCTCCCCAACTCCACCAATTTAGTTGGAAGAATTGTACTGAAATAGGATGCAGACTAAGTTTCTTTTCTGGGATGCCAAATACACTGTCTTTATTGAAAAAATTTCTTCAAGTCTGCATTTACCCTACATAAGTAATATCTAATCTTTATTTAGTGAAAACAGACATTGACACCGATGGCAGGAAGGAACTTGATGGAGTAAGAATGTTTGGTTTGGATTAAGGTGTTTTTTTCCTTTTATATAACCTCTTTCCCAAAGAAAAGACTCTTTGAATGAGTAGTGTTTTCTGGGACAGAGTCATTGTCTTTGGTTGAAGATGAAAGAATCAGGGATTAGCAAAGTAGATGGACCTCATGGTTCTCAGATAATGGGTTTGTTTTACCAGAACACTTTGCAAGAGTCTGCATGCTGTTGGACAAACAGTGTTTGTTCCACTGAATCAGGCTCATCCAATGCAAAATGTAAACATTTGAAATGGAAATTAGATTTTTAAAATATTTTTTGTAACATTTAATAAAAAACAGCCCCTTGAAACTCTGACAATCTCTGTTCTTCCTCGCTTCAGTATTGGTTTTATGTTTCATTTAGTGTGATGCCAGCAGGAGAGCAGAAATATCTCTTCTTCCATCAAAATAATTTCCCTTTCTTAATGGAATACAGGTAGAAGGTATAGGCTAAACTGTTGGAAATCAACAGAGTAACAGGGAGGTAACCCTGGAGTGCTGCTGAGCACTGCTACAGTGCTGGCTGTGACACTGTGCCTGACATTCTAACAAGCAAAAAACCACATGTAGAGTCTTCTGCATAGGAGACATGCATTGAGACACCGAGAAATACTAAAAACAAGACTTTACCTGAAAAACCTTATGATTCTTGGGATTAAGTATGAGCCTGGGTTTACTGCTGATACTTATGGGAGCACTCACTCGAAAGCACCTGGCCCCTGCCCTGGACTTTGCACTACTTTTTTTCCCATGGCATCCATATAATCCACATATTCATCAAATAAAAAATGCAAGAATACCTTCATCTCTTCCTTTGGCCCCACACTAAAGGAAAGTGAAAGGTGCTACTGAATTTCAAAGGGAGCCATGTCACAGAAGATTATTAGACACATGAGAGAAGCATCTGGCAGCTAAAGCCTGCTAATATCCTAGGCATATTGGCTCTGTGTGGTGGATTCTGATTTGGATGTCCAACTGATCATTTCCAAAAGGGCTGGAAAAATGCTGACATAAATTTGTAGTGTTACTGCTGTTTGAAGATGCTTGAGCACCTAGGAGTGCGTGGCAATTGACATTGGGCATGGGGTTCTTGTGATAGATGTTCTGGTCCTAGCTCCAGATGTTTCTGCAGGAACTGAGTTTCTGTGGGATAGAAATTGTTTAAAATGGTTGAAAAAACACTGGAAAGGAATTAGTTTTAAGAGACAGAGGTTATCAGAAAGAAACACAGAAATGTGCACTGCTTTCAACATAAGCATGAGCTAGGAATAAAAACTGAAAAGGAAGATGACAATTTGCTGATGATCCAGATAATTCAGGATAGTCAAAATGAAATGGACCATCAGGAAACACAGGGAATGTCTGCGTGGTAAACTGGCAGATGAAATTTTGCTTTGATGCGTGCAAAGAATGAACATGGGACAAGGCAATAATCCTAACTGTACATGAAGGGTTCATCATAGTTATTGCCACTGAGAAAAAAGAACATATTATTGCAGATAGTTCTCTGAAAACATACTTTTAAAGCTTACTTGCAGTCAGAAAGCAGCAAACAGAGTGGTTGGCTTTATTGGGAAAGGCACAGAAGACGTTGCTATGACTCTGCATGAGCCAATGGGTGCCCACGTTTCAGAGTCTGTGTGCATTCATAGACAGAGAAGGGAGATGAAGGCAATCATGATAAGAAGTGGCTTCCAGATCAGGGTAGAGTCCCTGGAAAGCTAGGACTCTTCTGCTCGAAGAAGAAGTGACTCAGGTGACGAACATGGTAGGGATTTATCAAACTTGAGTAGGATGAAGAATACAAATAGGAAAAAATTCTCAGAAAACAAGGTATAGAGGGCATTTGGTCAAATAATCAAGTTTCCAGTTAAAAAAAAAAAAAGTCTTTTTTCTAAGTTGCATAATTTAAAAAAAAAGGTCTTTTTTCTAAGTTGCGTAATTAAAATGAATGTTTTGCATACAAGATGCTTAAATAGTTTAAAAAACTAGAAAGTCTCCAAAGAAAACTATCTGAACACCATTACAGAGAGAGATGTGAAAGACTTCTGCAGCACCCAATGTTAAGACTGACAAAACCAAGAGGATATACTGAGAAAAGTGCCAGTTTAAATTAATCCCATTTTTTTAAAATTCAACTTACTCCTACTAGAAACAAGACTTTTCTGCATATATCCTTAATTTTCCTGAAAGCTTTAGACCTCACCTAAATGGATGTTTCCCCTTACATTACCTGACCAAGTCATTCTGTGTCTCAAATGCCTTTAAATAAAATGTAGGCAGCTACACCCTGATTTTGGGGTGCCTGATTATACTAAGATGTAAGACAGTCAGACATGACAGGTAGAAACACCAAAGTGAATGAGCAACCCCACAAGGCTGCTGTCACAGCTTTATGCCAGCATGGATCCAGACTTTGCTTGAGAGGAGCCTTGCTGAAAAAGTGCAGATTTTAATCTCAATGGCCTCTGATAGTAGATGTCTTACCAAGACATTAGAAATGTCCATGTGCTGAAATATTAGAGACAACTGAAAATCAGTGAGTCTAGTTCTGGAAATACTGTAGTGGCATTAGTGTCAGGCTCTGCTCAGCCTAAACCTTGTTTGTGCTGTAAGTCAATCTGTGCTCCCTCTACAAAATTTCCTCATAAAAACAAACAGCTGCTTTCAATTTGGAAATTAGATTTAACATTCCCATTTTTGCCTCAGACTTGTGGTATGATATTGTTTTAATCTGATATGTATTTTATTTATTTTATTTGCTCCATTTATAAAGGAGGATACTTCTTTTTCTTAAGACAGCTTACCATGTAGCAAACCCAAAAATTGTCTAACAGAAAATCACAAACAGTGTAAAATAATTTTATTAACCTTTAGCTTGAATAGGTAGCAAGAAAAAAGAGGTCTTGAGACCTATTTATGTAAGAGGTCAAATGAGAGTGGCTTTTCCTTGCATTAAAATACATGCATGGTTTAATTGTTAAATTTTGTAAATGAAGTTGGAAAAATAATAATTAGAAAAAGCAAATTATGTTGTTACCCTAAATAATTAGTCTAGAATTAGGGATACATCAAAGACTATCTTTCAATAAATCACAAATTCTTTTATACAAAACTAAATATTGCTGGTTTATATACTGAACTGTATTTTTCTTGGCATACTGCATGTCTGCAACTTTGTGAACAAATCAAAAGGCCTCAGGAAGTTGAAAAAGCAAATCACAGGTACATTATTATTGTCACAAATTAAGCTCACGTTTAACAGGTGTTTGAGATCAGACCAGTCATTGCTGTTGGTTACTGAGGACTAATTTTTGAAGTGCCCTTTGCCATGGAGCAGTAGAAAGCTTTTTCTGATGTTCACAAGGCTTAGTTATGTGGATTTCAGCTGTATACACAGATAGGCAAGAACAGGAATTATTCAATTTTGAACTGAAGTCAGTCGTGAACCAGTGACCTGTCATAAATCTTTTAACAAAATTAATTGATTTTAGGGAAAGTTTGAATATTCCAGTGATCGTGATACAAGAAAGCTTTGTAGCTTTGAAAGGGATGGATAGTTGATCTATTTCAAAATTACACAATTCACATAATGTAAAGCCTGTAGTGAATTTTAAAGGAATATAATGATTGTATTGTGATTTCCAGATATATCTTTCACTACTTGTGTTTTGCCACAGAACTGCATATTCCTAACCAGCTCTATGCTTGCAACTTGTCCTTAAGAATATTCAACTGAAATACTTCATGTGAAATTCTGGATTTATTAGTCAATAGAAAGGAAGCTGCAAGACCGGTAGGAATAGGAAATAATAGGAAATAAGTTGTGCTCTTTTTTTGAGTAAGCCTATTAATTCCTGGCATAGCAAACCATAATTTCATGATAGGTTGGCTTAAGAAGCTCTTGTCTATTCAGTTGTGTTGAGATAGCTGTTTGTGGGATCTGGAAGACTCTTTTGTTTGATTCCTGTCTATCACTGAGTAACCACATGGGAAACATGTTTGATTTAGATATAAGACAAAGTCTGAAGCCTTGGACTGGCAATAAACTGATGTTTCTTGAGCACAAATCTATAAAGACCTTTCAGTCATCAGACTCATTACGTTTTTATTGCACTTACATGTCTGGTTGGGACAGACATGACAGGAAGAGCACAGGGGAAGTTGTGGCCTCTAGTGAGGCTGAGTAATGGGCACAGGAAATAGACAACAACAATGACTCATATGGAGAAATGGGCTCTGGAAAAGCACCTGCAATTCCACTTTTCAGGACAATGACCTTTACTGAGTGATGGAGTCAGCCCATTACTTTTTCATTCTCTTATTCCTGGTTCTTCCAGGAAAGATGCTTTCTTGGTGGTTGAGCTACACTTTACTATGTGAAGTAACAAAGGGCTCTTCTGCTGCCTTCCTGTGCAGCCGTTCTCTAAAAATTAGGAACTATGGCTTCAGCTCTGCCCTTCTTTCCTCCCTTCCACATGGTGAGGATGCACTACAGGTTCTTTGGTGGATGCTGCCTTTGCTCTTTACGAGTAAATCAGCATTACATCTGCAAACAGTACTTGTCTCTTGTGCTGAACCTGGCACAGAGCCAAGTGTGAATGGGATGAATTAAGCAAGCTGAAGGTTCTGACCTTTCCAGAGGCTTAACCACAGTGTTACAATCCTCTTCACATATCTCATCATAGCAATAAAATATGCCTACAGACCTGGGTATATTGCAACATACGTGGGGTGGGGAAGTGAGAGAATGCCCCTACCCCAAAGGGAAATACAACTTGTTTGAATCTGTAAACTTTTTCAGTTTTGTTATAGGTCAGAATTATGTTCGGAGACCTAGACACCAAAGGTGGAAACTGAGCAGAATGCAAGTATTTTACTATCAACAGACTGAAATGAGAAGTCACTACAAGGCTTTTCTTGTGTCTCTTTTGAAATGGTAACAGCTAATTTAGAAATTCAGTCCATCTCTAGTTTGTTTGTCAGTATTTACAGATCAGGAAAAACATCTCTGTTGTTCCCTGTAAGGAAAAGGCCAGCAAGAGCCCTGGGGGGCAGCTGGAGGCAGAGTGATACCATTCAGAGCAAAGTCTGGTAGACGTGAAGTAGATCCTCAGTCTGAAGTAGATCCTCAGGAATACTACATTGACCAAAAAATAAAAGAAATTTTCTGAGGTAGAAATATAATCTCTCTATTTTAACATCCTTAAATTATGTCAATATCACTCATATCAGCAAATTAATTTATTGTCATTATGAGTTATGATTGTCATTATAAATGGGATTAGGAGACAAAAGAAGATCTTCCTGTAACTCTATCCTGGCTTTTCTGAGGTATTGGAATTTTTCCACCATGACCTCATCATGGCAGACAATTTAAGCAGAATATTTCTTATGAATTTTTATATAATCTCTATGCCCTCCAAATTCATAATCCAAATGAAATCTGGGCCTTTCTGCATCCTTCAGACCTGTGATAGATAGCCTACCTGTGTACTGTCTTCCATAAATACTGCCAATTTCCAACTCTCTGCTGTCTCTACTTCTGTGTCAGTTCCCCTTGATTATCATTTCCTTCCAGAAAATAAACATCATTATTATTGGGAAAGGGAACTAACAATAAAAATAAGGTTTTGAGGTATTAATATTCATTCCATCAACAACACTAATTGACACAGCCATACTCACAGTTCTTTTTAGCAAGGTCTCTCTGCAGGCATGCTGTGCAGATGAAGAGTAGTTCATCCAGGTGAAGAGACCTCAGCACAGAAGCACATAAAAGAGCACTTTCACCTTTGCTAACTTCCATTTTCTCTTTTACTTTGTGACTGATTGTGTTTCCACTCCATTTCAAGACGGAAGTGTCTGGCTGTTTTTCTTCTAAGCTCTGTTAATACCTTATTCATCTGTACATTCAACTGTCCTGATTCAAAGCAATTTGAACTCAGATATGTTTTGGTTTTCTGCCATATCAGTCACTGTTACAGAAGCTCTGCATAAAGCCTATTATGAATTTCCAGATGATTATTAATATGTAGTAACTTCACTCATTGCTTGTAATTTCATTCATTGCTAGCAACTTCATTCATTGCTGGCATTCATTGCTACTTCCTATTTTTTCGAAATGCAGCACTGGGGACATATCCCAGAATATCTCCTAACTAGGCCACATCATTTGAAGCCTCCCAGAACAAGAACTGCTTGTCTTTTAAAGTGAGGGATATTTGGAGCTGATCTCTTGCTTAAAGAACAGCAGTACAAATTATGTCTGGTGAGGGATATACCCCTGAATAAGCCTTCCCTGCCAGATGACACATTCCAAGCTGGATTTAGGGGTTACTCCCTTGTGATTTCACTCATAAGCTTTCACTGAACTTTGCTTCACTGCCCTGGCTTTTACTGTCTTACCCTCTGCATCAGTCCCTACTAAAGGGAGTTTATCAGCCAACCATACAAGATCTAAATCTTATTGGTACAATAGAATCTTGATTTTTATTTGATCTCTGTTAGCATGAGCATGTATCATCATTTCGTTTGAAGTGGAAAATTTTAACTTTACTTTTTGGACTATAAATATGCAGTATTGTGAGTGCCAAAAATGTTGCCCTGTTTTATTTTATATAGATAACTTTCACAAAATTTGTAGAAATAGAGATGCTCAGTGGATAGCTCTTCCTTCTGAATTTTTCACTACCTTTTTGCCAAGACAACTGAGAGTCAAATCCTAGTGTATGTTGTTGCACTTGCATTATACGAGTTGCATTTGGAAACAGAGCACATACACAGATACCATGTACAGAATGCTGTTATCAGATTTGGCACAGCAAGTCCTGGACACTGCCAGGTTTTAATCATGTATCACACAGGTTAATGTTTTAGGGCAAGCATCTCAATTCAGTAAGGCACTTATCTGTGTAATTAAACTTATATTTATTCAAAGAATCTCTTCAGTACATGGTTGCATTTCACCAAGCCATGGGGTTGACATTCTCAAATTAGTGGCAAATTGCTGAATGAGCCTTAAGATAAAACAGGAGATAATAACAAAATCTTTTTGAATGTGCTGCTGTTATAATCAAATTGCAGATCCTCTAACAAGTGGTACCTCCTTCCAATGAGAATCATGCAGCTATTGTGAGACATTTGAAAGAGGAAAGTCAGGACGATATAAGGTGAAGCTGTGGTAGAGGCATGGTTTTGTGTATGAACTAGCATGTACCAGCTCCACATGGCATCAACATCTTTGAGATGATACAAGGAAATATTGAAATTGAACAGTTTCAATCAGAGAAAAATGTTCACTCAGAAGATTTTTAGAGTCTGGTGTTTCCTCTGAGAAAACGTGCATTTTATGGGACAAAGTACAAATGTGTTATGAAGTACGGCTTCTTGCTTTCCCTTCCTGCATCTGCAACAGTCCCGGTATAATGGGCCATAAACACAGGAATTCTGGAACAGCTCACTAAACAAAGCTGTACATCTAATATCTCAACATTCAGCTTAGTCAAGAGAAAAGGTGTCCCACACCTGCAGAGCCACCAACAGATGCTATACCATCCTGCCAGCCCTGTGGTGGGAGACAGTAAAAGGAAACAAAAAGCAAGGGACTAAAAAAGAGACAGAAGGAGAAATAAAACCATACAGAATTAGCAGAGGAACACATTAAAATTGGCATTTCAGCAAAGGGTAGTAAAGGCTATGTGTTTTCAAGGTTCTGTCACAAGGGAACTCTAATACAAAGGTTTAGTTCATAAGTGAGAGGGTGCTTTCACCAACATCCTTTTCACAAGAAGAAAAGCTTGGCAGAGAGATATTTTAAGAGAACAAAAATGACATCTGGGTGTTGTTAGATAAGTATTTTCTTTTGAAATTTATTTTATTGCTCAATAAATAAAAGCCTGTTTTTATGCACTGATCTGCTCACATCAATCTGACTTATTATTGTTTTCCATTTATTTTTGGAGGCTAAGCATATTGAATAATGAAAGCAAACACCATCCACCTTGATGTGAATATATTGCAGGTCCTACAATGTGACATATTATCATAATATAGTGGTTGAATTAATGATTTCCATTTATAAATGGATCTGATTTAGAGCTGTGTATATACACAATTTATTTGAATTGATATTCAGCCTTTGGAAGCAGTGTATATTTATTAACACCTTTCTAGTAATGCAAATTATACTTGATTTGGCTTCTGAAACACTGAAAAAAGACTCTTGTGAATTCAGAACTTTTAACTCCTTATTGTGCAGTTTACAATTTAGTGTGTTGGAAAATGATTAGTCAATTTACCTGGAAGAGTCCCGGCTGATTGGAATAATATCTAACTTCTAATGGTAGAATTTTGTATTTATACTATAAAGCATTCACGTTTGCAGATCTTCATTACAAAGACAATGTTCACTTGGCTGTTTCATAAAACTACACTTAGCTAAAGAATTTTAATGACTTAAAATTATTCAGCAGAGCCAATATAATTATTTTCATCTGTTAGAGAAATATGGGAATTACTGGACAATTAACTTATAATAGAAAAGGACTTATATAACTTAAGAATTATCTTTATTAAGAAATTATTGAATTCTAGTAAAAGAAAATTTTGTCTGTTGTTTAGGAAATGAGTTTGCTAGTAAAACATCTTGCAGAAATAATTTTCAATTGTATTTAGCAAATAACAACAAAGTTGTTATTTCAAAGACAATTTGCACAGAACGTTTATTAGGTCCCTGCTTATTCACAGTGGACAGAACCAGTAGATATTCTCTTGTACACTGCCTGCAAGTCTGAAGGCTGTGCTAATCCAGACTGGTCTCAGTTCCTCCTCCCATATCATATGCCTGTGATGCTCTCTGGAACTTAGCCCCTCAGTCTTGCTTTCTTGCAACTCTCTCCTCTCCCTGGTTTACAGCCTGTTAAAGGTTATGCTGTGCTGAAGAATCACCAGGAGGTATCCAACAGAATATTTCAGGAGCTATATTGCATACTGCTCTAGTGCCTTCAGGTTAGGTGCCTGGCTATGGAAGGGATTCACAGGACTGAGACAGAACATATTGAGTGGGGACAGTTGGATTCCCAGGATTCAATTTGCAACAATGCAGAGGGCTATAGGAGCACCTAAATCAAGAAATGGGACTAGCCATTTCTTCTGGTGCGCTGTTTCTTATTTTAAAAAGAAATACTATTCTTGGGTATATTTCCGTGAGGTTATTATTTTGTTAGGCATTGCTCTTAATTTGTAGAAGTTGGTCTGAGTCATAAATACCTGATACAGATATACACTTCTGTGAGTTTTAAAGAAAAAACATCATTAAAGAGAGGTTAAACCCTTGTTTTCCTGTGTATTTACAGATGTTTCTCACCCCTCCCCTACTTATTTCAGGGGGTGGGAATGACATTGTAATTTTGACCAATATAAAACCCTCATAGACTAACAGGTTTTCAGCACATTTATTATATTTTTACATGGTTAAAATGCTGTGCTGAAACTCATTAAACTATTTGTTGTGTATGAATGTGAGACATTTGAACAGGCAGCCCAGAGTAGTTGTGGATGCCACATCTGTCAAATTATTTAACCAAATACATACATTCTATATATGTTGAATCACTGTGCCTATCTGTTACAGTTTCTAGATTTTTATTAATTCAAAATTCAGAGAACACAATCCCACTGAACTCCTACTCAGAAAAGGGAATATTTCAGCATCAACTAAGACGACTCAAATCCATAGCAATGTAGATTCCCTGTTCTGTTTTTGTCAGCAATTTTAAATTAAATCCCATTTGTGAGGGACTTAGAACTTGATGATAAAGGCTAAGGCCATAACTTGACTAGGATTATGGGGTGATAATCATCTTAAGGTGTAAGAATATTAAATATATACAGTTGATAATTATTTTAAGGTGTAGAAATACCAGATATATACAAGCTGATTTTATACACATATACATACTTATATTTGTGGTTCTTAGTGGAAAGGAGAAGTATAAGGGGGAGAAAATTGCTGTTCAGCTTAATTTAGATGTAGAAGGACATTGCAAATCATAAGAGAATTTTTTGCTATAATTTCTACTGCTGACTTGTTGTAGGTTTATTTTCTCATTTCTATGTCATTTGGAAACAGCAGAGTGAAAGATTGTTATCAGAATGGATTAGAAAAGCAAAATAATTTTTCTTATGATTTTATTTTTAATCAGTCACTTTCTAAATTTTCCATTAAAAATAATTTTGTGGTAATTCTCACAGCAAAACCAGACAAGACTTTCCTTTTGTGTCATACAGTATCTTAAGGAAAACTATGATGAAGATGTTGGAAGGCACAGCCAATTAAAGGGAGAAATTTATAGGGACTCAAATTTGACAAGTGTTGGTGCTAGTTTTAAGGTTTTGGGTTTTGTTATTGTTTGGTGTGTTATTCTAAGTATACTAGCTGTTTTTCATGTTTATTACATTTTCAAGAGATAGGAATTGCCCCTGTCAAGATTTTGAGACTGTTCTGTTTTTCTTTCATCTCTGTGAAAGGAATGATGATAAGAAATTATCCTCACAACTCCTTGTATAGCACAGAAAATCCTAAAATAGCTCGGAGCTGGCTTGAATTTCTCAACTCCGTCACTGAAATGCAAAAGGGCTATGTTTGCATGACACTGAATATGAAGACTAATTAGTGACAATGGATGTGTCACCTTGGCCTGGACCCGTAGGCATTGATCCTGGAGTTAGCTGGGATATTTCAGAGTTGCATTCCCTGGTCTGATGAGCAACTACTCAGAGTGAGGGAAATGAAACCGTTATTTTAGTGTAAACCAGGATTTATTCTACTCAGTCTCTAATAAGATTTGAGAAGTAAGAAGTGGATTTATGAAATCTGTAGGCTTGTTCCTTACTTAAATGAGTTATAGCAAAGGAATGCTAAGCCGCCATTTGCCCTCAAACACCACTCTATATCCTAGTTAAGGAACAATGAAATATTACCCTGTTATCACATACTGATCAGCATTTTACACAGAATGCAAACTGCTGTAATGTAATCTTTCTTCCTGTTCCTCCAGCAGTGGTTTTCAATAATTAATTCTGATTCACGCTGCCTTTACACTGACTTCAGTGGACACACTCAGATTCTGCATGAGTGCATGGACTAAATCAGAACTACACTTAGTGAAATCTTTCTGATTTTTTTGAGCATTGCTAGGATAAATCCCAAAAAAGGGCCCTGAAATTTTTTGTCTAGCTGACACAAATACAGGGAAAAAGTAGGTCACTATCCCAAAAAGCTGAGAGCCTGAGGAAAGATTCTATTTCTAACATAGGCTGGAAAGTGGTGATAAGAGCTATCTGTTTTCAAAATCAAAAGTAAACTCCTTTTTTCTTTATTTCTTTCTCATTTGATTGTTGATTCTTTGGAATCAATACAGCATAAAAAAAATTCAAGTTTAAAGAACCCCAAAAAATATCAAAGAACACAACATGCTCCAAAGGTCATGCTAATGATCCTGTCAAGGGTTGTGTTTTTCTTACAGTCTTGATTTGACTGATAATGGTGATTGAACAGAGTATATTTCATCCCTTCTTCTTTCACCATTTAGAAATGATGAATGGGAAGATTTTATTTTCTTTTTTTTCCTCTTTTTTCTGGATTTTTTCCCTTTTTTTTTATTCTGCTGAAATACCTTCTCTCAAGGTATAAAGTATAGATACTGTCGGCTACAGCTCCAGTTTTCAAGATTAAATCTGGGTATGATATTCCATCTGTGCTTGCTCGTCCCTAAGACGATTCTGCAGCTCAGACTAGGATCCTGACTAGCTCTACTGCTTTTTCCAGCTTGAACTTTTAAGGTCTCCTTAATCTTATTTAAGTCTACAAACGGCTTATATTTAGCTGAAAAGAAGAGGTGGTTTTGTGTAGGAAAATGTCAAGCCCTCTTGCTATGCTATGGTAGAGCAAAAGAGTTATGCTTTGGCTTTCCTGGGTTTTAAAACTCCTTTACGTTGCAAAGTAACATGCTGCCATCTGTTGGCAATTAATTTATTTCTTCAAGGGATTTAAGGAATTAAAATCTTTAAATTCTTAAGGACTTTTATTTGATATTATTTTCTCTTCAGTAAAACTGTAGGTATCTGAGCAGCATAAACTTGAAAAGGACCATTCAATTATATCTTATTATTTACTCCAGGATCCTTGTGAAATCCTTCTTACTTGAACTGATACAAAGTCCTGTCACAAAGCTCAACTTCAAATTCCTTTCCAGCTAAAAGCCTGAGAAAATGTAAATTTCCTTTAAGACACACAAAAAGGTGTACTTCTCAAAGGATTCTGAATGTTCTTCAAAACCAAACAAACAAAAAGCAAAGGTATTTTCCCAGATAGTCTTTGGGTCCTGACTCTGAGCAATTGAAAAAATAGAAATGTTTCATGGAAGTGCTGCAAACATAGAAACATTTAAGGATGAAACTGTTGGTTTTTTCTTTGTTTTATAAGAAGAAAAACAGGGGAACAAATATGATAACTGTTAGGTGGCTCTAGGTGATTTGTACTGCTGAATTTTGCTTCCTTCTTCATCTCCAGCTAAATCCATTATCTACACAGTCATATCATACATCTGAAGAATATCTCTTTATAATTTCATGATGAAACATCAAAAAGAAAAAAAACAAACAATTGAGCCCTGTTTAACCAGCTAAGAACTATAACTCAGTTGAAACTTGGCCTTCCCTACTGGAGTGCTGGCCAAAGTTTCAGTGGTGTAGTGACATTCTGCAACTATAGAGAGCAGGTTTTAAAATTAAATAGCTGGTTGAACCAATGTAATTTCCAACAGCACATAATGACCATTCATTAAGGTGAAAGGGTTTATAATGTATTTTTGATTTATCATTTATACTTCACTTGCACATAATCAAATAGAGAAAACAGTCTGTGTGTGTGTGGTTAAGTAATTGCACCCAGTTATACAAGCTGGGCCATTTTGAATGAACATTTCAAGGTGTACATAGCAACTATTAAACTGTTCTTTTGGCAGAATGCTTGAAAACTGACATACAAATGGAAATGAATTCTACTATCCTGACTCTTGTCACTTATACTGAACAAGATGAATATTCGGGAAATACTGGGGTAAATACTGATGCCACTTTATATTCAGTTGTTGTAGTAAATACGAACCTGCTCAAAGCACAGGGCAGCATCACATCTTACAGGTCATAAAAGTAGGTTTAGTAAAACATAGTTTCATCCCTGAGGATAATTGGGGGTACAACAACACTGTTTTGTCTTCAAATTACTGTTTTCTTTTCCTCAGTCATATATTTTCCTTCTAATACCCTTGTTTTCTAGCATACAAGAGAAGCACATTGAACTTGTGGCCTTGTTGCTAGGTTTCAAGATGCATTTATGCAGTCTACTGAGACATTCTTCTCGATTTTGAATTCTGAATCAAGTCCCAAGGCAGCAGTGCCCTGTTTCTTAGCAACACAGATGGATAGACTGTATATTCCACCTCTTTTGTACAATGGAAGAATAAACAATGCCCTGAGTAAGGGTGTGCTGCAAGTTCATCACTTCACTTAACTTCCCCTAGAAGAGAGGAAGGGAAAGCCCTCTGTGGTACAGCAGATGAAGTTTGTCTGGAAGTCTCTGTTTTTGCAGAGTAGTGAGTCATATCTCTATCTTTTCTGTTCTCTTCATTTCTCTGCATCTCTCTGGGGTCTTTATTCACCACTGTGCATATGGATCTGTCGGTACTTTGGATCAGTGAGTTTCAGTTTCTAGGATACAAATATAGGCATCAAAAATCAATGGTAACAAAGCTGGCAGAGGTGGGATGTGTGAAAGTACACAGGCTTTTTGCTCTGGTGAAATTAATGGAGAGTCATAGAATTGCATAGCTTTATAAACTCTGGGTGCAAAACCTTGATTTTCAGAAGGAAGCTAGGTCTGGAGAAAACAGGTAGAGGATTGACAGGTAGGGAGGAAATGGGTATCCATGCAGCTAACAAGTTAGTGGTGGGTTACCAAGTGTTAGAAGTGGAAAAAAGTTAGCCTTTTAACACAATCTCTGCAAAGTGCTAGGCAGTTTTGAGTCTTCTTGGAAACATAGCAAATTCTAAATTTTGCTTTCTCTGGACTGCAGGACTTCCATTGCCATGGAGAGGGAGGAGTGCTAGGGAGAAGGAGGAGTAACAGGGAGAGGAAAGGGGGCAGAGAAGGACACAGCTCTGCAGAGCTGAACATTTCTGCTCCTGACACCTGTGGGGGGGGTAAGTGCATGCAGCATCTTTTCATGATGGCAGCAGCAGAAATGCAGTCTCAGTTACTACAATTTTGTCACAGACCAGAAGAACAGAAGCCTTTGTGTTAATCATCCTGCTGACCTTGGCATGTACCTGTTTTACCTGGACCTAAAGCAGGCCTGGTCAGTCTGCCACTATCTCAGTTTATTTGCCAAACAACAAAAGGCTGCTTTACATGTATAAATATCAACTGTCACTTTTTCTCCACTGTTTATGAAATCTCAAGGTAAACACAGCAGCTGGCTATGGTGGGACAGCTGGTTTGCCTGGAGACTGCCCACACACACACTTGATGGGAAGCCTGGGCCATCTTAGAAGTAAAGTTCCCACTCCAGCCTAATCACCTCCTCCTAAGCAAGAACAGGGCCAGGCTGTGCTTTGGTGTTTGGATAGCCTGAGTATAATCTGTGGAGCAGAGACTGAGCTTTGGCCCCTTCCCAAAGGCTGCCCCTCAGCAGGGACCTGCTGCAGCTGGAAGTGCTCAGCCATGGTGTCCTGGGCTGGAAGGAACCTGTGTTGGCAGCACAGCACAGCCTGGGAACCAATATAATCTGAAAAAGGGAGCACAGAAATGTGACCTTCCAGAAGTAGTTTGTGGGTACTTGATTTATGTCCAGTAAGCCACCCACCCAAACCCTTGTTCAGAAACACAGCTTTGTTGGTAAGGACATTTTTCCATATTCCCTTACCCTTCAATGGACCATGACCTTCTTTTAGAAAAGAACCTGTCCTGTTCTCAGAATGAGTAAATACAAAGAAGAGAAAGTTGTAATGTTAGAACTGTCCTTCAGGTTTCCTGAGCATTGAGTATTAAAGTAGGAAAAAATGGTTTGTGTTGTGTTTGGGCCTGCTGCAATACATTTACAATCCACGTCTTTCTTCCAGATATTCAGGGCATAAAAAGAGCTCTTGTGTAGGAAAGGTAACTGTCTGGGAGTGGCTTTTAGATCATGAAGATAAAACAGAAAACAGGGATAAGGAAGTATCTGAGTCCAGCACATACACAGAGCTAAATACTTTACTGCCTGTTTAGGATGTTAATGCTGCTCCAGTGGCCTTTCACCCTGCCCAGAGGCATCCTTGAGGGTAGGAAAGGCCTTCCTCTACCTCTGAGCAAAAAGATAAAGCTCAGGGCACTGGCTGATGAGATAGCCCATGGCAGGACATAACACCTGGGCACATATTAAGATAGCAATGGTGCAGCTCTAATTAATGTTGTTAACATCCTGGGTGTGCCCAGGAATGCAGAGAAAGATGAAAATGCATCAGGAAGAATGGAGAGCAGAGTTTCAACATTTCCCTCTTCTGAGGTTCATTTTGTCACCTTTATTTGTACAATGTGAGACTGCTGTGCCCCTAGTGCAGCCCCACTAATCCCAAACCCCCACTGTGCTGCGCTGCATGGACACAGGTTTAGTCTCCTGTCAGGGGTGTGCTGCTTAATGACACAAGAATAAAAATATGAAAAAGAGGGTGTACTCATCTTGCTACATAGTGATGAGCGTTTCAGGCAAAATAAATTTCAGAGCTCCTGTTCCTACAGGCTAGTATGAATATGTAAATTCCTGAACATCCATGCTTTTAGCTTCAGATGGGTTTTCTCTAGGGTCAGGAGTTTGCTTCTTCAAGTTACTTTGCAGAACTGAAAGGTGGAACCAAGAACAGTACTTCTTAATCTAAGTACAGGTACAAAATAATATTAAAATAGAACCACACATTTATCTTCAATGAATGCACAGGTTGTGAAGGCAGGAATAGCCAGACTGTAAGAAGCAATCAGTAATAAATGTTCTGTTGTATATGTGTGTGCGTGTTTTGTGTATTTTTCTTTTTCTTTTTGCCAGGGATCACAATATTTGAGAAGAAAAAGTTAATCATCAGGCCATTGTGTTCATCCTCCACCAAGAACAGACAAAAATTTTATTTGAAAGTCAAAGAAAATTTTCTGCGAGCCTTGACTGGTCTTTCTCACAACAACAAACTGCAGTGCAGCAATCCAAAGCTAATATAGTTGTAAGGCTGAAGCAGCCTCCTGATTTTAGCTACTGACTCTCCAAGTCATCCAACTCTCCTCAAAAGCCTCAAGGAAAGGGAAAAGGGGAACTGAAGCCAAAAAGGACCTCTGAGGCCATAGTTATGCAAGAGCTTTCCAGGCTTAGGTCTAGGCTGCTCTCCTCTCTTGGAAAAGAAAAGTGACTTGCCTTGGTTTGTCACTTGTTTCCCACAGATCAACTCTCACGAGGACAAAATACAAAATACTGTTTGTGAAGAATGAAAAATATAAGACTGGTGTGTGTGAAGATCCTAAACCACATGACTATAGGCAGGTAAAGCGTCTGGTTCCCAGACTTCTATAAAGCAAGCACACTGAAATAGAGAGGATGCCTGGGGATCAGTAAATGAAGCCACTAGATGTCAGTCTCATTAGCAAAAATAAAGCCCGCAGTTAATACTGCAGTTGGGATGTAACTTGGATAATTAACTCTCTTGTAGTCACAAATTATTTGCCAAAAGAGTTCCATAGGGAATGCTGAAGAATACAGCTTCGGAGTTCTATATTTTAATGTGCTTTGTAGTTTTTATTTGGGCAGAGAAGATTGAGGTAGGGCTAATCTCTTCACCTTTATCTTGCTCTGTGATATATTGTATCAAATGTTTCTAGCTCCACTGCGCCCTTCAAAAGAGCAATTCAGCAAACTTACTGTTCCTGAAACAGACTGAGCCAGTAAAAAAAAAACTCTTCTGTTCTCCAAAGCAAACATTTATACTTGGATGTGTAGTTTATTGAAGAACCATATAAATGGCATGCAGCTTAAGTTACATCTCCACAGAAAACATTATTTTCTTCCTCTTTCTGTCTTCATGAGAATGCAACTCATGTCTTCATTTGCCAAGTTGCTATAGCAGGAATTTAACTCCCGTGGTTTTTAATTTATTTAAAGTAATTAAAAGCAAACTTTTAGTTAGCTATAACAGCCAAAAGAAATTTGTTTAATAATATTGTGTTAAGGGAAATTTGTTTTATTTCAAGATGATCAAAATTTCATAATAGTAATTAAATGCTAATTTCTCTTAAAACCTGTCCAACAAAGCCTTTCTCTTTAAGTAAACATATTTTTTTCCCCTCAAGTCTTGACCAGTAATGTAAATTTGCAAAAGCAGTGGAAGGGGGAAAAAAATCATGTTTGTCCCACAACTCCAATGTTATGCTTTCTGACATCACCACTTCAGAGGGCCTGACTACAGCAGGATAGTCTATAGCATCCGTACCTTCAGAAATGTTCTCAAGGTTTCAGAGCCTTCCCCATTCCATATCAGGAGAAAACTAATGGTTTAATAATTTGGCTGGATCCAAAAGCTAATTCCAGAAAGTCCGATAACTACATGACCAGGTTATTTACCTGAGAGTGTGAAATCAAGTTTCATGTTATTGTTACAAATCAGGAGATTTTGGGGATTTCAATGCCACCAGTCAGTGCTCTAACCTCAGGACTAATGGTTTTCTTTGCTGAAATTCTACCTGAGTGAAGCAAGTATTTATAAGATAGCATTTCTGGAAAGAAACAAGGAAAAAGGGAAAAAAAGCAAGTTGCAAGCAAAAGTTTCCAATACAAGTTCCTGATAACAATAAAACATTTTGAGGTTCTTTTTGGGACTCCAGAAGTAGTGGTGAACTCCACTATGAGGTCTGGAGGAAAACAGTACAAATTGTCCAATTGCTTTGACATACCATTAACTTTCCAGCTCACTGACACTGCAGGCTACTTAACTCTAGCAGGCTGCAGACTGAACAGTGATCCAAATTTAGAAGAACTAAGGATGTGCCTCTACAAAAAATTTTAGACTTCATTTTACCCTCCACTGAAATATACCCCTTGAGGGAATCCTTAACTATTGTCTGGAGTTTAAAGGAAATTATCAGTCTCAGAGTGGAAGATCTCTAAATCAATAATGTACCTAAGGACTAGCAGCATGGTACAAAATTATTAAATATAGACTTGGCCCTAAACACACAAAGAAGGGCAATTTCTATGTTCACTTAGACTTTCTCACCATTCAGGCCAACAGGAAATGCTTCATTAAATGGAAACCAGAACTCAGTCACAAAATAATTGCAAAGGCAAGAGAAGGGCAACAAGTGAAGTATGTAAATTACCAGAGTACAGTTTTTTCTCCTCCTTTTGGCATTCTCTCCTATGCAGTTCTGATGTGCATCACATCACATCACCATTAATTCACAGTTAAATATTCATTACAGTCAAGTTTTCAACATGTATCTTCACATACCATTTCCATTCCCTCCCTGATTTCACAGGGCATTTGTCATGCTGACTAAACCCTAGATTTTGATTTTATCTTCTGCAATTAATCAAAGAAACATATCTTCCTCTTCATGCAGATGATACTGATACCTCCAGAACATGACGGTTATTGATTTTCCATCTTGTATCTCTCAAGAAACAATCTGGTTTATGGTATCCATTTCAGCCTGTAAAGATCAGAGGAAATTGTCAGTCCAATCTGTATTACTAGCAATGTAGCCAAATGGAGGTTATCTAGGCAAAGAAACAAATTGCTTTTCAAGAATGCGCTGATGGAGAAAACTCACCCTTTTAAGAATCAGCCTTGTCTCAGAAAGATTTTAAGACCAATGTGCTGCTGTCATATCCTGTCCTGTGCTTACGTGACCCTGCAAAATGTGGTTTTCTGAAGAACAGCACTACCCACAGCAAAACTCCCAATTTCCTTTTGCAGCTTGCAGAAAATATTGCCAGCTATTTCAAATCCTATCCACTTCGAATTCAAAATCAGTTTTGTTTCCAAATAAGGAGAATACATATGAAAAAATGATATGTCATTGATGGTAAATGACCACCTTGTTTCAGCCTTCCTGTTAGCCCTTTCATCATAAGTACTCCAGCAACAGAGAGATCTTAAGGTAATTGTAATGCAGATGACTGAAAGGTATATTGATGATTAATTAAATTCACTGGAAAGACTTGAAAAATAATGTACATAGCCATCTCAGCAGATTCTATGACTCTACTATATGTACACTGAGAAACCGAATCCCATGTGATTTTAGTATCACAACGTTTTTGTTGAGAAGGGTGTTCTGTTTCTGTGCTTATTCCTCACCTGTATTGTAACAGGAGACCACTGCACTCATTTGAGATGAGAATTCTGGTGATACGAGTTGCATAAATAAAGAACTTTACGGTAATGAAAAACTGTAACTCTTGTCAACAGCTGTTAATTAACAATTAATTAAATCTCCTAAATCTTGCATTTTTTCAAACAGAAACTTTAGGGGTGTATTTTTACCTTGCCTAAAAGCGACATGTAAAGTTTACTCTATGGCTAACTTCAGTGGTCTTGGTTCTAGGCATGGTGGCTTTCCTGATGTTAAGATATATTTTCCTTTCCAAATTCAGTACAAAACTAATTTACCAAATTTTGTGACAAGTTACCTCAGAGATCCTTTCAATCTGAAGTTAAAATCACAGTCTTTAAACATAGGTGAGTCCTTCACATCACGAACATTTACTGTGTCAGGAAATTAGGAACATTACTTCAACAGTAGGGAGCAGGAATAAGAGCGCAGAACCCTCAAACCTGTCTTAAGTGGCCTTAGGTGAACTTGAAGACCAAAGAGCAGTTTTTCCCCTAAGTTTCAATATCAGAGAAAGCTCACTTTCAAGTTCTAAAGAACAGACTCAGATCACAGAAAATAAACTAATTCGCTCATGCAAAGACACTTAGATTTAAGGATACATGATACAAGCAGGATTACTAGCTGAAAACTGCTTGTTAATCTTGATTTTTCTGATAGGACTGCAATTTCAGCCTTGTAATGGGGGTTTATTCCCAGGCAACTGATTCAAGTCCAATGTCTGCTGTACTCATTGTAGATACAATAGTCCATATCTGCATTCCTGCTGTGGTGGATTGTCCATAATGGGGTGCCTGCCTTCTAGTGTAGTTTCTATAGCTAAACCTCTTATAAGGACAGCTTGTTTGGAAATAATTAACTACACATAAGTTAAAGTACACACACATACACACCTTGTAGCATAAAACACTACTTCCTTTGTAGACAAAGGCAAAGGCAAGGCTTTGTTCAGAGCAAGGCCACAGAGAGAATATTTTTAGCTTATAATGTTTACCATATACGTCTGAGTGCTCCTTTTTCTGGATCCTAGCTGATTAACAATAATCATAGCTTTTCCTATTTCAGAATCCAGACAGTTTTTCCTATAGCTGATAAATACTGTTTGCTTAATATTTTCAGATTCTGGACTTGAACCACTGAAAGAAAAGCATAAGGACTCTGATAGGAGATTTCTTACATACAAGCCTCGTGAAAGCAACTCGGACCCTCAGCGGCTGCTGCCAAAGGGTCATGCCATCATCCACACTAACATACCAATCTTCTGGTCCCAAGAAATGTGTTCATATGAACATGCTATGGAAGATGCTAGTGGTCCTGAGCTGTGTGTTGTTTATATCCTGTGAGGTCAGGAATGAGCTCTCTGAGAGCCCTGACCCACTGTAACCAAGCAGGCCTAGGTCCTTCAAACAGTACAAAACCTGGCACAGAGGGAAACATCCTTCATCAATGACGTTCAAATGTTTTAGCAAAATATCTGTTTCCTACTGGAAGTACCAGCACGGAACAGAAGCACACTAAATACAATTTGTGTGGTTTATTAGTATTTGACCTCTTTCCCTTAGGTCCCAATTTCTGAAATAGCATGGAAATCAACATTATTATCTCTTCCTACTTAACAAATTCCCCTCTAATTCCCCTCTCTGTTGCTAAAAATTACTTACCAACTCTTCCAATTCACTAATTGCTCTAATCAGCCCCTTAATTATCTGAAGATAAAAAGAACAGTCCACCAAGTTCCTGGTAACTAAAGATGCTGAGTGCCATCATGAGCTACTTTGGAAACTCCCTGTCCTCTGCACCCAGGAGCTGGTGATCAGCAGACTGTGCCAAAATAAACCCTCATACATTCCCTCTTCCTTCAATAGAAACAGTTCCTTTGCTCTTGACTCTGATTGCTGAAAGCTCCACGCAGTCAAGTAGTTTCAATTCCTTTTCTAAGCACTGTGTGTGGGGAGTGCAACAGGGGGAAACACTTTTTAGTCATGGTCTGCATTGCTGAGGGCTTTGAAGGTATATCCAGAGCTGTATTTGGACACAAATCTCTAGACCTAAACAGTATGTAAGCTGCATGGTAAACGCACCCCAGGAAGTGATATAGCATGGAAAATTGCATATTTGGATAATTTTGCCTTTTCCAAAGAGAGTGAGCTACACACCACTGTGGAAAGCTAGGGACACTGGTAAGAATCTCTTATGCAAAGATCTTCTAGCTCTGTGTGAGCTGTTGTGGATGTTGGCATTCCTCCAGGATTTCCCAGATGCAGCACTTGAAAATAAAAACTGTGTAAGACGTTGGCAATAAAAAAGTGCATATTTTTTGTTCAAGAGAGCTTTGTGTCAATTGCATTGAATTTCCATTGTTTGAAATCTTCTGTTCCCCAAGTTTCAGTTTGGAAGGGATAAGGTTCCCAGTCTGGCTCTAAATTACTCATTTCCTGCATGCCAGGCAAACCCGGCCCAGTGAAAGGTGCTTTCTCTATGCATAGCAAATGGAAGGCTCAGGACAAATTAAATTTCAGAGGTTGTTAGGATCTGGAGCTCTTGTTGGTAGACATAATCGTAAAATAATAGCATTGTATCTATACTAATCATGGATAATGATAAAATTTTAGCTGGGCATCCCCGCAGTGATAAGAGTGACAGTATAATCAAGTGACGCATGTGGCAGTCCTTTGAAGGAATGCTATTGACTTTGTCTTTTTACAGATGGGGAAAAGGAAGCAAAGGAGCAGCTAAATTAATTGCCCCAATAGCATGAGGTAAGAGTCAATTTCAGGCAAACTCTTCCAGGTAAATTTGATCTCTTGTAACACATGTGAAGGCATTTCTAGTGCTCGTAAGGAAAGGAGGAATTAACTTGTCTTTAACTGTCTCTGTGCATGATACCTCATCATTAAAAATGTGTGTGTTAGAGGTATATCTTTGTTATGACACACAAGATCGGGGTAGGCCCTTGTGCTGCGTGCAGTGGAGAGAGACACACATGGACGTGTTACAGACACTCATTTCCTGGCTTAGGCAACTTCACTCTTTCGTTTAGAAGTCAGGAAAAAACCCACAGGGCTGCTCTGCAGTGCAAGTTGCTGGAGTCCTTGGGGTACAAAGGCTATCAAGGAAACAAAGGTACTTACAATAAATCTGTGCATGGATAATCCTCGTTACTCCCAATTACACAATAAGAAATATCCTAAGAATATAAATAGAGTTTCTTGAAAATGCTGGCTTGTTTTGTTTACCTGCTTTGCTTATGCTAAATACCTTTACCAATGTAATATATATAAGTAAGAAAAACCCAGCTGTTCTTGTTAAGAACACTGTGAAAAAGTATAAAGTTTTCGTTTCCTCCAATGGCACATCCTTGCAAGGAGGCAGCTTTAAGAGCATTACTGCTAATGACAGGACAGATGTCTTGCGTCCAAATTCCTACAGGAGTGTGACACCCAGCCCTAGCTGTTGGGAAAGGCAGCTGTAGTGCTGCCATCCAGCTGTGCCCCCTCCCAGGGGGAGGCAAATGGTAATGGGTAGAAACCCCCATTACCCTCCCAGGCTTACCAGTACAGTGCAGTGGCTTGATCTGCAGATGCTGGCGATGCTGCTATACAACATGGAGATTGAGAGGCTCTCCAGAGAGCAGTTCTGTTTGCATTGCAGTGCTGGCTTGGTGCATGGCAGCATGCAGCAGAGCCCAGCAGGAGTGCAGGGTCCCTGTCCTTTTACTGTGCCATTGCAGTGGTTTATAGGTACAATGGAGGAAGTGCAGCATCCAGGCAGAGAGTTGTGGCAAGTCATCATGTTGGCCCAGATTGCCATAAACTTGTCCCCCTGTAACACACTCACATTCTTTCAGAGTCCAAAGTGGCCTGAGACTGCCCTGCAGAGATGTTTGCCATTCAGGCTGATCCTCATCTCCTCTGACACACTTTGCAAAGCTCTTAAACTTGAGAGGAAGCACAGTGTGGCTTTTGTATCAGGGGCTGGCTAAAGTGGTGCTCTCACACCTCAGCAGTTGGAGATACAGGCAAAATCTGTTCATCCTTTTACTTTTGCATGCTCACTGTGGAGGTGAAAATGCACTGTAAATCTTGCTGACGGCTATGTCAGCTTTTGGGCACACAGTCAACTGCAGTGTGGACACCTCTTAGCCCAATGCACAAGAAATGCACAGTATCCATTACCCAAAATGTCACTGATCTAAAATCTGCTCTAGTCGGTACTTTTTCCATTGACTTCAGTGTACTATGAAACAGGCTTAATGGAGATGAATTCTTTTGTTTTAGGCAGCACTATAAGATTGTTCCTTTAGAATTGCTTTATGAAAACCTCTACAGCTTATATAGATGCAGAGAGAATGTGGATACTCTCTGAAATCCTAAAACAAAAAAGCAGGTTTACAGGTTAACTGTATATACTGTGATCTCATAAATGAGCAGAAGGAGCAAGTGTTACACAAAGGGATGTTCAGGTCTGTGACCCACACATACTGACTCTACAAAGACAAATCACTAGATTCTGGAAGTTATTAACACTAATATTTTGCATATGTATAGAACTTATCCTCCATATCTTTACTATAAAACACACTCTGTAATTTGACAGATTTCAAGGTCTCTGCTCAGGACATACTCTGCCCTCCCCCATATACTTCAAATTCAATGTTATCGCTAAAACTGTTGCACTTTGGGTCAGATTTATCTGTGTCCGCTGTGATTTCTGGAAATACCATGCAGATTAAAATCAGTGCTTGAATTACACACAGGACTTTAAGAAAAGACCGGATGTGGCACTTAGGACCATGGTCTAGTTGACAAGGTTGTGTTAGGTCAGAGGTTGGACTTGATGATCTCAAAGTTCTTTTCCAGCCAGCTGATTCGGTGATTCTGTGACTCCTAATTCTAATCTAAGATCTGTCAATACTTCTGTAAATTTGATTACATTCTTCCCCACGAATTTATGCCCAAGTTCCACTAAAGGACACTTTTCTGTATCCTACCTCTATCACAAACCCATACATTTGAAAACTTCAGCATACACACACAGAGTATTCAGGTGGTCATCAAATTTTAAGCACTTTAAATGATTCTAGGATTATATTCGTCATGTTGAAAGTGTTAATAGCCTTGTCACGCTAAGCCTTTGAAATACCAAATGTGATGCTTTTCCTGTGGAACAAAATCACAAAAGGACACAAAATAATCAGTTTAACAATAGACTAAAAGTCTATTATTTAAAGAATAATTTATTAAAATCTTTCTGAAACCTGATTTACAAAAGATGGTAAAGATAGCAAGTTGGTTTTCAATAAAAAAATCTTGTCCTGACCACAATTAAAATTAATATACTGAGAAAAAAAAGGAAAGAACAATTTTCTGCTAGCTACTTCTCTGCTCCATTGAATATTGCTTTGAGCATTGCATTATACCTTATCATGTTGTGCTGATAGCAGTGGGGTAATTTTATTACCTTAATAACACAACTGCAGTTAGCTAACACTGCACTATTAAGTTCATATAAGGAAGAAAAATATTAATTTGTTTTAAATAAAGGACAATCTTTAAAAAGACACTAACTGCATTCCAAAAGACACATAGAGAACCGTTCACTGCTAAATAAAGGAGTGAAGCCAAACGAAAAGTGTTTCAGGATGCCTCTTTTCACTAAGATAAGAATAATATCCTCTTTTCCTTGGACACCAACCACTGTAACAGCTCAAGAAGTGCTGGGGCTGTTCTGGCTGAATTTTGTGCACACCATGGTGAAGGACAACAAGCAAGGGTGAGACTGGGGAGAAGGGGGAGCTTTGGAGTCCTGAGGAGAGGGCCTTGGAGGAGGCACAGGGATGTGCACAGCTGGAAAGGCAGCTGTGGCTGCAGGCTGCCTGAATGTGGCTCTTTTCATAAAGAGGCAGTTTAGTTTTAGTACCATGGGATTTCCTCAAGTTACAAACCAACAGACAATGTGTGAATCACAGAAACTCTTTTCTGTAAGTGTTTAAAACATAGAGCTTTATAACATTGAAGTGCTACTTTTCCTCCACAGAGGCCTTTTCTTAGCTGGAAAAAGTAAGTCAAGGAAGTGCCTGTCATGCAGATTGTACTAAAATTATGCTTTGGAAAATAAACCTATCTGTAATAATGTGTTCCTCAACTGACTCTTTGCCTACCATTTTTTACTTTGTAAAGAGAAACAGTTCGTTTTCACTTGCTTCTTATTTGCTTATTTGAAGGAGATGGTAGCCAAGTAGTGATGGTATTTCTTGAATGTTCGTCTCAAGAGGTGGATAGGAAAACAGCAATCGCCTGACAGCCAGTGGAATGTCAAAACATGGAGCCATAAAAAGCTGTGTTCCTGTATGTGTTTTTCCTGTGAGGATAATTGTTCTTGTTGATAGTTATGTACTTTTGAAAGTAAATAACAAAATGTTACTAGTGAAAATAACTAGAAACAGAGAAAGTCAAAGGAGTGCAAAGGGATTTTTCTGTTCCCAACAGAGGAAATTTTCTGACCTTGTGGAAAGGGCAAGGAAGGAAGGGGGATATAATGGTCTGTACTGGAACAAATGTTACAATATGCACCCTTCCCTCTGATTACGTCTTTAAAAGCTGGCTTGCATGGCCTGTGAAAAACATGAACCCTACCATGCTGGTGCTGTGTAATTGTGTCATGTTGGCTACCTTGGACTGAGCAAGGAAAATACTTCTCTTGAATCCAGGAAGGACAAAGCCTTAAGTGCCTTCCATACCTGCAATTTCAAGCACATTGTCCATGTACATAGTTTTTTGTTGCTGTGTCATTGAACAAAAAAAAAGAGGACAAAATTTATAAATTTATTTATTGACTTTATTGTCATGGGGTTTGGCGCGGGGGTGTTTGTTAATTTTGTTGGTTTTGGTTTCTTCTTTTCCTAGCATCACACAGTACATTACAGTTTCACAACATTGTAGGTTTTGTAAGACTGGATATTGCCCATTCTTTTGTGGTACTGTTTAGGATTTTATTTTTAGAAAAAGGAATTTGAGAAATGTACTCAGAAGCCATATAAGAAGGGGAATGGTTGGGATAGTGATAACATTTATGTTTGGTTTCTAGCAGGTCTAGCCAAGAAGGCTTGGAAACACAGGACAGGAAAGTGCCAGAGACCTCAGAGCATTGCACGGAGATGATAGGATGGGATTTAAGTTAGCAGGATAAACTGAACACACAGGGAAAATACCTAAACTACTGATCTGGAAGAAAAGCTAAAGGCTGCTTGGTATCTCTTCAACAGTTTTATTCTGGAAGTAGTGAATGCTGTAGTTTTGTTTGGGAGCACAAGTACATGCAGTATTTGTCACAACCTGCCCCAGAAGGGGAGGGTAACTCAGGTACTTGATAATAGATCTCTTGGGATGTACTAGAGTGAAATGATACTGAATGACCACTGTTTATAAATATATATATATCTGTAGAGTTTATTTTAAAACAATTCAGTTTCAATGGAAAGCACTGTGTAGCCATTTTGGTTATTATCTATAATAATATAAAGGCATAAAAATAATACTTAAGAAAATGTATAAGGGAAAAGAAAGAAAGGATAAGAGTAAAAGGGTATATAGTTACCCCTTGTGGGTCCAGCAGCAAGACTTGGTTGCAATTTTGATGGGTGATGGTGGCAGTCCTAATCCATTGGGGATGGGGGAAGCCCACAAAACACAAAGTTCAATGTACTAAAAATACTCTCAGGTTCAGTGGGAATGCCGGGGTACCTCCTCTTGGGGTGAGGAGTTTTACATTGTATGATGTAACACTGTGGATCATGGGGCACTTCGGGGTCTTTGATGGTTTATGACCCCTTCTAAGATATTACAGCTTCTTCTTGTCAGGGTAGTTGAGTGAATTATGGCCTGTGTGAATGTGCTGGTACTTCCCCAGAGGGGAGTTTTCACATTTGAGCCAATTTTCTAAGAGAGGACATTAACATGACTAAAAGCACTATCTCACCTTGCGGGATCTGCTTGTTATTGGCCTCTTCCCTCAACTGGCTCAAACCCCAGCTTGTTGCCTCTGTGGTGGATCTGTACCCCTCTGCAACAGGGTGGTTACTTTGCCTGAGGTCAGCAGAGCACTCTGCTGCTTTTGCAAATGGCCAATTGTTTTGAGTCATTACCATTAACATTCCGTTCTCTCACGCATTACTGACATGAAGGAAATAAGGGGCTGACAAATATTTGAGACATTAGGTTTTAAGTCTTTTTTTAGTGAGAGCATTCATTTATTCTGGGAACTATGCCTAATGCTAGCTAGGATTGAGGGTGTGTAAATGAACTGCACATTTCACTGTTTTGCATCAGTTTTTCAATTTACCCCACACTTTATTTTATCTGGTATCTGCCCTTTTTCAGTGGACAATCAAATAGGAAGAGGAATCAGGAGAACAGGGTCTGCAAAGGAAATGCCCCGTGTCCCTGAGGACATCCCTGCTCTAGGATAACAGGCTCCTTAGAACAAGGCACTAAGGAAGTGTATTGATTCCTATAAGATTAACTTCTGCCTTGGCATCTAGGACTGAGGGAGGTGTATGAGTGGCTAATCAGACTTCAGTTGATAAGAAATGTGTGTTCTTCAGACTTTCTCTCTTGATCCTGTTGAGTGGCAAAAAAGCCTAACAATTTATTCTGCCATGCCTTTCCTTGTCACTTAGATTTATGAAATTAACTTCTAAATAAATGGTATGTTGGCAATACAACATTTAATGACAAGGCACCTCCATGCTTTTTTTGGTACAGTGTTAATCAGAAAACAGAGAGATTGGGTCCTTTTCCAGTAAGTATGTCTCAGACTCTTGAAACAGGAATCAGTACCAAGCTTTGATTTAAAATAGATCTTTCTGTAGACCTCTTGAGCAATATCAAGATCTCATCTTGAACATGTGCTACCAAAAGATAATTATTTTAGAAGCTGCCTCCAGCAGGATTGCAAATGTCAGCAGCTTTTTAGCAAATAAGTACACTTTCAATACTTCAGAGAAAAGGAAGAAGTTAATTTTATAAATCTGGTGCCCCTGATGTAGAAATGGATGTATGGATGCCTTTGTTCTTCAGAGAACTTGGCTTTCAGTACTGTTAAATTCAATGGGCTGATCCCCAATAAATTTCAGTGGTCTTAGAAACTACTCATTTAATTGGGGAAGGCTGATCAAGGAAGCTTTGCTGCCCTCTTGAAACTGAAGCAGTGCTCAGACTTTTAACTTTGAAATGCTGTAACAGGACATCTGTTAGTGATCTTAGTGTTGTGCTGGCAACTTGGCTAATACATAAATGCTGACACACAGTAACAAAGTTCATAATTCTCAAATGTGTTATTCTCGGAGAGTTTAAAACCACTTTCATTAATGAAAATATAACAATATAATGAAAGTATATAATAATAATGAAAGTATAACAATACACTTGTGCATACAAATGTGAGGCATAACACTTTCCTGTATGAGCTTGGTAAGAACTGGATGTTTTGAACAGTACAGAAAATGTTTATTTTCTCAAGCTGGTGTACCAAATTAATGAAACTTTCAAGTAGAATTTTTTCACTAAGTCAGAAAAGATAAAGGTTTCCTCTTCCACCCCTTCTTTTCTGCTTCAGATATTTGAGTGACTTACCTAAGTGTTCATGGTCAGCGAATTAAAAATTGATGAAAACTGTTAGAAGTTGTTTCAAATTTTACATGAATGTCAATGACTGTTTTTAAAAAATAGTTTCAATATGTGGTTTCCAAATCCAGAATAAGTCTATGTGTGAGATTAGATGAAAAATGTAATTTTAAGTGTTCACTTTAGTACTTGCAGATATCTATGAGGAGCTACTCTGTATTTAAAAAGCAGCCATACCACCACAGTGAACTGTGTTATTCTGAAAATTTAAAAAACTTAAAGAAGCTTAAATCCTATTTTTATTCATGGTTAAATTAATCTTACAACTGTTTTGCTTGGAATAGAGAATATGGCCTATTCCATGGATCTTACCACTGAAGTCAGCTACAATGAATGAGCTTATACCTTCTGAGAGAATTTAGAGGCACTACTTGCTAAATGGGTGTAGAAGATTCACATGCTTTGAGTACTCTGCTTTACACACACAGAGCCTTGAAATTCATAAAGGCATTGACATACTGTCTTCATGCAAGAGAAAAAGCTATCTCAGAATAACTTTATTTCAATATATGCCTGCAATTACAATCTTATAAAAAATATCCTTTCCTGAGGATCTTAGTTTGACATTGCACAAAGATTGCTCCTTTCTATATTAATTTCAGTAACCTTCTCAGACAAGTTAGTATCAAGGAAATGAAGAGGGAAACATCTATTATTTAGGAATGCAATGAAATAAATGAAACTGAAATCTTCCTTCAGTTTAGATAACTACCAGCAGCCTTGCTTATTACCACTTTTCTACAGATTTGATTGTTTCCCCCTTCCCTCTCTGTAATTAGATGTCTAGAAGAGCCACTGGTTTATACAGATGGAGAAAATTGTTTTCCCTGGGTTCTCTGCACTGCCCATATTGCCACATGCAGTATTTCAAGCACTCCTTCAACAGATTTAAGGACCTCTTGTTGGAGAGTTGATCTATGAGCTTAATGGATATTGCATATTTAATAATTGGGTCCAGAAGATGACTGTGCTTTCTTCAAATTGTTCTTGGGTAAAACTCCCTTCCTCTTCTCTCTTCCTCAGTTTTACTTAGATGCTTTTAACCATAATTACTGCACTGACGGTAAATGGAAGTGTGACAGTTTCCCTGTACCTCTTTTCCAAGTATTCAAAAATAACTTAAACCATCATCAAAACCTGTAGCTGCAATATAGAAACAAGAAACTTCAATTATCACTTCTTAGCTCACAAAATACCATTAGAAAATTATAGTCAGACCAAATTTACAGTATTTTCAAATTCAAAAAGGATAATCATCACTCTTTGACACAGAATATCAGTTTAGGCAGACAAATTCTATAGCTACCTTCTAGTAGCCCTCTTTAGGCTATGTATATGAACTTTACTAAATAAATAAATACATAACTACATAAATCAGGATTTAATTCTTATCCATCCTTTGTAATGTTTGTTTCACTAAGCAGTGTGCACTTGAGTCCCAGCAATACTGTGGAAATTGATAAATGTGTGTGAAAGAGGTTTTGTAGCCATAATCAAAAGTAACACCTGATATAAAACAGCCTTATTTTAATTAAACCTTCTGAATAATATCTTCTGGTCAGTACTTCTGAATATTTCTTATAAAGAATGGCCTTTCCATTTTTCTATTTTCAATAAACATCCACAGATTAATTGAAAATTTGAACTTTTTGAAAAGGGCTGGAGATTTTCCCCATGAAACTTGAGACCACTATATCCAAATATAAGAAAGCAAGCTTCAGGATCAGTGGGATGGTCATGGTGAAACTTACTGGGCCACATGGAGAATAGCATGATTTATAGACCAAATGAGTACATAATGTGGACAGGCTGATAAATCATTGACGGGAATCATGGCAACATTTCTCTATCTAGATAGCCAAGGTGGGTAAAATGATGAGCCTGAAAAGATATTTTTCTAAATCTTATCTACTTCTATGATCATCACATGAAATGTCATGTCATAGGAACATGAAGGAGACCTTCTGTCTTTTGGAAAATAGGTGATTATTGAATGAGTGCTTCAATTCCCTCTCTCTGACTCCTTGAAATATAATATATAATACATAATACTATAATACTGTGGCTTGAGATGAACATAAAATCAGAATTTCTTGATTAAACATTTATGCTGCTCATTGAATATTTCAAGGGAAGAACATAAGAAAAATGCAGAGAGCTATAACAGACTTAATAATTAACACTTCACTTCTCACTATCCCGGTGTCAAAAATGTTTGCCTAGATTCCTTGACTGAATCCAACATTCAGACCACTTTCTCTATATGCCCTACTTATATCCCTTTGCTGAAGAATGAATTTGGATAGTCAGAGCTTCCCAGCTGCTGGGCACATGCTGTCCTTACCTTGCACAGATGAGAGTGGTGGGTGCCACAGAGGAATCCCTCATGGGCTGTTCAGGGAGCACAGGGACTGCCACAGTGAGTGAGAGCACTCACAAAAGCAGAGCAGGATGCAGGCAGGAGCCAGCCAGCTGCCAAATGGAGTGTAGCTGTGATCCTACCCCTCTCTATGCCTTAGACACCTGCCTCAAAGCTACACCCTAACACCCTTTATTTGCTCTGGACTTGAAGGATTAAAACCAAATTCCTGTCTCGAAGGCAAAGGAGGACTTCTACGTCAGGTTTTTCATACCTCTCATCTGGCAGCCTCATGACTCAAACCTAGACAATACGGAGGAAAGCTGGGTTTCAGTCCTACTTCAGCATGTTCTCTCTGGTTGAAGCTGCGCTACCAAACAGGATGGAAGGATGATGAGAGAATGGAGAGGATTAGCAAGTGGTAACATAATTCTACAGCCTGTTTTGATAACTTGGCTTTTAAAGGTCTGTGGTCTAATTCTCCTTCAGCTCTTACATTATCAGTAATAATTATTATTTAGATGGATGTTGGAATAAGAATTTAGCTCAGATCTCTGGAGTGACTTACTGTTTTTAGGGTAAATCTGAAATAACTATTGATTTGTAATTCAGCAACAGAACAGATGAGAACAGAGGTTGACTTTGTGACTGTTTGGACAAGAGTGTGCTTTTGACACACATACTCTGTGTACAGCAGACTTTGTCATGTGAAATTGGAGGCAAAACTAAACATCTGTAATCCCCTTTTGAGGTAGGGTTATAGAGTTCAGGAGAGCATTTGCCAATTGTGGTGAAGAAGAAATAAGCATTGTAGAAGGAAACACATTTGACATATGAAAATATTCTCTCTCCCCATTCATCTTCATTCCTTCCATTGTTAGTTCCTGGAACTGTAATTCAGGCTTTGTAGAAGGACTTAAATATTAGACTTTGTATATACTGAAAGTTATTCCTGCTGCGAAAGATGCTGAGGCTTAACTCCTGGGAACTCTTTTGGGTTCCTTGTGTATGTCACCTGAAAACACCACCTTGTGTTTTTGTGAACCTTTCCCCGATTGGGACAAAAATCAGAATTCAGGACATTGCATTCTGGTATTCATGTGTATACATGCACCTCCTGCATAAATGCAGCATGACAATAATATCTTGGGGGAAAAGATCTCTTTTTCAATATAACAAAATACTTAGGACATAAGTGAACAGAATTAAATGGCAAAGTTTTTAATAAATATTTGAATTCTCTGAGTCATTCCAAAGCTTTAAATTCAATACATTTGAATCTGCTGTTTCAAGGACTAGATGAGGAGTAGGAAGCTCTTCTAACAGTCCTGTGTGATCTATCAGGACTTGGGAAAAAGACAGGCATTTAAAGGCCATACCTCAAGCAGTGCAGTTGAGCAGGCAGAAATCTACATCTTTACCCCATAACTGTGTTCCTGGGCTGTGACAGCACCCAACTGCTATATCCAGCCTTCCCCCTGTGTAAAGGGCGTGAGACAAAATTATTTCTCCTTGCTACCACAGGGCTAAAACAGTGCTAGGCCTCTACCATCCTTCTGAGAAAGCCATAGTTTGCCAGCAAGATATAATCTTTAGTCAATTAGAAAACAATTCTTTGAAACTTAAGGTAGTCTAAAATTCCATTACAGTGCAATTTCTAATGAACGTAGTAATTACTATTTGACCAAGGACTTCTGAGTCACAAAAACAATGTTATTTTTAGTCCTCCCCAATTCCTATGTCAAAGGACATGCAAAAGCACATAAAAAGTAATTATTAATATTCTTTCTGAATGCGCAGCTCCTAAGATACTTGTCAATATTTTTTTTCCAGAATTTCCCTTTTGATTAACCATGATAGAAAGTTTTTGGTTATTTAAAAGTTTATGAAAATCTGTCATGTTAACAAGGCTAGTTCTTAATTTTGCTGCAAAAAATAGATGGATCAAGACAGAAGACAGTACAACTTTCATTAGAAGTGAGATTGCAAAAGCCAGATTTGCAAACACTGAAAAATTAAGACTGAAGAGTACAAACAAGTATCCTGGCACTTAGGATGCAAACTTCAATCCAAGGTTTTCTTTGCCAGCAGCCAGTAAGTGATTACATAATCCTAGTAAGACAAACCCAGGCATGAGAAAACTCTGCTGTCAGTACTAACAACCTTTGTGTCTGAGTAGTGCCACAGACACTGAGACAAAACAATTAAACTGTTCTTGTGTCTTTAACCTTTGTCCACTGGTGTGTGATACTGGGAATGGTCAATGCTAAACAAACAGCATTAGTATGAGTCTCATGCCAACATGAGGGATTCCGCTTAGAGCAGTATTTGGCCTGTAGATTTAAAATTTAAAGATATAATAAAGAGATATAAATTTAACTAACCCATCCTGTGCAATCTGTGCATGAACAATTTTATCTTGGCAAGACAAGCAGAACATGTAGGAGACATGATGCTGTATAGCACTGGGCTGGTTTGAGCTCCTGAATGAGCAAAACTCAGCACAATTCCAAAGCGAGTTCATCTTGACAACTTCAGAAGAATTAGTAAGTCCATACAATTATAGAGTATGTGGTAAGTTCTGCCCTCACTGACTGAAGCAAACGAATGCACAACAATGAAAAAAAGCATGCAATTAGAAAAACTTCTTAGTGCAATTAAATGAGTAAAAGCAAACAGAAGAACAACTGTCATAAAAGGGAGGGCAAATTTGAGAAATCACTTTTGAATATTTCAAAATATTTCTGATACCATCTTGAAACTGGAATTGCTGGATTTTTTTGACTACTCTTCCTTAATTTTTTTTCTTCTTCACATGATGAAGATCTTGAGAAAAGTATTTCATTTGGGAATTATTCTGTTTTATCAAGCAGTCTTACAGCATCCCTGGCAGAATTAGGGAGAAAATGTTTGGCCATGAACTTGTGAAGGTGAGCTGCACCATGTTCAGCTGGACTTTACACAAAACAGAGCACACACAGTTTGCTTTTTTAAACAGTGAGGATAAAGCTTAGGACGCCTGTTCACCTCTGCCTGGCAAACTGATGACAGGGTGCCCACCAAAATGGGAGATGATAATAGGTACACCCAGTGTAAGGCCACCTGTTTCCTCAAGACAGTATAAAGACTTACACAAATTCCTTAGTTGTGGTGTGCTTTTTTAAACTTTTTTTTTGTCAATAAAGATGCTCTCCAACTGCTTTGTTGCATTTAGCAGTGCCGCTCCCACTTACTGAGGGAGCCCTGATCTGCCTGAGGGTGGATACTTGTACTTGTATTAACTTGATATTGATTGGTATTAACTTGTTCTTTTATTAACTTGATAAAGCAACCCAGTGGTGAAATTATGAGCTTCAAAACTCATCCAGGTGGATAAGATGATGAAGCTAAACAAAACCCTTTCTGAAATGTCTCTTTTGATATACTGACAGCTTGCACTGCATCTCCCTGTGTTGTACCCAGACTGATCTAGTGCTTATCAATATCAGATGGAAAACAGTGATTTGCTATAAGTTTCACATTGCAGTGAAAACTGCAATTGCCGTGTTGATGTACCACACGTTTGTAAAGGAGACAGACAAGTAGGAAGTGGGTTTAAACCTTTTGGGTTGTTGCACAGTTCTGGAAAAACACAAGCAGAACTCTTTAAATTTTCTGAGAAAGGGAAATAACCCCCATACACCCCCCACCCCCCCGAAAGTTTCCTGTCGATATTGGACAAAAGAAATGAGATTACTGGGTGAATGGGAGCTGCACTCTGCCATTCCAGCCAGGGATGAAAAAGCGCTCTTCTGCAAGCACAAGCTGCAGAAACTCTTTGTATTCTGGTATGAGCAGTTCACACAAAAAAGACAGATGTGATAGTTATAGAAACAAACCACACAGTGCTACCGCATCCTGAGACATTGCATTAGCCCACTTGTATTTTTCTTTCTTGTCTTTTATGGGGTTTTCTCCTATTGTTTTAGACAGTGAGGATAAAGCAGAGGATGCCTGTACACCTCTGTCTGGCAAACTGATGACAGGGTGCCCACTTAAATGGGAGATGGTAGTAGGTACACGCAGTGTAAGACCATCTTTTTCTTCAAGGAAGTATAAACAGAAGACGGGAAGATGGGAGAAACGTTCTCTGTTTGCAGCGACGGTGGCTGATTTTTTTATAACACCCCTGCTACGGCACTGGGCACAGAAGCAAAAGAGACTCCGGGTGAGTTTATCCTACAGGCGTGTTAAAAACTCGTAACTAACCAAGAGCTCAGTCAGCCCGTGCTCCGCTGGGCGGGGTGGGACAGGCGCATCCCTCCGCAGCCCCGGGCCGGGCCCGCTCCGCCCCGCCCGGGCCGCGCCCGGCGCTATAAAGGCGGCTGGCGCTGCCGCTCCCCATATTCGGCCCGTACAGCCATGGCTCCCGATCGGCCCCCGCCGGCGTTCGCCGAGGCCGGGCAGCAGAGTGGGCTGCAGGTGTGGCGTGTCGAGCGGCTGGAGCTGGTGCCGGTGCCCCCGAGCCGTCACGGGGACTTCTTCGTGGGGGACGCGTACCTGGTGCTGCGCACGGAGCGCCGCGGGGCCAGCGTCGCCTACCGCCTGCACTACTGGCTCGGTAGGCGAGAGGGAGCGCGGGCGGGCGGGGGACAGGCCCGCAGCGCCCGCCCTGCTGCTGAGGGGCTGGCCGGGCTCCAGGCCGTCGGGGGCTGCCTGCTCGCCGCCCTTCTCGGGAGGGCTGCGGGTGCGAGGCTTCCAAGCGGAGGTACTCAGGGTGGCGGCAGAAGTAGGGCTGCCGCCGAGGGTCGGGGTGATGTGAGGCCTCCCCCCTTGCGATGCTGAGGGGCTAAGTGGTGGGACAGTGGGGTACGGCAGAAAGGTGAAAGCTTGCTCACTTTGTGGTGTTAGTTTGGAAAAGTGCTGAAGTGTTAAAGTCTTGGCTGCTCCCAACAGATTCATGAGTGAAATCCTGCCTTCACTCGCATGAAGAGTTTTCTTGCCTTTGTTTCAGTCTGGATGAAAGTTTCCTCTTAGCTATCTCCCTGTGGTGTCGTTGCCCTGGTTAGTGTCCCAGTGTTGCTTTTTTTCAGCTAGATTAATTTTGCTTTCTGATGCTACAGAGATCACATGCAAAGACACCAGGTTTTCTGTAAAACCTCCTTAATACCAGTGTGACAGTCTAGTGGGATTGGAACTGCGCTGATGTCTTTTGCCTTCCACCTTGACTAGCACACTTTACATCAGAATTGAAGTCGACATAAGGATGTGTTTTCCGTGACTTCCTCATCTCCTGGAGGTTTCATGTGGCCACAAAGTCATCTTGCCACAGTGGTTGCTGTGTAACTGCCTGAAACCTGTTACGTTTTTCTTGTTTCACCAACAAGTTTGTGTTTGCAGGCAATCATCTCAATGAATGCACATAAAGATAGGTGTTTTAACATTAATGTGCTTGAGTTGCCGTAGTTCCCATTTACTTTTGCATGGATTGAAAAAGAATTGCCGCTAAAGCTGGGATCGTTTCTGCATAAATGTTTGACTGTTGAGTTTTGCATGTGTTAGGAGTTTTCCAGCTGGCAAGCAGGATAGTGTCTGTCTCTGGTGAGAGTATAATCATAGGTGGCAGTGTAAATAAATTCCTGGCAGAGGTATTTCTGTCAGCAGTGCTGCTAGTCAGTAGCAGGGTTTGGCTGTTTAGATCTTTGTTAATGAAGCTGGAGCTACTCATGTCTGAGTGAAGGTCTAGTAGACACATCACAGGGAATGATGTAAGGACTCTTTGCAGCTCTTGGGAAGGGAAGGCAGAACAGTGACTGATATTTGCGGCAATTAAAGCCTCATTGCTGGTGGCTGAAGGGCTTTTGTTGTACATATTGATGCACATTTAGTGCTGATGTGGTGCTGTCCAGATACTCTAAATGGCTTCAGGTGATCTGGGTACCCACTGGTGTTGTACAGCTGGCAAGGTGGCAGCAGGGTGGCTCACTGCTGGCAAATCCCTTCCGGCTTGCAAGACACTTCAGCAGTGGGGTGGAAGAATCTCAAACACTGCTGCATGCTTAATAGTAACAGGAGACCAGGACTTCAAAAGAAATGTATGGTGAGGGCCAGTCACACCCAGGGCAAGAACCATAGAATCATTTTAGTATTTTTAACTGATTCACACTGCTGTTATACGCATCAAACTTTTCCCTTGTAAGTGAAAACTGTATAACCTATGGGCCAGGAATATCACAATAGGGTCTGTCTGAAAACTTCCCATAAGTGTCTCTGGACAGATGCAACAGTCACTGTCACTCAGACTTTGGGATGTAAAGAAAGAATTCTTGTGATAGGTGGAAACACTGCAGATTTTGGGCTTAGGGACTTAAAAGGGCCATTTGGTGACACAGTCCTCCTCCTACCTGTCATCTGTGATATGCTGTTGTGGCAGCTGCACATGGTGGCTATGACTGTAAATGGATTCTGATCAGCAAAAAAGACCCCCAAATTCAGAATAGAAGCAGAACATCAAATTTTCCTATTACATACCTTGCTTGGGCACACCCAAGGGATTAGAAGAAGATCTAGACCATGGGAGGGATGTTCTGACAGTCTTTAGCTGTGACTGGCATCCTACAGGTAAAGTGACCCCACAGTTCTTCTGCCATGCTGAAGCTTCATGTGGGAAAGTCAGTGTTTTACCAAATATCTCATATACACTGACATGCTGTTGAGGTTGGATAATTTCTGAGCAAGCCAACCTGGGTATATCAACACTGTTGGCATGGCCAAGCAATCAGTGTGGATTTGTGTCACTGCAGCTGTATCCATTTATAATGTTGCTCAAACATCCTGGCTCAGTTGTCTCTATTGGCACTTGAGGAATGCCTTAGTATCTGAACTAGTAAGCTTAAAGGAGTTGTCTGGACTTGAAACTATCACTGGTGGAAACATCATGTACTGTGCCAGTATGAGACTACTTGTGGAAGTGAGATTGGCTATACCCTAGTTAGTATCTTTAATAAAATCATGCATGGTGTTTTTTAACTATTTTTTAACCCTTGTCCCCAGAGTTGAAGTCATAAGATTTGCCCATGTGAACCAGGATCTAGTTTGGTAAAAACTCGTTCTTTTTCCTTTATGTTCTGGCTTATTTATAGCTGTTTGTGTCTCAGACTGTAAGGTAAATGTGGTTTTCATACAAGCTTGAATAACTTAGGCTTGGACTGATGCTCACCTGATTTCTTTGGTTTTTTTAAATGGAGTTTCACAGAGTATTTTATTGCATAACAGCTGTGATACCAAGTCTAATAGTAGTTCTTATCTCTGACTCTGTTCAAAAACCATTTTTCTTCAACCCTGAACCCTGTTATGTAATTGCAAGTAATAATTTAGAAGGATCTAATCCTAATGGATATGAACACCCCTATTTAGAAAAACAAACAAAACACCCCCAAAACTTTACCACCAACTTTAAGGTGGTACCCAGGTCTGAGAAAGCGTATTGGAACATAACAAGTTCTTCTATCATGGAGTGATCAGGAACTAAATGGAAGACCTCACCTTTCCTTATTCTTCTGTAATTACTGAGAAGCCTGGTTTTTTAGACTTGATTCTATTTGTGCTTTTCTTGAAACAATTAAAACTGCTGAAAATGTTCATCAAAAATGTATGGGCACACGTTAAAAACTTTGGTTTAATATACAGCCTGTTTTCAGTGTGATTAGACCATCAGCGCACTAGGTCAAGAGGCTATTTTACCACAGTTCTGGAAAGAGGCTAATCTCTATAAGGTACAAAACAAAGTGTGACCTCATGAAGCAAATATCTGAGCCCCAAAGCTGCTTTTCTTTCTCCCAGCTGTACCAGGCAAAATATCTTCCTTGCATTATAGTGTCAAGAGGAGTGCTTTTGAATTATTTTTGGCTTTATGGCTGGGTGAGCTGTTCTTTGCATAAATACATGGTTTACTATCCAGACAGTCCTCTCACATGACCTTTCTTTCAACTTCAGCTCAAAGTCCAAAAATCATTATGTCTGACACTTACCATGCTAAACTCAATTAAATTATTCTTTTGTTTGAAGATTCCAAGAGAAGATGAACTTCACTGTTTTTCACTCTTTTTTCCTTATGAATGCAATTCCACAAGTAGTCAAATGGTCTGGAAGATCATGTTATTTGGTAGTGAATAAGGTTATGATTAAGTGCTTTGTTGCCGTATAAACATGGGCTATATAACTTGCTGAAGGCAGTGCCCAATTGTTGCAGAAATAATTTCTCCAACAGAATTCAAAGTTATATTAATGCTTTATTGGCATATTTCCTCTTGTTTCAGGGAAAGAATGCACTCAGGATGAAAGCACAGCTGCCGCTATCTTTGCTGTTCAAATGGATGACTATTTAGGAGGAAAGCCTGTGCAGAGTAGAGAAATTCAAGGATATGAGTCTACTGAGTTTGTGGGTTACTTCAAAGGAGGAATTAAATACAAGGTAAAGAGTCTGTCAAAATATATTTTGAAATTGTATGTAACATTGTTCCCCACATAAAAATCAAATGTTTTTCTTTGTAAATGGAGATTTTAAAAATAGTTGCTTAATGCTTTGTGGGTTTAGATCTGAACTGCTTAACTTAAACTGTAGGAGTCACGGTGTTTGTGCAGAAAGCAGCAGCTTGTTTGTCAGTGGTCTCCTGGTATGTGAAAATCTTTTCCAATTTTTTCCCCCAAAAAAAAGCTGTCCTGAAATCTCATTCTTACGTGTCTAAGGGAGTTCACAGCAGGGACTCTGTTTTTTATCTTTTGGAAAGGTATAGTGTCAGTGTCCTTGTGTCGCTTCCAGAAGCTGAATAACAAAGGTAACTTTTTTTTTTGCGACACCTGGGGGTATTTTTAAGAATAAACTAATGTATCTCCTGAGAATATCCCACAGCAGAAGCTCTGGGAGCCATGGCTCAGTCAGCCTTTTTTTCGCATTTTGAAGGTCTGTAACTTCTCACTGTCTACACAACCAATTTTAAGCTTTTAACTCTGCTTGCATGAGTGAGCTTGGCAGTGACCTGTCCAAACTTCTACATTTTCATTTTGTTCTTTTTAATTTCAAGAGCCAGTTTCTCTTTCAACCCAAGGCCTGGGTCTCTCAGTGGAGTGGAGAATGCTGCCTCACAGAGGCAGACATCCAAGCCAGTTTACCGGATTATATTTTTATTTACACTTACAGATTGCAAATCAACAGTTTGCTCTTACTTCACCTAGTTGGTACTCCTTGCTAGGTTGACTCCTAAGTTCCAAATATTCCTTTCATAAAATTAAAGCTGCTGCGGAATTATCCATCCATCTACATGTAACCAGGAACTAAAACCACCTGAACCTCTGAGATTCAAGTTTGGAAAACTTCAGAAGGAGCTGCATATTTCTCTGCTTTTCCTCAGTGCTTTTGTCCTAACGATGGGGTTCAGTATTACCTCACTCTCTGAAGGAGGCAGGAGAGTGCTGTAAATTCTGTGTTTTCCCTTTCCCTGTTTATCTGAAAATGCTTTGAAGGAGGGTGACATCTGTTCCCTTGGCTAAAGGTCCACACCTGAGAGCTCATCAGGAGTGGTGTGTGTCTGGTCTGTGGTCAGCACTTTTAAACAGTACATTATTTTGGCTTTCTTCTCACTCTATAAATTACTTTTTCCACTGCTAGCTCCTCATCTGTAGCAAAAAAAAAGAGTAAGTTTGCAGAAATAAAGCTGGCTGCTTTTTTTTGTTTTATTCAGGCAGGTGGTGTTGCCTCTGGATTTAACCATGTTGTTACTAACGATCTGAGTGCCCAGAGGCTGCTGCATATCAAGGGCAAGAGAGTTGTAAGAGCCACAGAAGTCCCCCTGGCTTGGACCAGCTTCAACAAAGGAGATTGTTTCATTATTGACCTCGGAAGTGTAAGTATTTTCTAGAGCAAAACACTGAAAATTAAGAGCTGCATCCCTTTCAAGCTTTGAGTTGTCTCCTAAAATGCGAAACTGATTTTGTCACTCGTGAACCAACAGAAAGAATCTGCTTTAGAAAATCAGTTTAAGTGTCATACCAGTTGGGAGGTTTGAAACTGCCCTAAATGTTTCCTGAAGTATGCACAGGTTATCTGTCAAGAAACAGTTCTCTTTTTGGGATTTTTCACTACTGGTGTTTGAACAGCTTAAACAGTCCACAGTCTGACGTTGGCACTGTCTGCCAGATAAATGGGTTCAGAGAAAAAGACAGATTCAACCATTCTCTTAAAAGCATTTCTTCATAGTCATCAAACTTTGATAGAGACAATTGACCCTAAAGAAAGAGCTGCAAAAGTGGTTATAAAAATACTTGAATATTTCAAGAGTTCACTTGAGAAGCAATCCCATGCTTCAAGGCTTTCTGCAAAAAACAAGACAGCACAGAAGAATATGGACAGATAAGATAAATCTGCTTGCTTCAAATGACTTGAAGTGTAGTACTGTCACCTCAGAATATACGCTAAGACTTTCTGATACTAAAAGTAGCAGTTGGGATGTAGTCCACATTAATTAGATGCAAGTTACCAATTAGAAATTATTGCCATGCCTGATACGCTCACATGTATAGAATGGAAAGTGTGTGAAAGGAAATAGTTTATCTACAATTGATTTCAACTAGTATTTCACAAGGAAGTGGTCAGCTGCTTCAAGATTTCAGCGTTCCCCTGTCCTATTGAAAAATGAGTTCTTCACGATGTGAATTTGGCTTTTTCCTCTGAAAAGCGTCCCTGAGTGTGACAGTTGAAGATAACCAATATAGCTACTTGATACCAATATGTCTTTGATTTTTATTATGCTTCACAGCCTTCAGATGGAACACCAGCTAGTGTTTGTTGAGTATTATCCTATTCCTCTTATGTCAATGTGGTTTAATCATCTGGAACAGCCTGATGATCAATATCCAAACTAATCTCTCAATGTCACTTTATGTAGAAGACCCAAATTCCCTTTCAGAGTTAACCTATGGGAGATGGAAAAGTTGGAACTAAACATTGCTAGAAAATGCTGCTTTTGCAGTAAGGCTGTAATTTGGCTTGAGTTTTCTGGAGTTAACCTCCCATGGACATGCTGTGGAACTGGGCGTACTCGGTGAATTCAACTTGTCCTGACTGTTATGGTGCTGCAGTTACCCAGTACACCTTGAGTAGTTACTCAGGTCACACTGCAGGCATGGCAATGATACTGATGAAGTGCACTTCGGGTGTGTGGCAGTGTTCCATGTATAGCTCAGGGCCTGTCCCTTTCAGTGAGAGAAGAGTGCTGTCTCTAAGCAGTTTAAATGTAATATGGCTTTAGAGTTTTTATCTGATAGTGAATGTACATTGGGAGCCTTTGACTTTTTTTAGTATAACATCATGTGTTTGTGATTCACTGTTTGACAAGACAGAGGTCAAGCAGTAATGCAGCCCTGTGCCTTTGTAGGAAGGAAGATTAGATGTGAACAATATCTAGATCCCCTTCCTTTTTCTTTTTTTGCCATTCTATGGGAAATGTCAGTCAAATCATATGACTAAAACAGTTCTTGGTCTTGTCATGTCAGTTGTGTAAGAGAGATGGGTTTTCTTGGATGTATTGACAAGTTAAGGAAAAAAGTGTTTAGCATCTAGATGTTCATAGTCATTTCATCATAGGTTATTATATAAACCAGACCATGCGTGTGGGAGATGAAAAGGCAACGTGTTACATAGTTCAGGATGAAGATGTGTAAATCTAGTGAAGTACCTCTAGATAAATGGGTGTGATAGAAAATAGAGTCACAAGAAAAATGTGGAGCAAGTTTTATAAAAACTATATTTCAAGGTGAAATAACTGTACTTCAGATTGAAATTTTCCATGACTAGAGGCCCATTGTAAATGGACGAGGCTTCATTTATGAGTCTTTACAGGAGCTCTTAATTGAATTTAAGGTTCCTTTGAAAAAAAAAAGTGTTTTGGCTAAAGTAGATTCCTTTACTTAACAATTGAAATAAAATTATCTTAAATAGGATTGCTTTTGAGTCTTGGGATTTATTGCTGGGAACTACAGACTCATTGTCTGAGAATAATGGGCAGTAATTGCATAAAATAATAAGCTTATGGTCAGTGCTTTTAATATCAAACTATTGTAGTGTGTCAAATAAGATGAATTCCCAAGATTTACTTTACCCAGTCTCTTAGCTAACCAGAAGGATGATCTCCATGGCACTGAAAAATTGCTTCTGCAAGTCCATTTCCTGTTATATTTTATCAAGCCACTTATCTAATATAACAAAAATAATTTCAGTTTTCCCACTGAGCTCAATTACTGCAGTATTTTAAACTCATGGTTTGAACAGATAAGGGAAAATTAGAATAGGTAATAATGATTAGGAATAAAATCATTACTAATCACTAGGGTTCCCTTTGTAGGGGTAATGCTTTAAGCAAAACGTATTTGTGTGCGTTTCTAGCTGGTTCACATATTTACAGTTCAAGTTCTGATGTTTATCTCATACCTAGATCATAGAATAGTTTTGTTTGGAAGGAATCTTTAAAGGTCATCTAGAACAATTCCCCCTGCAATGAGCGGGGACGTCTTCAACAAGTTCAGGTTGCTCTGAGCCCTGTTCAACCTGACCTTGAGTGAAGGTTATTCTACCGTGATCCAGTGGTCTAAGTTTTTGGAGTCAAACCTCGGCTGGGAATAAGTTTAAAAAAGTCTTGTAACTGCCTGTCTCCTTTCTTGAACTGGAATTTTACATTGCTATATTTAGTGCCATTCCTTTGAGTACAGTGTGGACATCCCATCAACTGGCAAATCAACCAGCTGTTGCTGCAGCCCTTCCACAGACCTGGGAAAACTGTTTTCTGAGTCTGACCGCACTCTTAAAAGTGGTAGTGGTCCCATGGGGCATGTCACATATGCACAACCCACATAGCACCTTGGCTGATGTGTTACTAAACCACGTTTAATATGGTGCACTTCAAATACTGTGCTTAGGTCTAATCTTGCCTCCTTTTAACTCTCTTGGTTGGAACAGAAAATAGCTGCTGAAGGTGGATAAAGCACTGTCTGTGATATGAGGGGAGTTACTATCTGTGGGAAATGTGTGAAGACCTTTTATTCATGCAGTCTTCTGTAACACCATGAACTGAGAACTGTGACTGTATTGATGTTTATGTACAATGAGTGATCCAGGCAAGTGCCTGGGGTGCCAGACCCTGATTTAAGATTTATTTTTTTTTTTTTACATGGGATTTCCATGACACCTCTTTGAACCTGGGAATCTCTCTGTAAGGGAGCCTTTGGGACAGGGCAGGCAAGACAAGTGCAGGGCAGTTGCTGAGAAGGCCTGGAGTAGAGCACACCTTACTTTGTCAGGTGCTGCTTAGTGCATCTTGTCTTGGTATAGCTCTGCTCCAGGCCTCCCAGGAGCTGTTCTCTTCTGCCACACAGTCACAGAATATGCTAAATTGGAAGGGACCCACAACGATCATAAAGTCATACTCTTAACTCTACACAGTTCAGCCTTAAGAATCACACCATGTGCCTGAGAACATTGTCCAAACACTTCTTGAACTTCATCACTGGTGCTGTGACCACTTCCCTGGGGAGCCTGTTTCAGTGCCCAACCACCCTCTGGGTGAAAAACTTTTCCTGCTATCTGGCCTAAACCTCCCCTGACACAACTTCAGTCCATTCCCTTGGATCCTGTCACTGGTCACCAAAGAGAAGAGATCAGTGGCTGCCTCTCCTCCACCCCTTGTGAGGAAGTTGTAGACTTTCCTCACCATCCTCCAGGCTCAACAGGCCAAGTAGCTCCTCATAGGCTTCCCTTCAAGGCCCTTCCAATCCTGTCCTGAGCTATTGTGGGTATCCCACCTGAGAGGTACCAGCATGGGTTTCACAGTTCTTGCTGGCCTTAAACTGTCTGGCCTTGCTCTGTGCTCCCCTTGACCTCCAGATGCAGCTCTCTCTGTTTCTCCCAATCCTCCAGCCACCTCCCCTTAGACACATCCCTTTTTCCTCCTTCATCACCAAGACAATTCTTAAAACAGTGAGGAGCAGGAGAGGGCATGGAAAATGACCACAGAAGGCAAGGGAAAAGATTGTGTGCTATTTAGTGAACAACATACGTACGGTTTTCCAGGCTATTTTAGTGTTTTTCTAGATCCATATGTAAATATACTGTGTATGTGTATATTTCTGATAGGATGTGCTTAAAACCTTCATATTTTTTGACAATGTTCTTGGTTTAAAGTGGAATGGAAACTTGTCAGCATTGTGAAAATAACCCTGTGTATATTGGTGTGTGCTGGTGATTTACAAAATTGGAACATTGGGATGTGTTAATAATTTGGGTAGTTGTCAAAATATGGAGCAGAAGTAATGGGACTAACAATAAAATAAAACAACATGAATTGATCAGCTGATTCTACTGAAAGCTTTTTAACTCAGTTTGGGAAGCACTGCTGTATGAAGGCTGTCTGAAGTTGTATCCTTACTGACCAGCAAAAATATTCTCTGTGCACATGTTTGAATACAGCTTTGTAAAATGTAAGACTTAGTTTTCTCTGAGTAATCTCTTGATGGGAGACAGCAGCAGTGCCATGAGTTAAGTGACTGCAGAGGGCAGGCAGAGAGCTGTGCACTGCTCAGCCTCCTCGAAGAAATTAAGAGACAATTGCTAAAATAAGGGGGTGAAGGGCAATGTGTGATAACTACCACTGAGGTTTGAGCTTGGGCCTGATTGCAGCTGGAAAGTTTTGTCAGTACAATAAAAGTTCTGCAGATGGAACTTTACCCTTCTCCCAAAGGAAGAGTGCAGATTGGTATAGCTCAAGCTAAATGAAGATTGAAGGTAAACTCTACTCAGTTGTCCATTCTTCCTATTCCTATAGTGATGCTTATAAACTGATTTATAAACAGCCAAGAGGTTCCTGATTTGAAATTTAAGAGCCTGCAATATTCTTAAAAACAACTTGTGCTGTCTAGCAATCAATGTCTGTATTTCTCAAGGGCTTCATGAATCCAAGTGAAAATTACGAAGTTAGAACTCAAAAGTATGAGACTGAACACAGCTGTTGTCATCATGTATCTGTCAGTGTGTTCCTACTTGAACTCCTGGCACAATAAGCATGTCAAAAGAAGAAAAATTGCTGCCTTGCAACAGAGAAACTAGAAGAAATATATCAAGCAAAAAGGCTGACTTTTAATGACAGCTGCTTTTCATAACAACTGTTAACTTGGTATAGATTAAATTATGTTTACAAAAAGAAAAGTAACTTCTGCTTTTTAAGGAGCAAGAGAACAGATACATGGTTTATGATTATGACCACGGGGTATGATTCAGCATCACATTGCAACCTTAAGCACAGTTGTCTTAGTTGCTTCTGTAATTTCTCTGCCTTCTTGCCTCACTATCTCTTTTAGGTGGCTTTGCTTCTCTTCCATTAGAGAAGAACTGTTCACAACAGGCATATTAGCTGCTTTGCTAAAGTCATTCTTACCGTATAAACAGGGCTGGAAGAGCAGATTCTTGCATTTTGCAGTTCATCAATGTGTTTCTAGTTGCTTTCCCTGGCTCTAACAACTGACTCATGTAGTTTTTCCATGTTTTTCCATTCACATGTTTCTCCTACAACTAACCTCTTCCCCAGTTTCCCCCAACTGAGAGTTAAACTATTGCTCATGCTGCAGCAGGGAGCTACCAAACAAGTAGCAGAGCTTGAAGAACTGAAGTGCTTTGGTTCTTTATTAACTTTATAGACTTACTAACAACATTAAAATATTGTTATATCTATACAATGTGTATCTTGATAAGCAAGTATCTTAATTTTTTTCTGATTCTGTGAACCAGTTACTCCAGTAGTGTAAAAGCCAGCATTCTGGAAGTTGCTATATTCTCAAAGTTATCAGACAGGAAAAAAAAATTAAGTCCTTTTTCCCCCACTTCAGTTAAAGTATTCCAAGTATGGATTTTTTTCTTCATACTCTATGGACTGGAAAGTTTCTCCTCACCCCACTTGTATGCAGAAAAGTAGCTGAACCAGAGATCATAATTTAAACTTCAAATGGACTGGACATACATGCACAAAGATTCAGTTAAGTTAGTTTACTTCCTGATGTTGTAGGAAATGCAGATGTTTTTCTGCTTGAGCTGCTGTTATTTTGAATTAAGATCCTCCTGGTATTCACCTCTTAATGCACTGTGGTATAGCGAGAGCTATTCCTAGTGCATACTAGCAAAACAAGTGTGAGAGGGAAAATGAATGTACTAAGTGAATGACTCTGCTATATCTGTCTTATTTTTAGTCTGAAAATTTGTTCCACTTGAGTCAAATGGGTGACTCCAAAGACTGGTTACAAAGACACTATTGTAATTATACTAGGGCCAGGCTTATGGTGGCCTCAGAGGTATTCTGGCTGAATGAATTTGGAGTTTGTTTTGGATTATCAAAACTTTGCAATTTTCAATAGTTCATGTATTACAGTTTCAACAAATGTGAAAGGTAGATTTGATATGTGAAATGAGGGGTTTTTTTTCCTTGCCTATATCAAGAATTCAACAGTCAAGAAAGGAAAAAAAAAGAGTAATTTAAGGAGAAAAATGCCTTCAGAAGTCTATATTAATCTGCTTGAATGCAAACATTCTTCTTAATATATGTTGTTAGTTCCTAAGTAAAACCCTTGGTGCCAATGAACTGGCAAAAAGCCCTGCATTCTAGTTGCTTTTATTCAGTTCAGTTATTTTTCCCCTACCACATGGACTTTGTTTTCTTGATTCAGCACGTTTCTGTACTTTAAAAAAAAAGTAAAAGAAGCTCCACAATCTTGCTTTAGGGCTCTATGTTTTATTTCCAAAAACTTGGTGCTTGAAATACAAATACCAATGTAATATGCAATTGTTTTACAAATACTTAGAACTGAAGACATCAGAAGAATTTCTGTTGTTTGCAGTTCATTTATAAACTTCTTTCCAAGTTTATTTCTGTTTTGTATTGACATTTCTCCTTTAAACATAATAGGTTTAATTACAGGACTAGACTTCTAGCAAAGTACAGTTTCAGCTGAAAGGAACTTGTGCCTTATCAGAGCAGCTGTTCATTAATGACCATGAAGAGTCTCAGCTGAGTGCCTGCAAATTATCTTGATAGTAGCATGATAAGATGTGTATAAAGCTTTGCCAGTATTCATGTATGTTCCATCTGCCTCTAGCATTGCTGTTTTTTTTTTTCCTGCTTCCCTCAGGAGGTGGGTACTAGGAGTGCTGGCTCCTTTGGGGACCCCTACATCTCAGCTTCTCTCCTCCTGACCCACCTTTCCTTACAAGCCTCATCAGCCTTCCTTCCACCTGCTGTGAAACCACTACAGTGGCCTCCTGTGGTGTGGTTATTTGTCCGGCCTCTGATCTGCTTCTGAACAGCAACAGCTAAGCCAAAGGCAAGAGAGGAGTTAAGGCAATTACAACTTCACAAACATTCTTTTCTTGCTTTCAGCCCTTTAGTCTGAGTTGTGGGGGCAAAGAGAATGTATTATGGTATTTCACAGGAGTGAGTAGATTTAGCTGAAAAGTTTTCTCTTGAGTCCTTCTGTGTTATAGCTGTACCTCTGCTGCACCGAATGTTGTGGTTTAGAGGAACGGAAGACAGCGTCCTGACTGACGGACATTGAGTCATAATAAGTTGCATCATGTCAGCATGAAAAGGTCCACACTATAGAATTTAGCTGTCTCTTAGCTAAGAGTGGTAATTTTAATTTATTTTTTTTTAATTGAGGTGCAATTACATTCTGAAAGCATGTTCTGGTGTAGATGTGGGCAAAGATGGATGGGTTTAAGGTGTATCAGGGCCTCCCAAGAAAGAGTAGAAGCATACCAGCTTGTGATACTTGGCTTAAACTGTTTCCTTAATGAAAGCTTAAAGTTTATTTCAATATTTTAAGGCTAATGAGACTTAAACATTTCGCTGTTATTTTCTACCAAAATTGAAGTTTCAACATAAACTTGTTTGAAATTAGAGTTTTGAAACCTATTTAATGTGTTTAGCTTTTTAATATCTCTTCATGTAAGAGAATGTAAATCAGCAATTACAGTAGGGGCCTGGAAATTAGTTAGTATTTCAACAGATATATAGGTTTAAGACACTTGCATGTTTAGGGCATGTTTAACTAGAGAAAAACTTCTTTATGGGTTTAAGCTTCTTGGCTTTTGCTGTCATTGTCCTGGCTAAGATCCTCAGAAATTACCACAAAAGATCCAGAATAAAGAATATATTTTCATTTGCCTCCAAGCTAAGCAGGCTGCCAATTGAATACAGAGGTGGCTATGTGTTGGAAGGGAAAAATTTGGGTTTTATGTCACTTCTGAAATAAGTGATCCTTTTTGTTTGTTTTTCCTTCTTGCTCTGCATGCCATTTGGGGCTGAAGCAGGAAGCAGGAGGTGTACTTTCACAGTCCCCCTCCATACAGGGAAAAGTGCCAAGGTGCTCTTGCTCAGGGTGACACATGAGCCATGCCTAATCCTTCTGAAGCAGAAGGACATTTCTGTATAGAAGCTAAATGTTGGGTCATTTTTAATGTGCTGTAGAAATCTCATGTGACTTGCACAAGGTCACTCTTTCAGTGAGGAGCTATTAGGAGTAAGAGCGGTGAATTCTCATACTCTATGAGTAGAAGATCAGACTGTGTCCCCAAAATATGCAGCTGAGGGGAGACCTCCTTCTGACCACAGCATGCATGACATGGACACAGCCTGCCTTCCTTACCTGTCTCAGGAGCTCCAAGGTCTCTCTGAGCTCTCAGGTCATTGTGATTATTCATTATAACATTTTCTCACCCTCCGCTGTGAATTGTTCCACCGGGATCTGATAACTATATTGATATCAACAGACACTAATATAGGCATCTCTCTCGGAGTTCTGTTCAAGAGAGTTAAAAAAAATAAATACTGCTAGTGCAAACTTCTGAAAATAAACGGGGCTTGGCACAGGAATTACTGATGAATGAAGCTCCTTTTATTTTGAGGGGAGTGAACACTTGAAGTCTGTTTTCATTTTAATGGAAACATTTTGTGTCAGCCTGCCAATTCAAAATAAAGTTAGCAAAACAAATCTAAAAATAGTGAAGGTGTAGCACAGCTAGGAAATTGTGAAAGTAGTGAGTGAGCTAAAGCTAAATATCATACTTTGCCCATAGCTGAGCACTTTCTATGTCTGAAAAATAAATACATAAATAATAAAAGATAAATATTTATATATGAATAAATATGTTATATATATTTTTATATAATATAGTTATATATAATATTATATCTATTTTATATATATACACATAAATATATATATATAAAAATTTTATATATTTGTATAAAATACCCAAAAGCTCAGCAATTTGTTGGGTATGATTAAATAAGTAATTGACTGAATTTCAACTAAATCTAGATCTAAGTATTAGCCTTCTCAAGAAGTGGCTTTAACTTCTGAAAATCTTTTTCTGGTTTTAAATTGTTGAAAAACTGAATCTGCCTAGAGGTTGAAGTGGCTAAGTTATATCAGGAAGGCGAACTTGTAAATATTCAGTTTCTCTATCATGAGGCCTCAAAATTAGATACATTGAAAATGAGATGATTTTACTTCAGAAGAGAAAATTAGCTAAATCCAGTCTCTTGAAAGCTTCTAGCACTGAATGCTTAAGATATTTTAGTGCTCATAGTAAATACATTAAAATATTACATACTTTGGGACACTTTCATGACCTGTAGCTGCCCACTTCTTTCTATTTGATCATACAGTGCATGAAGTTTAATTTTCAGGCTTTTAATAAAGAGTAGTTCTTTATTCTCTACAGCTAAAAATTCAGATTCTTATTTATCTAGCTTTTAAAACCAGTATTTTTTAAATAACCATGTAAGATGGACCTTGTGAATCGTCAGATCAAGAATGTTTTCAGACACTGCTTGTTGATTCAACTGGTGGTTTATGCAGCAGAAGAAAACCTGGAAGAGGGACTCTGTAAGGAAAATAATGAAATATGCAAATTTTAAAATCTGAAATCCATTACTGTAGATTTTTAAAGATCCTTCTCCTTCCTCAAGCTTATTTGGAGCCTAGAGCCTGTGGACTGTAGGAGAGCTCAGTTGCTGACTGAAGGCAGATGGGGAGAATAAACTGTGAATGTGGAGTAACTTGGGTACTGTGGGGCCTTCAGGAGATGCTAAGAAAAGAAAATATTACTTTATTGCCCAAGAAGTAAAGGTCTCTGTAATTTGCAGTGGGAATTTAAGTCTCACAATGCCCTTTGTGGCCCATACAGCAAATACTATTCATTTTGTAGATGAAACTACTTGTTTGAGGTTCCATCACCAGTTACCAAAAAACCAAGAGAAGGCCAATGGCTGCAACTGAACTTTTAACCTTTCTGAGCCAGTGATCTCCACCAATTGCAGCATCAACACTGAGATAAGGCAATAGCTGCCTTACCTCTTCCCCTAGTGTTCTCTATTACATGACTTCTTCCTTATTGCTTCAATAGATTATAGGAAATAAAGAATTCTTGTTTATTGCTCCAATATCTCTAGTGGCTCCTGTTTTCTCACATAATTGTGAATAAGGTCAATTAGTAGGAGGCAGGTCAAGATGAGAATGATACTAAGGTGTCTGTGTTGTGGAAAGTCTCCCTGAATTTGGAACAAAATGACTGAAGCAGTGCATGGCAATAACAACTGTATTAAAGAATCTGCTCAGATGGAATATTTTACTTTCTATACATTCAGTTGTTTAGAACATTATTTCCCTAAGTATGAACAGATATTTTGTTTTCCTGGGGAAATGTAGAAAGTCAGATTTAAGATAAGGTTCAGACCTGATGCCTACTATGTCTCCAGATTCTGGATACTTAGTAAACTGACAGTATTTAAACCAGAATTTAGAAGTTGTTTTTTTTCTTAAACCTACAGTCAAGTTGTTAAAGGCAAGCTGAAAATCTCACAGCTTTCATAACATCTGCAAGTTGAAAGGGATATTATTCCAGGCATCTGTGGTGTAATCCTCACGAAGCTTAAAACTTTGCCTTTGAAGATGCTTTTGAAGGGAAGGTAGTTCGAAAGGGAATGGTGAGATCACTGAGTCTGTGGGGATTTTTTTTGTGTCCAAACTGATGAAAAAACTATTGGAAGTTACTAGCACTGCTTTGCATGCAGGTGTCATCAATGTTAGATGTCTTCTAAAAATGTGCATCTGCTAATACTAAGAAGCTGTGCTTCATTCCCTCACTTGTCTCAAACCACCATTTCAAGTAAAGACCAATAGTGGTCAGCAGAAATAAGACGATTTTTTTTGTAATGAAACAAGATTCTTATCTCAAATCTTAAGTTTTATGCAGTTGTATACACCATAAAATTAAGCCCAAGTAATTTATTCAGTAAGGGCTCTGATTAAAATTTGCATTGCAGATGAACACAAACCGGTTCAGCCTTTTTTTAAAGTTGAAAATGACTGTGCACCTTTATTGCTGTACTATTTGGGCTATTTGATAGAATCATGTGAAGAATCAAATTACTTTCTTCCAGGAGAAGGTGGGGGAAGCAACCAGCCAAGAAGAGTAATTTCCTCTGACTAGCTCCTTCCAGCCCAGCTTCTGGCGGCCCTGCAGCTTATGGTCTGCCCTTTGTTAGTAATTTTCATCAAGACTGAAATCTAAATTCTGTATTCTGAAATGCTTCAACTTTTGGATGAATTATGGGAGTTGTCAAAATTGGGGGTCCTTGGTCTGTGGTGTGGCTGGATCAGGTGACTTGTCTTGGGCTGGTTCAGCTGGCTCCCCTTCCTCAGAGTAAGATAATTATTAATAAAATACGTTTCATATTTTTACTCTGTTGGATCCTATTGCTAATGGGTGTGTTCTTTTCATTATTTTAGGAAATCTATCAGTGGTGTGGCTCATCATGCAATAAATACGAGCGGCTGAAGGCTACTCAGGTTGCTGTTGGCATTCGGGACAATGAACGAAATGGAAGGTCTAAATTAATTACCGTGGAAGAAGGGAGTGAACCAGACCGGCTCATAGAGGTATTGTAATGTGCAAACCAGTTGTTGACATAGCTGTGAATAAAAAGTTTTTACACCCCAGGAGCTAAATCACATTGGGCTGGTGCCAGGAAGACAGATATAGGCTACAGTAAGCCAGTTTATACCTTTTCCTTCCTTACATATCGAAGCAGTGTCAAGTTAATTAGGCATTAGAGTCTGAGATAATTAATCATCTGAGAATATTTTACAAGAACTAAATGTTTGCTTTATTGAGTTAGCTGTACAATGACTGAATTAACAGCATGGCTCATACCTGAAGCACACTATCTCCTCTATGTGAGGAATGAGCATCCATCTGGGACAGCACCCAACAAGGAAAGACAGAACTACTGTGTCTAGAAAGCAAAAAAAATGTGGCAAATTGCATGTTGGTGCAGGGTGCCAAGCACGCTGCTTTGCATACTTCTGCTTCTATTTCAAGATCGTATGCACTTAGCCTCTAAGTAACCTCAGTGAGTCCCTTCCTTGTATGTTTAGAAAGTTTAATCATTTACTTAAACACCTCAGATTTCATAACTAGGCTGATCAAAATAGAGTGGAAAAAAGAGTCCCAATTTATGGATTTTTCAGATCTTGAAAAATTAACAAACACTCATGAATTGTTGCAGGCTGCATAGTAATAAAAGCATTGTCACTTAGCATTTTGGTCCTAAATTAAGCTTTTTCCACTTGTTCTCTGAAAAGAAGGAAGAGGGAAGCAGGGTCACAAAGCAGTCCTTCAGTATAATGGAATATGTACAGCTAGGATATTGTCTTGTACTCCAGATTAACTTCAGGAAGGAAAGCTAATGGTGCATGTAGGTGTGACATTATTTTTGGTGGTGCTTACATTCAGTGTGGTCGTATGGTGCATAACTAGTTACTGCCTGAGCAGCAAAACAGGTGCTGAGCCACCAGCCCGTGGCCATGCTGGCTGTGGTGACCCCTTCGGATGGACTGTCCATATGCTTGTAGAGACTTTTTTCCCTGTGGGTGTAAGTACAGGTGTGACTGTGCTCAGAAGTTGGGGAGGGGGCACCCACTGTACTGGAGATTTTTGAAGTGGGGAAAAAAACAGTTAAACAATTCTCTGTCTGGCTTTTTACTTTCTTGTACAGGCTTTTCACACTGGCTCTGATGTGGCACATGTTTTACACTTATAACTCTTTTGAAAGTAGAACAGGTTGACAATTAGAGCCCAACGTCCTGCTCCTGATTTGAATCATGGCATTGGGTTGCATCCTGCTGCAGCTGTGGCTGGGTGGCACTGGAACCCTGCTGGCACAGTCCCCTGGCCACAGCTGCTACTGCCAAGCCCAATCTGGGGTTACCACTGGAGGCTCTGATAAACCACAGGGCTTCTGATAAACTCACGTGTGAGTTGAGAGCATTGATCACAGCAGCTCCCTTTGCTCCTCTTAGCTGGCTAAGGTGCAGATGCAGATGAGTTGGACTTCTGTGCTACCCCAGTGAGGAAAAGGGCCAGCTGCAGGGCTGGCCAGTGGGAGCCTGGCTGCCTCCCTTGCCCCACCTCTCGCCCTCCATAGGCTCTGAGAGGCAGGGATATGCTGCCCTCGTCCCTGCATCAGTTTGCCAGACTTCCATTTGTGTGCAACTGTTGTTTTGTAGCAACCTTGACACATGATTAAGAGCAGGAAAACACCAAGGTTGTATTTTGATCCTGTAGTGCATTGTTACTGTATCAGGGAATAAATCTTTTCTTCACTTGCACAGCAGCGTATGAAGAAGTTTCTGTTCTTCCTTTCGGATTGTGAATATGAAGGAAACAAAAATGGGTAGTTCAATGCAATTAGATTCATTACTTTTATTACCACCACTGTAATGAGCCCAGTGTGAGTGACTGTGTCTGTAGGTTTACCTTCCAGCCTACTTTGTGCTAGGTAGCCTTGCTTTTGGAAGTGCTGCTTCCATAACAGGGTCTACAGCTTAGCTGTGGCTGTCCCTGTCCAAGCTCTGAAATGTGTTGTTAATAAGCTTGGAGGGTAGTTAAACTCACAAACATATAAAAAATCTATTAATCCTTATTTCTACTTGAACTATATCCAGATCCTGCTGTTCTTTGCTTGAACATCTTGCTCCCACAAAATTGTCTCTTAATTTGCTGTTACACTCCCCTGGACCAACTGCTGTAGAGCTAACCCTGTGTTTGTTTCTTCTCTCCACATCAGGAAGGGTGGATTTTTAACATCTCCAGCTTTTTTAGAAAAAGGTTGATTTATTTTCTAGAGAAAAGTATTACATACTTTAAATATTCATTTTGTCATCCAGTATGCTACAGAAATCAGAGTGAGATTTCCTAAGATTATCTCCTCTGACAGATGTCAGGAATGATTCCCTTTCCTGTGAGCTAGAAACCTGCTTCTGTAGTTTTCTGTAGAAATCTGTCGTTTTGACAGCAGCAAGCCCTTTTTCATCTGCTGTAGTGACCACACGCCACTTGGGAACACATAGTGACCATTCTGTGCTTGCACTCAGGAAACACATCATCTCTGGAAAGCTCAGACTTGCAGTGGGTGCACAGAAGTTCTCATAGTATGCTTCAGGAATCACTAGAACTCTGACTGTGAAGATGAGGCAGAAGCTTTCTGTGCAAGTGCATAGAAGATATTTAATGTACCTGGCTTCACTTCCATGTTTGCCTTTTAGGTGAAGTACTGACTGGCATGTTTAAATAAGCAGTGCTATATAGGGTTGCTGTCTTGGAAAATTAAAAAATAAACAGCCCACCTTGGACAAATTGCTCCTGTTGCTGTGATTGGTCACCAATCACAGCAGAATATAATTCACCAGATGCCAACTCTGCTCTGATTTACTCTGCTCTGAATGGTTACCTGTCCTGCTCAATCTTAGCCCTGAATGTTCAAATTTTGTTACAGGAATATTTCCACCTGCATAGCACCAATCCAAAATCAGGTCTTAGCAATGCTTTAATCCAGTTTGGTAGCTCTAGAGTGACCATGTTAGGATTAGAGCTACCTACACTTCTTTTAAAAAAAAAAAACTTAAATACAGTATTTCAGTGATAACCTGGGACATAAATCCACTAGGGTCAGTTGCTAGCCCTGTCTGTCCCCTTGGGCCTACTGATGGGCCCCCTTGGGCCCCCTTGTGCTGACACTGATGCTCATCCTTCTGACTGCTTGCAGTGGTAAGCAGAGATCTCATGGCACCACTTTTGGATACCCAAGAGATCACTGAGGCCTGAGAGAGCAGCCAAAATAACAGGTAGCCACGCTCAGGTTGGGCAGTTTTCTAAATCTAGTTAGAATATCTGCTCTAATTCTGAAGAGAGGACAAACTGGGGAAGTTGTATTTTAAAAAGAGCTTCCCATGATCTCGTTATTTAACGCTGTGGGAAGTGGTGAATGGCATGAGTCAATGACTCATTGCACCCTGCTTCCTTTCTCCAGTGAAGCTGCTGCCCACTGTTTGACTAATGCATGTCTAACCTGGGCTCCTATTATCAGAGTAGTGGCAGAATGCAGAAACAGGGAGTCAGAAATTACTGTATTTATGAAGTTTTCTAGTCAACCAGCAAGCAGAAGGTGCTTGCAGTAATGCAGGAAGCATAAATATTTAGTCCTGAGTCAGCCAAAGGAAAGATGCAAAGCATCCAATCCTCCATTCACAGTGTACCAATCCCTTGATTTGGTATCGTAACTCTAGAGATGAAGTCGAGGGGAGGAGAAAGTTTATTTGTTTTCCTGTATTTGTGTAATTTGAAATATTAGACACCCTAAAATATTTTTATATTGGTAGTACTTTTTGTCTACATAGACTCATCTCCCTGTGATACATTTTAAGTATCAGGCAGCTTTGTCAGTCTGTAGGGTGTAAGAGCCAAGGAAAAAGTAGGATAGACTGTGTTTTTCCTAAGCTAAATGTTGAGCCTGTGTCTGTGCCTTCTACTTAAACATGTCCTGTTCAGCTAACACTTTTCAATATTGTTCTGTTTTCTTTGAGCCTGTCTGATTCATAGAACTGCTTTATTGTTCCCCTACAAATTACTCCTTTAAGACTGCAGCTCTTGGTACCATATATTTGCTGTAGGTTTTACTACTGAGGCTTTTGTTGTATTTTTTTAAGGTTTTTGATGTTCATGATTGAAAACAATGAAACCTGAGAAATGTGACAGCTGAGGTCTAAAACCACAAGCAAATGAATCATCATTGTAGTGTGTATCTTTGAAATCACTCCTCTGCCTTTAAACAGAAAGCTCCACGACGTTTATTTACTCAGCATTTGCAGTTGTCATGTGTCTGGTTTTGTAAGCATTCTAGTGCCCTTAAAACAGGTGGGTCCAAAACTCTCATAAAATGCTTGTGTAAAGACTCAGCCAGTGTACATATTAAGCAACAGGGGGAACCTCTTCCTCCTTTCTGATAAAGCAGCCTTTCTCCTCCCTGCTTTTTCTTTAAAGCCCCTAAGCAATGCTCAATCACGAGAATTCCTGAATGCCATTGTATTCAGTGACGATAGTTTTTGCCTATGGTGTGAATAAATACTACGCGTGAATGGTCTGATCACATTACAGCCATTCGCACCTTTCTACCTTTGCAGCAGGGAAAGGGACTGGCAGCACTACGCAGTGCTAACTCAGCTCTGTGGATAAGATCCCAAAAGCACAGACAATAAAGAGATTCCATTGCAAATGCGAGTTACAGAGGGTGTTTCTCTAGAGACCCAAATAGTGCAAACATGTTGAAAACATAAAACTCTGGTAATCCTTAAATTAATTGGATAGATCCGTAGCCCATGTCGATAGAAGAGCAGGACCACTCCTTCCTTTCTTATTAAATTCAAGCCCTTTAAAATTATTTTTTACAAACCAAAGATAATTTCCAAGGGTGGCATAGAGTGCAGTGAGGTAGCTGGGAAAAAGTGAGACTTGCCATGACTTGTAAGTGGGTGTGAGAGTGCGAGGACATGTTTCTCTGAAGGACTGGGCAGGTTCCTGCAGTCTCTGACCCTGTCACATGGATCATTACATAACGCTAGAAGAGCAGCATGTGCCCTGCTGGTGAAGGTACCGGTTTGGTACCTGCTCCTTTCCCAGAGCTGGCAAGAGCAGGATCTGTCATCACAACTCCACAAAAGCAAAAGCTGCTCTTGCTGCTCTCAACATTTGCATTTCTTCTTGTTCCCTTGCTTTTGGTTGTATTATGAGCTCAAGTCATACTAAGGGGAGGTTTGTTTGTTTTGTATACAAAGGAGTGGAGGAACAGTGGGAGTGAGGGTAATGCAAGAGGAGGAAGAGGGGTAGCTTCTTAGAATAATATTCTATTCTAACTTTCTTGTGGACTGCAAACTCCACACATTGGTTAGGGATTGAGCAATTGTTTAATCGTATAGCTTGTACACAGTTTTACTCAAATGCTATGTGTTCATAAGCTATGAAGTGCATGTAACATGGTCCAGCCTGACCTTTTCACTACCAAAAAAATGCCCAATAAGAAAAGTAATGAAGTCCTATCTATGGCTGTGGACATACATGAACCAAAGTAATGTGTTTTATTATCTAAATTGAGATGGCTGGAAAAAATAGACATGATTCCAGGGAATTTTGTGAAATAAATACTAGAAATGAATTTCAGTCCCAGGGTAGAGGCACTATTAAAAGGAAAATAAATGCATTGAGAGAGGGGTGGGGACAATGGAAGTTTTACCAGACCCCAGTGCAAAGACTCAGTAACACAGGCACACAGAAAAGTTAACTACATTTTTATGAGAATGCCAAGACTTAAGAAAGCTAATGCACAGAAAATAGCAGATCTACTAACTGTAACTTCTATATTAGTAGCTGCATTGGGTACTTAAATGAAAAGACAGCTTTCTCAGGCTGCTTTGAAACGGTGGGTCAAATTTTCCCCTCAGGAAGATGAATACGTTTTTTCACTGGAATGATTTTGGATATATGCTGGTACCAGCAAGAATTTGGGTCCTGCCATTTTGAGCAGTAAGAGTTTGTTGGATACAACTTAAAATTGTCCAGGAGAATAAACCTACAGGGGGAAAAATCCTACTCGTGACTGTGCACCTTTCAGCAACACCTGTACAGTGAGGACTGGCAGTTTACCAAACATTGGGCTGTTTAATTAAACTTTATGATGGACTGTGAATGTGGATACAAAGTACAAACCCCTTGCCCTGCAGGGTGCCAGTATCAAGCTGTAAAAACCAGGAGTCCTGTTTTCTTTACAATGACTGAGACCATCTCCTTCATTAAGGCAAGTCCCTTTTCTTGATGCAAATTTGCATTTAAATGACTAAATTACACAACCTGTACTCAGACAGAACATGCATGGCCTGGATTCCAGTACAGCTTAGCTGCTTTGCACCAGCTGAGCATTTGGCCCAGTGTTTTCCCAAGACCCAGGTTAAAAATCAAGAGTGGTTTTGCCAGAGAATGGCAGAGGCTGGTAAGGAGGAATCTTACTAAACATTGGGAGTTACCCATAATATTCTTCAGGCTGCAGTTTTCAGTCTTGACTGCCTGAAGCCAGGTACATAAATGACAGGCAACTGAATAGGAGCTGCAGGTGGCAAACGCATCTGAAAGCCAGGCTTCTAATTAAGTCTCTAAATATGAATTTCAGTGCCTGCATTAGAAATTTAATTTCAGAAAATAAAATGTTCAGGTGTATCATATTGCATGGCATGAGCTACATTCTTTATGAACAGCTCTACTAGGAGATGTTTGAAAATCTAATTTCTTATGCTAGGAAAGTTGCTTCTATACTAGGTATTCTAGTAAATTTCTAAGATCCTAGTGATTTTCTGGAAGTGCTTGTGATCAAATTATAATGTATCTTGTTTACGTTCTTGTGAGTGAGAAAACCACTCATCTGAGTTATGTTTCCTTCCTTAGCAGCTGTAGCACTTGCAGGGCTACCATGTAAGTCAATTATAATCTTATAATTACATGTTAGAATATTAATAGAGTTTGTAATGGCTTTTTTCCTTTCTGTGCTAGACTATCAAGAAATCTGTTGATGAAAAAGTACTATAGTTTTCAGTTATTAAATGAGCATAATTAAGAGAAGGCCGAAGACAAGAGTTGTTAGCACTTACCTCCACATGGGGTTGTTAGCTCTTATTTCAAGGTACTTTCTCGCAATGGGAATTTCATGGAGAAGACCTGAAAGGGTGGATTTTCTTTGCTCTATAAAAAGCTCAGAGACCGTCTCTTCCTGGAGTCCTGCATCTCCCCAGCAGAAATACACCTTGAAGGGATTTTTTTTTTCTGCAGGTCTGTCTCCTCCCAGCCTCTTGCAGAGCAACTGGTGTGTAAGGTTGCCTTTGAATTTTCTTAAGTGGGAGTTGTGTAGTTCAGGGAAGGCTCAGGGAGGAAAACTTTGTGGATTGTTTTGTTTGGTTTTTTTTAAAGAACTCTGCATGTGCACAGATTGCTGTTCCCTGTCCAGGCCATGAAAAACTGGAGTAAGAGTCCTCTCACATTTGGGCAAGAGTGAATCACAGCCATATGGAAGAAAGCATCCCATGTGTTGTGGGATCCGTTCAGTATTTCCACCACCACTGAGTGTGTGATGCTGAAGGAATCTGTAAATATAAGTACTGCATTTACTGCAGAGGAGGTTGTTAGGGCCAGGTCTTCTTCTTCCATAACTGCCTATGACTTTGATACTACCTGGCTTTACCTGTAAAAATAAAAGGTAGGTAAATTAAGAGGGATTTAAATACTGCAGTAATGAGTGCTGGAGCTTCTAACTCTTAAGAACTATAAATCATAGCTGAACAATTTGGCTCCTTTACACAAAATTTGAGGATGTGTAGGAACTTGAAGACATAAATCAATTAGTGAAGGGCACCTAAACTAGCAGGAGGAAATTATTTTCAAAGAGCTAAGTAGGATATATCTCTTAGACAGCCTGGTGGAAGGAACATTCTTGCTCTCTCTGTCCTAATAAATATTTAATATATTTGAAGCATCGGCAGGAAGCATTAGAGGAAAATCTATCAAAATACTCTCTGAATTGCTTTCTTAAATGTTAGGATCTAAATCTGTGCTCTGTCTTGGACTGAAGAGTTTGGTGTCATATCAGAGAGGATCCCCTGGCATACCTAGTCTATTTGCTGTATGGGATTGGAAATGCTGAGCTTGTGAATACAATCACTGTTGCATGGCAAAAATATTCCAGTGCCTTGAGCGGCTTTTTCCACCTTCCCATCTCATGGAATAAGTGCTGAAACACCTTGCTGCAGCTCCTCTGCTCACCCTGATGCTGCCATGTATCATGGCTGCCTCCTGCTCTTCCAACTGCTGTGCATCCCATTGGAACACGATTTTCTAGCAGGGCCTCTGGCTGCCGATCGTGGGCTGCTGCCTCCAGCTCAAGCTTCATGGAGTGTTTGCCATACTCCTCTTTATTTCCATATTGGTATGGCCCAGCCTGCCACAGCCTTGGGACAGCCTGTGTGGTGGCACTGCAAATACCCAGCTGCAAAACTGGAAGCACTTATGGAATGAAAAGCTGAGAGTGTTGTGGATTTTATCAGATAAATATTCTTTATGTCTGAGGATCCCTGTTGGCATTAGTTACTGATTTATTTCATTGTTATCCGACACATAAGCATGCACTGTCATGCAGCACATAAGATATTTTATCCACAAGGCCCTCAAACAGAGATCTGAAAAGCTGCAAAGACTTCAGTGTGTACCTAAATTTATGTTCCAATACAGCAGAAAATAATGGGCATCTCAAGTACACGTGCAAGTTTCTGCAGGATTTGGGTCCCATATTTAATACTACAGCTGGTATCAGAGGATGATGTTAACAAAGGAGTAAGATTAAAATTTTAGGTAGAAGGGATTAGTATAAATGCAAAAAAAGATGTGAAAATGATTATTTAGTTCATTTTTAATTATGCTGCAGGTAGGCAGGTGCTGAACAGCTCAATTCTCCTATGTTCATTCAGCAGCAGTAATGGTTACAAAAAGACTGCTGCATTTGCAATTACTGCAATTCACCCTCCTGGTTTCTTTAGCATGGGATCACTGTTCATCTTGGAGGCATCCTAAAAGCCAGATATTTGAAGATAATGTGGGCTGGGGATTTCCTCATTTCATGCACACCCAGTCTCAGAGTAAATAACTAGCTTACGTACTGCCAGCTGTGCAGTCCCAGCAGGACAGAAGGTAGCCTGTTTTACTTCAGAGCCAAACTATTAAAAAATCGATTTTGTACTCTCAAGACTGATCTAGATACCTTTTTGTGAACATGTTATCCATGGCCAGTTTAACAGAAGAGACAATTAATGTTAGAATATTGTTATCATGTGAGTAAAGGCTTTGTATTCTAATGATACCAGACAGATATGCAAAGTTGCAAATATTTTTGAAAAGCTGCCAAAGCCTAATGCCCTATTTTTAGGCAGTTAAGCATAGAGCTTTGAATAAAATTATGATTTGCATTTAAAATTCCTGAGACAACAGAAACTGGCTAAAAACGCAGGCCGTAATTTATGCGTCAAAAGTGCCATGAGCAGCTGATGTTATTTTGCTGTTCTGTAGCAATCTGAATTCATACAGATCAGATTTAGACCTTTATGCCAGAAAGTCCTTTTGATAAATTACATGGTAAACACCCAGAAATTAGCAGCATGCCAGAACTATTTGTTAACATAAACCATCCTTTTGTCCACTTTCTCAGTGCATTATGGCTTTTTCCATCTTATTTTCAATCTCTGTTCAGGAGGGTGGGAGGTCGTCTGCTCAAGGTGAGCATGTAATGAGGTCTGTTGTTGCTGGAATTGCTAGTGAGAGGCAATTTCAGGCAGAAACCTTGGGAGCAGTTCTGTGAAAGGGTAAGTTTTTCCCATTGGGAATGTAATTTTTTGTAAGACAATGAATGTTTGTTCAAATTGATGGGAAGAGTTCCAGGTTACAATAACCAGTAAAATAAGCCTATTTGTTTATTCATAATCTGACCAATGTCACAAGCCATTTTTGTCTGGCCCAGAATATCCTCAGCAGTGTTTGTGCTCTATCAGAGGAACTAGTAACCCAAAACAATTAGAAATTAAACTGTGGCCAGTTACTTTAGCAGTGAAGCCCTAAGGCTACCTTTGCATGATGATCCTCTCTTCTGGTACACATGGTCCGCCAGGTGGTTACTAACCTGCATCATGTTCATCCCTTCCTCTCTCTGATGGAATTTTTTTCCTTTTGCTGGCTGCTCAAGTACATATTTGAGAGAATATTTACTTCAGACAGATGTTCCTTGTAATATTCTTCTGTGCTGTGAAGGTTAGTAAAAATCTTAAGCTTTTATCTACCAATGAGTTCACGTTGTGTCTGTTGTTCAGACCTGTTGTCCTGCACAGTGCCTTTATTCTCTGTCACAGCCTGCATGTGTACCTTGAATTTGTGTAGCAGGATATATTTGCTTATGTCAAAGCATGTAAGAAAGTAAATGATGAGCTACTACCCTGATTGTTTTCCAAAAGTATTAAGTAATAAAATGTCAGGCCATTTAGACAGCTTTAAGCTATGTAAATTTCTTGCTTTTCTTTCTATTGCTCTTAGCATGTAAAGATGGGAGTTTGAGTGGTCTTGAGATCTTACCTTTGGGATCACGGCCACAATAAACAGTTCTGTTTCAGACCCAGAAACCTGACTCAGAAACCTAACCCAGAGTGTGTATATGAAGAAGAAAATCAAACACAGTGCTAGTGTATACAAGTTAAACTGTAAAAACTGGTTTTCTCTCTTAATTGGCCTTCACCTGACATGTTCTTCAAGTATTGTTTTTCTAGTTGGATTTTCAGCCTCACTGAACTCCTTAAACTTCTTGGTCACATTAAATCAATATCAGGTATTTTATGATGCAGAGCTTGCTTCTCCAGTTATGAAGACAGTATTTGCCAAATTTCTTTTGATGACTTTATTTTAAATTATTTACCTTATCACATTCCTTTAGATTAAAAACTTTTTGTCTGTGATTTCTTCTTTTTTAAAGGTGGAGTTTCACTTGTGAGTATAAGTGTTGGCTCAGTATTTTGCACTTCTCTGAGGGGGTGCAGATATTTGCAGAGAAGAGCTTGTGCACATGCAAATATTAAACAGGTTTTGCAGGCAGGATAAGCTATGTTATGTTTACCAGAAGAGTGAACTTGGGCAATTATAGAGGAACTGATGTTCTTTTGGTTTGCATAATTGTATTCTTGCAGTAACCTAAGAGTGTCAACACAAAAGTCTAACAGAAGTTTAAAACCCCAAAATTTTAAGATTAATACAGATTGATTTCCTGTTATATGGCCTCAGACAAGATGTAAAGGTATGGAGTTAATGAATTCTTTTGCTAAAACAACGCTAAGCCCAAAGAATGAAGATGGGGCATGGATGTGCTTCCAGGGCCCCTAATTACTCTTTCGATTATTGTTACTGTAGTAGTGAATAGTGATAATATGATAAACATAATAATGATGATGATGATGATTTAAAAATCAGTTTCAAGGCCTGTTTGTGCACCTGTGTATTTAAGAGATGAAAGGTTTAAAGTCTGCAGTTGGACAGTATATTTGTACGTCTGGGGAAAAGTGTGGCTAGGTTGTCTTGTGTCCCCAAGAAAGCATTGCTATTTCCAGCTGTGTAGGGTGGATTTGTGGGTCTGAGTTCTTGGCATGTTTTTAAATCAGGGTCTCAAACCTCAGAGCACGCAGGAGAGCCAGCCTAGGGCTGTCAGTACACTGGGCCTTAAGGTGTTCAGACCTAGCAGAGCAGCCTGACTGTACAGAGAGAATTATATGAGCAAAGACCTGTGGATTTAGCTACCACAGGATTTGTGTGAAAACAAGAGTGTATGTAGACAAGTATCAGAAGACCCAGTATCATTCAAATGGTCTGTTAGTATAAGTAATTTTATTGGGGTACCTTGCTGCAAAGCTTTGGGAGCCTTTGCAGTCTCAGCTGGCATGATTTGTTTTTGTTTTGATCCATCACATGAGAGTTATCTGTACAAAGGGAGGTGCCCTGTCGAGCTGCAGCTCAGCCAGCATGTGCTTTTGTAATGATACAACCCAATTCCAGCGAAGCAGTTAGCTGTTGTTTAAATACTGTTGTAATCTTACTGATAAAGCTGTTGATTGTCATAACATGCAGACATATGCATGTGTTATAATCTTACTGAGAAAACTATTAATTGTCATAACATACAGACATGTGCACGTGGGTTCAGCCATAGCATAGGAGTCTGCCTTAGAAGGAGAAAAGACAACTTCACGGGAAGGCATTTCTTCAGGAAAGAACATTTTTTCAGCATTTTTTCATGCTTCATGTTTAAGCGTGGAATTTTTCCTTCCATGATCTGTCTCATCCTCCAGTCTATAAGACAAATTGGCAACAAATTCATCTTGGAAACTGCATACATTGTTCCTAGCAATACAGATGTGTACTGACTATATATATTTCATACAATATCACTTCATATATTGAGTGTATGTATACATATATAATATATATGCTGCATGTCTTCACAATTGCTGCCTTCACAGACCTTAGGTCACTGAACTTTGTATCGTCTTCTGGTTTTGATACCAACACGTGCAGGTACCATGAGTGATTCAGCTCAGGGCATTTTTTGACAGCTGTGTTGGCTGCGCAGCCCACCTCACAAGTCCTGTGTTTTCTTACTTGGTGGGAGGAGAGAAGCACATTGTGTCCTTAACAAGGTTCACCACAATGCCAGGATCTTCAAGAAACTGTGACTTAAAATGCAGGAGAAGGGGACACTCTCAAGGTCCTTCTCCATTTGTTTTTGGGCTCCTCTGAGAAAAAGAATTACAGAAATTAGTAATTTGTATTTTCTGCTTGCCTGTGCTGAAGCACAGGGCTAGAGAAGCTGGCCAGAGAAGCTACTGTGCAAGCTACTGTTTAATGAGTTGTGGATGAGTTTCCCTGGAACCAGAATGTCCAGAATGTCCCTATCCTTTCCAGGGCAGTTCATCTCACACCTGTAACTGCATGGGCACAAAGGGGGTTCTGATCCTTCTCCCTGTGTTAGTACCAATGAACTAAGATTTCCTAAGACCAGAGTTTGTGAGTCTGACGAAAAATCTCTGTCTAGTTCAGAAAAACGTTTCTGCATTTGGTTTTAAGACAGCAACAGGTCAGGCCAGCAATCTAACCTGTGCTGGGCCCAAATTTAAAGCCCAATTTTTAAATTGTAGGGGCTGCTTACTTTAATTGCCACCAGAGTGCAGCACCTGGACCTTGCTGTGAATACAGAGGCTGCTTCTGTCAAGATGCTTTCACAAACACCAACAGGCACTATTTGTTTTGAAACATTCAGAATGACACTTGCATAGTTTAAGAAAAGGGCATTTTATGTCACCTTACATGGCTTACAAAGATGCTGCAAAATAATTGTGGTGCCACAAGTATTCTATATGCACAGCAGGGAAAAACAGGGACTTTAACTGTGTCGGAAATCAACATTTTTGTAAGTTTTTTTTGTTGTTTTTTTTCCCTTTCCTGTAAATGCCTAATTAAGCAGAGAACTAGCAAGTACAGACTTCTGAGAGTTTTATTAACAGGACTCTTTTACTCACTTACTCGTTACTGAAAGTCAAGTGTTATAAAACTCTCAAACTTGTTTAGTGTCTCTTAAGGTACAGAAGCATGCCTGTTATTTGGCAATTTTGTGACCCTGGCATTACAAAGACAGGTAGGAAGGGAAACATTTTTAGAAACCTTGTGCCAATAAACCGCATATGCCCACTGTTTTAGCCATTCACCAGCACGGTGGCACTCTGCTGGGGACATGGAGCCCTACTTGGCCTATACAATAGCAAAACTGCAGCCATGTAGTGTAAATTCAGGAAATGCTGACTGATAGCTGCTGAAGAGCTATGGGTAACATCTTTCTTAAATGCTCAGGGCATTATTTTCTTGTCTTCAGTGAGTTGCAGATAAAATATTTTAGCTTAAACTGCAACAATCACACTTGATAAGGCTATTTTAATTTTATTTGACTATTTTACTGACTTTACCAGATCAGAAAACTCCACAGATGGCAGATTTCTATTAAATACTTATTCTATAATGTTTTTCTTTCTGAATTCTTTGCAGCTATATCCTTTTTGGGCTTCCCCGTTATCAAATATTTACCATGCTTTTGCATGTGACTCCTTGTTACATGCAAATACACAGCAGGTTATACAGATAATGCTCAAATTAACAGGAAGGCTGGCACTGCCCTTGTACTTTATATTAATATTTAGTCTCCCAGACATATCAGTTACTAACTTCACTCTGGGACATAATTTCATAGAAATACAGGATATTCTATGGATCTATGGATTCTGTTGGATCTAATCATATATGAATCATTAAGGAAGGGTAACTAGGACTTAATTATGACTACCTGACCTAACATATTCTTGATGAACCTCTGTAAATTTCTTGTGGTGGTAGTTGTTATAATATTGCCCAGGGTATAAAACTACCACAGTGTTAAAATTGATATTCTAGCGGTAGAGCAAGAAAATGTTTTTCTCACACCATAAATTATTTTGAAGACCCTAGCTAAATTTTCCCCCTTAAAATGGGATTAAGAATCTGTTTAAGATTAATTGGCCTCATAAGATGATATTTTGTATTGTTAATTGATATACTTTATAATTTCAACTAATATATTTCATTGTCAGTTTTAATTTTAGTATTGTTCAACGTTTTAAGAGTAATGGCATTCCACAATTTATGTGTTTGATGATGGTTTAGAAGTTACTGTGAAGAAAAAGGGAAAACAGACATTTAACACACACATAGAACAGGATCATATAAACCTTTCTGTATGTTTTTGGAGTATACAGACGACCAGCAAGTTGACCTGTGGAAAAGACATCATGTAATTATCCGAATGTTTGTGAATAAGTCAGACATGAGTTTGGTTTTAGATGGGATTATGTATAAAGATGATCCCAATTATTTCATTACCACGACAATACATTAGTGTTCAGGTATTTATGCTGCAGCACCTACTCTCTCTCTGCATTGAATTTGTTATTCTCTTACACAGGTTTTAGGGAGCAAGCCAGAGCTTCCTGAGTGTGGTGATGATGATGATGAGGTGGCTGATATCACAAACAGGAGAAGCGCTAAACTATATATGGTAAGTTATTTATTTATTTATATTTAGGTATACTCAATAGTAGTCATGCATTCATTCATTTATTTCTCACATATGGAGTTCCACGTTCATTTACAGAACTGCTGTTTTTTAGTTGATTTGCAACCAATGGACAAGTTTCTCAAAGGATGGCAATCAAGATAGTCCAGGTTATTTGAGGGGAAAAAATGGATTACATTCTCTTTACTCAGGAAATAAGCATGGTCTATAAACCACTCAGTGCAGGTCAAAGAAGAATTAACTGGTCTTAAATCATCCTGTCTTCTTAATTTTTACAGGGAGAGTTTTAGTAGACTTATATGACCTAGTTATTCCTAGTGGAGTTTAAAAGATGGACAGTTGTGTTATATTTTATATATATAACTTTATTCCTTTCCCATCATCACTTAACAAGAAGGATTTGGCCAACAAGTGGCAATACTCTGACAGCATTTAGTGCTACTGGATGCCCATGTGTGTGACCTTTTAGGTGCCCTGTACAATAACTTTGAAGTCCCTGTCAAGTGTGAGAGAGGATGAATCACTCCCTCTGCAGCTCCTGCACCACACAGACCACAGGACAGAGCCACCTCTCTTCCTGCCTCTTACATGATTTTTCCACTACCCATAGGTGTACCTGGGGTTTACAAGAAGCCTATACAAGGTCTTCATTGTTACAAGGCCATTTTTAGTCATAGTTGTCTATGTGTTGTGTTTAGTTCACATTAATCATTCCTTTCATGCAAAAAATCTGATGCATATTTCTCTTCATAGCAGGGGTTTAGGGGAACAAAAGTGGAATACAAAAGAAGAAGGCCTGCGTATATCATCCAGGATCATTGAAGTAATATAACTACAGAAGGGAAAGGGAATTTTTGAATCCTAAAATCTCTGACATTTCTGTGGATATCCAATCAATTAGTCTAAGTACATGGGTTCTGTTAATAGAGCTCTATTAGCTAGATTTAAGTGTGTTGCAATGTAACAGTGAGTGCAAAGGCAGGAGACAGGTCTATGGTGAGCCCTCAGAGTAGGTATAATAGTTGATTTTTATTTGTTGTGTGCAGTGGTAATTTCCTTCCTGTGCTTTCTTAATATACAATGTAAGATATAATGGTGTATTTAAAATTCATATTTAATTATGAAAGGAAATAAAGGCTGCTAGAAAAATTATGGCAATAGTAGTAATTTATTTTTGCTAGTAATAACTGGTCTTTTCAGCTGCAGAGGAGTGAATTTTAAAAGGTTTTAAAGATCTACATGAACTTACAGTGGTGGTAGAGGTTACAAAACAGATTCTGCAACAGGTCTAACATTAGAATTTCCAGTTAAAGAGCAATAGGTTATAAATGTAGGCATTTCACTTGTTAGTATCATTGTAGGACTATTTTATTAAAGTTTCAAATGCTGTTGTTCAGCATGTACATGTACCTTTGGCTTTGGTGTGAGTTGCTTGACAGCAGGGACAATACCAGTTCAGCTGAGCATATAGAAGGGACTGAAGAAAACACAGATCTTTAACTCTGAGCAGTTGAATTGTAGTGGAAGAGAAACAGATTTATTTTAAGAAGTTGTGAGACAAGGATCCAACAAATTCTGTAAAATTAACACTACATCTCCCTCTATTGGATGTAAAAGGAAATGAAACAAAAAATAATAATCCTTAGCCTACTTTACTTTGCAGCAGTACACAAATTTCATATAACCAGTTACATAGTAATGGCAACTGATTTTTATAGTACTTTCAGGGGCAGAAATTAATTTGGCTGTAAAAGCCAGAGTTGATCTAAATTTGAAACGATTGTTTTCTTAGGTGTCAGATGCAAGTGGATCCATGAAGGTGTCCGTGGTAGCAGAGGAAAACCCCTTCTCTATGGCTATGCTTTTGTCTGAGGAGTGCTTCATTTTGGACAATGGTGCTGCCAGGAAGATCTTTGTGTGGAAGGGTAAGAGGTCACTTGTATGGCAAATGCAGAAGCTACACAGAGACACCTAAGGAGTTGACACCCTTGGGACACTAGTAAGAATTTAATACTGGCTAGACACTGTACCCTGCACACAGCTCTTCCCTGGTATGGTCTGTGAACAAGGATTACTCACTCGTGTAAGGACTTCAAGACTGAGTCTTGTCTAAGCATCCTGTTTTTGAGGTATCTGTAAGTTTGAGTGATTAAATGCTTATGTAAGTGGCAAGTACAAAGAAAATATAAATAATTCTGTGAGTTCTGTATATTGTCATCCCTATCTTCTGGGACAAAATCTGGACACTGAACATTCCATTTGGGTAGATATCTTCACAGAGGTGTGAAATTTAAAGGTGTGTGTCCAGACCATAAACTAAAAGCATAAGCTTGCAAATACTTTGATGTCTCTTTTTTTCTTGTAAATATTTCTCTCAGGTATCATCAGTGCTTGTAATAGTGTCTGCAATTGCTTTGTCTAAATGTTTCCCTGGAGGAGCATACTACTGGTGTGGAATTAGATCTTGACACCTTGTAGCTGGATTGTTGTAGTGCTGCCATTAAATCCAGTGCTGAGTATCTCCTTTTTTTTTTTTTTTTTTTTTTTTTTTTTGAGGCACCTTTTAAGTATTCTGTGGCATTTGTATTTTGTTTTACAACATGCTGTAGCAAATAATTAGTTGATGCACTTGTCAAGCCTCTCAAGTCAGTCTAGGCAGCATTGTAAGCATTTTGCTTGAAAACTTGATTTGCAGTTAGGGAAACATCCTTTTAAAGAAAACACTTCGGTGCTCAGATGGTCTATGGTCTATCTGACCCCCTGATTCCCAATTTTCACTCTATATGACAGCTTCTAGAAGAACCAATCCAACAGGGTCAGGTATAAAATAAATAAAATACGATCTAGGCTCTTTGACTGTGGCTTTGAGTGCTCCTGTGAGTATCCTCACTTTGCTACTGCTGATAAAAATAACGTGTGGAAAACCCCCATTAGACTGTGAGTCTCACCCTAGCACAGGAGACTGCAGTTATCATCTCTGCTGGAAATCTTCCTCTAAGCTGAGAAGCGTGAATTGCTTTGGTAATGGTCTCATTGAAAATGGGATACAATGCATACCTTATCAGAGCACCTGATTAGACTAAGAGGTCTCTGGAATATAGTCACTGACAATGAATTGGGACACAGACCTGATACACAGTGTCATCCCACACAGACTTCCAGAGATGTCTGAGCATGGCTGAACAAGGAACAGTGGATAGGGAAATGGATAAATTGCAAAGCCCAAACAGAGAAAATGAGTTTCTTTTACTCTTTTGCACTGCTTGAAGAAGTGGAGGCAGTTCAGCTGTATTGACCATATTGCAGCCCAGCAAAGGGAGTCAGAGAATAGACCCAGGGTACCTTGAGCCAAGCAGGTATTATTAACTGGTTTTTATTTTTATAGAAACACTAAGCAAAACAAAATGACCCCTTTTTCTCACACTCTCTTTTTCTTTTTTTTTTCCTTTAACTGTTTTTAAAGCTACTGAAGTACTGTTTTGGCCATTCAACTTCATGTGAATCTTCTTGCTTGTGCCTTGTCCAGCATATGTGTTTGTTCAAGACTGAGGAAGGAGCAATGTGAAAGAGAACCTGGCTTCAGGACCTCTTGTTTTTGAAGGTTCTGTGAACCTATTGCCCTTTCCCATGTACTGTTATCCTTCTATTTTAATCAGGCAAAGATGCTAACCCTCAAGAGAGAAAAGCTGCCATGAAGAATGCTGAACAATTCATACAACAGATGAATTATCCTGCCAACACACAGGTGCGATCTGTTTATGAGGTGATACCAGGAGAGCATGAGCTCTGTTAAAGATGTTGATTTGAAGTCAGCAGAAAAAATATTTTTAAGGGCTTATGAGACATAAGGGCAATATTTCATTAACATGTCATCTAGAAATGTTCTGTTTGAGTAACTGTGTCAGTGTTGTTTTCCTTCTGTTTCATGTGTCTTCCTTCATTTCAGATTCAAGTCCTTCCCGAAGGAGGTGAAACACCAATTTTCAAACAGTTTTTCAAAGACTGGAAGGATAAAGATCAAAGCGATGGCTTCGGCAAAGTGTATGTCACAGAGAGAGTGGCTAAAATTGAGCAGATTGAATTTGATGCTACCAAGTTACATGAGTCTCCACAAATGGCTGCCCAGCATAACATGGTAGATGATGGTTCAGGGAAAATAGAGGTAATTTTTGTATTGTAATAAATTGCATCCTATCTAACTAAAGTCTTCTGCTACTTGTAATGGGCTAAGCTGCTACCCTGTGTTTTAATTTTTATACTGTTGTTTAGATTAAGACTACATTAGTGGAAATGTTACTTCTAGTATCAGAAAAGATACTTTGAAGTAGAAGGTGAATGGCTTTATTGGCTATGAGGTGGGTTGTGTTCTTTTGGTGCTTATGAAAGATGTACCAGTCATCAAGAGAAATCGAACAGAAGAAATAGTCCCCCTTCTACACAATCCTTGTAAATATATACTTGAAATATGATCCTTAGTCTAAAGGAAGAACTTCAAGCTCATATCAGCTTGAAATCTGGAATGGGGAGACTAGCCCTGGGAGTGAGAATTCCCTTCTGTGTCTTTATGTATGTATCCAATCTGGTTTCTAGAGAAACCTACTTTGTCCCTGGTGTGTCTCTCAGGTAGCCTGGATTTGGGGACAAAAAGATGACTGTACAGTCTTTCTAGATCTGTCCCACTTCAGGACTATCTTTGGACTACACAGGGCTGGGATGACATTATATCAACATGGCCTGTTGAATGTAAATTGCATGTTGGGATTCTGGAAGAAAAAGAAGGGATGAATACCTACAGTCTCATTGGTGTATTTTCTAGGTTTCTGGCCTCACAGTTGGGATGGTCCATAGGCTTGAGCAGCCAATTTTTATATGAACTGGGCTATAGTGAATGAAATTGGAAGAAATCTGTCTAACAGCATGTTATCTGACTGCAGTGTGCCTCTCCAAAATGATATGTTAGTTTTATGATGGATCATAATTTTGTGCCGCGTCATATTGCCACTTCAAGATGTTAAGAAAGTAAATTCAGCATAGCATTATGAAGTGATTGTGTGGCAATAAAGCATCAAGACAAGGAAAAGTGTATTGCAGTCCCTTGTTGATGGTCATCATTCATTCATTCAGTGGGCACAGGGTGTATCTACCTACTTCGCAAAGAATACTCCCTGCTTCTATTCAATAACTCTTGGGAATAGGAAGGACACTCAAGGGATAAGACAGTAAATTGCTTTGTGAAGAGTCTCAGGATGATGTTCAGCAATCTCGAGCGATTTCCCTGTTTCCCCAGATCTGGCGTGTGGAAAGCAGTGGCCGAGTTCCTGTGGGACCTGAGACATATGGACAGTTCTATGGGGGTGACTGTTACATTATCCTCTACACTTACCCTAAAGGGCAGATCATCTATACATGGTATGTTTGGTTGCCTTTGCATAGATCTTCAGTGTGTGGATATTATTTTATATTGACTTTATGTCCTTTTGAGTAGAACACATCTCAAGATGTTCATGAACACATCTGTAAGATTGTTCATGGTGAATTTGTCATACAGCATAAGTTCTGGGTTATTTCAAGCTGAACTTAACCATTGTCTTTCTCCTTGTCTTCCTCAGGCAAGGAGCCCATGCTACAAAAGATGAACTGACTGCATCTGCATTTCTGACTGTTCAGCTGGATCGGTTATTAAATGATCAGGCTGTGCAGGTTAGTATCTTTTGGATAAAATCCAACAGGCCATGTGATATATGCAAATTTCAATGAGAATTGAAAGGAAAGACTGGAAATGTCAATTGCTCAGGTCTGTATCAAGCCAAGCACCATGGGATGCTGTTAAATTTGCCGGAGATTGCCCATTTGAATCATTCTTTCTGCATGCAGTTGTCCAAAAGAGCACAGATATGCCCGAACCTAAAAGTGCCTTTTCTTTCCTTTGACTTCCACAGTTTTAAAATTAGTTTTCAGTCCTGCCAAGACTTACAGACCCTGTGCATGGCCAGTGGAGACAGAATGATGAGACTGTCCCAGGGCAACTCACTCCAAAGCTGGAGTCTGAGAAGTCAATAGCCCTGTGGGAGCTCCCCTGTCTCCTTTTGATTATGGAAGAAGTTGTGATATTTAGCCCAGACAAGACATCTGACTTTTAGAAAGCCAAAACTGGGAGATACGAAAACCACATGACAGACAGAAGAGAAAGCCTGCTGGAATTGTGCAACAGGGTCTGACTTTTTATTGCCTTAGTGAGGAACATAACTTGGGTTTTCCCATCCCATAGTGCTTGCAGCTCCATGAAAGCAGGATACACATCCTCATGTGCAGAAATGGGGTGTGCAGGGCAAGGCAGAGGACATTGGCAACTAAAAGTAGAGTAGATATGCAAGTCCTTAGCTTGACTGGGTGTGCTCTCCTTACATCACAACTGAGAAGTGGTGGGTAGGTGAAGAGTGAGAAGTCTGTTTTCACAGAAAAGCTCAAGCTATAAGATGACAAGGGGCAAGCAGAGATTTTCTAGGCAGCAGGAGATAATTGTGTGATTCCCATTTCTTAATTACAAAAGCGGGGTAGTTAACTACCCTCCAGGGTAGTTAATTCAGATGGCAGCCCATACTTTTAGCCACTAATCAGTTAGGAGTTCTGATTGAAATTATATTAAGGAAGGATTAGAACACTTCTAGGTAATTACTTCTTGAAATATTCCTAACATGTGTTCTATATTTGGACAGTGTCCAGCACAATGTGGTCTTGCCTCATACCTAAGGTTAATGTTAATCTTAAAGTAATAACAATATTACTACTAACAACGGCAGTGGTAAGGTGCTTAAAAAGTCTTTTCATTAAAACTGAAGGAGATCCATTTCACTGCAGTAGACGTGATACTTAAAAGTACTTTGAGCCTGCAATGAATTTAGGCATAAATACGTGTGTACATATCCATATGTGTATGTGTATATAAATATATATATATGCACATATGTATGTATGTGTGCATTTTTAGGCAAACAAATAGACTATCTTACCTGTGCCTAACATCTCTATCAGCATTATTTGAAAGCTTTAAGTGTGCTATTTTGTATGGTCACTAGATGGCATGACAGTACAAATGACAATTAAAAAGTTGGGCTTGCGGGAATATCTTTCACTCTGCAGTTTGGGAGATTGGGGCTTTTTTGAGTTTATTTGGGTTGTCATTTTTGGGGGGGTTTTTTGTGGTTTGGGGGTTTTTTTTTCCCATTTGTAAAATCCTGCTGCAGTTCGTCCCTTACAAGTATATGTGTGCTAGGTTATCCTTATCACACAACTGTACCAACCTATCTACCTGTGAAATAAGTAAAAGCAACTGCTCCTGCCCAGCTGCAGCCACCCCTCTGGGCACCCTGGCTCTCAGCTGCCCCAGGCCTCACCGAGGGCTCTCTACTTCTACTCTGCTGGCTACACAGCATGTCTCTTTCCCTTTTTTCCCTTTCAGGGAGTGAAAGGTAGGGAGCTGTAGCCCTCCACCTTGGCTGGTGGCACTGTTATAAAGGAAGGTCAAATGGTGACATAAAAATAACTTTTATCATACAACGTAAAGGTAGTAATTCTTCATAGTGCAATGTGGTTTTTTAGAGGCAGTAGTATCTTTTGCATTGTTGTGGAAGTTTATTTTTGTCATCCATGAAGTTTATTTTTGTCATCCATGTCCACATCCATTTTGTCATCCATCCATGTTTCTCATCCTCTGGATGAGAAATTTATGCTTCTCTTTTTCATCCTCTCACAGATAAAATGCATACAGAAATAATGAACAAAATGAACAACCATTTATTTCTGCTTAATACAGGGCACCTAAACTTCCAAGGTAGTTTTTCAGGGGAATTAAGTCATTCTATAAAACACTATGAAATGACAGTTCTTTTGAAAATGAGTGATTTTCTTATTACAGTAGATAGCAGCCATTTTAATCCGCTAAATATTGTGTTAGAAATTTGAATCTTGTCTTTGTGACAGCATGATTGACAAAAAAATCTCACAAATGCTCTAACTCTATATGTCTGGAACGATATTTTTAGATCTTTTCAGCTTGCCGTTTCTCATTTTTGCTAACATACTTAGCATTATTGGCTAAGATCCCCTAAGCTATTCAGCAAAGACCAAAAATAACCACTTGCATCCTTTTGTTTCTTTTATTGCATTTCTTTACGTATGCATAGATCCGAGTCACTCAAGGCAAAGAGCCTGTGCATTTACTGAGCTTGTTCAAAAACAAACCACTTATTGTCTACAAGGATGGGACATCCAGGAAGGAAGGTCAGAAACCTGCTCCACCAACACGACTCTTCCAAATCCGCAGGAACCTAGCAGCCATTACTAGGATTGCAGAGGTAAGGTCACCTGCTATGTAAACCAGCTTTTCCCAGTGGGAAACGATACAACTGCCATGAGCTGCTCTGACTGATCTTGTTGGGTAGTCACATCTGGTAGGAATACAGAACTCCAAATCCAATGCACTGCTCTACTTGAAGAACCCATCCAATAAACCAGAGAGAACATGCTGTAACTGGCTGGAACCAGTCTATATTGTTCAGACTGTTCTTACACTGTGTGTAAGAATACACACAGTGAACAGTAAGTTGACAAAGAACAGTCAAGAAGTCAGCAACACGTATGAGATGGTCATTCCTACTGCAAACAGTCCTGCAAGTTTTGCCCTGCACGTCAGTTCCCTGGCTTAAGTTCTTGTCTAATTTGTATCAGTATAAAGCTAGGGAAGAACTGAAGACCAAAAGCATAGCAGATTAACATGTCTACACATTTTACATAAAAATGCAAAATTGTAATGACATTATTTGAAAATATGAAGAATAAAACAATTTCTTTTTTAATCTAGGTTGATGTTGACGCAGTGTCACTAAACTCTAATGATGTCTTTGTTCTGAAACTGCCAAACAACTCTGGCTACACCTGGGTAGGAAAAGGAGCAAGCAAAGAAGAGGAACAAGGAGCTCAATACATTGCCAGCGTTCTAAAATGCCAGACTGCTAAGATTAATGAAGGCCAGGAACCAGGTTTGTATGAGGCAACGTGGCTGCTAATACAACAGCTGAGAATACACAGCACTGGATGGAGATAGTAGGTTTAGATTAGATATTAGGAAAAAATTCTTTACTGTGAGGGTGGTGAGGCAGTGGAACAGATTGCCCAGAGAAGTGGTGGATGCCTCAACCTTGGAAGTGTTTAAGGCCAGGTTGGATGGACCTCTGAGCAACCTGGTGTACTGAAAGGTGTCTCTGCCCATGGCAGGGGTGTTGGAACTAGATGATCTTACAGGTCCCTTCCAACCCAGGCCATTCTATAATTCTATGATTCTTTCTAGGTATGCAACTGATACTGGTATTTTGACAAACTGCAGGAAGTACTGTAAGAAAATGCATTCAACTTTGAGATAGCAACGAGATTGTTTGGGGATTTCTGAAACACTATCTAACAAGCTAAAACATCAAATGTTAAATCAGTTGGTGAATAAATGATATATTATGTATTTTAGAGGAATTCTGGAAAGCACTTGGAGGTAAAAAAAAATACCAGACTTCATCACAACTCTTGACAAAGGCTGAAGATCATCCCCCTCGCTTGTATGGTTGTTCTAATAAGACAGGCAGATTTATTGTGAGTATATGATGGATAGTTTCCTCTCTGTTTAATTGTATAGTTTCTGGTATATTTTGCCTTGGAAATCAGTGGTTATTAAATGATTGTGGGGATCTGGCTTAGTTAGCCAGGCTTGGCAAGAGCTAGGGAGTGGACATTTGGTGCTTTAAACTATCCAAATGCAATGGATGAACAGAATAATTAATACTGCAGAAGTTTGCATGCAGAGCCTGCTCCAGCCTGGAACTAGAGGCTTGCAGATGCAAAAACATAAGGCATCTGCCCAGTCAAAAGCAATTTAATTCTTGCAGAGCATCACCAGATTGCTATCAATTTGCTGAGAAAGTACAGGTCAGTGCCTTGCCCCTTACATGTTTGACAGTCGTGGCGAGGAAAAGAAATGCTGCTTGCCAAAAATCCCTAACAGTCTGAAATTTTCCATAGAGATTTAAGATGTGTAATTATGCCTTTAAGGAATTGGCCTGTGCTCAAGGAGGTAGGAAGACCTACTTCCATGGTAGAAATACCCAGGGCTATGCACTGGGTATTAAGTGTGATTCAGGCATAATTACTTACCGTATTTGGGGAGGGCAATGCTGTGTCACCATTTGGCAAGGATGCACTCATTTTCAGGTAGGGGACATAGCTGGCAGTCTCCTTAAGGCACATCCCAGTCATTTGGAGAGGGATAAAACAAATAGGATCCTTTAATAAGGACTTTAAAATCTTATGAGAGTAGCAAAGTGTATTCTTCTAATAAGCTTCTAAAATACTCCTGGGAAATATAGTAATAGGAACCAGCCTCTCTGTAGTAGTCTGCTGGGAGCTATGGACTTGCTTTTTATTTTAAATTCCCTCCAAATTCTGTGAAATCCCCTCTTTCCTGTAGCATTTCTCCGGTAACTGAATCACCACTATTAGGAGTCCCAGAAGAGGTGAGTCAGACCACTCTGACCTTCTGGCCACCATAACACAGGGTGGGGAAAAGGAATGTCTTTTGCACCATCTGCTTGTTGTACCTTTAGCACTCCTACATGACCACACAGAGCCAAACCTTTGACACTCCTTTAAAAGTAGGAAACACTAGCTACATAATTATATCTCCTTTTCATACAGAATAATATTAAACTGGCTTTCTATTTGCCTGTACATCCTTGGAAGAAGCAAGCAGTCTGCCTTTTCTTTAGGGACTAATCCTCAATGGCTTAGTCAACTGTAATGTCCCATTTTCAAGTGACTGGGAAGCTTGGTTGGGTGTGTATTTCAATCACTGAGCTCACCTGCAAACCAAAGCAGTTTCTTTTCCTAATTAATGAGTGTAAACTGCATGAATGTATCAGCTGATATCAGCTTGGTTGGTTCAAGGAGCTCCATGGAAATTTCCGTCTCCTTCTTCTGGCAGACCTCAGTCCCAACTTAACAGTAGTCAACAATTACAGTGTAAATCTTTGCCTCTCCTGAAGATATCCTACCAATTCTGAAAAACTGAGAGCTGATTTTATATGACATACCATTATGTGATTTGTTTCCTTTCAGAGAAACATCCCTAATGCATTCATCAAATCAGTTTAGGAACGAAGAAAATGGTTCATCAGCCTCTGCACTTATAATCATAAAAATAGCTTAGGTCTTTGCAAAATTGTGTATCTTGATAAATCATATATTGATAAATCTTGATAAATAAAAAACTCCCTCAAAATAGTATTACCCTTTCTAGATTGAAGAGGTCCCAGGAGAATTCACTCAGGATGATTTGGCTGAAGATGATGTCATGTTGCTGGATGTTTGGGAGCAGGTGAGCTGTGTACTTGACCACTGCTTTTTGTGATAACAAGGATAATTTATTATTATCACTTAGTTTGTAAGGTGGGAGAAACAATCATCTTGAGAGAATGGAAGCAGTTTTGTTTTCTTCAAATTATACCAAAGGAACGTATTTTTTGAGCTATATGATGTGCTAGAGTGCACGCATGCAATTGAATTTCCAAGCATAATGTGAGACCATGGCAGGCACTTCTTATTTAAACCAATGGCAGCTGCAAGAGCATAAGCCCCAGTAGTGTTCTGAAAGGGTTCTCAATAGTGTTCTTGACTTTATCATAAAAATGTATTAATTTTTTTTAAAGTTATTGCATTAAAGGTATTTAGAAGCCACTAAATCCATGTAGCAGGAGCACCTACAAAAAGTCTTAATAGAGAAAGTACTAGAAACTGAATGGAGAGTGACAGAAATAATCTCCATGGTTTCCCAGTTCACTGTAAATGAAAAATGTGGAGAGCTTTTTGAAAGACAGGCAAACTCACTGCAGATGCAGAGCATCTTGTATCTCAAAGTATATTCTCTCCACCTTTCCTTTCCTCTTGGAGGGAAAGGGGAGCAGGCCTGTGCCCTATTTGTTTTGTTCAGCCTAACCCTTAAGGAACAAAAAGGCTGAGGTTTTGGAAATAAGATGGAATGTCCATGGTCCATGTGGAAAGGAGTGATGGGGAATGGTGGGGGAAGAGCTGAATGGAAAGTAGTTGGACCATACTGACTTATGTAAGAAGTAAAGAAGTCTTGGGACATGTAACTGGTTTCCAGGAGAATCCTGGGGAGCAAAAAAAAGGAGGTGTGGGGGATTGCAGATTGTGGCCCTGGTTGGGTTTTTCAGTGGGTTATGTAGCAGTCACCCAGGGTAGCACAGATCACAGGGCACAAATGTTAATGCGCACACAGAGCTCAAACCAGAGGCAGTGTTACCACCTGCACCCAAAGAGCAATTTCCTTGGCAAAGTGTAAAAAACACCCATGGAAAAGGTAACTAGAGTGCCTTTCATCTGAATGAAGGTCTGGCCTTCCAGTGTCATAGAGAGCAGGGAGATTTCAGAGCGCATAACTACACTTTCTCACAAGGGAGAAAAAACATCAGTTGTGGTTTGTGAGAGCTCTGTATCTCTGCAGTCTTTTCATAGTGTATATTCTTTCTCCTGGAGGAATCAACTATTTTGTACTAGCTGTACACAACATCTGTATAACACCAGGGGGGTTAATACCTTTCCTCTGTTTGCAGGTTTTCATCTGGATTGGGAAGGACGCTAATGAAACTGAGCGACAAGAATCAGTTAAATCTGGTAAATCAAATCAATTTGGCAGATTTCTGAGTGAAGTAGCATCAGTATTACTTAAGGAAGAGGAAAATATGATGTATAAGAAATGTAGTTACATTTACAATGTCTTAAAGTGTTACTGAGCTTATTAGGATTTAATATGGGAGATGATTATTTTCACCTTTAAATGTGCTTTAAAGCTTGGTAAGTTTATGAAGGATAAAATTAATCAAGATAGTATTACTGGGCTGCATAGCTTTTTAAACAATATGTAGGAGAGCCCTATGAAAAGTAACTGCACTGAAAAGAGAAAGAATTGTAAAGGAGGTCCCTACTGACCTGCGCCCTCACTAAAGTATACAGAGAAAGGATTGCCAGCAAGTCCTTATAGTGCCACACTTCACTAAGTTAAATTTGCAGGAGGAAATTCCAATCACAGAACAAATAGAACAAATCAAGACAACTTATGTGGCGTGTACCTCCTTGAAAAATCATGTGTCATCCCTGGTGTGATTTCACATAGCTGAGCTATTCTGACAAAGTTCATGCTGCAAACCCTCATGTGTGTTTCCCTGGAGCAGCTGGGATTACCTGGCTGTGTTTCCTTATATATTGATGTCATGTCACGATGTCAAGGGAAACGACACTGACTTTTTCATGGATGAAATGGGAATGAAGCTTGTGCATCCTCACAGCACCTGCAAATTCTTTCTCCTGTTTAATAGCCAAAACCCAGCCGTATGGCAATGAACTGATCAGAAGAGCAATCCCTCTGTTAACTTCATGGAAAATTCCTTCACTGCCAGCTGGAGAAAATCAGCAATTACCTGATCATTTCATTGCCTTTGAAATTATTAATTGAATACTGTATTATAGCAGCCCTGTGTTCTTTCACTGTGGCTTTTAATGTATTTTTTATACCAAAGGAATGAACTAACATATTCCATGTTTTATTTCCTCCCTGTTTTCAGCCAAACGCTATATTGAAACAGATCCTTCTGGCAGAGATAAGGGAACCCCCATTGTAATCGTGAAGCAAGGGCATGAACCCCCCACATTCACAGGATGGTTCCTGGCTTGGGATTCCAACAAATGGAAGAACTGATCTGTCCAAGGAGACTCCAGCTTCAAGCCAAAGAATGATCATAGTCCAGCTACTTTCTAGTATTTTTAAGCATAAGCTTATGCAACAATATATGCATCTCTTGTTATACTTTCCTGAGCTTTGATGTATTTCTGTGAATACCTAGAAATTCTTAGCACTGGAAAGGATAAATGATAATTGCAAATTGGCCAAATGGGGTGAGTGGGGTTTTTCTAGTAGTAAATACAGAAAATGCTACCAATCTTTAATCTTAAAAGAAAGAAATACACTTTCTTTAATCTACTGATTCTTCACACAGAAGCTGTGGATCAGTTTATTTTAATGTGCTAAAATGGATCAAATTCTGCCTTCACTTAAAAATCCAAACTAGTGCCACAGAAATTCCTTTAGATTAAGGTTAACATAATACTGTGCAGTATTTGATCTGATAGAGAAGTAACTGTTGCAAAGGTAGGACTGGACATAATTTAATTACTAGACCCGCATATTGTTACACTTACTGAAAATTTCAGATGATGTCTGATCCACAGTGGGAGTTGTAGCTCACAGGGGGCAGATAAGGGATGGATATTTTGAGAAAACTATGCTTAACATGTTTGTTTACCCCGTTAATACATATATGTGTGGAGCTTTAGACTGAATGCTGTTAGAATATGAAATCCACAAAGGTTTTTTGGAGGGACTGTCTAGCATATTGTAATGAATTCCTTTAGATTTATCTCTGAACCAGCTCCAGCTCCACCAGGTCTTTTTAACTAAAGCTCTTAAACATGTTGTAGTGCACTAGTGCTTTGAAGTGGGAGCAGAAGTAACAGCTTCAAAAACACATACTCTGCCTTAACCAGATTGCTCTTAAGCCATACTTTGCCTTAGTTGCCTTACTCAGCAGTACTCAGTTCTTTTTCAGCATGCAGACTGTTCACCTTGTCAGGTGCAGGAAGTATTTCTAATTTTCTGTGCAGGTCTTAGACAAATATCAAACACATCAAAAGCAAGGAAACCCCTGGTTTCAATAGCATTTCTGGGAATTTGGAGTGTGAGTATGCACTATAGAATATGGCCTTCTCTTTTCTCTCAGACACAACTTACTTGGGCTTTTTTTTATTTTGGTGAATTAAAGAGTACATTTTCAAAGTGGTTTTTATTTGTAATGTAGCCAGAAAAGTGTATTTAAGGGCTGTGGGAAAACTTCAAATCCTTAGCACTGCTTTGATCACTTATACCGTAATGCTTGTTTTAAACAACAATTTGTACAGCTGTAAATCATATCAATGTGGCTTTTTAATGACAGCATTTCAGCAGTTTTATTATTCTTATAAGTTAGGTTAGAAAGTGAAATTTTAGACATTTTTGTATTTTTTTAACATGCTCGGGACTTCAAATCTGGGTAATGCAGAAGAGTGGATTTAGTCTGAGCTCATAACATCAATGACAAAAGAATTGTGAAGCTAAGAGATTATAGGAGTTTGTTAGCTTTAAACATTTGTTTAAATGTCTGCTAATATAGCTGGGCTGTATCTGAATGTAATTTCATTTAAAATAAAGTTACAAAACCCAGTATTCTATATGTCAAGCTGATCTTCCTCTCTCTGACATATTGTAGGGCAGTGCTTCCACTGGTGTCTAGCAAGACTTCCTGAAAACCCAAGTAGGTACCTTCCTTTTTAGATGGACAATGCCATGAGAAGTTACTTTGTTTTACTTTGGTGCCATTTTACCCCATGGAAGCTTAACTCTTGTCAACAATTTGACAGTTACAAACCTAAGTGAAAATCAAAGAACTGGGTGCTCATTAGGTTATTTTCATCTTTGAAAAAACACCATTGTTGTTAATCAAAGTCTTTGGTTTTATAGCTTTTTGCTTGCAAAAATAATTGACTACAGAAATAACTATTTTATAAAATAGGAGGAAATAGGCTTATGTTTGTTTTTGAAGGATACGTCTTGCTTTTTATTTGTGAGAGTAGATAAGATGTCCTTCTGCTGGAAGGAGAACAAAGATCTTTTCAGTGCCTTAGCCACTGAGCAGCCTATAATTATCTGATTGTCGTCTTCAACACATACATATGATTCTTCTCATTTTAAAAAAATAACAGTTATAGTAACTTCTGAACCAAGGATTAGACAAGATTTGCCCTTCTGGTACATAAACATCTTCCGGAACACTGAGGGCTCTGAACTGGCACAGTCTGCCAGCATATTCTCCAGCACTGTGAAAGCCTCTTTTCAGTTCCCTCACACAAGACAGAGGAGCTTTTGTGGTCTCCTGGCCTGGGCTTTTGAGTTTGTAATACATTGTTCTGGCATGTTGATTACTGATGTTGAGAAGAGCATTGAGAGCTCATAAGGGAACAGTGTTCTCTACTGGGCTTTAAGCACAACAGCTGCTAGCAACATTGTTCTTGGGTTTACTTGCCAGTGAGGAAGTTTATTTTTCATACATATATGCACAGTACACACAAATATATATTTCTTTCTCTCGAGAAGGAGGGAGGACAGACAGGATGGACTGTAAGTGCTTGGAAATGTTAAAGATTAAGCTGTTTTCAAGAAAGTATTTATGCACAAAACTTTATGAATACACATAGCAAACCCATCTGCCTTGTTTTCATAGTAGCAAAAATTGTGCAGATCTACATACAGTCAAGTTCAATCAAGAATAAGCTATGTCTTGCAGTATTATCACACAGTAATAGCGTGTTCACTCCACTTGTAATGGCAAAATTAGACCCTGATTTAGGAGTTTCATTATGCTACCAAACAGAAGGCATTCAAGTTCTATTGGTTGTAAATACAGCATCATTTTTCATCTTTGTTTTATTTCATTGCAACAGAAAAGTGCTAGGAATCCTTAGAACTAACAGGACATCATAGTACTATGTAGTATTTCTATTATTATATGGTATTTATTATTGTAAAAAATACCATAATCTTAGAGAATAACTACAGATTGTGCACAGGACAGGGGTCAACTTCTGAAATCACTCCTCTGAATACCCATTTTGACCATAGCACATAGTGCTATATAGAATCAGATCTGCTGTAAATGATTATGCTAAATGCACCTAAATTCAATTGAATGGATTGATTTCTTGCCAGTGCAGACTCACACAGGCTTCAACTACAAGGCAGCAAGAAAATACTGGAAAAGGGAAATGGTAGACAGTGGGATTATAGTACTATCTCTCAAAGGAGAACTGAGGAATCATACAGAAAATATTTTGCTCACTAGACTATTGCAGGAGATGCTCTCAGACATCTTTAGACATCTTTGTAGGCTACAGGAACACTTCTTGTTACGAACTTTGTAATCTTCTTGTAGTCTTCATATTTACTGAATGTAAGAGGATTAAAAAGAAAAAAACAGCCCAAACAAGCCTATTCTTTTTCATGGACTGAAATTGCTCTTCAGAATTGACTTCTCTATAGGAAAGCTTTGGAAAAAAACCTTCAAACTTTGCTTTAGGATACAACTGCTTCATCAGCATATCCCTGACGTTCTGTCTTTATGGCTTAATTGAGCCAAATGCAAGTACATGAACAAAAAAAATGATTATCTAATAAAACCAGAGATAATACTTTGCTGTGCTGACTTTACAAATCCTTGCCTTTTTTAAAGACAATAATTTTGTCTTTAGATAAACAGTACACTTTTCCCTTCTTATGGATAGAAGTTCTGATGCTAAAATCAAAGGAACTTCTGATTTCATTGAAAACATAATCAGAGCTTTAATCTACTACATGTCTTTAATGCCTAATTACATCCTCCTTGACTGGCCTAAAGGTGTACTTGGACCTTCTCTGCCTATTAGCCCATTACCTTGTGCTAAAAATGAATATACTACACTCAGTTCAGTTAAAGCACCCAAGGTGCAAGGAGAAGGGCAGACCAATGGGAACTGGGAGGCCCCCCGTGGCATAAAATTAGTGGATGATTGTTTTGGCCCTTCTCCCTCTGCATGTCATTTTCCTCCTGACATTAAAGCATATTTGCATTGCAGGGGAAAAAAAATTACCCCTACAGAAAAGAATATGTGAGCTAATTTTTTTGTTTTATAAATAATGACAGAGTTATCCTAAGGGAGCAAGAAGGTGAAACAGTATGTATCAGGCTTTTTCCTAAACACATCCACACTTCCACCCTATGAGTGTTCTCTCCTCAAAGGGATGGTATGAGAGTACTGAGAACCATAAGACTATATTTTACCACCACATTTAATCAGTCAGCAGTGAAATTCGGGCCTCTGTGCACATGAAATGAAAGCATCAAGTGAAAGCATTGATTTTTATTGTTTGTTAGACTGCACATCATTGCCTCAAGAATTAGCTGCATGGGGGCAAACAGGGGAGACTGGAACAATCTGAACGGTATACCACTGAAAGGCCCAGAGACAGACATGTTTGCTTTTGCAGCAACAATGTGTTGACTGTTTTTAAAAACCCCTTGAGCAGTGCTAGAAGAGCACAGCTCTCCGTGTTGCTCTTCAGCAGATATCACAGAAGTGACTCAGGGTGATTTACCAGCATTTGGCAATATTAACATCAAGGCTGGATGCAATCAGGTGATTTTAGTATCATTTGCCCAAGAGTTCACTATACTTCGTGTTGTCTGATGCCCTTGCTACAGAAGAAGCAGCTACAGAAACAATTGTGATTAAAATAGACAGATCACTGATTGGAAGATTACAAATTTCCCTTAGGGCTTAGATTTTCACAGAGCTGTCTCAGAAAGGTCACAGGTTTCCTGTAATGGGCCTGACAACACATCAGAGTCCCCATTTAACCAGCTGAGTGGGCTGCAGATAACTAATGGCACCAAAGATTGCTGTCCTTCCCAACACTAATCAGCTGCCCTCCTACTGAACTTGGGTAAGAAGTGGCAATGAATGTCCTACTAGCAAAAACAGGCAAGAAGCCCACTCTAACAATCTCCGATTCTCTTTTGAGATAGGCCCAGGTAAACAGTAGCCTTCTGCTACCAGAAGTAGTGCCGTCTTCTGCTGCCAGACTGTCCCATTCTAGCATTTGCAGATGCACTTCAGTATTCAAACAATCCACGTGTGAACCCCGAAGCTCAAGGTGATTATTTTTTTAAGATTGTGTGAGGAAAGGTGATGAAAACTTGACTGATACTCAAAACAGCAAAGAAGGATTCTGGTACCTGTATTTCCTGTTGTCTGTATGAGGTAAATCACTGAATTTCAGTGCTTCTACTCTCCACCTATTAAATGAGAATTTCCTCAATCCTTTCCCTGTTTATTTAAGTTGCTCTGTCTCTTACCGTGTGTTTGTACAATGCTTGACCTAGTGAAGTCACTTCTCAACACTGTCATCTTGCAGGTACTGCTCATAATCCAGACAGCAGCCTGGGTTATTGGTGCCAGGCTGCACAGGCTTGCTCAGAGCAGGATTAGACGAGATGAGTGCAATGCCTCAGAGACATGCTGAATAATGGGTGCCGTTCCACCAGTGGTGACATTAGGGCAGCAGAGGAAGGGCAGAGGCTAGCCCAGCTCAGAAGTAAAGCTTTTATGTTATAACACAATACAAGCTAAAATAGATCCCTCGCCCCCACAGCCATGCTGTTCAGCCTTGACACTGTGTTAAAGCTGTAACTATGGGTATAACTGCATCAGGTCCATATAAATTCCTCTCCAGATTGGGAGCAACTGCTCTGGGGATTATAAGTATGAAGGGAAGACAAGGCTCTGCTGTGTTTACTAAGAAGAGGCAAAGTCCTCAGGTGCCTCTTTACTTCGATCTAGAGAATGAGAACATTCGCTTTTAAAGGGATGGCATCTTGTCTGATCTCCCATGTCCTGAAATTTTTCTGCTGCTATTGTTAAAGACCTGAGGCCTCTCTGCAGTACAGCTCATTTTGTTTTTGGCAAATGCTGTTTTGTGGTTGACTTAAGGACAGTTGATAATTTATTGGATCATTCTTCTGTTCTTACTGAACTATACTGGGTAACAGACATCCACTGACATGGCTTCAATCCAGAGACTGAGCATGAGGGGTCCTGTCCACAGTCAAGGGTATGAACTGAGAGAAACAAAAAGTGCCCACTGACTACAGATGGAGGGATGAAGATTACCAAATTTCTTACTCATTTTGAGGCTTTGGGTTTGCATTTAAATGTCTCCATTCTTGAATAAATGTCTGCTAGCTACTGCTATTGGTTTCACACAATTTTATCACTCTGTTCCACTGAAAGCTTGGAGTTAGGGCCTCTGTGGTGACTGCTAATGGCTGTCATTTTATCTCAGCACTGACTTATCACAGGTCTGAAAAACACAGAAACACATATATGTTTTATGTGCCAGACTGCTATGCCTTCAATCAATCCTCAGCAAAGACTCAAAGATGAATGATTTGCAGGGAGTGCAATGGTGCTAACCTAAAAATCCCTGTATCTATAGTTGTGCTGAGATGAAAGACCATGCAGATGTTGGTGCCCCTAAACAGAAGGGCAGGACTCTTTAAGTGACCCTCAGCAGGCAGCATCTCTCATGTTTAGTGACAGGCTTTCGCAGAATGACCTATGGCTTCAGAGACCTTCCATGGGTAAACCAGGAGGAAGGGATATAAACATTTGTTGTTTTTAAAGCTTTCTCATGCTTCCTTTGAAGAATCAGTTTGGGGTTACATCTACTCATGTGCTGAATGTATCATATATTTATCATATCACTTGCCAACTGAAATACAAAATCTTCAAAGCATGAAGAATTCCTTAAATAGATTCTTTCTGTTTATGGTATGTCCATGCTTATTTTTTCCTTACATAAGGAGGTATTATTTGTTTTATTTTTCTTCTCCAGCAGTAGAGAGGCCTTGAATGAAATAATTCAATTAGAAAAAACACTGATTATGTTTCTACTATGCCGCTGGTGGTTCTGCTCCCTAGCCTCCTGCCTGGACTCTTCCTTAATCTTCTGTGATCAGTCCTGGTAGACATAAAGAGGAAGGTCTTCAAAGAGGAGATGAAAATTGCAGATCTTACCCTTACCCTTGCAGCTCTCCAACTACTGGCTCTTGCAGTATTGCCTCCATTCACTGGAGTTAAGTAACGCGATTAAAATCTCAGCTAAACAATCTGTTCCTCCACAAGTTTGTTTATCTGCCTTCCTTACTTTGTTTAAAGCCTGCTAAGTAGTGTGGTGAGGCCATGAGAGCCAGAGAAGGGGAAACCTATATTCTGATAAAATGCTGTGATGTCAACGAAAGGCTTAAAAATGTGTGCATTTAAAAATTAATATTCTGGCAGGTTTTTATGTGAGTTTATGATTCTTGTGGCAGAAGCTGTTTGGTGCCGAATTCTCTGAAAGGCTTCTCTTTTTCAGTGTTATGAAATTGGAATGTATGATGTGGTTTGTTTCAATCATATTCCCTGTGAGAGGAAAGCAAAAACGATTTTGCAGGGACAGGTTTTATAAGGTCTTTAAAGTGAGTTTACTGTTGTTTCCCTCCAAGAATTGAAACCTAGGAGTGTGAAAGAAAGCTTTCTGCCTAGCACCCCCGTGATCAGCTTTCAAATCAATTTTCAAGTGATTCAGCTTTGAACGTTTAGCAAACAGTAGGCCTAACCTTGCATTCACTGAAGTAATTTTGAGATTTACTGTTAAAAAGAAGACATGGTGAGCTGATAAGATTTTAAAAATCTAGACTACAGCTGAGCAAGGAGATGAAATTACTCCACCCCACCCACACAATGTTTGTCTTCCCTGAAACCTTATTCTTTCATCCTCCTCTCTTTGGTTTGTTTCTTCTTCCCTTTTTCATCTAATCATAAATACAAACCTGAGAGCTCCCTAGGATAAAGGTTGATTTTCCTTTTGCTATAGCACACTGTAATAGGCTAAGATTTCTCACTGAAACTCAAGTATTGTAACTGAGAATTACCTTTTTTTTTTTCTTTTGCCTTAAGTTTTAGAAACTGCAACAAATATTCAGTACTTAACTATATGATGCCCATCATTTCTCAGTGGAAGAGACTGAAACCTTCATACCACAGCTCAGGCTAGCTGGTGAAACTGTCCATGGCCCTGGGGGAAAGAACTCCTTTGGAGGCACTGAAACTCTGTGGTTCTTATCACTTGCAGCCAAACAACTCTGTTTGCACTTGAGAAAAATCCAATCCAGAATGCTTAGCTCTCATTCATATTCTGCTGACTGAAGTTTACTTTTCATAGCAGAAATCAAAGCGAAGGGGTATTTGCTCTTTCCATTCCCTCCTGTAAAGCTGATTTTTAACACCCTCTCGCTTCAAAACAGGATTTAATGTATTGGTCAAAATCCAGACATGCTCAGGGGCAGGATGCCATTGCCACACAGCTGTAGGACACAAAGCTGTAGGACCTGCTATATCAGGGTTTGTGTGCACTACACTGGGAGTGCTGTTGTGTTGGAAGAGGGACAAACGCAGGGTAAGTCTTAGCTCAAAACTCCTAGTGCCTGGGAACTCTCCAAATGAAACGCCAGTCAGAATGATGACCTTCTTTGCAAGCAAAGAGTTGGGTCATATATAATTCTCAGTGCAAATTTATGTTTTATTTTGCTGGGCCAGATTAAGATTAATAAATAAGATTTATTTCACTGTGCACTTCTGACACCTGTTAACTAAAAAGACAGGTTAAAGATCCATCCAGTGACACAGTTTTTGAAAACACGCAAATGCATTACAACTATAGAGCTAAAATGAAGTGCCTGGGAAAGACTTCTGGTAGGTGGTGAAGCAAGCACTACAGAGAATGAGACCAGTGGACTGCACAGATGCTCGGTGAGCTTTACCAGTCTTCTGTGGTTTAAACAGACCGATTTATCTGTTAAAGCACATATTTGTTGTTTTTCTTCAGGAATATTGTTAGTCTATGAATTATCTCATTAAAGACATTACAACTACATTTGAGCCCAGTTATCTGACTAAAATGAATAATAAATTGTTTCTTTAAAAAAATAAAAATAAACCCTTCCCCTCTATCTAGGGAGCCAGCAGGTCTTTCTTTTCACTCATCTAAGAAAGACATGCTTTCAGAAAGCCAGAGAGTAGTTATATTCCATACTGTCTGTTCTGTATGTGACCAGGAGTTACAAGGAGCACTTGCAAGCTCCTATTATTAGGAGCACTGATAAATTACCAAACAATGGTTGGAGAACATCAAACAAATTGTTTGTGGTCTATTTCATTGTCTCAGTGGGAACTTCTCTTAGCTGTTGCCTCTGAGCACCAGGCTCAAGGAGCTGTGACATTATCACTGTACTACCTACATTATTATACACGGAAGTAGAGACTTCAGATTTTTCACAGCCCTCCTGGGAGCTTAGGCATATCTCCCATAAAATTTTATTTCCATACAGTGCAATCTCTGTGAAATCTGTTTCTATTGCTTCTGTGGCTCTTTTAGGAGAGATGAGCAACTGAATTTCCTCTTCAAGGTGTGCACTTAACTTGATTTATACAAAGTTATTACAGATCAACAGCCTGCTCATTCTCACGGTGAACCCTGTATATTGGATGGGCATCACCTCTCAGCTGTTGCCAAAATGGTGGGAACACATCCAAGAGCCAGCTGTGCACATACCACACAGGCACAGGCTCTCTGCTCCAGCCAGCCACAGGAACAGGCTGGTCCCTGCAAATTAGTGGAGCTTCAGTGCTTTGTCTTTTGTGACTGTCTTTGAAATTCTCTCATGGCAGGTTTCAGTGCACCATATTTGTCATTTAAGCATTTCATTAACTGTATGCGAACTCCTACTCTGTGAGCTGAGTGCTGTGTGCTTCTTCCTGTCCTGGCACTTCCGTTTGGATACACGCAGCACCTGAAGAACAAAGCATAGCTTTTAAATAAGTAACTGTTGCAAGCAGATGGATTGTTAGGAAATAACTGGCTTAAATGAATGTTTCATCCCATAAACACTTAGTCAGAAGCCTCAGTCAGAACTTGTATCTTTTTTTTCCACTACAGTAAATCAAATGAGATACAAATTAAAGAAAAGCATTCTTCGCTCTGATGTTCAAGGTCTGAAGTTTTTTTCCTATCTTTTACAATTCCAGCAAATCTCAGCACCATTATATGTGTTAAATAGTTATACAATATTTATAAAATTCTCTAGAAAAGAAAAATAGTTAACTGCAGTTTTCTCTTTCCTTCATTGTTACTCTAGCAATATCTCAAACAGCAGTAGTTATACTACTAACATTTCCATTATTTTTCTGGAGCTGGAAAAATACTGTCACATATTAAATCTGGCTATGCAGGGACAAAATAAAACATGCTGCTCTTATATTTGTAGTACTTTTAATCTGCTTGCAAACTGCTCCCATCGTATAAAAGTGATATATATTAAAAAACTCTGCAACCCTTTTCAAAGGAAGCACTGTGGGAAGATGGCAGCTGATACTGAAATCTCAGCTTGATAGAATTTTAAGCTGTTTAGAATTACTCTGCCATACAAAAAAACCCCATGTCTAAAGTGCCCATGGCCTTTCTGGGGGAAAAAATAGAGGGGGAAAATAAAGATCTTGGAAGCCATTCTGTAACTGGCAGTATTTTCAAACAGTAGCATTGAGTAGCACTGCATTCTCAGCAAAAGAGTGTGATTGACTCAAGTCAGTAGTTCCAGAGAAAAAAAAAACAAAACGAAAGTGCTGTCACAAACCTGGGGCAGGAGGTGGGGCACCTGTTGCTGAGGTGAATATAAATCTTTGATCAGTATACAACCATTGAAGAAAACATGCAAACCAAGGCTTGCTCACATGCAGTATCACACACTGAACACCTTGGAACTGCTCATGGTGGAGAAGTCTTACCTCACATACTGGAGGATTAAGGTAGGAGGTATTTTATCCCTTTATTACCTAAACATATTTCCTGGGGTGTTTTTTACCACGAGCTGCTAAAGTGGGAGTGGAAACCAGGGGTTCCTGCAACAATAATTCTTTTTTCTACTCTGTAAAACTGCCCCATAACAAGTCCTATGTGTGGGTTTGGATTTTGTGACTATAAAATTTGTATCATATAAAGAGGGGATCAATGCTTAACCTGTATTAATCACACTCTGCTATTAAATGAACAATCAGTGTGGCTGAGAGTTTTGCAATACAACTCCTTAACACAAAGATGCTTTTGAGGACAACCCTTCTGCTGTCCCACCTGATCTCAGGAAGAAGGTGCACTACTTTCACAACCTCATCTACACAAAGTGGTCAGACTGTTCCCTGTGTTCTGCAAACATGGAGTCACCACCATTAGAGCCATCCCCTCAGAGGATGAAACAACCAAAATTCACAGAACTTGGAAGGCAGAGGTTACAATTTCAGTCACCCTGAGCCAACACTTGCTCTGTGACTGGGAATATTTTTGAGCTAGCACAGCTTGCTTTCAGCTAACACACCTAAACAGAATTGAAGATACAACAAAGTCTGTCAGGTATCAAAGAAGAGGCTTTTTGTTTGTTAGCCCGCTATGTGGTATTATGTTTATTTATGAAAATGAGAGCAGCAAAACATAAATGTTAGACTTCATGTGAAGGTACACATGCAATGAGAGTATGTTTAATTAACTGGTCTAATCAGAATGGTAACTTAAATTGTATCACACGGGGACTCCATCTCCTACTGCTGTAAGCTTTATTGTTTATTGTGAGGAACTAAATTAGATTTTCTACCACCAACTACTTTTTAATAATCAAAGCAAAATAATTCATGCAGCATGTAAGTTATCATAAAAGAATTCGGCAGACATAGCAAAGATGATAAAAGGCTTCTTTGTGCAAAACATTTTGTACATCAATTTAAGAGATAGTCTTCAGAGCAAAACCTCATGTGTTGCAATTTGTCAGCTATTTCATTCTTACTGTTCATTTTCAAGGGGGTTCTCAAAATTCATGGTGAAACTGCTGTAATATTTTATGTACCATATAATAACTCGAAGCAACACCTTGAGAACCATGTAACAACCCAAAGCAGTACTTTTTTAGCTCTAATCTGAGATCTAGGGTATAGCTGAAGAGAAGTAACTTCAATTTTTGAATGTACAACCAAACTACAGTTGGTTACTGTAATAATAAACATTATTGCTAATACACAAACATTAACACTCATTACCCCAGCCTAGGTCTGCCATGTCATTGTACTGAAATGCAACTGATTTTCTCTTTCATACACATTGAGAAATCTGCTTGATTTCCACACGGGACAGCAATAATTGGTGGAGTAAGGTTGCTAACACATCTCTCTCATGAAGATGGGGATTTGGGACCTCATCGCAATATGTTAGCTACCTGTAGCTGGCGGTGCACAGTCCTTGCAATAGTTCCATTATTCTTGTAACTTCATTCCCTTGTGTTTGACAACTAATTCAGCTCTGTGATGCAGGTGGTTCCTCCCTATCCCTCCTCCAGCATTTGCTCATATTTGCTTCTGTCTTTTACTGTTCTATAGTTTGGGCCATATCCCTCTGCATCTGCAGTATATGGCCTCTGGATCATTTGTCTGATGTTTCATTTTTCATTTGATTTGCATCAAATTTGCTACACACAACATGTGGTGCTATTAAAAAATAACTCAGAGGTGACTGGCTATTGAAATGGATAATAAATGTCATAAGCCTGTGCTTCAGAATGATGATATTTAATGAAAACAAAAGGAATATTGTACTTATCTGGCCATGGAAATTCAAGCCCACTGTCTTTGCTTTGGAAGAAATTTCAAATCGACTGCAACACTAAATGTGGTTGTATAACAATAGTCATATTTACTTGAGTGGAATTTACCTTTAAAATGACCAGCACTAATGAAAGCTCTGATTTAATGTCCTGCTACAGTGAACCTCTCATGAATTGATAGCTTTTAATTTCCATGAATTGCTATTTCCATATGAAAGACTATTTCTTGTGAAGAATACATGCAGCCTTGCAAGTAGATGTTTGATGATCCTTTATATTTTTGTTATCTGGGCACTGTGAGACAGCTCCTGCAGTGTAGGAGGTGATATGTATTAAAAGGTAACCTAAGTCTCTGATGGGTAATAATATTAAAATTCCCAAGAATCTTATCTTTCCACTGTATGCCAATTTTTTCTTGGCAACACTTCAACCAATTTCACGGTCCATATCCCTAATAAGGACAATCTAAGTCTTACAGAGGCAGTTAATAACTGCAGCATTAGAAGCCTGGCCTTCTCTAACCTGCCCTGAACCAAAATTATCCCTGGACCATTAAGGAATTTAAAAAAAAAAAAACCAAAACTAAATCAAAACCCAAACTACTTTACCATAATGAAGAAACTGCATGTTATGCAGGTACTGCTTCTTTTTCTTGAAACGTAGATTTGTCCCAAGCCCTCTTCTGTGTGGCAAATATTTGTAGCATATATGTATGAAACATATGTAGAAAATATTATTTATACTGGTAAACTGGTGTCCAGGAAAGGAGAGGTTTTTAGCCCAGAGAAGCTGAAGTTGCAGTTGTTTTCACGAGTTATGGAATGCTGAGCCAGGAAGAACTCAGATCTGTAGACATTAGATAGGAAATAAGAAAAGTATCAGTATGTGAAATTACGCCAATATTGAAATTAGGCACTTCCTTATTTTGCATTAAAAATTCTGCACATGGCTTTTCCCATTGTTTCCTCTTACATGTATCTTGCAGTTATTTCCATCTGTCATCTATGAATAGCCTACTCCCCCCATTTAGCTACACACTTGAAAAGAAAGTAAGTACACTTCTTTCTGTACACCTCCATTCAAGACTTCTACAGGATAATCAAAGCCTTGCTTTACCCTTACCTTCAATTATCAGAGGTTGAATGTGTCAACTCTTCTACACTCCCACTAATTTAGATACCATTACTCCATAACACCTGCCCAGTCTGCACGTTTGACTTCTAAAGTAGCATGAAGTGTATGGGAGGAGTTGATCCACTTGGATTGTTATTTAATAGCTGTTTTGCAGAAGTGCCTACAGGCATTAATTAAGATCAAGGTGCAAAGAAGAATTACAGTGAAAAATAGTCCCAGCCCCAGAGAGTTCATAATTCACTTCATAGCAAGTTACAACAGGTAAATGTGATAAATTAACTGTAGGGAGTGTCCAAGCATTTTCTGGAGAGCATGGATTATTTTCATGTATATATTTATAAATATGGGTATGCTCATGTTGTTGAAGAAGTTAATTTCCGTCTAATTTTAAAATTACCTCTGTGATATCATAAAACTCTTTTTCCAAAGAAATGCATAATCTGTGAGATTCCTTCTCCACCTACTGTGTTGGACATGCTATACCTTAGAAAAAAAACATCAGCTCTGTATCCCTTCCTTTTCAATACAATATTATGAATTGACTGCTTTTCAGCAGATCAAGAGATAAAAGCAAGCCTCATGAATTTTATGTTTAAAATCAAAATACCTTCAGTAAGGGTAGGAGCTAGCCAATATCCATCCTAGGAGAATTAACTGTAAAATGTATTATTAGGAAGCTGTGTTAAAGTTTGCATGGACCTTGGTAACACTCAGACATGAAAGTTTAGAAGACTGCAATATCTAGTAGGCTTCTTTTTCCATTAAAAATAGGGGATAGTTAATTTTGTAGGTGGAGATAAAGGTCAATTTGATTTATTTCAGCTTGTCAAGCTTTATGAATAAATCTATTATCTCCAGTAATATTCCTTAACAAGGTATTTCTAGCTGGTTTCCTCCAATTTTAAAGTACTGAAAACCATCCATTAAATAATTAAGGCCCGCTTTTACCATCACTATAAATGCTTTTCTATTACATTGTATGCTGTGCAGTTCTTTATGTTATGCAAAAGTAGTGTAAAATACTGCCAAATCAGAAACCTTACCAGTTGGCCTTAGGGGTAGTAACTTATCCCTCCTTTCCATAGATGTAAAATCACCTTCCTATACAAACAGGCCACTTCCTCCAAAGAGAATCAGCTGCAAGATCAGGATGTAAATAACTAACGAAGATAAAAGCAGTGAAATATTAATCTCAGATGTAAGCAAATTAGAATTTTGCTATTTTTAGCAGGACTAGAATGGGTATCTTAACACTTTAATAACATGAAACATCGCCTACAGCACATGTGGAATTTTTGTTGCTATTATATGTCCCTTTACTATTAAATTACTTCTCTTTTATATAAAATTCTCTGTGATTAAAAATATAGAGTAAAATGCTGTCAAAGGGGAAAAAACCAAATATGACTGTCTGAATATTCTTATAATTTAACCCTTTTAAGCAGCCACATAAAGAAATTTTAAAGTCCTCTAGAAAAAAAGGCAAAACTAATATTAATATTGCCACTTCTTCCCTTTTACTGAAGCCCAGCCAGTCAAAGATTTGGGGGGTTCTCCAGAGAAGTTGTGGATGCCCCATCCCTGGAAGTGATCAAGGCCAGGTTGGATGGAGCTCTGAGCCACCTGGTCTAATGAAATGTGTCCCTGCCCGTGGCAGAGGGATTGGAACCAGATGATCTTTGAGCCCCTTCCAAGCCAAACAATTTATGATTCTCTGATTGATGTACTGAGTAGAGAACACACTTGGACTGCCAGAGCAGAGTAGCATGACAGCTTAAGTTAACGGTTAAACATATGCTTTTATCAAAAGGATTGATTTATTAAATTTTTATCTAAGGGTTATAGATGAAGACTTTTGTAGTGTGCTCTGCTCTGATCCTTTTGTGTGCTATTTTACACTGAGCCGGGACAAGAAGGCAGAAGTAACCATGTGCATTGCCATAGGTGTGCAAACGGCAGTGGCAAAGGTGGTTAAGTGAAAAGAGAAATGGGAAGGACCAGAACCATGGTGAGACAGCAAGAAGAGCTAAGACAAAACGCTCTTCCAGGCCTCCTCTAAAACCTGTATGCTCTGGAAACAGTGAATGTAGTAAAGGTGTTATCCAACACCGGTAATTAGTTCTGGGAAACACTTCACTGCTCAAATCAGCCTGAGATATGAAAATGCCGAATTACTTAACATATCCCTGTGCTGTGGGAAACCTTTCTTGTAACTAAGCCAGGCACCATGCGTGTTCCCTCAGACCCAGCACTGTTGCCATCCCTGTGCGCCAGGCGTCCATCAGGACGGTGTCACCCACGACGTTATTCCCGGCTCCTCCGGTCTGTGTCTCGGGATTCGCGGGGACAGGCCAAAGGCAGGTACAACACGTACGAGGAGAGCACAGAGCCGGGCCGGGGGCACTCCGGCTCGGGCAGCACCTGCGGCCCCGCCCGTGCTGCGGGCGCTCGCGGGGCCCTCAGCGGCGCAGGGCCGCGCGCACGGCGCCGCTGCCGCCCCGCCCCGCCCCGGCCGGGCCGGGCCGCGCGCCCCCGGCAGCGGAGCAGGTGCGCGGGAGGCACCGCCCAGCGCCCGCCGGGGCCGGCGGGGGGCGCGAGAGAGCGACGGCACCCACACCCAATAGGCTCCCGCTGTCCCGGAGACCGGGCGGTGCGGCGCAGAGCCGGCCCAGGGAGACCGGGAGCGAGACGGAGTGACAGCATCCCTGCCCAATGAGCGCGCCCTCTCCCGCAGCGGGGCGGGGCGTTAGGCCGGCGGAGGGGCGCTGCCGCCCGCCGCGGGGCGGGAGGGGCTGCCGTGGGCGGAGGGGCGCGGCCGCGCCGGCTTCCCCCGAGGGGATCGTGTGAGGCAGCGGCTCCGCCTCACGGAGGGGGCGGAGGAGGAGCGGGGGCCGTTCAGGGCAGGGCGTGGGCGGGGAGCCGCCCCTTCCCCCGGCCGCGCTCGGCCCGAAGCGTTCGGCTGCGGACGGTACGACTCGGGTGCTCCATGAGTGGCCGGCGCCGCCGGCCAATGGGCGAGGCGGAGCGGTCTCGCGCCCCGCCTCCCGCGCGCGGCGGGGCCAATGGGAGGCCGCGGGGAGGGGCGCGCGGGGCTATGCGCGCGCTGGGAGGCGCCCCCACCCGCAGACGCAGGGGAGAGTCGTGCGGGCGGCGGCGCCGGCGGCAGCAGGAGCGGCAGCAGCGGGAGCGGCAGCAGCGGGAGCGGCAGCAGCGGGAGCGGCAGCAGCGGGAGCAGGCGCAGCGGCGGCGTGTGGGCATGGGGTCGCGGGCAGCGCGCGCCTCCCCGCGCTGAGGGACCAGCGGTAGGAGCGGCGGGGCGCAGGGACCGGGCGAGCCGCAGTGCCGGGAGCGGCCGCAGCCGCCGGGCCGGGCGGGGCGGGGGACGTGTGGCGTTCCGCGTCGCGCTGCCCGCGGCCGCCCCCGCAGTCGGGGCGGCGGCGCCGTGGCCGGCGCGTTGCGGCCGCGGAGCCCCGGCGCTGGCGGAGCGAGCTCTAACGCCCCTCGTGTCGTTGGCAGGATCCGAGCGCAGCCGCGGGAGCCGCCTCTGCTCGTGGCAGCCTGCTGTCACCTTCCCTTCCGGCAATGGGGAATGGACTCTCGGACCAGACGCCCATCCTCTCCAGCCTGCCTTCCTTCCAGAGCTTTCACATCGTCATCCTGGGGCTGGACTGCGCTGGGAAGACCACGGTGCTCTACAGACTGCAGTTCAATGAGTTCGTCAACACTGTCCCCACTAAAGGATTTAATACGGAGAAAATCAAAGTGACGCTGGGCAACTCCAAGACGGTCACTTTCCACTTCTGGGATGTGGGCGGCCAGGAGAAGCTGAGGCCGCTGTGGAAGTCGTACACAAGGTGTACCGATGGCATCGTGTTTGTGGTGGACTCCGTCGACGTTGAGAGGATGGAGGAGGCCAAAACAGAACTTCATAAGATTACTAGGATATCTGAGAATCAAGGAGTGCCTGTCCTTATCATTGCTAACAAGCAGGACCTGAGGAACTCTCTCTCCCTTTCTGAAATCGAGAAAATGTTAGCAATGAGTGAGCTGAGTTCTTCGACACCCTGGCATTTGCAGCCTACCTGTGCAATCATTGGCGATGGACTTAAAGAGGGACTGGAGAAACTACATGATATGATAATTAAGCGAAGAAAAATGTTGAGGCAGCAGAAAAAGAAGAGATGAGTTCTCTTTTGACCTTTCTCTTTTAGAGTAGTTACGTGGTCAAAATTTGACGTAAGACAGCTTCCAAACTCAGGCCTGCCTGTTTGGATGCCGTTAAGCTTAGTTTTGTTGAACAATCAGTTGCACAGCCTTGCTGTGTGAAGGAAGGCTGTGCAGTTGTGGAACTTTTATTTTATTTTATTTTTAAACTAGTCTCTTCTGAGTTTTTTGGCTCTGTATTATTTCAGAAGCCCTAATAGATGATGTAATACTATCAGGAAATGGATGGGTGGGTATATGTGACATGGATGTCTCAATAGCCAAATAAAATGAGGGTTTTCTGCTTAGTGTTGTACTCATATGTTTGAGGGTGCCCTCTGCAAGCAATTTGCTTTGAAGGTGTTCTGTGTTTTTAAACTTTTAATGCTCGTAAGTGGAGTGCTTAGGTGAACATTATATAGCTTTAAAAACATGTATGAAACTAGTAACCCATAATTTCGTTGAGGCTGGTTTTTTACCTTCTTCGAGGATTTCTATGAAAGCTTGTAGGTTTTTTTAAATTTGGCACTTTTTGAAATTGAATCATGTTCAGTTCATACTTGAAATTTTAAGTGCTGTGGATCCTTTAACTGATAAAAGAAAGACTTTAACAAGTAAAAAATGTAAACAACACGATGGAGCATGAAAAAGTGGTTTCCCAACATATAGCATGTTTTTTGGTATGTAAGGTTTTTATTTTTTAGAAGTAGCCATTCATCATTATACAGTGCTAATCAGGTTTAAACTGTTACCCAGAATTAGTAATTTATTTCTGAATGGTGAGTATTATGTCCTCCTAGTATCAAAAGTCAATGAATCGCAGTAAAGGAGCTGTAAAGAACAACTATGGCTGCTGTGGTTCTAACCAGTGCAGCATTCTTTGCCCTGTTGGTGACTTTCCTGGCAATATAACATAATGAAGTAAAGATGGAGTTAAAATTAGCAGAACACATATTGTATCTCCCCAAAATACCCCATTTTATTAAAGTGGTATTGCTATGTCACTTTCAACGTATGCTTTTTTTGTTGTGACTCTTACAGTATTTTGTGGTTAGGAATGTAATAATGCTTTATACACTCAAACATTAGACACTACCGGGGGCGGGGGTGGGGGGGAGGGAAAGGGGGAAGAAGATTTTCAAGATGGGCCTGTGTTCTGCTTTAATTATGCTTTAAGCTGTTCTTGTTTACAGAGTGTGCAAACAGTGTTAACTGGGCAGGATAGTGCTTGACAGAAAAGGGAGGGTAGTTTTTCTTACTGGTACAGAGCTTCAAGTGACTCTCTAGATACTTGGTTAGCAATTAAAAGGGCTAAAGCAGAGCCTGGATTTTTAAGACTAACTTTAGTGGTGCTGTAGAAATTCATCAGAATGTTAGATTATCTTCAAACTTTTGTTGGAAATACCAGATTTTAAAAAAAGTAAAAAATAGCAAAATCAATTTCCTCCTCTCAACCAGCAAAGTAATATGTTTTTCTTACCTGCTGCCATGTATCAGGAGGATGATGGCTACAAACCTGAATGTCAATCGATGTAATTTAGCTATGTTTAAAAAAAATTCAAACTTTTTAACCAGCAGCTGTTCAACCAGGAGGTAACCAAAAATGCACTTTAGTGTCTTCGAGAACTGAAAGTGACAGCTGTTTGTTTTTTTAATGACATCTTGGTCCTTTTTGAATAAACTGAAGTAGCTTCCAGTGGAGCTTTTGTATGTTGGTTATATATGTACCTGCACTGGTGACATTGTAAGTCACTTACTCAAGTAATGTCTATATTTATAGAAATGTGGATGACTTCTTAAACCTCAATAAACAATTCAAAACAAACCTGCAGAGAGAAGGTGTCTGACTTGTACTGCAGTGGTACATTCTCATCAACCTCTGTGCACATAGTTTTGCTGTTGCTAGAAACAGTATTTCTGTTGAATAACCAGTCTTATAAATGTGCTGAGGCTTATAAATGTCACAGTGTTAGAAATTGGAGGTATCTCATTGAAAACTTTAGATCAATGCTATGTCAGTATATTCACGGAAGAAATACCAGCTGCAGTGACTCTGTTCCAAAGTGATGGCTCTTGCATAATTTGAAACATCTTGTATATAGCTGAACCTGTTTTGTTTTATGTTCAGCACTTAATAGGCAATGTTGGGCATATATCATATGTACTCTCAGGTGGTGCTTGATTTGGTCTTTAGGCTTGTGTATCTGAAGCTGTCTGAGGGATTCATGTGCAGTTAAGCCTTGGGCAAATTTTCTTCTGGGATTTTACAGCAATGAGTAGAATGTGCTGATATGGGAAGCTTCTAATTAACTTCAGGACCCAAACATAGACAAGGCAAACTTTGTTTAGCCTGCAAATGGAAATGGCTAAGTTTGAACAGAAATCCTCTTTCTCAAAACCCCGATATTTTCATTTCTGTTTATGTAACTGATGGCACATCAAAATGTAGGTTACTTTTAGTCCTGAGGAAAAAGCTATATTCGTGATGCTGAGCCCTATGAATTTGGGGTATAACTGGTATAATCTGGCTAATATTTTCCTTCCTGTTGGATGCACTGTACTCCTAGGCTAAGGAAGGTGAGATGGCAGGCTGGCACTTTGTACCTGGTAAACAAACTGATGCCAAATACTAATTGCTTCATTTTCAGTACTCATTAGGCATCTACTGGGAACAGCTGAAATGGCATACTGCTTGAAAAAAAAAACCTGTGTTTTGTTCTGCATATTAAACATGCTAGTGTTTTATTTGGTGGCAGTTTCCCTTAACTCTTCCGTGCATAAGAACAGCAGTGAATGATTTTAATTACAAAGACTTGATAGATCTGTACTCTAGCACTCTGGAGGAAAAAGTGAGTGAAGGTGGAGAGTACTGTTTCTAAAATGTCATGGTTCTTACCGTGTTAATAACCATTAACCACAGAGCCTTCTACTTCCATGACCTGAAAGTAGAAGACTCTGGGGGATGAATTTTGCTTTCAAGCTATGCCTTTATCTGTATTAGAACTGTTTTGCTGGAATTTTACAGTGATAGTTCTGAGAGTACAGTATACAAATGTAGCTGTACCTCTGAAACTGTGTTTTGTGTTACTATAACAAAGTCTTCCAACTATGAACAAAACATTGATTACAGGTGAGCATGCGATATCTTAACTGATTTGAATTTCTGCTGGCACAGTCTTGCCAGCTTGGGATCACTTTCTTCCATATGATGGGTTGTCAGTTCTGGCCTGAACTCTGGTATGTGTAAGAAAATCTTCAGAGGAGCTGAATAGGCAGGTGTCATTTTGTTACAATGCTGGAGTTACAAATCTTAAAATTGAAAATACTTTTTGCTAAAAGGGCTACACATGAACGCTCTATTCTTCAAGATTTCAGGTGACAATCTGCTTCTTTAAGGAGGTAAGGAATTGCATCACAGTTGGAGCTATTGAACAAACTGCAAGGTTGTGTCACCTTATCACTTGTTTTTGCTAACAAAATTTGGTATGGCTTTGCCTCAGCTGTTTATGCACATGCAATCATATACAGTTAACCAGCCTTCAGGATCTGGTCTCTTTTTCTAGCTGAACAGCTGTGTGTTAGATTAGGAGCGCTTCAACTAGGAAAAATACTGTGGGATGATAAGACTCCTTCAGGTTCTAACATCATATTTCAGTTGCATTGTGCTGAATGTGCATGTACATTTGGGAAAAAAAGAAATATTTCGCTCTTCAAATTTACATGTTTTAGTGAGACACGATTGATCTTTTGTGTGGAAAGCCATACCCACAGCCAGCCCATGCTTTCCAGCCGGACTTGGGTGCTCCTGTGCCCTTTGACACAGCGCTGTGGTCCTGCAGGAGTTCATTACCAAGGAGTTGGAAGCAGTTAGGTGGGGGCTAGCTAAGCCCTTCTGGACCTCAGCAGGTCTGAGTGAAGGCAGTTTTTTCTTCTTGGGGGGCGTTACTTTTATCTTGGATCATTTGTTTACTAATAGCAGAGTGTTAATTAGTGTCTGGCTGAAACTTGTTGAGAGGTGAGTGCCGTTCTTTACATGGAGGGAGTATTTAGATACTACAGATTGATGCTACAAAGGACTTGGTAAGGCAGAGTGTGGAAAACATAGGCACTCTGCATCCACTATATATAGGGTACTAGTCCTAACGTGCAGTCTTGAGTCAGCTGTCAGATTGCAGTGCATGAAGGCTGGCAAGTGTGTGCTCATAATGCTGCCTAACTTTGAGAGAGAAATCTAGGCATGAATCAGTGCTTTTAGGATCAGTGTTTTCACTTTACTGGTGGGTGACTCATCTTTTGAGAGGGTCACAGTTTACAGCCATCTCTGATAGATTTGTGTCCCCAAGCCAAAACAACCCTGTTGCTGCTGGGAGGGATGCGTAGGGAGCTGTTTGTTTAGTCTGGGGGATGAGAATTTTTTTTTTTTTTTAATCCTAACTGACAGAGGTATGTGAAGGCCTGCCCCTCATGCTGCTCTGCAGGCTATGATTATTTTTAGGAGCAGTACGAGACTGCAGAGCTGTGTGAATAAACTGAAGGGAAACACACAGCCTGGCTGCACAGCAGGGTGATGCTGGGGGTTGTCATGTGGGCTCCCACAGCCATCCTGCCTATCTGAGAACAAAATAAAGGGCAATACATAGCTGGTATCTTCCCCTTCTTTAAAGCATTAGTCAGTCTTCTTAAATCAGCTGTAAAGAAGCAAAATTGCAGCTCTGTAGACCTAGCTGACAAAAGACCCACACAGCAAATGAAGGACTTAAGTTTCTTCCCTGCCAGTGTCCTGTTCTATTGGTTCTGGCTGGGAGTGAGCTGTGGGACCTCTGGGTGAGCGGGCGATGCTGCCTGCCTGCTCACCGCAGGGCTGAGTAGTCACACACTGATTTTATTCAAAGGCAAACCCAAAATCTAAGGAGAAAAAGTAGGCAGGGAGGCTAGACAGTACTTCTAGGCTAAGTACCTGCTTGCAAACCGCTCAGGAAAGTAAGAGAGAATAATCCCTGAGCTTTGAAGATTATGGTTTCTTAGTTCCAGCTATATTTACACAGCTGTTCCACTAGAATTAAGAGCTAAAGATGACAGAATAGTTAGAAAGGAAAAGGTCAAGTACAGTTGTTGGCTGTGGCATGTGTGGAGAGAGAGAGGATTTGAAACTAGGGGTTTTCCTAGCTTTTCAAGACACATTGAGCCCTAGGGAAGTAGATATGCTTTTAGACTGCTTAATTGGTTCAATATCTTTATTATTTTATACACTGTAGTTTTCCTATTGCTGAAATGAAACAATACCTCATTTAAGAAAGTCACCTAATCACTGCATTAATCTCCATTGACAAAAGAGAAAGTCAGCAGGGTTGTTGAGCCTTGTGAAATGTGCTGAGGGCTCCTGGCTGGCTCACAAGCTGCTGTATTTCAAGGTTCTTTCTAAAAATATCAGAATGGTAGAATTTAGGTCAGACACAGTAAAGGTGTGAAGTCTGTTACCTCAGACACTACACATAATCCAGAAGTACCACCAACCCTGTAACTGCTAATCTTCTGTTACTGGTTTATGAATGATAATTTAGGATGATTTCCTTTGGAGCATAACATTTTCATCCCTTTCCTGTTTCAGTGTCATTTGCCTTGAAAGCTTTAACATGTTGTTTTGATATTAGAACATCACTGAGCTGGGTGTCAGAAGGATGAGTTTGTGAATGGAGAGGATCAGGGAAGAATGTTCACTTGTGCGTCAGTGACTTGGTTAGCTAAAACCAGTCCTTTCGTAAAGCAGGCTTAACAGGATGAAGATGGCCTTAAAGAGGGAAATTTTCTAAAAATATCTTCTTGTTTCTAACATTAGCTGAACTACACTGGTTTTACAATTATTGTATGCTGGTGTTCTCTTGACACCAGTTGCATGATGACTTCTAAGATGCCTTCAACCGTTTGTAGACAATGAGTGAAAAGTCTCCACAGTATTTCTGAATATGTGTATCCATGATGTATGTTTTGAGCTGTCTTGAGGTGTTTCTGTGGGTCAGTTTAGTTTCCAATAGAACCTTGATTCTTTGTGAAACATAATATATCAATATCTCTGCAAACACAGTTTATTCCTATTTGGTTCCTGTTATAAGGGATACAGTAAAATGGGAACTTATGGATTATTAATAGCACTGTTTCCCTTGAAGTCCAGCCAATGAATTTCTGTTTGAACCAGATATATATATATATATTCCATTGTTCTTGATTATACTGTGTTTTGTATAGGAGCTGAATTTTGCTAACCTTAGAAGTACTAGTCTCCCTGATTTTAATTAGCTTAGAAAATTGACTTGTACATTTAAAGTCACTGTAATTTAGCTGTAATCAGTCATGTTACACTGGAGACAAATGGGATTCATGGTCTGCGCCCACACTGATGCTTTCTGACAGCTCTCCTATTGCCACATCAATACACATCGCTCACTGTGTGCTAGGGTAGCACTGGTACCAGCAAACTGTTTCTACGTGGCACAGCAATTGTGTTCCTGCCACTGTCATAGAACTTGCTTATATACTGAGTTCGCTTACATCCTGCTACTGCTGTAATCATGAGAGGAGACGGAAAAAATTCTGTCAAAGGCTCAGCTGTACTTTGCAACTTTAAAACAAATGCATCAAAGAATGTAAAGTCCCAGAGTTAATGCCGGAAACTGGAAGTTTAAGTCTGAAGATTGGTATATCCAGCCCAGCCACTGATCGTTGGTCATTTTATCCTTGAAGTTTCTCCATCTATGTGTAAAACAAGAATCTCATAATTGCTCTCACCTTTAAATTCATGCTGTGAGATTTTAGGATATTTAGCAATGCAATGAAATGGAAAGTAATAGACTGAGACGTTTATTCAGATTTTTCAATTGACTTGCAACGTATTTGTGTTCAATAGTTATGAATCAGGAAAAAAATTTTATTATTATTTAAATAATTATTATTATTTAAATTATTATTTTAAAAATGATGCATTTTAGAGTTTAAAAATACAAGTTCAACACACTGTATTATCTCTGACTGCATACACTTCAGCTTCACAGTTGCATGCATTTCAACTTACCATAGTTGAAAATAATAACGTACTTAATATAAATCAATGAATAAATATTCATAAACTGTATCAGTTTATGATTACATAATTTTTGTTTGCATTTGACCATAGCTATTAAGCAAAGGTGGTCAAAAATATTTGGTTTTATGTTTAAATTAAATTGGGATGAACATATGGTCTTCCAAATCAGGCACATGAGAGTTTTCAAGTAAAGGTGATATGCAAAGATCTTGAGTTAAAATAACATATTGTCTTAAAATAAGCTTTTATTTGGAATAGTTACAAAAATGATTGGGAATGCCTTTGAAAAGGTAGCTTTATTTTATATAGTACCCTGAGAGAAGTATGTCAGTGTGATTTCAGACCTCGGGATTCAGAGGGTCTCCTGTTCTCGCAGCCTTTCTTGGCTGTAATGAATCAGTCTGCACAGGATGTGGCTGCTAACAGATGATAATGCAAAGTGAAGGGCTGGGCCATGAAAAGCCCCAGGGTGGCTCAGCGTGGTGCTGAGTTCTCACGAAGAGCTGATTGCTTTCCAAAAATAAGAACAGGAACTAGGGCAGATAATCCATGTAAAATGCACTTTCCACCCTTACCCCTTCACAACAGTTTATTATTTTCAGTATTATAGAGCTTTACATGTTGATTGCATACATCATCCATCCAGGCACCCACATCTACCTACACACACTTCTGTTGTATTCTTCCAAACCTTGTTTGTTTGTGAGAATTTCTCTGGGATCCTATTTTGTGGGTGTAACTTGAGAATATATAAATAGATTCACGTTTTCCCATCTTTTAAACCCAAATGTGACTGCAAACATGACAGCACTAGAAATACGATTCTTTGAAATTATTTCCTCTGTTTTAAATCTTTCATTTTTTTAGACTAAGGTAATCTGGGCTGTTCATACTGCCTGTGAACCATGCTCTTGTGGTGGCATTTCCACTGCTCTGAGTTCAGGTTGTGTCAGCACTTCTTTTATAAATATAAATCCTTATTTCAGAAGCTTAATAACATAATAAGCCTTGAAATTTCATTCTGTCTGAAACTTGGCACAGAGCATTAATTTTGCCTTTTACCACATTAAAATACATATATATATTAGAGGGGAATGTAAATAAACAAAAAATAAATTTATTGTGTTTTGCTGCCTCTTCTATCTCAAAGTTAGTTTTGTTTATGAAATGAAGTGGTTTGAACTTGCAGTTCCAAATGGAAACCTTTGAAATTTTTTTCTAAAGTTAAAAGTCGCAATTGTTAGCATTTGCAAATCAGGCCTACACACATCACACAAACTTGTAGAGCTCACTCACAGTGAGGGAAATTCTCTCATCAGTGTCAGTAGAGCTATTTCTATGCAGTAACAGTTGTAAAATTCAACATGTACAGAGAACAGAAACATGAACATGCTTTTCCTTCATTTTTTTAAATTAATAATTTCAAGTCCTCTCCTTTACGAAGTACATTTTCTTAAAAGTGGTGATGTGTCAAAGTAAATCAAATGCAGGTTTTTCTCCATCTTGAACCCCATGCTTGTAAAATTTTCAGGCTGTTTTCTAAACCATTAAAAAAAAAATTGAGCAGGCTCTAGTCTCAATAGAAGTGTTGAATCTTTTGATGTTTACTCACCCCATCTAGATAACCCTGAAATTATCCTGAGGGTTACTAAGGGCATAGCCTGCCTGGGCGTAATATCTTCTTGTATAGATGTATATTTTTTCTTAAAGGCAGAACTAATACAGAGATCCTATATTAAGGATAGCTTTAGTCTGACCTAAATCACTTCTGGCTTTTTCCTTATGGATTCACTTAAGCCTCTGCACAGGGGGTATAGAATCCTGCTGATTGAATCTGCAATACTTTATTCTTCCTTTGTATTCATTTCATCTGCTCGTACATGCCTGCACAAAGCACTCTTGCACTTCCTCACCAAGGAGCATTGCTCTGCTCAGGAGACTAGACATACTCTTCAACCTTGCTTTGCCCAGCCAAGTTTATAAAGGGTACAAAACCTCTATAGTTGGGGGGAAAAAAAAACAACCACTTTTTTTTCACTCCTTCCTTTCAAATCCCATTTTCAGTAGGATGACCATAATTATCTACTTTGTGTTGGAAAATCCTTATTCACTTCAAACACTTTGGGTCAAGTTTAGAGTACTCTTCCAGTCAACCTGATTGCTTTTTCTTATTTATCTGTGGGAAACTTACCACATCTATAATATCCTTGCAGAAGAAATGCTGTGTGTTTTCAGTATAATACAGGCACAGCAGTTGGGATTCAACTTTCTTAATATTAGAACTATAAAAATTAAGCATTCATTTTCAATTTAGGTATCTCTAGGTCTTTTTAAGATTCATGGAAAGAAACATGTTTGTCTAGGGTGTGATTCCTATTAGCCCAGGAACGGTATTTAAGGGAGGTCAGATAAATCACCCCGTTTCCCTCTCTGCTCTACAGAAAGCATAAGCTGATTAACTCAACTATAGACACCTGCCTTTTACACCAACTGTCTATATTTATATCTGAAATGATAGCACCAAGTCTGTGCCAGCCACTCTGCTGGAAAATGCAGGTGTCTGCCATTTGAAATCTGTGTCAATCTATGGCAGCTGAGAGCCTCATGCAGTGCTTTGCCTTAGCAAACTCACCCCTGTGCTTCTGAGTGTTGGTCAATGGCAACAGTGTTTGTAGGAAGAATATACAAAGGCTGGTATATTAAATAATATGTATTTTATGGAGTGCAGTGAAATGTTTTATTTAGCATGAAGACCACAGTTCACAGTCCAGATATTCTCATTAGAGAAATTGTAAACCAAATTACTTCCTCTTACAGTGTTTTATGTCCCAGTAAAGTTACTTGTGCATGCAAAGGTAGATTTCTCATCAAATTCAGTGGGTGGGAGATAAGGCTGTAGAATTGTGCAACAAAACTGTCATCTAGAAAATCATCTAGAAAAGCCTTTAAGTATTAAACTTTGTTTCTTTTTTTTTTTTTTTAATGCAAGTAAATCCCCACCTGCTCATTGATACTGCAATTGAGTCTAGCAGCATCTGCACCTGCTTCTGCATGAGTTGGGAGTTGCAATTGCTCTGGTGTGACCACAGAACGGCCACTGGCAATCAGCCTGAAATTGTTAGAGGGTGAGAGGGATTTGTTAAAAGAAAGTTTGCTAGCTGGTCTTTAGGTCTGACCGCAGTTTAGAAACAAGGTGTGAGGACAGAGCTCCATGAACAGAGGAGAGATTATAGACTACTATGGTGGCTTCAGGTTTTCTTCTGTCTAACAAGGTATGAGTAGCTAAAAACCTTTCTGATGAGAGACCCCTAACTTTGGAGGGGATATAGAAAAGGGGCTTCCTTGTCCCTGTGTTGTGAAAGTTGTAATAGTTTAATATTTTCTTAAGTATCTAAAATGGTCAAACTTCTCGTTGCCTAAAAGGTTTAAAATCCACTACTGATAACACTCTAGAATTATATATAACTTATTTCTTTAGGAAACCTAACTGAAATGGTGGAAGCTGGGGTAAAGGGAGGAAGATACCTTGAATGTTGAGATTTAAGGGTATAGTGTTACGAGCTTTGGGTTTTAGCAAATGACTAACCATGTTGTGCATTCCTGTAGCCTTAGGGAAAGTGTGAGACTTTGTCTCGTTGAGATAATTGCTTGATCTTAAAAGAAAGCCGTTGTGCAGCTTTGTGTGGGAGATCTGCGTCCCCTAAATCATCCTATCATCATGTGAAAGCAGGGTGAGGGTGTACCTCCTGGGGGCTTATCTCTGATGTGAGACCAGGTGCTGTGACATCCTATCAGTTATCTCTAGTGAGAAAATAACTGTACATATTCTCCAAAGCAGATATTATCTGCTTCCCTAAACATCCTGCTCACTCTGTGTATTGTGTGGATCAAACTGGGCTGTGAAGACATCGAAACTGGAGCTGAGACTCCTGCTGGAAAGCTGCATTGTTCCTCTTAGCTTGCTTTCTCTCTTCCATGCAGATGTGCTTAGAAAGCCTTTACCTATTGCTTCTCAGGCCTGGGGCAGTGAATTAATAATGCATAACACAGCAAATTCAGTACTAGTAAGTACTGGCATTCAAAGAGTTTGAATTTCTGAAGAAGAGGAGAATGGTGCAGGGGTATGCTCCTCCAGAGGACTAAGAAGGCTGCGCTTGGATGTTTTGGGTAGAGTGGTTAGGAGTTTTCCTGTTCTTAGGATTGGAACCCAGCAAGCATTCATCTCATTTCTCGTATGATGATTGTTGGGCCATTGAAGTATTTTTTGAGCATGTCGTAATTATTATGAAATGGAAAGTACTGATGTGGGAGCAAAGACTTAAAGCAAACCAGTGAAAAAAAAATAGTCTGCAAAAATCTATGACAATTTAGCTCTTGATAGAACAAAGCAACAACAACCCCTCTCCTCCCTCAGAAAGAAAAGAAACCAAATTAAAAAAAAAAATACCATGAAGCAACCCCCCAAAAAAGACAAAACCCAAAAAGACATTCAACTAACAAATGACTCTTAATTTTGTTTGGTAATAGTAATACTTCATAGAGTGAGGGGTATGGGTTTTGCTGGGGCATTTTTGGTGAGGCTTTTTTGGTTGGTTGTTCTCTTTGTAGGGGTTTGTTTGTTCAAAGTGAGCTACAGTTATACTCTTGCTCTCAATTCATTCAGTCCAGTGGCCTTCAGCACTAAAGCTCCACGGATACCATCTGGAACAGGACTGGTGGCAAGCACAGGAGAGCTTCTTTTATTCAGCATGCTGAGCCAACGGAGGTGTTAGGTTACTTTTGTTGCAGAGCCAGGGCTTGCTGCTGGCAGCCAGAAACCCTCCTTTTAACAAGCTCTAGAATGGCTGGAGTTCTGTGAGTCTGCCTTAGCCAGCCCTGTGGTGGGACTCCCCCAGACTGTGTGTTCTGTGCAATTAAGAGCTCTTCCAGTGACAACAGCAGGTCACCCGTGAGTGAGGATCCAATTTTGTACTCCCCCTTACATTTCAGGCTCCTGCCCCCTGCAGTGCTGGTGTTGGACTCTAATGCATTTCCATCCATGTACTGTACTGTGATTCTGAAAAGCTCTATTTAAATCCTGATGCAGAACAAATAATCCCATATCCAAGCAGACTGCTGAATTTTCTTCCTCTTTCTTGCCTTTTAAGAGATCTCAAAGAGAACACTGAGAATATTGCAGTGATCTTGCTACTCTTCCATAAGGAATGGAAAGCCAGGATAGGATCTCTTGAGAAATATTTTGATGGAGAGAGTAGTGACTAACTTGTTGTTACGGTGTTTAAAGACCCTTTTGCTGCATTTCTTTGGTCAGCTGTTGGGTCATCTAGAGCTAGAGCCTGTCAGTGTGGGTGTCTCTGGCCTGCAGAGCAATGCTACCCTCTGACTGAGCAGCTAGAGGCTTCATGAGCTCCAAAATGTGCCATGCTGCTTACAGGCTCTTCTGGGTAAAGGGATTAGAGCCACTCTGACAGGAGCTATTGGTGGCATGGCTATCACAGCTGGTGAATTGGGATGATTATGACTTTTCTGGTGCTCTCTTTCAGTTTGGGCTGGTTTGCTGAGATGATCTATATTTTGCTGAAGTTGATATGGAAAAAAAAAGCAGCGACTTTTCTTATGATTCCCATTTGGATACTTCCACTGGTGACTCTTTGGCTGATAGTTGTTTAGACGGGCTTTGATTACAAATGGATGTTTGCTTTCCTCCAGGGAAAAGTTGAACAAAATGGGGAGAGCAGGGACCCTGAGGAAGCCCCTCCCTCTGGGTGATGGGGCTGGAAGTGCTCCCTTTCCCAGGGTATATTCCAGTGACACCAGCATCAGCAGGCTGTCCTGCCTTTTCCCAGCAGGGCCCAGCTCTCCTGGCAGTCCCCGTGCCAGCATTCCCGGAGTGTGCCCTTGCTCTGCTGCCACGTGCAGCTGCTGCTTGTGGAGGAAGCTCTGTGGTCCAAAGTCCTCCGCTCCCATCGAGGAGCCATGCCTCAGGAGGGGTAGGAGAGCCCAGCCTGGGGGCTCAGGAGTCTGAGGCGCTTCAACAAGCCAGGGATGGGGTGGCTGCTGTGATGCTTCTGCCCAGCTCCTCTGTAGGCAGAGCTGGAGAGCAGCTCCATGCAGATTTTACTCTGTTGTAGGGGGGATACTTGCAAATGAATAAATTGTTCTCACTTTGGATAATGTTCCGATGGATATTTAGCAGGGGCCAGTTAGCCTTCCCTTTCCCCTCCCTCTTCCCCCTCCCTCGCCCTTTGCCCTTCTGATAATCAATGGGGAGCAAAACACTTCCTTTGGAAATGCAGAGTTAAGCCTTGCCCTGAACAGTGGGTCCTGTTGCAGCTTGCGACTCTGACACATTTACAGATCTTATCTGCAAGCTCTGAATTCTCTGTAAGAGAGTGGGAAATCTCTTCTTACTCAGCTGCCTGCCCAAGGCACGTGCAGAGGTCCGGTCTGGGCAGTGTGTACTGACACCTTTACCTAGTGCTTCAACAAAACACAGCGCCAGTTCTGCACTTTGTTGTGTATGCATCGTCTTTTTGTGACAAGCTATTTCAGTGTGTCCTCTACAAACTTTTCTGTGGCTTCCAAGTGCTAACAATTTCTACATTTCTTCACTGTGATGAAGCGAAAGGGATATAATCCAGTGGAGTGTTGCTTCTCCCAGGGGAATATTGTCTGGATAAAGGCCTTCCTGTTATCAAAGTTTGCTGTCTTTTAAGAATATTATTTCCAGTATTAGCATTTCCTTATCAGTTTTAATGGTCTTTTACAGTAACTTGGGAGGTTTATTCAATCTTTGGATTATGGGGTATTTATTTCTTAAGCTCAGTATTAAGGCTAGATGTTATTTTATAAATGGAATCTCTGACTTGTGTATATGCTTAGGATGGGGCAGAAGAGTTTAAAACATTTTTGCAAAAATGTAAACAACTAGATTCTTTGGCTGTATCTTTGGTATGAAGTATTCAATAAAAATGTTGACTTGCATCCCGTAGCTGTGCTGGCACGGTTACCTGTGCAGCTGTATTGTGGCCCTCACAGTGAGCTGATCTGGCTTCAGTAAAATTCCTGGGTTATCTTCCAGCTTATCAATTCAGACTGCAGCTGGCTGGACTCTGTGCCAGCACAACTGGAGGGGGTTGTGCAGAGAAGATAGGGCTGAATGGTGGGAGTACCCTAAACTAGTGCTGCTCCTGCTGAAGAATTCTGGATCATGAAATCAGGGCCTTGAAGTTTGCAAAGTAGTAACAACAGGCACAAAACATAATTCAATAAAATGGTACTTTATTTGGAAAAGCTGAAAAAAAAGTTACAGGCTTGAAAACATTCCTAGACAGGTGTCGTTGGTCTCACTGGCTGCCATCACTGAAATAATGAGCTGGAATTGTTTTAAGCAGAAGAGGTGAACCTTAGCTCTTAACCTAAAAAAAAAAAATTCTCATGAATATTGTTGATACTTTCTTCTGTTACATCACTGGACAGTGTACTGATGGCACTTTTCAGTCTCAAAGCAATGATTCTAAGCTTCTGAAAACTGCAAGTGTACAATTGCTATACTTATTTATGCTGATTTGCTCTCTGATTCATTGATCAGAATACGAGCTTGTTTCTGCAAAATAGGAGAAGTTTGTAGGCTAGTATGTTATACTTTCAAGCTTCTAAACAACCGTCTGGAAAGTAAAAAGGGTAAAATTGGAGGTTGAAAGCTCTTACTACATTTTAAAATGTCTGAGGTACCAGGAAGACTGTGAGGTAAATTACAAGATGTAATGACTGTCAAAGAGTCAGAAAATATTTTTTTGTGGTATTAAGGAAGCTTTTGGTTTTTGGTGTGACGGTTTAGTTGCAGGTTTTTGTTTGTTGGGTTGGTTGTTTTTGGGTCTTTTTTCCTTAACCTTCAAGGACAAGAAGATTGAGAACCTTATTCTCTTCTGAAGGCTGGCAAATAAAGCCTGGAGGCATCATGGTGGTTCAGGACAAGGAACTGTCTGTTCTGAGGGTCATACTGTGGTACCTTAGCCTGACTATTTCTTGATGTGCATAAGGAAGGCAGGCCTTGATCTTAATTGTACCCATGCTTGCTCCTTTCCCTCTTCTGTTCCATCACCAACTCTGTTAGGAAAAGAATATGATAACTTAGAAACGTCCTGCTTTCTTAACTCATTGCTGGGTACCTTCTCTTCAGGGTTTTTGTCTTCAATTAATGTGGGGCTGTCCAATATACACAACACCTGACTTCACTATTAAGCAACTGCAGCTTAAATTGTGATGTGAAATTATTTTTCTTCAAATTTCATATTCAGTTTCTGAAGTTGTATTTGTAGAATCTAGTAGATATTGTCTCCTGACAGCTTCAACTCAGTTCTTGGCTAGAGAATTCTAGACATGTATGAAAGTTTATGGTGATAACAAAGCAAAATGTCACTTTTACTTCCAGTTTCATTAAGTTTTTGAATTGAATGTTTGAAGTGAGACATTATTTGTTTGGCTCAGATGGTGTTTCTTTTCCCTTTGGACGGAGGTGAGCTGTAGCTTTTTTTGAGATGGATAAAAATAACTTTCTGAAAGATGAAGTAATGACAGTGTTGGCTACTGTTACTCTGTCAAATTCTTTGATTAGTAATTACCTAGTAATTACTATTAATTAGATTACCTAGTAATCCAGGAGAGGAGGGTGCAATTGGTCTCCCCTAGCACCAGAGCCTTGCCTTTCTCTCCCCTCCCCTGCTGGTGGGGCAGCCCATGAGGCAGAAGGAGCTGGAGAAGAGCCATGTACAAGAGCGCTGCTGCCCCTGGGCTTCTGGACAGGTCAGGGAGCTGCCTGTGGGTGCCCCTTCCAGGTGCTCTGAGCAGTTTGGGTGCTGCTCTGGCAGGGAGAGGGTGTATCTGTCTGTCTTGCTGGTCACATCTGACCCATGGGAACTGGTGACTCACTGCTGAGCCTCTATCTCTGGGGCTGCGTAAACTGGAGCTTACGCAGGGGAGCTCCCTCTTTCCTGGTAAACCATCTTCTCACTTCCCGTGTGTGGATTTATTAGGGTTCAAAGGCGTGTGGGCGCGTACTTAAGGAAGTTTCAGCTTCTTCATCCTCTTCTAAATTAACAGCTTGTTGTGACAGCACTAGGAGCTTGGGCTGTCCCTGTTGGATGCTGCATGTTCCTCAGCCTCCCTGGCGATGCTGCCAGCTGGGGAAATTGTCTGTCACCCACAGCATCCCCCTGCCCCCTGCCCAGTCAAGCTGGGGCTCACACACTTGCCTTCTGTGGTGCTGCCTGTATCAGGCCAGACACCTGGGCTAATACTTAGAAAATAGTAATGATGTATTCATTGTTTTATAAATGCAAACAATTCCAACTCATATTTGGTCCCTCATAGACTTTCACACAGTCATGCTTTTTCTATATTTATTTAGACCAAAAAAAAAAAAAAATCGTGATTTTCTGCTGCTTTATCTAAAATAAAAACAGTCTTAGCTGAGGGGTGTGGTTTGCCTTTAAATCCGGCTGACTTCATTGTGTCTTCTGTGCCTGTTTGAGTAGTGAAATGACAAAAGGTCTTGAAATTACTGAAAACAAGCCTGCTGAGTTATAATGATAAAAAAACAACTGGTATGATTCTTTTTACCCTGATTGTGTATCTTGTGATGAGAAATGTCTGTTATGTTCTACTTAGTCTGTTTTGTATCAGGTAGTTGTGTGACAGAAATCAGGAATTTATCCTCAGTGGAATTGACTAATGGATGCCATAATCCTGTTACATGAATAGCATGTCTTAAGCACATCAATAGGAGGCTTCACCATTTTTATCTATGAGCCATCTCTATTAAGAGTTGAACTTACGGTAGTATAACACTATCTATTAATTGTTTGGTAACTCCTAAGTATAAATAGGTGTTCATCCATGCTTTGTAAGGCACAATCATTTCTTTAATACACTCAGCTTCCTAAACCAGAATTTAGTGCTAAACTATGTGTATATATATATATACATATATATCTATATACACATTTTCTAGGGACATTGTAGATGCCAACAGCTGAATTCAGGTTTATTATGATTAGCTACACTTGGTGCCTACTAAGAGCACACCTGGACATTAAAGAGATGCAGTATCCAATTTAAGGTTTACAGCCTGCTTTGCTAGACTTGAAATTAGTGGGAGGGCATTGAGGAAAAACAGGGATAGCTGGAGGAGAGAACAAAGGCTATGCTTGCGTGGTTGTATGGCTTACGTCACTTTGTTAAGCAAACAGGGTGGTTCTGCTAAGCCCTCTGACTTTGTAGTTGTAAGGATACGTGCCTCTTGTACCATGCCAAACCATCCCACTGATAGAGAAGTTAAATTGTTCTCCATCTACCTGTCATCTTGCCAAAAACAATGCGCAGATTGTGATGTGGGGGATAAGATCAAATGTAAGGGATCAGTAGTGCCTTTGGGAATATCTCCCTTGCTCCTTCTCGTGGGAGACTTGCCTGCTTGCTGTCCCCAGCTGTTAGTCTTATCACTGCACTGTTAGTCTTTAATATGCCTGTTCTTTTTGTAATCTTTTCTGCAGCAGTCATTCTCTGGTAGGGGGTAGTGGGTATTAAAAAGAGGGATCCAACAAGGATGTAGTTGTATCTCTTACCTGCTGGACTTTGTGCTTCCGCCTTTGAAACTTCAGCTGGCGAAGCATTGATGCAGAATGACAGCTTGGCAATGCTGTTACGTGTAGTGGTGTTGTAGATGAGATCGCAACAGACAAAAATGCTTGTGCTGGTATAATTTTGCTGGGGAGGCGAGTGAAGTTAAAGCATTTTACCACAATAAAAAACCTTTACTCATAACGTGAAGTTGCAGATAAGGAAAGACCTTCCAGTTTTACAAGTCTATCTTGGGTACGTCTGTGATCTCAGTGGGTCTTTCTCATCCGACCTAATCTGAATCTGATCATATAAACTAATGGGGATAAACAGTTAGAAAAGATTAATTTCAAAGGGAAGATTGTCACTTTTGCTTGAAACAAGATGCTTATCTGGAAGCCTCTTTCCCTCTATGGCTTGTGAAGACATCTGGGACCAATGCTGGTGCATTTGTTAGTGCTGCTATAGCCACTTGCACGTATGGAGAAGTTTTTGCCGCTGCCTAAAAAGTTATCTGTTTCCTTTCCAACATCCTTAGTCTGTCATCTGCCGTGGTGACTACAAAGACTTGCTCCCTCAGTGTGTTACTGTCTTGATATTTACTGCTCTACTACGACCATGAGCCTTCCTGGCGGTGTACAGTGGAGTTGGGCTTTGTCTCCAAGATTCATTTGTTGACCAAGTCTGTTATCACCTTCTGGAATGTGCTTGGGGTGGCTCTGGCACACCTGGGAGGAAATGATGGGACACTTTGCCCCCATGTCATAGACATTATGGCACGTGCAAGGGTATAGCAGAGGCAAAGTCCTTTCATCAGTATCATAGGACTGGCTCAGGCAGCTGTAATAGCCCAGGTCTGCTCTACATGGGCCAAGCACTGCACATTTCAAAGGCAAATGGGGCCTGTAAGGAGCCTGAACAAACCTGAGTAATGAAGATGAATTTTTAGGAAAACTGTGGACTTTGCACTCTTCCTCGGTCAGTGCACTTAAAATAGTTAATTCTGGTTAGTTTGCTTCAGATGGACAGGTATATAGTCTTTGTTCCTGAAATTAAATTGAATTCTGAGGTAAATCTGTCTTTTCTTTATATCTCAAAGTGCAGTAGGCTCTGGACTCCTTGTAGCAGGAGCCTTGGACTCCTGCTTGCTCTGTCTGATGCAAATGACTACTAATGGTGTCCCTCATTGTGTGCAGGGGCAGCTCTAGGTTGAGGAAATTATACTGGAGCAGCTTAGCAGGCTAAACCTGGCAGCTGAATTATGTGAATCAGCATTCCTTGTTTAATGAAAACCAAAATGAGTTATTGGGATATCAGTCACACTTCTTGATGCCACCTCAGCTGATTGTGACCACTTTTTGGATGTGATCCGAGATCTTTGCTTCAGCACTTGCCTGACAGTCAGTCTCTTATTTTCCCTTAGCTGTGAGGAGCTGCAAGTATGTATGACTGTTACTACAGTAACACTGTGATTGAATGTTCTAGTAGGAATGTGTTTATCTCAAAACCTATATTTATCTTTTTGTGAACAGTCTCAATTTAACTAAGACCCTTTCAAAGTGAAAGTTTAAATTTATTCCACTGGAAGATGCTTTCTTGAGACAAACTTAGAAATATATTATGAACAAATTGTGTGTGCAGAGGGGGTGTTGTTTGAAGAATGTTCTTTTTTAAAATGAGTTAGATGCCTGAAATATCTACCTACAGCAAGCAATAAAAGCTATTAAACTGATTTTCCCAACCAGAGCAATATGGCAACAGAATGAACTAAACTGAAGAAGCCAAAACTGAACTTCTGGGTCTGATTTAATGTATGTGGCCAAAAATATGTATTTCACTTACTTAAATATGCTCGCATCGAGCCTTTAATTAGAAAGGGGGACAAGGAGAAAAACAGTGGGCAGAAAAGGATGGGAGCCTTTCCACCGATTTCAGAAGGTGTTGACTCAGATTCATATTCTATGCCCTCTTAGCAGAAAGACACTCTTGTGCAAGCTAAGAACCACATCCTATCTCCTTCCCTTCCATGTGTATTAAGTCTGTGGGCCTGCTCCAGCATGAGCAGAAATAAGCAATCCACTGAAGCCTGTGGGCTATCTCCTCGTTAAGTGAATACTGCCTATCATAGATGCAGCTTTAGGCTATTAACCAAACTTGTCGAGCACTGGGAATACTAATGAGCAACCATGGTTGGCACTGATGGAGACAGGACTCTCAGGCTCATGAAGGCTAGGATTAGTTTTCCTTGAAAGGCGTTTTTGACTATGAAATTTCTTGTCCTTGGTCAGCCACTGACAGTATTTTTTTTTCTTTTTGAAGTCAGACTGTTTAGCTTTTCAGAGAGGAGTTAAGGTGCAGAGTGTGGGAATATGATTTTATTGCAATTAATGTAATCACTGGTGTCTCTGCCCTTAGAATTGAGACAGCAAGTATATTAGAACTTGTAACAGGACCAGGGCTCTCCCAGTTAGTTGATGTAGCTGGTCTAATTTGTGTGAACATTGTACTTAAGACCTACTTACGGCCCTGCACATCATTGAGCAAAGGGCAATGCAAACACAGACCAAAATGTCAATACTCAGCCATGTAATTTAAATAAGATGACTAGGAATTAGAGGAATATAGGGTGATGGAAAATGGGAAGAACAGAAGAGAGCAGTGAGCAGATGCTGGTGTGCCATATGGCCTCATGCAAGACAACCATCCTTCAGAACTGGGATGCAACTACATGATACTGGTAACGAAAAAAAATGGGGGGGCTACTCTGCCTTATGAGGTTTCCTACTGCTGACATCTAAATGAGACCCATTCCAACAGGAATAAAGTGATTTGAATATTATACTGTTTTTTGTGGTTTGTTTTTTTTTACCACAAACTTAAAATGCCTTAGACAACCATGCAGAAGCCTCTTTATTCATAGGTTTTGTCTTGAAGACTAGAGCAGGTAAGACAATTCCAGAGGATGTACAGGAAGAAAATGGGGGATTTAATTCACTTCTATTAATGTTCACCTCTGTGCTAATGCTGCTGACTTTGGAAAGAGGTGTTAGTAGTCTGTGAGAATTCGTGCAGGTGCAGTGGCTACAGTCACTCCCCTGGGAAATGATTTATCAGCAGCTTAAAGCAATAACTAAAACAGCCACCTGCCTCACGCCATTACAGTTGGCAGAAATGTTATTGTGTGAAGGTTGCCATATGTGTAGAGAGGCCGTGGTCTCTTTCTGCCCTAATCAGGAAAGAGCTGTGCTGAAAGCAGAAAGTCTTTTCCATGCTCCTTGAAACTTCAAGTTGATGATTTGTTTGACTGACTGGCTTGAATAGAACTGCATTGTCGGGTGATCTTATTGGAATGACAGGGCAGGAGAGCTCTTACCTCTCCTGCTATTATTGTTTGTTTAGGCGTGTAGGTATTTCCTGCAAAGCCAGCTCCACAGAGCAACCAGAGCCTAGCCATGCAGTCATCTGTAGTGCAGGAAAGCTAAAAGTTCAAGCTGTTCTGCAGTTTGCATAGTTTACTCTTTTGAACTTGGCAGTATAATCTCTTCTGCATGTTTGTGGATTCTGCTTAAAATCTCCAACATGCTGGAGGTTTTTTATGTCAAAAAGTAAATGAGAAGTAGGAAGAACAGAGTGCCTCTGAAAATCTCACTTCAAGTTACTTTTTCTCTTCTTTACATGAAAAAAAATTCACGTGAGGTTATGCTGGAGTATCTTTTGATCTTTGGACAAGAAAAGCCTGGATCTTGGCTTTCATGATCACTGAATCAAACTCTCTCAGGATGCATGGTCCAGATCCCAAAAGCACAGCCAGCTCTGAAGTTGGGTACAGCTGTTCAGAGCCTTGCCCAGTCAAGTTGTGAATATCTCTAAAATACAAAACCACTAAACCACAAGAAGTTCTGCCTTAATATGAGGAACAGCTGCTTTACATTAAGGGTGGCAGAGCACTGGAACAGGCTGTCCAGGGAGGTTATGGAGTCTCCCTTTTTGGAGATATTCATAGCTCACCTGGATGTGTTCCCTTGTAACCTGCTCTGTGTGACCCAACCTTGGCAGGGCATTTGGACTAAATTATCTCCAGAGACTCCTTCCAATCCCAGTTATTCTGTGATCCCAAGGATTGAGATAGTACAAAGGGCAGCCTGGGCTAGTATTTGGTCATCCATATTTGACCTTTCTTCTCCATGAGAGTCAAGGGCTTCTGCAGACTGACTCTTTCAGCGTAATTAATGGTCCTGTAGTTCTCTACTTTCCTTACATGCCAAGCATCCATCCCATACCTCTGACTTTGCTGGTGTAGATACTGAGGGAGATTGTTGAAGGCTTTGGGAGAGCCAAGGTAAAGGATAATCCACCATTTTGTTTAAAATCACCCTTTTCTTCATAGAAGGAGGTCATATCAGTTGAGCACTATTTTGTTTTGGTAACTCCCTGTTGCCAGCTCCCCATGATCTTCTCATTTTTACTGTGTTTAGAAATGGCTTTGAAGACTTGCTCCACAGTCTTTCCAGGGACGGTGATTAAGTCTGTGGTTTCCCAAGATTATCCTTCTTGGAGAGGAATCTGACCTTTTTGCATTTCTATAGTAATTGGGGCCCTCCTGAAAGTACCGTGACCTTTTAAAGGCAATTGAGGATGGCATCTCAGGGGTGCTGCCCAGCAGTCTCACTGGCCTGATTTGTCACATGAGCCCATCGGACCAGACAGATATTCAGTCTGCTCTCCAGACTCTTCCATTCGGCAGAGCAACCAAAAAGGCCTGAGATCAAATCTTACCAGTAAAGACCTTTTCTGCTTCTGTTACCACCAAGTTCCCCCAACCCGTTCAGCGACGGAACCATGTTTTCTGTAAAATTGCTGTTTATGTCTCCATAGCAGGAGAAGACCTTATTGTTTCCTCTTGTACTTTTTTACTAATTTTGGCTCTGAGGCAGCTTCAGCTTCCCTAGGACCCTCCCTGTACAATGGCATTGTTCCTGTTTCCTTCAACCTTCTACTTTCTGTGTGCTTTTGTGACATCTCATCAACTCATTCAGGGATGAGTTTAGTTTTTTTTTTAAAACTAACAAAGAAAAATACCTGTTTGGGACTTTGCTTGAGTAAAGGCAATATTTTTAAGATTAAAACTCAGAAATAGTACCCTGACAGCATATATGAATACCCAGGGCTGAGGTAACTTGCAGTGCTTGAGACAGAAGTCTTGTGTGGGCTGATAAAATATTTGTGGGTATGTAAAGGGACTGTTAAAGATGATCTTATTTTTGATGAGAACTTATGAATATTCATGCACTTCCTTTTCAATTTCAGTAGCTATTTCCTATTGCAGCCTGTTGTGTATTGAATTGTTGGGGGTGTATTCTACACCCACTCTTCAGGTGTTGCCAACTCTCACAAGCATTTGTTCTGATTAAAGGAATTGCCAGGCTATATTATCTGAATTCTTTTGGCCTTATGTTAGCCAAAAGGAGGAGGGAAGAAAAAGCACAATTTTAAGGGCTTCAAAAGCCACAGCACGGGCAGCTCATACCGGTGTGGTACAGGGCAGATCCAAGGCACGTGTCACAGCCCAGCTCCTGATGACTGCTTACAAGTCCAGGAAGCAATTACTGCACTGTTGCTGCTTCTCTCAGCACTCAGGAGGAGGGGTTTAGCCCGTGCACTCCTTAACCCACTAAATGGATTTTGGTCTCTGTACAGCCTGCTGAAATACTTCTGGCTGCAGAATCTCCTGCAAGTAAAGCATGAAGGAAAAATATAAAATTTCTCTGAGTTAGAATGAATATCAAACTAAGTTGTGTGTTACTTGACAGAAAGCTCTGCTGAAGGTGAATGGCTGAATGAGAGCTTGGAACTGTAATGTGGCTCTTAGTACTTGAGCACTGGCACTGAGTTTAGCTTTATTTAACTTGGGAAAACAGACTACGATGTGATGTCCATTTTAGAAATCTATTACTAAAACTGACTTTTTTACAGCTTCAAGGCTGCTAGAAATCCCCAGGATGAAGCCAGCAAGAACATAATCTGTTGAACTGTGATGCTGAAGCAGATTTGCAAACATCAATAGTGAATAAAATATTCTGCTTAAAACCATAAATCACTACAATCTCTGAAATAGCTGACTATGATAAAAAGGCAATGAATTTTTCATGAAGTACAGCAATAGCACCAGATGGCTACTGGGCTTGTGGGAGAATCTTTCCATTTCACATTAATTCTGAAAAACGGTGAACTAAAAACAGCATGCAGCAATGAACTGGTCACACACAATCTAGTGACTACTGTTAGTTTAGACCTAAAATAAGCGGATGGAGTCAGATTTGTTCTAAAGTGGCATATTTTCATGGACTTCTACCTGAGATGTGGCTCTGTGAGTTCTTGTCTACACAGGTCTCTCTGCAATGTGTAGGTGGAGGGTGTTTGGCTTAAATTGCTTTATGCTCACACAGTTGTCTTCTGTCCTTTTCTTATCTTGTCAAATCCTGCTATAATTAACCTGCTTTCCAAGAGATATTACTTCAACATGGAATGGATGTAAAAGTTCATGTGAACTTTACCCACGTCACATCAGCTACAGTGGTAGTGTCTGCATTGCATGTCTTTGTTTATTTGAAAGTCATGTTAGTTTAACTTTGTAGTTTCCAGTGTTGAAGCAACATTTTTATTAAACATTGGTGTGTGTCTGTTACTTAAATTTCTGGCAGGTTCTAGCCAGGTGTGTATTATGTCTAGCATGTGCTGCCCTTAGTCATGCCTGGTGACCTGTTTTGTCATCCCTAGTAGGATGACAAACTAGAAATCTTAGAGTAAGAGTACAAATTGCTGTTGATGTGAAACTTAGTGAAGGAGTAGTTTGAGGATCAGCTCTGTGACCTATCAAAACCAAAGAAAAATGATTAAGGATTCCTCAACCAGAAAATTTATTGTCCAGAGCTTTTTTCCCTTCTTTTTTAAAATTTTTTTTCTTCAAACCTAGGTCATATTCTGGACTTCCATTTGGAAAGCTAAATTAAATTTTAGCCACCAACTGAGATTTTTGATTATTCTTTTTTCTACTTTTTTATTTTCATAGAGGCACCTCAGCCAGTTTAACAAAAGCAAAACATGGCTTTAGGTATTGTGCTTCTGACCACTTCTGAGCTGAGGGAAATGGATTTGAATAAGTGGTAGCATATGTACAAGTAATGACTGCCTTAAACTGTTGCAGAGTAGGATTTAATGCATGCTAATCCATATGAAATTAAAGATTTTTTTTTTTAGTAATGTGACTTTATTTTACTTATTTTGTTAAGTGCACTTCACAGTTTACAGCCCCAGTAGAAGAGCCTTTCTGTAGAGAATTTATCTGTGTGTACTTTGGCCTCACCAACCTGCCAACGCATGGGTGCATCCAGTCTTGGAAGAGAGCTCAGAGTTCTTACTCAGCTTTGTGGTGGCTGATGTCCACGTGGTACAGTACAGGTCATGTTAGCTTTGAGGAAAAACAGCATAGCTACATTAACCTGATGCTATTCCTCAACTAATGTGCCATCTCTTCCTGCAGAGTTAACCCCCGAGGTTGTCTGACAGCTTTCTAACTAGGGGTGCTCTAATTAATCAGGATATATGTTCCTGAATATATATTTCCAGAGCTACACACACCAATGAGTGCACACATATCAAGGCAAGGTATAGCTTGTGTTCCTGTGTATAAAATGGATTAAAGGAATTGAGTCTAAACATGAAGTTATAACACTGCATTAGATTAGCCCTCAAATTCTGTTAGTCAGATGCCACTGTGCCCTGCTCGTGTAGGAGATGAGCGTGTGTGGCTTGCTGAGGAAGGGGATAGAGGGCACCTGGTCTCCAAGGCTGGATCCATAGCATGTGCCCAGGATTGGGGTGGGAAGCAGGAGCCCCTCTGGGGCAGGTAAGGCACTGCACCACAGAGCAGATGCTGTCTCCCAACAGCAGCAGTTTAGGGGCAAATTATTGAACTGTATTCCATTATGGGCTGTTTCTGGCTGCAGACTTCTGGTTTGGTTGGTGGTGTTTTTCATACCTCCTCTGGAGTATTGTACTGCAGTATTATATAATCATTCTTTACAGGCCTTAGGCATGCTGCACACTGCAGAGCTGGCCAGCTTGGATCTCAAAGCTGGGACTATGGAAAGAAGTGCTGGAGCTGCAGGGAGAGTACTGTGTGTCCCCTTCCTTTCAGGAAGCCAGCATAGTTTATGTGGTGAAGTGTGTTGTTATCTGAGCTGCAACTCCTTGTTTCTGAGTTCATGTGTGCTATTATCTGAGCTGCAACTCCTTGTTTCTGAGTTCATGAGTCTTACCTAAAAGCAACTGACCTGTAACTCCTGGGTTTTCTTTTGTTTAGTTTAAACCACCTCAGATATGACCCTGAAACAAAATGAGCAAGAAGATTTAGGAGCAGACTTGACAAAGCCTATTAAAAAAAAAAAGAGGGGGGAGGAGAACTGAAACTGTGCCAAGCAGTTATGGAGGGGTGAATGGACTAGAACAAGAGTGGTTTGGAATAGAGGAAGCTGGGCATTATGCAGAAGCAGACTGACAAAGTAGGTAACGTTACTCCAGTGTAAATATGTGCAGCGTGCTTCTCCAACCCGGCTCTGCAGGATTCTTGTGTGAACACAGGGTTCAGAGCGTTACCATACAGTGGTGTGCCCCAGCAGAACCAAGCAAATAAAAGCAGCGCCCTGTCAGCGTTAGTCCCTGTGGCTCTATCTACGTATGCGTGTTGATGATTGATACTCAAGCTGTATTTCAGATGTATTTAAGTCTGTGTTGTAACTGTCTTGAAATGAACTCTGAAGATTTTATTGTCATATTTAACTGTATAAAATTAGTAACAATGCAACTGTTCTATGCCAAAGTCATTCCACCTTAAACAAAACAAGCCATTATCTTTCTCTGTCTACATTCTCTGAGTATAAACACAGGCCTGCTTTTGCTGGCTGGAGAACTGCTCTGGCTATTTATAGCATGGCAAAAATCTTTCCAGATTCTCTTGTTACCTATTAACGGGCTGTTCTTTTTGATATGGGACAGGATAAAAAGTCACAAATATTTAGAAGTGGACAGATAGGGAAAGGCTAGAAGATCCTGAGAGATGCAGCATTTCTGTTGTCCTTTTGCTTTTTGGCAATTGCTCCCAAGTCACACAGCTAATCTACAAGATACTTATGAACAATTCTCTTGTCTTGTGAAAATACTCTCTGAAAAGCTTCATGATTCAGAGAAGAAAAGATAAACACCTTTAGGGCTCTCACTGCTCCCTGATATCTTGTTTTACTGATGAATGCTGATTAGCTGGACCTGAGAAGTGGTGTTCTCAGTAAAACAAATACAGGCAGAAGGAAATGTGGGGTTATGTTGCTCTCATTTAATATTTCCATTTTGTTTTGGATTTTTTTTTTATTGCTTTCAAAGTCATATATCTGTGTTTGCTTGCATAACATATGTAAAAAATACTGTATTTTAGTGTAAAGAAAATATAGCTGAACTGAAGAAAGAAAGAAAGAAAAGCTGAAAAGAAAATAAATAAAGAAAATACAGCTGATTTAGAGAAAATCTCCCTAAAAGTGAAATGAGGCTTTCTGAAATAACGTAGGAGAAGGTGGAAATATTTCAACTTCATATTCCTGACCTCTGGCAGCTGTTTAAAGCATACTGAAGAAATGAACCCATGGTGTTGGTGGCTCAGAGCTCTTCAAAAGCAATTTTCAAACAATGGTGTGTATACATGCATATGCAAACATACACAAATATACACATGGGGGATGTGTGTATTCTGTGGCTGCGTCTCAGCTCCCCTCTCCTCGAAGCTCGCATGCTGCAGCTGCTGAGAGCACGGAGCCAGGGCGGCTCCCGGGGCTGGCCCGGGTTTCTGTGGCCCTGCCGAGGTCCCTGCTGAGGAAGGGAAGGTGTGCGGCTCCATTCGCTCCTCCTGAGTTGTGCAAGACGAGCGTCAGCATGAGGTCAAAGAAAGAGTCAAGTGCATTGATGCTATACAGTGTTTTTTCTTCCAAGTGGTTTTTTTTTTTTTCCTTCCTCCTCCCTGACCTTGTCTAATTTTTTTTTTTTTTTTTTTCTTTTAATCCTGGCAGCGCCCCTTTCCTCTGCTGCTCTGACAGCATGGAAGAGGGCAAGCGTGGCCTTGGCGGGGTTTAGAGTCGGGAGCGCGTTTCCTTTCCCACTGCGGCGCTGAGTCAGAGCGGCCCCGGGCTGCTCCGGCCGCGCTCTCGGGGCCGCGCCCGCTGCCGCATAAACAGAACACTCTGTCTGCTTACGAGCGCTGTACTTCGGCCAGTTCGGGGCATTTTTTTCAAAGCTGTGCTATTGTCGCTTTTCCTTTGATGTGCAAAGCCGAGCAGGAGCGTGAGTCGCCTGTTTCTGCAGCGAAGAGCTCGGGAGATAAGAATGTTATCAGAGCATGAGATGAATATCCGTGTAAATGCAGTTAATATTCAGATAGCACCGGCTTTCAAGAGATAATGGGAGACTTTCAGAGTTTCAGCCAGGCTCTTCTGCTTGTAACACGTGGGTTGGGCTAACCTACTGAGAAAAAGGGATGTATGTGAGATTTCTGACCTTGATTGAGTGCGGTCTTTAAAACAACCAAAACCAACCCAAACTGAGCCGTGCTTCTGTGTGTAATTAGGTAAGTACTCGGAGGAGGTTCCACATCAAACAGATGTGTATCACTGCCCACAGCTAAGCAAAGCACACGCAAGGAGCAGGACTAGAGCTAGTGCTCTTCCTCGTGGACAGGGAAGCTGAGGAAGCCAATAGGCTAGAGAGGCCTTGGAAGAGTCAAGAGCAATACTGTTGATTTCCTTAAAGGAGAGAGGTTATTTTCAAGCTTTTTTTATCGATAGAATTGGGGTGGGGGGTGTGGGCACAACAGTAGGACCAGTGTATTTAATTTTTAGGATAAACTACACAGTCTTGTGCTCTTTGGGTGGATGCAGCCCTTGAGAAGAACATCTTTTAAGCCAGTGGAAAGATCAGAGGGTGTGTTCAGTGTTGGCTTTTCGTACAAAGAACATGAAGCTCCTGCACTGTCTGTTGTCTTTGCAAACAGGATGTTTTTGGTTTTAATTTTTTTTTTTGTACCTAGCTAAGGTGGGTCCAATAGTCATCTATTAATGTCACTTTTCAGTTCTGTGTACAATTTGAGAGGTAGGCAAACACATTTTTCTAGATGTTAAATAGGTACCTTGCCTAGATTTTTTTTCTACAGCTGTCAGAGGTGACTCAGGTTAACTGCAGGGCTAACTGAAGCAACAAACACATCCAAGATCTGTATTAGATGATACAGCAGACTACTGGTGCCTTTGTAGCTCCCTTTTCCTTTGGTTCATAGAGCAAGGGAGTAAACTGGGAACCTGAAGTACACTTTCCTGTGCAGACACTAGCTAGTGCTGAGACACTCGAGCCTCTGAAAAACCTAATCTAGACCTGCAGGATATTATTGTGTTATGTGTGCACAACAGTTTGGTTAGATTTCTGAGAGGAAAATAAGGTGTTAGGACTATGCAGTCTCTAACAGCCATTATCATTAATAATGCATTAAAAAGAAGGTTTATAGCCCTGAGGCTATCCTCTCGATGCATAATCTCAGAAATGTCAAGGTGACTTAAGGATGATGTGATGGACCATGGCATCTCTGAACTGCTCTGAAATGTGTCATTCCAAGTAGCACACATGGTGAAATGCACACAGCGCTCAGACAAAAAGGCTTTGTTGTCCTCCCAATCACAAACATTCTTTTCCTTGGCAAGGATACACAGCAGCAATAGTGTGTTTTGGTTTTGCCTTCTGAAAGTGAGGGCTCGTTTTTATGGTCTGTACCTATTTTGGGATATTAAAGGTTCTGAGGGCAAATGATCTATTTCCCCACTTTATTGGGATAGAAATACTTTTTGCTCATGTTCCTAGTGGGGGAAGTTAAGTATGGCTCAAAAATATTGGGGCCAATAGGGACATATTTGTCACACTGTTGCAGTCTAGCTAAAAGTTCATACAATTCACAAAGTCTGTCTGTGTTAGTTTTTGGCTGTGTCACCATACCTCTCTCTCAGATAACATTATTCTTTTGAGGACAGCAGCCTCTCTTCACACAATGGGTTCACCAGCACTGCGTTCTTGTTTGTGAATTGCATTAGAGCAGCTTTGAGCTCTTTCCTGGAGTCAGTGCAAATCAAAGTTTAGCACTGATGCCAAAAGCTCACAATCTATTCTTTGACCAGTGTTGTTGTTTTTGTTTTTTTTTTAATTGGATATTTTGGTGACACAATTCAATGTAACAAAAAAAAAAAAGTAGATGATGTGAAGGGAGTTGTAGGAAGAAATTAATTGGAATTATCCAGACCATAATAGACTTATCAAAAAAGGGGAGTTCATCTGAATATCTTCATTTTGAGTAGGTAGTTGCAAATTCTTAGGAAATAGCATTCCTAATAGGGACCAGGTGGTTGAGCCACTCCTCCCACCCCGTGACCTGATGTTTTCATTTTATTTTTATACAGAGACTTTTAACAATAGCCTTTTATTGTGTTTAGTGGCCTTTTTTTTTTTTTTTTATAATGGGATCAGCTTCCTGAGCAGCAGAACATCAACCTCCCTTGATAATAACCCAGGAGCTTCTCTCAGAAAACTCTTCTCTTAAAGAGCTTTTCCCTTAGAGCACATTATGCTTACTTGATAAATTTGATCTGCACTTTGCATTCTAAGTGGGTTAGTCCATTTTAGCAGCAGCTGACTTTCTAAATTGAAATAGCCTGCTGGTATAACTGTGCCGGTGCATATCTGTTGGTTCTGGAACAAAATTGAGATGGACCCTTGCTGCTTCCAACTTTTTATGCTAGAGGACTAACACCTAAGTTATTCTTGGGCTCTGGTGTGGCTGAGGCTGCGCAATGGGAAATGTTTCTGCCCATTGCACAAAGTGACTTTGGGTAATGTTAATGTGAGTCAGAGCTCTGTGGTAAACATTTGGCTTTTACTGAGTTAGTAGCCGAGCTCTCATTAATTTCTAATTTCTGTAGAGTCAGGCTTGTAAATCTGTCTTATTTTTTTTCTTCCTCTTCCAGCATCTGACACAAAGGCACATATGAGCACATACCTGCCTAGACATTCTGTTTTAAAGCCAGGTGACCATGTTAGCTGAGGTAGTGCCATGCCTGAGGCTACAAAGTCATGGTGAAAGGCTTTCTCTGCTAGGTTGGGCTTGGTGCAGTCCTGACATGCTCATGCAGACACTTCTTTTCCAGCATGGCACATGAACTGAAAAAGCTCTCATCCACTTGGCAGAAACCTTCAGTGTGCAGTGCAAACAGATCTCTGTCTGACACCCAAGTGAGTTGTATACCAAGTCTGCATTCCTCAGTTCTTCTCTGTAAGATGATGGTACTTCTTTCATCCTTGTGTAAGATGCTTTGGATGAAAGGTGTTTAATTGATGTAAAGTGTTACTGTTAGGAATGTACCTCGTTGTTTCCAGCTGCTTATGCTGCTGACATACAACCCAATTCTTTTCCTCTCAGGCATTACTCCAGTGAGAAGGAATGAGTTTTGACCGCCCTTCAAGCAGTGATATCCCAAGCTCATGACACTGCTGCTGTTTTACCACCCTAATGACTGACCCTGACTTTACTAATGCTTTTCCTAATCCTGACAAGAAAAGTAACTTTTGCTTCTGATGGTTGACTCTAAATATGTTTGGTTAGTTACCAGTAAAACTGAGGCTTTGTCTTTAGTTAGGAGGTTTTCTTAGCAAGGAGCAGAGCTGCTTGTTTCTGAAACAGTCAGTTTTTTTTTCTTTTCCTGCTGGCTTTGCCTCATTGAGACTCTGCTCACTGAGAGTGGGGATAGCAACTTGTACTAGAGGCCATTGATCCATCAGTAGTGTCTCGCTGTCACCAAATTGCCTCTGCTGCTCCTTTTAAATTGCTTTTTGTTTTCCTTTTTGGCCAAGAAAGTTTGTTGCAAGTGCAATAAGTAAAATCCTATCAGACAATGTGTTTAGAGCAGTTCTAAGTGTCTATAAAGTTTAATTAGGTGGTTTTAGTCCATGGCACAGATAGCTCTAGGACTTTTTATTTCCTATGCATTCCTTTCTCAGAAGGGCATGGATGGTAAAGTCACAAGTCTTAGGAGTGGTAAGGAGGAGAGATGTTACCTTCTGAGAAAAACACCAGATCACCCCCCACCCAAAAAAAAAAAAAAAAAAAAAACAAACCAAAAAACCCCCAAACCCAACACCAAACACCCAAACAAAAGAACTTCAAATATAGTCCTTTCTAGCTCTTTTTTCTTTTCTCCCCTGGGCCTGTGGTGCTGTTTGGATTGCAAAGTAGCAGTTTGCTCTTGGCAGGTCTTACAAGGGCTTGATGAGAGAGAAGAGTTATTATCTAGTATCTGCCAGTGGCTCCAGGAAGAGAGAAATGGAATTTGGGTCTCCCTGAAGGTGTCTGAATTAAGAGAAGTGCAGCCTTCAGGTGCTTATTATGTAAAATCATATAATCAAGGGTTAATTAGGAAAGCCCCTGTGGTATTTTGAATGTTTGAAGGATCTTTTAAAGCTGAGCAAACCAGGCTTTGTGACGGAGACTGAAGTCTTAAGAGATAGTCCCATGGGACTTTTGCAACCCCACGTGCGTCTCACTTTCACTGGCTCAACTTGCTCTTTTCTAAGCTGTGACGCAGGTGTTAAAGCAAGAATAGGGAAGTATTAATGCCTGATAAGCAGCATTTTGCAAAGTCGCTAAGTAATTGAATTTGAAGCAGATTACCCTATTCAGGGTCTGAATGCTAGCACGCATGTTAGCACATACACAGCCTTGTATAAACAGCCACGATATTAACTAATTTACTGCGTGGTTGTCAGAGGGTGTGTATTGTTTTCTCACCAATGCCAAACTGCAGGCTAGCTTTAGCAGCATAGGATGTGTTTAAAAATGGCTGAGGTTTTGAGAATTGGTACCTTTAGGTACCAGTAATTCACCATGAGGGGTCCATATATACTATACTCCATCCTCTGCATCTGGTATGCAGGTTCTTGAGCAGTGGCTTGATAAACCTAGAAATCCTGACTACATCCTTGAAAGCAGCTGTGTAAGAATAAAGCCTGTGTAGAAAGGAACAGTCTCTTTTGTAGGAATATACTTCAGACAGCTATGGAACTCCTACAGCAATAAGGATCTGTTGTAGATTTTTTTTGCCTCATCAGATACTCTTGACAGAAAGTCTTCAGTTTATTTGCTTGATAACATAGGATAATTCAAACACCATGAGGCACTTCAGTGATTTCTGCTTTGTTTCTAGCTGCTGTTCCAGGGGGATACAGACCCCATAATATCTGATTAAATACACAACCTTACGCCTTGGATATGCCAACAAAGATATAAAGCATCTGGGAACTGATTTCTCCATTAGTACAGTACTGTGAAAAACTGTAGAGTAAAAACTTTTCAGTTTCCTAAAATACAAGTTACTCTAGCATCTTATCTGCTCGAGCAGCTAAAAATTCTCTTCACTAATGATATAGTGGCTTTGAAGGTGGAAAATGCTTTGTTTGTTTGTTTTCTCAATGCCAGATACTTTCAGTGTCTCCAACCAAGAGTTTCTAACTGTCTAAGGTGTGATATTAGGTTTTTAGTTTTGGATGGGATTTTAGTTTTTAATAACTCACTTTGATCTCATAATTTGTTTCCTAAGTTTTAATCAGTAGCAGAATGAATTAGTTCTGTGACACTCAATTCTCAGTTGAGATCTGTGTGTTAATAAAAATCAGCATCAAGTTGCAGCACGGATTCCCTTCCAGAAGCATATTATGCAAGACAGCAGCAGTAAGCTGTGCTGGAGAAAGCCTGCCTGAGAGCACGTAGCTGGAAGCACTGGGCTGTGCTTCCTTCTGCTTTGCACTGCTGCACAGATCTTAGCAGGGCTCCAGCCGCACCGAACTGCAAATCTAGGCAGCTGTTCTTTAACAACAGCTTTAATGTGCAGTGTTCATGACAAGTAAACTCGTTTAAACTTGTGTTCAAAATCAGCTGAACTTAGATCCTACAATTGAACCCTCCCTCACTGTGCTCTGCCTAGCCTCCTTACTGTCTTCACAGCAGGAACTGTTTCTAAAATTACTGATGTGAGCAGGGGACTTTCCCTGACTTTAATAGAGATTAGACCAGATATCTGCTTTTATGTTGGGTTTTTGTAACAATTTTAGACTGACAGAGTTAGTGCAGTCAAGATTGATGTAGTTCTAAAGATAATTATGACCAACAAGGGATCTTACTGTTGTCTCTTAATGTTGAATAAAATAAGAATACATCCAACTTGCAATGATAGCAAAATATGTCTGTAGGCACAGAAAATTAAGTATATCTCTCTGGTTTGGCTCTTTGGTCAAAATAATACTCTGCCCTGCCAGCTATTATTCAGGGAAGTTGTACAGACAGATTCTGCAACCTATCCCTACTGGGGGGGAGATGTGGAAGATGAAGGTGGGGAGGAAGGACTGTGGAGTTCAAACTTGGCAAAATCTTGTGCCTTTGAAAGCTGAAATTGTGAAGATTCACTCAATGGATTAGCATCTGTCAATTTTTCATTAAAACTGTTATCAAGAGACAGCTATTTGCAGTCAGTTTTCTCTGAGAAGGATTTAGTTTGAGAAGGATGGTTCCTAGTCAGTGTAGCTCTGCTGTTCTGCAGCTCTTACGATGTTTATGAGGTTACTTATATCCTCACAAGATTGAAGCTGCAGCTAATTATACTGTCATAAATTCAACATGAACTTCTTGTATACTGCACTAATCCTTATCATACTATTCTATACTTAGAATGAGCCAAGCAACAACAGGAGTGTGCTATCTCTGTATTTTTTTTTTTTAAACATTCATTCCAAAGAATGAAATAATGGATAAGAAGGATAGGTCAAACTCGGTATCTGTCTGTTGTGACAATGTACTCTTAATAGCACTGGGTCTTAGGTGTTCAGTGATGGGACATCTGGCTAAAAAGGAGGTTAGAATATTGCAAAAGAAGTTTTCTATGGAGTTATGGATATAATAAAATTACCTCAGTTTTATGGGAGAGAAGAGTAGAGGTAAGGATAGAACCCAAGGAAATGGTGGTCTGCCTCCACGAAGCAGACAGTGAGTGTTTCTAAGGAAAGTGGTCTGTGCTTTCCTCCTAAAGACTGTGCTGCATGCCCAATGCCACAGGCCGGGGGTGGCAATCAGGCAAAGCATTCCAGATGCAGGCTGTTGCCATAAAGCCTTTTTGTTTTGTTAATTGCTTGCAGGCAGGGAGGGGGCTCCAGGCTTCTGCATCAGTGCACAAGTACCTGATCAGCTCCCATGTCTACTGCCTTGGGGCAGCACTTTTCTCTTGGGAGATGTGCCTTCAGAAGCTGTTGGCTGCTCTTTTGTGCTGCTGAATAACGATCAGGTATTTTCTTCTTTCCTTCTATTTTCTTTTTTCTCTTCTGAAGCTCACCTGCTCTGTGACCCTCAGCCTTTCCACCCCACACACCATCGATTGTTCTCTCTGCTTGAACCCTGTTCCCAACGTTTCTTTCTGGTTTTGATGAGGACTTATCAGGATGTATCTGCTTGCTTCTCTCCTATGTAATTTTGAGATGGCCAGTTGCCAATGCCAGGTACCACAGGGAAAACATAAAGGCTCTTCTAATACTTCTTGTAGCTCTGGACTAAAAAAACCCAGCATTGCATTAATGTAAACCTCTGCTCATGAGTTCAGTTTTCACTTTCCCCTGCTTTTCCCTGTTGCCCTATTTGCTTTCCTAAGGGCACTGCCTCCCACTTAATGCAGGTGTGAGGCAGATGCTCCTTATGACGGAAGATGGTCTATTTGGGGCAAGCATGTGTCGGCCAAAGTCCCCTCCTGCTTTCAGAGTGTTCCTCAATGTCAAATTCAAGGGGCGGCTTGAAGGTCAAAGGGAATTTTGTGGTTGGTTGGTTTTGGTTACGTGTGTGCGTCCTTGGTATATAATAACTAGAAAAGTAAAATTAAGGAAAGTACAGATAGCTGAATTCTTGAGAGTTGATATAATTTTAATGTGTTTATATATGTGTAGGGGGAGGCAGTTTCATGAAAAATGTAACAATGAGGTGAGGTGAGCTAGATTTAGCTGTTAATATTGAATAGCTGGTGCTGGTTCTGGCTGGGGTAGAGTTAATTTTCCTCGTAGTGGTTGGTATGGAGCTATTTGTATTTAGTAGGTTAGTATTGGAGCAGTGTTGGTAATTCTGGGATCTTTCAGTTTCTGCTGAGCAGTGCCTACACAGAGCCAGGGCTCCTTCTGCTTCCCATCCCAACAGTGAGGAGCTGGGAGGAGGCACAGCCAGGACAGCTGACCCCAAATAACCACAGGGGTGTCCCATACCCTATGGCACATTGCTCTGCAATAAAACTAAGGGGGCAGGTCGACTGGGGAGCTTCTGCTCAGGGACTGGCTCCATATTGGTGTGTTGGTATTGAGTGATTGTTTTAATTTGCACCGCTTTTTTTTTTGGGCTTTGTCTCTTTTTGCTGATTTCCTTTTATTGTAATTTGTTGTTATTATTTTATTTTATTTCAGTTATTAATCTGTTCTTATGCCAACCCATGAGTTTTATGACTTTTACCCTTCCAGTTCTCTTTTCTCCATCCCACTGATGGTATTGAGTGTGTGAGCAGCTGTGGGGTGCTTAGTTGCCAGCTGTTGTTAAACCATGGCATAGCTATAGCTGGTGACTTCACTTTCTCTTATACTGGAAACCATTTACTTAGCTGGTCTGGATTTTCCTAGAGAAGGAGTTTGGTTTTTCTTATTATTTTTTTCTTATTATTTTTTTTTATTTATTTTTTTTTAAATTTTTCTTTTTTTCTTTTTTTCTTTTTTTCTTTTTTTCTTTTTTTCTTTTTTTCTTTTTTTCTTTTTTTCTTTTTTTCTTTTTTTCTTTTTTCTTTTTTTCTTTTTTCTCTCTAATTCTTTTTTTGGAGTTCCCTTAATTTTATTTTTTTCCATGGGTGTCAATGACAATGCTTGCACCCTCTGAAAGATCAAATTTACAGGATATTTCGATGAGCAAAGTGAACAAACACAGATTCAGTGGGTATATAAAATTGTATTGTAGCAAATATTTTAGCCTTCATTCTAAGTCTGTCTCAAACTGACTGTAATACAGAAACATGTCCATTTCCAAACTCATTGGTTCCTGTTATTCTACAGGATCTCAGCATGTATTATTTCACATATGCAAACATGTTACCAAGTGTCTGAATACATATTACCTTTTGATTAATTTGCTATGGAAAGTCAAGGTCTCTGAAGAGAATTTATTATTAGAGCTGAATGGAATTAGAAACGGAAACATAGCGGTGCTACAATGAGGACAAATTTATACCAAGGGCAGCTCCAAAATGATTTGCATAGCTTCTGTAGTTTTCCACTACCTGGAAACCTCGAGAGGCTGAATAATATTCCTACCTACTTGCAATTTGTAAGGGCTATGGGCATCTCTAATCCACAGTTTTGTCTTCATAGAGCTATGTTTTCTATTTCTGAGTCTGGCCTCCTGCTATATTTGTGGAGGTAAGTAAGGTTTTTTCTGCAATATCTTTGGGCGTGCCTGAAAAATGTTTTCTTTTGATAAAGAATTTGTGGGGTTTTTTTTCAGAGCAGCCCTCGCCATAGAAACATGTTTTCAATTTAATACTGATAGGAAGCTGTTTATTTTTTTAGAAGTTACAAAAAAAGTAATACCTGTTTTTTTCATAGCCATCTCACGATGGTGATTCGCTAACTCGTCTGAATAGGACCATAGGGTCAGGATGACAGTACTCCACGTTTGGAGGTCAGCATGCTCCCTTCGTGAGGCCACAGCTGGTAGTGCTGCTCCAGCGGGGTTTTGCTGAAAGCCTTTCCCTATGTTCCAGCCAAGCTGGTGAAATCGTGGTGGTCAGAAGTGCTGGTGTGACTGAAGAGCTCTGTGTACGGCACTTGTGGACAGCGCAGCTGTGGGAGCTTCCTGTGGGACCCCAGCATCTCATCCCCTTCCTGCCCTGATGGCATGCTACCTCTCATAGCCGTCCCTGCAGCGGGGAGAGAGCTCACTTACATAATCCTCCTGTCCCTTTCCTACACAGGGAAAGAGAAGAGGGGTGGGGAGGAGATGGCAGATGAAGATTATGGCAGGAGCACCTGAGCACGACTGTGCTGCAGCACTGTGATTCAAATTCTGCACCTCATCTCTCCCACCTTGTCTTTAAAAATGCTCCTGTTGGTGGTTTGGCCCCAGACAACATTGCTGTGAGAGTCCTTTCGGTGTTACTGCTTTTGTTCTGTTTCTGGCTGCATGGAGCCTGGGCTGCAAGCCTCAAAGTATGGGGCTCCTTCTTTGGGGTAACTCCCTGAGCAGATTTCCAGAGAAAGATCATTTATTCCCAAAGGTATTTTCTCTGACTTTATAGAAAAGGCCTTGGTCTGCTGCTGCTGCTTCACTAGGAATGTGTTGAAAACCTTTGATATTTGAAAGCTGAGCTGCTCAGATCAGACAGATAAATCACATGGGTAGCTGGGCAAGAGTGTTCAGTGTTAGATAATACTGCAGAAAAACACTTCCTTTCACTGTCCTTTTCAGGAGGGCTGTTCACATAGTCTGTGACTTCAGTTTTGGATTAGGTAACTATGGGAAGACTTATACATATTGGGTCTACTGCATCAAAATTTGCTTTTTCTAAATGATCTTCAATGTTTGCTTTTAATTTACTCTGAATGTCCACCTTGGCAAACTTACTCTGCCAACTATTTAAAAAATATGCATGTAAACAAACAAGCCCCTGAGGCTCAAACTGAAAAGTTTTTGCAGACTTCATTGAATGATGTTTACTTCCTATCTGCCTTATATTGGTTTATTCCCTTTTATTAAAGTGCTGAGGTGGTAGCTTGGAGCATTTTTATTTTATTTTTTCCCATCCTTTCCGCTATGCAGCTCAGGAGCACAGGGAAGAATAGGAACTGTGGCCAAAGACATAATTTTCCTTTGCCTTGTGTCCAGAGAAACCGAGTTATGAATTTCATGAACATGTGAAGTCTGAGCTGCACTGTTCTTTCTCCCATTCCAAACGTTGATATGGGGTCCATGGACTCTGTATCCAACCATACTCTCCACAGTGCTGCCATGAGATACTTGAGTAAGAATTAATGAATTAAGACCTCAGGAACTTTGTTTCATGAAAAGAAAATCAAGACAGGTGTAATGAGAAGACAGTTGCAAATAAATAACCTCACTTCTTAGTCTTGAATGTTGAATAATTCTGTATGTATTAGCAAAATAAATTACAAAGCACATGTGCTCAGGCACTGCATCCAAAGGGACTTAATTTTGCAGCTAATTTATTACTTGTTTTCATGCCAGTTGGCCTGTCAGAAGATCTGCTTATCTCCTGTATGAAGTGTTGTCATTCTTGCTAGATGCTAACAGGAATAATGGTTTCTAAGTCAAAGAATAAGATGCCGTAAAGCCCGTGAATGAACAGCCTAGCCCTGGGTAAACACCATTTTCCTAGCAAGCAAATGTGCTTTTTCCTTTGTATGCGATTGGCTTAGGTTAAACTTTTCACTGATGGCTCATGAGCAGAACATTTCAGCATTTAAGGTGAAGGGACAGGACCTTTTACAGCACAGGGTGCTAAGGAAGACTGCCGCTTGTTTGCTGGGCAGGAGGCAGATGTTTGTCCTGCCGAGTCATTGGCTGTTTGGGTTTTGTCCTTAAAGCTCCAACTTCCCGAGTCAGGGAACATGTAATTAGCACCAGGTTTGTCTTTTGTCTTGTAATTGTACTGTTGGAAACCCAAGAGCTTTGCCCTCTTTCAGTGCACCTCCCTAACTTGAATGATACAATAACCCTGAAATACACTGTCCAAGGGTTGATAGTGTTTTTCCCTCACCAAGAATAGTTGCCAGAGCTTAAAGGAAAATACTATATGTTCCTCCACTTGCTGCAAAATTATTAGAGCTGCTGTGCTGGGTGTAAACAGCCCTGCACAAAGTGCAGGAGAGTGTGCTGGATAGCTTCCTGCTCAGCCTCGTGGCAGCAGCTGGCTGGGACTGAAGCAGAAGCTCACAGCTTTCTGAACCCCATGGAAATGCAACAGAGCTTCATTCCTGAAATGGGGTTTAAGCCTTGCTCTTGGTGGCAGCTCTGTTAAAACCTTTCCTTTTAAATGATCAGGAGCAATATTGTGGTCATATTAGCTTGTTCAGGCATCTGGGTCACTGCTAGAAGTGTCAGGCATGAGGAGCTGAGGTCTCCCATTAGACCTACACGTGAAATTGAGTGTAGTTTGCATAGCAAAACTCTTAATCTCTTCATAGGTAACACTGATGATTAATTCAAAATGTAGTATCTGGCAGCAGTTGAGACTCAGAAGGCCATCCAACTGTTATTCTGTTTTGGGGTCTTTTTCTTGCCTTTATTTGTAGTCATTGCTGGCACGGTAAAGGAATGTGAATTCTTTTTTTGTTTTTGCTGTGAAGCCTTGCAAGCCTCTTTGCACAAAGAGGGTTTGCTGATTCCAAGTGAAGCAGTGTTCATTTAAGTGCTAATCTTTTATTTGCTTCCAGAGAGGTGTAGATGTAAATAAATTAGTCCTGAATGAGTCCTGTTGGCCACCCTCTATTCAAGCTCAGGCATGCTGCTGGCACTCATGCCTGCATGCCAAGGAGTTCTTGGCTAATACCTGTCAACAGAAACCCTTGCTCAGTGTGGGCATCATGAGTTACCAGTTCCTAGACTGGCTCAGATGGAAAGCATAGTCTTTCACCTCTTTTCCCTATTAATTACAGGGCCAGGTATTGAATTATCCAGAGCCCTGTTAGGAGAGGTGGCCACTCCCCTAGGAATGGAATGCTGTTTGCCCATCACTCTGAAACCATCCCTTGCCACCTGAGGCTTATGGTTACAAATAAAAACCTTATACATCCGGTGTATTGACAACAAATATGTGCTACAGACAGGTGTGCAGAAACAAAGTAATTATTTCTTATTTCCAATGGATGAGTTTTAATACCTGTCCCTCTGTATTTTATTAAGCTACAAAATTTAGAGGATACTTGTGAGAAATATGAATGCTTTATGCTAAAATTTGCCTTTCTTGAAGGGGACTTGCAATTAAGATGGTGCACGTCCTCCTTCACGTGGGAACTGGATAATTTGAGAGTGTACTTGCTATTCTTCACTACCCTGCTGTAAATTTCTGGATCAATTAATTTTTCATGACATTTGTGTTAGCATTCTTTCTACCAGGTCACTGACCTCTCCACTTTTAAGGCTAGAATAGATTGATGCCATTTGGATCAGAGTAGAGTTGTTCCTGACAGAGTAATGACTTCCATGATGCTTACTGAACTGAACCCAAACCACAGAAGGGATCCTTCTGCCTAGCAGGGCCATGTTTACAGCAGTGTAGAAACCTAGTTTGGCAGAGAAGGTGTTCTACCATATAGACCTATAAAACAAATGTTTTTAGTAGTATGATGAGTTTAGGTGATTTAACTCAAATATGAAAAATATCCGATGTTAATACATTTCTTAAAACATAAAGATTGGAAGTTAGGAATCTTGGAAGTAGGTGGGTTTTTTTCATCTGTGTGGTTTTCTTTCTCATTGCAGAGGAGATCCTAAAATAATAGGAATTACTCTAGAACTTTAAAAATTACTAGAAACCATGAAAAACAAGTTCAATTATAAAAGTTTGCCTCTGTAATATATTTAAGTCTCATATTTAATTTATAGATGTAAGTGCAGGTTGGTTGCTGTGATTTTTGTACTTGAACATGTTTGGTATGCTTTGTGTCAGTGGTGGGAAAAGTGTAGGATTGAAATGGAGATGAAGTAGGACATGGCAGGCAGGAGAAGGAAGGATTTTTTTAGAAGGCTGACTCCTAACATAGGGAAAGGAGCTGGCCCAGAGCGGAAACTCCAAAAGAAATGCATGCCAGCTGTGAGTGACAGGGCAGGAGGTCAGTGTAAAGGGGAAAGAGAAGGAAAAGGCATGAAATCAGCAGGTAACACTTGTTATTCTGGAAATTTCGGGGACTCTGCTCACAGCAGCTGCGCAAAAAGGGAAAGCAAATGTTCTTGGTGATCCTGATATATGCAGCAAGGAATGTGCAAGTTTTGCTGAATAATTTTAGGCGTGTTTGATCTTAAGTCCTGCTGGAAGAATAACTTGAAAGGTCTGGTTTGGATGGGACAGAAAATGAATCTTGTAATGGAGTAGTGATTTGGAATGCTATGCACATACTAAGAGGTCCACAGGATACCTCTCTACACAGGCCAAAGGGTGTGGGTAACTTTGAAATGAAGTGTATGAAAGAGACAGAAAGGGACTGACTTGGATTGCTTTTTATGCTTACAAATAATGAGCTTAGAATAGAGCTGTTTATCTTCACTATGGGCCTGAACACTTCCCTCCCAAATACAGTTAGTCAAGATAGTATAAACTATTTCTGTTGCTCCTTCCTTGCTGCTTGCAGGACAAACAGTGTTGTTGTTGTTGTTTTTTAATAAACTGTAGGTTTGTGATTAGCTTCATGAAAGAAAGCTAATATTACTTAATTTGATTTTTTTGTGTGCATGGTCCTCCCCCCACCAAGTTTAGCTTTCATATCTGTCTCTTCAGACAAGAAGCTCCAGTCCTTGGGCAGCTGTGGTTTTTTTTGGGCCAATGTTAGTATGCAATGGAGTAAGACTGAAATTTACTAATTCTTTTTTTATTATTTGTTTTGCAGAACTTGTAAATGAGACAGACCTTATTTAAGACAAACTACTTGGTGGCTTCACGAGGTTTCTCTGTATTGTTTATGAAAAAAGAGTTGAAATTTATGGTATGAGTGTGCACTGAAGTTCTTTGGTGATTAATGAGGAGGAGCGCACGGTACAAAATTACTTCAAATCATAACAGAAACTTCCGTTCCCTTCTTCAGCAACAATGTTGAAAGTAGTCATAGTTTGCTCACTGCTTTAAAAGATATCCTGATAGCAGAGACAGGCATATTGTGTTCCCTTGAAGAGAAAGGAAGAACAGAAAACATGCTTTGTTCTTTAGATAAGACAGTTTCTATTCTCTGTCTTTTCTACAAAGTCTCGAGCTGTGTGCTGGGGGGAATACCAGGGACCAGTTAATCTGTGCCTCTGTGCTAGTGCGAGGTCAAGTGTACCTAGCCCTCCCTAAAATGTGTTCTGCTGTGTCTGCTCTTGAAAACCTTCAGAAATGATTTTCCTGTCTCCCAAGCTAGGCTTAACTTAGTGTTTCATCTTTTTCTCAGTGACCTCAGAATACACTCTAGAATTTAACTTGAGTGTTAGTAACTGGAAATTAAGCTAATGTACTTGTTTTCCTGTTCCTAGTGTCTATGAAAAATAATTGCTTGCTGTCTTATTTTATTTTAAAAATTGATATTTTACCTGCCTCTGGCATGATTTTTTTTTTCCAAATCAAATATGGCAGTTGTTTGGTGGCTTTTACTGCTTCTGTTGTTTTCTTCTGAATTTCCTATGTGAAATTTTGTTGCAGAAGAAATGGGGTCTAACAGACCTGGTCAACTTTGCTGAGGTTTAATTAGAGCTGTAAACTGAAGATATACAATCGTACTTATAGTATAATTACAGCTTCCAAGTTTGGATTTCTATTCTGGATATCCAAACGCTGTTTCATTTCACTCTGTCCTTTCCAGAGCCCTCTTGTATCCTTCTCACTTGGTTTTCCTGCACGCCTCCCAAGGGTGAATTTTACTGTAGTGTTCCCCTGGCTTAACATGAACAGCTGCTCAATCAAGAAGGCAGAGGGAGAGCCTTCTAAATGCTAAAGGAAAACTGAATTCCTCAGCAGCTTTTTGACTCCTGCATGAGGGTAAACAAACAAAAGCACACCAGACTTTCCTGTGGGATGCAGGAGGGGCTCAGAGGTGTGAACACCAGTTAGACCATTATGATAATCCTTAAAGTTTCACTCTGCATTTCCTAGTCATCTTGGCTCTCATGGCTGAGATAGGAATGAGAGCCGGAGTGGGCATGAATAGGGCAGGAGTATTTTACTTAATGCCAGATGTCTCTTTCTAAAGTCTTCAAATGATTGATAATATCATATTACCTGTGTAGATTTCTTGATTAAATATGACTGTGGAAAAACAGTGTAAATGTTATCTCTGGTTTGGGATTCCCTATCAGTCTTTGCCTTTTGTTCAGCTTCTTTTCACTGCCTTTCAATCCAATGTCCTGTGCTCCTTGTGAGCGCTTGGCAGCAAATGTTTGCTTTTTCCCACCACAGGTATTTATTAAATCAGCCAAAGAGCCAGGAAATCCCCCACCACATCTGTGGTCAAGTTTTATTATAAAGGTTTAACATTTGTAAATTATACACCTCAACACATTCCAAAGGATGTCTGCTGTAAGGAAAGAAAATTAACTGAAATGATGCTCTTTAAGCATCTCTCTTGTTCATCCTTGTAGCTGTGAACAGTAGCTGTAGAAAGAGCAGAATAATTTAAAAAAATTTTGGTTGCACTCCTAAGTTGAATGGAAGAAAATATTTCACTTATGCTGTGTGAGTGGAAGAGCCAGTTTCTCCCTCAAGGAGAATAAGCACAAAGCTGAACCGAAATTACTCATTGTTTGTTGCATTTGCATTCAGCAGGAGTGCTGTGCGTGGAGGGCCTGTGTTGCTGAATCACTGATTGTGGTTTGCTTTCCTACAATAGCGAGAGGTGATGGCTATGAATAATGCTAAGGTCTAAATGTGTGTAATTCTTATGCTGTCTTTATTCTCATGGATATGTGGGACCTTGCCATGTCAACAGCAATTCCTCTCTTCCCTGCTTCATCCCCATCAGTCATTTCCAAGGCTATTTGCATGTGAATCCCTATGGGCACCTCTGGCAACACTGGGGTTGACCTGCTAAAAGCAGGTCTCCTAGGCTTTCAATCATCTTGCTACACATAATAGCTACATAATCCTGCCTGCCTGCAAGAAAATGACCTGTACACTGAAGGAAAGGGCAGATGAAGGTTCTTACTCTGAATAACTGCTCAGATAGTCCATGCTTATGGTGAGCCACAGATCACACAGAAGTGATGAAGATCAACTTCCTGATGTGCAGATGCCATCCACTAAATTGCAATTGAGGTATTGTCTGCACTCATTAATACAGGAAAAGGTCCATATTCCCCTGTCTATTCCCCTGGGGACTCCTCTGCATTACCCTGCTTTCGAACTTGTGTCTCTGCTGGCATTCACACCTGGTAAATGAAGTCCATTCTTCCCCTTAAGGTAGATGCGTTATTAGGTCTTGGACATTAGATGACACCAGCAGCCAGCTAAGCCAAAGTTTGGCTGCAGAGGCCTTGTCTTAAGGTTGGTTGGTAGCACAGCATATTGCAGTGTGGAAGGCGCAGGTTTCAGAAGGTTAACATCAGAGAGTGTCGTGCTAAACACTGTTGAGGATTTGGAGCTCTTCTTTCTGTAGAAGTAGAGTTCAGCCACAGCCTGTTGTAACTATTTCACCACAGATAGCATTGAGAAGGCAGATTTGTGGCATTTGTAAAGCTGTTTCCATGTAGAGGAGGGTGCTATGAGTGCAGCTGTTGCTGGCAACTAGAATGGCTTCTCGGAATTAGGTTAGGCAAAGCGGCATTCACAGAAGGAGTGTGTGTGGGGGGAAAGATTTGCGAAAAGAAATTGTAGGAAATACTGTCTGGAAGACTGTCTCCAGATTCATTAACATGCAACATAATTAATACTCTCCTTGTGCTGAAGCACTTGTGGTTATATAATAAATATAGGCCTAATGGGACAATATGTAGAGCTATCTCTGCAGGATAATAACTCCATACCATGGAGCAAAAAGCTAAGTGTGAGCTGATAGTTTTATATACTGCCCTTATCAAACTTTCTAGGCATTGCACAGGGCAACCCAGTGCATAGCATAAGAAGTTAGGAGCAGTGGCAGTTGTATTTTTTCACTTTTAATTACAGGGTTAATGAGTTCTTGGAAGTTTTAGTGAATGCAGTGTGCTCCTGGTAATTTTCCAGTTGAGCAGTGAAAGTCAACAAAGTTGATTTTTCAAAGCGTTCACTTGTCATTGTTTGAAATACCGTGATAGGACTCCTCAGAACATTGTTATCTGGGAACAAATGATAATATGATGAATAGATAAAGAAAAGGGGTAAAATGATCAATTTTACTTTTTCTAGAAACATTTATTCTTGGTCTCCTCATGGAGAAGTCTTTACAATTACAGTACTGTGGAGAGAAAAAAGGCAAACACCTACATTTTGAGGTTCTGAAGCCTGCTACCACCACACCTTCTGATACTAAGTGTTTCCAGGTTCTGGATGATGACCCCTTTCTTCTTACCCCCCCTTTTCTGCTGGGATTTCTTGAGATTTTTTTCCCCATGACACAATTTTTGTCAGCTCTATCTACTGATAAAATTGGGGATTATTTTTTCTCTTCTCCTAACTCACCTATTTAAAACAAGCTTTGAGGGAATTTTAACCTTATTAGGAAATAAACTGACTTTTCTAAAGAGTTCTTGTGCTGGTTGTAGAGAAGCATTTTGCTTCTGTGGCTTGGGAGGTGTTTGAAAAATTGCTTATTCATATCAGCTTAGGCTCTGAAAGTAAGAGTTTAGCTGATGTCTTTGGTATCAGCATGGAAAACCTTGTAATTTTCTTGTAAAAGAATATTCTTTTCCTGAAACAACTTCCTCGGTATTTTTGACTACGTTTCCTGTGATTTTTTTTTTTTTTTCCCCCCCCATCATTACTGGAATGTGAGGCTAGCTTTTCTACTCTTCTAAAAGTAGGACTTCTGAAAAATAAAGTAAAATAATTGGAGTATATTAAATTAGTAATAAAGTTTCTGATTTTTTATGCACTCTCTTTTTGCTAAAGTAAATTACACCACACACTTGTAAGTAAATGGTAATAGTTTAGTTTTTTATTTTCTTCTATGGTTTAAATAAATAATTTGGACTGCTGATTTTTTGTTTTGTCTGCTCTGGACACAGCTTGGGAGAATAGAGACTATTGTCTTAAGTATGCTTCAGCTTTTGCATGCAAATATTCTCATTTACTTCAAAGATAGTAACAATCTCTGAAAGTTATAGTTTCATTTAAGTCTTTGTAGAAGCATAGTTATTGTTTCTGTTCTCTGAATCCTTAGAGGACACAAGTTCCTCATCCTCCTTGAACAAACTGTTCTAAAGCTGCTCTGTGCTTGCAGGAAGACGTCAAAGTTTAAGCAAAATTTTTTGCTATTCATGTCAGAAATAACAAAGAGATTGCAATATCTGTATTGCAATATCTGCAATTGCAGTTCTGTATTTCACGAATGCTACAATTTTTCAAGTCCACAATTCTCTTCCATGTTTCCTGCTGCTCGGCCCCACAGTCTTTTTGAAAATTAAGGAATTGAGTGCTGTATCCTACTTGGGACAGGAAGGCATACTGGGTGTTATTGTGTCAATTAGCATCCCTTTCCCTGTGGTCAGAATAGCAAACTTCATGTCTCAAATTCGTGTGTGCATTTGTTTGTATGCTTAGAAGGTATTTTTTTAGCCAACAGGGAACAGTGAAGTTTATAATTGTTAATTATAATTAATAAGAAGTAGATGATAAAAATTAGAATAAATTTACAATGCATTCCAACAACCAAGATTCCGTCCTTAGAACATCTTATCGAAATGCTTCTCAGAACTTATATTTATGGAGAAAAATAATGGGAGAGTAAATGTATTCTTTATATCTTTGCAGAGAAGAAAACAGTTCCTATATAATAAATTTTGTGTTAAAAAGGGAAAAAATCCCTCAAACAACAAACCAGTCCAAGAGAGAGAGAATAAGCAATGAATGGTAAAACCCGATATTCTTTAACAGCCAACAACTCATCTTCCTTCTGGTCACCTTTAAAGAAGACAATATTGAAAAATACTGGAAATGTACCCTACTATTTTTTGTCTTGTTAAATGAGGATATTGAAAAAAAAGCAAGTGAAAGAAAAGTTTTTCTGTTTTGTGCATATTATACTACTTACCATATAATGTCAATCTTGAAGACAATGCCTAGATGGTATAAAAAGACAATTGGAAAGCATGAAGGACCTTTATTCTTTCTGCTTTGAGAATGTTCTTTCCTGAATTTTAACACAATAAGGTAAAAACAAATTGATTTTTTTTAACTTCCTGGTGGGAAAAAAAGGTATTTATAACATCAAAGAATATCACAAAAAAAAGAAATCTGGTAGTTCAGTCATACAATCCAAAGGAGCTAAATTGAGTGCTGAGTATTTTGTGGGCTGTGATACTTCTCTGTTAGCAGTACCTGACATCCTTTTCACAGAGGATTTTAATTCCTCAGGTTGTATGGTAGAAGTGGTGCATTCATTTTACAGTCCAAGGCCAAATGTATGTTTTTGCAAATATGGGATAAACATACAGGTGCTTTTCATTACCTAAGTTACCAAAACCTACCCAAATTACTGAATGAAGTTAATTCTAGTCAGAACTTCTCAGACTTTTTATTTCCCTGGTGAATAACTAGCTTTCTTTCACTGCAAAAACCTGGTTTATGCTAGGATCCTCCTGGGACTCTGTGTTTTCTCCCAGGAAAGAAGGGCCTGACTGTTGCAAGAGACTCAGGAGACAATGCAATACAGGATTTCTTCTGGGAGAAAGCACAGCCTTCCTATGTGATTGGAGGAAACAATTCCTGCTTCCATGTTATTTTACATGCTGTGATGATGGATAAATGCATTGATTTGTGTACTTTATACTAGACTAAAGAGAGAGAATACTGTTAACAACCAGGCAGTGATTTCTGAAAGTCCAATCAAAAAATTTCTTAACCTCTAAAATAAATTTAAAAATTAAAGGCTATTGTGAGAACTCTTGGAATGCTTTTGTTCTTATGGAAAATCTACTTTTGCCAGTTCTTATTTTAATTTATTAAGAATGATCTATTTCTCTTTTACCCTGAGAACTTTTGTTATTGAGTCTCTTTAGTTCTCCTTCATTTTCACTGAATATTCTATCCTTTTAAAGGACAGTAATTTACAGAAATATTTAAACCATTACTCTCTTTCTCAATGAAATGTCATTTATGTGGACCCTCCTTGAATATGTGTCACAAAATATGTATTTTTTTCTCTTTATCTATGACTTTGAGTACTCTTTGATATTATCAAACTTTTCTTCACAACCACAAAATCATAAAGCTAGAGCTAATTATTTTCAATTCAAAATTAAATGAAAGTTGAAGTGTTCTTGCAGATATTCTGAAAATAAATTTTTACTCCCCAACAAACTCTAGTTATAGGAGTTGCAATAAAATGTTGGCAAGAAGACATTTAAGGATGATTTCAAGGACTCATCGTGAGTTGGCGTCCAACCTACAAGTTACCATAATGAATTCCTCCAATATATTCTTGTAATAAATACATTGCAATACAATAGATAAACCTAACTCATTTTAAGATAGCGGTTGTTCAATCTAGATGGACACACAGGACTTGATGACCATGTCCTACATTATAAACTAGGAGTAGCACAGTTTATTAAATTTTATTTTTTTTCCTAAATATTGCTGGCTGTAGTCTTTCAGCACCTCTGGTATGGCTCTCTTCCAAACCTCTGGTGCCTTGTGTAGATATATAATAGAATAGCAGACTGTGGCTATGTCCTCAAGGACTATTTTCTCTTAGTAGTGCTTTGAAACCGTGATGAAGTCCGACTCTTTTTGAAGAGTAACATCAGAACGGGAAATGCATAACATATATCCTATGGTTAGCATATATGGCCTGTGATGAATAGTCTAAGAAGGTGGTGAATTGCAGTCAAAAGCTTGATGCCACGGGACCATGCTGTACTGGTTTTGGGTGGGGTAATTTTCTTCTCAGTGGCTAGTACAGGGCAATGTTCTGGATTTGTGCTGAACCTAGGACTGAAAATACAGAGGTGGTTTTGTTATTGCTGAGCAGGGCTTACACAGAGCCAAGGCCTCTTCTGCTTTTTCTACTGCTGTGCTGACAAGGGGAGTGGGAGTGCATGAGAGGCTGGGAGGAGACACAACCAGGGCAGGTGACTCCAAGTGACCAAAGGGATATTCCAGACCATATGACATCCTGCTCAGCATATAAAGTGAGAGGAAGAAGAAGTAAAGGGGGATGTTTGAAGTGATGACATTTCTCTTCCCAAATAGCTGTTACATGTGATGGAGCCCTGCTCTTCTGGAGATGGCTGAACACCTCCCTGTCCATGGGAAGCAGTGAATTAATTCCTTGTTTTGCTTTGCTTGTGTGTGTGTGTCTTTTGATTTCCCTATGAAACTGTCTTTATCTCAGCCCATGAGTTCTCCATCTTTTACCCTTCCAATTCTCTCTGTGATTCTGTTTTTGGGGGAGTGAGTGAGCAGGTGTGTGGGGCTTGGTGGTTGACTGGGGTAAATATACCATACAATACACATGACACATATATAGGTAAAAGCAAGTAAGTGATCCTATCCTTAGAAGGAGAATAAGTAAGAGAATGATCTACTAGAGCTGCTGAAAGCTTTTTTCTTTAAAGGCTACGTGTCATTGTTGAGACGGACACAACACATAAAAACTCACCACAACAGCTTCTGGTCAAAGAAAGGAACCTCTCTGTATTTTCCAAGGCCTCTTTTTATACTATTCCTAACATTCATGTCACATATTCATTGGCTCTCAATTCACCATCCCACAATGTCATTGGCTACCTATAATTAGAACAACATCTTGCAATAACAACAGCTGCAAACTTCTTATTATCTTTGTCTATGGTTCTTGCTTGTTTTGAGCTAGGATCCTCACAACTCAATGTCTGTGAACTGAGGCAAGCTAACAGTTCTCACTGCAAGCTAGCAGCTCCCAAAGCTAGCAGTTCCTACAGCTATGATTCTAATAATTCAAAGAAAAAACAGCTGCTGCTTCTCTTGAATATCCTCTGGCATTTAAAGCCTGATTCCATCTTTACATGTCCTTTCCCAAGCATGCTGAAGGACAAGGATATTTGTTTTGAAATACAACAATAATCTTGCCCTGACTTTAGGAATCATTTTCATTCAACTTGAGCTGCTAAGGTTATGTGCCATTTTTATCCACTTACTATAATATCTTCTCATCAGTCTCCTGATGCAGAAAAATCAAAGATCAGGCTAGGTTTCTCTCTTCCTTGGTGTTCAATTATCTAGTTGATATGGACTTGTTATTAGATTGTTTTATGAAAGAAAAGTGGGGAGCAAATAAATAGAACACAATGAAATCTATTATCCTAGAGATGTGGTGTGCGTGCATTTCCCCTTTCCCCTTGTAGCGCAACGTGGAAGTATGCCTGGAAACCTCAGCTATGGGACACAACAAAAAATCCTCAACAACTTGGGGTAATGGAAACTGGTTCTCCTCTGCCAGAAAAACAAAAGCAGAGGAAAGGCTGCTAAAGCAAACGTCTTGGATTGTGGCAGCAGAACTTGAAAGACTGGCCCTGCCTAATGACAGTCTGCAAGTCCTTGCTGAATGAATTCCTACAAAGGGCTAATGAAGACAAACAGTCTATTTAGGCATGCTGGAAGGATCCCATTCAGCCAGCAGCTGGCATGAATGTTGTCAGTCAGAAGACACAAGCAGATGACAAATAACTGAATATGTGGAAAAAATGAGATGACAATGAGCTGATTTCTCATTAACACTTCTTTTCTTCTTCTTTAGATATTATAAACACATTATTCAGGGCTGGTTGTAATGGCCTCCTAAATGGCAATAAGTCACGCTGGAGCAGTGTGCAGATGGGAAGCTGCTGCTGGGTGGGAGGACAGTCCCCCTCCACTGGAGCTGGGTGCTTCACCTCCCAAGGTATTCACAACTCTCTGTGCTCCCAAAATAACTGCTGTGGAGTACAGGAAAAAAAAGCCCAATGTAAACAGGGTTGCTGTGAAGCATTAAGACTTTTCTTGCTCTGATTACAGAAAAAAAGAGCACCATTTTTATGAAAACTAGGGGAAGGATTGCTATCAAGAGTAGAGCTGGCAGAATGCTTCAAAGTGCATTATCAAAGTAGAACAGCCTACTATATTTTTTCTTCAACCTCCACAGGTTTTTTGGATGTTCTTTTTCTCAGAATAATGGAAACTATCAAATGTCTGAGAATTAAAAGCCATTAAAAATGTTGAAGAATTGTCTGGAGAGGCCTTCTGCTGTATACCAGCAGTATAAATGGCCCTGGACTGCAGTGTTTCAGATTGAGCCTCACATCCAGTGAGACAAACTGGATAGTTGGGGACGATGGTTAATTATACATTCTAGAAACTGGAATCCAATATAAACAGACCTTTTGCAGGGAAATTTTGATGTCTTCAAATGCCTGAAAGCTGTCTGAGATTTGACATTTAGTTCCAGTATCTTGCCTTTCTTCTTCCCCTTGCCCCCCATCTCTCAGACTTGCCTTGCACAGTCACACTTTTTACAGTTTGGTCCTGGATATAAACTCAGGAGGTACAAAGCAGATGAGTCCCACACTGACATTGTGTTTGAGCTGCTTGTAGGTTTCCTAACTTCTTCAATTCAGGAAAGAGATTGTACGGGACTACACTTGCCCATAATAACCATATCTGATGTTTGGCTTCACTGAAAGTTTAAATCCTAAAACAGAACACAGGAGTTTCTGCTTCCTAAACTCAAGTGGTCAGTCTAGCTGAATGTGGCATTTTTTTCAGTATTTACAGATGAAGTTTACTTTGTATGCGGGGCTTTTTTAAATTTGGGTCTTTTGGTCTTCCTCTACACCCCCCCCCCCCCCCCAATCACTGGTCAACTGCTCACAAAGCATTTTTCTTGTTGTGTTGTGGGTTCTCCAGTTTAATAGGACTGAAAGATGTGCATGTGTGTGTGTCTGTCCATATGCATAGATAGATACTTACATGGTCAAAATGTTTCTTATGCTTCCGTGTGGAGAATATTGCAGTGGTCAACTTTTAGATCCAGCTCTTCCATGTGCTTCAAATCCACCACAACTGATTCAAATTATTAGTTATCCAGGATTTATAGTACTATTTTCTCTCCTTTCTCTTTCTGTAAAATCATCAGTAGTCTGAAGTACCTACAGGCATTAGAAAATCCCACTTGGCACTTATTTACTCTTTTGAAATCATGTTGAAAATATAGCCCTTAGCCATTTTACATCTATGAAGGATGATGGTACTTTCTTTAATGAAGGAATTTCTCACAGTTAGGGGAGCCTGGTCTGCCCCAGTAATACCGAACATGAGGTTAAAACCCAACAAAGCAATCAAAAGTACCAAAAGGGCCTCCTTTTAGTGCACTCAGCTGTGCTTGAGTGCTGAGTCTCTTTCCCATGTGATGGGAGGCACCTGCCTTGGCTGCACAGTCATGCTATGGAGGTGTTTATATTTTTCTGACTCTGAGAAGTTCAGATTTTACAGTGCACTAGAGATGACGTAACTTCAGACTGTGGTCAAAAGGGTCCTTTTGTGAGTCTCCTTCCCCCTCTCCCCATAGGTTTTCTGAGTACTGAGCCAGCTGTTCTCCAGCTGGGGCTAGGGGGGTTTCAGGCTCCAAAAGGGTGCTTTTCTTCTGCCCCTCTCTGCACTCATTGCTGCTTATAGTATTTCCACATACCTGTACAGAAGTTATCAAAAGGAGAGAAGAACTTGGGCACATTTATTTGCAAGAGCTCATCAGCAGGTTCCTCTGCCAGGCTCCGCTTCCATTTGAATGGGTGCTGGTGTGGCCAGACCTGGTCACTGAAACCTCCATTTCTCCTTTTCAAGTTGACTTTTGGATGTGTGGTGGCCTTATGAGTACCCTGAATACCCAGTAATAAATAAAGCAAAAAATTATAAATAAACAGGAAAAACCACTCAACCCCACCCAAAATCCTTAGATATAATGTGTTTTCCTCCTAAAAAGCCCAGTGTTCCTGAGAGATGCTAACTGGTGCTCTATTATGTTCTGTATTATGTGGAGATTTAGATCTCTGCATATTTTAACAGTGTCTGTATCCATGAATGCACATTGAATCAGCCCCTTTTTCCTCTGTGTCAAAATACATGGTGACAGTTCGTGAAAATAACATCTGCCAACAAGAAGTACACCAGGCAGCGAAACAAGAGCTTATGCTGCAAGCACTGAACTGGGCTGGTTCGGCCTTTTAAAATTTTGCATTATGGCACAGGTTTTTTTGCACAGTGAATGCGTAATTTAGCTTCATAATAATTACTGGCTGTTGTAGTGTTACCTTTTTAAAGGCTTTTAAGGTTGGTTCTTTGTAATTTGTAATAAAGCAGATACATACCTTCAGTACTTGCACTGTTAAAACACCTCACTTTGCCTTCATGATTTTTTATTCATCATAAAAAGAGTTTAGTTATTGTGCAAGATTTTTGTGCCTTGAAATCCAAGACATATTAGCCCTGTAAAAAATAAGCTTGAAGTATTATCGCATACTCAGATAACTTGTAACCCATTCTGCAAAGACTGTAGTTCATTTTTGTTCTAAGTGATGTTTCTCTTTTATTTTAGTGTTGCATTCTGAATAGCAATTGCATGGTTAAATAAGTATATTGAAATTATATTAATGAAGAAAATAAGCAAATGACAGAAATAGTGAGCAAAGAAGAAAGAAGATAGAGAAGGATGTATATGGGGTTAAATCCCTGCCTAGGATGAGCTTTGCTTTGCTATTTCTGCCATCAACTGCCTGTGTGCCCACCTTTTAAACAAGTAAAATGGATAATGGACTTTTTTTTTTTTTTTTTTTCCTTTGATTGGCTGGGCTTTTATCTGACTACAAATTCTTCAGCCAGAGTATCTTACTGTTGATGTGTATGCTAGGGAGTACATCCTGGGGTCCTAATTTGGTTACATACTCAAAATAGCACTGTAATAGTGTTTAATGATGATCATGATGAGAAGATATAAGTTAAACATTAAACATAGCAGATAAATGTTGGGAATACTGCTGCTCTCATGATATGGCATTCCATCATTCTGGCTATCCATAGCCATTTCTGTCCTCATTTTGTTTTGAGGCATGCTTTTTGCATTCATTTTCTCCCAAAGGAAAAATGGTTATGGAGTCATGGAGAATTACACTAAGGGGAAATTAGCTGAAGCTGGTCTCATCTGAAACATGCCTACAGCATCATGAATTCTGTGGGCTGTGCCAGTGTGTGGTTAAGATAATCAGGAATTTCCCAGGTTAGACTTGTAATTTGCAAGCAGTTTGAGTGATGATCCTGCAGATTTAAATATCTCTAGGGTATAAGCAGTGGAATTGTATAACATTATTGCTATGAGTGTGAGGACAAAAAGCATATATGAAATGAAAAATTCTGTTAAGGGGCTGATTTTGGTGGTAAAAGAATAGACAAGCAGGCACATAAGCCTTTTGTTGGAAATAAAACAGAAGCAGCAAACTTGAAATTTTAAGATACAAACTCACTATAGCCTGTCAACAGCAATACTGCCATGAGGAATTAAAAAAAAAAAATCTCTTCTATTGCAAGAACTCTGTCTGTCTGTCTGCAGTGCATGTGATGTGATAAAGGATTTTCTTTTCTCTGTGTGGTCCCATTTGATTACAATGCTAGGAGAGCCTGGCTGCATTCCATATATAATTAATTGCAGCTTTGGTTTTAGATTGCAGCGGGGCCAGGCTGCCTCTGCCCCTTGCGCTTGTTCACATCTTTAGATATCTTTCCACCATGCCAGCTGGTGAATGAATGGAGCCTTTCACAGCAAGCCTAATAGGCATGAATGGTTGAGTCATTGTCCTTGCTGGCTCTCTAGTTAATCTAGTGACAAACAAGGTTGGAGCTGCTGCAGTTGACATTCTCTTTATTGCCTGCGTTTTCAGCATAAACACTGTGTGTAAAGGGATTTCATCTTTTTGCCAACTCGTTTCTGTTTCTTGCTGGTTTTGGAAGGAATATATTCTTTATGAAGAGGTAGCAGTAAAAACTAGTATGTGCTAGGTTCATTTGTTTACTCCTAGTTTCCAGCAAAGCAGACAGTTGAATGCCTCAGGTTGTGTGTTTAGGTTCCAAGTTTTACAATTGTGTTTTAAATTCCTTCTGAGGTTCAATTCTTTCTGCAGTGTATGTGAAGTTAAGTTACACCAAGCTATCGCTTCCATTCTTGCCTGCTTGTAGGGATGGATTTCTGAATTGTTATTTATTTATGCAGTATACAAGCTTAAATAAAATTAAAAAAGAAAAAGTAAGTCTATTTTCTTACAGATAAATGTTATAGATGTGAAAAAATATTGATTTTCAATACCCTTTTTGATAGATACAAAAAGCAGAAAATGTAATCTGACTAGGAAATTCTAGAACAATACGAAATATCCTTTTTATGTGTAATTTTCAATTAATTTGGAAAAAACCTTCTTTTTCTGAAATACTTTTGATGCTCCTCTTACTAAAAACTAAAAGTTAAACTACCTTTAGATAGCACGTAGTCAAAAAAGTTGTCGGAAATGCAAATAAGTTCCATGTAGTGTTTGAAAACCATGCATGTTTCCATCAATGCTTTTGCTTGATCATGATAGCTAAAAAGCTGAGAGCTTTTTTAAAGTCCTTTCTGGGCTCAAGAAAGAAAAGGAACGTGTACCAACTTCTCATTTCTCTATTTTCTAGTTTTGTCAAAATGAAAGAAGGGAAAGTGAGTCAAAAGGGCAAAACCAACATCCAGCAAAACTGTTCACTGACGATCTTGTAATTTACGGAGCTAGGAAATAAAAATGCACTTCTGGTAGTTCCTTTTCTTCTATAATGAACTGTGTATAGTACAAGACCAACCAACAAAACCCCCAAACAAAAAACCAAGCAAAACCTGCTGACCTTTTCCGAGCCATCCTACAGGAGAAAACTGTTTTGCAATGAGAAATGTTGTCACTGGACTAATGTCCTTCCATGTAACCCTGGTGTGATGCAGTCATGCAGGGAGTAGCCTTGGCACTGTCCGGGGTCTTTAATGTGCTTGGGCTGATCAGCACCATCACCACCATTGCTGGGCGTCACTTTGTGCTCTGCTCTTCTCTAGCCTGGAGAAGTTGTGGGGGGGGGAGGGAAGTATCCTGAGCAGCAGCATGGGGGTGTCTGGGCTGCCAGGGAGAAGCTGCATGTGTTCCAGAGCCTCTTGGATAGAGGAGCCATGATAATTGCCTATCTCTGCTTCATGAGATTGTCTTCAATTGTAGTTCTTGTACACTTGATTCCTTGTTTTTACAATAAACTTCCAACTTTCTGGAATCTCCCTGGGTCTCTGCATATCTCTGCAGTTATAAATGTACGATATGTAATCCTTAACAGGCCCAATCTTGATTCACACAAACATGCTGCAAATTGAAATGTTTGTCTGGAGCAGGCACTGTCAGAACTGTACTGCAGAGGAACGGGGAGAAAAACTCTCATAAATGCTAAAGGAGAAGTTTGCCTAATTCTCTGCTAACCATGCTAAAAATCTTCCCCAAGGGACACAGTTTAATAGTCATAATTTAATTTGATTTGCATTAGCCCTCTTTGCCTAATTAAAAATGTATATAAAAAAGCAGAAGGCACAGAGAAAAGAACTGTTAAACTCTTCAGTATTTGGGGCTTGCTGTGACATTTCACCAGTGCAGTATGAGCAGGACAAAAACAGCCCATGCTGACTTTCTTATCCATTAATCAGAATATTAATTTGAGCATTAATTCCCCCTCCGAAAGATATATTTGAAATATGGTGTTCCAGAGTAAAGTGGGGAGTGGGGGGCAAGGGGGTATGGAGAAGGATTCATTCCTTGCTTCATTTACAGTGGGAGCTTCCTCAAGAGCTGCATGAGTGATGTAAGCTGTGCCCTTCAATCTTGCTGTGCACCACTGATTTTAGGCTGTCTGTAGCTGGAGTCTCTGTGACTGAAGGTCATGGGCTAAATATTATTTTGTTCTGTATTGGGAAAGTACAATTTGAAAGCTGACTAATAGAAAAGTCTGAAATCCAAAGCTGAATGATACTCCTAGAGATTGCTAAAATCTCAGTGTAAGAAAGAAGCAATTAAAAAAAATCTGCCTTCTCTACAATAAATAGCTACTTGAGTAGGCATTACGTTCTGCACAGGAGTTCCCTGCAGAGGGTTCACTGCAGATTTGTTAGAATTAAGGAATACCTTGGAAGGATTAGGATAAGACTCTTAGCAGACTAAGTCTCTGGAGGACATTCTTGATAACATGTGACTGGTTTCTGACTTTTGACCTTCCCCTTTAAAGTGTTGGCGTCAGGATAATTATCACGAGGCTTCACAGAAAATAAAAAATTTAAATTATTCCCTCCAATTAAGGTTTTTTTCAACATGAAAATGAAATATGACATATGTAGAAGTCCTTACTGGTGCTGATACTTCATGATGATGTAAAAATAGTGCTTTTCAAGCCTTGTATCTTGATCTAAAGATTAACCTTAACTTAATTGAAAGCTTATTGATCAAAAAAGAGTATAATGAAAGCAGCAATGAACAGAGCTCTGGATCTGACTGTTCGCAGTCCCTTTCTGATTTCCCTGCCTTACCTGTCACCCTTTGATTCCCATTAAGAAGAGGATCTAAAAGATGGTTGCCTTCCATTTATGCTGCAAGGCCTCCTCTTTTCTTCACTGTTAGCACCGATGCATCTCCACTCGTACAAGCACAGTCCACTCTAAGGCATTTTACTGTCACCTTTGTGGAGATGAGCCAAAAATGTTTACATGGGGTTTAGAATTAAAGTCTAGCAGGCACCTGGCATGCTCCCACTTGTTTCACTCAGAGCTGCTCCTGAGGTAGCAGCAGCTGGCATCTTTTCAGGAGAAGGAAAAACACTGGTCACACCCCAACTACCCTTAGAAATAGACCTTCAGAAGCAAATACAGAGCAATTCTGCGTTTACTATTCCTATGCTGTTTTAAACAGAACTAGTAAGTTTTTGCGGGACTTTGATCTTTTTTCTCTTTTTCCCACTGAAAACAACCACGTTTGTTCTGCCTAAAGAGAAGATTTTTGTTAAATCCCCTTGCAAATGGTCCCTGATCTCTGTTTATATTTCCAAATCTTTCTTCCTTCCCAGCAGAGTGAGTTTGAGGGAGGAGCAGAATCACTATGGCAGCAGGCTGCTTCCCAGACGTGTCAGAGAAACCTGCCAAGTTTCTTGGGTTCATTGTGAGTGGTGCTGAGATTTGCTTTTGTGTTTGTCACGTAATCAGTTGAAAGTAGCTGTATTTGAATGAGGATTTCACACTCCCTTATTCTGTCCCTGGCAGGGCCACTTGCGTTTCCTCGTCCATGTCAGTCTCATGCTTGTTCCTGGGAGGATGGAAAGGAAACAGTGGGGCAAAAGCCTCCTTAATTTGCTTCTGAAGACAAAGGTCTCATCATGCCTCTTGTACTGGAGCACTGGTACAAATCGAAACAGCAGCCCCCTGAGAGTGTTCAAATGGGGTTTTCTGGAACTGTGTCTCATTTGTTTTTTCATTGGAAGGTCAGAAGGGATCAGGGAAATCGGCTGCAGCGGAGCAGTCCTATGGACACTGCAGGACTGAGCTGTGTTTTTAAGTTGTGTCAAAGGTCAGCACCGCCAGCAGAGCAGCTATTGCTGTTCAGCCAGCCAGTCCTCCTGGGAGCAGAGAAACTCTCAGGAATAGACGCTGCTCTTGTGGCTCCTGTTATTGCCATCGGGAAAACATGTCCATAGCTTAGGCATGATGTACTTACTTCAGTCTGCCAAATTTATTCCCAAGCTCTGTTTTAGGGTCATTCTTTCAAATTTTGCAGCTGGGATGCCATACCTGGTCTTGGGTTATGTACTCTTGCAAGCTGAGAGCTGTGCGAGTGTGATAATACTTTTGAAACACCTGCCCCTCAGTGCTGTGCATCCAGGAGGAATACCCTTGGAGGAATACCTGATTTTTTGGCATCCTCACAAGTATTTATCTCTGCAGGGTGGACAAGTCTGAGCCTCCAGCTGTGTCAGCTATTTCTTGTGGCAATGACACCAAATTAAGAGAATGATGTAGCACCTTTTCTCAGAAGTGTGTGTGTGCTTTGTTTTCGGGATATCCACTGGAGAATATAGGTGGTGTTCCGTGCCTTGTACACCAGGTTTTGATGATTGCCTGTGTTTTGATTACTCAATGTACATTATAGGCTACTCTGTTGGTTCCCTATGAAATGGCTGAGTTGAATTTCATCTGTGTTTGGAGCCAAAGCTGCCTCTGTTATATGCTTTAGAATTATTCTCCAGAGGTATCCATTTCTTCCAACTGACTGTAGGGGAAATATAAATTCCCTAGTGTGAGTTCACTGAGTCACCCTGCTGGTCTGTGCACCTTTGCAGTGCTGAAGTAATCTGAATTCACCCCATAGTCTTTGAAGTGCCTAATTTAGAGGCTTTTGTTGCATTGCTCGTTTGTTACTTCCCATTTTTCTCCCTTTTGCAGCAATAGCAACAAAGAAACCCTTTTTTTCAGTGCAATTCTATCAGTCGTGTATAGAAATAGAACAAATACTTGGGAAATCAGAACAGATCCCAGAAGGGCCTTGTGGCAATTTCTATTCCAACGTCAAAAGGTACCATTTACATAATGCAATATCTCCACTGAAACGAATAAACTGTGATTTAATGCAAGACCTTTTGTCTTTTATATTTTACATTTAAATAATAGATGCATAAAATGAAAATAAAAATATTTGAAAGACAGGTGTTTGGTTAATGAACCTGTGAAATTGCAGCCTGTTTCTGATGCACAGCATCAAAAGTTTTCACTATTATTTTAGCAAGCAGTAAGAGGCAGGTTCATATTAGCTGATCTAATCCAGTCCAACTTTATATTATCTTAATCCCAGCTGCTCCCCCTGCTCAGTTTCAATTTATGTATTACTGGGCTCCCTCTAGTTTCCTTCCCTTCTTCCCTCTAAGACTGTAGACAGCTCAGGAAGGGTCATTATCTGCTAAGACAAGCACAGGCAGGAAAGGCAAGTATCTGTGCAGACTTTTCTTGGCTTAGACTCATACCCCTGCTTTGTAAGAACCTCTCTAGTTATTATAAGAAAACAGTACTTATTTTTCCCATTAAAAAGTGCTTTCCATACTGTTTTCATTTTTTTTACCATGATTAGATAATTCTCTGGAAGTGTGCAGGGGTCTCCCTTTGTTTCTAACCAAAGGCTTTAGCCACACTACAAAAGCTTCTCTTTTAGGATTTTTACAGCCTGTAAGCACGTATAGGCTTCTTTCTTTATATAGGTTTTCCAAGGAGTTATTCTGTTTTTATTCATAGCTGTGGGGTTGTTGGGGCTTCCCTCCCCCCCCTGCCAAGCTTTTGAGACAAGTACCTGCTTTAGCTTCCACCCCTGGCTCCCTCATTCTCAATTCCCTCCTAATCCTTCCTCACTGGGAGAGTGTTTTCTTTAGAAGAGAGGAACAGCCCAGAGATGCAGCCCTGCAGCTTTTACGCACTACAACTGTCACATGTGCCTCCCTGAACAGCCAGATTAAAGGAAGCCAGTTTCCAAAATGTTAAATGTTAGCAAAGATCACCCAGCACATGCTTGATGTGCCATCTGTTACAAACAGGAATGAGGCTGCAATGGAGGAAGAAAGAGAATAAATCCTGTTTCTTACTCTCTACTCTGCATCTCCTGCCATGACATGATTTTTCAAACTACTTCAGGTTTCCTTTGCAGATTTGGCTTTCAGCTTTTTCCTAATACATGCAAACAGACTTTGCAGCTGCTTCTGTACCACATCTCAGGCATTGGTCATCTCTACTGCCCTCCTAGCTGGAAGTGGGATGCTAGGAAGTCCTAGCTGCCCTTAGAATAGATGCAATTCAGATTCTTGTAGGAAGAAGCAAAGGTTTCTTCTACCTTCCCAAGGCTCACAGTGTCATGGGCTTCAGGAATATCTTTGCAATTCTGGCCTGGTTCCTCTTTTTATTTCCTTTTGGTCTTATTTTTCTTAATCAGATGATGGAGGACAGCCAGTGATCACCACTAATTCTCTTTGCAATGCCTTATATGACCCAATTGCAATTAATCTCAGGCTACACAGTTCTTTGGCAACTAAGCATATTGTGTTGATGTTATGAAGAAAGCCAAAGATCCCTGCAATGAATCTAAGTCTGGTCTTCACAGAAAGATATTTCTTTGGCCCTTGCAGCTGCTGTCAAGTGGGTAGCTGTATCCTGACTTCCTATTTTCAGCCCCGCTCTTTTTCTGGGTTTTTTTGGTGGTTTTTTGTGGCCAGCTTTCACATGGGAAGCAGAAATTCAGATTCTGGGTGCTGTTTTACATTCCCTAGGACTTATGATTTTTGGGTTTTACCTGCCCATCTCACAGGTGTTTGCTCTTTCTCTTGTAAACTGTTTTACATTCTTCTAAGGTATGTACTAGAGGGTAAGCATTTCACAAGAAATGCCCTTTCAGTAAAGGACTTTTCTATCTTCCTGTGCCCCCCTGCTCCCTAAGCCTGAGGAGTGGCACCTAAGACAATGGGGTGCTGTAAAATGGAAAGTGTGAAACCATGTGTAACTGCATTGCACGTTTTTGACACATCTGAGGACAAATGCTTAAAAACACAGAAAGATTGACTGTTCTGTGCATGGCCTCACTGAATCCTGATAGTACAGGCCCCTTTTGCACAGAGAGCCCTTTACATCACCAGTAGCTCAGGAACCTCTGCTAAGGGTTTTGAGAGAGGCTAGACAAACTTTTTCAAAGTTGTTGAGCTGAAATCAAGCTTTTTGTTTGGGGGTATGTATTTTTTCCCCCTTCTTTTTCTTTTGTTGTTTTGGTTTGGTTTTTCTTTTTTGTTCAGTTCAGCTGGTTAGGATGTATGCCAGAAACCAAGAGGCTATTGGAGCATGATAGCAGTGTTCATGACTGTTTTTTGTGACCCTGATAGTAGCCAGCTTTCAGACTACTTCCACTGTCAGGAATACCATGTGTATGACTGGAATATAAATATTTTTGAGTAGAACACCTCTACTTGCTTTTTCCGTATTTGTATAAAAAGACATTTATAGTTCTTGATAGTGAAGCTATCTTTCTTTGAATACAGAATTTTACTTTGCTATAGTTTGGGGACCTTCAGACAGCAGCACTATCCTAGTTATAGCAGGCTTGCCACAGTTAGTGAGTAAGTGGGATTCAGATGAGAGCAGAACCCAGGCTGTGCTCTGTACTGCACCTTACTGTCAGCATAAGGGAAATTATAATGTCTTCCTATCTGGTTACCGTAAGACTCGTACGTCACTAGGAGTTTTGCCAGGGGAAATCCGTACGTCTGACACTTTTAAGAGATCAGAGCTACGTTAGAAACTCTTCAGTTACAAAAAGCTGTTGAATCTTATTGATGCAGACACAGGGAGAAAAGATTTTGGTAGCATAACTGAATGTACTTCTGAAGGTTAGAAATGTGCAGCACTGCAGTTCAATGCACCTGCAGAATTCCTGGAGTCTGCAAACCTTCAGAGATTTTTGTAAGAAATGAATTACAGAGCAGCTCCAAGTAATGGACAACTGGAAGATTCTTGCTCCCTGTGTTTAGAATAGAGTCAAAGCAGGCTGGAAAAGTGAAGAATTATTCATACCTCTTCTGAATTCACAGCTCTTTTGTTTCTTTCTAGTATGTAACATGAACTGACAGATTAATTTGTTTTTGAGTGGTTTATTGTTTTTTAATGTCTCTTTTAAATGTGGATTGTCTATCCTGGAAGGGATTGCTGCAGAACTGGAGAATAAGTCCCATAGGATAAGAATTCAGCAAGGGAAAAGGATACTCCATCAGGATGCTACAATATTAGATTGAATTAATTGCTCATTTACATTGCAGGCACAAGTGTTAGTAGAATGTGAGAGGTGCTGGGTCAGCAAGAGGAAAAAAGAATGCTGGGAAGGAAAACTTTATCAGTTTGATACTTTTCTGTAGGATTGCTGCTCCCAAGTGGATTAGGAGAGTCCTACTAGAGGAAGAGAGGGCGGGCAGGAGGGAATTGCCAGATAGAGATATTCCCAATCTTGTTTATAAACAAGATTAATAACAAAGCAATTCTGAACTGGCTGAACAAAAAACCCCACTTTGGCATTTCCCCTTACTTATCTCCTTAGATGTTCTTCATAGATTCAAATCATTCACTTCAAAATGCAGAATAAAACTTACTTCATACTTTCCTTGAAACATCAAACTGCTACCAGGAAGGACTGGTGAAAATAAATTGCATTTGCATCTCTCATAGGGATCACACACGGCAGCAAAGTACAGTCACTGTTTCAATACTAAAAAAACTACCAAGGTTTTGTCCCTGGTGTTGCAGGTTCATGTCCCTGGTGTTGATGTGACTGGTTGTGTGATAACACGGAATAATGAAAATCCTGAGGAAGGTGTCACATTTTCACACAACACTTGAACCTGGTGTTGGGAGCAATTGTTGTTGTGTTAATATTTCGTTTTGATAAAAATGACAGCCATATCTAGACAGATGTGTTGAGTGAGTCACAAAATGGCAGGTTCTGATATAACACTTCTGACAGGGAGTGTTTCCCGAGTGCCCAAGGTGAATGTGCATGGTGTTGATATTTTTACAAGAAGCTGAGTAGCACACCAGTATCCAGTCCCTCCTAGAGCTGCAAAATCTATTCTATAAGGAGGAAAAAACTCAACTATTGCTAAGTCAAATCATTCCATGGGACAAGGGTCTAGCTGTTAAAGTTTAAGCTTAAGGTTTGTGTCTCTTGATGAATTTTCTGTTTAAAGTGTTTTGAGTTTGAGGGAATCCTCTTCTGGTTTTGAGGTGTCTGTCTTCCTCCTATAAGGATTTCTGGATTGTGATAAGGTATTATTTTCTATTCTCTGAAATGTGTGGAACTTTTCACCTTCTGGTACTTTTGGTTAAAACTGGTCAACATGTCCTGGAATGTGAACACACATGAAAAATCAGGCAGCATGGAAAGATATAAATCTTCCAGGCCAGTGACAAGAATAGGAACATTTGCATTACATTTCATTTTGCCAGGCTTGTAAAAAAGCCATTGTCAAGATTGGCTGGTAGTTTTAGCCCTCATTGAAACAGCTGAGCCTCAGCGTCTGAACCAATTACTACGGTTTTAGTGGGATTGGGCAAAAAGGCAGCTCAATTCAAACTGCTTTATTGGCATGACTAGTCTTGCAGGCTTTGCCAAAAGGCATGGTGCCACTAGGGATTTGAGAGATCCAACGTGTCAGAATGATTTTGGTCTTAGAATAAGTCCTATTTGATATTTGATTCTGCAATGATTAGAGCTGGGGAAGGTTTAGATCTCTGCTTCTGATCTTAGAGGTTTGGGTAAATGGTCTTAGTAATGGCACAGTAACACTGTGTCAGTCTTTTCATCTAAAACCTGACAAAGGCCAAACAATAAGGCTCTTTCCAGTGTCTAGAGAGAGTCTAGAAAACAGAATTGGATTGAGGACACAAGGCACAAATCTCCTAACAGGGTCTTTTCTAAAACTGAAAGAAAGGCCAAATCCTTACAAATGGTCTGTTAATTTGCAAGTAATTGCTGTAATAGTTAAGTGTTAAATTAGCTGTGATATTTGGGCGCTATTTAGAATGACAGTACAAAGGGTTAAATCCTAATTTCTCTCAATCCAATATTAAGGCAGCATTAGACAATGCCCCAGAATATGTATGTCGATTGTACAACCAGGCTGGTTTGTACTTCTGGGAGTCTAGTGTTGTGTAGTGGAAAATGTTAAGCTGATAAAGAGTAAAGAGCTGCACTATTTTAGGCTCTCTTATCCAGTTAGCTGACTAAAACTGTTTTATAGCTAGAACAGAGCATCTGGGCTGGTACACATAGCATTCGTCAGAGACTCTAAATCTGTGAAAAAGAGCAGGGAAACAACAAGCTTGGAATAGATTCTGTCAAGCCCACAACATCTGAACAATTTGTAGTCAGAAAACCCCACTGCTGCTCAGAAATCACAAGGATCTGCCAGTCCTTTGAGATTTTTTTCTCTGTGAGCATGTGCTGTTTTTCTGAAGTTCCTATGTGCCTTCTAAAAAAAAGTGGAAGATGGAACATACTGTACTGAGCAGTGAGGAAATGAAGCCAGCATTCAAAGAAGAAAAGCAATTTAGACGGGGACACTTTTGCTATCTCCCAATTTACCATAGTTTGCATATAAAAAGGATGACAATTTAGGTTGTTTTCTTTGTTCCCTTGAAAGTTTTAATGTTAATCCCAGGTGACTGACTAGTGCCCTGTTGGTCCCATCTAAAACCTCCACAGAGGTCATGTAGTTCATAAAGTATTGTCAGCTTGGGGCAGGTCGTTTAGTAACTGTAGTACTGATGTAGGCCTTAATCTCAGTTGTGGCTTTGAAGCTGAACTGTCTTCCAGTCCCTGTAAAAAGCTCAGTAGTGCGATGACGTGTGCATTGGTTTCCAGATTCTTAATAAAACAAAAATCCAGAAATTTATCACTTCAATATCCTTTCCTGCAGAGAGCCCTTGTGAAGCACTTAAATTTCTGCTTCTGGTTTTACTAGAAGATTTGAACTGCATTGATGAATTGAGGAATGAATTGAGGAATCCTGAAACTAACTGCATTTGTCAAGTTAAACCAGACTTAATTTTAACTTAAAATACTTCATTTTTTAGCACCACAAGTACAACAAAATATTTTTTCCCCCTTTTCAACATCCAAATATGTTATGAACTGCTCAGTTACATTCATAAGAAAAGTGTAAAGGAAGTAATATGAATCTCTGCTTTGTGGTGCCTGTGTAATTTTGGGTCCTTGCTGATACGAGTTTTATTTTCAAATTCCAAATACTTTTACAACTGAACTTGGATGTAGCACTCTTGAGGCAGTAAAACATAGACTTTCAGAGAAAGAGAAAAGGATTTTCAGAGAAAGAGAGAGGAGGACATTGAAATAAAAAGGTGCTATAAGTGATAATACAGTAGGCTGATGGCACTATGAAATTTCTGCTTTTGGTCTTGAAAGAAGCAGGACTATGTGGAGGTGAAATGTGGTGTTGGATAGAAAGTGCAAAAGTCACCTTTGGGGGTTCTTTTAAACTTAACTTCTTTATAGATTTTCACTGCAGACGTTTGTTCTGACCTTTGCTTTCTGAGCACTTCAGTGTACCAAAGTTGTGGGCAAACTCTTGATCTAAGAAAATACTATTGTTCTGCTCTTCATCCTCTTCCCACTGCCTTGCCGCAGGGGTGAGCTGGGGAGAGGCTGCAGAGCTTCAGTTTTGCCTGACCCCAAGGTCACGGGCAGCCTTGGTGGCCTTGACCAGACAGTAACTATCAATTGGGTGGGCATCTCCAGTAACTGCTGTAGGCTATGGCTGTGTGTCATGGTTTAACCCCAGCCAGCCACCAAGCCCCCGGGGCCGCTCACTCACTCCCCCAAAAACAGAATCACAGAGAGAATTGGAAGGGTAAAAGATGGAGAACTCATGGGATGAGATAAAGATACTTTTATAGGAAAATAAAAAAAACACACAAGTAAAGCAAAAGAAGGAATTAATTCAGTGCTTCCTATGAGCAGACAGGTGTTCAGTCACCTCCAGGAGAGCAGGGCCCCATCACATGTAACAATTACTCGGGAAGCCAAATGCCATCACTTCAAACATCCCCCCTTGCTCCTTCTTCCCCCCACTTTATATGCTGAGCATGATGTCACATGGTCTGGAATATCTCTTTGGTCACTTTGGGTCTCTTGCCCTGGCTGTGTCTCCTCCCAATCTCCCATGCACCCCCAATCCCTTTGCCAGTGTGGCAGTTGGAAAAGCAGAAAAGTCCTTGACTCAGCAATAACAAAAATATCTCTGTATTACCAACCCTATGTTCAGCACAAATCCAAAACACAGCTCCATACCAGCCACTGCAAAGGAAATAAACTCTGCCCCAGCCCAGCCAGCACACTGGGGCTGATCCAGCTCCCCAGAGCAGCCTGGGGTCTGGGAGGTGCAGGAAGCCCTGTCTCTCCAGGAAGCCTTTTCAGCTGAGGACTGCTCCTCTGGAGGTTTGCCACCTCAGCTTCCTCATACGTCTGAGGGCAGAGCTGATCTCTCAGCAGTTCCTCATGCATGTGTGAATATTGACATGTTGGGTTTTCCCCACTCCCTGTCCTGCATGTGCTGTGTAGATTACACAGCAAAGTGCTGGTAAAGACGGACTGCTTTATTCCAAATATACACCATGTAGCACTGTGAGTTCACAGCTTGACCTTTTATTTATAAGAACATCACCAACAGTTGACATCAGGCTGTGGAAGGTAATTTGGCATGGTGGCCCTGAACTGTCAGGCTGTCAGTGAGTGTAGGATGGATTTTCAGCCTGCTGCGGTAGGGAAAAGGCATTGCACTAAAACTTCTGTGCGGCTCCAGAGCTCAGCCTGAACCAGGTCTTTCCTCTCTTCTGTTGTCTGCATGTATGCTCTGGGCCTGGCAAGATAATTAGCCCTGTCTGGACAATTTTTTTTTCTGATCTAAATGCTGTGATAAGGAGTTACAGTCCATGTCCTTCATAACAATGTGATGGGGATTGCTAAGGAATGCAAGGTTGTTTTAGGCAGGGGTAGCTGGAAGGTGTCCATCTGCACTGCCAGCACCTGTGTGGTAGGGAACTCGGGGTGGCCTTGGCACTGCAGGCAAATGGATCTGGTTGGGAGGAGCAGGCTGTCCTGGGACCAAAATCAGGGACTATGCAAAACTAAGAAAGGCTCCTTGTCTGTGTGCATATCCTGGGGGGGGTTGCTTTTAAAGCTGGCATGCAGTGAACCGTTCTATTTCCCCCCCCTTGCTGTAGTAGTAGCTGCTGCCAACCTCATTTAACGAGTACCTCCTATCCTTGGCACTGCAGAGTGGGAGGGAGGACTGGCTCCCACTGCGTCTGATCTGGTTAGTTATTAATTCTGGTTCTTGCCTGATCCCTGTTTGCTACAGAAATAACATAGGCTTTGAGATCACTTATCAAAACTGCTTTTTATTATTCTTTAATGCAGAACTGAGTGTTCCAAGTAAAGCAACAGCAGGTGCATGGGAGAGATTGAGTTTTAGGGAAGAGGGAAAATATTTATGGAATTTAGTTATGCATTAAAGAACTTGTTCTTGTGGTTGAAACAGACAGGTGATGCCACCCCATTCTGAGGGATCTTTTCCTGCCAACAGGGGATTTTGCCATTCTCCTGTGATCCTGTTCAGATTTTGTACCTGCCCTGTTGTGAGCCTCTAAAAGACCATTCTTTGCTCACCTTCTACAAATTCCCAGTCTTGTTTGATTTTGCAGGTGGGTTCTGCTTTCTGTAGTCTCCAGGAGCTTTTCTTAAACAAGAAACCCTGACCATAGGCTGTTGTCTGAGGTGGGATAGAAGGTTGAATTTGGGAACTGTGGTTTAACGTAAACTTCAAACTGGACTGGGGAGGCCTGGAGGATCTCTTCCATTAAGGTTTCAAGCTGAGACTGTGGTATGGTTTTTATCACGGGTTTTAGCATGATTAGCAGATGCAAAACACACCGAGGTGTTACATTTGTCTTTTCTTGTGTTGAATAGGAACTTGTTGACTAGGAATGAGACAAAAGAAATTATGATAAGAGTCAACTATCTAATAGTTACTTGGTCAAGGGATGTATTTAGATTTTGTTGTTGTTTTCTCCTCCACTATGACATGCATTGCAGCATGCAGTCCAGAATAACTCACTGTGGGAGGAAATTAACTTGTCTTTGCTATATGGAAATTGGAATGTGATTTTTACTGTGTTTGAAGAAAAGGGAATGAAGCTGCTTGTGACACAGCTATTAAATTTCCTTTTTTGCCAGTTGTGCCCTTTTGTTATGGACTAATTGCGCCTAGCATCAACACAGTGTAATAAGGCTTGTAGAAAGCTGAATTTTGTTAATTAGAAATATCCAAAGCTATTTTGTTAAAGCAGTCTTTGCCAGCCACACTCCATGATGTACACGACTTTGTCTAGTTTTGTTCTTAAATAGTTGAGACCCTGGAGTCAATGTAATTCATTGTGCTTCATGTAAATGAGGCTGTACTAAATGACTAAGGGGTGTTATCCACACAGGTCTGAGATGAGGAGTCTGGGGGAAAATGATAGTGTCTGACTGATAACAGCTACCCACCAGGGAAGATCCTGGCCTTCATTTCTGTAAAGATATGAACATAAATGTATTATTACACTACTGAAAAGCCTGAGGAAGGAATTCTTCTCCCTGCCCTTTTTGGAGGGCATGTGGGTCTTTATCCTTCAGCCGAGAGCAATTTTTGCAACAATCTGTCTTCTTGAGGAATTAAGTCAGTGTCAGAGAGAGGGGAGGCAGAACTGTTAATTGCAGGCAAATCAGTTGGGGTAAAAACGCAATTAGAAGAGACATTGTGGGAATTGCCAATCCCAGGCACTGTTTCTGTATACCAAGATTTTCTGTATTCTGATTCAAGTGTTCAGACTTGCCAAACTATCCACTTGGCAAAGCCTGAAGCAAAACAGGGAATTTATCAGCAATTTATGATGAAGACAAGGTAAGCCTCTCAGGCATCTTATGTCAAATTCCACCTGCTAATGCACTTGTTTAAGATTGAGCAGGCCTATCTATACCTCTGTTTTTAAAGATACACACTTTCAAGCAGTTGACAAGAACTACTGTATGAAAATATCTGTATAAAAACAAACTTTCAGGTAAGAATACTTCACAGCTGAAAGATAGATCACTGAGTGGAATTAATCACTTGTTCACCTAAAACAAAATATACTACCTGAAAGGATAGGGCCTGTTATTAGAATAGAAGTTAGTAAGTACTATTCTTTTATGAAGAACTTGATTCAGAAAGGCTCCTGTGCAGCCCCATTCAAATCAGGTTTTGTTCAGTCACAATTTCTACTCAGATCTGGATCTGGGCATCTCATCACCACAGCCATCCTTTAGAATTAATTAATTTGTAATACAAAATTAAAAAAAAACCAAACCCAAACCATTAAATTAAAAGAGAGACAACTCTGAAATGAGATGCATATAAAGAAACATCTTTTAACATACAAAAACATTAACTCATGCAACTGAAGTAGTGAAGCTCCTACATCTCTTAGATCCTTCCCCTTCCTTTCCAGCATCCAAAAAGGTTTTGTTGTTTTGATTTTTTCCTTTTTTTCCTTGGGAAAGCTCTTGGGACTTTGGCTCCCTCAAATACCTTATAATTCAGGATGGGATATACAAAGTTTTGGTATTGAGTTCAGTATCTATGTGCCTAAAGCTCTAGATCTGGTCTGAAGAGATACTGAAATGTCCACAGACTGTTCATACCTTATAATGTTTCCCCTGATAGAAAGGGTAAATGCCATGGCATTTGCAATCTTTCTATTGCCTCCAGGCATACTGTTTAGGATTGTTAAAAAACAAACCAACAAAGAAACCTGGGAAGGTAAGAGTGCTTGAGAGTTGATCCGTGACTGAAGGTGAAAAACGTAGGTTGGCTAGAATGTAATTAATATCACGTTATGTGGAACAGATCCGCCAAAGAGGACTGTCAGTTCTGATCTCCAGTTCCTTGCCTGATTCTAGCTAGAAACTGAACAGGACACTGACAAAACATGTCTATCTTATTTCGTATGAAATGCCAGAGTATCATGAGATTTGTGAAGAAGTTGAGATATTCTAAAAGAAAAGAACAAAAACAATGTTTGGGAATGAAAATTGCTTCTGTAATTTTTTCAATACCTGCCCTGAACTCTGCAAGGATGGTTTTTCAGGGGTTTGGTTTTGGTGTTTTTTTGTTTGTTTTGTTTTCTGCTCTTTTTGTTTGCTTTAAAATATACAATAGGCGGCATGTTGTCTCTAACTTGGCATTTGAACTCCATCTGGTCACCATGCCTTTTCTCACACTGTAGTCAGAAGAGTGGCTGCAGCTTGTCCAGATGCACCTGGACAAACTAGCTTAAGAATTAAAGATTTTGTAACATAAAGCATCTTTGCTCTAGAAGGCCTTTTATTTGTTTCCACATGAAAGCTGCTGCAGTTGAAGTATTGCTGGTGCTTGTTGGTGTGATTTCATGCTTGGCCAACACTGATGGAAATCAGTGCTCCTGGATGCCAGAGGTCCATTGGCTCACCAAGAAAAGTTTGAGCTAGTCCTATCTTTTTTCTCGAGCCAGCAGTAGAGTTACACAGGTGCCTGCTGAGTTGAATGGCTTGCTGATACAGATGAAGGGTAGTTATAAGTTTGGATTGAAAGCAGGGAGGGTGGATTGTCACTTCTTACAGCAGTATTGTCTTATAGAAGCAGAACAGTGCCCTGAGCTGGTTTCAAGCTGACTCAGACAAGCCTACACAGGGTGTAGTTACAATTTTGCTGTTTGTGTGTGCAAGCCTGAAATGTTAGGGGTGTCGTGGCATGGCAAGAATAAAATTCACACTGAAGTAGTATTAATGATGCTGGATTCTGGTCTGTGCTGCTTCTGCAAGCAAGTTGAAAAGAAGCAATCCATTTCTCTGCTGCTATAGCAACTGAGATTTAAATGTGCCTTCTCTTGAATGCAATCCAAAGCATCATGTATCATGTGCCTAGGATTGATGTGTAGGAGACAAAGGGTGCTACAGAGGACTTTGAAGAATATGCTGTGGCAGTTCAAGAAGTTACTACCTGCAGTTGTCTCTTCTGTTTTTCTGTAGGAGTTTCTGGTGTCTACATTGGAGCTGGCAAAGGCAAAAGGTAATGACACCAAAACTACCTCAAATCATAATCTGGATTTTCAGCTTAGTCTCATACTGGCTCTGTGTGACGTTTGCAGGGAGATCTGGCTGCTGATGCCCAACAGGGTCTGTCTTGTTCACATACAGAAAGGTTGGGAGGGAGACCTGCAGAGGACTCTTGGTTGGGAACTGTCACACTTTACACTGAACATTTACAAACTCTGGCAGCTGAGGTGTGGGTTCACATCCTCTGTGGCTTCCCCTGAAACAAGGTACAGCCATTGCAGGGGGACATGTGGGACAATGGGAGATACTCCCAGCAGCTGGCGCAGCCACACCTGCCTAAGGAAGGAAGCTGGAGCTGTGCTGTGTCACAGTGTGTGGCACTGTGCCTGTGGTGCAGGCACACGCTGCTGTCTGCCAGTGCTGCTTTGGGAAGGTAACCTGTCTGCAGAGGTGTAGAATAAATAGGGTTTGCAAGAGCCATATAATTTAACTGTGACAGCGTGGGCCAGATCGTGTTTGTTTGTGGCATCTCTAGACATCTCAGAAGGCTGCAAATCCTGGGTGTGTGGAGCAGGCTGCTGACTTGAGTCACCAATGTTGAACAACTTAAGGCTCACCAACATGTAATGCTGAGAAAGAGGAAAGTGCTACACGAGCGTTAGAGGTATTAAGGTACAGTCTTGTATCCTACAACCTTAATTCTGCTGTTTTCCATCAATTTGGAGGTGTTGTTTCCCTTCAAGGCCTCAGGGAAGGCCTTACCTTGAGTAATCCACTCAGCTGTTGTGGGCAGCGTGGTTAGACTATTAGGGTCACACCAGAGCAGCATGGGTTGGTGATATCTGGCAAAACACACGTGCAAAACTGGGATATGTGTTTGAGACACTTATTAACCATTACAGAAAAATCTTTGGTTTGCATGCATTGTAGTGAAAGCGTTTCTGTGGTCAACACTAAGAAAACCAGGGTCAGTGTTTTTGTGCCTCTCTGTTTAAATGGTCTGATTCTTTTGATTAGTACTTAATTTTACATTGAAACCTGACTAAATTGATTTCATGGCTAAGGAAAAAGGAACAATCAAAATTTTATTGCTAGGAAACCTCTTTGAACTGAAGGTCTGGAAAAGGTCTGAGGCAATATTTTCAGCCTTGGGGTCTTATATCTGCCTGTGGAAATAAGGCCCAGGAGCAAGTTTTGCAGTAAAAAGAAAACATTCAATCATTAATTTGTTTTAGAAGTAACTAAAAAAAGACCAGACTGTTCTTCTGAAGGGAGACCATTTTGACAGAAAATAACTTTTCCCAAGATGCATAAATATTTAAGTTTTCTAGCATAAAATATTAACAATGGGAGGAAGAAAGATACTATCTCCATTTTGGTTTTTTTCCCCATAAATAAGAGAAAAAGAAAGTTTGAATAATTCAAGTCTTTCTATTAAAACAATTACAATGTTAGCTTCATGCCTGATAAGTATCCCATGTATCCCTATGTATCATGTGTGGGGGTAAGAACTGTAAGCCCATTCTGCTGGTTGGAAGCTCTTATGATCAAGGACTGCTGAACAGCCTGGCAAGGGTCATGACAGATTGCCAGGTCAGAGAGTTCTTACAGATATGTTTTGCACTGTTTTAAGTTTTAATTTCTTTCCGTTAAACTTCTTATACAAAGATTGGATGATGGTGACTGTGTCTTGTGGCTGGGAATAAATGTGTAGGGGCTTAAGGGGGCTACAGTCCCCTTGCTCTTCCTCCTTTGATTATCCAAGAGAGAAATGTACTTCTGCCTTACCTTGACCTGAAATTTAGGAAACAAATGGCTTAGTTGTTTTAGCCAATGACTGTGAAAACCATATAAAACTTATATACTCTTTTAGGAACAAAGAAATATTGGGGAGGAGCCTCCCTTCTGCATGAATGTCTGATGACCATTTGCAGGATTAGTCTGCTTCTCTTGTTAGAAAAGTATCCTCCAAAGAAATATGTGCATGGGTGTTAGCTGCTGCGATTGTCTGTTGGCATGCAAGTCCCTAACCTCAAAATTCCTCAAATGAAGCATGGAATCATTGAAAGACTGGGGTTTTAAGGGACCTTAAAGATAATGTAGCTCTAGCCCTCTGAGTTTACCTACTGGGCCAGATGCTCTGGGGGTTTATGCAGAGGAGTTGCAGACCGTTGTGCATCTGGGGTGGGAGCCTGGTGCTTGGTGGCTCAGCCTAGAGTGGTTCTGCACCTGGGGAGGTCATGCAGAGGCTGGGTTGAGTTATGGTCTAGTTATAAGCTCTGGATTTTGTGTTTAATTTCCACCAAAATTCTTTATGTACCTTATTGGGATAACTCTAAAAGCCTTTTAGAAAAATTTGTTCAGATTAAGACAACAGCTCTGTATCTAAATTAATTTAAACAAATATAAATTTGGTACGCTGTAAGTCATTCTCACATTTTTCAGTTCAAAATTCAGGCTGGTGTTTTTTAAATCTTTATTCTTATTCTGTTAAAATGTTTTACCTGACTCTTCTAAACCAGCAAAATTCTAATTTTCCTAATTCTCTTGATTAGTGCAAGTAGAATTGTACATTTTCCATATTTTCTCTAGAAAATGCTGCACTTTCACAGACAGACTAATCTTAAAGGCTCTTCAATATAAGGTGGAGATTCTTTTTAATAATATTCAGGTTATTAAGCTTTTATTTATTTTTGCCTCAATTACTTCCATACAGCTATTCCCTAAGTGCCAGAGACTAGAGCTAGCTGGAGGGAAATCAGGTACAGTTTAAAATCCTTCATGAATTGTTTTGTCACGTCAGTGACAAGAATAACCTGATAAGTAGTGGCAGTTTGTTTGTCAAATGAATTCCAGCATGAGGCCTTCTAGATAAACACAATGAACACTTACAGAATGAATAGTTGACCATAAAGTTCCTCTATTACCAACCCCCCAAACTTCAAGGGTCTGTGTGCTGCGGTTCATCCCTTTAATTAGGGAAACCCAGGCTGACCTTTTTCCAGGCTCCTCACCTGGCATCTGTCAGATGTTTTGTCATCAATTTGTAGTCCCCTCCCCACACTGTTAAGGTACTGAAGAAATGAGCAACCTCTAAGGGTAGAAGAGTAATAAGCCCTGTCTTTAAAATTGTCATTAATGCAGACAATTGTCTTCCTCATTGCACGGAAGAAGAAACAAGGCTTTGTGTTACAAGAAAGTACTTCACTGAATTATTATAAAGTGCTTAAGGACAGATCTCTCCTGATGTGATCATAAAGACATAGAATGGCCTGGGCTGGAAGGGGCCTTAAAGATCATTCAGTTCCAGCCCCATAGCCATGAACAGGGACACCTTTCACTAGACCAGGTTGCTCAGAGACCCATCCAGCCTGGTCTTGAACACTTCCAGGGATGGGGCAGCCACACTTGGCAGTAAAGTATTAGTCTTGTGGTACTTTCAGGATCAACAGTAGCTCTGCTTTGCTGCAACAGTTTGGGATTATTTTAATGCAACTGGGAGAAAACTAGTGGTGTAATACCCAGGGACTACAATGAAGATTACTGCCTTGTCCCCCTCCTCCCTACCCCACAGAGATCAGAATCCATGTGGGAAAGAAAACCTGCCTGGCATTTCATTGCATGGAAGCTCAGTGGGAAGCACTGTCACATTGGTAAGATTATTTGAGAAAGAGCAAGAAAGGCCAATTATTCCTAAAATATTTTACTCATGTCATACAGCCGTAAAAATGATGACTCAGACATTTGAACTGGAATTCTGATAGTTTTATTCTGAAAAATAGATCCTCCAAGGCAGTTACATTTTCTGAAAACATCTGAAAGTTGTGAAATGCTTATGTAAGCAATTGGTAGTGGATCAATGAACATCCGCTGATGTGTATCATGGCCTCATGGGTGGTTTTGCCGGAGGGTTGCGGTGGGAAATGTTTAGTACAGGCTGGGAGAGGACCAGAGAGGGCTTCAGCTTCTGCTTCCATGCTTCAGCTGGGTCATGGACCCTGGTGTTGTATGCAAAACTACTGTAGGCCAGCAATATTTGAGTCTCAGCTGAGGTAAATCATATGGGAAAGGTGAAAATGCAGTGCTATGTAGAATTTAGGTTGAGGGTTTGACTCATTGATCCCTCTCCTCTCATTTGACACCTCTGGGCTATTGCTTCTTATAGAAATGGCATGTGCTGGGTGTATAGGGATGACTGCTGCCCCTGTTCCAGGGAATTTACCTCTTCATAGTGTCACCAGGTGCACAATTTGCCTAACTTATGGAAAGTACAATGGTTATTCTCCAAAATCATGTTAAACATTAACCAAGAAGAGGAACTCAGTATGCACAATAGAAAGAAATATCTATCCCCTCTCCACCAAGTGTTGAATAAAGAATGCCTGATTCTTAATGCTACATTGGTGTTAAGGAGATTTTGCTACCAATTTTGGTCAATAGGACAAATTTAAGAAGAAAAGAAATGTCATCTTCTATTGTGCCTTCTGGTCTCCCATGGTGCACTCAATCTGGTCCTTAGTTTTGAGCCCTCTGGACAATTCAAGCATTGAGGATGGTTATTTCAAGAGGCTTTTCAGGTGCAACAGAATGATTTTGAGTAAATGTGACTCTGAGTGAAGGGAGTCTAGTTTTGCTCTGCTTGAAAACAGGCAAAACAATGATGCTTGAAGAAATATTTCTCTTGGCTACAAAGTGAGGAGATGGGAAAAGTACTTGGCTAGTCTGGGTAGTGCCTGCATTATTATACGCATGCAGATATATACATGGATCTTGCATGTACTTGTGTATTAAAGTGGCACAAGAAACATTGAAGCAGAACTAATTTTAACTGAAAGAAGTAACCTTGTTTCCAGTGTAATTTCTACTCTAGCAGATTACCTCTCTACCTGTCACGCAAACAGGACATCATACAAAATGCTTTTGTGGGATGAGAATGGGTGTCTCTAAATATTTTAGAAGCTTATTTCCTGGAAGTGTCTTGTAAGTGAGCATCTATTTAATATTTGCTGGGGTGACTACATTGCACGTGTATTCATAAGCAAAGAGACTGCACTCCTTTCTGATACAATGGGGAGATGATATTGGCATTAAACCAGTTCATTTGCTTTCACTAAAAGGTTGTCCTTACTTCTTCCCGTTGTTTTCTACCTGTCTCCTGTGCCCAGCCTCAAGGATCTGCCGCCTTCTTCTGTGTTATCCTTGCTCTCTGACTCACCAGAATGGCTGGTGTTTAAATTCACTAGCCAAAACAAGGCTATTAAAAAAATGATGCATATTTGAGTTTGCCTTTTTTTTTTTTTACTGGACTGGTGAGTTGGCACAGTTTGTAAGGAGAGGTGTGTTTATTTCAGTGCAGGGAACATGAAGCTGGAAGTGAATGGAAAGAGAAATGGAGGAAGGGCATCCATCTTTCTGCAGCTTTGAGATGTTAGACTTGCTAAGTCCAGTATTGTGTAATTGCCATATGACGCCCTAGGACAGAAATAACTGACTAATGCTTAGTTTTGGCTTTAGACAGAAAAAAATGAGACGATCATAGAAGGATCCCCTATTATCTCTTGTTTCATGGGTTTAATTTATTTTCTGTCTATAATTCAACCTCTCTTATAAATAGCATCCGATAGTTACTGCAGAAAGCGTTAGCAAATATATTTCATGTAAATTGAATTTGTTCTACAAGTAATCATAAAGATCAGATTAGTTTTCAGTAGAATTTGTTATTTAATAAAGCTTTGTCAATAAAACTGGTTGTGAAAATTCTGGTCAATAAAACCTCAGCATGCAAGTATTTGCACAAACCTCTACGTGTATAAGTGCTTAGACTAAAATTGTTCAATTCACATTCCTCAAAGCAATCCCACTGGGAAATAGAAAAAACTGATTCTCTCTTATGGTCATTTAGTAGCTAATATAAAAAATAATATTGATGTTGAATATTCAGTGGAAAATCTAGCTGATACATGTTTGTTATTATTAAAAGACTGTCTAAAGGAAAAATACAGAAACAGTAGAAGAGTTGTAAATAAGTCTGAACTCTACAAAGATTCTTGGCTTGGATAAGTCAGCATTGCTTCAAGTGTTAAAAGAGAGCTGAACCAGTTTACATCAACTAGATGTCTTCCATTTCCACTGGGGACTCGTATTTGTTCAGCTGTAGTTCTAAAAATTGTACAACTTATTAGCATTTTCCAAAATTATGTAATAAGTAGTATTTGCCCAGTTTTGTAAGTAGCAAATTAATGTGAGCAATTCAAAATGTGTTCAGAGAAGTCACATAATATGGGCAAAAAAAAGTGCTTTTCACAAATTTGGATTTAAGCCTTGTTCAGCAATTTTAGGTAGCCTGCTTTTTGCTGATCTGCGCAGCCTGTCTTGGCTTTCAAGTTATGGTTGTTTGAATGCAGTCTTTGGGGTTTCACAGTCAATTGGCACAATCTTTTTTCCCTCCTCGTTCTGAAAAGGCTTGTCTGAGATTGCTCACAGGCTATTTAGCTCTCCCCAGCTTCCATTGCAGAAGTAAGAGCAGGGTAAAGCTTTGGCCAGATCTGGGTTATGAAAGTGTTTAGATTGACATGGAGCTTTGTTAGCTGACGTGTTTGAGGTGAGACACTATTAAGTTGTGGAGGGTGGGGAGGGAGTTCCCTTCATCAGTGTGGTTTCACCTGAAGCCTACAGAGAAGTAATAAATACTGGTTAGTCCTATCTTAATCTCTAATAGTTTCTGTCTTTCCATCAACTGCTTCATAATATGATGTGATTATTTCAGTCGAGGTCTCTGAGGGTTGGTCTCTGATGGATGTTCACCTATAGAAGCAGAAGGTGTTACTTCTTCACCCAAGTGGATTTAGTGGGGGATAGAGGAGAGTGTGTGCATGGCTCCTGCAGTGCTGCTGGTCACTGCCTGGCTGATGGCTGTGCCCTGCCAGCAAAGGCAGCCTTGCAACGGGGCCACAAGTGGTGAGCAGGGATCTAAGCATGTGTCCTGTTTGGCCAGCTCCCCTCAGCAAAGGATACACTCTGGAGAATGTCCAAGTCCACTCTCCATCATGTTCTTCTTCCCGTCAGGTTATCATTTCAGATTACAATCACCAATTAAAGATCTAAGAGAATAGGCTTCAAGCAGCATTTAATAACTCTGAGGGTCCCAAATTCAACACAAAATAAAAATTAAATATAACTAGAGATACAGTCTCATCAAGCAGTGTTAAATTGGACAGCCCTTGGGCAAACACCTGCTATTTTTTCTTCTTGTCACATTCACTGTTCTTGTCCTTCACTGGCTGTGTTCTTGCAAGGTCTGTGGTGGAGAGGATATAAGACATAGTTCACGTGTGATTAAAGTTTTATTGTATTTGATTTTTACTGTTAATATTTTTTTTCAAGTTAATCATCTGCCTTTCTGTAGAAAACAAAGATCAAGAAAGTTTCAAATATTGGGTTAATTCCAGTATTGAATTATTTTTACTGTCTTAATGTGTGTTAAGTTTTAAGTATTAAGCTTTTTTGATCTTATCAGATTAAGTTATTTTGTCTCTGTCACTCTCTTTCTGTCCCCCCAACCTCTTTTCCTACTTCTCCCTTTCTCCCTTTTCTCTCCGTCTCTCTCATATTTATTATCAAATAAAACCCATACTATTGACTGGCACATGGTCTCATTTGCACCTTAATTCAGGCAGAGGTATTTCCAAATAACCTTAATAATTGGATCATAACAGTAGGCAATTGAGAAGATAAGTCATAGCTCACCTAGGCCTATGTTTGCCACAAGAAGATACGGCAAGAGGAGTACACTTGTTTTTTTTTAACAGTGTTTTTATGTAAAATTCAAGCACCTGCTCTTTTAGCCATTGAACAAAACATAAAAGGTTGTGACCTGAGATTTGAGGGAAGAAAGTTCTGAGTAAGACCTGCCTTAAGAATAATGCTGTTGATGTGGATACTTAAAGGTACTTGGCCCTTTGGGGCAGCTAAAGTGAGCAGTGGTGAGACAGGAAGGCAGCTCAATTTGGTGCATCCTCATGCTCCGATTCCTCCAGTTCCTCATTAGCAGCACAGCTCTATTTGCAATCCTGGCTGGTTTCTCATACCGTGCTGGTGTACTCATTGTGCATGTACCTCTGGCTATCAGTACTCCAGTGCTACTGGAGGCAAGTTAATCTCTTCCTACCAATAATAACTCTGCTTATAAGATTGCCTTCTAGTTGAAATAGTAGCCCTTGGGTTTCTGCTGGAGAAATGTACTTAATTGGATTCTGTTAATTAGCATGGCTTAAAAATAAGAAAAAAAAAAAGCCCAAACTGTTCAGCAATAAAAATGAGCCATGCAGAGCTGTGAGGCTGGGACTGATAAGGTTATGATTGGTGTGTTTGCTCTGCAATTTCTCTGGTATAAACAGCTTTGAGTTGGAATGACAGAGTTCAGGAGCTTTATGTAAGCCCAGACCTTTCGAGGTTAAGCGAATGCATTAAACCCTCTGGTAAGATAGTTGTGTGCATGAAGATAGGCACATCGAGAAAAAACCCAGCTAACCTTGCCCTCCTCCCCCTTGGAGCACATCCACAGATAAGAACCTCACTTTTCTCAAAAATGAGGATTAATATCGAGCCTGAGGGTTGGGTAATATTGTAAATTGGCTATTTTTCAGGAAGCAAATCATGCCGTATACTTGCTGTTTTCTGTGCTTGGTCTTTGTGACTACTGAAGTTCTCAGGCCCAACACCTTTTTCAGGGAAAGTACATTTTAAACATGTGCTGTTGCTTAGTGGAGTCACGAGGTATGCCTTTTGTTTTGTTTGAGCACTTGATTAAGTAGAAAAGCTCATCGGAAATATTTACCAGAGATTCAGTACAAATCTTTAAAAATGGTCCAAGAAATTAATCTGCCTCTACTGAGGCTGGGCATGGGAGGAAACATATTTAAACTGCACTCAGGTGATGGATTTTCCAGAAACATTAACTTCCAAAAATTCTCTTTTCTCACTATGTTGTCCTGCTACTTTCCTTTAACTAATCTTGCCTAATCTCTGATGAGTAGCTACAGTTTGTGGATGTAAACAGAGAAAAGAGCTAGCTGTTATTTTCTTACGTGTTTTTTAGTGAAATCAGTGACATCTGTGCAATATAAATTATTTCTGTTCACAGCGAGCATTCTTTGTGACTCTATTTTGGGATATTCATCTAAATGTGTGTAAAATGTCATCCTTGTATAATGAAACACTACTACATTTAGGCTGGTTACTCCAGGAACAAGTGTAGATCTTCCCCTTTCCTTTCTTCTTCTGCCTACTTCCTTCTTGAGTGTTAGAGGAAGAATTGATAAAGATCAGAAGCTAAAAGATCTGTAAGTTAGAGTTGGTTTTGATGAGCTTAGGCTTGGATTGCAGAAACCCATGGAGCTGGGGGTCTGGAAGGGTTAGGGTGTCTGGCTCCTCCTGTGTTATGAAGCATCATTCAGACCAGAGCAGCGTTCAGCAAGCAGAGGGCTTGTGCAGTCTGCTCAGTGGCCATGGGAGACCAGACCAAACATGCCTGCCAAGCTGTCCTTTCTTAGAGGGGTTGATTCATCTCACTTTAACAGTTTCATGAAACAAAACCCGATGTCTTGGCAGTGACTGTTTTTTTTGTGACATTTCTTCTACAGCTGGATTCACGTTGCAGGAGCCCTGCTACTGTATAAAGTTGGGTGTTTTGGACTTTTATTGATATTAGGAGTGATTTAAGGTGTCTGTGGGTACTTGGTAGGATAAACTCTCCAGTCGCTATTAGTGGTCATCTTCAAGGTGGTAATATATTTTCATCCCACGATGTTGGCCTAGTCCCAAGTTAGAACCTCTCTCTAAGGAGGGAAGAAAGAAAAAAAATAAGATATTAAAATATTTTAAATCACAAAAAATTGCTTTTCTGAAAGTGTTTAGAATGTACTTTGAGCTATGAATATTCACGAATGAGGCACTGAGTATTTGCTAAAAATTTACATCTCTTCTTTGAAAGAGAAAGTAATAACACCACTTTGTGACAACTCCTGAATACCCAAGAAGTATTTCCACTCTTTCTGTCTTTATAAAGATGTTTTTAATAGGAGAAAAACATAACCAAACCCAGCATGAATTTTCAAATGTGGCTCATTTCGTAGCTGCCTGAATGGCAGGAGGGAAGGAGTAAGCAAGGCATCAACTTGTTTTTGGCATCAATGACCAACTCTCTCATTTGAAATAGTTATGAAACTAAAGATGTAGATTTAGGATAGCACTAAGGAGGCAGAACCACAGGCTATTGTTGAAAGAGGCAGTTTTGCTTCCCTGCTCATTCCTGGTATGCTGAGTACTCAGTTGCTCCCCTTGTTCCAGCATTGTATTTAACTGTGCAATGCTGGAACAACACACTGTGGACCTGTTCAGGCATCTCACCCAGCAAAGACACAGAACTCTGGCAAGGAAACGAATGGTCTTTTGCTTTGATTTCCTAAACCAGTGTGTTATGGATAGAGGGAAATCAGGGAGTGTGTACACGCAGCATGGGATGCATGGATTCATTACAGGCAGTGGAAAACTCCAAGAGATTTAGCTGTACAGTAAAATGCAGACAGAGGGGATATAGTCAAATCTGTGGATTTGAGCCAAAGCAAGGAATTCAATTTGGATGTCCCACTTGCTGTTGATGAACGCAGTGACCGTACTATTGGGTCATTTGAAGAATGTGTCGGTATACATGTGGCTGAAAATTAGGGGAAGAAATTGTTTTAACTGTGCTAGATTTTTGACAGAGATTGAATCTCAGTTATATAACATTTAAGTGGTTACGGTGTTTTATTACTCATACCCCTCCTTCTTGATACATTACTTCTTTTTATGGACTTAAATTTATGCACCCTGCATGAGTAGGACTCAAAAGATGCTCACGCACATTATTTCAGTATGTATGCTAGTTTCAGGTTGATTTATACTTCTAAAATTTTTGTAAATACCTCTTTAGCTATTACAGTTAAAATGGAAAAGATGTTAGATTTGAGGATCAAATTTTGCCATTCACAGTGGAGATGAAAAATTTGTCTATTCACTATTCCTACCAAACATGAAAAAATTAGGGACTTCATGTTAGTGTTTTGCTAGAATTCCTTTGTACATGCTTTTTGGCTTTGGCTTGTTTTGTAGAGCAAAATTTTTCACTGGACATTTGTTCTTCAGGATGTAGTGTAAGGTTTTCTTTTTAGTCATTATTAGCACCTTTTTACACTCTGTCTATATTAACTGTACAACAGATGGACAATTTTGTCTGTTTTAATTGTATTTAATTTAGCCTAAGTTTGGTTGCTGGCCAAGTACTCATCACCTGTGGATCAGACTTGGCAGCCCTTTTGTCTCTCGGCCAGATATTTTGTTCACAGGATTATTTCCTTTTGAAAGGCCACACCAAAGTAAAGTTGAAAAGCAAATAAAACACACTACTGGATTTCGAATAACAAGAACTGCTGAACATGTAATTTCTCTTGTTTTGGTACTTTCAGGATCGTTATTCAGTGCTTTTATTGGCATAGCTGCCAAAGACTAGGACATAAACAATTAGATAGAAATTATCTTTTTTTTTCTTCTTTCCCGTTCCTTGCATGCAGGAAGTTTAACACAGTACATCCCGTTCTCTCAGGATGGACCTCTGCTTATTTTTAATTTCTTAAGCAATTTCTGAAATACTCGAGTAATTGCTTACATAATAATGATTAGTATGTCAGTATGTCACAGACTAGTAACAGTTGCATGAGATAAAAAAATCAGCTTGTGCTATTGACTGTAAAGCACCCTGGCTTGGATCCAGCTCCACTGTTCCTTACAGCAGTCTAATTTTGATGAGTGACATCTCTCTATCTCTTGTTTACAATCACTGAAGCTGAGTGAGAGGTCTCATATTTTCCAGCACAATTGTCCCGGAGGGTATTTTTTCTCCCCCTGTCCACTGCAGGGCAATTGCCAGGAAGAAATGATGAGGAAATAGGGAGACCCTAATGGAGCATTCACTCATCTAAATCACAGCTACACTGACTGATGTGACCACTTTGTGCCATCAGAAGATCACTCCATGCTAGACTGAGTCTCAAAGGTCCTGTCACACTTGTGTTCAATCAATCAGCTTGGGTGATATAGTGTAATTGATTGAAACAAAGAAGAGGATCTGGGCTTAACAATGAAGGAAATTAGCTACTGATACTACAGCATAAGCATGATATCTGTATGATATGCAGCAAGACAGGGACAAAGGGTTTATTCCAAGAAGCCTTGGCTATCCAAAGAAAATTACTCTTTTAGGTGTCTATCATTAAATTTATTACCTGAAACAGGTCTTATGAAAGGACAGGTCAAACAAGCAAAGGATATTCTACTTTTTTTCTTTAATAAATATAGCTTATAACCTACAATATTAAAAGTGTAAAAAGTCCCTCTGAATATGACTCATATCTACTACAGTGGTGATATTAAGCCTCTAAAAGGAATTTTTACCTATTTGTCTTGGGAAATCCTTTGTTTAAGCCATAACTCTGGAAAGTAAGCTGTCTCATGTAGCTGTTGTCTAGCCAACAGTTCCCTCAGATGGTACTAAACAAAGCTTCCATCCAGAAGTCCATTTTGTACCGCAGTTTTTATACTGTCAGTGAGCTTCGCTTCAGTAACAAGCTTGTCTGTTTCACTCCTTTTTCCAGTAGACTTGGAAAAAAAAATTATTCTCATTTTACTCATCTAACTCTTACAAAGTCACTTTTACTTTGCCCCAGTAATGATACCCCTCTCTTACTACACTCTTGTGATCTAGTGTCATGAGACACTTCCCCAGAGGGGCTGCCTCTGGCATGGGGGTGTCTTGACCCTCCTTGTCTTGCCTGGCTCTGACAAAAGGCTACCAAAGCTTTTTAAATATCTCTGAAACAGGTTACCTAGCCCACTGTTTTCCTGAAATCATGACAGGAGTGGCTAGAAAGGTTGGCTTGAAGCCCAGCCTTTTCCTTAAAGAGGGATTATTGCCACCACTGGTCCTGATTTTGGAAACTAACGAGGATGGAGATTTCACAGTCCCTCTGAGCACCCTGGGAAACCTGTCCCGTGCTGCATGGCCCTCCTAGATTTTCTCACTGTAGTCGTTCTGGTGGTGAGTTGTGTGTGTGTGTGTATGTGTGTGTGTGTGTGTGTGTGTGAGTGTCTCAATGCTCAGCTTGTGGCTGTGGCCCATGTTTAGCTTCTTTACCATTATCCATGAGAATTCTGCTGTATTGTCATCTGTAACTGCCTTTCAAGCCATAGCAGAAGCTGAAAATGGAGGCATTGGCACTGGCTCTTCTTGAAGCATGCAAGGGTGAAGTTAACCTCATTTATTTGGTTTACCTGTTTCGTCTGAGACCTGGTCATGCCTCTACTTCAAGGTATCTTTTCTTTGTGGTACAAACAACACTTTAAAATTTTCAGTTTATGTAGCTTACTTGCAGACCAGTAATGACCTTGAACCATTCAAGACTTGTCTTTGCTATAAAAAACAAAGATTTCTGGAGATGCGAATATTACTCAGGGATGTTTAATGACAAAATTGCTGACTACTATGGTTTCTTCAGAGGAAAGAACCTGGAGCAGATAAAACTATTTTGTCAAAATGACTGCTGTGGATGTGTTTTCTTGCCCAAAAAGAAGCCTTAAAAAGGCAAGATTAGCCACCACACAGAGCAACCTAAGCCAGGATGCAGGTTTCTGGTATCATCTGCATTCATACTGAAATTCTTGGAGTTGTACAACAAAATCACTGGCAAAGTGGTTCTGTGGTCTTAAGATTTATAAACCCTTCCTTTCACTGACTTGTGCATTTGCTCTTACTGAAAAAGGGTCACTTTTTGACAGGTTGTACTGTGCTTTGCTGTAGTTCTTCCCCAGTGGGGTCAATGAGTTAGATTATCTAGGGAAGCGGCAAGGTACTTTTGCTGCTGGCCCAAGCCCCTGCTGTTACAAAAGCATCAATACATGGCAACTGTCATAAAAGTCCATTGTAACTGTAAAAGCTTCTCTGATTAGTCAATCTTTTCTCTATTTATCCTGGAAGATGGAATTAGGCACAATGGAAAAGAAAGCCTGAAATGGGTCAGTTATTTACAGTGCATTCAGCCTTCTTTTGTGTCTGAAAAGGTTTTATTTAGTTTTTGTATGATTAAAATAAAAGACAGAGGAAGCTGCCAGGGGAAAAAGCTCAAAATTTTTAGTAACTGCTTTTAGTGACATAAAAATAGTATTGAAGCAAGGCTACTAGATATTTAAGTCTTGCTGAAAAAACTCACAATTTTTAAAAACACATTTCTAAGATGTTTAATAGTCTACTCTTTCCTCAGATTCCTGTTTTCACACTTCCTTATTGACATAAGGATATGGCTGGGGTCAGTAGCAATTTGGGAAAGAAAGCAGAACAAATTTCCTGATTGCCATGTGATAGTACATCTGCCGTTTCAGTTTAAGCCAGCATCTGAACCTACTCCATTTGTAGGCATTTGGCCAGATTCTGATCTAACTGGCATCAGTTTTAGTCTTGTACAACTTCTCTGTAAATCAGGGTGACTACAATGTAGTCAGCTGTGTAAGAGAAGAATGAGGCCTATTTTTACCAAGTCAACCATTTTGTATAATGTTTGCAGAGTCTTAGCAGTTCAGCTTAGTCTTGTAGTTATTTCTGATCTGTTACAATCAATCTAATTGAACTCTTCCTCTGCGGTGCCCCAGTTTGCTCAAATGTTGGGTGTGGAGGACAGGATGTTATCACTCCTGATCTGTATCTTGAGGCAACCACTGTAAAATGTGGTTTTTGAAGGTGGTCCTTAGGGGGTTCAAGCAAAATTCTAATTTAAGGGGGCCTTAGTGCAAACGATTACAAGCTGTAGGTAGAGTGTCTGTACTCAGTGAAAGAAGTGCTCTAATATAATGCTCTAATAAAGGAGTGTCATTCCAACAAGTAGCTGGGATGTAGAACCCCCACAAATCTATTTCCCTGTGACCCAGGATGTCTGTTCTGCCTGTGGCTGGATGTGTTTTAGAAGGGGTGGGGGTAGCAGTGTTGTCTGGTCACAGGGAACTGTGCTGCAACATCATTCACCTGGGTATAACCACAAGAGGAAACTGAGGCTAAGAACCAGGCTTTCTGTGTAGAAACTTCAGGAAATCCAGTTGAGGAGATGAGATACAGTTGAAGAGTCAGAAATAAATGATATTCTCTCTGAGTAACCATTGTGGAATAATTTGCTTAATTCTAAATAATTTTGTTCAATAGGTTGATTAATGTAATAAAAAAAGATAAGTATTTTGAACATGAAATACTTCAGAATAAACAGTTATAAAGCCACAATATATTCCAAAGGGATTAGTCCTGCCATTTATTACATTTCTCTGGGAGACTTTGGACCAATAGCTCTTTTAGAGCCAGGTCAGTGACACTCCTTGTGCTGATCATACAGCATGACCATTATTACAGGCAATTTTTTTGGACACAATTGTCTGGATCCTAAATATCAAATGATAAAATTTGGCAAAATCTGATAATGCAAATGTTTCTAAGGGCACACAACAGAACATGAAAGAAACTGTCATGTCAGAAGATGGTAAATTACAGTATGGTCCACTGCCATCTTTCACTGTGAGATCATTTCAGTTTAATCTTAATTTGCACAGGGTTTTTTTTCTTCTCAGTGTATGTTTATACTTCTGCATCTAGAATAGACCCATGTAAATATCTGAGAGTTTTTCAAGGGCTCTGTGCAGATGCAGCTCATTGTCATGTGTTGCATTAGTGGTAAAGACAGCGAAACTGATTGTCATTAGTGATCCTCGTGTAATCTCCTCACTGTGCATTTTGCACTCAACTATTTCATCATTCCTAGAAAGTAATTTTATAAGCTTTTAGGGTAAGCAACAATAGCTAATGAGACTTTCTATTAAGTTGAAAATTTCTCTTCCAGGTTATTCTATGTGCTATAGGTAATATTACACATTCTGTATTTTGTGTAGCCTTCTATACAGACGTAACTATAACCTAACTTGTTTTACTTAGGGGATAGGAAAGCCACATGGCCACCTTCATTATAAGTGATATTCCATATTAAAAAATCTTGAGATAGTTGTCAAGGGTGAAGCTGTCATGTTTCCGTATTTTAATTTTTTTGCTGTTACCTTTAGTTTCAGATTCCTTACATGCTTTCTAGTTTCCGAACCTTTATTAGTTCAAATTCTATGTCTTTTCTTTGTAGTCAAGTATCCAAGTGTGTATCTCTTAGAAAGAAAGACTTAAGTTTTCATATAATCTAACTCTGGGAACTGACACCTTAATGAAAAAGCTCAGCCAAAAGTTTCAATATTTGATGCTTACATTTGTCTGTAATTAGTTTCAGTTTTTATTATTGAGTTATTTTCATTTAAATGCAAGCACATTTAGACTGCTCACAGGAAATTCTGTTTAATATTGAGTGAAATTTTGAATTTATTTTTGACAAATAATGTTTGGAGTACTGTATTCAAAAATCAAACCATTCATTTGAAGGTTTTTCCTTGCCTTTCATTTTTCAAACTTCCCATCCAGATTGCACTAATAGTTAGCCCCAAACAGTATACCAAATGATTATAGCAGATAAAATCAAAAAGGAGGTCCTAAGGGTGTCATGATCTTTGAAATATATGTCTTGGAGATGTTTATCTCGCTCAGGGTATGAGCTGAGTGTCTGCAGAAAATGTCTTGATGGCGTGGAAAACTTCCTCCTGTAGGAGTAGAACAGCAGCTATTTCTATGCTCATAAAGAGAAGAGCTTGGGTAATTTCCTGGAACAGAAATCAGCAATTAGCATTGATAGCTGTGGGCCTTTTCACTAAATGCTCCAAAGACAGTCCCAGAAGGAATCAGAGGCTGTATCAGTAGCAAGTATTTGACTGAATGCTCTTTCCTCATATGCAGGGCCCTCAGCCTGTTTGTATCAGAGATTTCTTTATAATTAATTTCTTTTCTTTGGCTGAAACAATTGTACTAGTGATTTTGTTTTTCTGTGTTCAGAGAAGGTTGATTTACAGTTGCGATAAAACTATAAATGAAAAATCATTCAAATAGAAGAAAAATACTTTTAGTTTTTCTTTTATGAGCTTAACAAGAAAATTACTTGTATGGGGCTAGCTGAGATAATTTTGTTGTTATCACTTTTCTGTGATGTGTGATTGAAATACAAAACATAATTAAAACTAAAAAAAAAAAAAAAAAAAAAAGAAACCAAAGCCCTGCTACTTGTGTTTGGAAGTGTGTTTGTTTCAAGGTGTGAAGTTGATAGGTGAAGACTGCATGATAATGAATTTGCTAAAAGTCAGTGGACAAGAACAAGCAAGTTTTGCTCTTTGAGTTCTTATTTATTTTTCCTTTTGCCGTCTTAAATATAATTTTTCATTAATATTCTTGACCAACTCACTTCTATGTGAATAGCAGTCAAAATGGTTTAAATTTACTGAGTTGAGAAGGTTAACAATACCTCAGTCTACAGCTTGTGGCAACTAATGTTGTTTTACCATTGTGGGTAAAGAAATTGTGAGGTTCAGTGTGTTCTTTTCAAAAACCATGTAGTCATGCTACAACTCAGTGGAGAAGGGTCTTTTGTTGATGACTTGGTAATTCCTCATTGTGTGCTATGCATATCTAGTTGGTCCATAAATCTAGACTCCACAAAGGTCCAGCCCAAAGACTTTTGAAGGGAGTAGAAGTTTTGTTAGTGTTAAAAGCCCATTTCTCAGCCTGGACAATTCAGTTTGCAGCAAGGAGATGATGAAGAAAAAGACAAAAATAATCTCACTCTAGAGCTGCAGTTGAGTCATCCTGCAAGCAAATGCTTCAGCCTTGTGCTCAGGGACGCCACCATGGATGTTGCATAGATGACAGTACTAGGTCTAGTGAAGGAAAATGAAAATTGAAACTTAGAAAAACCATAATTAATTACTTAAAAATAAGTATATTTTGTTTTCACCTTGGTTCTTTGGGAAATGCTGATGCTGATGGATAGCTCAGTTATTTGAAAGGATGTGTTATCTTTCACAGTCTTTGTGTGGTAGAATGGCTAACCTTATGTTTGGGAGTACATTATCCAGAGGTTCCCTATGAAAGACCTAATGCTACATTTGGATCAAAGTTATACAATCATGTTTTAATTGTGTCCTCTCCCCTTTTCCTGATACTTGGATTAAATTAATCTGGAAGTGTTTTGAATACTTCAGTTTGATTTCTGGTCAAAATATTAGAAATCACCAAATTTTATATGTATGACTGTTACAAATGATAAATAAACAAGTCTCATGTGAAACTCTGTCCAGACACAGCTAATGGCTATTTCAAAAATGCAAGCTGAGCTATAAGGGAGGAGTGAAACCTCCAAGAAGTCATTATACTGATTCTAGTCATTATGAACACTTTCATCCTGATTATGCATAATTCAAAGTAATACCATAAAACTAATGTACCTTCATGTCCTCCATGAAAAATGTAATGGAGAATATGCTACTTAGATGTTTTAACTTCTTTTTTTCCCAGCTGCTTCCCATTGCAGGGTGTTCCTTCTGTTCCTCTCCTTGATTCCCAGATCTATTGGTCTCACTAGTTTGCTTCCCCAAAGACTTCCAGACCCTTTTTTGATCTGCTTTAAGTCAGCAAAAGAGTAGTAAAATGTCCAGTTGCTGGGGTTTTGTGGGTTTTTTTGCCTTTTTTTTTTTTTTTTTCTTTTTTTTTTTTTTCTGATTTTTTTTCCCATGAATTTTAACCTGGCTCTCAAAGATTGTCTGGTGAGCTGATAAAAAGTAAGCAGAGGAGAAGAGAAGGTGGGAAGAGGTTAGAGGAACTGTACCTTTCAGTGGTCTGAGCCAATACACTGCACAGTGTGACCCCATACTCCTGCATTTCAACTTCCTTTAGGTGGGGGACATATTTACAGCAGCAAATATGCAATAGATGGCATAATGTTGATGCAAATTGACATATTTTATTTCCTTTCTTCTTTATTTTAAAACATGCCTCCCTTTCTGTATTTGATGAATAAAGGGACTGCTGTTTTTCTGTGAATTTTCCTGTATGTCACAATGTCTTTCTTGAGAAATCAACCATAGCTACAATAGATTTATTCTTGTTAATGTCTCCAAAAACATCTCTACAGAGAAAAAACCTGTGGATCTTTCTCAGCTTCTACTCCAAAAAAGCCAGTGTTAGCTATAAGGCTAACTCTCAGACTGGGCTGGATTTTTTCCCCTGCATTCATTTCACTATTAATGTGGTATCCATGCACACTGGTTAACTCCTGACTTCATAATTTTAATGAAAACAGTGTAGAAACAAAACAAATATATCATTATTAATTGTGAAGTTTTTTGGGATGCTGTATTTGGAAGAAAGCCAAGCACATAAGCAAACTTGTCTATTGACAGGAGGAGATTAACCATCTTTATCCTTTCCTGCTTTCTGTTAGTGAAATAATTTGAAGGGAATCTCAAAATATATGATATGTTGTTGCTCAGCTAAGCAACCAAATGTTTGGCTTGCTAATCTTCAGTTTAGATGAACTAACCAAAGTTTTGTTTTGAAAATTGAATACAAATGTCACAGGAGTTGGCATCCCACTGAGGTTTCTGGTATTCTATCTTGCAGGAACATGCACATAAAAGGCTTATCCAAAAATGTCTATCTTCCAAAAAAATTCTTTTTAGTTCTGCAAAATGTTATTGGTTTTGAACATGCAAAATTTGCCATTTGGCCCAACAAGACCATTGCTGACCAGTTTTCATGCTGATTCTAACATATAAATGCCCCAGAAAAAGTGTTAGACATTGCCAGGGGGTGATAAAATTATGTTTGTTTCCTAAAGGTAACTTGCTGACTATTTCTGACCATGGCATATCCTGGAATACTGATGGATTATTGAAACTCCAATGTTGAGTGAAGAAGGATAAATATGCCTGTTGTGGAATGTTTACACCACATTGTTTTTTTGCCAGCAAAAGTGAGCTTTAGTGGAACCATTTATAAGTTAAATAAAAGTAATCTTGTAACATTACCACCTTCTTTTCTTGCTCAGAAGTAGTAAAAGCATTTATTTTTAGGAGTTATAAGCTCCTAAGAGCTCCTTTTTTAAAAAAATTCCTTTGTAAGGAAGAAACTCTTAAAAAGTATTTTGAAATATTTGTGATACCAGCAAGGTTTATTTTCTTGTGAAGATGTACCAGAAACTTTATTTAACTAATTTTAGAAATAAAAACAAATGTAGCAGATGTGAGGGTATTTTTATTTTTATTTTTATTTATTTACTTTTAAAAATAAATCTAAAAGTGGTGAAACACCAATTAAAGAAATCACATTAGATGAAGATTTTCTTTTCTAAGAGCGCAGCTTGAGTCTGGGAGATGCACATCTAGAGCACCTGACGTCCTCCAGAAGAGCCAGCCTTCCTTGGCTCCAAATTCACTCAAGATCCTCAGGCACCTTAGAGAGCTTCCAAAATGCTGCTTTGGTAATTTTCATGACAAGATGCCAGGCATTTGTGAATCGGGTCCCTCTCTGTTTATGCCTCAATGCTCATGAAAGTGTGTGTATTTAACAGTGTTTTCATTACCTGCCCCTATGTATTATGCCAACATATCATTCAGCAGGCAATAATCTAGGGAACCATTGTACCACTGCCCTAATTTACAAAGGTCAAGACCTGGTGCTATTTGTCCACAGAACAAGTATTTGCCAAGCAAATTGGTACAGATTGAGTGAGCTGAACTTTAGATGGCGTCATTAATTATGGTACACATTGCTCATCAAACTAATAAAGTAAAATTGCTTTTCCTTTGAGCATGGAATACCACAGCCATTATTCCTATGCTAAACTTTAAAGAGTCTTTATTCTTCATAGAAACATGAAAGTTATTTCAAAACATAATTTTTTATCACACTGTTGATGAAGGATAGGTCCAAATAAATTTGGATGCCTTTCTTGCTTGGAAATTAAGAAGATTATGGCCCAATGTAGGCAATAAATGCTAACAGCTCATTTTGTACACCATGAAAGACATTCCTTAACTTGGTGATTACTTAGTGAAACTACTTGACCTTATAAAAATTATCAGGTAATAAACGTATCATCAGTGACTCAATTTCAGGATGTGAAGCCTGCTTGAAACAGTACAGCTTCACTTGGAGTACAATGTCTGGGCCCAAATGTCTCATCTACACAGACTTTTAGTATGTGTACCTTTAAAAGAATCTTTGAAATGCTTCAGCAGCTGATGTAATTCTATGTCTTATAGATACTCCAAGTGCTTCTAACCAATACCAGAGACTCAAGCCCTGAAACTGCACTTTTTGAGGGCTATTAAGACTTTTATGTAGGCAATGCAACGAAACTTTTGAGTAAAATCCTAGTCCCAAGTTCTTCATCACAGAGTTATTTTACACTTGAGACCAGGACGCAAGACATACCTAGTTTATGCATAGCCCTGGTGTGTGTTGTCTGCAGAGACATCACACTGACGGCAAGTTATTTGATATTGTGTGCAGTATTTCTTTAAGGACCCTTAAAAAAAGAATTCTTAATAACAGTGTTCCAGCTAAAACAAAGAAAAAGTGCTAGAACATGACGAATTTTCTACAAGGCTGTTGCTTTATTCACAAAAGGCTTTGTTTCCTCAGATTCCCAAGTTTCAATGCCGTAGTTGCTCAATGAAGCAAAAGGAAGCTTAGATGCTGATTTTATTATGGAATTTTCATCAAGAAACTATCACAGCACTGACAAGCCCTTCCTTGTGTCCCACATATCAAAATATCCTTACAGCAACATAACATGGTGCCAACTGCTGTGTACTATAGATGAAAATGCTACTTAAAATTTGTTTGAGATCAGGTTTGTTTGAATTTGGCTCTGGCATTCAGTAAATGCCCAAGAGCTGGGCCATGGTGCATAATGTAACTGGGAGGACAAAATGAGGAAAACAAAGCATGTGATAGCTTATTATTTTTTATTTGCTTTGATCTTTAGAAATATCAAGTTAACGGCCTGGAGGTTACAGGATCTATTAGTTTCTGAGAGATGTTTTTACATCCCAGAAGAAAATATGTTTGCAAAGTAGAGAGGGAAATGTACATTATTAATTTTTTGTGCTCAGTGTCTAAGTGGGAGATTCAGTTTATCAACTCTTCACTCTAAGGGGATATGATCTATTTAAAATTCGGATCTGATTTAAAAAAAAAAACAAACCAAAACCCACCATTTTTGTTCAGAATGTGGCTGTAAATCTCAGAATGTATTTTATTCAGTTCTACTTAGCATAGCTTTTGTTACATATAATTCTGTAAAAGAAACGTATTCACCAGAGAGCTGGTAGATGCCCTGTCCCTGGAAACATTCAAAGTTAATCTCAATGGGACTCCAGGGCACCTGCTTTAATTGAAGATGTCCATGCTCAGAGTAGTGGGGTAGAACTGAATGAGATTTAAGGATCCCTTTCAACCCAAACTTTTCTATTATTGTAATTATAAAAAAAATACCTATTTAACAATTAGGTTGGTAGAGTTTTCTGAGTGACGTCTTGCATTTCAACTCTTCAGTGCACTGCTACTCTCTCATGTGTGTGCTTACAACCTGCAGGAGCCACAGCAACATTTTGCTGAAAGTTATTGATTTCAATGCCTTTGTAAATTGTTGATTTAAGATCTATGAATAGGCAGGAGCAGACTGTCCCAAGCCTGGAAGCCCTCTGCCTGTGTTAGTGCATGAATTTTACACCCTGAAGTGATAAACTTGGAGGTCAGCTTTGTCCCAGGGCTTGCTGATTGGATTGTAAAGTTGTGCTCTTCTGAAAGATACATCAATTTCTAGGTCCAATATATGAGATTATCTCAAATGAACATATATGTAAATATATATATTTATAAAACTATACAAATACGCATGTGTGACAGAGATAGGATCTGAAAAATTGTAAGACTAGAATAAATTGTAAGATTAGAATACTATTTGTTGAATCACAAATATGATATATGAAAACCTTACTATTTTAAAAAGGAGCAGCTGCAGTGTTTTCTCATTAACAGATGCACCCCATATTGGTAGGAGTTTTTCCATCAGGATAACAAGTCAAGAGTAGGGAAGAAACACATTATCTGTACTAGCAGTTCTTTCTTAATTCTGTTTGCTATGATTTAATAGAGTAAGGGCAGAAAAGCAACTTAAAGTACTGTATATGTGTGGGTAGCTTGTTTCCCAAAATAAATTTTATGGATACTTCTCTAGGTTTTGGTTTGTGTATCATCTCTCTGAATTCAAATTTTACAGAGGATAAACTGGCTTTGATCATGAGGATTTGATCAACACATTAGTGCTGCTACATAAGCTTATGAGGATTTTTGACCTTGGATTCCAGTCAGAGCTGTTCTTTAGATTAAGTCCCCCAGAGCTGATTCCTTGTTTAAAGTGCTTCTAAAGGTATTTAGGGCCTGTAAAGTTCCTGGTTTTGGGAGAAAAGTCCTACCATTTAGGTTATGTCTAGTCTATATTCGTGTTAGTAGCTAACTTGATGCAGCCTGTGTGGACCTGCACAGCAAAGCAGTTGGTTGTGAGGAACTGAAGTTCGTGCAGTGCATATTTTTCGTGTTTTTATTTTGGGTAGCTGTAGTCTGGTCCCTTAGGCTGAATATTTAGTAGAGGATGGAGCTTACTGGAAGTTCTGCTGGAAAGCACCTTCCAGTTTATTTTTTCAGAAGGAAATCCAATTCATGACATATTTGTGCAACGCAAAATAAAATTCAGGAGATGGTCATGACTAGGAGATCTGCTTCTGTAGTGCTGCCTTGATTTAAGTAAAAATTGTGGATATATCTGTACTCCTGCTTAGCTCTGTCTTCATGTTGCAAATGGACCTATGTGATAATGGTTGTTTAAATTTTTTTGTATTTTTATTTTCCCTATTCAAAATGCATCAAAGGAACCAGGCAGGAAGTGGTTTCTGATTCTACAAAGTACTTTGTGATTACACTTTTCCTGTTTCACCACCCAGGATGAGATTGGCAGCTTTAAAGTGTCTTCATGAGAAACTAGGTTAAGGGAGAGACACTCTCTGAAAACTGTTAACAGTATATTTTCTTCTGAGAAAGGTTGATCTCCTGAGAAAACTTTTAGTTCCAGTGAATGACTTTGGCAATTTCAACAAAAAATGCTATATCAGCTTAACTTTCCATTGCAGGCTAATGATGTTGATAAATGAACTTTGTGAACTAAACAGCTTTCTGTTTCAATTCTGAGTTTTACTTTACAATGAAGACCCAAAGCAGCACTAAGCAGCTGGGTTTAGGAGAACATTATCTCAGTAAATACAGATGTAAAGATGCAAGCTAGTTGCCTCCAGAACTCTGCCTAGCATCATCTGGTGCTATAGAAACACTTGCAGAGCTAAAAATGGAGAGTCACATGAAATACTAATGTAATTTCAACTTGCTTGCAATAAAACTTGTTACTGAAATCTAGTATCTATTGAAATAGTGTTAGTACTGACCTAACTTTTCAGCCATGTATTAAATATTTAATCTGTAATAATGATTAAATATTCAATATTCAGTAATAATATATAACAATATAGTATTACTATAATTGATGAGTATGAAGCATTTCATTAAGAAATGGTTGACTCTAAGCAGTATTAAATTAATTTGTAAGTTTTCTCCTAAAGAATATATGATGAAATAGAGCCAGAAGAGAACATCTCTACTCTCTGGATGATGTTTCAGAGAGGGTTGTGCCATTTTTACCTGGCTTTGTATCGATCTTTCTTAGTACATACAGACTGTGTTACGTCTTGAATGTAGAAAGACTGGTGATTCTTTAGCTTGTTATATATGAGAATCAATAAATGCAGAGCTGAACATATCCAACAAGGAAGTTAATTAAATACTGTTAGATGTTGCTGGTTATTTTTTTTCTTTTTTTTGCTGTTTTGTTGGTGCTTTTTTCCCCTCACTAAATTAATGGTGTTAATGATACCCACCATTGCAGACAATTTGTTGGGTTACTAAGGGCCTTCTCTGTAAATGGAAGTGTTAATTCACAGGGCTAACTGGTCCCTTATAGAAAGAAAGTGTTGAAGATTTTATGCTTGGAATTTTGTTATTTTTCATTCTTGGTTTTGCTCTTGTCAGTGCTTCCCATGGAGTTTACGAGAGACCCTTACTCTTAAGGATTACTTCAAAGGAGATTGGAATGCTCCACATGTAATGCCCAGAGAAGCTGGGGGTGTCCCATTATTGGAAGTGTTCAAGGCCGGGTTGGATGGGGCTCTGAGCCACCTGATCTAGTGGAAGGTGTTCCTGTCCATTGCAGGGGGGTTGGAACTAGGTGAACTTTAAGGTCCCTTCCAATCCAAACCATTCTATGATTCTATGATGTATTTGAACTTGCAAAAATCCATGTTTTTTGGATTGATTCTGCTTAAGGTGTTTCCTTAATAATAAGCAAAATGATATTTTTCTCTGTTCCTCTGACATTTTAGTAAGTACTGAATTTCAGCCAGGTACTTGTACCGTACAAGTAGTGAAAAGATGATACTCAAGGTTTTCTGTTACAACACCATATTTTTTTTTTAAAAAAGCGGAACATTTAAATAGCTCTGCCTAGAACCTTAATAAAAAAGAAATTATGCCTTGACTTTCAAGTGCTTTGCCACACTGTATTTGAGTATATGAGTTTCTGTATCTGTGTTATCTCCTGAAGTATTCAGTAGGACACAATGAATTGGTGGTCCCTGATTTTCATAATGTGCAGATGCTGATCAAAATTGCTACGTGTCTAGATTAAGAGGCACGTATGCACATGCTATCAACCAGGATTATTCAAGTTGATACCTTTTGATTCAAGAATTGTTGTCTGCTTTTAAGAGCAGAGGTCCAGGTGGTGATGTGAAAGAATGTTCTAAAACATAGACCCACTGCATTAGAAAATGGCAACTTCTCCTTTTTCAGAAAATATAACAGTGGTTATGGATTTATGGAGGAGGAATTTCAATCCAAAAGAAGTCCCAAAACAGCCGCTGCCTGTCAACATGTTAAATGTGTGTGCATGTTTGTGTTTTTCTCACAAGTTTATTCTCTGTGTTGCACTGCAGAAAAAGCATTGGTACAGAATGGAACTGAAAATGTCTGGCTATGTTTTATTTTAAGACAGTTTTGTTACATTGGCTTGGAGTGAGCTGATAATATAAATATTGGAAGTTGCAACATTTTAGATTATTTTGAACAAGAAGCCAGGTAAACTAAATGGAAAAGATATAGTTCTGTGAAAGTATAACATGATTTCTTTTGCTAATGAGACTTGTGCTCTCAGACAAGTCCACTAATATGTTTGGGGCCTCTGGATTTTTGTTTGGCAAAGCCCTCTGTAGCAGCACAACCTGAAATCAATCTCAATACAGCAAGGATAGTTGACAAGATTGCTATTAAATAGGTTATTGACTCTGTGAATATCTTTGAGACATATCAAAATAACCAGACGAACTTTTTGTTTCCTTGCTTGTTGTCATTGCTGGGCAAACCTTGTTTGAGAGAAAATATTTTGTGTTTTCTTCCTTTCTTTGGTTTGAATTAGTTCATCTGTGTATCTCCCATCCTTGCTGCCTTCATTAGCATCCATGCTGTGAAGTGATTACTGGAGGTGAGGAGATTAAAATCTTGCTTGTTAGGTTTCAAGTGCACCCTCACACTTCTGAAATATTTTTAATTAAAGCCTCTGAAAACTGTATTTACTCTTTAAATACAACACTTAGCAGCTGTAGTGAGAAGCAAGCCTCTTCATGGGAGAACAGCTGAACTTCCTGAGAGAAGACAGAGCTTTGAAGAGATTACATATGCCCTAAGAGGTCAATGGCTAATTTGCTTCTGATAGAGCTTTCTAAAGCAGTACAAACCACTTAGGTACATTTATTTTAACATTCACATTCATTCTAATTTGACTGAATCTCCTGTACTGCGGCAGGGATAATCAAGCAACGGTTACAACATTCGGTGTCCTTGTTACGGCACATTCAGTGGAGAAGACATTCGCTTCAGATACAAAGTGTGCTGCAGATCAGTTCCTGTATCAGGATGATTAGTTCCTGAAAATCATAAAATAACGGCTCAAAGATGCAATGACAGATCATGTTAGATTCTGCTTGAGGTTTCTGCATTTAAGCTACCAGCACATGAATGATACTACCTACACCCTTTACATGAATAGATAAATTTGCTGTCATCTGCAGCAGACCCAGAGAAACTTTCTCTCTTTTCTAAACTGAGATAAATTGTATTAGTACAGAAGATAGTTTCTAGGAATCCTACATGGTTGTATCAAGGCTGTAAGCTAGCTGTTAATTGGCACTATATTGACATCCTTGCTATAGAGAAATCCTGGAGCTCATCTAGAATAGACACTCACCTCCAGTATTAGCTAATACTCCAGTATTAGCTTGCCCAGAGAGCGGTGCTCCCATTCCAGAGATGGCACACTGACAGTGAGGAGAGGCAGGGAAGGGGTGTAGTGGGAACACAGTGTCAGACACCAGTGTCCCTCCGCCTCCTCCACCCCTTTGTGTGTGGGGCAAAGACTTTTAGAGGCATGACAGTGTGATTTCTGATGTTTCAGAAAGTGGTGCCCCTGTGGACTGTTTTTCAGTGTATTGTGGAGAAACGTGTCTGTTGACTCTTTGTGCAAAAGACATGAGCCACATAACCTGATAGGTAAATCAGTTCCAGCATGGCATGTGTTGGACTGTTGCCTGGTAGTTCTATGGCAGCATGGAAACTACGTGTAAAATTGGAATAAAGAGACAGCTGGTGCAGTTTTGCACGTCTGAGGGAAATCTTTATTGTTGACCAGCATGTATTGCATCTGTCATTTTATTTTTTGACTCTAAAGGATAAAAAGATGCTGCAGCATGTCTGTAGCTACTCTACTGTTTTATTTATAACAAACCAAAGAACTTTGTGGCATTTCAGTGTATTAAATAAAGAAGTTAATCTGTTTACAAAAATTAATTTCCACTTTTTCCTTGCTGTAGTGGTCCACGCTTTACAGTCTTCATAATGCATACCAAATTCCCTTTAAAATCTGGATTTTTAAAAAATTGCTGTAGTTTTAGGGGGAAAAATGCTTCTGCTAGCTTGCTTAAAATATGGTACTCACAAATTAAAAAAACTAAAACCAGTCCTCTGGATGGTCATCTGACCTCATTCATATAGGGTAAGGAAGAATTTCCTAGTGTAAAATGTACACCATCAGAATTGGCTGTCGGTGACAGAAATGAACTATAACATGTATTTTCTATTTGCAGCATTCAGAGCAGCTTCTTCTGACAGTTGCTGCCTCACAACCATTCAGTTTCATACACTTTCTGGCACATCATTAAAAATCTATCATTGTTAGTAATCTGTCATCAAAGAAATCAATGGATAAGCTTTGCTGATCCAGTGTTTCTCCTACAGAACAAGATCATGTAACAAAACAACAACCCAAAGAAAACCCTGTATTGTGCAGCATAATTATTAATTCCAAACAGACTATTGGAGCAAAATTGCCAGTTAGAAATGAAGCTGATAGATGGTCCAGTCTGAATTCTGAAATGTCCTTGTTTTAAAGTGTCAGGACTGCATCATACAGGAAATTCTTTCTGTCTGTTTGAGTAAGATGTTTGCTCTTGGTTCTCTCATTTGAACCAAAGGTATTCTAAGTCGTAGTTGTGGTCTGTGACTTGTTGGGATAAAGATTCTTTGGAACACACCATTTAAAATCTATGGCTTGGGATGTTTTTCTGCAGATTTCTTTTGTTCTGTGGGAGAATAATCTTTACATAAATTACTGACTTTACAATAATTTATTGTATTTTCTGACATATAGCTCCTGGGGTAGCACACTATAAATTAGCAGCAGGTATGCATCTATCAAAAATTTATGGAGAAGTCCTGCTTTATACAGCAGGTAATGCCAGGAATACATATGATCTCCTTGAACAAAGGTCTCAGGGCTTTCCCAGAGAAAAGATGATAACTAGTGACTGTGTTTTCCTTAGTGTATTCAGTCTGTAATAGTTAATTAATAGTAAATACTATGTGCTAAAACTCAGAAACTTGTTAGTATCCATTTTATCAGCATTTATTCTGGGCTTTTCACTTGCTCTGCTATAAGCAATGGTGTCTCTTTAAATACCAAATGCAAAACCAAGGGGCAAGGATAGAGCAACTAGTTATAAGTAATATAATAAAGATTATCATTTTTGTGAAGAGATGAAGGGCATCTCCTATGAAACTCTGACGCTGCAGAGCTTCTAGGAATTAAAATGGGCAATCTGCTGGACTTTGTAGCAGAGCAGTGGGATACAAAGTATTTAGAAATGTAATGCATTTTGTGCTGGCCTTTAGACAGACTTTTTATATGATGGTAAGTAGTAACTGAACTGACCATTTCCCTCAGAGACCCCAGCATAAGAAATGTCTCATTTTGCTTTCCAAAGGAATCCTTATGGGAGACCAAATATTACCCAGATTTGAAAGAATCGCACTCATAGTTCCTTACTGTGAGTACCACCTAGAAACCCATCAGAAGAGGGCCGGCCATTCCTCTTCAGTCAGGCACCAAATTTGAATAAATTAGACAATTCATGCCCAAGCCTCTGGGAACAGGCAAGCTGAGATTTTCAAATATCAGAAAGATGTGAAGAGATCTTGCTACGGAAAGTGGTGTAGGAATCCTAAATCTTATGGGGAAACTAAAAGAATTGGTAGGATCACTGAGTGTGATTCTTTCTGTATCTGTGTAGTGGTGTCCTCAGTGAGTGTCTGTTGAGGGTCAGCAAGGCAGCTCACACTTCCACAGCAGGGTACGTGTATGGCCTGTATTCACTGTACCCAACTGAGACACGTTGCACTCGGGGCTTCTATTTTAGCTGTACGTGTAAGACACCCAAACATACCTTCAGACAAGGCACCAAGGGTCTCAGTGGGGAATTGGCTGCCCAAATTTGAGAATTATGATTATCCTGAATTGCATCCATATAATAACCTAGTTTGATTGTCATTTTTGATATTTAAAAGCAAATAAAAGCTGCCACAAAAGGTAAGTGAAACGTCTTTAATGTGTTTTAGTTTATGGATTTATCTTAAAAGTATAACAACTCAAATTGACATTTTTTAATCAGAAACTAAATGGCAATAACTTAAACAGACATGAAGCAAGAAAGAACACAAATATTTAGCCCTGTAATCAAAGACATGGTTTAACTGAGCACATGAGCAGGATGTTACACTATCTGTATTTTTATTTACTCTTACATCTGCTTTTTTTCTTTTTTTCTGAAAGGTATAAGAAATAGGAAGCCACTTATTCCTAACACTTCTCTATCTCTTTAAGAGATAGTGTAGGATAGATGATCTGCTCCAATGCTCCAAATTGAAATTAGTGAAGGAAATAAATAGGAGAGAAATGTAGAGCTATGACAAGGAAGAAAATACAGTAAACAACTTCAGAGCATGCAATGTGCAAATAAAATTTGGCGAGGATGGTGAGAAGAGTAAATGAGGAAGGGAGAAGTGAGAATATTAATGAAAGTTGAAAAGAGCAATTTAGAACAATTTGAGACGCAAAAACGACCAGACAAGTGAGAAAAATAGTAAGGAAGTAAGAGAAAAGTAAAGGCACTATGCCCCAAAGGTGAGATTTTCAAAGGAAAGATGTGCACTTAGTCAGAATAATAGAAGTTGGACTATTAGTCATTTGCTCAGTTTCTTAACATCTCCCTCATCTTTGTCATGGTGATTATTTCATCATAAGAGAAAGAGCTTTTTAGAAAGTCTCTGGTTAAAGTTGTACTTGTTTTAATACATGTTAAGTTGTCAAATAAGAGTATTTTGTTGAAAGGGATATAAAATCTGACAAAATGTTGTTTGGCATTGGGGTAGGAAAGAGGGAAGGAGAGTGTACTGCGCATAGCCAAAAGGTGAGAGCATGGCCTGCTAGCATATCAAGCCCTGACCTGCAGACTGAGAATTTAAAGTTGTCTGCCACAAACTGAGTTTGTTTAACTGCTGAGCTAATAATCACTGTTATGGGTTTTTTGATTTATTTTTCCTTTTTTTTTTCTGGGAATGACCTTTTTCTTGGTTTTGTTTTGTGCCATTTTGCCTTTTGTACAGAACATTCAAAAAGTTTGGATTCCACACAAAATCTGTGATGAATTCTTTCTTTTTTGGGTGTATTTGGGTTTTCTTGTATGTGAAAGAATGAGTACTCTCATTATTTAATCAGTTGTACATAGACCATCATCGGGTTATGTTTTCAAGTGCGTATTCTTCGCCACAATTTAACTCTGGAGGTACTTTGTTTATGTGCTCTCTTTGAAAGCCATGTGGTACTTCCCTCACTGGGCTAGTGTGAAACACCTTTGGCATTGGTAACTGTGTTTGGAAAACCATGTTTTCTTTCTCTTTTAAAGATAGCTTTCTGTTTTCAAGCTATACTGTATTTATATGGAATTTGTTATATTAGGCTTGTTCTAGTTTTTGCCCCTTCTTAGATATTGAACTCTCTCTGTTTCTCATTATAACTCTCCTTTTCCAGTCCAAAGTGTGTTTTTTGGCTTTTTTTTTTTTTTTTCCTGCAGCTCATTTATTTTCCTGCAGCCAACACCCTTTTTGTAGGCCTTCATTTTGAATTTAGCAAACACTCTAAATTAATTCAATGCATTCCACAAGTGCCTGCAGGACAGGAGACTGTGGAAATGAATGCTCCTCATTATTCCTTTTGTGTGTTTGCCAATCACTGTCTTTGGTCACAAACTTTTTGTGTCAGCCTTCTTTTTGTTGTCTGAAAGGACAAGTTATGTGTGTTTGTGTGCATGTCTTTATAGGTGGATACACACACGTAAACATACAAATATGTATACACATATATTTGTGAATTTAAAACTCTCTCCTCCAGTAATTCTAAGTTAATAGTCTGCTCAGTTAATAGTCTGCAGTATTTACTTTTCTAGAGAGTAAATTGAATGCTTTGAACTTGTTCTGCTTTCACTGGAGTTACTAGAAGGGACACATGCAAATTTGGCTGGCCTTCAAAACATTACCAAAACCCTTCTAATTACTGTCATTGTGTCACCACCTGCGAGGCAGTACCTTGAAGCAGAGTGGGTGTGCCATGCTTTGTTTTAGCTTAAATGCTATTAATAGGGAAAGCGAAGAAAGAGGTGAGCATGTAAGAACTCCTGAGTACGGTACAAATACCGGCAGTGCATGAAGTTTCCCAGTGTGAGACCCATTGTTCCTCAAGCAGGACCATTTGTTTGTAATTGGAATAATAAGTATTTTTTGGCAGTCTTCCCTCTGAGGAACATGTGTAAGCAACAAGTGTCAAGTTAAATGCAAGTGTTGTTTGAGGCCTCAAATTAGACTTGAATAGGCAGTTACAGAAGGCTATTTTGAAACATCCTTTGTTCTAATAGTCTTTCAGTCTCAATTGCTCAAAGAGCTGATGGTCAGGATTTTGCAGACTCTGACATTGTTTTTCTGTACATTTCAACAGCATTTTGCGTTCAACAGCTGGAATGAAGAGGTGCTACTTCGATGTTTTGTTGGTGAAAATTTGCTTTTTTGGGGTGAAAACCACAGCTGTGTTGTCTTGAATAATAAATAAAATATTGGGTGTTTTACTGTGTTTTTCTAGCTCAGCACAGAGCTGCTTAATTTTCAGAGCTTCTGGTGGCTGTGTGTGGGAAGCTGTCAGGTGGAGAAACCCTACCAACCTTTGTCCTTTTGAACTAGGTTGCAGAGATCTTGCATCAAATCCCAGTGCTCTTGAGGTGTGTGGTTGAGTAACTAGGTGACGTTGCATGGTGAAGTAGAGCTAAGTGAGCAGAGTAATATCCAGCTTTAGGGAAATGGTCAGGAATGGGATGTACAGTTTTAAGGAAGTGGATTGCGTCCTATTAACATGCAGGAGGAGCCCAGGCTTACCCTGCTCTAAGAACTCGTCTAGTTCTAATTTATTATATTACTTGCCTTCTTAAATTCTCCAACTTATTTTTCTCCTGGTTTTAGTACCCCACAGAATGAAATTGTTTTGTAAGAAGTGATCCTGTTTGAATTGAGGTAGGGGCAGGAAGAGACAGTAGAGAAAGATAAAAGCCACACAAAAGAAAAAGGCAAGTGTATTAGAGGTCCTGAACCATTTCAAGTCTTACCATGATTAAATAAGGTCAGTTGCAATGTAGTTTATAAAGACTCTCACTGAAACTTATAATTAGAGGTTACACAAGGGCAGGTAACATTTCAGAAACAGGTAAGACATCTGACCCAACATGCCTGCCTACTGAAATGGAACAGCCTTAGGCTCTCCTGAGATCATTGCTGAGCAACTCCCCAGATTTCGATTAAAGGCCTATCCTTCTCCTCTCTGCAGGTCTGTCTTTTAAGAAAAGGAATATTTTCTCACTCTTCAAACTTCTGATTTTCTGAAGGTTCCCAAGCTTCTCACATTATCTAAATGTTTTTAAAAGTGACAAAAAACCCCAACTTCCCAGACTTGGGGAAAAACCATTCTGCATTTGACCTCTGCTTGTTGTGCTTATTAGTATTCTAGTTCTCACACCATGTTCTCTCAGTGACAGCACTTACCCCCACCTCAGCTGATAAAATTTAGCTGCATGATTTTCCTTTACTCTTTTTGACAGCTGCTGTAGAGGCTTTACAATTGGGGACATTGAAATCACCTGCCACCATGTGGCTTTGCTTTATTTTTTCTTAATTTGTTTTAAATCAAATACTAGAACACTTGATGGGTCTGAAATCTGAGAGTGCTGTGTGCAAATTTGAATTTAGCATCACAATCACATGTTGTTGGGGGTAACCTAAGTGGCCCATCCGCCCAAGCTGATATGGAACATCACCTGCAGAAAAAATCTTGATTTAACTTAAACTGATTGAAACAGATAAAAGTGTTCTTTTCATTCACTCTTGATCTTTTTATTCTTTCAATTTCTATCTGGATAACTGGTGAACCCAATGGACCAGTTGCTTTGCCTGCTTTCACCACCTTCTTTTTTTCCAAATGAGTGAAACACTGAATTCCTTCAGCATGGGGAGAAGAGGGAGAAGTCAGTGGCCTCATCTGAGGATGCCATTTTGGGAGCAGGCTGCTCCACTCCTCTGCAAAGGAAGAGTTCATAGAACTCTCACTTCCAGAGGTTTCTGTGTGCCTCAGTGCTCAGACTTGCAGTGCTATACAGAACATGTATCCATGTTTAATTCTGTTACATGTTTTTTTTCTGAAAAACAACCCCATGGCAATTCTATACTGACCTGAGGTTTTTAACTTAAATGAAGAAAAATGTTACCATTAACCTTAATGTGTTCTGTGCTAAAATTATGTTTGTTATAGTTACCTTCATTATTCCTACACAATAATATTTCAGTTTTATGGTCTCCTTCTGCCTTTTCCTTCCTTCACAAAACTGCAAGTATCCAATTATTATCCTTTGTTTAAGTCAGTGAGAATTTTGCTAGGTTTGTGACCCAGGAAATAGCAGATTTAAATTCATACATCTCCCCTCTCCAGAAGTGTTCATCCAGGGCTGTATAATTGCTACCATGTGGGCAGGCTGAGGTTGTGCCTGCCCTTCAGTAATAGTGGGGTGTTTCTCTGCGCAATATTTAAATTCACTCCTTTTCTGGGAAATCTCTTTATTTCCCCACCATCTGATGGTCCCGATGTGAAATGAGTTTTATGTAGTTTGGGTGATAGGCCCAGAAATGTGCATCTGAATAATCTAGTTGCTTTCTAATATGAATAGCAATTTTATAGGAAAAATATATGGGTAACAGTAAAGAGTGGGGATGTGGAGGTGCTTAAATGAAAATCAATGTAGAATGTCTGTATTTGCACAGGAGGTAATTTGCTTCTTGCTGTATTTTCTGGATTTATTCTGGTTTGAATTGAGATCTTGTACTCTTTTTAAGAACTATTTGATGAGTTCATTTAAAAAGACAACTGTGGATTTTAGGGAAATTCTACCTATTTTGTCAAAACATATTGATGCTTGATACATTGCTATGACCTCGTATTAAAATTTTCTTTGGTTTCTCTTCCATGATTTTCATATTATGATTCACCTTAACACACATTCTGCAGCCTCTGAAAGGTGGGATTTTCCCAGTAGTTTACAGAAGTGACAGTCTCTGCCTGAGCTTCTTGTTTCTCTCTCCCAGGATAAATTGAGTTCTATTCTTCTTTTATGCTTGTTATAATATTCTAGAAGATTAACTTGTCTTCTTAAAGGTAAAAGTAGGAAAATTTTGCCACAGGTTTGCTAAATGCTGTAATTTAACTCTCTGGATAAAATTGCTTTTAGGTGTCAAGGCTGATCTACACAGCCTACTGTTAACATTTGGAAAACACAGCTATAAGCAATAATAGAGCTAAATACTTTTAAGCATCATAACCCAATAATTGTGGACTTTTTATAAGAAACCAAACCTTAGATCCTCATGATAAAAATAAGTGCTCATATTCCAGCTGATGTAGGAATAACCATATATCATAATTATCCTCGCACTCTGTTCCTTCTCTGCTAGGAATTTTTGCTCAAGTAGAGTCAGGAATTTTGTAATTTGGCTGGAATTTCTAGCTACATGACAGGGCTACAGCCATGCAGAAATCCCAATACACCAACTGAATGTGCACAGGGAGGTTTCATGATGTTATTCTAATGAGCTTGTAATTCTGCTTTGCGTAATGCATTTGTACTTCTGTTTTGTGTCAGATCTGCTCTCTGTGCATAAGTTTCTATGTGTGTCAGAGAACCCAGACTTGCAGTGCTACACAGAACATGTATCCATGTTTAATTCTGTGACATACGAGAGAAAAACCATGATAATTCTATATTGACCTGAGCTGCTTAACTTGAATAGAGGGAAATGGAAATTCAGCTTCTAAAGACAAACTAAATACTAAATCAAATCTTCCAAAGGTTGAAGCGTTATCTGAAATGCTGAGGTCTTGTTTTATTTTGCCATTGCTCTTTGAAACAGATATCTTTTTCCAGAATGCTGTATATTGCAGTGACTGATTGAACTCAGTTGCTGTGAAATGAGTATATAATTATTCACACCCCTGCTAAGAGTCTAAGAGTGGGATGAGTCTTTGACAGCCTGGTTTTTTTTTTTTAAACCATGTAACAATACCTAATTATTTCTCAAGCAATCTACTTGTAGTCTAAATTTAGGAATTATTTCTCAAGCCAGCTGTTCTCAGTAAAATTGAGAACTAGAGCTGATTTAGTGGCTTAGTGATCAAGAGTAAAGATTTCCCAAATGCTAAATTTTATAGTGTTTGAAAACCAAATTTAATTCCCAAACAGTTCAGCCTTGTTCAGATATAAGAAGAGTAAAACGTCTGTAGAGCAGAATGGCAAAACTCAAAATATAAGGTTGAATTCTTTATCCAGGAGGAACAATCAGAGTTTATTTTTGGAAATTTGTCTCTAGAAGAAGCACTTAGTTTGGGAAGAAACCATATTTTTAATTATTATTATGGAAACAATAATAAGTTATTGAATATGATTATTCTTTAAAGATACTGTGGTCTTTGCCATTTAAATGATTCAGGGCACTCCTGGAAGGAGTTTTTATGCCAACATGGCTTTCTGTAATTTACTTTTTCTTGCAAGAATAGAATATGAACATATGTGGTGTATCGTACATACAAAATTGAGTTAGTTTATTTGCAAAAGACAAACCCTTTACCGCATTTAGTATGTTAAATGGATGTGTAAGCAGTGATTACTTTATCCTCCAGAGACCCTGTAGCAGGTATGGCTATAATAGAAAATCCTAATCAAGTATTTTTCACTTGGTCTGTGGCTATCAGCTAACTATCAAGTCAGATTTGAAGGGAGGAGCCCCAGCTGCTCAGGAAGTTGTGCAGCAGTTCCAACCCTTGTGCCAGTTTTGTGACTAAGAGGAGGGCAAGAGACCATGCTCAGGAAGGTTCTCAAACCACACGTGTGCTGCTGGTAGCAGAAACTGGAAGGGCGAGACTCCTGCAGAGATACTCTTGCGTAATGAGCTTGCAAGTGGCCACACTTCTGCTAAGAGGGTTGTTTTGTTTTTTAAAAAGCCCTTTACATTCTCTGAATAAGGGGCATAGAATTAGTAAAATAAACTTCACACCGTATTCTGAAGAAATGGAAAATCACCATCTGTGAAAATCTAGGAACAGTCTGACCCCTCCACAGCTGTGTGTAACAGAGAGAGGGGCAGTGTACAGAAACCTCTGCCCTACAAAAAGCACACTGTTGTGAGTTGCATTTATTTTAATTATGTGTTTATTTTTATTTAGACCAGTTCTACTGAAGTCTAAACACCTATGTAGGCTGCCCTGGTGTCTGGTAATTTCCAGTCTGGATTTGCTTAGTAAGCAGGGAAATTAAATGGAAAACAATAGTATTTGTAGGCCTATTTTCAAAGGACTTGTATTGAAGAATAAGGAATGTGTCCTTAATACGTTAGCAATGTTTATTTGGTAAAGAATACATTGTTGAGTTTTTCTCCTCTTCTTAAGCTGTTTCCTAGTGTTATTTCCTTTTCAACCGCAAAACCCATACAAAATAAACCATACTGAATTATTGCATAGTTTTAACCAACTGTTCAGCATCTTGTATCTCACAATGATTTTCTTTTCATACTGAGGGTAAACTGCACCAAGGAAAAGCTCTGTCCCTGCAAGGCATTTTTAATCCTGCAGTGTTAATAAAGAGATATTGAGATAATTGGAATTCGTACAGCTGAAGTACCTGATATATAGATATATATATAGATTTCACCACTTTTGTCTATGCTACTTACCACTACAATAGATATTAGGGACGTGGACTGTAGAGACAAGGGCAGGAAGAATATAGATATATATTGGAAAGAATTTGGGATGGTAATTGCAGATAATCTACAGGAAAACAAAGAATAATCAGGAGTGGGTGTGTAACGCAGTCGTGATCCAATTCTTATGTACTCATGATATATCCTATAATAGTAGCATACAATGCTGTAAGACACTCTAATCCCTTTTTAGGCCATATGGAGTCATACTTCTTTGTGTTGAGAGCGTGGATCTAGTGTTAAACATGGTCGGCCAGCCCTGCCACATTCTTCCAAAGCAGTAGTTAATGATGTGTGTTCTCCTAGGTTTATTTGTGGTTTATTTTTTAAAATTTATTTTTATTTTATTTTTTTTCCCCACGTTGTTGGTTTGTGTTGAACTGTATGCAGCCAGTCTGGAGTTACTGATTGAAATTTTGAAATATATTAAAGAATAAGATAATTGACTGTAATTTTCTTTTAAGGTGATACCACTAAATGAAAGTTGTCTGCTAGATCAATACTGCATTTCAAACACAAGTTTAAAATTGTCTTGCACCGGTTTTATCTCTGAATTTTAGATGACTACACAGGTGCTGTCTACAGTTGAACTTACCAGCTGATTTCCCTTAGCACCCACGAGATATGCCAATAGGCTCACGCTTACATATGGGCTCAGGGCAGGCACAGGTGCACAGCAGGGCACAGCTGTGAGCTCCATCTCAGCAGCAGCCTGAGCACCTTCTTGTATCCTTCATGTCCTCCTAAGGAGGAGGGGCAGCAGTGCCCATGTCTGGCAGCACTGCCAGATGCTTGTGGGAAGGCAGGAGAGGTTCCCTGGTGTTGCCTTTGTACTGCAAGGACATTGTGCACTGTGCTATAGGCAGCCTGTACCTTAACGTCATGTCCAGGCAGAGATAAAATGCTGGGTTCTGACCTGTAAAATATACAGTATAAATATTAACTTTGAGTCTAGCTTGCAAAATTCCCCTCCCTGGGTCTTGTCTGCCTAAACATGAAATCTGTCAATGAAATCCAGCAGAACATAAATTATGCTCCCTCATCACAGCACTGAAAGGCCACTGACTTCATCACCCTTGCAGCATCAACTTTTACTTTGGCAGTTGTGAAGGATCTATTGTTCATTATGATATCTTTACTCTGCTGAACAGGATCCTTCTGTTGTAGCACCAAATAGTCTGCAAGCTGTCTGTCACCAAGGGGCCATGACACAATGATCTGTTTTATTTTCTTTCCTGCTTTCATTTGTAGAATAAGTAAATTTCTGTCTGTGAAGGGTAAAATACTGGAAAAGCAGCCTTCCTTAGGTGGTGTTATTGGGATACTGTGGGTTTCCATGATTCACTTATTTAATTTTGGCTGAGGAATTTTTTTTTCATTGAATATTCATTATTTCTAGGATATGCTTCTAGAAGTTTATAATGATTTCCTGGCAAAATAGAATAAACACAATTTTAGGTTTGGTGTGTTATTTTTTTTCTTCTTTCCCTTTTAATTGCTATCTGAAGTTTATAAGATTGTGAGGTGGGCATTTTCCCTCCCCCCCTGACTTTCTGAGTCTCTGCAGTGCAAGAATTCAAGCTCCTTCCTCTCCCATCTTCTTTTAAAAGAATTTGTTACTATGGTGAGGAAACCATGTAGCATTTAGAGCTTCAGACTAAATATAGCTATTTTCATAATTCATTATAAGTATTGCACCAATAATTTGCTAGAGTAATTCATATTACAGCACTTGCAATCTATTTGCCCCAAATATATGCACACATATGTATGTGCGTAACAAACACTCTAGGAGCTCAGAAGGGCAAACCAACCCTGGCATTAAACTACGATCCACTTCTCCTGAATCCAGAACTAGCCAGGTCTAAAATAGCATCTTTTTGCATTCCAGAAATGATTTTCTGGTAAATGTAAGGGAGAGATGTTTCTAGGCTTTCACAATTTATTAATTTTAGGAATTTTTCTTTCTTTTCATAACAGGTATATACACTTAACCAGCATGACTTAATGGATAAGGATTATTATTTAAAACAAAAGCTCAAAGTGGAAAGTAGTGGTATTAAATATTGAAAAAAATCAGTAAATTTTAAAGCATAATTGGTACTGTATATGAAGACAGCACTGAATTGTAAATCATCACAATGTGACAGCAATCTTTTATTGAAGGTGTCACTCATGCAGCTCCAAAAAAACCTGGGAATAGACTTTTCATTTTTTTGGCTTGTTGACTTCAGTTATGTTAGAAGGTACTCCTGATTAATTGTGTGGGTGTGCTGGGTTTGTTTTCCGGTATGCATTTACCAACACGTGCAATAGTATACATAGAGTATTTGGACAGATAATCCCTTAAGGTAAAACTATATTCATAAATAAAATTGCAACTAAACTTTTCAGTTAATGGCCGCTAAAGATCTTATTATATTAAATAGGGTATCTGAATAATTCACCCTTTCTCCTAGTATGGGTAGCTAGTACTGTGAGCTCAGAAATGTTCTTTCCAGCAGAATGGTCAAGAGTAGGCTCAGGAGGGCTTAACTGATATATATGCACCCTCTGTCAAGCACATCGAGAGTACCAGAAGGATCTGTGTCTTGGATGGTGTATAATATCACTAAGGAAAGGCTGAAGGAATAATTCATGACTGTGTTACTGCTTTTTGTGCAAAGGCTTTCTGAGAAATTATCCTGTCAAAAGTCTGCAGTTGCCTGGCAATGAATCAGACCAGACCTTCAGTTTCTGGACAGTTCTGGTGCAAAAGACCCAGCAGCGCATAGTTTTGTGTCAGTGCTGGGTGGAACGGGAGCATCCCCACCTCGGAGAGATGCTGAGAGCATGAGTGCTGCCTGTGAGATACCTGTGAGGAAGGGACACGCAAGCTAGGAGCTCTGTCTGGTGAGGCGAGGAGCAGGCAGGGTCTGGCAGCAGGCTGTGCACCTGCACAGACTCGGGGGGAAAGTCCACTTCTGTTTTACTGGATTAGGATTTTGAGGTGGATGATCTGTTGAATAACTTGGCAGCTCCACTTACCAGCTAAAGACTGGGGTGCACACAATTAGTAAACCTATTCAAGAAGCTGCCTTCATGACCTCTTTCTCATCACACATGAGCAAGAGGAATAGGACAGAACCTGAGTTTAGAGAGGGTCACTCATTCACCTCAGCCGTCAGACTATCCCTTGTCTGCTTTTCTTCCTCAGGCACAGAACACCTCCTGCCCTCTGTGTCAAATGAGTCAAAAGTCCCACACATGTCTCAGCTTCCAGGTCCCCCTGGTCTTGGTTCATACCCAGGCAAAAAGAACTTAATTGAAACCACACCATTTATGCTGTGTGACCTTAAAATTAAATAGATGTAATGGAAAGGTGACTCTGGAAAGGACCAGCCTGCTCATCTTCCCCAGTGACTGATGACCTGCTATCTATTGATCCAGAGATCTTGCTGATTGTTTTTTGCAGGCTGAACCAACTCAATGTATAATCAAAGAGAGCACAGCTTTTTTTTTTTTTTTTTTTCTTTTTTTTTCCCCAGCAAGGTTAATTGCTTAAATTATTTCCTTTGAATATTCAGGGTCCCTTAATTTAATGGAAGTGGCAGGAAGGCATATCCCATCAGAGCAGGAAAAACAGTTCTATCAGACCTTGTGCCTTAGCTGTGCCCAGGGTGCTCCACAGCCTTCCCACATGCTCTGTTGTGGGTGCATTTGGCAAACGCTGAGAAAATAAATAGGTATGATATAGATGGATTTCAGGAATTTCCTCATTAATCAGGAAAGCATATGGCAAAGCTATGATGAACAATTGTGGTGCTAACAGGGAAAAAATTGCTTCTCTTCAGCACGCTCCAATACTCCCCTTTGTGAGCAATCTTGTTTGCAGCATTCCATTTTAGATGGAGTTTAGGTGGGCTGTTAGTCAATGTTCATTTGATTTGATGCATTTTTTGAGAGATATGCGAAATATGAAACAGTATTTTCTTCTTTAACTTTCTCATGGGGACTTCTGAAGTATAAGCTTTCTAGTTTGCCTGTATTTAAACTTGGGCTACGTCAATGACAGGTGTGCTAATGAAAGCCACTCAGAATAACAAAGCCCAGAAACAAGTACAGATTATATTTTTGGACAGTAGGCACAGTAGTGCTTTTCAGTAAGATAACTGAAGGAAAACAGAAATAACAGTGACCTGCTTTTTAAAGAACAGAATTTTCTGCTCTTTTTGTCAATATGACTTGATCTACACCTGTGATTCCTGGTAGTGTAAAAAGAAAAAATAGTTTAAGTTTGCTAAAACCTCCCTAATTTTGATGAAGCTTTTACAAAAGAAAACCACCCCATTAATCTTTTTGGCCTTAGACAACACATCAAAACTCTAATTCTGCTAATATTTTTATAACAGTCTTATGAATGTGAGTCTCAGTGAGCTAAGAAAAAAAATGTAACTTTTTGCAAGATTTGTACTCTTTACTTAATATTGTAAATGTAAATTATTTGTAAATGTTGTACTGCGGTATTCCCATTTCATTCTTGTCCTAGCTCATTGCTTTCAAATGTTTCATAACTGATAATATAAATACACCTAAAAGTCACAATTTTAATTAGTTTTTCCCTTTTCTGTAATATGTGAACCTGGCATCAAATCCATTATGTTCTAACTCATTATTCTGTGGCATGCAAAAATGACTTGGTAAGTGTTCTAGTGCAAGTGGTTTTATGTGTTCATTCGGTCAAACCCTCCAGGGATAATGACTGAATCAAGAATAACAATAGAAATAGGAATATGCTAGCAATGCATATCAAAACAGCGCTTTGTGTAAATATGTGTCTCCATATCAGATCCTGGCAGTATTTTTATGTTTGTAGGCGTGCATCTAAGACTGTGTAATTATAGTAGAATGGTAAAATTTCAGACTTTGATCCTAATTTAACTGAAGTCAATACAAATCTTAAAAGGGCTGTAACCGTTTAAGCTCATCAGCTTTTGGTTAATTATAAACTGCTGAATTTGGTCGCTAAAGCATAAAAAGGCAACCTTTATTTCCCAAACAGTGATCTCACAACATATAAGAAAAGTTTGCCTTAACCAACTTACTGTGAATTATGAGCATTACCCTGATTTTTTTTTTTTTCCCCCAGAAAATTAGGTTGGGTATAGCTGGCTGTTTCAGGAATAAACTGAGCTGAGTCAGTGTTGTATGTCTGTTGTGAAGGGGATGTGTTGCTCCACCTTGTCTCCTGCCTTTTTCTCCAACCTGACCCCTATGCCCAGCTCCCTGGTGGCTGTGGACCTCACTTTGTGAAGCTCTTTAACTCAGCAGCTCCATAGGAAACCATTCAGTTGTTTGGCTGCGTTGCTTTCCTGCCAGGTTAGCAAATTGATTTAATTCACAAAAGGGATCCATGAAACAGCAGAGCAGATGTGAAGGAAGAAGCGGAAATGTGCAGGCAGGAGTGGTGAGGGCTTTGGAGGTGGGAAGTTTTCCTCTTAAGGTCGCAAACTCTGAAATTGCCTGAGCTGGCAAGTGAAATCTCACCCCTTGGCTGGCACTTGCCAGCTAAGACTTTGCCCAACCACTGGTCCCTTATCAGGGCAAATCCTTTAGAGGTACAAATTTTGGAGTGGTTTTTACTGAAATATCTTGGGTGGCAGGAGGTGATGACTGAAGGGCAGCTCAGGGACAGGCTTGTACCATGCAGGGCCAACGTGGCCTTTCAGGGCACTTTTGCTGTCTGGGGACTGAAAAAACTGCTGTCTGCACTCCTGTGAGATGAAACTTCACAGCTGTGTTTGCTGTTGGGCAGCAGTTCCTGCCTAAAGAGCTTGCAGCTCTTGATATCAGCTTTCATACCCATCGAATTTTTAGAGATTTTTTTTTCTCTTTTTAATATTAACTAAAGGAAAGCTGTGCTCTTTTGAAGCCTTTGGTGTAGGGAGAACAAAAAAAAAAAAAATAAGAGGCAGATTCTCTCCAGAGCTGTCAGAAATAGAATCACCCTGTAGTTAAAGAACTCCTGTAGCATGTTTGGATCCCAGAACCCAATAATTTTTGCTTTTTATAATTTTTGTATAAGTCCTTGTCTGCATTAGGCAGAAGAACTTAATCTTATTTCCCTATATTTCACATAGGAGCCATAAGTGAGTGGAATATTGTTTAATGCAATGTTAGAAGATGTCTGATTATGTGCTTTTTGGCCAATTCTCCAGTGGACTAGAAACCTACCTAGGGATCTAATATAAAGAGATATATAAATACCTCCACAAAAAAAAGTCCTTAAGATGCTATTTTTATTCCCATTTTCATCATTTTTGTTCAGATGATTTCCAACCACGTGTAGCATTATCCTCCTTATTTTCACATTATCATGAAATGTAGATCTAAGGAGGAACATTCTGAAGCCATGTTTACTTTTTTCTTTACAAAGGAGATAAGGTATTTCTGGAAAATGGATACTGTTTTCACATACATTTGAGTAAACAGATTTTTAATATAATTTAGAGTACAGAAAATCCCCACAGATTTACTGGTTTTTTTTTTTTTTTTTTTTTTTTTTTTTTTTTTTTTTTTTTTCCAGCTGTGAAATGCCTTTTTGTTTTCAGGGTAACAAATATTGCTGCATTTTTACCCAGATAATTTACATATTGGTTTATTGGGCTGTCTGAAGGGTTTTGCTGGGATGACCATATGATTAACATAAAGTCTGAAAGTGACTGTTCTGCAGCTCCACCCTGTTTTTCCTTTGTTACTAGTTAATCTGTCCATGAGACTAAATTGACTTTTTTTATTATTATTATTCTCATGTGGAAATTTTCAACTAGAAACCCTACCCACTCTCTGGTTTTCATAACATTTTAATGCAAACCTTCAAGTTCATGAAAAACTTCTAAACTTAAAGTATTTCAGACAAAATATTATGGGTTTCAGATTTAAAAAAGAGTAATACTGTCTCCAAGGTCTTCATTTGACAGGTGTGAAATGTGGCTGCTGGAGTTGTGTGACTGGAGGCCAGAGGCAGGAGATAGAGCTCTTTTCAGACAGGAGAAATTTGGTAAGAAAACTAAGTTAAGCATGGAGCTGTCTAGAATTTCTTGTGGAGAACAAGTGACATGAGAGTCTGAAAATGGTCGCATGGAAGTCCATAAGATGGTGGAGAATGTAATTTCATCTTTGGGTCAATGTATGTGGCCTTTAAGATGGAAAACTTTGGCAGCTTGAGGAGACACTTATTTTGGAGTGCAGAACCTCTTGACTGCAGCCTCAAATAAAAATGTAGATGGGGTTCCTCCAAACCTAAATGAGTGTCCTGGAAGGTACTAAAAGATTAAAATGAGGTGTTTCACCCCAAGTATGTGAAATGCAGTCTAGCCTTCAGTGAGGAGGCAGAGCTCATTGTAATTAGATATCAAGACTTGTGGAGTTTATTTTTTTGTTGTTGGTTTTTTTTTGGTAAGTTCTGAAACTGTTTTACCTGGCAAAATGATTGTTTGATGCAGGAGAGAGCTAAGGAATTTCAAATGTTCAGCTACCCATGAGCTATCCCAGTAAGCTGCTTGGAAGCACAGAGCATATTTCAGGTGTAATAGACTACATCAGGTTTTGAAGTGTTTGAAAATCTTGGGGGAGATAAGGAATAAGAACACCTAGGTGTTGTCATTCCTTCATCTCACTGTTTATTTCTACAGTCAGAATTAGTCTTGTTAAAAAGCCTTGTTTAGCTTCAAAGCACAGGTATGTCTCCTCCTCACTATAAACATTTTGACTGTGGGAATGAACAAACTGTAAGAACTTTTCTGCCAGCAGCAAGAAGAGTTGTCTCAACAAGACTTAATTCATAATTATGATTTTCCCCATTTGTGGCATTTAAGTATATCTATCTAAAAGACAAAATGTTTTATAGGTTAATCAAAAGTGAAGATACCTTAATAATCACTTATAAAAAATTGTAACACTTTGGAGTAGAGCTGGGATTCTTCTTGTTCCTCTGTCCCAGGAATTCCTGGTTGTCCCTGTAACAGGAGCAGAAAGGTGAATGTGCAGAAGTGCTTGGAGAGATTAGAAGTATAATTTTTTGAGTTTTTTCTGACATGTGAGGTGTTCTTAACTTATTTAGTGTCCTTAATATATGCTCTTTGTGTGCTGACTTGTGTGTTCTTCTCATACACATTTAAAGATTAATGGCCTCTGCTGGAGAGGGGAGTGAATATGCAAGGACAGATATTCTCATTAATAATCTGCATTTCTGTTTCTGACTCAGTAGCCTCACAACAAAGCTTTGGATTTAATATTTAATTTATTTTGCTACATATTTCCTTTGGACACAACAACACAGAAAATAATTTGTTTTTTATAGAAAACCTAATTTTACAGTCATTTCAGAAATACATCTAATGAATGGAAAGACAAAGACTTGGCCTTTAAATGCTCTGCAGTGTCTCCAATTTAGAATTTTTACAGTAGGAGGGCAGAGGAATTGGAAAAATGCACAGGGTTGATACATTCAGCTTACATTTTGACAGCAAAGTTATTAGCACTCTTTCAGGTGTTGAGTGTATGTTTGACCTGTGCAACATTGAAACATTACATCTTCCCCCATAGCTGATAACCCCATTCACCAACATTTATGGGGTCATAAGGAAATCATATGAATAATATGTATGAAATGTAGATATGAAATTCAAATCTCAAACAAGTATTTGAATTTGAGGACAAAAATGGACAGTGCAAGAGAGGCAGCCTGGCCAGCAAGAGTGAGAGAAATTTGGGCGTAAATAGTACCTCATCAGTGGTTCAGTCCTTAAAGTAGTAAACTCCCTAGACCCAGTCTGATGGCATATATTATATGTGAGACACCATTACTAATCTGAGTATTAGCCAAGGAAGTGAAAGGTTAAAGCCTGATCAGATGCTACATAACAACTTCTTAAAAGTGTACTGACAAGATTAAAAAAACAACAAACCCAAGACAAATATTCTTTTTTCCCCTCTCTTTCCTTTACCAGTGTTTTCACTCACTGGCTAAGATGCATCCCGTAATGGCTATTGGAGGAGTGGCAGAACAATGTGCACAAAAATGCAACTGTGAAAGACAATGAAGGGGGGGAACCCTAATAAACTTTACTTCTGACTCATGAATGAGGTAGCTGTAGAGCATAGCATCATTCTTATGAAATGAACTCACAATCCTCAGTATTATACCACTGCTGTTTTGTACATATTATATCTTTTAGGAGTCTATTCATACAATATGTAGCTTTGTCCCCAAACCAGGAAAACAGGGAGGAGTGAAACGCCAGTGGTTATTATCTGTCCTTATTTAATTTCTCAACAAAGATCTTCAACTATTTCTGCCGTGTCAGCTCCCACCTTCAGATGTGTCTGTATTTAACTCATTGTGGGTAACAGAAGTGGCACAGTCAAGGGCAAGTCATGACTTATTTTGAATGTAAAAATCCCCATGAAAAGAACCATGGAATCAAACACTGATTTCATATGAGGTTGGGGGGTTTATGAGGCAGAGCACATTTAGGTCTGGCAGGTGGCCATGTTGTCTTAATGGCACAGGGATGGTAGAGTTGCCTGGCAGACAAAGGCATTATTCTCATTGCCCTGCCACCTTATTGTAAAAATTCCATCACAGCTCCATACTCATGGCCAGAATTGCTGCATCACTGCTTCCTTCTCTACTTTTGGGTAAGCATTGTGCCTTCCAGGATGAATGTTAGAAAATAATCTCTCCACTGCTATCAGAAAGAAGATTTTTACAGGCCCTTTGTCCCTGGGCCTCTCTTGGCCATGGACCTGTTGGAGAAGGAGACCCATACATACAGACTGGTCAGGAGTGTGGCTCACTACCTGGGAACCAAAAAGTATCTTTGCAGCAGCTCTGAAGATGAAGCACAGGTGTGAGTTTGAGAGTCCAAATTACCTTTTGGATAGCGGCCCCTGGCTACTGGCTTGTGTAGGCAAGTTTGTGTGTGCACCAGGAGCAGAAAGGAAAAAAGAGCAGTATAAAACACAAGGAGCAAAGGAAGAGTGATGATGCAATGTGGTGTGGGCTGCTCCAGCTGTGCAGGCAGATGTTTCCAGCGGAGCAGTAATTCTGTACTGGGTGTGAATCCTCTGGAGGAGTTCAGTAAGTCTGTTCTTGCCTGTGAGTCTCTGTCTTTCCTCCCACCTTGAATAAAACAATGAGAGGGGAAGGTTTTAGGCCAAGGACAGCCTAAAAGCAACTTTTGGACATCACTGTTCATAAGTCCCTCTTGCCTGATTCTTCTTTTTGCACGTGGAAACAGGATTTCATAAGTTCCCTTTTGTACAGATCTACTTATTTGCAAAGACACTTTTACATTAGTTTGCCCTGCAGGCAGGACCACACTGAAGAGATTATTTGGTCAGGTCAAAAGGGAAAGCTATACTTCTTGATGAAGTTTTTTTTGGAGTCTTTATTGACAGAAAAACACATACAGTGGATAGGCTGTGCCAGCTGGGAATAGGCAGTTTTCTTTTTTTCTTCAAGTGGTCTCTTAGAAAATATCAGCACATGTTTCCAAAATGCTGCATCTCTGAGGGTAATAGATCTTTTATGAGAAGGGCTCTCAGAGTGAATGTCAGCATTACAGGAAAACATTTCAACACTCTTTTTACATGATAAGTGATTAGATGTTCTTTATTCCTTCAAGAGTATGTGTTTGCCTGCTGTGTTTTGCTTCTACCCTTATATACATGACTCTTCTCTGGATGGTGGTACAGGCTTGTAAAATAGATCTTTCAAGTACTCTGAAGGGCTATTCAAAAATGTTGTAACATGTGCTGTCTTGCTAGTGGTGGATTCTGAATAGAGTCTATAAATAACTAAATGCTATGATGTTTCAGTAATGATTATTTTGTTTTATTCACATGGCATCTGGATTTTGGATAATATTATTCAGCCCTTATTCACTCTTGTGATGTAGAATTTCATTCTCATATGGGTAAAGACGTAGAAATAAAAGGGCAACATTTTGATTCCTAGTCTGAGAGAGAAACTGCATGCAGGATTAAATTGTAAAACTTTGTTGTGGATTTTGTGCATTAACTTCAGCTTAGTGATTTGGAACAATCTGGTCTTACTGAAAAAAAATTCCTTTGAAGCAACTGGTAGCAGTTTTTTAGTTCTCTTGAACTTGTATTTTGGGGAATGGGGGCTATTTAGTGAAAAATACAACCAGGTGAACTAGTAACAATGTATTTTTAATGGTGTAACCTTTTGTTTTTGCTATGTGTACAGGTCTCAGACTTCTTGAGTTGATTGACTGCTTTGTACTTCTTTGTACTAGAGTAAACTTGCATGGACTTGCTGGCATGGCTTGTGTACTACTGTTGGTGCATGTGTTCTTGTGTTAAAGCATTGAACCCCAGAAACAAACTGTTTTTAACTTTGCATAATAGTGACCTTGGCAGACCTTCAAAAAGTGTGGCACTGATTTTTGCCCATAAAATTTAGAAGAATGTTCAAAATAAGGCAACAAGAATGTGTGTAGTGCATTAAAATATTTATTGTGAGATATTTAGTGTAAATATAAATGTTTAACACCAAGAGTACACTTGCAGGGTTTTCCATGTTTCTGTTAAATTTTAGATATAAGTCATTAGATGGTGGCAAATGAAAAGGAAGCAAATCATCACATTCTTTGTAGTTATGACCCAATGTTTGAACTATTCTGTAATGTGCAGAAGCACTCCCCTTTCTGGTCCATAGAACTGAATGTTGCCCAAATTAGTTATTTCTCATGAGAAATGTCCATTCTGAAAAGATGTTTCGCAGATGGAGGAAGTGCCGTACATGCATATGAGAGTCACTCTGCACAGTGGAAAGCACGATTTTCTGCTCATCTTTTGATTTCTCAGAAACGAGTAAGTGACAGTGATGCATTCAGCTGTAGTAAGTCTTCAGGGAAAACTAAAAAAATTTAACCACAGTTAGTAAGCATCTCATTTCCAAATTGCCCCTGCAGATTTTATCTGGTACTGAGAATTCATAATTAATAGCTCCTATAACAAAATTATCTTTATTGCACTGTATCAGAGCCCTTACAGTATGTTGCAGAGTGTGTGCTGATAAGCAGGTGCTTTTTAAAGATTGTGGAAGTCTGAAGAAAGTCTGTAATTTCAGATTGTAAAAGTCTGTGTGCTCCATGAGAGAGTCTGCACTGCTAATTTATGTTGTGTTACTAAACTTTATCCATCAAACGTAAGCACATTATCTTTCTCGAAAAATGTGCATTATAATATGAAGTAGATGAAGAAATTCATTCTGAAGAAAGTGACATTGCATGCATGGATCTGCACTATGAACTCTGTGGAATGAAGGGGCCACCAACCCCAGGCTGTTCACGGTCACTCTGAGTGATCTGAGCTTCTGGGTGACTGGTGTCACCAGTGCTTGCAAACAGCTCCAAGTTTTGGGCATCCATCAGAAGAATGGACGAATGTCCTTTGGTGAAGCCCAGGGATGTGGTGTGGTTTATTGAGTACAATGGACCCAGTATGGATATGCATCATTAACATTCGTAATGATGAACTAAAAGGTGCTGTTGACAAGAGCTGCATTTGTCTATGCTTGATATGATGGAGTAAAAAATGTTTAGTAGACATTTCATTCATCTGAAGGAAAATGAAACATTTCAGTTAAAACAATAGCAGTATTTGCACTGCCTTGGAGGGGTTGACATCTACATGTGTACTTTTCTGCTTTTATACGGATTATTAAAAAAAAAAAATCTCTTACAATGGCTATTCTAGTTGGAATAGCAATGCTGTGCTGAAGTTATAGTCTGGACCATGAGAAGCTCCCAAATTGCCCTAGTAATGACCAGTACCTTTTTAATGGGCTGCATTTTTGATGTGATCAGTTGTTTTTTAATCTAGAACTTGGTGTTGCATAGGTTTTCAACTTGCACTGTTAAAATATATTTTGAAAGAATAATGTTTCAATGAATACCAAGCTTCAAAACGGATTTATTTTCATTCTCTTAGTTCAAACTGAGTTTTCTATTCTGTGGTGGTGTGTACCAAATTTATTGCTGGAGGCAGTTTGAGACTATCCATAACTGCCGCTGGGAATGAGACAGCTGGTTTTTCCCTGTGTGTTAGCAGGACTGTGCAAGTTTTGACAGTATTGAGTCTCTCTTACTCACTTTTGCTCATACCTTCAGGCAAATAGATTCTCCTCATGGATTAGAATGTTTTAATATGAAATCAAAGTCATTATGAAATGTATTTCTTGTAGGAAGCAGTAGATAGGAGAAACACCCATGCACAGCACCTATAAAATTAAGGATGGGATAGATGTTTGTAATACCTGTTGATTTATATTAATCTGTAGCTGCCATCCTATGTCTAGTCCATCTCCACTATTTTTGAAGGCTTGTTCTAGGGTTTAACCACACTTTTTCTAAAAAGCACAGTCAGATTAAAGAGATTACAAACTTTTTATAGTCTCATCTAATTGAGCAGGAGGTTAGTTGAGGAAAAAAACCCAAAACACAGTTGTTCACCATTTCCCTAAAACTCAATTGAACTTTAGGCAAGAGAATATTGCAGAATTAGGCCACATTCCCAGAACAAAGCCAACATTTTGGCATAGTCTGATACTTGTCTCTCTCTTGGAAACAGATGATTAGTATTGTTCTGGAGAATGATATACCTGAATTTTCTGACTTATTGGCTCAACTGCATGGAATGAGCTGTTGTGATAGATGGGTAGTTCTGGAGAGCCAAGATTTTTACCATGTGCTTCCATAGGACAGGAAGGTTTGGGTGATGATATTATGTAATGATTCTTTTATGCTTTTGGGTGCCAGCTTTGGAATTGTTCTCTAAACTCAAGGAGGTCAGTGTTTGAGAAGCTTCAGAACTGCTTAAGAAACCTCCTTTTCCTGCCTCTTTCAAACTGGTGGAATAGCAACAATGAGCAGGACTGGAGCAGGTTTGAATCTACAGAAGCGGGAGCAGACTGAATGAATGTTCAAATGATGGGGTGCCTCACTTGACCAAATGTACAGAAAGCAGCTGTTATACTAGGAAAGCATATCCACCCCCTCACTACTCCCATATGAAATGTGTAACAGAGGTATTCTGTGGAAGGATGGAGGTAAATGCACATGTGAATGATTACCTGGAGTCTTGAATCAATCTGCTTCATTGTCAGCTTGCACATGGCAGCCCAGAGGCTTCCCAAAGCGAAACAGGCATTGCACACACAATGTTGTAAAGCTGAAAGAAGGCCAGGCTTCTGAAGTAGCTCAGCTCATGCTGTGTCTTTTGCGTATAGAAGAGCCTTCTGCTAATTCGGGCATCTAATTTAGAAAACATTGCCCTACTTTTCTGTAACCTGGATCTCAGAATGCTTTCAAACTGTCAGGCTTCCTGCATGGAATGGGAGGGCAAGAAATTATAGTAGTCAGAGATCCCATGTGTTTTGGAAACAAACTGGAGACCTTCAGTAGTATTCAGGGAAGTTTGTGTGCCCACAGACAAGCTTGAGAAATGGAAGTGTTGCCACTGATTCTGTAGTGAAAGATAAAAGAAAAAGGGAAATATTATGTATGATTCCAGAGGGGGTCCTTTGAAAGCATATGATTCCAAGGTTTTTTTCTGCTTTTGTTGGATTTCTCTTTTTGGGGTCTATCTCTTTTCCTGTGTTTTTTGTAATTTTTCTTTCCAGACCCATACAATCCAACCTCCAAGGATTAATATCCAAAATGACCAATGCACATTGCCATATGCTGCTGTTTGTTGTAAGCTTTGCAGAAAATTACACTGTTGTCTTTTGCAATGCATTATCTACACAACCCAGTATTCCTATTTTCAGTTATTTATCTTCTCCATTTATAGAAGATGGAAGAATATATCAGAAATGCTTTAACAGATTCATCCCTACATAGTGTTGACATCCTCAGCCAACAAAATGTGTTATAATGTCCACAAAAAGAAAGAAGCAGCTTTCACCTTGTCAAGTGGGAGACAGAGGAAGAAATTCACTGTTTTAGACAGAGAGCTGAAGGCAAGTAAGTAGATATAATGCAAAAGAGAGTGTTGGACTTCATTCTACAGTAGTCTTAAATAGGGATGTTGAAATTGTCTTCAGAAAATTATATTGGCTTCCACAGACAATAGACGGAGATGATGTGAGTAGCACAGACTAGATGACAAACTTTTATACCATAAACATTAGGCAAGAGGAAAACAGCCCTTTGATCCATCAGTTCTCTTTTTCCATTTCTCTAATGTTGCTGCTGACACTGTTGACCAGAAGTAAATTCTGCTCTCAAAAGAATTTACTCAAATGTGTTCAGGGAATATGGCATCCTGATCTTCCATAAACTTTGTGTTCTCCACAAGATAGCAGTGGTGCTGCTTCTTTGAAGTGTTTCATGGAAATAATTTTTTGTTTGGGGTATTTCTTTTAATAGACTTCATTAGAACTGTCTCTGTTTTTCTGCCATATATTGGTCATGGGAAAGACTAAAACGAAAGTAACAGACTTGAGTAGAGTAAAATCAGAAGGCTTTTGTAGTTTTCTGGGAGAAATGCATTTTGGCACAGGAAAATGGGAAAAGTAGGAAGCTTGGATTTACTTCACTCATCCATCAAGCTTCAAAGGCTTACAAGGAAGGGAAAAATCTGCATGACTGGCTGTCTGACATAAAAGTCAGATATTAAATGTTGATATAATAAAAGTGCTTCGTATAGCACCTTAGTACAACTGCATGGCAGAAAGTTTACAAATGGTTGAGATGTTTTCCTAGACTTGTGTATTCATATATTGTGCAATATTTTATCAAGCATTATATGTTAATTTTTCTCTCTTGCAATTCAGCGTACACATTTGGAAACACTTCAAAGTACCCCAAATTGCAACAATTCTTCAAGACAACAAGACTAGTTTGCTTAAAAGCTCATGGTTTTCCTTCTGGAGAAGAAAGGTAAAAAACAGGTCTCTTGCTATATTACTGATGCTTAATATTGACCATTCTAATGGCCAGGATCTAAGGATCACATTTAATATTCTATCCTAGCTTCTTTGTACTGTGTATTTGTAGTTCATGAATAGATGTGATGGGTTGACCCTGGCTGGCAGCAAGTTCCTTTGATCAGCTGGGATGGCTGTTCTGGCTGCCTCCCCTCCCAACCTTCTGCCCATCCCCAGCCTCCTGCTGCGGGGTGCAGTAAAATCCAGAGTAGGTCTTATTGCTGTGTAAGCACTGTCCAGTCATACTTAAAACATTGGTGTATTGTTAGCACTTTTTTCGTGATCAATCTAAAACATGGCGCCATGCTGGTTGTAGTGAAGAAAGTTAACTCCATGTCAAGCAGTCCCAGTAAAATATACCATCTGAGGTAATGCTGCAATTCTTTCATCAGCAATTTATTAGCAGTCAGCAGCAATTATTTTTAGCAGTTAAGAAGAGGTACATTTACTTTACTTAACTTCACGATATCCTATAGGGTTTTATCAGGTAAGCTGGGGAAGTTTAGAGTCATTTTGATATCCATCCTTGTCACTCTTCACTTGTCCAAAAGAAGTCTATTATGAAGTCAACCTCTCTCATAGTCCCCAGGTCAGGTACTTTATTTTAGATCATGTATCCCCAAACTCTAAAATGTATAAGGGGAAATAAACATGAAAAAAACCCAGCATTTATTCCATAAAAATCTTGATTTGTTGGGTTTAACTGGTTGGTAAAGAATAACCGAACATTCAGCATTGATTAGATATGCTGGTTCATAAATAAATTTTTATATAGACTTTCTTGCTGTTTGTTAAGATTCAGAAAAGAGACATTTATATGCAGTACCTGAAGTGACTTTTTTAAAGGTGACAAATAAAAGGTATGTAAGCACCTCGCAAGAGACTGTAGCTGCTCCATTTTTTTTTTTTGTCTTAGACAGGAGCTACTAAAACAAATCACCAATGTCCAAGTGGTAATTACGGTTAGATTTCTTTGTTCTCAGTTAAAAGTGATTTGTCATTAAGCAGAATCAAAGGCTGCCATTTAGTTCAAGTACAGACAAAATATACTTGTATAATAAGCTGTACTCCCTCATAGTTTAGGTTGTCTTTAATCATGTTGTGAAATCTAGATTTATAAAGGCACGCACATAATAGAGATTTGGAGTACTAACATCCTTTGTTCTTAAATTTCAATTATATACTATTGTTTCCTTTCAATTCACTAGAAGTAATTAAGTCTACCATGCTGGTGGTCAATCCCCAGACACATCTTGTGCTGCTGCTCACTTCAGAAATACATTTTAAAACAGACTTTAGAGTAGCTATAAAGAAACAAAATTTGTCAGTCAGTCATTACAGTAGAAAAACCTTGGCATAGGAGCAGGCAGAGCTGAATTATGTTTACACAGGTGTACACCTTGCTAATGTTGTTTGCTTTGGTTGAATGAGCCTGGGGTTTCATTGGTGGAGCAAAGAGAAAAGGTTAACTCAATGGGGCAAATTCACAATGATTAAATTTGTCCTAGATGCGTTCCAAGGAAACTGAGAAACACCGTTGAGAAGTGCAATTTGCAAGCTTGAAGTCAGTTCCTATTTCATATTACATTAGAAGCCTAATAATCCATAAACTATCTGCATAAACATGCATATGCCCAACTAAAATAAATTGAGTCCCATGGCTTTTGTACTATGCTCTTTGAACTCAAAACTTTGACACACTCTATGTCTCACTGCTATTTGAAAATAATACTTGAAACTTATGTTTCAGATTCTCCTATTTCAGAAACTATTCTAAGTTTTTTGGCTTCAGAGGAACCAAGAATTTACATAGGCACTTATTTGGCTTTTGTACATATTCATGCAGCAGTTTAGTAGGATTATTGCTTTCTATAATTTTGGACCCTTAAGTAAACTATGGTCAGAATATATTGGTTCCCCAGATATCTCATAAAAGCTGAAGCTACTGTGAATTCTCCCAAGAATCAATATTTGGGAAAACCACATAATGTACATTTTTAAGAGTCCTCACATGAGTAGCAGTACTGAGATATACAAAATGTACAGCTCATAGTTGGGAAGGTGTAATTTCAAGGCAGTTTATCCAGAGAAGGAACATGTCATGTTGTTTGAAGTGTAAAGTTCATAAGGAAATAACCTCAGCTTCAATGCCGTGTTACTGGCAGAATCCCCACCCTGATTATGCTGCCTTTCCCCCTCCTCAGCTCATGCATGTGACTATCTCAGGAACATGCTTTTAAAAAAAAGCCTGACCATTCCTGAATTGCACAAAACTTTCAAAGGGGCGTTTAGGCAGCAAATAAACATAAAGCAAACAAACAAAAATTCCTCAAAAGTGTGGCAGCCAGTAAATGTTCCCAAGACAACCAAGTCAGTGTGCTCCTGCTTACTGGTAATGTGGTAGGTGTTTGCAAAATGTATGAACTTCTCTGTTTTTTCCATCTGATCAGAAACAGTATTAAAATATCTCAAGCCAAATCTAATTTGAACTCTTGTGAAAATGCTATTATAATGATGTGAAAATTGGGAAAAAATCCTCTGTTTATGCAGTTTATTTGGTGTTATTTTGACATTTTTTGGGAACTGAGCTGCAGTAATAGACCCTTTTTCTGAAGCTTTACAGTGATGCTGTATTAATGTGCTTTCCTTGTGTATGTGATCACAGATGAGACATTGAATTTTTCTTTGTATTCAGAATTGAACTTCATAGTGTTTTGTAATATGCCCTTCATTAATCTCATGGGATGAACCTGATTTAAATATCGCATATAATGTTATAATGTTACAGTATTGTATGATGCCATTATTTTTCAACTAAAATTCTGAGGAAATAAACAAATGACTAACAAAATTCAGAAAAATATTTGTGTGTTAAAAGAGATGTTTCTACTCTTCCGTCTTCCTGATTGGTTATTTTGTCCTTTCTCATGCCTCTGCAGTGATTTTCAGTGAATCTGCGTGGCTTTGCAGTGAACCAGACTGGGGAACTGAACCTGAAATGGTTGTTACTTAGACGTGTTTTCCTAGAAGTGTTGGTTTGTGTCCCTGGTACAGCTCAGTGTATATTGGGGTGGGTGGCAGGCTGTGTCCAGGCATGGAGGGAAGGCAGCACCTGCCTTCACAGTAGGGCAGAACTCACCCGAGACTGAGCTGCTCCATAGACTGGGGTTCCAGAACAACCCTTGGGATTTGTTTGAGTCTGTTCTAAAGGAGTTTGGAATGAGCTATTGAAGAGTGCATGAAAAGCTGTAGTGTGCTGTAGAACCCTGCTGTACTGGAATGTCTTAGCAAAACTTGGCTTTTCTTGGCTCCCTTTTTAAGTCATGAAGTACAGAGCTCTAGTAAAGTAAATGAGAACTGTATTATGTGCTTTAAGGATTTTAGTGCACATGAGAGAAGAATCTCTCTCTATATTTAGTTTTTTCTTCTACTGCCCCCTTAACACCTTTCCTCCCCAGGAGATGAAGCCTTGTGTTTATGGACTTCCCTTTCCTACTACTGGAGTTATCTCTCCTCCCCTCTATCTTTGAAAAATATTAATTACAGATTGACCATCTGGCTGAAGTACAGCCATGATCACTAGGCAGACTGACCGTCATTTTCCCTGACAGCCATGTTTCACACCTAAAATAATGGTTGTCAGGCTCCCAGTTCCAGCTCCATGGGCTTGGGAGCCGCATCAATATGTACAAGCTGAAGAGATATCTGTCAGGATTGGTGGGAAGATATTTGAGTATTGACATAATATTCCTCTCACAACCATTTCAAGTTTAGGATTTTTCTAGGAAATTAGTAATCTTTTTCCTAGTTTTTCTTTGAAAAGAAGGTTTTGTGTTGAGAATTTAGTCTTATACTGTCCTGAAATTTGTTGATGTCATTAACAGTTACATTTTAGATCCAAATAAATTAATTATAAGGAGACCAAAATGATAAAAGCAACCAATCCAAACTCTATCCACAATTTAAATATTCTATGGAGTTGTAGAACTACTAAACTTTACCTAGTCTATGTTCTTTTCTTAGTACATTTCAAGCAGACTTTTCCAGGAAGTTCAGCATACTCCTCTGGAGAAGTAAACATACACTACTTCCATCAATATATCATTATTTACATTACTTGCATATTTACGAGTCTGGTTTTTGATGACTACAGGGTAATGACTGTATTTGCAAATCAAAGCCATGAATAAATTTTTAACATCCACACCTATGCATGGGGACCAGAATATACCAAGAAAAGAACTAATTAAATATTCTTAAGAACTTTCAGCATCAATAGATCCTTCACCAGGATTTTTTTTATTCAGTACTTTTTAAAATATAGTACATAACCCAACACTGATCCCAGTTCAACTTTTGTTTCCCTTCTTAATGAATAGTAATTAGCTCAGGATTTTCAGTAGTTTCTGAAAAGCCAAGCAACCATTTTTCTCTCTCAGAGTTGTGAAAATGGGATTTTTTTACTGCTTGGGGGTTTTCTTCCTGCAGTATATGATGGTGGTAGTGTTTCTCCAGGGGTTGATTAGGATTCTGTTGTACTGTGCACAGGCTTGTGTTGTCTTACATAAGGCATTATAGTGTTGTTATTTTAAGTCAAATAATTGTAACCATGGATAGAAATAACATCAAAGTTACTCTACATATATTATTTTATACCATTTGTGGAACAGACTGACTTAAATTCAATGTGTCTTTAATGAAAGAATTTAATTATGGATACAGAATAATTTGTTCAACTTTTAATGCAATTCAGTTCTTTAGGATAGGGGAAATGGCAAACTCATCAGTTTCTTTAAATATCTATGCAGTTTCCAATATGTCACAGGATATAGGATGCTGTGCATGCATTGAGCTTAGACTTCCAGTAATTTAAATAGTAAATGGGATGTTAGTACTTCTGTTTCTCATTAATTCTATGTACTTTTAGAAACAACATAAATATCTATCCTTGATCTGGTAATGAATCCATTCTGTGAGGAAATTGTGGTGTTAAATGGATAAAATTCATGCTCATTTTGAAGCAATTACACCATTTCTTAATGACCTAAAAGGGAGTGAAATAAAGTCTGTACTGTTCTGCCAATTTTCTCTTACTTAGTTTTTCACACTCTCTGACAGCCACAAGAAAGGAAAGTGGTCCAAAGAGAAAAGCTTCCCCTGCAGTGAGAGCTGTCCATGGGAAGGGTTGTCATTTGCAGCAGTGTCAGTGAAACCCAACTGCCCCATGAGAGTATCACAGGGTTTGAAAGCACAGCTGTGAAATAAGTATGACTGGAATTCAGCAAACTTCTTGCTAAAGGCTACTACAGCTGTTTGCTGGTTCCTAAACCTAAAACACAGAAAAAGCACATGCCTAGGATCTAAATATATGAATAGCATAACTTGTTTTGTTATCTGCCTTGTGGAAAAAGCAAAGAGCCTATAAACATCTTAGCCCATTGGTGCAGGGTGGAATAGTGACAACTGTACAGCAGCTCTTTCAGTCTTTACAAAGACCTAATGTGTTCTGAGCACAGAGCTCTTGTCTGATTTCTCACGTAAATTGCTGTCTCATCTTGCCTGCTGGTGCAAGCACAGGACAGTACAGCGTGAGTAATGAACTGTTTGTGCAGGACAAGTTCTACATCGAGCTCTGATCAGGGCAGTTCTGTGTGGCCTTAGCAAAAGCTCTTGGGAACTTGCTGTGCCTGTAGAGAGCTGAAGCCTCTTTGCATGGGGAGTGCTGTGAGGAGCTGCGTATTTAAAAGAGCTATGGCTGTGTTTATCTGTATTGGGCAGAACTTCCAGTTAATAAATAACAGTCCAAAAGAGGCCATGCTCTCAACAGACCTTAGGTGCAAATAATCATCACATTTATAGTTATATACACATGATTTTTCAAGATTACAGCACATACCAAACATTGGCCCTAACACAGTGTTTGATGTTCTTGCTTACACAGTAGCAGTTCTAGGAACATTTTTGTTTCTTTTGAAAGGCAATCATATCATTTTTCCAGCTGAGGAGCAGTGAACTTTGCAAGTTGCATCTGCACTGCTAGTGGAATTTGCTTACTAAATTTATTAACTAGATGATGTAGGAGAGTCATGCTGTTTGCTACTGCAGAAAATTCAGAAGTAACCCCTACAGAAATGTTTCCATGAAGGATCGTCTGCAGGTTAGGTTTTAATCTGCATAAAAACCAGGGCTGTGATTGCGTTATGCTGTCACATAGGTGTGCAATTGCTTTGAAGGGACTTCTAGAACCATCTGGATGCAATCCTGTGCTGTGTGCTTTAGCATTACCCTGCTTGAGCAGGGATCTTGGACCAGGTGGCCCACTGTGGTTCCTTCTAACCTTACCCCATTCTGTGATTCTGTGACTCCTTGTGCTGATCAGTGCAGATATTTGTTCAGGTACTTGAGTCCCAGGGGACATACTGCAATACTGTTCTTAATATCTCTTTACATGACACCTGAAAATAGTCTTTTATCATGGCATTTGTAAGTGCCCAGCTCTATGGATGCATAAAGAGAGTAGGGAAAAAATCACCGTGTTTATGGTACAGCAGCCTTAGAATGTATCATTCAATTAGATCATCAAGGATTGTGTAGTCTTTTTAGGTATTAAGTCATCACCTGTGCTTACTAAAATCTTCTATTTAGCTTCAAAATAAACTTGCTCTTGGTTAGGACTGCCCCTGCTGGCATTCAATCGTCTGTGCTCTTAACTTGCTTATATGCCAGAGATCTGCCTTTTGAATAACTGCAGGATTAATAGTTGCAGTATGGCTGCTAATTAGAACTCGCTTGATTTCAGTTACTAATTTCTTTTTTTCTAAAGAAGAGAGGAGCAAGAATGACTTACAAAAGTCAATGTCTTTGTCCAGGACACAGCAGGAACAAGCAACATCGTGAAATAGGTGAAATGCCAAGAGTAGAAATGTTCTTTCCTACTAGCTAGAGCAGGGGAAGAGTTTTAGGTTTGTCTCACACATATTGCTGCTGTCAGAGAGACCAGTAATTACTGTACACTTGCTTTGAGCCATTCCTGTGGGTTTTATCCATAAAAGGGCTGCAGTTTTTTCCAGCACTCACGAGGAGAATAAAGAGACAAAAGGCATGCAAACATTATTGTTAAATACCTGGTTCATTGGGTTTTTGCCCAGAAACCATGCGTCAATGACTGTAATGCCTTTTTACTGCTATGCCTTTAGTGCTTTGTATTTGAGGCCTTCAATCAATGCATTTTCCTGATATGAAATCACCTGAGATCAGTCTTATGCCAGACTCTGCACCAGCCATCAATACCATGGCAAACAAAAACTACATCCAGCAAGGCGGTTTGTGTCTCTAGAGATGAAGCAGCTGCTACTTCATGACCAAATGGAATTTATACACCAAATCATTATTTATATGAGTTAAAATATATTAGAGAAAAGCACATTTCAAAACTGAGAATGCTGCTTACAAAAAAAAAAAAAAAAAGTCAGAGAACTAATAATCTTACAGTTAAACCAGACTCTGACTTCCTTACTTTCTATAAAAAGACTTCTTCTGGTTCAGCCTATATCTCTCTTAGACTAGAAAATGGGTTGCTATTCTTCTATAAAGGATCTCAAATTTTCTACTACATGTGTAGTCAATATTTTTAGGTCTGGCAATTTAGATCATCCATTATAGTGTCCTTCTGGTTAATTTGTTGGGCTTTGGGGGTGTGTATGTGTGGAGAGGCAGCAGCCTAGACATCTGAAATTACTTTTTGTTCCCCCACAGAAACCTTTTAGTTCAGAAAATACTGAATTTATACATTTAACAGCTTCAGGGGAAATGTACTCAATGTATTTCTTTGCAGAAGGCAGGTAATATTTCCAGCTTGTCTTTCATTTCCTTATGAAGCTGACAAAGTTCTAAGTGTTTTCCTCCCATTGTACTCCTTACATTTAACAATCCTTTCCACCCTCAAAATTCAGGTTCAGTCTTGGCCCACATGCAAGCAATTTCTGATCTGTGTAGATCCTAAACCCTTGAGAACCACTTATTTGGTTGTTTTTTAAGGTTTGGAGCTTTTTAAAGAAAAAAAAAAGGAAGTAGAAATTTACCAGTAACTGATGCCAAAAAGTTTCTGTTTGAAAAAGATTTTTTTTTTTAATTCTTCTGATGCTGTGATTTTTTTCCTTTTTCTTTTATATACCTTTTATATATTGTCCGTATTGTTAGCATACATATTTGTAATATTTTAGCCTGATATTGTAGCTTAGTTCTGGTATTAAGCTAGGCAGGAAGATCAAACATCCTAAGTGCCTCTCCATTGGAGGCTGGAAGACCCTGGGCTATCTTGGTTCTCTATAGAAACCAAGGTTTCAAGCAAGGCTGTCCCAGCTCTCTCGGACATATTTTGAAAATATGGTTCAACCCTCATATGAGGGGGTAGACTTTAGAATAGGGGGACATTAATTCATTTATTAAGCTTCTTATTGGAGGATCCCTGTCAGATATGTTAATTTGCAATCTCTATAACAATTGTATACGCATTACGTGGTGTGTGTATTTCAGCGTTTCCACCTTGACAAACTGTGCACCACAGGATCCTATTAAATACCAAGGTAAAACCCTTTTATCCCTTTAACTGTGTCTGGCTCATAATTATAAGACCAGAGGAAAAGGCATCACTTTAGTAACTGAAGGTAAAAAATATGTATTAGAAAATAAGCGGAACAGGCTTGGGGATTTTTGACCCATGCTAATCAAGACTGTGGTACTGAACTTCTTGGCACATCCAGAAACATAGCTAAACTGGTGGGAAGAGATTTGGGGCATTTTTTCCTATGAGAGCCTTGCAGCAGAAACAGCCACTGCTGGACCATGTGCTATGGTTTGGAGTCTGCTGGCTAGAGGAGAATTCTTTCCACAGCAAAAGGGGGATGTTACTTGACTCCCTGCAGTTTGAGAAAGCCTGGGTACTTCCTAAATTAGCTCACCATTGTCTATGTGTTTATTTATATTTTGGGTTGCTTGTATGGCTGCAGAATAGCTTGGATGGCAAAGATGACAAATCTTGCATATTTAGCATATTACTTTATAATTAATAACTGTACCAAAGCCATCTGCTGCTACAGTGAGCTACAAAGTCAGAAACAAATGAAGTGAAGGGTTGGATACTACACATTTTGCAGCCAATGATTGTGTACAGTTCAATAAAGGAAGATCTACTCCTGTAGTTTATTTAGGCTAATTGCTATTTGTCAGTGTTCAGAGTGGACAAAATCTGAAAGAGCAAAGGACTGTTATAATTATTTTATATGATGGTAACATTGCAAAACTCATTGATATACTTAGTCCTAGTGAGCTAAACATTGTACAGGCAAAGAGAGGAAAAGAAAGTACCTGCCTGAAATAAATGTGCCACAGAGGGTGGAAAATTGAAGATGATAGGACAGAAGGAAGAGAGTGATCTGATAGCAACACTGTTCATGGCCAGCGTGAGAAAAACTGGTTTACAGAAATTGTGCGAAATCATAAAAGGAAAGGTTCTTTTTTAATCCTCTTGCAAAATTTCACCTTATCCTACACATTTTTGGGTATTTTTCTGAAGCCAGAAAAACTCCAGCCTTACTAAGTTTATAAGGTCAAAGAAAGATATGTTAAAAATTCACGCTGTGTGTGGGTGAGCTCAAGTCAGTTTTGAGTGTTGTTGATTTCATCTGGTTTAAAAAAGAGCTTGTTGAGTTCTCAGACATAATTTAGGTCCTTCAAAGTTTTGGAAAAGCATGTTTCTAGGAAAAATAGATAAATCCTATAACTCAGCCACAAGAGAAGCCTAACTGAAGGTTTGTGCACATGCTTTAAGTGCTGCTCAGTCTGTCTGTGCTTTGAGCTATGCTCAAAGTTTCTTTGGCTTTTTTTTCCCTCTTGATTTTCAGCAATCTTGCTTAATAAGAAGAGTTTAAAACTTATTTATTTTTACATCCACAAGGATTTGCAAGGCTTAAAATAAGTAATTTTAAACTTGTAAATTTGTTAGTATAATAAGTAGTAGTATATGGACGGAGTATCCATACTGGAAATGTTATCCTTATCAGTGCTTGATCAAAATCTTAGTAGTTTACATTATACTTAATGTATTGTATCTGACTATTAAACTAGATGATTGTATTTGAATTATATGAGATGTAGCCATATGTAAATGCTCCAATCAAACTATGGTTTATCCTTCTAACATTTATTTAATTAATTAGAGTGATTAGGGAAGGCTCAGAATCACATTTATAAAATAGGTATTTTCAATGTCAATACCATGAAAAAATCTTCTGAAAAAATCCTCAAACCCCAAACAAACACCCCTTCTCCACCCCCCCAGAAAAGCCCAAAAAACCCAGCCTCTCTGGATCTGTAATTCCTACTTCATCCTGGAAATAGGAACCCTATTTCAAGGGAACCTGGAGGTATGGAAGTACTGTATTGTCAAGAGCTGTACAGTTTAAGGTCAATATAGGATATAGATGCAGTAGGTGGAGTTGACTTTGGAAGACAATGGAAATTTTGAACCTGCTAAGTAGAACTTTTCAAATGTAATCAAAATGCCAGTCTGGAAAACAAACCTCAGACATTTCTGCACATAGCTTTAAATACTGGCTACCCTTTCCACTGTCCCTTTATCTCAAAGAATATCCAGTGAGTTCCAGCCATGCCTTTATCTCCTTTGTTGTCTTTCTCTTCTGTGTATTTAGGTTCAGAAATGGTGTCAAAGGTTAAGTTACCAGACTGGACTGAAGTTCCCTGCTTGTCATAACTATGTGATCTGATCTTAAATGATGTCTATGTAGGCACAGACCCAGGAGAATAACACAGATATGAAAGGCTGGGAGAGTGGATTTGAATGTCAGCAGACAATTGTCCATGTGACCAAGAGCATTTGCAGTATATGATGCCATCTGGCCTGGAGCCCAGGCAGTGATACCTTCTAGGCATTGGGGAAAAGTTACTTCAGATTATATATGCTTTGTTTTTACTCTATGAAAAGCCCAATAGAGCAGTCAGGCAGCTTGTGAAATGGATTTTGGATGGCAGCACTGTAAAAACAATTGTAAAAACAGCTAAGGTGCTGGAAAATGTTCATCCTAGTCTTTGTCGTGATACTGTCCTTGTGATTTTCTGAAGTGTTTGAAAGCAACTTTATGTAAAATGAGCCAGTCTTTCTCTTGCGCTCTTTGGTAAAGACTACCTTCCCTGGAGCACATGGTAGCTAACTCTCTTTCTTGACATTCATGCAGCTAACTCCTGGAATCTTTAGGGTATTTTGTGAGTATCCACTGGCTGTGCAATGGTGTATGATGAGGAATTGCTGCTAGAAATAGTGGCTAGTTTTACAAAACTAGATCAATTGTCACAGAGCTGTGTGTTGATCTGATCTGGTGTTAGACAGGACTTGGGAATGATAAAGTCCAAGTCCTACCTCCAGACTGAGGAGGTATCCTGAAAATAGACCTCCCTGGAACTGTTAGCTGTAACTAGTGAGCCTCAGTGTATGTGGGGATGACAAAAGCAATGAAATGTTGACCTGGAAGACAAGCTCTAGGCTCAGCCTTTGAAAGCAGGGGGGCTGGCTGGTGTGTGCAGATGTAGCACTTAGTCCTGGTGTGTGTCTGGGGCTGCTGGGTGTTACTGCAATACACATAACAAGCATTTAAAACATGAGAGCAATGCAGACAAATGAGTGCACTGGGTTTACAAATGTTAAATCACACCCACAAACTACTTTCCTTTGTGTGCTGCCTGACCCTGTGGGACATTCCAAAGGAGAAATAAATGGATATGCCTGAGCTGACCTAGATCACATACTGCCTGCAAGTTAGTTATGCCGGGAAATTGAATACCTTTATTCAAGCCGATATGATGCTGGATAATACAGGGTTTTTTTTATAGTGGAAACAAAATTAATAAGTGCTTGAATATAAAGAAAATCAGAGAAATTATTGGCAACAGAAACTATTTTTGGGCTAATTTATGTTTGGCATCAAAGCAAAAGCATAGTCTATAACCCTTCTAATAATATCTCAATGTAGTTTTTAGAAATAATAGCAGTGTTTCCTACTAACTGTTGCACAATTCTGTGTTGGTGTAGTGTGTAAAATTCCCAGTGAACAAAATAAATATACAGTTTTCTGTAGCTGGCAGACCTATAAACACTTTTCTCTTTTTAGTTTACAAGCGGAGGAAGACATAGGAAACAGATTTGTGGTGCTTTGGTTCAGTCTAATCGTTAATTAGAGTAAAAAAGGAAGATAAAAAAAATCTCAAAGGCATTGCCTTGAAATGCCTTCCCTTCCTAACTGGCAATGAAACTATTTGTCCCCTGCAGCTTTATCAAAAGTAAGGATTTAATTTCATATGCAGGCACTACTTTGACATATCCCATTCTTTCGGGTATTCACGCAGTCCTGCACTGAGCCTGGACACCCTCATGCTCTCTGGCACGCACACAGCAGGCAAGATCTCTACAGCTGTGCATCCGATAGAGCCATTTACATCTATTTACATTGTAAATGCTTCTGCAGGACAGGCAGAGCTGTGTGCCTGGTAGTTGCTTGCTCAGGAAGGAATAAACTGCTTTTGGGATAAGGCCTGTGCAGCACGGTGGTTTGCAACCATAGGGAGGAGATTGGTGTTCTGAGTGTGCTTTCAGGGAGAGGGCAGAGGGATTTTTCTTTCAACTTGGAAACTACTTAAATACAAAACAACATTATAGAAGTTATTCTGCAAATCTTCAGTAAAGAATTTTCAGGACTCTCTCAGTCAATGACTAAATAAAAAAACATCAAATTTTTGTTAATTAATTTGGCACAATACACTGTGCCAGCAAGCTTCTGTGTATTATTCTGAACCAAAGTTTCATTTAAGGCCATTATAATGTGTATATTTCTTCAGAAACAGCTTTCAAAGAATTCTGTCAAAACTGAGATGAGACAGTGGTAATTCATGGGTGATTATTAAAATGGAATAATCATGGAAGATTACTAAAATAAGTTAAAAGTAGCTGTTAAGGTCACAGTTACAGGAAATGAGACATCAGAAAGCATAAGCATGAGCAGTTTAAATATCAAGCTATTTTTCAAGGGTTTAGTGAACCTTAACAACATAAGGCAGAAAGCATCAAAGCATTAGTATAATCGTCAGTGCTCACACTCTGCCTCATGAACCATCAAGCCAGACTCATTCAGGACTACCAAACGATGACGTTTCTGGTAAAGATAATCTGCAAGTTTGTCCTGGCTGGAGTAGGTGTGGTCTCTGTAAGCCTTCAGTTTCCAAACCATGTGCAATGAAGAAAAGATCTGCCAATTTGAGCTGCTACCTTCTCTGGGCTGAATGTTACTACTGGTTTAAATACTTCTTTGCATGGCCAGGCAGTGTTTGTTCCAAGGGGTGGGATGGGTAGCGGAAGGTTAACTGAATTTGCCTTAAACCTTCCCAGGATGATTTGTCAGAACTTGTCTGTCCAGACAACTAAAGCTTGTGGGAGAAAGGAGTTAAATAATAATTTGCTCTGTAAGCAAACTTAAATTTACCTACATTAAAAAAAAAAAAAAAGATTAAAAAAAGGTAAAAAAAAAGACAAGTTTTGACATTGCGTTTTCAATCTCTGCAATATAGTTTAGGTGTATCTAATTTCTCTTTACAAGCTTTGCTTGTCAAGCTGACTTACCATAACATACCTTATGTACTTTGACGCTAGGACAATCACCCCTAAAAACCTGTTATTTTTTTCAAAACAGGTTGATATGGCTCTGTACCAAACTCCCGTCATTATTTTATGGTCTCTGGGCTCTAGTTCTCTAGAGTCCTTTAGAGTTGCTGGGCTGTGTTCCTAGTGCTGTGATCCAGCTGCTAGGTGGTTAACATAACATGATACAAACACAGATGTTTCCCTTTCTTTTGGGAAGAATAACACTCTTAACTGCAGCTGGAGAACCAGAAATATTGTCCATAATCAGCAACTCTCATAGAGGTAGAGAGATTAAAAGAGCTGGAGCTTGTTGCTAAATAATTCTGACTGAATAATAAATAAATAAATTAATTAAAAGTGTTTAATCCAGCAATACAGTTAATTTTACACAGATATGCCTTTAAACGTATTTTACCTTTGAGTTATTTTTTTTAACACTGGCCCACTAAAAATGAGTTTTTATTTCTGGGATTGAAACGTTGGTCCAAAAATAAGATCTCACAAACAATGCCAAATCTACTTTGATGCATTGAGGCTGGAAACCTCACCATACACTCTTTTGTTTGTCCTCAGTCAGCCATGAAAATATGACTTCTCAAGCTTTATTTTTCTCCACACTGGGACAGGTGTGCCCATGGTCTGCATTACACTGAATAATACTATTCTCCTAAGGACCTCAGTGAATTGTCAATGGCGCTTACAGTCAAACATAAGATTTTTCATAACAGGCTTTTTTTTCTATTGACTTTTTGACCTAGTAGCTGCGAGCATAAACTGCATAGAATGAGTTTCTATTTGCATAGTGATTTCAGAGAAAACAGTGCAGATGCAGCTAAAGTTGTTGAGGCAGGTCTCTTCTTGCTTCTCTCTGTGGTATAGGACTGCATTTTTTTTTAAATTTAAAACATTTTTCTATAACACAGTTTTGTTTTTAAGACCTTTAATTAAATGTTAAAGGAGCGGTATTTTTACTTCAGTTTGCCTAATGCTGTGAGTCATCCCATGGCAAGGTGCTTCAGCTGTGCTGTGAGAGATGCTTGCTGAGGTCTGTCCCAGGCAGAGCTGCACACTGCAGTTTACCTCAGCAGGTCTTCACAGCCACTATGTTTCAAAGTTAGGATGGGTGTGTTCATTGCTCTCAAGGTAGCTCTTACAAGACTCTTCTCTTGTGAAGTCAAACTCATGGTAATCTGCTGAATGAAGTCTGGTCTTGTTCGGCTGTGACATAAAATAAGATGCACAATGAGCATTTATTTAAAGGATGAGAAAACAATCCCTTAGTAAACAGCTGTTTAAAATTTTTCTTTCCAAGTTGGTTAGCCATTGATAATAGCTGAGCAACCCAGTCTAATTTACAAGTTGGGTCCAACTTTAAATTTGGCTGTGCTCTGAGTGTGGGCCTGCTGCAGAGGTTCCTTCCAGACTAAATTATTCCAGGAATATATGAAAAATCAAGCTTATTCAATTATTTGATAAAGTGTGGAAAAAAAATTTGAAAGCTCATTTATTCCTTTGCTGAACTGTTCTGCATTTTTAGTAATCTGTTTGTCATAGAGTTTTCCTTTACCATAGTTCTTAGTTAATAAAATGCCTGCTAGCTAACCAGGAACTGCAAATCTGTAGCACTTCCCATCAGCAAAAACTGCATGTAGCTACATTCTCATTGCACCAGAATCAGTTCCCTGTGTGGTTTAGTGCTGTGCGAATTGACACCCTTTTGTAGAACTTCCTTCCTTCTCAGGACTCCTGTTTTCTCTCTCAGATCTCTTTACAGAGGCTCCTCTACAAGCTCACCTTGAGCCTCTTGAGTTAACAATTTATTTGTAAGCTTAAACAGTTCAAATATTAGGAAGGGGGTAACCTCTGCTCTCTGAAGCTGAAGCCACTTCCTGGGCCTCACAGGGGCAATTCCTCCAGCAGCAATGACAGTGCACAGCTGGGGGTGGGCAGCTCTTTTTCCAGTGCTCTCCCACCCTCACTTTGCCCTGCTGCAGAGCTTTCAGCTACAGCTGTCACAGCTCATTTCCTTGCACGTCTGCCCTTGAGAAACAGCAGCAGGATAATGTTCAGATCTCTGCTGCTGCTGCTCACACATGAGCTTTAACTACCCAGAGAGGTCAATTTGTGTGAAAACTATGAAACAGAGTGGTTGAACTGTGGGCAGATAATTTTGCCTTTAGCAGTCTCAAGATGAAAGATGAGACAGCAGTGGGTGCAGTAATATCTCCAGCCACTGCAGCTATGTGCTTCAGTGGACACAGCCCAGACTCTTGGGATGAAACCAGAGAAAAAAACCAAACCTGCGCTACTGTAAATCTTTAAAAATTTTGATTTCTGGTCTAAATACAAAATATTAATTTGTAACAGCTTATTTATAAGACAACACTCCAGAAAACAGATTGCATTGTGTAATAACTATAGCCGTTGCTTGCTGCACTATAGACTTGATTGATCCTATCTATGGTAAGAAATAAAACATGGTGTTTTCATCTGTGCATTCCCACTAGTAGATGTAAATCATGAGGTTTTCTGCAAATGGTTATATTAACATATTATGAAACATGAACGAAATCATATCAGGCTTAAGTTGTCTTTTCCTCAAATGATTCTTCCTTCTAAAAGCATCTGGTGCTAGATTCAGAAGAGATGTCATCACTGGATTTTCCTTTATAAGGAAGGATTGTACACCCAGATATTTCAAGACTGTAGCTCTTGAGTCTGGTTGTGGACCAGCTTCAGGCTGGAACAAGAATGTCATTGCTCTTTTTGTGCCCTTCTTTCCACAAAGAATATTCAGACATGGGCAATAGACATTTTTGTCATGCCCTAGATGCTCCCCACTCTATAATATAGAATCAAGGAATAAGAGTTGCAGGACATGTCTTTGAGATAAAATAGCCATTGGTATCCATCTTGTTGTTCTTCCTTTCTTCACAAGATTTTGCAGTGCAAAACTTGGCATATGTTTTAGATCAATTGTACTAGTAGTACAGTGCTTCCAGGTAGGAACATGCTGGCATCTGCATGCCATTATCTCTTGATGGTGGAAAAGTACAAGCCTAGCAATCTCTGATTTTTCAGCAAATCTTGTCTTAACAAGAGAGATTTGATTCTGCAGACTGAGCACAGAAGTTCCACACAATGTGGCCTGCCAGCGGTTTACTTAAAGCCTGAAGTACTCAGCAGATGAGATAGATTCAGGCTAGATATTCACTGAAGCACAAAACCAAAACTCACAGTCACCCATAGGCATAAACCAAAGGAAATGGTATTTTTCCATGAACAAGACAAATGCAAGAGCAGATCTCTTTTTAGCTCCTGTAGTGACTTAAAATCTGAAAGAGCTACAAGACAAAGGTTTGTGCTCATTCTGGAAAATGTTCCAGGACAGGGCAGCAAAGAGTGAGGGTCAGGAGTCACAGAACAGGCAGCAAGATGTGAGTCCTGTTTGCAGCATCACCATGCAATTGCTCTTGTTGAACTGAAAAAACAGGACTTGTGTCTCATATCTTTAAGTGGACTTGGCTAGCTGCTTTTGAAATCCTAAGCTCTGAGAGGAGCTCTGTAGGTGTTCCTATTTACAATAGACGGAACAAAATCCTCACACTGTTGCACAGCGTGTTTAATTGATCTAGAAATTTATTTTAGGCAAGATCCAACTTCTCCATCTCTATTCACTGCCAAATAGACTGCCAGATTCTTATTTAGAACACCATAAGTCCAGCAGAATTAAGATCAGACTTCAGCATTCAGGAAATTGTAGATCCTCTGAGCAGAGAGTGGCAATCTTTTTGCCGCACCTGCAGAACTTATGTGCACTTATACTCTCTCTAGAAGCTCACGAAGAGAGTAAGAGCTAACTTGTTAAAAATTATATTTTTATCATTAATGTTCTGAGTCCAACAAATGAATAATTAGAAGATAATAAATTATTTTAGAAATTGCAAATGAGGGAACTTTAACAATTCCTGTGTGACAGAAACATTATAAAAGAGACTTTTAACTGTAGTTGTTTTTGTTTTCCACCACACAACTCACCTTCCTCTCTGGCTTACTAGCTGTGGCTTCAGAAAATGCGTGCTCAGAGGAAGTGGTGCCACAGCATAAAGCTGCCTCTATTATTATAGCACTGTACATATACAAAAGAACTTTATTAGATGCAGCCAACGTTTTCTGTTGGATTGATTCTGTTGAATTGTTGTATTATGCAGTTTTGAAAGTGCACTTGTGTGTTAATGTCTACGTGGTTTCCAACCAGGTTTAAGATGCTCAATGGACAATTCTTGTATGGTCACATTTCCCTCTTCAGAACAGGAAACCCGGAGGCACTTTCAGTATCTTTGTAGACTGCACATTGCATATTACTGAAAGACAAAAGAAAAGGCATATTGTACCACTACTTTGGAAGCCCCTTTCCCCTTTCTTATAGACTTCCTTTTTCAAAGTAACATTACTGATAGTATTTAATTTCAGAGGACAGATAAATCACAAAGTTGAATCAAATATAGATGATGTAAAACTTTGTCAAGGTTACAGACCAGGCCTTCACAGTGCTTCCTTTGTATTTCACTTGAATTGGTGATTGTCTTCCTGTTCCAATACCATTCTCTTTCCTTCTATTCAGGAGTTTTCTATTACCCTCCAGACTATTGTATGACTGCGCAAGTAACACTAAGTCCTTTGTATGGTAGAAATCAGGCACGAAATAAACACACCTTAATCCTGTGCTCTCAAAACCTTCCTTCTTTCTGCACGTAAATACTGTTCCTATTAAAAAAAAAATGGTCAGAAATCTATGAACCTGATGTTGCAGTGTTAGCCAGCTGGCAAACTCTTAAAAGTGCTGGGAGATTCCTTCCATGAAGTCCACTGCCTCTGTGACACAGCTCTGCTGCTGGGAACAATTGCCCAGTAATGTGACTGTTCCAGCTTCCTTTACTGACAGTCACGGTACTGACTTTAGCCTCTGTAGAAAAGGAAATGATATACAGACAAGAGAAGTGGGGAGTCTGGGCCTCTTAATGACACCAAGCTTTGGAATTTTATTCTTTGCATGTGTTTACTCAGCCCTTTCCTATTGTATCCTGCATAATAAAATCATTTGTTCAAGTGCTGTTTTATGCACAGCTATATGAGAGGAAAAAGGAGGAAAGAGCTTTTTCCTTTGTGGAGGCTGCAGTCCTTCCAGCTTCTCCTGCTCGGTGTCAGCACTTCACAAGGAAAGACAGGGGTCCCAGTGGCCATCAGCAACTGTTGAGCACATGAAGAAGGAGCTGTGATTTTCACTATTTGTTCTGATTTGTATCACTTGGGTTAGTGAGCAACAATATGATCCTACCACACAGAACTGCTTAAAACAATAGCCTGGCCTCAGATGTATGCAGGTTTTTTGGTAATTTCTCTTATCCTTTCTCTTGGAGCAGGTATAATTTTTCTCTCTCCCCCTTCCGCCAACTCCTCACATCAATTTTCCACAGATTTATGAACAACTTGTCCATGCCTAACATAATTTCACATACTAATGAGTCAGCAAGGAATTATAATTTGTTTTTGTACAACTTGTCTCATGTTTTGTGCTCACTAAAATGATTGGAGTATGCTGTGTGATTGCCTTAAGGATTCCTGAGGGTGATTTTCTCACTGCTTACACGATTTGGGTTCAGGGATTTTTTCCACTAGAGCTGCCAGAATTGTCTTGTGATCCTGAAATTATTTGGTCAATTGAGCATCTGTTAGGCAGCCTCTGCCTTGCCAAGGGTCTTCTGCTCTTTACTGTGTAGTATTTGGAGCAAAGGAGAAAGATGGGAAGAAACCATCATATATGTAGTACTTTCAGAAAGTTATCAGTTGGTTACTCAACCCCTGCTCTCCTACCAGGGATCTCTGTAGGGCATCATAGGTTTTTATTTTATAATAGTGATCAAAAGTTGGCTTTGCAAAAGTCTTTTGTCTGTCTTGAGCTTATTGATGATTTCACTCTTGTAAACAGTATATGGTACTCAGATGCTTTGTTGGGAGCTCTAAAATGCTACGATGCAAGCAACCAGAAACAAGTGGTACTTAGTATATTTCATTTGCATGTGTTCTTAAAGATTTGCATATGTTCTAAAAATATCAATGTTGTTTTGTAAAAGAAAAGCTTTCTTTGGGTGGAATGCCAGGAATTTTATTTAGAAGAGTTTAGCAGAGGTGCTACTGTAGTTTAGAGTGGTGGAAAGTTGTGAACTGATGACATGGGTTGCAGGGAGTTCAAGAAAACTGTATTACTCTAAGAGAAAAATTAAATAGAAATGTCTTGCTTTAAAAAGCAACTGAAAAGACCTACCAAAACTGATTTTGTAATGGGTTTGGATGGGTTATAACTTTTGTATATACACACACACACACACACACACACACACACACACACACACACACACACACACATATATATATATAATCTTGAGGTATAAAGTGAATAGTGAATACTGTGGAAAGATGTTCTGATAGCTGAACGGGCATGATCAGAGCCATGTTTTCCTTTTGCTTTGACCCCGAGTGTAGGACAAAATGTGTCATATATTTCTGGTATCCACCCAATCCAGACCAGAACAAATAACATTTATCTGGAATGTAAAATCACCTCTTAATTAACTTTTGCACTAGCATGCACATTGCTTTCACTTCTTCAAGTGTGAATTAGCACAGCTCAGGCTGGAATTTTCAAAGGAGTTTTGGTGAATTAGTTATCCAAATCCCATAAAAAGTACTTCTGAACAATATTTAGTTATTGTGAAGTTGTTTGAACTCACTGTTAAGTAAAGTGTAATTTTGCAATTTTATTTCAGTTACAGCTCATGCTGACTATTTAAAATTATTTGGACAATGCATTTGGGCAGAAAGAGGCTCTAATTATTTTCTATAGTTCTCTTTATGTGTTTTTCATTAAGATATCTGTCAGTTCTGGTTAAATGTATTTTCTTGCTATACTTCTAAAATTAAAAATAGTATCTTATCCAGAGCACTCCACATCAACAACAAACTGAATCAGCAGAGGAAAAATGTACATCATCATTTTTCATTGATACAATAAACTGACTAAGAAATAAGATTAAGGATGATAGCTAATTCATAGGGGAAAGGCTAGCTCTTCTGTTAATGTCTTTTAACAAATGAACTTCCAGGAGGCCTGTTTGTCACTGACAGACAATGTAGAATTTAGGATACTTCGGGGATGTGTGTGTTAGGTTGAAGTTCCATTGGAATGGAATGAAGAGGAAGATTATGATGGGAGTGATTTGGTGGAGACATCAGAAGGAATGCATAGTTAGAGGATAGGTTGGTGTCTGTCAGAAGGGAGCAGGAAACTTTATGAGACAAGGGTACGTCAACCATAAGAGAGCTAATCATAAAAAAAGATTTTTCAGTACCTAGAGGCTGTGTCAAGTTAGGTCTTGTGGTCTTAGGAAAGCAGAAGGAGGTGGTCATGATAACCGTAATTTAAAAGCTTTTGAAAAAAAATCCGGATTGAAAGTTCAGCATTATTCTTGAGTTTTGCCTTTTTTTGATCTTTTTTTCCCTGTCTTTTTCTAGTTGTATTTAGTTTCCAGAGAGCAGCTCCAACTATTGTCTCTGAATCAATGAGGGGGAAGAAACCTCAAAGTCTTCTTGTTGAGGTTTGTTTCGGTTTGGGTTTTTCTTGTTGCTTTTTTTACAATTTTCTTTCTATGGACTCTCACAATAGAAACAACTAAGAACAAAATATATATTCCCAAGATTCAACAACTTTTCATATTAAAAATAGGGCAGGAAATATTTTTGTAACACTGACATCAGCTCCAATATTCTCTTAGCAACTGAGAGAACTGAGACACTGAAAAGGTAGAAATAACTCACATATATCCAGGTGCTAAATCCTGAAGTCTGGATTTCACAGCTGGGTTTGAAACATTCTGGGGAGATGGGTTTGTTTAAAAGTAAGACTTGGGAGTTTTGTTCTGACTCAACACATGTATTTAGACAAAAATTCCAGACCTTTGAGATTTTTCCAGGCATGCTTTAAAGCCAGGAAAATTATGGTTTATTGTGTGTACAATTTATTGTTATTTATTATTTGCTTAAATCTGACAGTGTGTTCAGTGCTGTGCAAGACATAGATATCATGCTATCTAGACTGAAGGGTTCATAACGTAAAGTAAACATCTCCAGGGATTTCTGGGCTTTAAATTAAGGAACAAAATTAAACTAATGTTCTCCATGGCACAAGAATTCTTTTGAATTCACACATCTGAAGAGATAATGCCAACGTTCTAACTGTGTTTATTTACAAGTATCTTATTGGAGAAGTATATGGATGAATAGTATTTGGCTTTTAATAAAATCCTCCATCCTGCATAACCTTATCCTTTCTTCCCTGGTTCAGCACCACAGGTCCCCCACCCTCCAAAAAAAAAAGAAGGGAAAAACAGGTGGGAAAAGTTAATGCACTTGCATCACATCCCTTGTTAAAATAACATATGTTCTTGCTGAAGGAAAAAAAAAAAGATACAGCAGAAATGATGAACTTTTTAAAAATTTATTACAGAAATTTTAAACAGTGAACAATGAAAGCTGGAAACTATTTAATTTATATGTTTAACTAAACCTTACATACTCTGAAGGCTTCAGATTTCAAACAACATACATTTCTATAATCATTTCAGCAACTATATTCAGATAAACTTAATGTTTTTTTCCATCTCTAACACAGTGGTGGGAATAGAACCAGCACTTGCTATAATTACATATCGCAGTACTTCTGTGATGGATGTTTTCTTTCGTTAACGTATTGCTGCTGTATAAAAAGGGAATGGAATTTTTATCCAAAAGATGGAACCATGTGATCAGATAAGAATCACAAAAATCCTTTGTCATCAGATCTCAAAAGTATGCATGAAGAACAAACACCTTTCATTTTTTTTCCTCCCTGGGCTTGATACCTTCAATGTGTTCTGCTTGAAAATCAGAATGTAAAATCTGGGAAAAATCACCACACACAATGTAAGAAAGTGGTGTAAAAGAATGTTGTGAGCCTCAATATCTCTGGTGACAAATAGAAAGGATTCTTCCATTATGTGAATAGCAAATAAACTCCAGGCTTTTTTCCAAGCAAATACTTTTTACCAGAGAAAGGCTAAGGCAGGTCACACCCTAATGCTTGGGCAGTGAGGGAGAACTTTCCTCTGAATTTTACCTATTTCATAATGCAGTTAAGATCAAAGTAGAATTGTCTAACCTTAAAAAGAATAAACTGCCCTTGAAATTCCTGTAACCTGAAATATAGTTAGACACAGAACTTCCAGCAAAGTATTTTGCCACCAACACAGTATATTGTCAGAGAGATTAGGAAAACTTTGTTTGTTTAACTAGACAGGATTTAATTTTTAGTTTTTATTTTCTTCAGTCATGGAGATCAGTCTCTTGATGCCTCTTCTTGAAAACAGAGAAACTTTGCAGTCCATGATAAGCATTAACTAGTCCACACTAAAACAGCTGTCTGAGTAGTTGATTTGTCTGTGGTCAAGAACAGAAGATTTCTTAAATGGATGGAGGCAAACATCATGAACGATGTAATTTTCTTTTAATTATGGGAAAAACAATGAACATAGGTGTGGGAATGAGGGCCCTTGGCTTGTTTCCAGATCTGCAGTGCTTTTTATGGGTAGACTTGCAGGAAGGTATTTGCAAGTACTCAATGCTTTTAATTCTGATTTGCTGGAACCAGTGGGTAACCAGCCTCTGCAAATGCTAGGCCTTGGTATTTGGTGAACCTCAGCTTCCTCAGCTATATAATTTAGACCATAATGTGTGTGTGCGCCTCACAGAATGAGTAATTAATTGATGTTTGCGAAACATGCAGAGAGCCTGGTAAAATATATTTGGAATATGCAACCAAACTGTTGTTCACGTTGGTGTGCGCTCTTCCTGGATTCCAGCTTTCTAACCAAGAAAGATCCAATATAAGAGAAAGTTATGGCACTTGGCAAAGTACACAGACTCTGAGCAAAAATGTCACTTCTTTGGGGTGATATTACACCCATGTGGCAGCTGACTGGAGAAAGTTTCACTAATGGAGCACTTTGAGACTCCCATATTTTCTGCACTGCAAACTATTCACTGGAAGCAGCAGCCTTACTGCACATAAACAAACCTGTATCTTTCCATAGCTGAAGGGTGCCAGAAGCTGAAGAGGAAAACAACAACAAGACAAAGGCACATACTGTCAGAAAAGGGAAAAAAAAAATCACCAAAGCACCCCGAGCTCCACAGCTAATGGAAGGAGTGCTTGAGATGGCAAAGTGCTTAGCTGCAAGCCCAGGGGCAGAGTAGCATTGCCGGATAGAGACTTGCCATGCTTGAGTTATAACATGTGGATCTTAGCTAATGTATTGTTAGCAAAGTGCTCAGGGCCGAATTCACTCTCAGTAGTACAATTTGAGCTGAACAGTGCCCTGAGGACAGAGAGGTGGAAGGGGCAATAGGCCAGCACATTTCTGAAATGTTATGAAAATAAGGAAGTGTTGCTCATGTTGGGAACTGCTCTCAAGAGAAGATTACACAAATATAAAAAAAAAAGAGATGTAGTGCACTCCTGCTCTCCTAGAGCAAGTAATTAGAAATTGCAAATCATATCAGGCTCTTTCGGGTGTCTTTGTCCTACAGATCGAAATGTCTTTATAATGGAAGTGTTAAAAGATATTCAGAAACATTTTTCAGCTTTCTGCTCATATAAGGCCTGATCTTCAGTGAATATATAGATTAGGACTGGATTTAGCAGGTTTTGGATTAAAATCCTAGTGCCAGAAAGAATTGCACAGAGGAAACCTTGTAAGATAGTGTACTTCCGCAGAGAAGTAGAAAGGCTGTAGAAAAATGTGTTAAAGAGCATTGAATTTTTTTCTGGCAAATATCTGATAAAGTGCTTCTCCTGTTTTCATTCATTCTTACACTGAGTTTCTTTCTCTCTTGTATATTGTGCGGATTTGTTAGTTAAGTACTACTTGCTTTAACACTGTTTTATATTATATTTCAAAACAGAAAAAAGCCATTAATTTGGAATATTCAGTAAAGCTTAGGGAAACTCTACAATGACTGATATTTTGATTCTGTGGAAAATATAGATTCATTATTTGTTCTTGCTCTCTTAGATAAATATTTTATTTTGCTATTTAATGGTCTGCTAAAGTGCCTGAGAAATTATCTGCCTTTTTCCACTTACCTCCTACTCATGATGTATGAATAAATAAAATAGCTTTCTTCCTCATCTGTTGCAAGAACCACATTCTCATTTACAAGAACCAAAAGATAAAGAAGAAAGAATGAAAAATCTGAAGAGAGCATATGAAAATTGAGTCAAATGTGTCACATTTGTGATCATTTCATAGCATGCAGAATAATAACTCATACCACCTCTTTTTTTTTTTTTTTTTTTTTTTTTTTTTTTTTTTTTTAGCAGGGAAACATAACACTGAGCTAGTCCTTGTACAAGATGGAGTCTGGCCTCATACATAGAATATTGCCAGTTCTGCCTTTCATTCCTGTATGAGAACAGCTCTTTCTCCAAACCAGAAGGTGGCCTTGAAGCAACAGTAGAGGTGATCGAGGGTCACTCCCTGGTGAGTCACATCTGCCTTGAGAGGCCCAGGAAAATCAATGCTATTAATTTTTTTCAAGGTGTCTTTTAGTGATGGCTTGAGGAGAGATAGCACAGGATCAAGTTTCTGGAAATAGATAATTCTAGATTTTTAACCCAGCAATATATAAATACAGCAGTACAGCAAGATCTGATTTAGAGCTAGTGAGTCAAATTCAGGAAAGGGTTCATATTTTTAAAATGTGGGTGAGGAACCATTATATTTTGGAGAAAATGTTTTGCTATTGCACACTTAGCATCATGGCTGGTTGTTTTTCTGAAGGATGCAATGAACTTCAAGCTGAATTTGGTGCTGTAATAAGGCTCTGTCTGCTTGTCTTAGAGAAGAATTCAAACATGAGAGTTTCTGGTCCTAAAATATATGAAACATATATTGTTTCATATATCTGGTCCTAAAATATATGAAACAATAAAACAGAACCTCACCACTGTGTATGTTTGTTTCAGTGGAGTTATACTAAAAGATATCATGGCCATCATCAGTTCATTCCAATTTAGAAAATGGTCCTCTGTGGTACATTAGTTTAAAAAACATTTATGTCTGATTTGCTGCTCCAACTTGGTAAAATGTATTTTTGTCAAGCTCATTAAGAACATCTTCAAGTGCTGTTAGGGAAATGAAGTTAAAATCAGAAACAGCATGTCCCAGAAATGGAATTTACCCTTTTACCTCCAGTATTCCTCTGGGGTTTTTATATATAGTTTTATTTGTTCTAAATAAAAAACAGACTTACTGGCAAAATTTTATGACAAAATTCCAAGAAATTCACCTCCTAAAATTTGATAGAAAAGAAATCTTGTTATATAAATTTCTGTATAAAAGGTATTATTTTGTTTCCCATTTGCCTGTTAATCTGGAACAGAACAGCAGGAGATTATTACAATATACAGTAATGTTGAGAAGACATTCATCCAAATTTCTGGCAAGGACTTCAATGTCAAGGGAGAATTCTCAAAGGAGATCCCATTACAACTGTCATGGGAAGGAAAAAGTCTTGCAACCATTTACTTTTTATTTAAATATTTTATTTTAATTTTGATTCTGAAAAAGATCAGACAATTTCAGTTTCCTAGGAAACCTATCTATTGAGATGTTTTATTACTGCTTGCTATTTTGTCATCATTCATGACAGTGCAAAGTGGGTTAAAATGCTATTAGCTTTGTGGTAGCATGAAAAAAATCAAAATATGAGTTTTACACAAGGGCACAGCAATGAAAAAACACACATCAGGGAAAATGTTTTATATTGATGCTAATACAGACTTACTGGAAAGACAATTCAAAGAAAACTAGCAACAGAACTGTTTAAAGTTGAAACAGAGTAATTCAGGGAAGAACTGTGACAGGCATCACATAAGCAGTTTTTTACCAACCTTTGTGGAAGGTCCTCATTTCCAGCCAGTTCTGTAGCCTTCTGAGAGGCAGCAAACTCCACATGGTAGCCTTTGGTTTCTGTGTCTTCTTTGAGGCTGTCTGCACCCAGCTGAACAGAGTCCTTGCTGTGACTCTCCTGTCCGGCCTGCCTGGTAGCCTTGAGCAGTTAAGAATTGTAGAAGTGACTGAGCCCTGGTCCATAGAAATTCATCTCATCCTGATGGTCCTTTAGGAAAGAGAGACTTAGCTAGTGGACAAAATGTAAAACAAACAAACAAAAACCTCAAAACAAGCAAATCCTATTACAGTCATCACTAAAGTTCACTGCCCTGGCTAGTCGTTGAATATTTCTTGCAAGAGAAATTAAAAGAGAGAGTTGAGTAGTGATGTCTTTCTCTCTTAAAACATAACAGTTATGGTTGAGTTAGTTCTCTGAGATTTGGAAGCCTTGTATCCTTCGTCTTCTACCAAACTTGGAAAAGTGGTGTTCAATATGATTTCTCATCTTTCAGATAACTCTTTTATCCTTGCATTGTAAAGTACTGGGCTTTCTCATGGTATTCTGGGTTTAGCATTCCTGTCAAAGCTGGTCCAAACATTCATATTCAGTGTTCAACACATGCATTTGATGATCAGACCATAGCAAATTTTTCCCTTTTACTGTCCTTGTTCTAAGGTGACAATAGGCAAATTTACTGTGATAGTCTTTTTGTGGCAGATGGTAAGAAACTCTGGGAATCAGACTCTGAAGGTGGAGAAATCCAGTTCTAGGTGCAGGAAAACCTCAGTTGAAAAGTCGATGCCAGCTTCTACATTATAGGAGTTGAATGGTTTTGACTGTATCAAAACACAGAAAAGAAATCAGGGACATCACAAAAATTAGATATCTTCTCTTTGAACTCTTACAAAACTTTCAGTTCTAGATTTAGACATGTGAACATGTAATGCAGCTTATTAGTTGCCAGAGCAGAGGAAACATCTAAAGTAAGACTGAAGGAAAACTACTAAAATCAGAAAAAAAATTCAGGTTAAGTTTGGATTTATAGTTCAAATGTAAGAGAAGGATGAACAAAAGTGGTGTAAACTAGAGCTGCTCAATTGATTTGAGCAGAGGAAAAGAAGGGCGTGTGTTGTACTGTGCTGTGAACCCATGTTCTTTGCTTCTTACAGGACAAGGCAGCTGTTATCCCTATTATCTGTTATCCTGTTATCTGAACAGGAGACTATGCAGCGACACTGACACAGTCATAACAAATGACATGGGAGTGCAGAATGTGTTTGCTACACTGTTGGGGCAGGATGCTGTCTATCAGATTTCTTACCTCAGCTTATTACGTGCTGTGTAGAAAACTAGTGGAATTAACTCTTGAGGCTTTTTTCCCTCTTCTGTATTCTACTGCTATTCATTCTAATTTTGCCAAATCAAACTTTGCCTTGCTTTTGGCTTTTCAAAATGACGATTGAAAGATATTTTCAAGGAGAATTACTAATACTGATGAGTTTGGCTGTAGTCCTAGTGTAATGCTTTTGCTGAAGTCACTCAGCAGGCAAATCCCATTAACAGATATTAAATGTCAGCCTAGGAGACAAGTAGCCCCCTCTGAAATCAATATCCAGCAGTCATTTTTGGTTATTCATTAAAACAGCAGACTGCTTCTCCCACTGAATTAAAGACAAAATCCTTACACCAAGCTGATCTCTCTATAGTTTCTGTCTTTGAATTTTTGAATTGTTATGGCAGATTTATTAAGAGTCATGCTTTTTTGACAAAAAGTTACTTTTACAGGCTGGCTGGTTATAAAAGTTCATAATAGGTGTGCCTGTGTAACATGATCAAAACATCAAAATCTGACAAAAGCCTTAGCATTCTCACTTATTAATAAGATATGTTTGAATTGAAAGCAAATGGAGTATGACCATAAATTTCAACTCCATTGATGAAAAAAACCAATAACTAACATCCCAGTGATTTTTTATAAAAAATTATGTATTCTCAAGCTTTTGATTATATGTCCCAGCTAGAACCAGGACATGCATATATTATTTTAATGAAATAGGTGTTATTCCAGTGTACATTCCGATTGGCAGTTTTATATGCAATAATAAAATATTATTGTTATTAACAACAAGTATAAGGTGAAAAGGTAACAGTTCCTGTTTTCCTTAGCTCATATCACTGCAGGAAGCTCAAAGGGTGAGAAGCTAAATACAAAGTCAGTGATACTTGTGAGTGAATTAACAGGGACACCCCCCCAACCCATATTTGCTTATACTTGTGACCAAATTATTCCAGTTCTCCTAATTCAAATGGGAATTAACTTTATTTAAGGAGGTTGATGAGTGTTTGAGTGGAAGCAGCAGCTCCTTCAAAGGAACACATAATTTAACTTTATCCAAAAAACAACCAATGGAAGGTGGCAGAAGCACCATTAGGAAAAGAGTTTTGCAGTTACAGGTTTCTTAATTCGGACCATAAAATCAGAAGGATCTTTTAATTAGTGAGCTGGACTGGATAGGAAGGGTTTAGTTTTCCATTCTAGAGACGACCTTGGTTTCAAATCATGGAGGCCTCATTTGAGGCCTGTAGGACACAGTGTCGCTTTCTGTCTGCTCTTTCATTTCTTTGGAAAGGGAATTAGTATTTCTTGAACACAGGAAATGTATGCCATGCTGAAAATGGGTAAATAGCTTATCTTGGCATACAGCAAAGCTATTTTTTAGAAAGAGACAGCAAGGAAAAAGGAAATACCACCAGAGATATATATCTATATGGCCTAATTTGGTTAAACCCTAATTAACAGAGTGTTAGAGACTAAAGTGTTCTCCCTTGCACCTGGCTTGTGGGTGAGGCTTTGCAGGAGCAATTACAGCTTCGGTTTTCTTTGATCTTCTGTCATCAGAGTCCCTTCATTTTTATAACAGTCCCTAACAATTGTAGGATTATTTTAATGTTTCATGTTGAAGTGTAACAAGTCCTATATTACTATTGTGTAGAGACCTCGAATAAATCCCATGACATATGGTGTCTCAATAAAAGTAGCATATTTTTCTGAAATCTTTCTAATGTAAGTAGGAATCATGGATGTTACATAGTACCAAAATTTAAGCCAATTTTATGTAAAAGCCTGAATATGGATTTGTAGAAAGTTTGATCTGAAGGGGACATAAAGGTTACCTAATTCCAAACCCCATGCCATGAGCAAGGACATCTTCCCTTAGACCAGGTTCCTCAAAGTCCCATTCAACCTGGCCTTGAACACTTCCAAGGATGAGACATCCACAGCTTCTCTGGACAACCTGTTCCACTGTTTACCACCCCTCCAGTAAAGAATTTCTTCCTTGTATCTTCTCTAAATCTGTCTTCTTTCAATTTAAAGCCATTTTCCTACCAAATATATGATTTTACATTGGTCTAGAAAATTTGCCTTAATGGCCAATTTATACATCTTACACTTCAGATCTAAGAAATGTTCCTCACTACTAATTAAACCTGCAAAAGGCTTATGAGAAGAACCCGCATATAGAAAGACTGAAGTGAAGCTAACAGAAGAATCCTATATCAGATTACAAATTTGAGACAAAGTCAATTAAGTCATTGTGTTCACGAGAGCAAGCACTTATCAAAGTATTAACTTGGGTCTCTTGAGTTCAATAAAGCTGTGAGTAGAAATCTTTGGGTTCAGACTTCTTTGCTGGCTGAAATTTGGAACAAAACTCTTAAACAGCAAAATTATGAAAAAGTAATTTGACCTGTCTGTTTCCCTCCCACATATCTTAAGTTAATTTTAA